>CM066032.1:1451769077-1452981158 GCA_033557465.1 Ichthyophis bannanicus
CTCTTTAGTTTTGCCAAAAGTCTCTCATGAGGGACCTTGTCAAAGGCTTTCTGAAAGTCCAGATACACAATATCAACCGACTCACCTTTGTCCACCTGTTTATTCACTCCTTCAAAAAAACATAACAGATTAGTAAGACAAGATCTTCCTTGTCTAAAGCCATGTTGGCTGTCTCCCATTAGGTCATGACTATCTATATGCTGAGTAATTTTATTCTTTATGATGGTTTCTACCATTTTTCCCGGTACTGATGTCAGGCTCACCGGTCTGTAGTTTCCCGGATCACCCCTCGAACCCTTTTTAAAAATTGGTGTTACATTGGCGATCCTCCAATCCTCAGGTATTAGAGATGATTTTAATGATAGTTCACAGATTACTGATAGTAGGTCTGCAATCTCAAATTTCAGTTCTTTCAACACCCTTGGATGTATACCATCCGGCCCAGGTGATTTGCTACTCTTCAGTTTATCTAATAGTTGTAAGACATCTTCCCGATGTATCGATATTTCCTTCAATTCTTCCACACCTTTAAATACCACTTCAGTCGTGGGTAACATCCCTACATCTTCCTCAGTAAAGACCGAAGCAAAGAATTCATTCAGTCTCTCCGCTATCGCCTTGTCGCCTCTTAGTGCTCCTTTAACCCCTTTATCATCTAATGGACCAACTGACTCTCTCACGGGTTTTTGCTACGAATGTACTTGAAAAGGTCTTTATTTCGCGTTTTTGCTTCCGCAGCAAGCTTCTTCTCAAATTCTCTCTTTGCCTGCCTTATCAATGCCTTGCATTTGACTTGCCAGTGCTTGTGCTGTTTCCAGGTTTCATCATTTGGCTCTTTTTTCCATTTCTTGAAAGATGCTTTTTTGGCAACAACAGCCTCTCTGACCTCAGCTTTAAACCATATATATGTGTGTGTGTGTGTGTGTATATATATATATATATACATATATATGTGTGTGTGTGTGTGTGTATATATATATATATATATACATATATGTTTATGGCGAGATCCAGAGGGGCATAACATATGCACACGCAGCTGACAGACATATGTATCTATAGAAATGTATATAGATATATGTACATATATGAATATATAGGTCTAAAGATAATTGTCTGCAGTTAAGCAGACAGAGATATGTCTATAAGAACATTCACATGGGAGATGTGAAGAGGAACGATTCATCTAATAACAAGAAGGTGGAACCTACTTGAGAAGATATAGAGAATCTGTTCCCTCTGGTTAAGATGGAGCAGGAATGCTATCCCGTGAAATAACCAGGATGGTTGCGTGAAGAACAGAGGATAAAGCACAGTTACTTACCTGTAACAGGTGATCTCCGGAACAGCAGGAATTAGTCTTCACATGTGGGTACGTCGGCGTCGACGGAGCCCGCACGGAAAATGCTCCCCAGCATCCAATCAGAAAGCCTTTGGGAGCATCCCCCGCGCCTGCGCGGTGACTTCCCGCCCCTCCAACAGTCTCTCCTCAGTTGGGTTTCATAGCTGAGACATAAGGAGAGAAGAGGAAGGGAAATAGATAGATACAACTCCTAGGGGAGGCGGGTGGGTTGTGAAGACTAATTCCTGCTGTTCCGGAGATCACCTGTTACAGGTAAGTAACTGTGCTATCTCCAGGAACTAGCAGGAATGAGTCTTCACATGTGGGGACTCCCTAGCTAAGGATGCCAGGGGAGATCCCATAAAATGCGTATCCCGGACAGGACGGCATTTTCCAACCTGGATCCCCGGCATCCCCTGAGGGATGGGGGGTAGGAGTTGAGTAGAGCAGAGCTGTAGAGGAACAGCGAAACTAAAGACTACAAGGAAAAGTCTTTAGAAGGCATGACAAGCATCATTAAAAAAAATTTAATGAACTGGCACAAAGTAGAGCTTACCTACTGGATTGTAGGAAGTAGACAGTAGATGCAGTAGCGGAATCTTCAAGGAAACTCCACAGCAGTGAGGAGAAGTCCCAGACTGGAATGGGCAGGAGACCCAGGTGTCCACTAGGGCAGGAAAAGATCGGCAGGTCCCCACAGGGAAGCTTTTACGGGAAAGCTGGGACTCGTTCAGGCACAGAGTCATCAACAGTGAGGACTAAAAAAAAAAAAAGGAGACTGACCGATCTGGTAAAGTGGCCCAGTCCGGGAGGGAAGAGGGGGTATGGAAAAAAAGCCCCCATTCCCAAGGAAAACTGAAGTGAACTCAGGAATACGGAAGACGCACACTGTCTTTCCTAACTGGCCAGAGATAGGAAGACATTGAGGGAAGGCTGCATAGACAGGGAGATGTATAACAAAAATAGAAGCTGTTGACATCACAGCAGTAATGGTTAGAATAACCAGTCCCAGTCACTGAGCCATATAATAACAGGCAAGGTGACTGTCTGGACCTCATAGAAAAATAAAACCTAAGCACCGACAGTCATGGAGAGAGGCATGACATAGGGCGCTATGGACATCTCCTGACATGCGCATACATATATATATATATATATCTATAGATATGCGTACGGAAAGGCATACATGTCAAAGCATGTGAGAGTATATATGCCTAGGCAAGGGTGATATATATACATATACCTACGGGGAGGATAGGTATAGATATACAGCAAAAATGGGGTGGTTACGCCACCCAGGCGTAAAAAAAAAAAAAACCAGGAATGCGCCTACGGACATGAAATAATCTTAAGACATGATGCTTGCCACTGAGCCACAGAAAAGACCTTCACATGGGGAATGTGATGGTCCAATAATAGGGGTGAACCCACCGGAAGAGATATGGAGGCTACATTTCTGTGGAGCAGGGGTATAATCCGGTCAGAATGAGAGCTCCGTGTACATTCACGCAAAGGAACTTGTCTCTTGTAAGAAAACCCCCCGCAGAGACCAAGATCGATGTTCTGTGGCAAGGGCCAATAATACAAAGCTCCTCCGAAGAATGCAGAAGGCATTGTGCGGGAGAATTATAAGATAAAACCGACAGCAACTGAACAAAACAATAGAGGGAATTCTCCTGTATAAGGACAGAGAGAAAGCAGGCAAAGGTGGTGGAGACTCCGTCCCTGCCGGATGAGTTGTTCAGAATATGCGTTGAAGGAAGACAGCCAGACTACGCTGGAAAGAAAAAGAAGTATTTCAGTATGGCACCAATTCAAGCAGGGGAAACCTGGAAGAGAGGGATTAGGAAAGTGACCCACCATGTGGTAAGTCCGCTGAAGGAAAGATGTCCAAGTGGGGACCGAAACTATCCTGGGATAGTTGCAACCTCCCTTCATGGTAGAAGAATGGGAGAAGTCTGTGACCCATGGAGAAAGTATCCCAAGAGCATAGCATACTGGAAAAGAAAAAAACCCAGCGTAGGGTTTGAGAAAGAAACTTCTGCAGATAAGAAGTTAACTGTATGGCGCACCATGCCGGAACCTATGGGCGCTGGTATGGGTAGACTGGTTTGAGCCTGGAAACCTCAGGCTAGGAGGAGACATCCCTTGCTCGGGTACACCGGGGGAATGGGCAGGGTTCGTAGGATATTTCCCACGTCCCGGGGAAAAAGGAGGCTTGGGCTGGTCTCCATAGCCAGGGAAGTCAGTGGAGCAGCGAGCAACCTGACGTAAAGCCTCCCTATTGAAGAGATTTTCTCCAGTGAAAGAGTTACCCAGTGTATGTTGTGCCCATCTGTTCCAGCCTGAAGCTTGCAGCCACGCAGTACGACGTGCTCCAATGGCAATAGCCGAGGATCTGCTAACAGACTCAAAAGAGTCTAGGGAAGCACGGGAAAGAAACCAAGGGGCTTGTTTACAAAGCCGCGGTAGTGGTTCGCGATCGCAGCCCCATTGAAATCAATGGGGCCGCGGCTCCGATTACGATCGCAAACCGCTACCGCGGCTTTGTAAACAAGCCCCCAAGAGATGTTCCTGCTATGATTAAGAAGCAAGGAATAGTCAGAGGCCTTAGGTTCTGACAAGAAGGGAGACAGAAGAGATAATTTCTCTGTGACCTCCTGAAGTGTTAGACTCATAAAAAATATATGAAATGATTCTGGAAGCCAACATAGAAGTTTGGAAGGTTTGACGTCCAAAGGCATTGAGTGCTTTAGATGCACGACCTGGCGGATAAGAGTGTTTCTTCTTACTTCTGACCTTCCTCATCGCTGATTCCACTACAAGGGAATGATGCGGAAGCTGGTTGTTCTGAAACCCCGGAGAGGGAGGCACCTGATACAGAACATTCATGGCCGCAGAGGGCGAAGGAACCTTCAAAGGTGATTCCCAAATCCTCAGAAGAAGGTCCTGCAAGGAATGATGTAAAGGAAGCATGACGGTCCCCTGTTCGGCCGAATCTTGGGGGCCAGGAATAGGAATGGCAAGAAAAGTAGCCATGTCAAGGAGAAATTTCTGAAACGAAGGATCTCCCGGAGGAGTTATTCCCGGGTCGGCTGAGGCAGAATGAGGGTCGTGAACACCAGAAGACCCACGGGACTGGTGCAGAGAAAGAATTCTGCCATATGGGGGACGGTACTGACAGCTCCGATTCGAGGCAGTCAGTACTGCCTCATCAGCACCCGGTATCGATTCCAAGCTAGGCATAGAAAGGATCGATGGCACCGATGGAGCAGCAGGAATCGACCTTGAGACCGATGCCGGCATCGGTGCCAGCTGAGCAGGTAGCGAGGGTTGCCGAAATGGCACCGAGGTAACCAAAGAGCTTTGAAGATTACCCTCGGTACTGCGTAGTCGGAGACGACCTGGACCGGTTTCCCACCGCGTCGGAATCGAATCATCCAGACTAGATATCGATTCTAGACTGGGCATCGAAGAGGGCGAGGCTATCGGTGCATGCCGAGAAGACACCGACGTTGAAGGTGGCATCGGCGATGCCGCAACCAAGTCATCTAGACTGGATATTGACTCTAGACTGGGCATCGAAGCGAGCGGGGCTATCAATGCACGCCGAGAAGGCACCGACGTTGGTGGTGGTTCGGCGATGCCCCCACATGAGAGGCGATCGGGATCGAAGCAGTCGGAGCCGAAGGCACCGCAGACGTCCGAAGACGATGCCCCGGGACGGGAGGAACACTCGACACCGGCCCCGACGCCGAGGAATCGGCACCGCCTGAAGCCGGTACCCCCCTCAAAGGGAGATGGACGTCCCTCCGGGGCGTATCGATCGGCTCTGACCAGGAAACCCGGTGACGAACCTCGGTGAAGAGTGGGACACCCGACACCGATGTCGACGCCGGGGCATCGGTATCGCTCGAAGCCGGCATCCGCCCAGCGGCTGGCCCGGATACAGGCAAGCTAGCCTGGTCCGCGTCGATCAGACCCGAAGGTACTGGGGGGGGTTCCAGAGGGCGATCTCTAGTGGAGAGCGGAGTACTCGACACTCGTGGCGATGCCGGGGAGCCGGCACCGCTCGAGGGCAGCACCACCCCCGCGCAAGGCTGGGAGGCCGAAGAGCCAGCCCGGTTCGGGTCAAACGGTCCCGGGGTTACCGAGGACACCAGACGCCGACCCCCGGTGAAGAGTGGAGCACTCAACACCGGTGCCGATGCCAGGGAAGCGGTACCGCGCGAAGCCAGACCGCAATCCCTGGTGGCGAGTGAAACACTCGACATCGGGGCCGATGCCGGGGGAGCGGAACCGCTCGAAGACGGTACCAACCCCGCGCATGGCTGGGATGCAGGCACGCCAGTCGGGGTCGAACCGGCCGGCCCTGAAGGTATCGAGGACGCCAGACGATGATCCTCGGTGAGGAGTGGGGCCCTCGACACCGGTGCCGATGCCGGGGGAGCAGTACCGCTCGAAGCCATACCGCAATCCCCGGCGGCGAGTGGAACACTCGACGTAGACGCCAATGCCAGGGGAGCCGGTGCCAACCCCGCGCATGGCTGGGGCGCAGGAAAGCCAGTCTGGATCGAATCGATCGGCCCCGAAGGCACCGAGGACACCAGCTGACGATCCCTGGTGAGGAGTGGAGCACTCGACACCGGTGCCGATGCCGGGGAATCGGTACTGCCCGAAGCGGATACCACCCCCGAGCATGGCTCAGGTATGTTCTGTGAAGAGTGAACCCCAGGAACAACCTGAAACCCCGTAAATGCTTTGGAGCCTGAGGACTCCCGCCGGGGTTTTATTGCCGATGTGGTCTTGAGGGCAAGGCTGGAGCCATCATCATGCTGGGCATGAGACTTGCCCTTCAAGGATCGGCTAGTCTTAACAGACTGTTTGTGAGTTACCTGATCCTGGAGAGAAGAATAAACCGAGGACCTCACCCGAGGAGGAAAAACGGCATCGAGGGATACCCGAAAAAGAGAAGGTCTTCTCCCGACGCTAAGGCCCCGTGGAAAAAGGGTCAGGGCCCAAACAGGATAGACACCAGGCCTTGGAGTCTAAAAAGAAAACCAAGTCTCCACAGTGGGGGCACTTCAAAGGGGAAGAAGGCTCCATGTGGAAAAAAAAAGGGCCTAGTAGGCCTTAAGGATAAACAAAGAAAAACTGACGAGGGAATTCTCAAGGGAAAGAGAGAGAGTGAAGCACCGGAGGAACCGGTATCAACGGGGAAGACCGCCGCGACCGCACAAAACAAGAAAAATTAAGAATATAAGAAAAAAAGGTTTCTGCGGTTACAGGAGGTACGTCCTGTAGGCTCCGCGGAAAAACGAAAACTGAGGAGAGACTGTTGGAGGGGCGGGAAATCACCGCGCAGGCGCGGGGGATGCTCCCAAAGGCTTTCTGATTGGATGCTGGGGAGCATTTTCCGTGCGGGCTCCGTCGGCGCTGACGTACCCACATGTGAAGACTCATTCCTGCTTGTTCCTGGAGATTATCAGTCTGTAAACCGCAAGTCCTGAGTCCGGTAGAACTCTAACATGGTGAATGGACAGAAAACGCATAGGATGAGATACAAGGTTGACCCACTTGAGGGACAAGGGGGGTATCATGCGTTGTTTAGTTAAATATGTGCTGTCCATGAAGGATTAGGATACCATGAGGACAAGCTGCAAGGAAAAAGAGTATATTTCCTGTAGGAATTGGGTAACTCTTTAGACTGTCACGCAGGGAAGGCTTATGTCCTTTATTAAAAGGAAATAGAAGGGTGTAAAGAACCCTCACAGTCATGCGGAATGACTGAGGAAGCCTTTTTCAACCATATAGGATAGTAATTAGAGAAAAAATCCCCATGCTCTCTAGCAAGGGCCCATAGTAGAAAGCTTCTCTGTAGGATTGCGGAGAGCATTATGCAGGAGAATTGGGAAATAAAACTGGCTGTTGGAGAAAACCAGCTTCCACTTCAACTATGCTGCCAACTCCAGGGATTTGGAGATGGCAGAAAAGAAGCGATAAGGATTATCCAAGACAGATGAAGTACTATCTTGGAAGCACTACTAAGGCTAGACAAAAAGTAGTGGAAGACAAGACTGGAACTTGAAGAAAAGTACCAGTAGTCCAATCACTGGAACTCCTGCATGGGCAGCCGCTGAATAGAACAGCAGAGAGAATCTTTCTGTTTTTAACAGAGAGAAAAAACAGAACAAGAGGAAAAAATCCTGTTCCTGTCTGATGAGCTGCCCAAATGAAAGAAGGGAGGTTACTCCAGAGAAAAAAAAAACTCTACACTGGAAAGGAAAGGAAGACTAGAAAGGCTAAGAAAGCCCTCCAGAGGTATGGTACCACTCTTACAGGGGAAACCCTGGAAAAGAGGGTAAAGGAAAAAAAGGAGCTGAAGGGTGACTTGCCATATGGTAAGTCTGTAGAAGGAAAAAATTCATGTTGGTACAGAAAAACTATCATGGGATAGTTGGTAAACCTTTCTTCATGGCAAGAAGAGGAGGAAAACCCTGTGACCCATAGACATGAATATCCTGACAGCTCAGCATACCTAAGAGCAAGTGGATATCCTGGAAACAGGGATCCATGTGTAGAGCTTTAAATGAAAAAACAGTGAGAAAACCTCTGCTGAGAAGAAGTGAACTGTAGGTTATAAAGAGATTAGAACCCTATTGCAGGGTTAATTTTCCTGGCTTTAGTTTGGATTCTTCAGACCAGGGCGAGGTTTCCCCTGCTTGGGAACATCTGTATGATGGGTATGAGAAGAATAAAACCTTCTTCTTTTAGGGAAAGGTGGTTTTGTAGGGCATTTCCTACCCACTGGGGAAGGAGAAGGCTTAGGATAGCCCTCAGAAACAGGGAAGTCAGTGGAGCAATGAGCAACCTGACGTAAAGACTGCTTATTGAAGAGATTTTCTCCAGTACAAGGAGTATTACCCAGTCTTTGTTGTGCCCATCTGTTCAAGTCTGAAGCTTGGAGCCAGGCTCTACGTCGTGCTCCTATGGCTATAGCAGAGGTTCTGCTAACAGACTCAAAAGAGTCTAGGGAAGCACGAGAAAGAAACCAAGAGATATTTTGGCTATGACTAAGAAGTAAGGAATAGTCTTCAGCCTTGGTTTCTGATAGAAAAGGAGTCAAAGAATTTCTTTGTGACCTCCTGAAGGGATAGACTCATATAAAAAATATATGAGAGAATCCTTGTTGCTAGCATAGATGTCTGGAAGGTTTGACGTCCAAAGGCATCCAGTGTTCTAGATTCACGATCTGGCGGGTAAGAAGAATGCTTCTTCTTGCTTTTTACCTTCCTCATTGCTGATTCCACTACAATGGAATGATGGGGAAGTTGAGTCTTCTGAAACCCTGGAGAGGAGGGCACCTGATACAGAAGATCAGTTGCTGTAGAAGGTGAGGAAACCCTTAAAGGTGTTTCCCATATTCTCAGAAGAAGATCCTGCAAAGAATGATGTAAAGGAAGCATTATATTTTCCTTTTCCCCAGAAGAACCTTGTGTAGGATCATAGCCAGGGATAGGAATAGCAAGGAATGTTGCCATGTCAAGGAGAAATTTCTGAAAAGAAGGATCTCCAATGGGAACCATCCCTGGACAGGCTAACGTTGAAGAACTAGCCTGGGCACCGGAGGATATACTTGTCCGGTGCAGAAAAGGATTCCTAATGGATGGATACTGGCGATTATGACCTGAGACAGTCAGTACTGCATCGTCCATGCCAAGTATCGACTCCAAACTAGGTATAGAAAGGAGCGATCCTGGTGAAAAAGGCATGGAAGGAGCTGGTCCCGATATTACTGCAGGTACCGGCATCGATACCGATACCGGTAGCTGTGCCGGAATCGAAGGCGATACCGACATCGAAGCAGTCATCGGAGGCTGCTCAAGCGGTACCGAGGTAACCAAAAACCCTTGGTGAGTATCCTCGGTACCGCACATTCGGAATCGGTAAGCGTCGGTTCCGAGACGCGTCGGTACCCAATCTTCCAGACTAGATAGCGATTCCAGACTCGGCATCGAAGGAAGCGAGTCTATCGATGCATGTCTAGAGGGTACTGACGTCGGTGGTCGTATCAGCGATGCTGCCGATACTGGAAAGTCAATCTGGGACGTATCGATCGGTCCCGAAGGTACCGAGGACGCCAGATGACGATCCCTGGTGAGGAGTGAATCGCTCAACACCAGTCCCGATGCCGGGGTATTGGTACCACTCGAAGCGGATGCCACCACCAAGCATGGCTCAGGTATGTTCTGTGAGGGGTGAGCCCCAGGAACAACCTGAAACCCCTGAAAGGCTTTGGAGACCGAAGACTCCCGCCGGGGTTTTGAAGCCAATAGGGTCTTGAGGGCAAGGCCGGAGCCATCATCATGCTTGGCATGAGACCTACCACTCAAGGATTGGCTAGTCTTAACAGACTGTTTGTGGGTTACCTGATCCTGTAGAGAAGAAATGGTCGGTGCTCTGACACTGGAAGGGAACTCGGTATCGAGGGAAACTCGAAATGAAAAATTTCTTCTCATAAAATTGTAGCCTAATGGCTCCGGAGGAAAAGGGTCAGTACCCAAACAGGTTAGACACTAGTTATTGAAGTCTAAAAAGAAAACTGTATTTCCACAGTTAAGGCACTTCTTAGGAGAAGGCGGCTCCATAATGGAGAGGCCTTACAGGCCCAAAAATTTAAGACAGAAACTGAGGGAAAAAAACTCTCAGAGTTTAAGAAAAAGAAAAGAAAAAACCCCACCAGCGGTACTGGTGGAGGCGGGAAAACAGCCGCGACCACAAGAAAACAAAAATAAAAGAATTAAAGAAAAAATTTTCTGCGGTGACAGGACGACGTCCTGCCGGCTCCGCGGAAAAACGAAAACTGAGGAGAGACAGTTGGAAAGGCAGGAAGGCAGCACGCAGGCGCTGAGGGATGCTCCCAAAAGCTTTCTGATTGGACGCTGGGGAGCGTTCCCGCGCAGGCTCCGTCGGTACTGACGTACCCATATGTGAAGACTCATTCCTGCTTGTTCCTGGAGACAGACCTCTGGCCACATCTTGGATAAAATCCTGAAAGGACATATCCTCTGGTGGAGACATCTTCCTGAGGATTCTTCTCCTCAGCGTAGGAAGTACTCTGGTAACGGCAGAGCTTTCACAGTCTTCAGACTCCTCCGAGGACTCGGAGTATCTCCGATCCGGGTGATCGTGCAAGGCACGGTACCGGTACCGACTTGTTCATGCCGGATAGAGACGCATGACTCGGTCCCGGTAGAATACCTGCCAATGTCGATGCCATCGGTGCCGGTACCGGTTAAATTGTCTGAAGAGGTTTCAGGGGCATCGAGGCCGTGAGAAGAGCCGCCAGACTGCGTTCAATAGCCATGGATCTCTGGTCTATCGACACTGCTGATGCTTGGGTATCGGTGCCAGATGAAGCGGCCGGGACCCCAGAGCATGGCACCAGTAGTTCTGCCGAGATTGAAGCCTTGAGAACATCCTGGAGCCCCGTTAGTGCTTTGGAAGCCGAAGCCTCCCGCTGGGGCAATTTTGCCGTTGGAAGTCCTTCAAGGGCAACGCCAGAGGCAGTTCGATGTTTAGAAGGAAATCTACCCTTTGAGGACCGGCTAGATTTATGTTTAGTTACCTGAGATCAATGGAAGGAAGACGAAGCCCTGGAAGACGTCGATGCCATGGAGGCTGCATCAGAGGGAAAAAGGGTGCTAAGTTTAGCAGCTCGGTTTTGCCGGTCCCTTTTGACATCATCCCACAGGCAACACATTCCAAAATAGAGTGGTGAGGACCTAAACATTTGAGGCATCACTCATGGGTGTCGGTGACGGAGATGGTACCGCCACACTTAGAACACTTTTTAAAACCCGAAGCGGGTTTTTCCATTCTGAAGGAATTGGGCCTAGTGCCCAAAATGGCGCATGGCACCTGAGGAGAAAATTACTGAAAAAGACGTCAGAAAGGTAGGTTTTGGTTTTTTTTGTTTTTTTAGCAAAAAAGAAAGAACAACCGGCGGTACCAGTGCAGCGTCGAGGGAAGGCAGACGCAACCACAAAAAAGAAGAGGAGAATTTTTTCTGCGGTGACAGGATGTGCGACCTGTCGGCTCCGCGGAAAATGAAGAACTGGAGTGGGACAGTTGGGAAAGGCAGGAAGGCAGCACGCAGGCGCTGTGGGATGCTCCCAAAAGCTGTCCTATTGGATACTGGGGAGCATTCCCGCACAGGCTCCGTCGGTACCGACGATATCCATATGTGAAGACTACATTCATGCTTGTTCCTGGAGATATATACTATCTCAAGGAACAAGGAGAAATGCAGTCTTCACATATGGGACTCACTACCTCTCAGACACCATACTGAAAAGACATCCTTGAGGCTAATGAATGGAGCCAAGAGGGTATGGACAAAGTGGCCTCAGCGGATTTGAGTGCAGTAGGCAAGAACATGGGCAAGGAGTTGGGTGACAGAGAAGTACAAATGGTAGGAGTTGTGATTAAATACCAAAGAGAAGCTGTAGAACAGCCTGGCCAATGACAGCATCCTGACGGGAGTCCCTGTCAAGGCAGTAATGAACAGCGAAGGTGTGAACAGAGGACCAGTTAGCTGCCCGGCACATCTCCTGTATGGAGACAGAATGGAGGTTGGCAACTGAGGTTGCCATAGACCTCACACTGAGCGGTAACGTGACCCTCGAGAGAAAGTACCACCCGAGCACAGGCAAAAGAAATACAGTCCGCAATCCAGTTGGATAGGTTGCATTTTGACACAGGAAGACCCAAGTGGCTTGGGTCAAAGGAAATAAATAATTCAGAGGATTTACTAAAATCCTTGGTCCTGTCCAAACAGAAGGCAAGGGCATGCAATCCAAAGTATGTAATGCTGCCTCAGCCCTAGAGGCAGGCGGTCGGGGAAAGAAGACTGGTAGCATCACAGACTAGTTGATATGAAAAGTTGAGACCACTTTTTGAAGGAAATGAGGGTGGGTATGGAGAACCACCTTTTCATGGTGGAAACGAGTGTAGGGAGGATCCGCTACCAAAGCTTGCACTTCGTTGATGTGATGAGCTGTGGTAAGGGCATTGAGTAAGATGACTTTCTAAGACAGGAATTTTCGAGAAGTGGCAGCCAAAGGCTGTAATGGGGCTTTTAAAAACTCTGCTAGGACCACAATGAGGTCCCAAGCCACCAGTGGTAGTTTGATCGATGGTTTGGAAAGCAGAAGACCCTGCATGAATCACTGCACCAAGGGGTCCAAGGACATAGGATGCCTATTCAGTGGCCAGTAATAGAGTTCACCTTTGTGCCATTGCAGCCTGACAGACTCAGTCTTAAGACCTGTAGAGGATAAGTGGAGATGTATTGCAGAAGATGATCCAATGGGCAGTCAGATGGATCAATCTGCTTTGGGATGCACCAAAAGGTGAACCATTGCCATTTGAAGGCATATGAACGCCTGGTAGACAGCTTGTGTGATGCAAGCAAGATGTCCTTGACGGATTGAGGGAGATCCAGGTCATCAAAGATCATGCTTTAGCAGCTATGCTAAAGACAGGTTCCTCAATGCTTGTACTGGGTCAAGCAGTGATATCCCATGTCCCTTTTAATAATGGTTTATGGACCATTCCTCCAGGAACTTGTCCAAACCTTTTTTAAACCCAGCTACACTAACAGCTTTTACTACATCCTCCGGTAACAAATTCCAAAGTTTGATTACACGTTGCGTGAAAAAATATTTTCTCTTATTAGTCTTAAATAGGTTACCCTGTAGCTTCATTGCATGTCCCCTAGTCTTTTTATATTCTGATGAAGTAAAACAATCGATCTATGTTTACCCGTTTCACTCCATTCATTAATTTATAGACCTCTATCATATCTCCCCTCAGTCATCTCTTTTCCAGGTTGAAGAGCCCTAACATATTTAGCCTCTCTTCATAGGAGTATCCTTCCATCCCCTTTACCATTTTGGTGGCTCTTCTCTGTACCTTTTCTAATAACGCTATATCTTTTTTAAGATACAGCGAACAGAATTGCAGACAATATTCAAGATGCGATCGCACCATGGAACGATACAAAGGCATTATAATATCCTATGTTTTCTTTTCCATTCCTTTCCTTATGATACCCAGCATTCCATTTGCTCTCTTGGCTGCCGCTGCACACTGGGCGGAGGGTTTTAACATGTTATCCACGATGACACCTAAATCTTTTTCCTGGGTGGTGGTTCCCAATGTGGAACCTTGCATTGTGTAACCATAGTTTGGGCTGTTCTTTCCTAGGTGCATAACTTTGCACTTGTCTACATTAAATTTCATCTGCCATTTGGATGCCCAGTCTTCCAATTTATCAAGATCCTCTTGCAATTTTCCACAATCCTCTTGGATTTTAACACCTTTAAAAAGTTTTGTATCTGAAAATTTGATAACCTCACTCATTATTCCTTTTTCCAGGTCATTTATGAATATGTTAAAAAGCAGCAGACACAGCACAGATCCCTGGGGTACTCCACCTTTTTCCATTGGGGAAATTGGCCTTTAGCCCTACCCTCTGCTTTTTATCTTGCAACCAGTACCTGATCCACAATAGTTTATCACCTCCTATCCAATGACACTTTAGTTTTGCCAAAAGTCTCTGATGAGGGACCTTGTCAAAGGCTTTCTGAAAGTCCAGATACACTTTATCAATCGAGACACCTTTGTCTACCTGTTTATTCACACCTTCAAAAAAACATAACAGATTAGTAGGACAAGATCTTCCTTGTCTAAAGCCATGTTGGCTGTCTCCCATTAAGCCATAACTATCTACATGCTGAGTAATTTTGATCTTTATGATGGTTTCTACCATTTTTCCCGGTACTGACGTCAGGCTCACCGGTCTGTAATTTCCCGGATCACCCCATGAACTCTTTTTAAAAATTGGCGTTACATTGGCGATCCTCCAATCTTCAGGTATTACAGATGATTTTAATGATAGTTCACAGATTACTAATAGCAGGTCTGCAATCTCATATTTCAGTTCTTTCAACACCCTTGTATGTATACCATCCAGTCCAGGTGATTTGCTGCTCTTCAGTTTATGAAATAGTTGTAATACATCTTCCCGGTATAGCATTATTTCTTTCAATTCTTCTGCAGCATCACCTTTAAATACCATTTCAGTCATGGATAACATCTTCCTCAGAAGCAAAGAATTAATTTAATCTCTTCAATATAGCCTTGTCCCCTCATACTGCCTCTTTTACTCCTCTATCATCTAATGGTCCAACTGACACTCTCACAGGTTTTTTGCTACAAATGTACTTGATAAAGTCTTTGTGTGTTTTTGCTTCCATAGCAAGTTTCTTCTCAAATTCTCTCTTTGCCTGCTTTATCAATGCCTTGCATTTAACTTGCCAGTGCTTGTGCTGTTTCCAGCTTTCGTCATTTGGCTCTTTTTTCCATTTCCTGAAAGATGCTTTTTTGGCAACAGCAGCCTCTCTGACCTCACCTTTAAACTATGCTGGCAGTTTTTTTAGACTTCTTTCCACTTTTCTTAAAGCGTGGAATACAGCTGGTCTGAGCTTCCAAGATAGTATTTTTAAACACCCAAGCTTGATTTAAGTCTTTAACCTTAGCAACTGCTCCTTTTAGTTTTTTCTTAACTATTATTCTCATTTTATTATAGTCTCCCTTTCGAAAGTTAAAAGGTAGTACTGTGGATTTCCTTACCATCCCTCCTCCATTAATTAAATCAAACGCGATCATGCTATGATCACTATTGCCAAGTGGCACCAACACCCTTATCTCTTGCAGCAGATCTGGTGTTCCACTAAGAACTAAGTCCAAAATGGCTTCCCCTCTGGTCGGTTCATGAACCAGTTGCTTCAAGAAGCAATCATTTATTTCATCTAGAAACTTTATCTCCTTAGCATGTCCTGCCGTGAAACTGACCCAGTCAATATCGGGGTAATTGAAATCACCCATTATTATTACTGTTCTGTAATTTTTGGTAACTTCCTTGATTTCTTTGAGCATTTCATCATCCATTTGTTCATTCTGGCCAGGTGGTCCATAGTACAGTCCCACTACCATCGCCTTCCCCTTTTTACATGGAATTTCAATCCACAGAGATTCTACAGCAATTTTTTTTTCCTGTAGAACTTTAATCTTTTGTGACTCAATGCCCTCTCTAACAGAGCACAATCCTTCCACCAATTTGATATATCACTATGATATAGTTTATACCCAGGTATCACAATGTCCCACTGGCTGACCTCCTTCCACCATGTTTCTGAGATACCAATCATATCTAACTTCTCATTTAAGTGATATATATTCTAACTCTCCCATCTTATTTTTTTAGACTTCTAGCATTTGCATACAAGCATTTTAGAGACTATTTTATTTATATTAATCTGGTTATCGGTAGGCAGAGGTAATTTGGAATCTTTAAGCTCTGTCTGCTCTGTACTCAAGGGCATTTGGGCTGTTTTTATTAGAACCTCTCTGCTGATGTGCCCTAACTTCATTTTTTGGTAGTATCCTTCAAGGATACATTCTTCCGAACCATATGCTCTTGGGCGACTGTTAGCTTTCCCCTATTATCTAGGTTAAAAGATGCTCTATCTCCTTTTTAAAGGTTAATGCCAGCAGCCTGGATCCATCCCGGTTAAGGTGAAGCCCATCCCTTCGCTAGAGCCCCTCCTTTCCCCAGAATGTTCCCCAGTTCCTAACAAATCCAAAACCCTCATCCTTGCACCATTGTCTCATCCACACATTGAGAGTTTGGAGCTCTGCCTGCCTTTTGGGTCCTGCACGTGGAACGGGAAGCATTTCGGAGAACACTACCCTGGAAGTTCTGGATTTCAACTTCCTACCTAAAAGCCTAAATTTAGCCTCCAGAACCTCCCTACCACATTTTCTTATGTCACTGGTACCAACATGTACCAAGAGAGCAGACTCCTCCCCAGCACTAAGACTTTGTCTAGGTGGCGTGTGAGGTCCGCTACCTTCATACCAGGCAGGCATGTTACCAAGCGACCCTCATGCCCACCAGCCACCCAGTTATCTACATGCCTAATGATCGATTTACCAACTATAACGGCTGTCCTAACCCTTCCCTCATGGGCACATGGCCCTGGAGAAACTTCCTCGGTGCCAGAGGGTTTTACGTTACCTGGAGGACAGGTCCTAGCTATAGGATCACTTGCTGCCACACCAGGGTGATGCTCTCCTGTCACCAGACCTCTCTCCTCCATGGCAACAGGAAAGCTGCCAGACTGGAGGTGGGACTTCAGGACTATATCCCTGTAGGTCTCATCTATGTACTTCTCTGTCTTCCAAGTCTGCTACTCTTGCCTCCAGAGATCGGACTCGTTCCCTGAGAGTAAAGAGCTCCTTGCACCTTGTGCACACGTATGACCCTTCACCAACTGGGAGAAAATCATACATGTGACACTCAGTTCAAAAGACTGGAAAGCCCCCATCTCACTGCTGGACTGCTGTCTGCATCTTTATTTTAAGGTTGTGTTTAGATATTTAAGTTCTTTACTTACTAAGGATTGCTGAGTATACTTATACTAATAAAGCTATACCTAATATGTTTAATTGACTTTGTTCGCCTGAAATTTAATTAATCTCAGGTCCTTAATGTATGCTGATGAGAATAAACAGCTGCACCTGAGAGTGAATATGGCACCTCTTTTCCTTTAAGAGGTTTAAGCACCTATAAAGCTATGATTATCCCAGGGGTGGGTGGGTATTGGGGAGGGAGGGAAAAAGACTTATTAAAAGCTGGCTGCTACACGGTACCCTGTCCTTTGCTTCTAAGGTCATCTGTGACCAATCTCCAGGGGGAGTACCACAGCCCTTGCTTGGATAAAGGGAGTCTTGGGTTCTAAATGTAACCAGAAAGCTCTCCTCTGATTTAAAATTAAACTAGGCCCTTACTTAGAATTAAATTTAAACTGGAAGCTCTCTGCTGGGTTCTAAATTGAAGCAAAAAGCTCTCCTCTGCGTTTTAAATTTAAACTGAAAACTCTTTGCTGCTGCTAGGCCCTGACCGATTTAACAAATACACTGGGTTCACAGATTAATCAGCTTTAATCTAAAGAATTCCTTTTCCCTTAAGATTTAGAAAAATTCCCAGAAGTAATACTTACAATTGCAGATCTTTCTCCAGATGTAGCAGTCCCCTTTTGTAACCCTTCAAGACTGAGAAGCACAGAACTCTGGTTGAACTATTCATGCCTGTGCTTCTGAGGTAAGCTGTGACCAATTTCCTGAGTGATTCACACAGTCCTTGCTTGAAAGTGGGAGTCTTTCAAACTGGCCTTTTGACCTGTTGCCTGGCTTTAACGTCTATTTAAAAAATTTCACAGGTATCCTGCACCCTATGTAGAAGGCCTCTTTGTAAAGGTCTCTAGAAATAATTTATTGCTCAAGGAATATTGACCCTGTTTTGCCTTTTATGTAAGTTATATTATGATTTGATTTAAATTACAGCTCTTTTCTGCTACTAGACTGAGTATGAAATTTAAAGTAGAGATCTCTGCTGGGTTCTAAATTTAACCAGAAAGCTCTCCTCTGTGTTTTAAATTTAAACTGAAAACTCTTTGCTGCCAAGGAGGGGAGGGATCGGAGGGGATATCTCAGGTGGCCCTGGAATCATCCGATGTCTCTTCAGAATCAGAAGACAATGACGACTCCGATTCAGAAAGGAAATCAAAGTATAAACAGTCTCGATGCAGATATTCAGCCCATGCAGTACTCAAACCAGCAACCAGTTGAATACAGATGATGTTTACCGGTTCCAGGGGCGGAATCAAAGGGAGGGGTCCCGCCGATACCAGTTCCAGCAGAGGAATCAGTTTCAAGGACTGACAATGGACCCAGAGGCACCAGCGCTGAGCTGGAAAGCAGTGCAGGACTCGCCAGAGCTGTCAATACCTTTGGTACTGCAACAGCCAGGAGTGCTGGCAAAGTCCTCTCGATATCTAAGAAATGCTGATCAATTGAGGACACTGATACCTGGGTGGATTAGAGTACGGGGCTGTGTGCCACTGTCCCAGAGCACGGTACCTGTAGCTCTCCGGAGGTCAATGCTTTGGAAACATCCTGGAGCATCTGTGTGGCTTTCAAGGGCTGGTCCTCCCACCGGAGCTGTTTGGCAGGCCGGTCAGCATCAGATGCCTCTTTTGGTGCATCTCGTGGATTATGGGACTTACCTCTATGCTCAGTTTCTGATTTCATTGCTGAGGACTTAGGCTTTAATTGATGTTTGGACTTTTTTGGCCACTGAAAACGAGGCTGGGGCGAACAGCGAGTCATACTGCTTGGCTCTGTTCTTTAGGCCTTGCTTGGTCATTTGTTTGCACAAAGAACAATTGTCTGGTCTATGAGTCTGGGCCCAAACATTTCAGACACCAAACATGAGAATCAGTGAGTGCCATTGTGCTGGAGCACTTGGAACATTTTTTAAAGCCACTGATGTGTTTGTCCATGGTGACAAATGTGAAGGTTTAGGCAGAGGCCTAAGGTAGCATTGAACTAGAAAGAAAAAGAAAAAAAAATATCGGGGCCGGTATCACGGAAGGTACCAGTCCAGTACAGATGGAAAGGCAGAGCACAGAATTAAACCAAAAAATAAAAGTTTTTCAGTGGTGACAGGAAAGGGCTTCCTGCTGGCTCCATGGAAAACAAACTGAGGCGAGAAAGTGGATGCGTAGGTGCAATGGAGTGTTCTCAAAAGCTTTCCTATTGGACCATGGGGAGCGTTCCAGCATGGGTTCCATCAGTGCAGATGATACCCCATTTTGAAACATGTGAAGACTGCTTGTTACTGGAGATTATAGGGTCTGTGCTGGGGAGAGGAGAGTTAGTCTTTGAAGTGGTCTCTCAATAAATGTGTTTTTAGTTCCTTGCGGAATATTGTGAGCTCACTGTTTCTTAGCTTTGTGGGAAGTGCATTCCAGAGGACTGGGGCATACACTGAGAAAGTCCTTTTTCACGTTTCTTGGTTACTTTTCACTAACTCAGCTGGTATGGCTAGTATACTTTGCATGCATTTCCTTTTGTCTCTTTTCTTCTTAGCTTCTTGTACTGTGGATTTTAGGCATGGAGTAGATAGGTTGTGGATGACTTTGAATATGATTATTATTGTTTTGTATCGGAGCCGGCTTGCTAATGGTAGCCAATCTAGTTTCAGTATTGGTGTGATGTGGTCAGATTTTTTTGCTCCCACTGTAATTCTAGTTACTGTATGTTGTGCCATCTGTAAATGATGTAGGGTATGTTTGGGAAACCGTGCAATGTGTTATTATAAAAGTCTAGATGGGGGAGAATCTTAGCCTGGTATACTATTCAGGCGTCTGAGGTTCTTTAGGGTCCTTATTTTACTGTAAATGGCGTTCGTGATATTCTTGATGTGTAATGTGAAGCATAACTGCTGATCTAGTGTTATGTCCAGGTATCGTACTTCTTGCAACTCTGCATTAACTATGAGGGTTTTGGGTGGTATAAATGTTTTGTTTTTGACCACGTAGAATACTGTGGTCTTCTTGAGATTGATTTTGAGCATGTGGTTTGATAATCATAAATTGTTTCTACGAAATAGCACAATGGCTAAGTCCATATGGATATAGTGTTTGTAAAGTAAAAAAAAACACCGATTCCAGTTGAAGCAATCATCTATGCCTATCACCTCCTCTAATCTGAAGCCTTTGAAGAACAAATTTTACATATGCGCCATGTATTTATTTATGGAAGAGGTACATCAATGATATTTTTGTTTTGTGGAGAGGTTTAGTTGATCAGTTACAAACCTATCAGTGGCTGAACAGCTGAAATCCTAATTTGCAATTTGAGATCAGTGTAGATGTTAATCAGATTCATTTTTGAATGAAGCGATAATTCAATCAGAAGAAAGTTTTCAAACTACAGCATACATGAAACCCATGGATCGAAACTCTATTATTGATTATAATAGGGGTCATCCTAAGCATCTAAAAGACAGTTTGCCTTTTTCGCAGATATCGCGCTTCTGACGTATTTTCTCAAATGTTTCCAATTATAAGGAACAAAGGCGCAAATTGTTTATCCTCCAGCAGTAGCTAAAAAAGCTTATAAACTAGCACTATTTAATAACAGAGAACTTTTTAAGAGAAAAATCTGACAGACAAGAAGAGGAAGATATTACCACTTGTGTTCTGTGATATTCCTCTGTCACATAAAATTACTACAATTATAAAACAGAATTGGTCAATCCTTCGGATTCATGACTGTTTCCTGGAATGGGCGTTAGCATACATCTGGACTAAGAATTTGAAAGAATTATTAAGTCCGACTGATATTGAGTTCAAATTGAGAGCCCCGAGACAACTGTGAGGCATTTCAAGTGTAGTCAATGTAAAGCCTGTGAAAATATGGAGGAATCGGACCATTTTTTTGATCCACAAATTTGACAGAAGTATTTTTTTTTAAATATCATGTGACTTGTCTTATGGACTGCGTAATTTATAGAATTCAATGTCCTTGTGCTAAACTTCACATAGGCAAGACCACCAGACCATTAAAGATCCGGATTAATGAACATCATTATAGCCTGCAACATATGAGTTTGCTCTGTTTGGACTACCCATTCGTTTTCATCTTTATGGATTAACATCATTGATCAGATCTCCTTCTCGATCAGAGGTGATAGGAATAGATGATTGCTTCAATTGGAATCAAAGTGGATTTTTACTTTACAAACTGTACATCTATATGGATTTAATGCATCTTTTGATTTCTCTGTTTTACTGACTACAGTGCGAAGTTATATGAGATAGTGTGGTGGGTTTAAAGATTGAACAGTATGAGGTGCGATCAAAAAGGATCGAGACTTACACAATAACACAAGTAGTATAACACTGACAGTTATTGCATTCAGTCTCCTTCAAAGTGGTGCCCTTCAGATAAAAACATACTACTTCCAGCATTCCTGTTGGAAACAATTTTGAAATGCCTCTTTCATTATGCTATGAAGCTGCTGTGTCAGATTTTGTTTAATGGTCTCCAAGTCGCCGAATGTCCTTCCTTTCAGTGGTAATTTCAATTTTGGAAACAAGAAAAAAAGTCACAGGGTGCAAGGTTAGGCGAGTACAGAGGCTGACGGACTTCCTCAATCTGGTGTTTGGCCAAGAACTGCTGGACACGATGTGGGAGCTGGGGCGTTATCGTAATGAAGCAACTAGTCACCATTCCTGTGCAACTCTGGCCTCTTACGACAAACTGTATCTCTCAAACAAGTCAGAACTTGGATGTAGTACTCATTGATGGCTTGGCCTTTTGGAGAATATTCATGATGAGCAATACCCTGATAATCAAAGAAAACTGAGCATGATCTTGACATTGCTCCTCACCTGACAAGACTTTCTTAGGTCTGGGAGAGTCTGGAGTCTTCCATTGTGAGAACTGAGCCTTAGTTTCTGGGTCATAACCATAAACCCATGATTCATCACCAGTAATAATCTTTTTGATGAAATCTGTCTCACTTTCAACGCATGCCACCAACTTCCTAGCTGCAGTCGATCTTTTTGGTCAGGGGACAGGAGTTCATACGAATTTTGCAGATACATGTCTCATCCCCAAATCGACCTTAAGAATGGACTGTACCAACCCGAAAAGCGTAGTTACTCACCTGTAACAGGTGTTCTCCAGGAGCAGCAGGAATCAGTCCTCACATATGGGTGACGTCGGCGCCGACGGAGCCCTCGCGGAGCAATTTTCCCCAGCTTTCACAGAAAGCCTTTGGGAATTGCAGCGCGCATGCGCGGTCGCCTTCCCGCCCAAGGGTGCCATCTTAGCCAGTCTGATGACATAGCTAAAAGACAGCATAAAAATTTGCAAAAAAACTTAAGCAGATGATTGCAACTCCACGGGGAGGAGGGAGGGTTGTGAGGACTGATTCCTGCTGCTCCTGGAGAACACCTGTTACAGGTGAGTAACTACGCTTTCTCCAGGACCAAGCAGGAAGTCAGTCCTCACATATGGGACTCCCAAGCTTAAGGCTACCGGAGACCCTAAGCACAAAAATGAGCTCCCTCTAGCTCAGCGGCACAGAAGGAAGGAATCTTCACTGAATTATTACCCACCGGTAGCCCCCATCCGGGATGGAGGGTAGGAGTTGCTCAAACCTCGAAGAGATTTCGGAGGACTGCCTGTCCGAAAGCACTGTCCCTACGGGACTCCCTCTCGAGACAGTAATGGACCGCAAAAGTCTGGCTCGAAGACCAAGTAGCAGCCCGGCAGATGTCTGCCAACGGAACAGAGCGGAGGTAAGCCACTGACGTAGCCTTCGCCCGAACACAATGAGCCGTGACTCGACTTTCTAAGGAGAGTCCGGCTGCCCCATAAGCCCAAGCGATACAGTCAGCAACCCAGATGGACAGAGTACGCTTGGAGACCGGGAGCCCCAATTTATTGGGGTCAAAAGACACAAAAAGCTGAGCAGCTTTACGGTGCTCCCGCGTACGGTCAATGTAGAAGTTCAGTGCCCTTCTACAGTCCAGGGTATGCAGGACTCGTTCAGCTCGGCTGGAGTGAGGCCTGGGAAAGAAGGTTGGAAGTACCACCTCCTGATTGATGTGAAAAGGGGAGACAACTTTTGGAAGAAATTTTGGGTGAGTCCGTAGGACTACCCTATTTTTGTAGAATCGAGTGAAGGGAGGATCAGACACGAGGGCCTGCAATTCACTTACGCGTCTAGCGGAAGTGAAGGCTATCAGGAATAAGGTTTTCCACGAAAGAAAACGCAGAGAACAGGTAGCCATCGGTTCAAAAGGCGGACAGGTGATCCGCTGTAAAACCACATTCAGATCCCAGTCAGGTGCTGGCGGGCGCAGAGGTGGTTTAAGTAGAAGGAGACCTCGGAGAAACCGTGCTACGAGAGGGTCGCTGGAAAGAGGTCTGCCGTCCACCGGCACATGGTGTGCTGAAAGAGCACTGAGGTGGACCTTAACGGTGTTGGACTTAAGTCCCAGATTAGAGAGGTAGAGCAGGTACTGCAAGATCACCGACACCGAGCAGGAGAAGGGATCCTGAGACTGCTGTACACACCAAACGGAAAAGCGACGCCATTTAAGGGCGTAGCATTTGCGGGTAGAAGGTCGCCGAGAAGCTAGGACGACCTCTTCCACCTCTGCCGGCAGGAGAAGGGGAGCAAGGACTACCCTTTCAGCCGCCAGGCCATTAGGTTGAGAGATCTGAGGTTGGGGTGTAGCAGAGACCCCTGATCCTGTGTGAGGAGATCCGGTTGAAACCCTAGAGGGAACGGATCCTCTGCCGCTAATTGTAACAGGAGTGGGAACCACGGCTGTCTGGGCCAGCGAGGAGCCACCAGGATCATGGACGCTTTGTCCCGGAGAACCTTGAACAGAGTTCGGGAGACTAGCGGGATGGGAGGAAAAGCATATAGAAGGCTTTCCGACCATGAGAGCAGAAAAGCATCTGCCGCTACCCGAAGGGGATGTGGCTGACGAGAGCAGAAGCGAGGAAGTTGCCGGTTGAGAGGACTGGCAAAGAGATCCATCGTGGGGAGGCCCCACTTCAGAAAGAGTTTCTGAACTACCAAGGGATCCAGACGCCACTCGTGCGGCTGGAGTATCCTGCTGAGTTTGTCCGCCAGGCAATTTTCTTGGCCTGGGAGATAAACTGCCTTGAGAAGAATGCCGTGACTGACGGCCCAAGAGCAGAGCTTCTGAGCTTCTCGGCAGAGAAGGAAGGAGCCCGTGCCCCCCTGCTTGTTCACGTAGAACATGGCAACTTGATTGTCTGTCTGGACAAGGACGGACTGGTGAGAGGTCAGGTGGGAGAAAGCCTTGAGCGCCAGACGAATCGCTCTGAGCTCCAGGGAGTTGATCTGTTGAGCAGACTCCCACGCGGTCCAGAGACCTTGAGTACATGCTCCCTGGCAATGTGCTCCCCAACCCAGGAGGGAAGCATCGGTCGTCAGCACTTAAGCCGGCTGAGGCGACTGAAACGGCATTCCGAGCACCAGGTTCGGCCGATGAAGCCACCACTGAAGGGAGGAGGCCAGCGGACTGGAGAGGCGCACTAAGTCGGCTAGTCCGCCGGTGGCTTGTTGCCACTGCTTGCGAAGGCACCATTGAGCCGGCCGCATATTCAGGCGAGCATTGGGGGTCACGTGGACGGTGGAAGCCATATGGCCGAGTAGTCTCAGGAAGCGCCTGGCGGAGACCAGGGACTGGCTGCGAAAACGGCCGGCTAGGTCCATGAGCCATTGAGCCCTGTCGAGAGGCAGGAAAGCTCGAGCCTGAGGAGTGTGCAGTCTTGCGCTGATGAACTCGAGATCCTGTGAGGGGAGCAAAGTGGACTTTGCGAAGTTTATGACAAAGCCCAAGTACTGCAGAAGAGTCACCGTGCGGTGTGTGGCATTGGCGACTGCCAGAGAGGACGATGCTCTGATGAGCCAGTCGTCGAGGTACGGAAAGACATAGAGGCCGTGAAGTCTGAGATAGGCCGCCACCACCGCGAGACATTTTGTGAAGACTCGCGGTGCGGAGGATAGGCCAAAGGGCAGTACTCTGTACTGGTAGTGATTTCCTGCCACCACAAACCTTAGGTATTGGCGGTGGCTTGGGTGGATGAGGATGTGCGTGTAGGCATCCTTTAGATCCAAGGAGCATAGCCAATCTCCCTGCTGGAGGTAGGGCAGAAGGATTCCAAGGGTAAGCATCTTGAACTTTTCCCGCACAAGGAACTTGTTGAGGTTGGGCAAGTCCAGGATGGGTCTGAGGCCTCCCGTCCTTTTTGGTATTAGGGAATACCTGGAATAAAAGCCTTGACCTCTCAGGTGGTGGGGCACCGGTTCCACAGCCTGTTCCTGAAGAAGACTTGCTAACTCCTGAAGGAGTAAGTCCCTGTGCAGAGGGAGTCGAGGAGGTTCTCCCGGAAAATAAGAGGGAGGGACCTGATGGAAGTGGAGAAGATATCCTTCTCGCACGACTTGAAGCACCCAGGCATCTGAAGTGATGTTGGACCACCTGTGGGCGAAGTGGACCAGCCGGCCTCCGGTGCTGGGAGGAACCAGCTGAGGGGGAGAGGCTATGCTGAGGAAGTCAAAAACCCCCACCCTGCTGAGCAGGGGCTGGTGGTGCAGGCTTGGGGGTTTGCTGCCTACGGGACCCGTTACCCCGTCCCTTGGCCTGCTGACCCTGTTGGGGAGCTGGAGGGGCCTGATATTGGGGGTAGTGTTTATAGGCAGCCGCCTTTCTCGAGTAAAAGGACTTCTTTCCCGAGCCCTTCTTTTTCTGGGAAGGGGCGGAGGTCTTCCTAGAAAGCCTGGTCCTGGTGAGAGTCTCCATCTCGATTTGTGCAGCCTTTTCAGCCATGGGCTTGCCAAAGAGGTTCTCACCTCTGCAGGGGACATCGACCAACTTGTCCTGCACCCAAGGTTCGAGGTCAGACGACTGAAGCCAAGCCTGTCGGCGGGCACCGATGCCAGCTGCGGCCACACGAGCCGATGCTTCAAAGCCATCATAGGCTGCTCGGGACATGAATTTGGAGCATTCCCGAATACCAGTTGTCAAGGCTAGGAACCTCCGCAAAGGTTCCTCGGACAGTCCAGCGGAGAATCCGGCTAGCTCTTTAGCCAGGTCTCGGAGATACATGCCCATGTATAGCTGGTAGGTCTGGACACGACAAGCCAGCATAGAGCCCTGGAAACACTTCTTACCAAGGCCATCCAGGTTACGGGCCTCCCTGCCAGGAGGCACCGAGGAGTGCATTTTTTGGCTCTTAAGCCTATGCATGGCCGATTCCACTACCATGGAATGGTGAGGCAGCTGTGCTTTTTGGAAGCCAGGACTCTTGCGGACTCGATAGATGGAATCGACCTGCTTGCTCAATACCGGCGACGAGGCCGGACTCTCCCACATGCGGAAGAGTAGTCGTTCCAGCATGGGAGGCACCGGTACAGTAAAGTGCTCCCGGGCGGGAGAGTCGTACTGAAGGGCGTCGAGCTCTTCGGCTCGAGGCTCCTCCTCGGGATCCGCAGGGAAGGCCAAAGCCTTGGCCATATCCCTGACGAAGTCCGAGAACCGGGCATCCTCCGGAGGGGACTGTTTCCGAGATTCGGACTCAGGTGAGTCCAAGGGGACACACCGAGTCCGAAAGGAATCAGGTGACTCCTCCTCTTCAGACTCCCAGACCGACTCCGAGGAGGAATCAGTGGGGTCGGCTCGGGCAGGCGGAGGCGTCGGCGGCGACGACCTCGGTCCCGAACGGGAGGCCGAGGGTGACCTCGACCGAGGATCGACTCGAGTTCGCATGGACTCTAGGATCGGTTCGGTCTCCGGGGTCGACTTAGACGTCGACGTCCCGGCGGTTGGGGCAGCGGCGCCAGCGAGGCTAGCGATCAGTGCCCGCTGCTGGTCCATGAAGGCAGATAGTCTGCTCTCCAAGGCCGTCAACCTGAGTCCGACCTCAGGTGACCCAGCAGCCCCCGACTAGGGCCCCGACGGCGTCGGGCCCGACGTCGGACCTCTCGGAGGCGAGTCCAGAAGGACCACAGTACTTACCCGAGCAGGCAACTCCGACTCCAGGCGAGGTCGCTTCGGGAGGTGCTCCTTCTCCAAAGACCCGGGACGGCTGTCGGGGCTATGCGACCTGGCCCTCGCGGAGCCAGGAGCGTCCACCGACGCCGCCCTCGCGGGTTTTGTCTTCCGTCGATGGTCTCCGGAGGGAGAACCCCTGTCGGAGGAACTTCGGCGATGGTCAGAGCTGGAGCCTCTGGATGCCGAGGCCTCCGACGAGGTCCGGGTACGGCTGGGGTCAGCGAAGATTCTATCCCGCTGATGCCGCCGACTCCTCAACGCTTTGGAGGACATTTTGCCACAGGCTCCACAGATCATTTCTTCATGATCCGGGCCCAGGCAGCGGAGGCAATTATCGTGTGTGTCAGTGAGTGACATATTTCGGTCACACTGACCACACCGCTTGAAACCACTGGCAGCCATCGGGGGAAAAAGGGCCCCTGCAAGGTCAAAGGACCGGGCTGCCAGCGAAAAAACCGAAAACGAAACTGACCAAAAATCAGAAAAATAAGGGAAGGACTCGCAACGGCGTCGCGAGTCTGGGCAGGAAAACGACCGGCGTCGAACCGAATCGAAAAAAGAGAAAAAACTCACGAAAATCAATTTTTTTAGTGGGGACACGACGGGTATGTCTGTAGGGCTCCGCGGAAAAAAGAAGACTGGCTAAGATGGCACCCTTGGGCGGGAAGGCGACCGCGCATGCGCGCTGCAATTCCCAAAGGCTTTCTGTGAAAGCTGGGGAAAATTGCTCCGCGAGGGCTCCGTCGGCGCTGACGTCACCCATATGTGAGGACTGACTTCCTGCTTGGTCCTGGAGAACTAATGTCTATGTCTTCAGCAAGTTCCCCGATAGTCAAATCGACGATTGAGCGAATTGCAGCACGCATTGTTTCAACTTTGTCTTCATTCTCCTTGTGGATGGCCTTCCTTCATCGCCGTCAAAACTTTGGCGGCCCTCTTGGAAACGTTTGTACCAGTCAAACTTGAGCACGACTCATGCATTCATCGCCATGAACTTGTGTGTAACTTATAAGTCTCTTTGCACGAATCTCCAAGTTTGTCAGAATTTAAATACAAATTTGCAATTCAATTTTTTCACTCATCGTAAATCTGACCAACTGCTTTTACATGATACCAAACATCACGTGATTTTAAAAAAGTACAGGAATACCACAGCCATGTTACACTCTGTACATGCAGAGCACATAACTAGATCACTGCACGCTTAATGGCATTGTGGTGCGACATATTGTTATATAGCTACACAAGTCTTGATACTTTTTGATCACACTTTGTATGGCATCTGAATTAGGCGATTTTTTGATCTTCTCACCTGATGAGTATTTTATAGCCATTTTCTTTAACTAGCGATTTTTCTTTTTCTGGAATTTAACATGTTGCATAGCTATTTTCTAGCATAGCATTTTCATTAACTGATGATGGCCCTCATATGAATATTTTTATGTAATTCCATTTAAATATAACTGAAAATATTGACATTGCATATTCCTTATGGATAGTTAGGGATATGTTTACTAAACGACGGTAAGGGAGCAGTCCTTTCTGTGCATTAACGGCAGCGATAAGGGTTTGGTGTGATGGGCGTGTTAGAGGCGGTCCAGTGGTAAGGGGTGGCAGTGGACACTTACTATGTGGTAACACATGCTGCGTTAAGGGGTGGCAATGGACACTTACCGTGCAGTAAGAGGACATTAAGGGGTGATAGTGGACACTTACCGTGCGGTAAAGGGACATGCTGCGGGAAGGTGTCTTGAATACACCTTAATGCAGGAAAGCCATTGGAGAAGGTATGGATGCAAGCACAATTGGTAGCTGATGGAGTTGACTAACCTAATGCCTGGCAAATGTGGCAGTATGTGTGATGAGCATGTTTGACTGTGCAGCAGGCCTAGGCTGTTGACTAGGCGAGATAGGTGGCTGCCTAATGATGATGGTCATTGTGGGTGTTGGCTGTGTCATGCGTGGGTGGTGGTGGCAGTGGAGTCAGCAGAGGGGATGCAGTAGCAGGGGGTGTTGACAGGTGTGCAGTCCTAGATGCTCTTAAAAGCATACACTGTGCCATAAGCTACATTATAGCGTCTGTGAGGTGTGGACTATCTAGATGTACTATCAGTGTGGCATACCATAGGCCAGCACAATATCTGGGTGGGGGCAGCTTGTTCCTGATGTGAGGAGCAAAGGGAGGATTGTCCATGAGTGCTCATGTGGTGCAGTCACAAGAGAGGTGTGCATGATATGGCTAACTGCTGCAAATGACCCCTGATGGCCAGTGACACTCAAATGGTGGGTGCAGGGCTGTGCCATGGATTTTCCAAGCAGAGAGTTTGCAATGCGTGGGGTGGGTGGATGTATGGGATCACCCAGGACAAAAGCATTTGGGGTGTGTGAACCAAAAATAGCAGTACCATGGGGTACATGAAACACCATTTGTGCAGATGGGACTGATGTCTCAGCTTGTGCAACTGCAAGACAATACACCTGACAGAGTGGCATGACAGAAAGGCACAAGTAGAACCTATTTGCCCCATGTGGGGCAAGTAATGATGGCAGAACGGTGCAGGGGATGGCTATGCAGCGAGTGTTAGGTGTCTGAATGTACAAGAAATATCCTCTTTATGTAAAGCTGGGAAGTCACAATGATGGCAAAACAGAAAACGCATCCATACCAGTTGATCCAGACATTTGCTGTGTATACATCACTAACCCACTGCAATGCGCCGTGGCAGAGCCACTAAAGCCATGTTCACAGATGTCCATGATGCAATGTTGAGCTGCCCAATGTGTGGCCATAATGCACAAAAATGTAGAAGAATGATCGTCTGCAGGTCACAGCAGAACCAGGACTGTGCGAAGTGGGCAAGCACGCCCAGACACAAAATGAACAAGTGGGAATCAAACCCTGGATCTTTGACCATGGAGAAATTGCACCAACCAGTAAGCTACACCTCCACATAGCTCTACACAGATGTGTAGAGCCTGCAGATCTCTGATCAAACTCTTTGCTGTCTGTGCCGGTATAGGTTGGGCCCTCCACTACCCATGAGGCACTGCACATCCAAAACAGCAGTCTGCTGCTGAAGAACCAATGGAGAATGCACTGATCCAGCATATCAGCTCAGTAAGATGCATAGGCTGCTTATGCTACATGCACATAACAGCAAGCTGTGCTGCAGAGCGGTTTCAGCTGTCACCCTGAGGGTAAGGAGGGGTGTCCAGCACCTGATCCACTGAACCTGCACTGTTGGAGATGATTTCTGCTGGCCATGCTGCAAGTCCATATCACTGCTAGCGTGTGGCAGATATTGTCAGCAGTGTGTGTCATGCTTTTCTCCTTGCTTCCTGCATGGTGTACAACCACCAAAAAACCCATTAGGTCTCCCATATAGACATCCAAACCAACAAGGGAAACACACAAACAAACTATTTTTGTTGGAACTCACACCATGAGGGAATCTCCTTCTCGTTGTGTGTTCCGTTTTTATCTTAAATTCAAATAGGGACTCAACCCTAGCAAGGTGCCTGCATGGTGTAGGCAACAGTGAGAACAGCTTGGCCCTGTTTTCTGCCCATGTTGGACACTAACCTTCCGATAACAGTGCAGGTTAGTGACCAGTATCAATATGCTGCTGCCATGGACAGACACTGCAGTGGGGGTATATAGGCTGGTATGGGGCTACTGCTATTGTACTGCCATGAACCACCACTGCCCCAACCATTGAAGACTAACAACTGACTACAGCTCGGGCAGTAAGACTGCCCTTCACTGGGCTGTGTCAGCCAAGCAGAAACCAACTACAGTTGGTCTGCTGGTAAGCACGCACAGCATGTGCACAGTGAACCACAAGCACTCTGCCTCAGCATTGACACCCAGCTGTATGCTCAGTGACTGGCATCCCCAGACAGAGAATACATCGACATCACTGAAGCCAGACATTATAATAGCTCTATGTGGATACATAGCCGTGCCATGGTCACTTTTTGGTCATAGTGAGAGTGCCATCTCAGCATGACATACAGTAGTGGCCAAAAAATTAAGGCAGGTATCTCTTTCTAGAATTTATTGTTAAATAATGTACTGTGGAGATGTCACACGTGCTTACTTATTTAATCAGCATGGCGATTAGTCACACCATGCGTCTGGCGTCCATTTTAGTTTATTTACACTCTGTAGTAGGTTTCTTGGATGAAGTTTTGAATTTTTACAACTAGGAAAAGATTGAAAGTTACATGTAAAATATACAATCAAGATGGGTAGAAAGTGCAATATTAATGACTCTGTAAAGGGACAAGTTGTCACACTCCATGCTGAAGGATATTCGCAATGTGCTATTGCAAAACATTTGCATATATCAAGGTGTGCAGTTCAGAATGTTATGAAATCAGGTGGCTATACACGTCGTTCGAAATGTGGGCGCAGACGGATAACTACTGGATGAGATGACCGATTCCTCAAAACATTATTACATCTAGTCCACATACTTCATCTCAACGTGTGGCTCCGTTAGCTAATAATTGAGGAATAAAGATAAGTGCCAGATCTGTCCGACAACGGCTTGTGGATGAATTCAAACTCGTGGCCAGAAGACCTGCCAAGAAGCCCATGATGACCAGGAAACGAATTGCTGCCCGCATACAGTTTTGTAGCAAGATGAAAGACAAATCTGTTGAATGGTGGGAGGGGGTAATGGTCACAAATGAAAGTACATTTCAACAAGTACGTGGGAGTGGTTACAACTACGTCTGTCGACCAGCAGGCAAGAGACTAAATCCGAAGTACACGATCAAGACTGTTAAACACCCACCATCGGTCATGGTATGGGGTGGTATCTCGGCGAATGGACGATGTGGCCTGCACATTTTTGAGAAAGGTGAAAGAGTAAATGCTGCAAAATACGAGGGTTGTCCAGAAAGTAAAGAACGTTTTGGCATGGTTAAATAAAAACAAAAGTTATCAGCACAAAACTATTTACAAAGCCACAGGACCGTACTCTACTTTTCTACGTAATCGCCAAGACACTTGTTGTAGCGTGGGACCAGTTTTTCTATGCCGATGTTATACTCATCTGCCGCCAAATCTTTTAGCCAGGCTGTCACTGCCTGCTGGAGTTCCTCATCGTTTGCGAACTGTTTCCCACCCAAAAAGTCCTTAAGTTTAGGGAATACGTGATAATCACTTGGTGCCAAGTCAGGGCTGTAAGCAGGATGAACAAAAATTTCCCACCTTAGACGTTGAAGTTCCTGCTATGTTCGTGCTGATGCATGAGGCCGGGCATTGTCATGGATCACCACCACCTTTGCTGACAGCATTCCACGTCTCTTGTTTTGGATGGCATGTCGAAGTCGTTGGAGAGTTTCATAGTAGGCTTCTGAATTTATTGTTGCTCCTCTTGGCATGAACTCGACGTGGATTAAGCCCTTTCGGTCCCAAAAAACCGTTGCCATGACTTTCCGGGTATTCAAATTTGGTTTTTCCTTCTTGGGTTTTGAGGGCGAATTTCTGTGATGCCACTCCATTGACTGACGTTTGTTTTCTGGAGTCTTGTATGAAACCCAAGTTTCATCTCCCGTAACAATGCGGTCAAGAAATTTGTCACCATCTTTGTCATATGCAGTCAAAAATTCCAGAACTGCTCCCATGCGATTCGCCTTATGGGCATCAGTCAAAGTCTTGGGCACTCACCGAGCACACATTTTCTTGTAACCAAGGTGCTCTGTCACTACTTCATGTAAGAGCGATCATGAAATTTGTGGAAAAGATTCATGTAACGTGCTCAAAGTGAAACGTCGGTTTTCCTGAATCTTTTCTTCGACTTTTCCCTTCAATTCATCCGTAACAAGTGATGGCCTCCCACTCCGATCTTCATCATGTACGCTGGTCCTTCTTTGATTAAACATAATGCACCATTTCCTCACTGATGACTCGTTCATTACATTATCACCATAAACATTCTTTATTTGCCTATAAATTTCAATAGGCTTAACTTTCAGAGTGATCAGAAAACGAATGACACTCCGCACTTCACATTTGGCAGGATTTTCGATTGGTGCTGCCATTATGAACCGCTGCAAAAACAAGTAGCATGACCGCACAGCAAGGAGACTCGGCTCACACTGAAGGGAAGGAAGGAGCTAACTGCCACGCACGCAATCGCAAGTGGTGGGGGGTCAGCGCCGTGCGTGATGCACAATCGTTCTTTACTTTCTGGATGACCCTCGTACATATCTGTGCTGAACAGTAAAATTAAAATACACATGAATGTTTCTGGCACATCTATATTTCAGCAGGACTCGGCACCGTGCCACACTGCAAAAACAGTCAAAAAATGGTTCATGGACAACAAGATCTAACTGCTACCAAGTTGGCCATCAAACTCTCCGAATCTCAATGTAATTGAAAACTGTTGGAATCTTATGACGAAAAAGGTGGCAGTACACTGTCCAACTTCAGAATCAGATTTAAAGGACATACTCAAGCATGTATGGGTCCATGAAATCACTCCGGCATACTGTAAAATGCTAGTTAAAAATATGCCTACAAGAATTCAGGCTGTGCTGAAAAATCATGGACACCTTATCAAATATTGACACATCTATTGTTTCCTGAATAAAACTTTGAAAATGACATCTATATCTTTGGTTCTTAAAGCTTTTGACCATGAAAGTGACAATAACACATACTTTTCTAATAAAATTCTGATATTTTGGACTCTGTCTTAATTTTTTGGCCACTACTGTACAGTGGCCACCCAGGCAATGCATATGGCAGACAAGCACAATGGCATCTCAGCCAGTGACCCTACCATTGTGGCAGACACATCCAGGCCAATCTGTGCTGTTTCAGGCGATAACCACAATCCTCTGGCTTCTGTCTACTGCAGGCTGGTACCACTTTCCATGCCACCAACACCCCACCATGCAGACATGCCTATGCACTGTCAGTGGTGGTGGTTGCAGCCCCAGCATGTTAAACATGTGGGTTTGGTGGGCGCCTTGAACACAAAGGTCAAATTGGGGGGGAATGCAGGTTCACACATGGACGGCCACGCAGCCCCCCCCCCCCACCAACTGCCAATGTAGGGGCCCCATCACCGCCTGCCACCGATATGTCTTACGGGAAGAATGGCATCACTGCTGTGGTATTTCCCCAGGCACCTGCATTTTCCAGCTACCTGGAGAGCTACAGCTGCAGGCGCTATCGGCCTCTTCCTCCACAGCTGGGTTCAGTGTCACCGGGGGGGAGGAGGGGGGGCACTGGCATCTCTGCCCTTTGTATCGCCCCATGTGGCACATCACTGTTCCACACCAGCAGAATGTCTGTGTTCCACCACTGTCAATGTGTGATCATGATGGACATCACAGATGGTGCTGCAGATGGAAGGATTCCCCTATGTGATGAGCCTACAAAGGTTAGGCCTCCTAAACCTGTTGGTGAGATGGCTGGGGGGAGGATGGGATAGGGGTCTACAGTAATGAATGGCATGGAACTGTTCACGGTTGTTAACACCATCACAATATGGGGGGGGGGGATTAGGGGACAGGCGCTACCACTACAGTGTAACGCATTTCAGACACACTGAGGCATATAGTTCGTCATTCAATGCACTGTCAAACACCGGCACACAGTGGCAGTGTATGTCATGACAGCTCCTCGTACAGCCGGGCTTCGGGAGAGTTTGGTCACGGTCCTGGAGAGAAGGTCATTATACCTTTATTCAGGGGACACTGAGGATAGGCTGCTTGGCCAAATACAGGCTTCTTTGACCATGAATGTCCTTTCAGGACCCACCTAGGTACCTGTGCCCAATTGGTCACTACTGGACACAGGATAGTGGGCTTGAAGGATCTTGGTCTGACAGTATGACATATATTCTGAACTTATGTTCTTATGCCCCTCTGTGCCACCCAGGCAGCTGTCTAGTACGCCATGTCCACCAGCACTTCCCACTGCATGACTACTGTGCCACCCCCCTGTGCCCCATCAGCATGGTGCCCTTTCCTACATGAGCACCATTGCTGTTGCTGCTAATGGAGCACTATCATCACTATCTTGGGCTCCCTTGTCAGTGCATCACATTGTAGAGGGGAGCAAGACGATTTAAGCGTCAGCAAACACCTTTTTCGTGAGGTTTTAATCGGTGACTGGGTTCCGAGAGTTAAAGGACTTTTCAGGCCATTGTGCAATCAGTGGTACAGGAGCACACACTGTAACCACCCACTTCCCGGCTCCAGTCACACCCACTCTCTGCCCCCTGCATCCATAACATTGCGGGTGCTTTTACCGCACTTTAAAGCAGCATTTGTTCACCGTTAAGGAAGCAGGTGTGCCGGTAGCCTGTGTTAACAGCACACATCCTCCCTTACTGCCGTTTTGTAAATATACCCCTTATTGTTTGAAGGACACACTCCTGATGCAGCTTGTTTGCAAAACACGGCCACGTTGAGTGTGACAACATTGTTTACAAGACGCCCTCGGATAAATTGATACATTTTTTGAGAAGTAACAATGAAAAGTTTAACAATAAACTTTAAAAACAATACATTTAAATGTTGATTAAATGGATTTTTATGGGCTGTGAGGAAGAGTGCCCTAAGCCTTACTTAGCAAACTTATGACCAGTTGAATGGACATCTCTGAGGTCTTTTCCCCTATTTTTTAATTGGAAGGAAAATTGAACTTTTGAAAATTGTTAAAGAAAAACAGGAAAATTAAAAATAAATATTTTGTCAGGTGATTGATTTGTGTGTTGAGTATATACTAGCACAGAGTTTTGCCTGTCTGATGGTGGTTAGTTTTGCACATATCATGACAGTCATGAACCTCACTTCTAAGCCAAGGTATAGGCATATGATCTCAGACACTCAGATTTACTGCTAATGCTCAGCGTCGTTCTTGCTTCCTGCCAAAGAGAGTTGCCTCCCAAAGTTCATAAGATGCAACATCAAGGTGTACTTGGAAATTCTTCTTAATCAAGTCCGTGGCACCTAATACAATAGGAACTAACTCTATCTTTCTGCCACATTTCCTTGGGAGCATCCCACAGCGCCTGCGCGCTGCCTTCCCGCCTTTCCTAACCACCTCTCCTCAGTTCGAGTTTTAAAGCTGAGACAAAGAGAGAGAGAGAGGAAAGGAAAGATAGAGGGCCCATAGTCGCAAAGCTTCGTTGCAAAGCGACAGAGAGCCTGTTCCCCCCTGCTTGTTCACGTAGAACATGGCTACTTGATTGTCCGTATGAATGAGGACTGTCTTGTTGCTGAGTAGGGTATGGAACACTCGAAGAGCAAGGAAGATTGCTCTGAGCTCTAAGAGATTGATATGCAGATGAGTCTCCTGTGGAGTCCAGGTGCCTTGGGTGGAGAGGTCTTGTAGATGAGCTCCCCAACCCACTGGTGAAGCATCTGTTGTGAGAGTTGCCTGTGGTAAGGGTTGTTGAAAAGGGGACCCCAGCAACAGGTTCTGAGTGGACTGCCACCATTGGAGGGACAAAATAAGGCGACTTGTGTTTGCTATTTTGTCTGACAGGCACCCTGATGCCTGGGTCCACTGGGTGGATAAAGTCCACTGGACTGCTCTCATATGGAGGCGAGCATAAGGAACCACATGCACTGTGGAAGCCCTGTGGCCTAGTAGTTGTAGCATTTCTCGGGCAGTGAGATGAGGTTTTAGCACTGCTTGAGAAGCTAACTGCACCATGCGAAGGCAATGGGCCTGGGGGAGATAGGCCCTTGCCTTTTTGGTATCCAACAAAGCTCCTATGAATTCTAGAGACTGAGTGGGAGTTAGACTGGATTTTGGGATGTTTATGACTAGACCCAAATACTGAAGGATACGCATTGTGCAAGATAGAGAAGCTCTGGCCTCTGGCTCTGATGGGGCTCGAATGAGCCAGTCGTCTAAGTAGGGGAAGACGAATATGCCTAGAGTGCGGAGAAATGCTGCTACCACAGCCATGCATTTCGTGAACACTCTTGGAGCTGAGGCCAGGCCAAATTGAAGCACCCTGTATTGGTAGTGCTTTCCTTACAGAAGGAACTTTCTGCGAGTTGGATGGAAGAGAACATGGGTGAGATCTAGAGAACAAAGCCAATCCTGACTCTGAAGGTATGGCAGCAGAGTTCCTAGAGAAATCATCTTGAATTTCTCTTTGAACAGGAATTTGTTCAATTCTCTGAGGTCCAAAATATGTCTGTATCCACCTGTTTTCTTTGGGATAAGGAAATAGAGGGAGTAAAACCCTGTACCCTGTTGATGAATGGGTACTACTTCTATTGCCCTTTGGGCAAGAAGTATGGTGACCTCTTGATCTAACAGGTTGTTGAGAGATGTCTGAGAATTGAACTGTTTTACTATTGTAGGAGGGGGCATGCTCAAGAAATGAAGCTTGTACCCCTCTTTTATGATGGAGTGTCCAATGCTCTGCTCTTATCTGCCCCCATCTTGGGGCAAAGTGATATAACCTTCCTGGGATGGTGGAAGGCTCTGGTCCATTTAGAGCAGGGGTCTCAAACTCAAATTGCTTTGAGGGCCGAATGAGGACCTGTAAAGTAACCCGGGGGCCGCATAAGACACGGGGCCTCATTTGCATAAATATTTGCATAATGTTGCATAATGAGTGCATGGATAAAGAAAGACTAGAAAATTTCTATATTACTATAATCCAGTGCCAACCGCCAGGCACATTAGGAACTACTACTAACACTGCCCATTTGGAACCCATAGCAAACCCCCCGTATCATAACAGCACTACCAGGACTCACAAAGCACCAGACCCTACCTATCAAAAGGCAACACTGCAAATATTAAATCAATACATTTCAGAGAACAATACATGACCTACTGGGAAAAGAGAACAAGTAGCAATGTCAAATAGGAATTACACAGAATACCTCAGCACTGTAGAAATAAAACTATAAATTAATTTCTTGTACTAAAGCACAGGGTCCACAAAGAAACAGCGCTAGCCGCTCAAACGAGCAGAAACAAAAACAGGAAGCGGCAGATTCAACACCCAATAAATTTATTATAACCAAATAAGTGGCCTAAGCCCAACACAGGCCGTGTTTCGTATACAACTTCCTCAGGGGCTATCAGGACACACTAAAAAATAAATTGTAAAACCATATTAGTATGAACAATAAATATACCAAAAAAGAAGGGTTAAAAAAATATATGAAAAATAGAAAATTATAGCACGAATATACAATATTCATAAAATAAAGGCGAAATGGACTACATCAAATGACTTGCTAAGAAAACTCATCAATAATAATCAATTAAAATCATAGAAAACCATATACAGTCACTGAAAATAAATCCTAATCTATTCATTAAACTGTACTATGGATCTAATGATATATAAGTCTATACAATGAACTGTTCTATAGATCTGATGACATATGTATATATTTTTTTAACCCTTCTTTTTTGGTATATTTATTGTTTGTTCATACTAATATGGTTTTACAATTTATTTTTTAGTGTGTCCTGATAGCCCCTGAGGAAGTTGTATACGAAACACGGCCTGTGTTGGGCTTAGGCCACTTATTTGGTTATAATAAATTTATTGGGTGTTGAATCTGCCGCTTCCTGTTCTTGTACTAAAGCACAGACATTAATGATGCACATTTCCCAGAGCTGACATATTCCAGTTAATAAATTCAAAATAAAGAGATATTTTTCTACCTTTTGTGCATTTTTTTTCAGTTGCAATTGCTCCAGCCACTTCTGGTTTCTTCGTGTCTTCTGCTATCTCCATCGTCTGCTGTCCATTGTCCTTTCTTCTCTCTTCTAGTTTTTTTCCATTCTCTCTCTCTACATCTGCTTTAACATACTAATCTTTCTCCTTTTGCTCTTTCCTCATTCCTATTTCATCCACTCAAATTTTACCCCTCCATCCTCAATCCCCACTTACTCTCCCAATACCTGGCCAATTGTAGATTTGTCTTCTCTGCCAGACAAAGCACAGTTACTTACCTGTAACAGGTGATCTCTGGGAACAGCAGGAATTAGTCCTCACATATGGGTACGTCGGTACCGACGGAGCCCGTGCGGGAAAGCTCCCCAGCTTCTTAGAATAGAAGCTTTTGGGACCTCCCACTGCACATGCGCACTGCCTTCCCGCCTTCCTGAACAGCTCTCCTCAGTTTCGAGTTTATAGCTGAGTCAACAGAGAGAGGACAGGAAGATAGATAGATGAAAGATACAACTCCTAGGGGAGGTGGGTGGGTTGTGAGGACTAATTCCTGCTGTTCCCAGAGATCACCTGTTACAGGTAAGTAACTGTGCTATCTCCAGGAACAAGCAGGAATAAGTCCTCACATATGGGGACTCCCTAGCTTAGATGCATGGGATCCCCTGTAAAGGTTCGCCATCTTCGTATGGATCTCAGGCATCCATTCTGGGAAGGTGGGCAGGAGTTGTTTAGGAATGGAACAGGTGCTTGAGGACAGCCTGGCCAAACAAGGCATCCCGGCGGGAGTCCTTGTCCAAACAGTAATGGGCTGTGAAGGTATGAACCGAGGCCCAGGTAGCGGCTCGACAGATCTGATCTATGGAAACAGAGTGCAGATGAGCCATAGAAGTTGCCATGGCCCTCACATTGTGAGCAGTGACATGGCCTTCCAGAGAAATGTTTTTGCTCTGGTAAGCAAAAGAAATACACTGAGCAATCCAATTGGAAAGTGTACGCTTGGAGACTGGAAGTCCCAAATGGGAAGGATCAAAGGCCACAAAAAGTTGAGAAGACTTTCGATGTGGCTGAGTCCTATTAAGGTAAAAAGCGAGAGCTCTTTTACAATCCAGAGTATGAAGGTTCCTCTCTGCATTGGATGCATGAGGAGCTGGAAAAAAGACAGGTAGATATACCTCTTGATTAAGATGAAAAGGCGAGACCACTTTAGGCATAAAGTGGGGATTCGTCCTAAGGACCACCTTATCATGATGAAATCTTGTGTAAGGTGGATTAGCCACTAAAGCCTGCAGCTCACTGATGCGGCGAGCCGAAGTGACTGCAATGAGGAAGATGACCTTCCAGGAAAGAAATTTCAAGGAGGTGGAAAACATTGGCTCAAAAGGTGGCTTCATAAGTTGACCGAGCACTAGATTCAAATCCCATGCGACCGGGGGTGGTCTGATGGGAGGTTTAGTGAGAGTCAGGCCTCTCATGAATCTTGCAACAAGAGGATGAGAGGAGATAGGTTGTCCATTTATATGTTTCAAGGATGCTGCAATAGCACTTAAATGGACTCTTACCGAATTCGTCTTGAGGCCTGCATTGGATAGATGCAGGAGATAATCAAGAAGAGAATTCAAAGGAAGTGCCAGAGGGTCAAGACCCTGCTGAGCACACCAAATGGAAAAACGTTTCCATTTGAAAGCATAGGAACGCCTGGTAGAGGGTTTCCTAGAGGCAGAAAGGATATCTTTCACTGGTTGGGAAAGATGAAAGTCTTGAAGGCTTAAGCCTTCAGTAACCAAGCACTGAGGTGAAGGGATTTGGGGTTTGGGTGCCACAAAGTCCCCTCCTCCTGAGACAGGAGGTCTGGCGCAGCTCCCAGATCCAAGTAGGATCCCTGGGAGAGCTGTAGAAGTAGAGGGAACCACACTTGGCGTGGCCAGCGTGGAGCTATGAGGATCATAGTTCCATGATCCCTCTGGAGTTTGAACAGAGTCTTGGGAATCAAAGGAATGGGTGGAAAGGCATATAGGAATGCCTGATTCCAATTCAGGAGAAAGGCGTCCGTAGCCTGAGCTCCCTGACACGGAGTTCTGGAACAGAACCGGGGAAGTTTGGCATTCCACGGACTTGCAAAGAGGTCTATGTCCGGGGTCCCCCATTCCTGAAAGATTCGGTTTATTTGGTCCAAATGTAGGGACCATTCGTGTGGCAGCAGAACTCGACTGAGCCTGTCTGCCCGAGAGTTTTGAACTCCTGGGAGATACACTGCTAGCAGGTGAATCTGATGCTCTCTGGCGAAGGCCCATAGTCTTAGAGCTTCGTTGCAAAGCGACAGAGAGCCCGTCCCTCCTTGTTTGTTTATGTAAAACATGGCCACCTGATTGTCCGTCTGAACTAGGACAGTGAGGTTGGCTAGGAGGGAGTGGAAGACCTTGAGGGCAAGGTAAATTGCTCGCAGTTCCAGAAGATTGATATGAAGGGTGGTCTCCTGTAGAGACCAAGTGCCCTGAGTGGAGAGAGTTTGCAGATGGGCTCCCCACCCTGTTTGGGAGGCATCTGTTGTGAGGGTTGCTTGGGGTAGCAATGGTTGAAATGGAGCCCCCAACAACAGATTCTTGGTGGAAGTCCACCAGTGGAGGGACCAAAACAGACGATCGGAGGTTTGTATTTGGTCTGAGAGCGCTCCTGACGCCTGAGTCCACTGAGTGGCCAGGGTCCATTGAGCTGCTCTCATATGAAGACGAGCATAGGGCACCACATGCACTGTGGAGGCCATATGACCCAGTAGGCGTAGCATTTCCCTGGCTGTCAAGTGAGTGCTGGACTGAGCTTGGGAGGCCAAACTCAGGAGGCGCTGGCCTCGAACATGTGGAAGGTAGGCCCTTGCAGTGATGGTGTCCAACTGGGCCCCTATGAATTCTAGAGATTGAGTAGGGATGAGTTGGGACTTGGGAAGGTTTACTACCAGTCCCAGATACTGCAAAAGGCTCCTTGTGTGGTCCAGGGAAATCTGGGCCTGTGACTGAGTTGGAGCTCGGATGAGCCAGTCGTCCAGATATGGGAAGACAAAGATTCCCATGCCTCTTAGAAATGCGGCTACGACTGCCATGCATTTTGTGAATACTCTTGGAGCAGAGGCTAGACCGAAGGGGAGTACTCTGTATTGGAAATGTTTTCCCTGAAACAGAAAGCGAAGATACTTTCTGTGGGATGGATGGATGAGTATATGTGTATACGCATCCTGTAGGTCTAGAGAACAAAGCCAGTCCTGACCCTGGAGGTAAGGAAGGAGAATGCCGAGAGACAGCATTTTGAATTTCTCCTTGAAGAGAAATTTGTTCAATTCTCTCAGATCTAGGATTGGTCTGAATCCCCCTGTCTTCTTTGGAATGAGAAAATAAGGGGAGTAGAAACCGGACCCTTGTTGAGGAAGAGGAACCTCTTCTATGGCCCCTTGGGCAAGAAGAGAGGAAACCTCTTGACCCAACAGGGTTAGGAGAGATGGGGGAGAATTGAATGGTCTCACCATATGATGGGGAGGAAGGCTGGAGAAATGAAGTTTGTAACCCTCTCGAATGATAGAGAGGGTCCATTGTTCTGTTGTGATTTGTTCCCATCTGGGAGCAAAGTGAACCAACCTTCCGGGTATGGTGAGAGGTTCTGGTTGTGTTAGAACCAGAAGTGGCAAGTTCCCTAGGAGCAAGTCAAAACCCCTGAGGGGTTGGAGCCTGCTGAGCTACAGTAGCTGCTGCAGGCTTAGCTCGTGCTTGTTTGGATTGCTGACGCTTAGCAGTATAGCGAGGTTGAGAAGACTGCTGGCCAGTATTTGAAGCAACTCTGGCCTTCTTATAGTAAGGCCTTTTAAAAGACTTTTTCTTAGTAGGAATTGAAGTGGACTTTGAAAGTCTTTCCAAGGTGGCATTTTCAGCATCCATCTGGGTGGCTTTGATTTGCCACTCTTCCCCAAATAAGTTCTCACCTGTACAGGGCAGATTCCGTAAGCCATCTAGAACCCAAGGTTCCAGATCAGAGGCCTGGAGCCAAGCAAGACGTCGGGCTGCAATAGCAATGCCCGAAGCCCTACTGGCTCCCTCAAAGGAATCATATGCTGCCCTATTAGAGAACTTAGAAACCTCTAAGAGTTGTTTCACTAGGGAAAGGAATCCCTGCTTTTTATCCTCAGGGATAAAGGGGGCAAAATGCCGCACCTTTTTGGCAAGTTCCTCCAGGAACATGCCCATATAGAGACTGTAGGAATTAATCCTGGCTATAAGCATAGTAGCCTGGAAAATTTTCCTACCAAAAGAGTCCAAAGTCTTACATTCCCGTCCTGGAGGGGTGGAAGAGTGCCTTTTGGTACTCCTAATCTTCTTCATTGCAGACTTCACCACAATAGAGTGGTGGGGCAATTGAGTCTTTTGGAAACCAGGAGAAGGAGGGACCCTATACATGGTGTCCAACCTACGGGAATAAGGAGACAAAGTCAAAGGATTTTCCCAGAAATCCATCAGTTGTTCTTGAAGGATTTCATGGATAGGCAGGGTAACTGCCTCCTTAGGGGCCTTTGAGTATCCCAAAATATCCAGTTTTTTGGATCTGGGTTCCTTTTCAGAGGATGTGGTAATAGAAAGGGCTGTAGCCATATCTAAAACAAAGTCCTGGAAGGACAAATCCTCTGGAGGGGACATTCTCCTTTTAGGAGAAGAGGGCTCCTCAGGTAAGTTGAGTGAAAACTCAGCAGAATCATCAGAGGAGTGAAAATCCTCAGAGGAATCGGTGCTTTCCTCTAACGCACGATACGCGTACCGATCGGTATCGATATCGGGCGTATCGGGTATGGAACCGGTATGGAGCGAAAGCCCATACGGTACCGACTTGCGTTTAGAGGTGGACGGCCTCGATACCGGCATGGCGGACGATACCGGTATCGGGCCCGGAACCGCTGAAAGCGGAACCGATGGCGTTGCAGCTTTAATGAAAGCCATGACGGCCTGCTGCATGGACTGTACAGTATCGCCCATGGACGCCATAGCTGCCTGGATGTCGGTACCGGAGTGACCCGGTACCCCAGAGCAGGCTAACAGGTGATCTGTCGAGGCCATAGCATCGATATCAACCTGAGACCCCTGAATTGGCGTTTTTGGAAGTTGGACTTCCCGCCGGGGTTGTTTGGCTGGGGCAGGGTCCTCAAGTTCTAAGCTAAGAGCCTCTCGATGCTTTGAAGGAGATTTGCTCTTTGAGGACTTGCCCACAGAAGGTTTGGTTACCTGAGATCCATCCGGAGAAGAAGACCTGGATGACTGTGATGCTGTATTCTCTGAAGCAAACAGCACATGGAATTTGTTGGCCCGGTTCTGCAGCCCACGTTTAGACATGTGGGAGCAAGATGGGCAGTCCGGTATGGAATGGTCAGGCCCCAAACATTTCAGACACCAGTCATGGGTGTCTGTGACTGAAATAACAGCATTACATTTGGTACACTTCTTAAATCCAGGGGCTGGCTTCTCCATGAGGAGAAATTGAGTAGGCCGAGAGGCCTCTCTGAAGTGACCAAAAAGCTAAAAAATAAGAAAAAAGAATTATAATTTTTTAAAGAAAGAAAGAAAAGACCGGCGATACCGGTATCGGTATGGGGAAGGCAGGTACGCGGTCTAAAGAAACAAATAAAATAACAATTTCTTCAGCGGTGACAGGAACACGACCTGCTGGCTCCGCGGAAAAAGAGAAACTGAGGAGAGCTGTTCAGGAAGGCGGGAAGGCAGTGCGCATGTGCAGTGGGAGGTCCCAAAAGCTTCTATTCTAAGAAGCTGGGGAGCTTTCCCGCACGGGCTCCGTCGGTACCGACGTACCCATATGTGAGGACTTATTCCTGCTTGTTCCTGGAGATAATATTTTTCCCCTCTCCATTTCACTTTCCCAGCTCCATCCCATTCTAATCCTCCCCCAACATCAGCTCCCTTCTAGTTCCAGCCCCACCCAGCATCTGCTCCTTTCTAGTCCCTGCATCAGTCCATTTCCAGTCCTATCCTAGCCTCACCATCAGCCCATTTCCAATCCTAGCCCCCCATCAGCCCATTTCCAATCCTAGCTCCCTCCCCTCACAGCCCATTTCCATTCCAAGCCCCCCTCCCCATCAGCCATTTGCAGTTCAAGCCCCACTTCCACTCAGCCCATTTCCAGTCCTAGCAACCCCCCCAGCCCATTACCAGTCCTAGACCCCCCATAGCCCATTACCAGTCCTAACCTCCCCATAGCGCACTTCCAGTCTTACCCCCCATCACCCCATTTTCAGTCTTACCTCCCCTCATAGGCCATTACCAGTCCTAACCCCCCAATCAGCCCACCTCCAGTCCTAACCCCCATCACCCCATTTTCAGTCTTACCTCCCCTCATAGGCCATTACCAGTCCTAACCCCCCAATCAGCCCACCTCCAGTCCTAACCCCCATCTGCCCATTTCCAGTCCTAGCCCCCACCATAGCCCATTACCAGTCATAACCCCCCCTGCCGATAGCCCACTTCCAGTCCTAACCCCCATCTGCCCATTTCCAGTCCTAGCCCCCACCATAGCCCATTCCCAGTCATAACCCCCCCCTGCCAATAGCCCACTTCCAGTCCTAACCCCCATCTGCCCATTTCCAGTCCTAGCCCCCACCATAGCCCATTACCAGTCATAACCCCCCCCCCTGCCAATAGCCCACTTCCAGTCCTAACCCCCATCTGCCCACCTCCAGTCCTAACCCCATCACCCCATTTTCAGTCTTACCTCCCCTCATAGGCCATTACCCGTCCTAACCCCCCAATCAGCCCACCTCCAGTCCTAACCCCCATCTGCCCATTTCCAGTCCTAGCCCCCACCATAGCCCATTACCAGTCATAACCCCCCCCCCTGCCAATAGCCCACTTCCAGTCCTAACCCCCATCTGCCCACCTCCAGTCCTAACCCCCATCACCCCATTTTCAGTCATAACCCCCCCCTGCCAATAGCCCACTTCCAGTCCTAACCCCCATCTGCCCATTTCCAGTCCTAGCCCCCACCATAGCCCATTACCAGTTATAACCCCCCCCAGCCCATTACCAGTCATAACCCCCTGCCAATAGCCCACTTTCAGTCCTAACCCCCATCTGCCCATTTCCAGTCCTAGCCCCCACCATAGCCCATTACCAGTTATACCCCCCCCCGCCCATTACCAGTCATAACCCCCCCCCTGCCAATAGCCCACTTCCAGTCCTAACCCCCATTACCCCATTTCAGTCAGCCCCTCCATAGCTCATTACCGGCCAGCGAAGGAGGGAAACAAAAAAAACCCCAAAACCCTGGCTTCTGCTGCTGCCGTTGCCGCCGTGGCAGCGGCAGAATCAATTGTCAAATTAAAAAAAAACTGACTTCTGCTGCTCAAGCAGCAAAATCAGCTGTCCTGCGGCCCCTTCCCCTCTGCCCGGAGATCCGACTCTGCTCTATCAGCGGCGTGCTTTTCAAGCCGCGACGAGAGTATTCCCCTCTCGCGCGGTTTAAGCCTATTCACTTTTCAAGCCGCGCGAGAGGGGAATACTCTCTTCGCGGCTTGAAAAGCACGCCGCTGATAGAGCAGAGTCAGATCTCCGGGCAGAGGGGAAGGGGCCGCAGGACAGCTGCTTGAGCAGCAGAAGTCAGTTTTTTTTTTTGAATTTGACAATTGATTCTGCCGCTGCCACGGCGGCAACGGCAGCAGCAGAAGCCAGGGTTTTGGGTTTTTTTTTGTTTTCCTCCGTCGCGGGCCGCACAAAGTTGTCTCGCGGGCCGCATGTGGCCCGCGGGCCGCGTGTTTGAGACCCCTGATTTAGAGCCAGGAAGGCTAGGTTCTCTAGATGCAAGTCAAAGGCCTTGTGGAGGCTGAGACCGCTGAGGCAGTTGAGACTTAGCAGTCTTTGCTTTTCTTTGTTTGGATGGTTGCTGACCCTTCCGGACAGGTTGACCTGCAGGGCGTCCCTGCTGGGAATAAGCAGGATAAAACCTTTTCTTTTTAGAAAAGAATGGTTTCTTGAAAGATTTCTTTCTTGCAGGATCAGTTGTGCCCTTGGATAGTCTGTCCAAGGTGGAGTTGTCAGCATCCAACTCATTGGCCTTTTCTTGCCAAACAGGTTCTCACAAGTACAAGGAATATTGCCCAATCTGTCTTGTACCCAGAGCTCCAAATCAGATGCCTGGAGCCAGGCAATTCTACGTGCACCTATGGCAATGGCAGAGGTTCTGCTTATGCACTCAAAACAGTCAAAAGCTGCACGGTTGACAAATCTGGAAACATCCTGGGCATGTTTGACCAATGTGAGAAAATCCTGTCTTCTATCCTCAGGGAGAAGAGGACTCAAAACCTCTAGATCTCCTGTGATTTCCTTCAGGAACTTTCCCATATGTAAAATATAGGAACTGATCCTGGGAGAAAGCATGGAAGCTTGAAAGATACAACGTCCAAAAGCATCCAAAGTTCTGCACTCACGTCCTGGGGGATTAGAGGCATGCCTCTTTGCACACCTGATCCTTCTCATAGCTGACTCCACCACAATGGAGTGGCGAGGGAGCTGAGTTTTCTGGAAATCAGGACAAGGAGGGACTCGATACATAGTGTCAAGTCTACGAGAATGAGGAGAGGTGGTAAGAGGGGTCTCCCACATTCTGAGCATGAGATCATGCAAGATCTCATGGATGGGCAAAGTAGCTGCCTCCTTAGGAGCTTTGGGATATTGCAAAGTTTCCAGCTCCTTTGCTCTGGGCTCCGTTTCAGGAGCCACAGTAATGGAGAGACCCCGAGCCACTTCCCTGATGAAATCCTGGAAGGAGATATCCTCTGGAGGAGACATCCTGCGTTTAGGGGAGGAGGGCTCCTCTGGAAGAAGTGCTCCCGTATCAACAGAACTATCGGAATCCTCAGATTCCTCTGAGAACTCGAAGTACCTTCTGTCTGGATGCTCCTGTAGAGCCCGATACCCGTACCGACCGAAGTCAGTACCAGGGGCAATCGGTACCGGTGTATCGGTACCGGAGGGCATCGGGTGTCTGGGTGCCAGCAATGCGGACACCGATGTCGATGCTATGTCGATACTGGTGCCGGAGTCGGTGCCAGTGTCGATGCTATGTCGATACTGGTGCCGGAGTCGGTGCCAGTACTGGCTGAACTGTCTGACGCGGTTCCGAGGGTGTCGATGCCGCAAGGAGAGCCGCTAGACTGCGTTCAATAGCCAGGAACCTCTGGTCTATCGACGCTGCCGATGCCTGGATGTCGGTACCAGAGAAGACAGCCGGTACCTCAGAGCATGGCACCAGTAGTTCTGCCGAGGTCGAGGCCTCGAGAACGTCCTGGAGCCCCGATAATGTTTTGGAAGCCGAAGCCTCCCGCCGGGTCAATTTTGCCGGTGCAGAATCCTCAAGGGCAACACCAGAGGCATCTCGGTGCTTAGAGGGAGATCTACCCTTTGAGGACCAGCTGGACTTATGTTTAGTTACCTGAGATCCACGGGAGGAAGAGGAAGCCCTGGAAGACATCGATGCCACCGAAGCTGCATCAGAGGGAAATAGGGTACTGAGCTTAGCAGCTCGGTTCTGCCGACCACTGTTAGACATCATGGCACAGGACATACAATACGTGATGGAGTGGTCAGGACCTAAACATTTCAGACACTATTCATGGGTGTCTGTGACGGAGATGGTACCGCCACACTTGGTGCACTTTTTGAAACCTGAAGCAGGATTCTCCATTGTAGGAAAAAGTTTTGGGCCTAAGGCCCAAAATGGCGTGTGCACCTGGGAAAAACACTAAATATATATATATTTTTTTTACGAACAGAAATAAAGAAAGAAAAACCGGCGGTACCGGTAAAGCGTCGAGGAAGGCAGACGCGACCACAAAAAAAGAAAGTAAAAGGGAAGAATTTTCTGCAGTGACAGGAACAACGACCTGCTGGCTCCGTGGAAAACGAAGAACTGGAGAGAGGCAGTTGGGAAAGGCGGGAAGGCAGCACGCAGGCGCTGTGGGATGCTCCCAAAAGCTTCCTAATTGGACGCTAGGGAGCGTTCCCATGCAGGCTCCGTCGGTACCGACAATACCCATATATGAAGACTACATTCCTGCTTGTTCCTGGAGATTTTAGTCTTCACATATGGGTATCGTAGGTACCGACGGAGCCTGTGCGGGAACGCTCCCCAGCGTCCAATAGGAATGCTTTTGGGAGCATCCCTCAGCACATGCGCGCTGCCTTCCCGCCTTTCCAACTGTCCCTCTTTAGTTAAGTTTGTAGCTGAGTGAAAGGATAGAGGGAGAGAGGAAAGAGACAGAGATAGAGACAACTCCTAGGGGAGGTGGGTGGGTTGTGAAGACTAAATTCCTGCTGTTCCCGGAGATCACCTGTTACAGGTGAGTAACTACACTATCTCCAGGAACAAGCAGCAATGTAGTCTTCACATATGGGGACTCCCTAGCTGAAGATGCCAGGGAGATAGCCCAAGGAAGGTACCACCCTAGAAGGTGGGATCCTTTCTCCCATGTATCTCTGGCATTTCACCAGGGATGGTGGGTAGGAGTTGATTTAGGTTTGAAAGAGATTTTGAAGAACAGCTTGGCCAAAGAAGGCATCCCGACAGGAGGCTTTATCCAGGCAGTAGTGGGCTGTAAAGGTGTGTACCGAAGCCCAGGTAGCTGCTCGACAAATGTCATCGATAGAGTGGATAGCTATAGAGGTTGCCATGGCTCTCACGTTATGAGCTGTGACATGGTCCTGAAGAGGAAGACCCTTACTCTCACATAAGCAAAGGATATGCATTGGGCAATCCAATTAGATAAAGTTCTTTTGGAGACTGGAAGTCCCTAATGACTAGGGTCAAAAGCTATAAAAAGTTGCGAGGACTTTCTATGTTGCTGTGTTCTTTGTATGTAAAAGGCTAAGACTCTTTTACAATCCAAAGTATGAAGGTTTCTTTCTGCAATAGAGGCGTGAGACCTCGGAAAAAATACAGGAAGATAAATTGATTGATTCAAATGAAAAGGCAAAAACCACCTTTGGCATAAAGTGTGGATGAGTTCTAAGAACCTTATCATGATGAAATCAAGTATAAGGAGGATCAGCCATTAAAGCTTGCAATTCACTAATGTGGAAGATGACCTTCCAGGTCAAAAACATAAGGGCTGTAGTAGATAAAAGCTCGAAAGGCAGCTTCATGAGCTGCCCCAGAACTAGGATTTAGATTCCATGCAATCGGTGGTGGCTTGATGGGAGGTTTGGTTAATAGAAGGCCTCTCATAAATCTTGATATGAGTGGATGAGATGAAATTGGTTGTCCATTCAGAGGCTTATAAGAAGCTGCAATTGCACTAAGATGGAATCTTACTGAATTGGTCTTTAGACAAGAATTCGATAAGTGAAGGAGATACTCTAGTATCGATTCTAAGGGTATGACCAGGGGGTTTAATCCCTTCCTGGAGCACCATATCGTAAACCGTTTCCACTTGAAGGCATAAGATCTTCTTGTGGAAAGTTTCCTAGAAGCCTGAAGGATATCTTTTACCTGTTGGGACATGCTGAAATCTTGGAGGTCTAAGCCTTCAGCAACCAGGTCGTGAGGTGCAGGGACTGGGGATTCGGGTGCCCTAGCGTCCCGTTCTCCTGGGAAAGGAGATCCGGAGCATGCCCTAACTCCAGAGGTGCCGCTTGAGAGAGATGCAGAAGCAGGGCATACCACGTTTGGCGTGGCCATCGTAGTGCTATGAGACTCATGCGTCCCCTGTCTCTCTGAAGCTTGAAGAGTGTTTTGGGGATGAGGGGAATGGGTGGGAAGGCATAAAGGAAGTCCTGACCCCAGTGAAGGAGGAAGGCATCCCTTGCCTGACAGTGGTGAGCCGGAATCCTGGAACAGAACCGGGGAAGTTTGGCATTCAGTGGACTTGCAAAGAGGGTTATGTCTGGAGTGCCCCAGAGATGAAATATCTTTGCCACCTGGTCTAGGTGGAGGGACCACTCGTGAGGCAGCAGTACTCGACTGAGTCTGTCTGCCAAAAGGTTTTGAATGCCTGGACGATATACCACTAGAAGGTGAATTTGATGCTCTCTGGCGAGGGCCCATAGTCGTAAAGCTTTGTTGCATAACGACTGAGAGCCTGTTCCGCCCTGCTTGTTCATATAGAACATGGCTACTTGATTGTCCGTCTGGACTAGGACTGTCATGTAGCTGAGCTGGGCGTGGACTACTCGAAGAGCTAAATAGATTGCTCTTAATTCCAGGAGGTTTATGTGTAAACCAACCTCCTGTGGAGTCCAGGTGCCCTAGGTAGAGAGATGATTCAGGTGTGCACCCCAACCCACCTGTGATGCATCTGTTGTTAGGGTGGCCTGAAAGAGGTTGATGAAAAGGAGACCCCACTGTCAGATTTTCTAGTGATTGCCACCATTGGAGGGACAAAATTAGTCGTTCAGATATTATTTCGTCCAACAATGACCTGTGGCCTGTGACCACTGTGTGGAGAGGGTCCACTGAGCTGCTCGCATGTGGAGGCGAGCATATGGGACTACATGAACTGTGGATGCCATATGTCCCAGTAACTGCAGTAGCTTCTCGAGCAGTGAGGGAAGATTTGCCTACTGCTTGAGAAGCTAGTTGCATTATGCGAAGACACCGGGCTTGTGGAAGGAAAGCCCTTGCCTGTCTGGTATCTAGACAGGCTCCTATGAATTCTAGGCATTGGGAAGTTTATTACCAAGACCAAGTATTGGAGGATTCGCATTGTATGGGACAGTGCAGTGCTGGCCTCTGCAACTGTAGGGGCTCGAATGAGCCAGTCGTCTCAGTAAGGGAAGACTAAAATCCCCAGTGTTCATAGAAATGCAGCTACTACTGCCATGCATTTCGTGAATACCCTTGGTGCTGAAGCCAGACCAAAGGGAAGAACCTTGTACTGGAAATGTTTTCCCCTTAAAAGGAAACGTAAGAATTTCCTGTGATCTGGATGGATGAGAATGTGAGCGTATGCATCTTTAAGTCTAGAGAGCAAAGCCAATCCTGGCTTTGAAGGTATGGCAGAAGAGTTCCTAGAGAAATCATTTTGAATTTCTCTCGAAACAGATATTTGTTCAATTCTCTAAGGTCCAGGATGGGTCTGTGTCCTCCTATTTTCTTTGGAATAAGAAAATAGGGGGCGTAGAACCCTGCACCCCATTGAGGAATGGGTACTTCCTCTATTGTCCCTTGGGCAAGAAGTGTGGAGACCCTGTGATCTAGCAGACTGTCTGTAGAGGTTTGAGAATTGAATTGCTTTAGAATTGTAGGAGGGGGCATGCTGTGAAAATGAAGCTTGTACCCTTCTCCTACAATGGACAAAGTCCAATCTTCTGCTGTTATCTGATGCCATCTGTTGGCAAAGTGGCATAACCCGCCCGGAATATTGGGGGGTTGGGGACCCCTCAGAGGCAGGGAGGCAAAGCTCTCTAGGAAGGAGTCAAAGCCCTTGAGGGGGCTGAACCTGGAGAGCTGGTTGGGCTCTGGGGCCTTTTGGCTTCTTTTGCTGTCTAGTTTGTCCCTTTTGGGCAACCTGACTGAGTTTGACTCTGCTGGTTATAGGAAGGATAAAACTTCCTCTTTTTGCTAAAAGAGTGTTTTTTTTATAAGGCTTCCTTTTGGCTGGAGTGGCTGTAGACTTTGACAATCTATCTAAGGTAGAATTGTCAGCATCTAACTCGTTAGCCTTTTCCTGCCAGTTCTTGCCGAAGAGATTCTCCCCAGTGCAAGGGATGTTGCCTAACTTGTCCTGTACCCAAGTCTTCAACTCTGATGCCTGTAGCCAGGCAATCCGTCGTGTGCCAATGGCAATAGCAGAGGTTCTGCTAATGCATTCGAAGCAGTCAAAAGCTGCACGATTAACAAACTTGGAGACATCTTGAGCATGCTTAACTAGAGCAAGAAAATCTTGTCTCTTTTCATCTGGGAGAAATTGGCTCATAAGTTCCAAGTCTCCGGTGACTTTCTTGAGGAACATTCCCATATATAGGATATATGAGCTGATCTTAGCTGAAAGCATGGAAGCTTTAAAGGTTTGGCGCCCAAAAGCATCCAGAGTCCTGCATTCACGACCTGGAGGATTGGATGCATCCCTCTTTGCACTTTTCATCCTACGCATGGCTGATTCCACTACCATTGAATGGTGTGGCAGTTGAGTTTTCTGAAATCCAGGACATGGCGGAACTCGATACATAGTATCATGTCTCCTAGAGTGAGGGGAAGTAGTCAGAGGTGTCTCCCACATTCTGAGCATCAACCTATGCAGAATTTCATGGATAGGCAGAGTGGCTGCCTCCTTAGGAGCTTTAGGATATTAGAGAAATTTCCAATTCCTTTGCTCTGTGTTCCTCTTCAGGAGCAAATGTGATTGAAAGACCTTTGGCCATATCACGGATGAAATCATGAAATGACATGTCCTCTGGAGGTGACATTCTGCGTTGGGGAGAAGAGGGATCTTCTAGGAGAAACCCTCTAGTGCCAGCAGAATTGTCAGAGTCTTCGTAATCGGAGGAATTGTAGTATTCCTGACCCCGATGCTCTTGCAACGCACGATCCCGGTACCGATCGAAGTCGGTACCGAGCTGACCCGGTACTGCTCTGTCAATTCCAGCCAGAGATGGCATGGGAAGAGTTCCCACCGTGGCCCGTACCATCGGTACCGGCTGTGTCGGTACCAGCATCGGTGTCGGTGCCCGTGGGACCACCAGTACCGCAGCTGAAAGAAGAGCTGCGATGCTGCACTCGATAGCAAGGAATCTCTGGTCTATTGACGCTGCCAATGCCTGGGTGTCGGTACTGGTAAGGACGGCCGGAACTCCTAAGCATGGCACAGGTAATTCTTGCAAGGTTGAGGCCTCGAGAACATCCTGAAGCCCCATTGATGCTTTGGAAGCCGAAGCCTCCTGCTGGGGCTGTTTTGTCGGTGTGGTTCCCTCAAGGGCAATGCCAATGGCCTCTCGATGCTTAGCAGGAGAGCTACCCTTTGAGGACCGGCTTTTATGTTTAGTTACCTGAGATCCATGGGAGGAAGAGGCCCTTGACGATGTCGATGCAATGGATCTGGTATCCGAAGAAAAGAGGGCACTGAGCTTTGCAGCCCGGTTCTGTCTTCCTCTTTTAGTAATCCCCATACAGGAGAGACATTCAGTTGGAGAATGTTCAGGTCCTAAACATTTCAGACACCAATCATGGGCGTCAGTGATGAAGATGGTACCGCCACACTTAGTACATTTCTTAAAACCACTAGTTGGTCTTTCCAAGTTTTAGGAATATGGGGCCTAGTGCCCAAAATGGCGCCTAGCACCAAAGATAAAAGTTTCTGAGAAGAAACAGTCTAAGTTTTTTTTTTTTTTTTTTTTAATGAAAAGAACCAAACCAGCGGTACCAGTAGGCGTTGTGAGGAAGGCAAACACGACCACAAGAAACGAAATTTAAAGACGGAATTTTCTGTGGTGACAGGGAATAGATCCTGTAGGCTCCGTGGAAAACAAAGAACTGAAGAGGGACAGTTGGAAAGGCAGCACGCATGTGCTGAGGGATGCTCCGAAAATCGTTCCTATTGGACGCTGGGGAGCGTTCCCGCACAGGCTCCGTCGGTACCGACGATACCCATATGTGAAGACTACATTCCTGCTTGTTCCTGGAGATAAAGCAGTTACTTACCTGTAACAGGTGATCTCTGGGAACAGCAGGAATTAGTCTTTACATATCGGTACCGACGGAGCCTGCGCGGGAACGCTTCCAGGCTTCCAATCAGAAGCTTTTGGAAGCATCCCACTATGCCTGCGTGCTGCCTTCCCGCCTTTCCCAACTGCCTCTCCTCAGTTAAGTTTGAAAGCTGAGACAAAGAGAGAGAGAAAGGAAAGGAAAGATAGAGATACAACTCCTAGGGGAGGTGGGAGGCTTGTGAAGACTAATTCCTGCTGTTCCCAGAGATCACCTGTTACAGGGTAAGTAACTGTGCTATCTCCAGGAACAAGCATGAATGAGTCTTCACATATGGGACTCCCAAGCTGAGATGCCTGGAGTCCAAGCATGTCATGGGTTGGAAAGCACAGTTACTTACCTGTAACAGGTGATCTCCGGAACAGCAGGAATCAGTCTTCACATGTGGGTACGTCAGCGCCGACGGAGCCCGCACGGAAAATTCTCCCCAGCATCCAATCAGAAAGCCTCTGGGAGCATCCCCCGCGCCTGCGCGGTGACTTCCCGCCCTTCCAACAGTCACTCCTCAGTTGGGTTTCATAGCTGAGACATAAGGAGAGAAGAGGAAGGGAAATAGACAGATACAACTCCTAGGGGAGGCGGGTGGGTTGTGAAGACTAATTCCTGCTGTTCCGGAGATCACCTGTTACAGGTAAGTAACTGTGCTATCTCCAGGAACAAGCAGGAATGAGTCTTCACATGTGGGGACTCCCTAGCTAAGGATGCCAGGGGAGATCCCATAAAATGCGTATCCCGGACAGGACGGCATTTTCCAACCTGGATCCCCGGCATCCCCCGAGGGATGGGGGGTAGGAGTTGAGTAGAGCAGAGCTGTAGAGGAACAGCGAAACTAAAGACTACAGGGAAAAGTCTTTAGAAGGCATGACAAGCATCATTAAAAAAAAATTAATGAACTGACACAAAGTAGAGCTTACCTACTGGATTGTAGGAAGTAGACAGTAGATGCAGTAGCGGAATCTTCAAGGAAACTCCACAGCAGTGAGTAGAAGTCCCAGACAGGAATGGGCAGGAGACCCAGGTGTCCACCGGGGCAGGAAAAGATTGGCAGGTCCCCACAGGGAAGCTTTTACAGGAAAGCTGGGACTCGTTCAGGCACAGAGTCATCAACAGTGAGGACTAAAAAAAAAAGGAGACTGACCGATCTGGTAAATTGGCCCAGTCCGGGAGGGAAGAGGGGGTATGGAAAAAAAGCCCCCATTCCCAAGGAGAACTGAAGTGAACTCAGGAATACGGAAGACGCACAAAACAAGAAAAAAATTAAGAATATAAGGATATAAGAAAAAAAGGTTTCTGCGGTTACAGGAGGTACGTCCTGTAGGCTCCGCGGAAAAACAAAAACTGAGGAGTGACTGTTGGAAGGGCGGGAAGTCACCGTGCAGGCACAGGGAATGCTCCCAAAGGCTTTCTGATCGGATGCTGGGGAGCATTTTCCGTGCGGGCTTCGTCGGCGCTGACGTACCCACATGTGAAGACTCATTCCTGCTTGTTCCTGGAGATCATGCTATTCTCCACAACACCAGGCATCCTGGGGATGGAGGGTAGGAGTTGAAGAAAAAAGATGCTGTGGAACAGCTAACCTAGCACAGGACTGCAGTAGGGGAGTCCATGTGTGGATAAAGCGTAGTTACTCACCTGTAACAGGTGTTCTCCAGGAGCAGCAGGAATCAGTCCTCACTTATGGGTGACGTCGGCGCCGACGGAGCCCTCGCGGAGCAATTTTCCCCAGCTTTCAAAGAAAGCCTTTGGGAATTGCAGCGCGCATGCGCGGTCGTCTTCCCGCCCGAGGGTGCCATCTTAGCCAGTCAGATGACATAGCTAAAAAAGACAGCGTAAAAATATTTGCAAAACATAAGCAGACGATTGCAACTCCAAGGGGAGGAGGGAGGGTAGTGAGGACTGATTCCTGCTGCTCCTGGAGAACACCTGTTACAGGTGAGTAACTACGCTTTCTCCAGGACCAAGCAGGAAGTCAGTCCTCACTTATGGGACTCCCAAGCTCAAGGCTACCGGAGACCCTAAGCACAAAAATGAGCTCCCTCTAGCTCAGCAGCACAGAAGGATAGAATCTTCGCTGAATTATCACCCACCGGTAGCCCACATCCGGGATGGAGGGTAGGAGTTGCTCAGACCTCAAAGAGATTACGGAGGACTGCCTGTCCGAAAGCACTGTCCCTACGGGACTCCCTCTCGAGACAGTAATGGACCGCAAAAGTCTGGCTCGAAGACCAAGTAGCGGCCCGGCAGATGTCTGCCAGCGGAACAGAGCGGAGGTAAGCCACTGACGTGGCCTTTGCCCGAACGCAATGAGCCGTGACTCGACTTTCTAAGGAGAGTCCGGCTGCCCCATAAGCCCAAGAGATACAGTCCGCAACCCAGATGGACAGAGTACGCTTGGAGACCGGGAGCCCCAATTTATTGGGGTCAAAAGAGACAAAAAGCTGAGCAGCTTTACGGTGCTCCCGCGTACGGTCAAGGTAGAAGTTCAATGCCCTTCTACAGTCCAGGGTATGGAGGACCGTCTCAGCTCGGCTGGAGTGTGGTCTGGGAAAGAAGGTTGGAAGTACCACCTCCTGATTGATGTGAAAAGGGGAGACCACCTTAGGCAGAAATTTTGGGTGAGTCCGTAGGACTACCCTATTCTTGTAGAACCTAGTGTAAGGGGGATCAGACACGAGGGCCTGCAATTCACTTACGCGTCTAGCGGAAGTGAGGGCTATCAAGAACAGTGTTTTCCAAGACAGAAAACGGAGAGAGAACAGGTAGCCATAGGTTCAAAAGGCGGACAGGTGATCCGCTGCAAAACCACATTCAGGTCCCAGTCAGGCGCTGGCGGGCGCAGAGGTGGTTTAAGTAGAAGGAGACCCCGGAGAAACCTCGCTACGAGAGGGTCATTGGAGAGAGGTCTGCCGTCCACCGGCACATGATGTGCTGAAAGAGCACTGAGGTGAACTTTGACGGAGTTGGACTTAAGTCCCAGATTAGAGAGGTGGAGCAAGTACTGCAAGATCACCGACACCGGGCAGGAGAAGGGATCCTGAGACTGTTGGGTACACCAGACTGCAAAGCGACGCCATTTAAGGGCGTAGCATTTGCGGGTAGAAGGCCGTCGCGAAGCCAAGACGACCTCCTCCACCTCCGCCGGCAGGAGAAGGGGAGCAAGGACTACCCTCTCAGCAGCCAGGCCATGAGGTTGAGAGACCTGAGGTTGGGGTGCAGGAGGGACCCCTGATCCTGAGTGAGGAGATCTGGTTGCACCCCCAGAGGGATTGGATCCTCCACCGCCAGTTGCAGCAGGAGCGGAAACCACGGCTGCCTGGGCCAGCGAGGGGCCACCAGGATCATGAAGGCTTTGTCTCGGAGAACCTTGAAAAGAGTCCGAGAGACCAGCGGGATGGGAGGGAAAGCGTACAGAAGGCTCCCCGACCACGAGATCAGAAAGGCGTCCGCCGCCACCCGAAGGGGGTGTGGCCGACGAGAGCAGAAGCGAGGAAGCTGCCGGTTGTGAGGACTGGCAAAGAGATCCACCGTGGGGAGACCCCACTTGAGGAAGAGCTTCTGAACTACCAAGGGATCCAGACGCCACTCGTGCGGCTGGAGGACCCTGCTGAGTTTGTCTGCAAGGCAATTTTCTTGGCCCGGGAGATAAACTGCCTTGAGGAGAATGCCGTGACTGACGGCCCAAGAGCAGAGCCTCTGTGCCTCCCGGCAGAGGAGGAAGGAGCCCGTGCCCCCCTGCTTGTTCACGTAGAACATGGCAACTTGATTGTCCGTCTGGACAAGGACGGACTGTTGGGAAGTCAGGTGGGAGAAGGCCTTGAGAGCCAGGCGGATCGCCCTGAGCTCCAGGAAGTTGATCTGCTGAGCAGACTCCCACGTGGTCCAGAGGCCCTGAGTACGTGCCTCTTGGCAATGTGCTCCCCAGCCCAGGAGGGATGCATCGGTGGTCAGCACCCGGGTCGGCTGAGGTGACTGGAAAGGCATTCCGAATATCAGGTTCGGCTGCCGGAGCCACCACCGGAGAGACGAGAGCAGCGGCTCGGAGACGCGCACTAGGTCTGCCAGGCCGCCTGTGGCTTGTCGCCACTGCTGGCGGAGACACCATTGAGCAGACCGCATATTCAGGCGGGCAGTGGGGGTCACATGGACGGTGGAAGCCATATGGCCGAGCAGTCTCAGGAAGCGCCTGGCGGAGACCAGGGGCTGGCTGCGAAAGCGGTCGGCTAGGTCCATGAGCCGTTGAGCCCTGTCGAGCGGTAGGTACGCTCTCGCCCGAGGAGTGTGCAGCCTTGCGCCGATGAACTCGAGATCCTGTGAGGGGAGCAAAGTGGACTTTGCGAAGTTTATAACAAAGCCCAAGTGCTGCAGCAGAGTCACCGTGCGGCACGTGGCGTTGGTGACCTCCTGAGCGGACGCTGCTCTGATGAGCCAGTCGTCGAGGTACGGAAAGACATAGAGGCCGTGAAGCCGGAGATGGGCCGCCACGACCGCGAGACATTTTGTGAAGACTCGCGGTGCGGAGGATAGGCCAAAGGGCAGTACTCTGTACTGGTAATGATTTCCTGCCACCACAAACCTTAGGTATTGGCGGTGGTTTGGGTGGATGAGGATGTGCGTGTAGGCATCCTTTAGATCCAAGGAGCATAGCCAATCTCCCTGCTGGAGGTAGGGCAGAAGGATTCCAAGGGTAAGCATTTTGAACTTCTCCCGCACAAGGAACTTGTTGAGGTTGCGCAAGTCCAGGATGGGTCTGAGGCCCCCTGTTCTCTTTGGTATCAGAAAATACCTTGAATAAAAGCCTTGACCTCTCAGGTGGTGGGGCACCGGTTCCACCGCCTGTTCCTGCAGAAGACCTGCTAACTCCTGAAGGAGCAACTCCCTGTGCAGAGGGGGGCGCGAAGGTTCTCCCGGAAAATAGGAGGGAGGGACCTGATGGAAGTGGAGAAGGTAGCCTTCTCGCACGACCTGAAGTACCCAGGCATCTGCGGTGATGCTGGACCACCTGTGGGCGAAGTGAACCAGCCGGCCTCCGGTGCTGGGAGGAACCAGCGGGGGGGGGGAGAGGCTATGCTGAGCGAGTCAAAAACCCCCACCCTGCTGAGCAGGGGCTGGTGGTGCAGGCTTGGGGGCTTGCTGCCTACGGGACCCGTTACCCCGTCCCTTGGCCTGCTGGCCCTGTTGGGGAGCTGCAGGGGCCTGATAATGGGGGTACTGTTTGTAGGCAGCCGCCTTCCTCGGGTAAAAGGACTTTTTTCCCGAGCCCTTCTTTTTCTGGGAAGGGGCGGAGGTCTTCCTAGAAAGCCTGGTCCTGGTGAGAGTCTCAGTCTCAATTTGTGCAGCCTTTTCCGCCATGGGCTTGCCAAAGAGGTTTTCGCCTCGGCAGGGGACATCGACCAACTTGTCCTGTACCCAGGGCTCAAGGTCTGACGACTGAAGCCAAGCCTGTCGGCGGGCACCGATGCCGGCTGCGGCCACTCTAGCCGAGGCCTCAAAGCCATCATAGGCTGCTCGGGACATGAACTTTGAGCATTCCCGAATGCCCGTGGACAAGGCTAGGAACCTCCGCAAGGGCTCCTCGGAGAGACCAGCGGAGAATCCGGCTAGCTCTTTAGCCAGATCCCGGAGATACATGCCCATGTAGAGCTGGTAAGTCTGGACACGACATGCGAGCATAGAGCCCTGGAAGCACTTCTTGCCAAGGCCATCCAGGTTACGGGCCTCCCTTCCAGGAGGCACCGAGGAGTGCATCTTCTGGCTCTTAAGACGATGCATGGCCGATTCCACTACCATGGAATGGTGTGGCAGCTGTGCCTTCTGAAAGCCAGGGCTCTTGCGGACCCGATAGATAGAATCGACCCGCTTGCTCAGGACCGGCGAGGAGGCCGGACTCTCCCACATGCGGAAGAGTAGTCGTTCCAGCATAGGAGGAACCGGCACAGTAAAGTGCTCCCTCGCGGGAGAGTCATACTGGAGGGCGTCGAGCTCTTCGGCTCGAGGCTCCTCCTCGGGATCCGCAGGGAAGGCCAAAGCCTTGGCCATATCCCTAACGAAGTCCGAGAACCAGGCATCCTCCGGGGGGGACTGCTTCCGAGGCTCGGACCCCGGTGAGTCCGATGGGACACACCGAGTCCGGAAAGAATCAGTTGACTCTTCCTCCTCAGACTCCCAGACCGACTCCGACGAGGACTCGGTGGGGTCGGCCCGGGCAGGGTGCGGCGCCAGCCGCCCCGACGTCGAGGGAGTCGGCGTCGGCGACCTCGGTCCCGAACGGGAGGCCGAGGGGGACCTCGACCAAGGATCGACTCGAGTTCTCATTGACTCGAGGATCGGCTCGGTCTCCGGGGTCGACTTGGACGTCGACGTCCCGGCGGTCGGGGCAGCGGCGCCAGCGAGCAGTGCCCGCTGCTGGTCCATGAAGGCAGACAGTCTGCTCTCCAAGGCCGTCAACCTGAGTCCGAGCTCAGGTGACCCAGCAGCCCCCGACTCGGGCCCCGACGGCGTCGGGCCCGACGTCGGCTGTCGCGGAGGCGAGTCCAGAAGGACCACAGGACTTACCCGGGCAGGCATCTCCGACTCCAGGCGAGGTCGCTTCGGGATGTGTTCCTTCTCCAAGGACCCGGGGCGGCTGTCGGGGCTATGCGACCTGGCCCTCGCGGAACCAGGAGCGTCCACCGACGCCGCCCTCGCGGGTTTTTCCTTCCGACGATGGTCCCCGGAGGGAGAACCCCGGTCGGAGGAGCTCCGGCGACGGTCCGAGCTGGAGCCTTTCGACGCGGAGGCCTCCGACGAGGTCCGGGTACGGCTGGGGTCAGCGAAGATTCTCTCACGCTGATGCCGCCGACTCCTCAACGCCTTTGAGGACAGTTTGCTGCAGGGCCCACAGATCAGTTCCTCATGATCCGGGCCCAGGCAGCGGAGGCAAAAGTCGTGCGTGTCGGTTAGTGACATATTTCGGTCACACCGACCACACCGCTTAAACCCACTGGCAGCCATCGGGGGAAAAAGGGCCCCTGCGAGGTCAAAGGACCGGGCTGCCAGGGAAACCGAAAACGAAAGCTGACTAAGTCAGAAAAACCGAAAAAAGTAAGCGGACTCGAGACCGGCGTCGCGAGTCCGGGCGGGAAAACGATCGGCGTCGAACCGAAAGAAAAAAGGATAAAACAAAGAAGAAAATCAACTTTTTCGCGGGGACAAGACGGGGACGTCTGTAGGGCTCCGCGGAAAAAAGAAGACTGGCTAAGATGGCACCCTCGGGCGGGAAGACGACCGCGCATGCGCGCTGCAATTCCCAAAGGCTTTCTTTGAAAGCTGGGGAAAATTGCTCCGCGAGGGCTCCGTCGGCGCCGACGTCACCCATAAGTGAGGACTGACTTCCTGCTTGGTCCTGGAGAATGATTGTTATCAAGGATATTGCAAAAATACTGCAATATGGACCTCCGCTAACAGGATCACACAGGAATATGGAGGTTCATGGATCTACTGGGAACCCAGTAGAGGAACCGTGAAGAGGACCTCACTGCACAGTGGAGGTAATAAACCTGTAGAAAACAGAGGAGGTCAAAATCCTGAAAGGCCAACAGGCACCCCTGATAGAGGAAACTGGGGTAGTACAAAACGGTGGGCCTTCAGCGAAGCTGTATGGTAAAAACCCAACTCTTTTGGCGGCAGAGTAGTTACTCTTGGGAGCAAAAAGAGAAAGGCTAACCGATTTGGACAAACAGGTACAGTCCTTGTGGGGAGAAATGGTATAGGAACCCCTTGTATCCCAGAAAGGGAGGGCAAATGCCGGAGACATTAAGCCTGTGATTAACTGAAGATCTACAATATCTCTCCTAACTGGGGTAAGCTAGGAGAGATATTAGGGTATGGAGAGCTTCAGGGGTACCTAACTCGTTAGGTTATGGTATAAAAATTGTTGGGTACCACAGGAGTGGTTGTGTGTGTAGAAACCCAAACCTGCTGGATAGCAGGGGTATGGGAAAAACCCTTCTGTTAGAAACAGGGCTATATTAACATAGACAGAGATAGATAAGTATGTGGAGACATATCTATCTATAATGGAATATCTCGACATACGGATACATATATATACAGCATGGTAGTCACATAGGACATGTGGAGAGGAAAAAGATTCATCTAAAACAAGAAGGTGCAACCTACTTGAGAAGATATATAGAGAATCTATTCTCCCTGGTTAAGATCCGCAAGGATGCTAACTAGTGAAATAACCAGGATGGTTACATGAGAAATAGAGGATAATATCCATCTATAATCAGTAAGTCCGGAGTCAGTCAAGACTCTAGCATGGTAAGTAGACAGAAAAGGATGAGGTACCATGTTGACCTGGTGAAGGGCAAAGGGTATCATGTATTCTTACCATGAAGACGAGCTGCAAGGAGAACGAGCATATCTGCGATTGGGAATGCCATGGACCAAAGCAGGGAATTGGCAACTCCCTAAGCTCTTAGGTAAGAGAAGGCTTATGTCCTTTATGGCAAAAGGAGATAGCAAAAGAAGGGAGATCCTTCTAGTCATGGGAGACATGACTGAAAAGCCTTTTCCAACCATCTAAAATAGCTGTTGGAGAAAAAATCCCCATGCTCTCTAGCAAGGGCCCATAGTGGAAAGCTTCTCTGTAGGATTGCAGAGAGCATGATGCAGGAGAATGAGGATATAGGACTGGCTGCTAGAGCCAGTATCGCAGCCCACTATGCTGCCAAATCCAGGGGATGGAGATGGAGATGGCAGAATAGAAGAACAACCCAGAGCTTGTAGTGGGATAATCTCCAAGATAGATGGAAAAACACTGACTTGGAGCCACTACTAAGACCAGATGGATGTTAAAGGAAAACAAATCTGGTTGCTTGTGGGCAAGAATCAGTGGACCAAGTATTAAGGCTCCTGCATAGGCAGCTGCTGGCCAGACAGCAGAAAGAATATTACTGATTAAAAAAAGAAAGGACAGAACAGGATTAGAAAACTCTGTACATGTCTGACAAACTGCCTTAAAGTAAAATCAAGACAGGGGAGGAAGGGAGGAGAACTCCACACTGGAAAGTGACACACTTAGAGGGGTTGAAGAAGAAAACCCTCCAGTAAGTAAGTTTGCTCTTACAGTAGTAAGAGGGTAAAGAGAATAGAGCTGAAGAAGAAGACTTACCAAGTAGTAAGTCTATAGAAAGGAAAAAATACATGCTAGCACAGGAACTACCATTTGATAGTGGTCCGACCTCTTTCTCTGCAAGAGAAGAGGAGAAACCTGTGAGTTATAGGCATGAATATTCTGATAGCTCATATAAAAAATGGATGTCTTTTGGAGAGAGATCCAGGCATAGGGGTTAGAATAAAGTGATAGGTTGCCTCTGTTGAGAAGAAGCAACTGTAGAATCTAACCCCAAGGGTCACAAGCATGTGATGATGATTGATGAGAAACCCTGCAGAGGCCGGGTTTGCTAAGCCTGGTGAAAATTTGGATTCTTCAGACCAGGACGATGTGTCCCCTGCAGGGGAACATCTGTATGATGGGCAAATGAGGAATAAAACCTTCTTCTCCTGTGGGAAGAAAGTTTGGTAGGACATTTCCTACCTATTGGGACAGAAGAAGGACCCTTGCTTACAGGTAAGTCAGTGGACAACTGAGTAACCTGACGTAGAGACTCTTTGTTGAATAGATTGTCTCCAGTACAAGGACTATGTCCCAGTCGTTGTTGTGCCCAGTTAGCCAAATCTGAAGCTTGAAGCCAGGCTCTATGCCGTGCCCCTATAGATATAGCAGAAGTCCTGCTGACAGACTCAAAAGAGTCTAGGGAAGCACGAGAAAGAAACCAAGAGATATTCTGGAGATGATGAAGCAGCAAGGAATAGTGTGTACTCCTGGAAACTGAAAGGAAAGGAGTCAAAAGATGTAATTGCTTTGTGACTTCTTCCAGAGAAAGGCTCATATAGAAAATATATGAGAGAATTCTTGCAGAAAGCATAGATGTTTGGAAGGTTTGACGTCCAAAGGCATCTAGTGTCCTAGACTCACGACCTGGTGGATAAGAAGAGTGCCTTTTCTTACTCTTGATCAGCCTCATTGCTGATTCCACAACTATGGAATGATGAGGAAGTTGAGTCTTCAGAAACCCTGGAGAGGGGGGCACCTGATATAAAAGATCAGTTGTCCTGGGGGGTGGGGGTACCCGTAAAGGTGTTTCCCACATTCCTAGAAGGATATCCTGCAAGGAATGATGCAAAGGAAGCATTATGTGGTCCTTTGCATTGGTAGAAACAGAGCCTTGTGCAGGATCATGTCCTGGAATAGGAATGGCAAGGGATCTTGCCATATCCAGGAGGAAACTCTGAAAAGAGGGATTCCTGAAAGGAATCTCCCTTGGACAGGTTAGATCTAAAGAACTAGCCTGAGCAGCCACAGAGTTATCCAAATATATAGAAATAGATGAACCTGCAGGGTGCAGTGTGGAATGCTTAAGGGATGGTTGCTGGTACTGGTAATTAGGAGCAGCAACCGTCCTTACCACATTATCCATGCCAGGTATCGATTCCAAGCTTGGTATAGAATGGAGCGATGCTGTTGAAAAAAGCATGGTAGGAGTTTGCCACGATGCTACTGTGGATACCGGTACTGAAGTGAAGACCGGTACCGATGTCGTAGTCGGACTCGACAAAGACATCGGAGTAGTCATCGGTGACACTTCAATCGGTATCGAGGAAACCGAAAACTTGCGGTTGTTATCCTCGGTACCCAGCCACCGGTATTTATCGGTGTCGGTACCAAAAACTATTGGTACCTCGTCTTGCAGACTAGAGATGGATTCCAAGCTCGGTATCGAGGGCAAGGAGCCTGAAAAGCGAAGCCTGGAAGACACCGACTGTAAGATTGATGGAGACATCGGTGCCGGTTTCGGTACCGTGTCTGATACCGGTGAATGAAGGTCTACCAGTGGCAACTCAATCGGCCTTAGGGGAACCGAGAGTTGCAGATCCGAGACATCGGAACCGAGCCTTCGGTACCGCCCCGAGACGGTATCAAGGCGAGTCGGTACCCAGTCCTCTAAACTAGAGATCGATTCCAGACTCGGCATCGAAGTGAGTGAAACTGTCGATGCACATCTGGAAGGTACCGACGTCGGTGGAAGTATCGGTGTTGGTACCGATGATGGAAAGTCAATATGGAACGTATCCAACGGTCCCAAAGGCACCGAGGAGGTCAGATGACGATCCCTGGTGAGGAGTATTTCATCCAACACCAGTGCCGATGCAGGGGTATCGGTACCGCTCAAAGCGGATGCCACCACCGTGCATGGCTCAGGTATGTTCTGTGGGGGGTGAGCCCCAGGAACAACCCGATACCCCTTATATGCTTTGGAGACCGAAGACTCCCGTTGGGGTTTTGAAGCCAGGAGGCCATCGAGGGCAGAGCCGGAGCTGTCTACATGCTGTGCATGAGACCTACCACTCGAGGACTGGCTAGTCTTGACAGACTGTTTGTGGGCTACCTGATTCAATGTGAAAGAAGAAGTGGATGGTGCCCCGGAGTTGGAGGGGCACCGTGTATCGAGGGATTCTCGATGTTGAAGATGTCTTCTTACTAAACTGTTGTCAGGACCCAAACAGGTTAGACACCGATTTAGAGGGTCTAAAGATAAAGTTGTACCGCTCGAGGGTGAACATTTCTTGAGGAAAATGTCCCACGGCTCCATGAAGGAAAAAAGAGAGGAGGCCTAGAGGCCTAACGCACCGTGGGACACTAGGAGAAAAATTATTCCTAGAAAAGGAAAAAATTTACAGAAAAAGAAAAGAAAACACCGGCGGTACCGGTGGCATCGGGAAGACAGCCGCGACCACAAGAAAACAAAAAATAAAAAAAGAAGAATTTTCTGCGGTGACAGGACGACGTCCTGCCGGCTCTGTGGAAAAACGAAAACTGAGGAGAGGCAGTTGGGAAAGGCGGGAAGGCAGCGCGCAGGTGCTGTGGAATGCTCCCAAAAGCTTTCCTTTTGGACGCTGGGGAGCGTTCCCGCGCAGGCTCCGTCGGTACCGACGATACCCATATGTGAAGACTACATTCCTGCTTGTTCCTGGAGATAACTACAATTATCCCAGGGGTGGGAGGGAGGGAAAGAATCCTTATTAAAAGCTGGCTGCTACACACAGTACCTTTACCTATGCTTCTAAGGTAATCTGTGACCAATTTCTTGAGTGATTCACACAGCTCTTGCTTGAATGTAGGGAGTCATTCAAAATGCCTCTTTGTATTAAATAGGTGTTAAAGCCAAGGGACGGATCAATTTCACAGGTCTACTGCCCCCTATGTAGAAGGCCTCTTTGTGAAGGTCTCTAGAAACAATTTATTGCTCAAAGAATACCGCCACTGTTTTTCCTTTTATGCTGAGTTGATTTAAATTAAAGCTGTTTGCTGGTACTAGGCTCTGACTGAGTATTAAATTTAAACTAGAAGCTCTCTGCTGGATTTTAAATTTAACCAGAAAGTGCTCTGCTTTTTTTTTTTTTTTTTTTAATTTAAACTGAAATCTCTTTGCTGGTACTAGGCCCTGACAGAGTATTAAATTTAAACTAGAAGCTCTCTGCTGGGTTTTAAATTTAACCAGAAAGCTCTCTGCTGTGTTCTGATTTTAAACTGAAAGCCCTCTGCTGTGTTTTAAATTTAAATTGAAAGCTACCTGTTGAGTTTTCAATTTAACTAAAAGCTCTTGGCTGATACTAGGCCCTGACTGATTTAATACACCGAATTCTAATTTACACAGATTAATTGGCTTTAATCTAAAGAATTCCCCTTTCCCCACAATTTAGAACAAAATTTGCAGAAGTAAATACTTACAATTGCAGATCTCGCTCCAGAAGTAGCAGTATTTTTGTAGTCCAGATATCAGATCTCTTTTGATATCTGGGCCTATCCACATACTGGGAAACTAAAAAGAGGGTGGGTTTTTTTTGGCAAGGTCTGGTTATAATGGCTATGGTTCGCTCTATGGACCTTGTGCATTGGATTTCAAAACTAACCTAAAATCACCAGGAAGAAAGACTTGGAGCAAGACCTTGCCACTCAAAACATGGCCTTGTACCAATTTTTAGTAGTGACCTATGATCACCAGTACAGACATCTTCTGATAGCACTTGGAATAGAACTTGTAAGTTCTTGACTTGTTTCCCAGACATGATAGCAAAACTAATGCAATATCAAATAAAAATACTGAGGAAAGCCAATCAAGAGAAACAAAGCGGTGAGCAACAAAAATTAGGATGTATGTAAATATCATTTGAAAAAAAGTTAGTTTAAATTTAACAGGGTAGGCCATTTTGTTAAGATATAGCAGCTGACAGATATAGAAGCCAGAACTGTATGGGACCTCAGAGGCAGCAGTTTCGTTATCTGGGCAAGTTATTCCTCCTGCTAGTGGTTTTAGGTTTATGTTTGTATTTGGCAACTTTTTGTCTAACTATTCTGTTGCTAATTTCAATAAAACGTATTGAACTTAAAAGTTTAACAGTTTACATGACAAACAGTTAACTTAAACAAGGAGAAATAAATGGTTGAAGAATTTGTTTTTGCCAGCAGGAAGCCCTAAGAAAGGAGGCCTGATAATCCAATTTGGACTGCGCAAAAGAGAAATTAGACTTACTTGCTAAACTGTAGTTCCTTGAGGAACTCCAGTTCAGTCCCACTCCTCTGTATAGTATACCTCTTCCAGCAGCTTAGAGACTGAGCATGCCATCTCTTTGATGACACTAGTGTACATATGCAGCTGGCATTGCCTACCAGCCCCAGTACCTATTGACAAAGCAGACTCAGAGGAGCAACAAATAAGTAGTTAAGCATGCAACACTAATACATCTAAATAAACTAGTACCCCTCCATTCCCTGGGAAGGATACCCCGTCCTCCCCTCCAGGATAGGGAGGGCCTTCGTGTTGAGCGCCTGAGCAACTCCAACCAGCAGGGAGCGAGTGAGCAACCAACAGCAATCCCTCCCCTCCAAAACGCTGATTACACCACCCTTCCCGGCTCCCCCAGCCACTTCCTCCACCAAGGGAATCAGCTTCAGGACCAGGGTGTGCACAGATTATCACAGAAAGCACTCAGGGAGGGTTCCGGGACTGAACTGGATTTCCTCAAGGAACAATTATTAGCAGGTAAGTCTAATTTCTCTTTCCTTATCATCCCCTCCAGTCCAATCCTGCACCTCTGGGATGTATCAGGGCAGTTAAACAGGAGGGAGCCGCACAATCAGCCTGAAGCACTGCCGATCTGAAACGAGAGTCAACCGCCACCTGGACAGCCAGGCAAAAATGTACAGAGAAAGTATGCTGCCCTACAGATCTCCACAAGCTGAACTATACTCTTCCCACGAGGCTGCCTGAGCCCTCGTGGACTGGGCCCGCAACCCCGCCAGCACTGCTTTACCCTTCAAGATGTATGCAGACATGATTGCCTCCCTGATCCATCTGGACATGGAGGCCTTAGCTGCTGCCTCACTGTTGCATGACCGGTCAAAGAGAACCAACAGACGGTCCGATCTCCGAAAGGATGATGCCCATTTCACATACCTTCACAGGACTCTTTTACCATTCAGGTAGCACAGCTGTGGAGTGTCAGGGCCCATATCCTACTACTACTACTACTATTTAACACTTATATAGTGCTAAGCATGCAGCGCTGTACAGACATGAATATATAGAGAGAGACAGTCCCTGCTCATCAGAGCTTACAATCTAATCACACAACATAATACACACAGAGTAGTAATCTAGTTCGAGCAAAGCCATATCCGCTCTCGCCTACATCTGCGCTCGCCAGAGACAGTAAGGAAACAGCCTGATTTACATGAAATGCTGACACCACCTTGGGCAAAAATGAAGGTACTGGGCGCAGGACCACTTTCTCCTTGGAGAAGGAAAGGAATGGCTCCTGACATGACAGGGTCCGAAGCTCCGAAATCCTAAGTGCCGAGCAAATCGCCACCAGAAATACCATTTTCGGAGTCAAATCCTTCAGGGAAGCTCGACTCAATGGCTGAAAGGGTTTCCCAAACAGCGCTGTCAGCACCAGATTGAGATCCCAAGGCGGTACCCTCCGCCCTCTTCCACAGACAGAGGTGGGTCACCACCCCTACAAAGCTCAGGATGTCTGGGTGTGTACTCAACGGCATCCCATGGACTTTCCCACGATAACCGGAAATGGCTGCCAGTTGCACCCTCAAGGAACTGGCAGCTAGACCCTTATCAAAATCGGACTGCAAGAATGGCAAGATGTCTGGGATGGAGGCAGAGGAAGGGCGCGTGCCTGCTTCTCTCCGCACCATGATTCAAAGATGTGCCCTATGCAGATACACGCCAGGTTCGTAGACCTCCTCTGTGCTTGTAGCAAGGTTGCTATCACAGAGCCCGAATAGCTTTTCTTTTTCAACCTCGCCCTTTCAAGAGCCATGGTGTAAGGGAGAATTGATCCACCTGGGGCATGCGAAGCGGCCTCTGCGTCAAGAGGTCCTTCCGAACCGGAAGCCACCACAGTGAATCCGCCAGTATCCGAATCAGGTCGGCATACCACGGGCACCTCGGCAAGTCTGGTGTCACCAGAATTACTAATCCCTGGTGCGCCTCTATCCGTTGCACTAAGCGGCCTATGAACACCCACGGGGGAAGACAGAGAAGACCCTCTTCAGGCCACTGCTGAATTAGAGCATCCAGGCCCTCGGACATCCTCTCTAATGCTGAAAGACCAGCAGGCCTTGGCCGACTTGAACATTGCCATTAGGTCCATGGCGTGCCCCCATTGAACACCTCCTAATTGAGCTGCCACCCTCTGGGGTCCACGTGCACTTGGCTGAGGTAGTCTGCCATCACACTGTCGACTTCCGTTACGTACGAGGTCGATAACGCCTGGAGACGAATCTTTGCCCATCCGAACAGCCTTTTGGCCTCCTCCAGGGCTGCACTGCCCATGCCTCCTTGCCGGTTGATGTCTTTCAGGGCCCTGGTCGCATTGTCTGAGAGGACTTAGACTACCTTCCCCTGCAACTGAGGCTCAAAACTTTCTAGCGCCAAGGTCACTGCTCGCATTTTGAGCCTGTTGATCGACCACAGGGCCTCCTGTGGACTCCTGTCCCTGAACAAAGCGTCCTTCGCAATGGGCTCCCCAACCTGACAGGCTGGCATCGGTCATCAGTGGAACCCACACCGGGGACTCCTTCCAGACTCCCCAATGCAGCCATCAACTGAGGGCTCTCCTGGTGCTCTGCGGGCAGGGGAGTACTTGGGACAGGGGTTGACTCTGATGGGACTACCGATGGAGCAGAGCCCTCTGCAGCTGTCGCATGTGCGCCCTTGCCCATGGGACTAGCTCAAGAGTGGCCACCATGGTTCCCAGAACTTGCAGAGGGTGCCATGCTGATCATCTTGGTATCTTCAGAACTGCCATATCCATTGTGTAGCTCCTGCGCTACCCACTGGGTATCAAAGCACACTCTCCCAAAAACTCTAGCTTCTGGGCCGGCCGTAACTGACTCATGGCCAGGTTGACCTCCCAACCGAGACTTTGAAGGAATTCCCTCACCCGCGCTGTTGCTCTTCTGCTATCGTTCCTGGACTTCACCTGGATCAGCCGATTGTCTAGGTATGGGTGGACAAGAACCCCTTCCTTGCGGAGAGCTGCTGCCCCCACCACCACCACGACCTTGGTGAAGGTACGGGGGGCGGTCGCCAGTCCGAAGGGCAACACTCGAAACTGGATATGGCCCCTTGGCACTGCAAAGCAGAGAAACTGCCGATGTTCTGGATGGATGGGAATGTGCATATATGCCTCCGTGAGATTGAGACACGCCAAAAACTCTCCGCTTCCTACCACCACCATTATTGATTGCAGCATTTCCATGTGGAAATGCAGTACCCGGAGACAGCGGTTCATGCCCTCGAAGTAGAGAATCGGGTGAAAGGAACCTTCCTTTTTGGGCACCACGAACTACATGAAGTATCGATCACAGATGTACTGGTCTCGCAGAACCGGTTCCATGGTTCTTAGCTGCAGGAGACAAGTCAAGGTCTCTTCTACTGCCGCCAACACCGCTGCATCCACTTTGGGCGATCAAAGGAACTCTTGTTCTTGCTCTGGCAGCGGGTATAGGCGCGTCATGGATTGCATCCATTTAAGACCGGCCCCCGGCAGATCCCACTCATCCTGGATCATCTGTCCTACTACTTCATGTACCGGGAAGACTTTCTGCGATTTCTGCACCTCCTGGAACAGCGGATCCTACAGTGCGCCCCTTCCTCTGCCGGGAGGTTAGCAGGCATATTCATGCCTTGAGGGACTCCAAGGTACACATAGATTGTGAGCCCTTTGGGGACGAGGGATTGTATCAGTACCTGTTTGTAGTGATTGTAAACCGCTTTGATGCCCTTCGGCCTGGGTGGTATATAAGAAATTGCATAAACATAGGCGCCGGTAGGTCCTCCCAGTGGAAAACCTGAACAATCCGGGCCTGATCCTCCTGTTCTGGGATCTCTCCTTCTTCCAACTCTTCCTGCAGATCTAGCTCCATGTCAAGGTCTTCCCCATCCAGCCCCTCCGACAATGGCAACTGCTTCCACTCCTCTAAGCCTCTAGCCCGCTTAGATGCCATTGCTCCTGACTCGTGCTCATTTGCGTCTGACATCCTCGTAGCCCTGTGTTCCAGGGCCGAGGATCTGCTTGCCATGCCCTGTTGACGTAGGCAAAATGCCTTATGCAAAAGTAAGAAACTCCAATGAGAACTCCCCCGAGAGCCCTATTGCTCTCTGGGCTTGAGGGGTGGATAAGTCCACGCAACGTGCAGGGACTGGATCCGTTAAAGGTAACATGGCACCCCCATCTCCAGGGTCTCTTTCAACCAGGAGGGACTCTCCTGCCTCGTCTCATTCTCCAGACCCCACTCCAATGACTTAGCTTTTTGTGTGCAGTCTAGGCAGACACCTGCCTCCGAGACCATACCCCATCGGGGACTGCATATCTTGAGGATTTTTAGATTGTGTAGCCATGTTGTACCTTAATGATATGAAATGGACCTTGCAGTGATCTAATCAAACTGACACTTTCTCTGAGTAAAGTTTATGTTTTTATTCTATAAGAACAGTTTCTCTTACAATATTACGAATTTAATAGGTACATAATCTGGGCTAAGAGACAAGGGATGATCATGCCAGGTTACTCACTGATCATAGACAGATGGAAGGATTTCATTTGCCTCCTATCCACTGACTGGGACTATCTTTCTAGTTACATACATTTCTTGTATGCAGGTACTTTCTGATTTCCACAGAACAAAACTGTAGCTGCTACAAACCAATATGCAGCACTTTTCCCCCCACTTATCTTTCATTTTTTTCTGTCTCTGACTTTTTATCTGACCATTCTCAGGAGAAAGTCACAATGTCTCAACCGTCATTTACATCACCTGATCAGGCACAACAGCACTCTGAAATCTGCCCAGCCACAATGGCATATCTAGTTAGACTTTTTCTACAGGTCTGCATCAAGTCATTGTGCACTGAATAAGTTTTGAGCTGTATAACAAAAGGAATACTTAAGGATTAAGTGGGGTTCGATACCATCCTATACCAGGCACTGCGGTCAGGACGGCATGGTGGGAAGGGCTGGGGGCACTACCCAGGAGCGCCCTCAATCTGTACCGGGATAGGTAAAAGGATCCCTATCACAGTGCATCTCCACGGGCTCAGGCATGGAGCACTAGGTACTTGAACTAAAATAAAATAAAATCAACTTACTGAAATCTAACTGAAACAGAAATTAAAAATCAACTGCAAATGGCCCCTTAGGAAGAAACTGCTCTGTCCTGCTTTATTCTCCGGTGGCTGCCTCTCTCGGGCACCCAAAACACTTTGCTTACCATTTATTGTTTAGTTTCTGTTTAACATTTCCACTTGAAAATGGGGGCTTCTGATTTTTTTTTTTGTTACAACCAGAAAACCTCTAACAACACTGCTGCCCTCCCCAAAGGGGAATTTGGATTTCCAATTATAACAAAAAAAACCTGAAAATCACCACCACCCATGGCTCTCCAATGATATCATCTCCAATGACATCATCTGGTAGCTGCTGCTGCTATCACTAACAGAGTGAGACCTTGACCAAAAACCACCAACGCAGGCAGGGTAAGCAACCAGGACAGGAGGAAGCTGTGATGTCAATGCCTGCATGGGTCAGATACTGCCTACTTCCTGTTCTTACTTGGAGGAGCAGAAGCAGCTGTTGAGCATGAGGGAACAGGGATATAGTGGAGAAACGGATGAAAGGCACAAAAAAGAGAATAAAGGGAGGATGCAGAAAGAAAAGTCATTGTAGGTCAGCTGGGAGCCTCAATGTGGGCTTAAGATATGCTAATCTGATGCTCTGCATCTGCGGGATAAAATAAAGAGAGATTGCTCCAGGGAAGGTGCATTATAAGCGAGTTTGGAAGAGTATGCTGGGGGTCATGAAAGACAGAACTTGCTCAGTAGAGGAGGGTAACAAGGGATGGGGGTGTTGAGGGAAACCATTATGAATAGAATAGAGGATTGCGATAGGAGAATTCAGAGATTACTAGGTATGAAGAGGACGACAGAGAAAAGGAGAAAGTGCGACTGCTGGAGATGGAGTGAGGGGGGAAAATAATAACTTCTAGAAATAAGAAATGTGTCTAAATGTAATTTTATGATGTGGAAACAATATATACATGTTTTAGTACCCTCCCAAAGCACTTAATTTGTTTGAAAAAAAAACACTTAATACAATTTATAAACCTCCAGAACCAGAAACCTCAAATATAAGCAAACACTGCCAAGTGTAACTAGCTGGGGAAGATTTGGCAGAAAAGCCCAAGTTAAAAATAAACGTTTTTGCTGAAAACCACCAATAGACATGGTAGACAAAGTGGGTTAACTGCTGGACCATTGCAGCATGGGAACTACCACATGAAAGACTTGACTTTCCGAAGACTTCTAGAAGTCTCCACCCATTTCAGTGCTGCTGTATGGTCACATGATGTGCTGGAATGGAGTAATTTGCTTGTCAAAGTACAACTAACTATTTTTAGGTTACATTTATCAAGATGATCAAAATTACTTAGCTTTTTCTCATCTATTTACTCCTAAAGAATACCTATACAAATAAGAATTTTGATAGCATAGTTTCATACCTGGTGGGTCCATAAAATCAAAGTGCACTAAGTCGTCTATACCAAGTTTCTTCAACTGTAACACTACTGATCCCAAGTTAGACCTCAGAATCTCAGGGTATGTGTTGTCCTGGATAAACAGAATCAAACAATGAAAACTGTATACTCTTCAATTTTCTTCATCTCTGCCATCTAGTTCTCAAACTGTGGATAATGTTATACAAAGGAACAAGAATAAAGAGTGCACATCCCCTATGGAACCCCGTGCAGCTGCTCAGTAGTAGGAAAGCCAGAAAGATTGACAGGTAAATCTAGATGAATTACCACAGGAAACCCTCATTAACTAAAGCTGTCTAATTATTTACCTCTGATTTAACGCTTTTTTGATTTTTTATCATTTACTCTGTATCCTCTTATTTCTTTCCAATCTTGTCTATCCCATTCACTTTTATCTCTTTCCCAGCCCAACCTATACTTTCACCTGCAATTCAGGTCACTCTCACACTATCTTTTCCCTCCTTTCCACTCAGCCCCATTTCTTTCCATTTGCTCTAAAGAGTAATTAGACCTTACTGCTAATTAGCATTCCTATAGGGACTCCAGTCCCTTTACTTCTGGGTTGTGTACCCCTTCTAGCAGCTTTGGAGACAGAGCTCTTCATTTTTCTGATGATCCTCCAGTATAAATACCACTGGCTCCTCCCACCAGATTCAGTATTCTATTGACAAAGCAGACTCAACGGAGAGACAGTAAAAACAAAAAAAACAACTTTACTTGAACTCCCACCTGGCACTTAACTTGAGAAAACAATTCTCCTCCCATTTTCCTGGAGAGAAAACCTTTTCGCCCCTCCCCCCAAGAGGAGAAGGAGAACCTGAACTAAGCAATCTCTCGTTTACCTTTGCACGGACACCACAATCTTCTGAAGAAAATAGCACAGCAGATTCCCGCTTCTTGACTTACCTATGCCCTTTGGGTTGCCTGTTACCTGAAAAACTGGGTGGGAACAAGGGACTGGACTGGAGTTCCTATAGGAACGCTAATTAGCAGGTAAGGTCTAATTACTCTTTCCTAGGCATTCCTCCAGTCCAGTCCCTTTACTTCTGGGATGTAACAGAGCAGTTCAACGCCGGGCAGGACGAGACAGTGCGGCCCGAAGCACCGCTGACCCAAATTCCGCATCCTTTTTAGCGTGAACATCCAACCGATAAAATTTAGCGAAGGTATGCAGAGAAGAACAAGTCGCGCCTTGCAAATCTCCAAAGGCGGGACCAAACTAAACTCGGCCCACGATGACGCCAAACCCCAGGTAGAATGGGCCCGGAAACTTCCCGGAACCGGTCTACCCCTCTGAATGTATGCCGCTGCAGTGGCCTCTTTGATCCATCTGGAAATGGACCCCTTGGACGCCGCCTCCCCCTTACGTGATCTTCCAAACACCACAAACAACCGCTCCGACCTACGGAATGGCGAAGTGCGCTTCAAGTAACGTCTCAAAGCTCTTCTCACATCAAGTTTGTGGAGACGAACATCCTCGGACCCGTTCCCTGCCCCCGGGAAGGAAGGAAAGGAAACTGACTGATTCACATGAAACGGCGAAACCACCTTGGGTAAGAAGGAACCATCCGCAAAACCACCTTCTCTTTGAAAAAAGAAAGAAAAGGCAGACGGCACAACAGCGCTTGAAGTTCGGAAATGCGCCTAGCCGAACAGATCACTACCAAAAACACTGTCTTAAGTGTCAAGTTCTTCAAAGAGGCTCGCTCCAGAGGCTCGAACGGATGACCAGCTAGAATATTCAAAACCAGATTCAGATCCCAGGGAGGGACTTGCTGAGGACGAATGCGCCTCACCGCCCTCAGGAACCTACCTACATCCGGGTGCTGTCCTAGCACCTTGCCCTTAATCTTGTCCCTGTAACAAGAAATGGCTGCTACCTGCACCCGAAGAGAACTAGCAGCATGCCCTTTTTCCAAGCCTGCAAAAATTCCAACACTTCTGAAACCGAAACTGACAGAGGATGTTTATTCCGGTCTGCACACCAGCCCTCAAAAATGCGCCAGACCCGCACATAGGAGAGACAGGTAGAACGCTTGCAAGCCTTCAACAAAGTGGAAATTACTGCACCGGAATATCCTCGTCTGCTGAGCTGTGCCCTTTCAATAGCCAGGCCGTAAGCGAGAACTGATCCACTTGCGGCATCCGTAAGGGACCCTGGAATAAGAGATCGTCCCTCACCGGCAGCCGCCACGGTTTGTTGGCCACCAGCCTTACTAGATCGGCATACCATGGGCAATGTGGCCAATCTGGAGCTATCAGGATCACCCACCCCCAGTGGGTTTCCACCCTCTGAAGAACCTTTCCTATTAGCGCCCACGGAGGAAACACATAAAGCAGCCCCTCCACGGGCCACTGCTGTACCACAGCATCCAGCCCCTCTGATATCCTTTCCCTTTTTCTGCTGAAGAAACGGTTGGACTTGGTTGAATCGAACCTTGCCATGAGATCCATGATGGGTGGTCCCCAGTGCCGAACCACTTGTTCGTACACCTGATGGCAGAGCTCCCATTCTCCGGGATCCACTTTGTGCCTGCACAGGAAATCCGCTTCGACATTTTCCACTCCGGCCACATGCTGTGCCGATAGCGCCTCCAGATGAGCTTCGGTCCACGTCAGCAGCTCCTCTACCTCTTCCTCCAGAAACGGCCTGCTTGTGCCACCCTGCCGGTTGATATAGGCTACCGTGGTCACGTTGTCTGAAAATACCCGGACCGCCTTCAGGTGGAGCCACTGCTCGAAGGCCCGGAGCGCTAGCAACACCGCTCGCATCTCCAACCTGTTGATGGACCACTGGGCTTTGGCCGCCGTCCACGTCCCCTGCGCTAATCATCCCTCGCAGTGAGCCCCCCAGCCCGACAAACTGGCATCCGTCGTCAACTGTAACCATCTTGGGGACTTGAGGCATGCCTTTTTCCAAACTTCCCGCCTGGAGCCACCACTGAAGACCTTGCCTGGCCTCCGGCGGACACGGGAGACACACCAACAGGGACTGACGATCAGACCAACGACGGAGCAGAGCGCGCTGAAGAGGCCTCATGTGCGCCCTCACCCAAGGAACTAACTAATCGCCGCTGCTATAGTCCCCAACACCCACAGATAATGTCACGCTGAGGGAGACTTCATGGCTAGGAACTGCCGAATCAGAATCCGCAGCCCCGCAGCCCGCTGAACTGGCAAAAACATCCTATCTTTGTCTGTCTCTAACCTTGCACCTAAATACTCTATCACCTGGGATGGTTCCAGTCTGCTTTTTGTCAGATTGATAACCCACCCCAGACTCCGAAGTAGTTCTACTACCCTGTCTGTCACTTTCCGACTCTCCTCCTCCGACTTGGCCCGAATCAACCAGTCGTCGAGGTACGGGTGAAGCACAGTTACTTACCTGCAATAGGTGATCTTTGGGAACAGCAGGAATAAGTCTTCACATATGGGGATCGTCGGTACCGACGGAGCCTGCGCGGGAACGCTCCCCAGCGTCCAGTAAGAAAGCTTTTGGGAGCATCCCACAGCGCCTGCGCGCTCCCTTCCCGCCTTTCCCAACCGCCTCTCTCCAGTTCGAGTTTTAAAGCTGAGACAAAGAGAGAGAGAGGAAAGGAAAGAAAGATAGAGAGATACAACGCCTAGGGGAGGTGGGTGGGTTGTGAAGACTTATTCCTGCTGTTCCCAGAGATCACCTGTTACAGGTAAGTAACTGTGCTATCTCGAGGAACAAGCAGGAATGACCCTTCACATATGGGGACTCCCTAGCTGCAGATGCCAGGGAGAGACCCCATGGTTGTGTGCCCTTGCAGAGGGTTCCACTTCCCCCCATGGATCTCTGGCATCCGACCAGAGTAGGTGGGTAGGAGTTGATTAGGAATGGAACAGGTGTTTGAGGACAGCCTGACCAAACGAGGCATCCCGGCGGGAGTCCTTGTCCAAACAGTAATGGGCTGTGAAGGTATGAACTGAGGGCCAGGTGGCCGCTCGACAGATTTGGTCGATGGACACAGAGTTTAGATGAGCCATTGAGGCAGCCATGGCTCTCACTTTGTGAGCTGTGACATGGCCCTCCAGAGAAAGGTTTCTACTCTGGTAGGCGAAAGAAATACACTGAGCAATCCAGTTGAACAGTGTTCTCTCAGAGACTGGAAGTCCTAAATGAGAAGGATCAAAATCAACAAAGAGTTGAGAAGACTTTCTATGTTGCTGTGTTCTTTGTAAGTAGAAAGCGAGAGCTCTCTTACAATCCAAGGTATGAAGATTCCTCTCTGCATTTGATGCATGAGGTCCTGGAAAAAAGACAGGTAAATATACCTCCTGGTTCAGATGAAAAGGCGAGACCACTTTAGGCATAAAGTGTGGATTGGTCCTGAGGACTACTTTGGCATGATGGAACCTTGCATAAGGTGGATTAGCCACCAAAGCTTGCAACTCACTGATGCGGCGTGCTGAGGTGACTGCAATGAGAAAAACAACTTTCCAAGAAAGAAATTTCAAGGAGGTGGTGGCTAAAGGTTCAAAGGGTGGCTTCATAAGCTGGCCAAGAACCAGGTTTAAGTCCCATGCCACTGGAGGTGGTCTAATGGGAGGTTTAGTTAAAAGAAGGCCTCTCATGAGTCTTGCTATAAGAGGGTGAGAGGAAATAGGTTGTCCATTGAGAGGCTTGAGGGACGCTGCAATAGCACTCAAATGGACTCTTACTGAATTCGTTTTCAGGCCTGCATGGGATAGATGCAGGAGATACTCTAGTAGAGAATTCAGAGATATTGCAAGAGGGTTTAGACCCTTCTCTAAACACCAAATGGTAAATCTTTTCCATTTGAAAGCATAGGAACGCCTAGTAGAAGGCTTTCTAGAGGCATGAATAACATCTCTGACTTGCTGAGAGAGATGAAAATCTTGAAGGTCTAGGCCCTCAGCAACCAAGCCCTGAGATGGAGCGACTGGGGGTCTGGGTGCCACAATGTTCCCCCTTCCTGGGACAGAAGGTCTGGTGCAGAGCCCAAGTCCAGGGAAGGAGCTTGAGAGAGATGCAGAAGTAGAGGGTACCACACTTGGCATGGTCAATGTTGAGCGATGAGGATCATGGTCCCTCGATCTCTCTGAAGCTTGAATAGTGTTTGGGAATTAGGGGAATTGGTGGAAAGGCATAAAGGAAGTCTTGACCCCAGTGAAGGAGGAAGGCATCCTTGGCCTGAATTCCCTAACACGGAATTCTGGAACAGAACCGGGGAAGTTTGGCATTCCACGGCCTTGCAAAGACGTCTATGTCCGGGGTTCCCCAAATTCGAAAAATCCTGGCTACCTGGTCCATGTGGAGGGACCACTCGTGTGGGAGCAGAACTTGACTGAGTCTGTCCGCCCAAGAGTTTTGAATGCCTGGAAGATATGCTGTCAGAAGATGGATGTGATGCTCTCTGGCGAAGGCCCACAGTCGCAAAGCTTTGTTGCAAAGCGACAGAGAGCCAGTCCCGCCCTGCTTGTTTACATAGAACATGGCTACTTGGTTGTCCATATGGATGAGGACTGTCCTGTAGCTGAGCAGGGAATGGAATACTCTGAGAGCTAGGAATATTGCTCTGAGTTCCAAGAGATTGATATGCAGAGACGTCTCCTGTGGAGACCAGATGCCCTGAGTGGAGAGATCCTGCATATGAGCTCCCCAACCCATTGGAGAAGCATCTGTTGTTAGAGTTGCTTGGGGTAGCGACTGCTGAAAAGGGGACGCCAGCAACAGATTTGGAGGGGACTTCCACCACTGGAGAGACCAAAATAGGTGACTGGAACTTGCTATTTTGTCTGACAGGCAACCTGATGTCTGAGTCCATTGGGTGGACAAAGCCCATTGAGCTGCCCTCATGTGAAGGCGAGCATATGGAACCACATGCACGGTGGATGCCATGTGGCCTAAGAGTTGTAACATCTCTCGAGCAGTTAAATGGGACTTTAACTGTATCTGGGAGGCTAACTGCAACAAGCGTAGGCAACGGGCCTGAGGAAGATAGGCCATTGCAGTTGTGGTATCCAGCAAGGCCCCTATAAACTCCAGGGACTGAGTAGGGGTGAGATGGGATTTTAGGATGTTTATTACCAGTCCCAAATACTGAAGGATACGCATTGTGCAGGTTAGACAAATCTGGGCCTCTGACTGGGATGGAGCTCGAATGAGCCAGTTGTCCAGATATGGGAAAACGAATATTCGTAGAGTGCGTAGAAATGCAGCTACTACGTGAACACCCTTGGTGCAGAGGCCAGACTGAAAGGAAGCACCCTATATTGGTAGTGCTTTCCTTGAAAAAGGAACCGAAGGAACCTTCTTTGTGTTGGATGGATGAGGACATGTGTGTACGCATCCTTGAGATCTAGAGAACAAAGCCAATCCTGACTCTGAAGGTATGGCAGCAGAGTACCGAGAGAAATCATCTTGAATTTCTCTTTGAATAGAAACTTGTTCAATTCTCTGAGATCTAAAATGGGTCTGTAGCCCCCTGTTTTCTTTGGAAGAAGAAAATAAGGGGAGTAGAACCCTGAGCCCTGTTGAAGAAGGGGTACTTCTTCTATTGCCCCTTGGGCAAGAAGGGTAGCAATCTCCTGACCCAGAATGTTGAGGAGAGATGTTGGAGAATTGAACTGTTTCACCATGGTGTGGGGAGGAAGGTTTAAGAAATGATGCTTGTACCCTTTTTTTATGATGGAGAGGGTCCATTGCTCTGCTGTGATTTGCTCCCATCTGGGAGCAAAGTAAGCTAACCTTCCTGGAATGGTGAGGGGCTCTGGTTCTTCCAGAGCCAGAAAGGCTAAGTTCTCTAGTTGCAAGTCAAAGGCCCTGAGGAGGCTGAGGCTGCTGGGCCGTGGGAGGCCTGGCAGCCTTTGACTTGGCCTGTTTAGGTGGTTGCTGACGCTTTGCAGCAAAATGACCTGCAGAAGATGCCTGCTGACCATAAGCAGGATAGTATCTTCCCTTTTTAGAAAAAGGTGTCTTTTTGAACAATCTTTTCTTAGCAGGAGCAGAGGTAGACTTTGAAAGTCGATCCAAAGCAGAGTTCTCAGCATCCATCTGAGTGGCCTTTGCTTTCCAATCCCTGCCAAAAAGGTTTTCACCTGTACAAGGAAGATTTCCCAGTTCATCTTGGACCCAGAGTTCCAAATCAGATGCTTGTAACCAAGCAATTCTGCGTGCACCTATGGCAATAGCCGAGGCTCTGCTCACACACTCAAAAGAGTCAAAGGCTGCACGGTTGGAAAATTTGGAAACATCTTGGGCATGTTTAAGCCAAGTGAGAAATTCCTGCCTTTTATCTTCTGAAATAAAAGGGGCTAAAGTCTGCAGATGATCTGTGACTTCTTTTAGAAACATCCCCATATAGAGACTATAGGAGTTGATTCTGGCAGCAAGCATATTAGCTTGGAAAACCCTTCTGCCAAAAGCATTAAGGGTTCTGCATTCACGTCCTGGAGGATTAGATGAGTGTCTCTTTGCACTCTTTATTTTCCTCATGGCAGACTCTACCACAATAGAATGGTGAGGAAGCTGAGACTTATGAAAGCCAGGACAAGGAGGGACACGGTACATGGTGTCTAACCTACGAGAATGAGGAGAGGTAGTAAGAGGAGTCTCCCACATGCTCAACATGAGATCATAGAGAATCTCATGAATAGGTAAGGTGGCTGCTTCTTTAGGAGCCTTAGGGTATTGCAAAATATCTAATTGCTTGGCTCTAGGCTCTGATTCAGGGGCCACTGTAATGGAGAGGCCCCTAGCCACTTCCCTAATGAAGTCTTGAAAAGAGAAGTCTTCTGGAGGAGACATTCTTCGTTTTGGAGAATCGGACTCCTGAGGAAGAAGTACCGGTGCCTCGACAGAAGCCTCCAACTCATCAGAGTCTTTGGAGGAATCGAAGTATCGCCTGTCTGGATGCTCCTGTAAAGCCCGATACGTGTACCGAGTGGGATCGACATCGGGAGTAAGCGGTACCGGTTCGGTACCGATGGGCATCATAGGGACAGTGTACCGTTGCAGTCGACACCGAAGCCGATGTCGATGCAATCGGTACCGGCACCGGGAACGATGCCGGTGCCGAGTCGGTACCGGCAACGGCGATTGTTGCGGTACCGGAGGCGTCGAAGCCTGCATAAACGCCGTTAGGGTGTGCTGCATGGACAGAATCTTCTGATCCATCGACGCCATCAGAGTCTGGATGTCGGTACCAGTGGAGACCACCGGTACCCCAGAACACGGCAACAGGTGATCAGTCGAGGCCGAGCCATCGATGTCAACCTGTGACCCCATAGATAATGCTTTGGAAGCCGGAACTTCCCGCCGGGGTAATTTTGCCGGTGCGGATTCCTCGAGGACAAGCCCGGAGGCATCTCGATGCTTAGAGGGAGATTTGCCCTTCGAGGACCGGCTAGATTTATGTTTGGTTACCTGAGATCCACGGGAGGAAGAAGCAGCCCTGGAAGACGTCGATGCCACCGAGGCTGCATCAGAGGGAAACAGGGTACTGAGCTTGGCTGCTCGGTTCTGCCGACCTCTTTTAGACATCATGGTACAGGACACACAGGTATCAGGACCCAAACATTTTAGACACCAATCATGGGTGTCGGTGACAGAAATAGTACCGCCACACTTCGTGCACTTTTTAAACCCGGAAGCGGGCTTCTCCATGAGGAGAAAAATGTTCAGGCCTAAGGCCCAAACCGCAAATGCACAGTTGAAGGTTTTTTTTTTTTTTTTTATATATAAGAAAGAAAAGAAAAGACCGGCGGTACCGGTCTGACGTCGAAGAAGGCAGACGCGACACAGAAAAATAAAGAAAAAAATAAATAATTCTTCTGCGGTGACAGGAACACTACCTGCTGGCTCCGCGGAAAAGAAGAACTGCTTGTTCCTGGAGATACCAAAATAACTTCCTTGCGCAGTGCCACCGTCACCACCACCATTACCTTGGGGAAGGTGAGGGGAGCTGTTGCCAGGCCGAAGGGCAAGGCCTGAAACTGAAAATGTCCTCGAGGGACTGCGAAACGCAGGAACTGCTGGTGAGACTCGCGAATTGGAATATGCAGGTACGCTTCCGCCAGATCGAGAGAGGTCAAAAACTCTCCCTGCCGCACTGCTACTATTATCGATCTCAAGATTTCCATGCGGAAATGGAGGCACTCGGATGCACCAATTGACCCGCTTCAAGTCGAGAATTGACCGAAAGGAGCCCTCCTTCTTTAGTACCACGAAGTAGATGGAGTATCGACCGTAGCCGCACTGGTCGCTGGGCACCCGCACGACCACCTCTAACTACAGCAATCGATCCAGAGTTTCTTCTACCGCTGCTCTCTTCACCTGGGATCTGCAGGGAGACAGAACGAACGATGGGACCACTAGAGATGCCAATTCGAGAGCGTAGCCGACTCAAATTACCTCCAGAACCCATTGATCGGATGTGACCTGGGTCCAGGCGGGGAAAAACTGCCGCAAACGCCCCTCTACCGGCACCACCCTGACCTGGAACCCCCCTCACTTCATTGCGACTTCCTGAGGGCCGAGGTAGAGGAAGAGGCCCCAAACCCTCTTCCTGCCCCCTGAAACCCCCGGAAGTCCTGTCCTTGCGATGTAAAACGTCCCCTTTGAAAAGGAGAGAACTGCGCTGCCCGAAATTTCCAGGTCTCCCGCAGCTGCACCCTAGTAGAAGTGGAAGGACGAGATTGCTTCTGCTGATCCTCAGGCAGTCTACCACCCTTGGATTCACCCAAATCCTTCACCAGCTTATCCAGGTCCTCCCCCAACAGGAGCTTTCCCTTGAAGGGGAGCTTACTAAGGCGAGTCTTAGAAGAACCATCCGCCGCCCAGTTCCGTAGCCAAACGTACCGACGGGCTGCAACCACCAAAGCCATGTTCTTTGACAAGCTTCTGACCAGGTCATACTGGCTGGCTATCCACCAGATAGGCTGCCCTTGACTCGATTCTTTCCGCTTCCTCTTGTGAATCGCCAGGGGAGTCGCCAGGCAGCTGGCGCTGTTGCGACCAGCGCAGACAAGCACGTGCAACCCACGCCCCACAAATCGAGGCCTGAAGCGCCAGAGCGCTAATATTAAACGCCTGCTTCAGTAAAGTGTCCAGCTGCCGGTCCTGGGGATCCCACAGAGCCGCGCTGCCTTCCACCGGAATAGTTGTCTTCTTGGTCACAGCCGAAACTGCCGTGTCCACCCTAGGCGAACGCAACAGCTCCCTATTGGACTCCGGCAAAGGATACAAGCAGGCCATGGACCGGACTCCCCTTAACGCCGAATCCGGCTGGTCCCATTCTTCTTGAATCATCTTCCTGACCACCCGGTGGACCGGGAAGACTTTCTGCGATCTCCTTACTGCCTGAATAAGAGGGTCTTCCAATGCTTCGTCCTCCCCTGGTACCCCGGGACCATATTGAGTACCTTCAAGGATTCTGCAATCAAAGCCGGCAACTCCTCCCGGCAAAAGATCCACACAATCCTAGCTCTATGTTCGTCCTGGATCTCACCCTCTTCGAGTTCCTCCTCTTCTTCCCCTAGCTCCGGCTCCGAAAACTCCTCTTCACGGTCCCCCATCAACTGCTGAGGGGGTGAACCGTCTCTCGCTAGCTTCTGCCGCTTAGGTGGTATAGCAGACTCAGCTTCACTAAGCCTGCTGCCCCTCTTGTGTGGACCATCCTGTGCTCCCTGCTTAAGCTCCTGCTAACGCAGACAGAACGCCTTGTGGAGAAGCAGTACGAACTCTGGGGAGAAGTCTCCCAAGCCTTCCCCTTCCTGAGCCGCTGCAGAAGAAGTAGTAGTACCGGGAAGGGGCTGGGCCTGGGTTTGCTGCTCAGAGACCGCAGCCACAAGACTCTCTGCTCCTAGTCTTGGGCCTACCTCCTCCTCCAATTCCTGAGCGGTGCCAGCCATCGGTTCCAGTCCCACGCTGGCTTGGAGATCCTGTTTCACAGAAGCGGCTTCTGACACGCACCCCCTGCAGATGCCTGCCTCTGAGACTGTACCTTGCCTTGTGCCACACACTAGGCACTGAGGCCTAGCCGGCATAATGGACTTTCTGCTCCAAGGACCCTTGTACTAAGGCCCAGCCTAATCTAAAACCAAATATCAAAGGAAAAGCAAAGAAAAGAACCCCCCTGGCACTTTTTTTTTTTAAACCTGGGCTCCGATTCCTGTGCCGGGAGCCACCCTAGCTGCCCACCCCAGGTCTGCTAGGCTGGAAAGAGCCAAAAAGCGCGCGCAGGAACAAGGCAGCCAGAAAAACTCCACTCTGCCCCCGCCAACGGCAAATTCACCTCTGATGAGAGATCATACACACCGCAGGGCGGCAGGCGCTTCCGCTCATGAAACGGCAAAACCACCTTGCTCTGTTCCCCACGGCTCGCCACCAAAACCACCACTTTTTTATCTGTCCCACTGACTGTCGAATCCCGCCCTCGTGCTCAGCCTCCACGAGGGCTTCGGCACGAGCTGGGATCGGCATGGCCGGCAGCAAAAACTTCTACCGCCGCCCCAATAGCCCTAAGGCTTTCCTTCCAGGCGGCTCCTCACCTCCAAAGGGCTCAGGAGGTGCCTCTCCTCTCTTCAGTGGAGCTCCTAGCTAGGCCCCGCAGCTAAAAGAGAGAAGGGGGGGGGGGAGCTCTATATCCAGGCACTCAATTGACCACGCTCCTAACTCCAGGAGCTACAATAAAAAGGAAAGAAAGTCAAATAATGTAAGAAATAAAAGAAAACAAAACCAAGAGCCCCCGCAATCTCTCCACTAAGTCTACTTCTCCCTAGCTTAGTGCTCCTACTAGCTGCTTTGGAGACTGAGCTAAACTGAATCTGTTGGGAGGAGCCAGTGGTATTTATACTGGAGGATCATCAGAATAATGAAGAGCTCAGTCTCCAAAGCTGCTAGAAGGGGTACACAACCCAGAAGTAAAGGGAATGGACTGGAGGAACGCCTAGGAACTCAGCTTATGCCCCTTTTTTTATTCCCATCTGTTTTCTTCCATTTTTGCCTCTCCTGCTCTCCATTACCTGCTGCTTTTTATCTGTGTTATCTTCTTCCCTACCATCTGCTTCCTCCTACCTCTGTGCCCTGCAATCTTAGATGGTCCATGCTATTTTTCCAGGACTGGCTAACTTTCCCCCAGCTTCACAGGATCCCAGGACACAGGTACACTATGCAAATACAATTGTGAGGCAAGTAGGCAAAGGAAAACAAACAGGAATTACAGTAAATTGAGCTGTTCTGGCTGAAGCAAATTCATAATAGAGGAAGAATGAGCTGAGCCATAGTCAGGTGACTAAACTTAACCGCCTGGATTGTTTTAAAAAATTAGATCTTACAGGCAAAACAGTACATCCATGTTTTCTTAAAAACTATACCAACGATGACATCTCTCTAGCCACTCTAATAGATTTTGGTGAATCTTTAGGGTCTCATTACACAGCATGACCTACTTTCAGCTTAACATTCTGCTCTACAATCCTCTGATATAAAGCTAAATTTAAGGTTTCATCAATAATAGCAAGCCAAATAACATGGTGTGAGGCTGCTGCATCAGGACTTATCTCCATCATCAATCAGGGTGAGGTTCTCATCCTTGAAGACAGTATCTGGCTTCCAAACAAAATATGTTATTGTGATTGAAAAATGTTTGATTCATCTGTTAAAAGGATTTTATTCCAAAAAGTCTTGCAAGTCATTCAGATGTAATTTGGCAAATCTGAGCCAAGCAGCAATGTCGCCATCTCAAATGCCAAGCATGGTAAATGAGGTATCATGGTATGGGGGGGGGGGGGGGTGCTGCTTTTCTACAGCAAAACCTGCACTGCTTGCCATCACCACTGGAATCATGAATGGTGTTTTATATCAGAAAATTCTAGAAGAGAATGTTAGCTCATCCATGAACTGAAGGAGTTGTGCAGTAAAGCGTAGTTATTCACCTGTAACAGGTGAACTCCGGAAACAGCAGGAATTTAGTCTTAACATGTGGGTAACGTCGGTACCGACAGAGCCCACACAGGAACACTCCCCAGCGTCAAATAGAAAAGCTTTTGGGAGCATCCCAGTGTGCCTGCATAGCTGCCTTACAGCCTTTCCAGGTCTCCCTACTCAGTTGAGTTTGTAGCTGAGATAAAAGGAGAGAAGACGACCAAGAACTCCTAGGGGAGGAGGGTGGGTTGTGAAGACTAAATTCCTGCTGTTCCCGGAGATCACCTGTTACAGGTGAATAACTACGCTATCTCCAAGAACAAAAATGTAAATAAACTGAAAATGAAGCAGGAATGTAGTCTTCACATTTGGGACTCCCTAGCTCGGGGATGCCAGAGAGTTGACCTCAGAGTGAGCTGTGGATCACAGGTATAACTAAGTAGGTCATGTATCCTCCAAGGATGTCTGGTATCGAAACCCAGAATGGAAGGTAGAAGTTGATCTAAGTCTGAAAGAGATGCTAGAGAACAGCTTGGCCAAACAAGGCATCCCAGCGGGAGTCCTTGACCAGGCAATAGTGAGCAGCAAAAGTGTGGGCAGAGGACCAAGTTGCTGTTTGCATATCTAAATCGCTACAGAACATAGATTTGCAATAGAGGCAGCCATGACACAAACATTGTGCACTGACGTGATCCTTGAGAGAAGAGTTCTGCACTTTCATAAGCAAAGGAGATGCAATCCGCTATCCACCTGGAGAGAGTTTGCTTGAATACTGGCAATACCAGGTGACTCGAGTCAAAGGTGATGAAAAGTTGGGAAGCTTTTCTGTGCTCTTGAGTTCTCTGGAGATAAAAAGCCAAGGCACGTTTGCAATCCAGAGTGTGAAGGATTGCCCCTGCCCTAGAGGAATGAGGTCTAGGGACAAAGATAGGAAGGTAGACTGACTGGTTTAAATGGAAGTGCGAGACCACCATCGGCATAAAGTGAGGATGATTCCTAAGGAATACCTTATCATGGTAGAAATGTGTATAAGGAGGGTCAGCCACCAAAGCCTGGAGCTCACTAATGCGTCTTGCTGAAGTGAGGGCAATAAGGAAGGTGACCTTCCACATGAGAAACTTCAGTGAGACAGTAGCTAGAGGTTCAAAGGGAGGCTTGAGAAGCTGTCCTAAAACAACATTAAGATCCCATGCCACTGGAGGGGGCTTAATGGGAGGTTTGGTTAATAGAAGACCCCCTCATGAAGCCTGCTAGAAGCGGCTGAGAAGAGATAAGCTGACCATCAATGGGCACGTGAGATGCCGCAATTGCACTTAGGTGTACTCTTACCAAATTGGTTTTGAGTCCAGAAGACAGGTGGAGAAGATACTCAAGTAATGTGTCCACCGGAGCTGAGAAGGGGTTAAGCGCCCTCTGTGAACAGCAGAGAGAAAATCTACACCACTTAAAAGCATAGGAGTGCCTGGTGGATGGCTTCATAGAAGCTGAAAGGATATCCTTAACCTGTTGAGAGAGGTTAATGTCCTGAAAGGCTATGCCTTCAGCAGCCATGCTGTAAGATGGAGGAACTGCGGATTGGGACAGAGCAGTGTCCCCTCCTCCTGGGAGAAGAGATCTGGAGCAGACCTCAGATCTACGGGTTGAGCCCGAAACAGACGTAGAAGGAGAGGATACCACGGTTGTCGTGGCTAGCGAGGGGCTATGAGTATCATGTAGCCCCTGTCTCTCTGGAGTTTGAAAAGTATCTTGGGAATGAGAAGAATGGGAGGGAAGGCATATAGGAAGCCTTGACCCCAGTGGAGGTGAAAAACATCTACCTGGTGCAAGAGTCCTGGAGCAGAAGCGAGGAAGCTTGGCATTCTGAGGACTTGCAAACACATCTATCTCTGGGGTTCCCCAGATCTGAAAAATGTGAGCGACCTTGTCTGCATGGAGAGACCACTCATGGAGTAGAAGGACTCGACTCAGTTTGTCCACCAAGACAATGTGTTTGCCCGGAAGATACACCGCATGCAGGTGAATGTGATGCTGTATGGCAAAAGACCACAGATACAGGGCCTCGCTGCAGAGGGTCCAAGAGCCTATTCCGCACTGCTTGTTCAAGTAGAACATGGCTACTTCATTGTCCATCTGGACTAGAACTGTGCGGAATCGAAGATGGTCCTGGAACACAGAGCATTGTGAATGACTCCGAGTTCCAGCAGATTTATGTGAAGTTGTGACTCCCGATGAGACCAGAGCCCCCAAATACAGAGATTGTCCAGATGAGCTCCCCAGCCCAATTTGGACGCATCTGTCATCAGGGTACATTGATGTGCTGGCATCTGAAAAGGTGACCCTACCAGGAGGTTTTCTGGGGAATGCCACCACTGGAGAGACAAGATTAGGCAGGTAGAGACCATTATTTTGTCTTCCAGGAGACCAGACGCCTGAGACCACTGGGAAGCCAGTGTCCATTAAGCTGTACGCATATGTAGATGAGCATATGGACAACATGCACTGTTGATGCCATATGACCCAGAAGTTGTAGTAGTTCCTAAGCAGTGAGAAAGTTCTTTAGGCATGCTTGAGATGCTGAGTCGAGCGCAGCAGCGTTGGGGCAGAAATGCCTTTGATTGTTGAGTGTCTAGGAGAGCCCCAATGAACTCTAGCGTTTGAGAGGAAACGAGTTGGGACTTTGGAAGATTTATTACAAATCCCAAGTGTTGCAGCACTTGCATGGTATGTGAGAGGGAAAGACTGGCCTCTAGAGAGGTGTTTACTCGAAGGAGACAGTCGTCTTAAGTAAGGGAAGACAAATATCCCAAGAGTCCTTAAGAATGCGGCTACTACCACCATGCACTTTGTGAAGACTCTTGGGGCACAAGCGAAGCCGAAAGGCAGGACTCTGTATTAATAATGTCTCCTTGAAACATGAAGCGCAGGAACTTTCTGTGCTGTGAGTGAATAAGTATGTGAGTATATGCTACCTTTAGATCTAGAGAACAGAGCCAATCCTGACTCTGGAGATAGGGGAGAAGGGTGCCTAGGGAGATCATTTTGAATTTCTCCCGTAGCAGGTACTTGTTCAGTTCTCTGAGGTCCAGAATGGGCCTGTACCCTCCTGTTTTCTTTAGAATGAGGAAGTATGGAGAATAAAAGCCCATTCCCTGCTGGGATAGTGGAACCTCCTCTATTGTGCCCTGAAAGAGAAGGGAGGTGACCTCTTGCAACAGAGCAGTGAGAGGGGGCTGAGAGCGGAATTCTCTTGGAGGAGTCTGGGGGCGGATAGACTTCGTAGATGAAGCTTGTATCACTCCCATACTATGGACAATGTCCACTGCTCTGATGTGATCAGATGCCACCTGTGGGCAAAGTGACAAAGTCTGCAGGGAATGTGGATGGGATCTGGAATCTAGAGGCAGAACGGCTATGTTCTCTAGAAAGGAGTCAAAGACTCTGAGGAGGCTGGGTCTGCTAAGGACTCTGACTTAGGCATCTGAGCCTTCTTTTGCTGTTTTGATGGCTGCTGCCCCTTCTGAGGAGCATGGTGTTGACACTGTACAGCAGGGGTGTAAGAAGGATACTACTACTACTTCTTATTGAAAAAAGCTTTCTTTGCTGCTTTTTTCCTAGCTGGGTTGTCAGTAGATCTAGATAGTCTATTAAGAGTGGTGTTCTCGGATTCCAAGAGGCCTTGTCCTGCCAATCCTTGCCAAAAAGGTTTTCACCGGTGCAAGGGATATTACCCAGCTTATCTTGAACCCACTGTTCAAGATACGATGCTTGGAGCCAAACAGTCCTGCTTGAACCGATGCAGATGGATGAAGTTCTGCTGATGCACTCAAAACAGTCACAGGTTGCTCTGTTAAGAAACTCAGAAACATTTTGAGAATGCTTTACAAGGGTGAGATAATCTGCTCTCTTGTTATCAGGAAGACGAGGAGTTATTAACTCTAAATCCCTAGCCACTTCTCTAAGGAACATAAAATTATTATTTTTATATTTATATATATATATAGATAGATAGATAGATATAGAGAGAGAGAGAGAGATATGAGTATGTAGGAACAGATCCTGGCTGATAACATGGAGGCCTGAAAACGTCGACCAAAGGCATCAAGGGTTCTCGATTACCTACCTGGAGAGTTTGAGTAATGTGTCTTAGCACTCTTTATTCGACACACTGCCGAGTCCACAACCATGGAATGGTGCGGTAATTGCATCTTTTGAAAACTAGGGCACTCCGGGTACCTGGTACATGGTATCGAGTCGTCGGATATGTGGAGAGATGGTAAGGAGTGTCTCCCACGTACAAAGCTTAAGGTCATGAAGTACGTGATGAATAGGAAGAGTAACAGCTTCCTTCGGGGCTGTAGGGTATTGAAGAATTTCAAGTTCTTCAGCCCTAGGCTCTCTCTCTGATGTCACAGTTATGGACAGATACCGAGCAACATTACGAATAAAGTCTTGGAAAGACATGTCCTCTGGAGGAGACATGCGACGTTGTGGATACGGAGATGAGTCTTCCAGGATAGTTCTCATGTCCCGGGTATCGGACGATTCATCATCGGACGAATTGGAGTCCGAAGACTCAAAGTATCAATGGGTAGAGTGTTCCCGCTCTGCACATACTCGATACCGATCAAAATTGGTAGCTGAAGCTTGTGGTGCCGGAACCTCTGTACCAGAAATGGATTTGAGGGCTGGCATGGGCAATAAAGTGGTAAGCAGCAAAAAAGTTGATACAGGTTGTGTCGGTACCGGAGCCGGTACAGATGCCTGAGGGATAGACTAAAGATTTTACTGGTACAGAGGCCGCCAGTAAGGCCGCTAAGCTCCGCTCAATGGCCAGGATATGTTGATCCATGGAGCTTGCCAATGCTTGGGTATCAGTACCGGTACTGGAATTGCAGGCCACGATCCCTGAGCATGGCACCAGGAGCTCTCCAGAGGTGAAAGCCTCAGGAGCATCCTGGGACCCCCACTAAGGCTTTGGAGGCAAGGTCCTTCCGCCAGGGTTGTTTGGCCTGTGTGTCCTCCTCCAGGGCAACGCCCAAGGCATCTCGATGCTTCAAAGGAGATCTACCCTTGGAGGGCCAGCCAGTCTTCGATGAAGATCTAGGTTTTGATACCTGAGATCCTTGGGAGAAAGATGAAGCTCTCCATGACATCGATGCTAAAGATACTGCATTGGATGCAAAGAGGTTGCCCAGCTTTGCAGCTTGGTTCTGTAGGCCTCTCTGTCATCTTCCTACAAAGAGGACATTCCGAAGGTTGATGATCCAGTCCTAAGCATTTTAGACACCAGTCATGGGTGTCTGTGGCCGAAATGGTACTGCCACATTTGGAACACTTCTTAAAACCACTGGATGGTTTTTCCATTTTGTCTGTGACAAAAGGGGAGGCCTAAGCCTAAGATGGCGTCAATGCTCCTGAAGGAAGAAATAATTCTTTCCCTCACAGAAGATTTTTTTTTTTAATAGAAAGCATTGACAGATGTCTGTACCAACGTCGACAGGAAGGCAGACGCGACCACAAAAAATAAGGACAAATTTTCTGTGGTGACAGGAATTGCTTCTTGCTAGCACCTCAGAAGACTAATAACTGAGGAGAGAGAGCTGGGAAGGCAGCTACAGAGGCGCAGTGGGAAGTTCCCAAAAGCATCCCACTGCGGGATGCTTGCGGGATGCTGGGGAGTGTTCCCGTGCGGGCTCCGTCGGTAACGACGTTACCCATATGTGAAGACCACATTCCTCCTTGCTCCTGGAGATCACAAAGACCCTAAATATTCAAGTAGAACTATTACAGAATGGCACAAAAATTTTGTGTTTTGGACTGACCAAGCCAAAGTTTCAACCTCCACCCCCATGAAATGTTCTGGCAAGATGTGAAGCAAAAAAAAAAGTCTTCAAATATAAAAGATATGAACAGTTCTGTATAGAAGAATGGCTCAAAATTTCTCAATGGCAATGTGAGACCAAACAACAGTTACAGGAACTGTTTAGATGAAGTTATTGTTGCTGAAGAAGGTGCCACTAGTGGCTCATGTACTTTCACATAAGGATATTTATTGGTTATTCATCCAACAAAAAGATTCAATGAAGTATATTCCCCAGGTTACTTATTCAATGGGGTTCTATCTCTCATCAGATTAGATTTAACCACGTTTTGAGTCTAAATTGTGCTAAAATACAGATCAGTGAAGAGGTTCACAAACTCTCTCAGCACTGTATATGCACAGAAAAATATCTAAATATTGCTGAACTACCTAAAATTATAATCCAAATTCCCAAACTCAGAAACGTACCTGCATTTCAGTTTTGTAGGCTTTCTCTGTATAAAGTCTGAAGCACTTGCCTGGTCTGGTACGACCAGCACGGCCTGCCCTCTGCTGAGCAGAAGCTTTACTAATGGCAGTCACGAGAAGAGACTCTACTCTGATACGAGGATTGTACACCTGTTCAAAAAATTGGGGAAGAGAGTAAAGAACTGGCATAAATCCTTATGTATGATGGAAAATGAGAAAAAAAGCATATGGACATAAAATAGCGCAATGAAATATAAATTAGGCAACTTAACAGGCATTTACTGTTAGTTCTTTTTATAATGCAACATTGTAGTGGGATTCTTTGTGAACAAAATACTTTTAAGACAAAACAATGTCAAAACTGACTTAAAATTGCTCTATTCCAATTATAAGCCATATATTTGAGAATGAGAGGAGGGAGTGTGAATTGTTTAAAGGAAAAAAAAGTAAGTCTTGGTCATCAACATCATGCTGAAGTAAGATAGTAACCAATTACCAGCATTCATGTGACTTACTCAGCAACATTATTTGGATTTGACAATCCATCTTTATAACTAAGCACAAGGTGGAGTACAATAAAGTCAGAGGTGGGCATCAATTAAAATTTTTGATTTAAATCAATCTTGCAACTAAAGTTTAGTGTCAGAACTTCTACTTGACACCTCCCCTTCGTTCCCCACAGGAACTCTTCTGTGATTGTTTTAAGTACTTAATGTTATTGTTTCTACATGCAAGTTCTCTGTAAAAATTGAAGTTTTATTGTAAGCCGTCTTGATTAAATAAGGAGGTATAGAAAAATTGTTAAATAAATAATCTCATGATTAATCCCAATTGATTGTGTTTTTTCTGTTTACAGAGAAGAAAGGTAACATTTTTACTTATCAGATAACGTTATTTCTTTGAGTCCTGCTAGTCCAGTTCAAACGAGTTATGGCCCCCAACAGTAGAGGTGGAGACAAAAAATATTCTAGAGGCTTCTTAAGACCTCATCCTGCTATATCAGTCGATGCAGCTAGGGGAACACCTCATTAAGTATACCCAAGAATATGGTGAAGAAACCCTGACCACACACAACCTGAGCGAGGATAACAAGGTTCAAAAGAAGAAGGAACCATAACTAATATACAGGATCATCTTCAGAAAGAAAGCCCGTCAAGCACCAAGGGCGCACATGGCCAACTACAGAGCAACACAGCGGACTGTAATGGGTCTGGACCGGTCTAGCAGGATTCAAGAACAGGACACAATCTGATAAGTAAAGTGCCACCTCCCATATCACCCTGCTAGACCAGTACAGACAAGGACAACATAGCAAAGCTAGGACACCATTGGATGGGAAGACATGGCAGCTTTCAAGACCTCTGAGACAAAGGCCGTGCCCATACAAGTGTGGAATCCAAATATACTGTTTCACAAAAGAGATACCCTCATTGCTGCCCAACAATGTCTGAGGGGGTGACAGTTCTGCTCTGCCCACAAGGACGCCTGCACCAGAGTAGAATGTGCAAACAAATCCTCTGGAATGGTTCTTTACGCGGGACTGCAAACAGCACAAATGTTCTGACTTGTGAAAGGAGTTAGTACTTTAAGATACCAAAGAAGCACTCTCCCTGATGTCTACCAGGTGAAGGTCCATGTCCTTCCTTTGACACTGTTCCTTAAAAGACAATATTCTAAAAAAAACAAACATAAAAACCCCCCACTACTCAAACCATAAGCTGACCCAAACAATTCTGATATAAAGAGGAAAAAGACCTCAGTCAAACTTCCCAGAGTCGAAACATAGCACAAACTCAATGGGAAAAGCTAACACCCTCCCAAGAACAAATTGGAGGGAGCAGCCTGAACATCAGCGGTCATAAAAAGCCTCTTATTGTGTGAGAGTGCCAAAATACATGAAAACAGAATCAAGAGTAGACATAAAAAGCTCCAACTTAACTTAAAGGCATAGTAGAGTCTAAGCTGTCGTCTATCCAGAGTCAAATTCCAGTGCACATAAAATGAAACTGGTTATGTATAATCCAGAACCAAATGGGGCTTGATCCAAAGTCAAAACTCCCTACACCAGGTGTTTCAAAATGATGCTCCATCGGGTAGCGGGATAACACAGCCCAGTCATTGATTCTGACAAGTAAAGCATCATACAAATCATGACGACCTCTCAAAATCAGGCTAATACAGAGAAGCCACAGTAATTAAGTTGGGATGTTCAATGGAAATACTCACAGTTCAATGGAAACAAAAATGTCTATCGGCACTGCCATATGATCAAAATGGTTCTGGGCTTGCAGGACTTGAATTTGTGGATGATATACACTTGGCGCCACAATCTCCAGTCTAAGTCCTTCATATTATGTTACAGGTGACACATCTGAAGCCCCAGTTATAGGATATCAGGAATGTGGTCATTGTTCTGTGTGTTCAGTGATGTTGGAGACGCCTACCATAAAGCGTAGTTACTCACCTGTAACAGGTGTTCTCTGGGGACAGCAGGAATCAGCCCTCACATATGGGTGACACTGACGCTGACGGAGCCCAAGCGGAGCAAATCCCCTGCTTTCAAAGAAAGCTTTTGGGAGTTGCTACCACGCATGTGTGGTCCCCTTCCTGCCCAAAGGAGCAATCTTGCTCAGTCAAATGACATAGCTAAAAATGGCAAAAACAAAACAATGAAGATAGGAGGACTGCAACTCCAATAAGAGGAGGGAAGGTTCTAAGAACTGATTCCTGCTGTCCCCGGAGAACATCTATTACAGGTGAATAACTACGCTTTCTCCGGGAACAAGGAGGAAACCAGTCCTCACATATGGGACTCCCCAGCTACAGGCTACTATTAACCTATAGCCCAAAAAGGCTCCCTCATCGAGAGTCGTTAGCAGCTGTAATGAAAACCTCTGCATCTAAGGAATTAGCACTCCGGTAGCCTGAACACAGAAGGTTATGGAGTACAGCCTGGCCAAAGGCACTGTCACGTCAGGACTCCCAATCCAGGCAGTAATGGGCTGCAAAGGTATGAATTGAAGACCAGGTGGCGGCACGGCAGATGTCTGCCAAGGGAACGGAGTACAGATGAGCCACTGATAATGCCATGGCCCGGAACTTGTGAGCCGTGACACGGCCCTCCAACAGATAATACAGTCTGTCACCCAGGTGGACAGCGTACGCTTGGTCACCGCCTCCCCCCAGCTTACTGGGGTCATAGGAAACGAAAAGCTGAGAGGCTTTCCGGTGGCCTTGAGTATGCTGAATGTAGAAGGACAAGGCCCTCTTACAGTCCAGGGTATGGAGGACCACTTAAGTCCGACTGGCATGCGGTCTGGGAAAGAAGGTAGGGAGGACCACCTCCTGGTTGAGGTGGAACGAGGACACCACTTTCGGAAGGAACTTGGGGAGTGTGCGAAGCACCACCCTATTCTTGTAGAACCTGGTATAAGACCTCTCCAACATGAGGGCCTGAAGCTCACTCACCCTTCGGGCGGAAGTGAGCGCAACAAGGAAAGCCACCTTCCAGGAGAGAGAGCTGAGGTGACATGTAGCCATCGGTTCAAAAGACGGCAGGGTGAGCCGCCCCAACACTACATTGAGATCCCATTCGGTCACCAGAGGGTGGACCGGGGGCTTAGACAGGAGTAGGCCCTTAAGGAACCGGGACATCATTGGGTGAGCTGAGAGGGGCTTCCCATCCACCTGATGGTGGTTCGCCGCTAGGGCACTGAGATGTACCCTGACAGAGTTGGACTTGAGCCCCTTCCTGGAGAAGTGGAGAAAGTATTGCAACACCATAACCACGGGCAATAAAAGGGGTATACCCCCCCCATGCTGCACACCAAAGCGCGAACCTGCGCCACTTAAAGGCGTAAACCCATCTGGTAGACGTTCTGCATGAAGACAGCAGAGCATCCTCCATGTCCTTCGGAAGAAGGAGAGGAACTAGTGACACCCTTTCAGCAGCCACACCGTCAGCAAAAGGGAGCCGAGGATAGGGTGCAGGAAAAAGACCCGCTCCTGGGAAAGGAGCTGCGGAGCTGTCCTCAGGGGAATGGGGGTCTCCACCGCTAGTTGTAGGAGGAGTGGGAACCACGGTGCCGAGGCCACCGTGGGGCTATCAGAATAATTGAAGCTCTATCGCAAAGAATAGACCTGCTATTAATAATCTGTGAACTATCATTAAAATCATCTCTAATACCTGAAGATTGGAGGATCGCCAATGTAACACCAATTTTTAAAAAGGGTTCCAGGGGTGATCCGGGAAACTACAGACCGGTGAGCCTGACATCAGTACCGGGAAAAATGGTAGAAACCATCATAAAGAATAAAATTACTCAGCATGTAGATAGTCATGACCTAATGGGAGACAGCCAACATGGCTTTAGACAAGGAAGATCTTGTCTTACTAATCTGTTATGTTTTTTTGAAGGAGTGAATAATCAGGTGGACAAACGTGAGTCGGTTGATATTGTGTATCTGGACTTTCAGAAAGCCTTTGACAAGGTCCCTCATGAGAGACTTTTGGCAAAACTAAAGAGTCATGGGATAGGAGGCAATGTACTATTGTGGATCAGGAACTGGTTAAAAGATGGAAAGCAGAGGGTAGGGCTAAATGGCCAATTTTCCCAATGGAGAAAGGTGAATAGTGGTGTACCCCAGGGATCTGTGCTGGGTCCGCTGCTTTTTGACATATTCATAAATGACCTGGAAAGTGGAATAACGAGTGAGGTTATCAAATTTGCAGATGACACAAAACTATTTAAAGTTGTTAAAACCCAAGAGGATTGTGGAAAATTGCAAGAGGATCTTGATAAATTGGAAGACTGGGCATGAAAATGGCAGATGAAATTTAATGTGGACAAGTGCAAGGTTATGCACCTAGGGAAGAACAACCCAAACTATGGTTACACGATGCAAGGTTCCACATTAGGAACCACCACCCAGGAAAAAGATTTAGGCGTCATTGTGGATACCATGTTAAAACCCTTGGCCCAGTGTGCAGCGGCGGCCAAGAGAGCAAATAGAATGCTAGGTATGATAAGGAAAGGAATGGAAAATAAAACAAAAGATATTATGCCTCTATATCGTTCCATGGTGAGACCGCTCCTTGAATAGTGTGCGCAATTCTGGTCGCCGTAGCTTAAAAAGGATATAGCGATTTTAGAAAATGTTCAGAGAAGAGCCACCAAAATGGTAAAGGGGATGGAAGGATACTCCTATGAAGAAAGGCTAAAAAGGTTAGGGCTCTTTAACCTGGAAAAGAGACGGCTGAGGGGAGATATGATAGAAGTCTATAAATTAATGAAAGGAGTGGAACAGGTAAAACGTAGATCGATTGTTTACCTTATCAGAATATAGAAAGACTAGGGGACATGCAATGAAGCTACAGGGTAAACTATTTAAGACTAATAAAAGAAAATATTTTTTCACTCAACGTGTAATCAAACTCTGGAATTTGTTACCGGAGGATGTAGTAAAGGCTGTTAGTGTAGCTGGGTTTAAAAAAGATTTGGACAAGTTCCTGGAGGAAAGGTCCATAAACCATTATTAAGAAGGGACCCAGGATATCAATGCTTGAACCAATACAAGCATTGTGGAACCTGTGTCCCTTGAGGAAACTGCTAGGTACATATGACCTAGATTGGCCACTGTTGGAAACAGAATACTGGGCTTGATGGACCTTGGTCTGACCCAGTATGGCATATCTTATGTTCTTATGTAATCTTGAACAGGGTCTTGGCGATCAGAGGTGTCAGAGGATTCGCATACAGAAGACCCACCGGCCACGAAATAAGGAAAGCATCGGCGGCCACCCTGGCAAGGTGTGGTTGCTGCGAGCAGAAGCAGGGTAACTGGTGATTGTCCAGGCTGGCAAACAGGTCCATCACCGGTTCCCCCCAGATCTGGAAAAGCCTGAATGCCACTTCTGGGTCCAGCTGCCACTCGTGTGGCTGGAGCAGCCTGCTGAGTCTGTCGGCCAGCCAGCTGTCCTGGCCCGGTAGGTACACCACCCTGAGGAGGATGCCCTGTCAGACTGCAAACAAGCACAAGCCCAGGGCTTCCCGATAGAGGGCACAGGACCCCATGACCCCCTGTTTGTTCACATAGAACATGGCGACATGGTTGTTCGTCTGGATCAGGATGGATCTGTGACCCAGGGACCGCCGGAATGCCTTTAGGGCGAGATGGATCACATGCAATTCCAACAGGTTGATCTGTTGAGCACTCTCGTCTGGAGACCAAACGCCCTGGGTGTGGTACCCCTGGCAGTGGGCTCCCCAGCCCAGCAGGGAGGCATCTGTGGTGAGGACCCTCAAGTGGTGAGGAGCCTGAAAAGGCATTTCCGCTTCCAAGGGACAGAGCGAGAGCCACCAGGTCAGAGACTGCGCCAGATGCCTGGTCACTTTGACTGTGTCCTGGAGATGTCCCTTGACCTGGGACCACTGATCCCTGAGGCACCACTGGGCAATTTGCATGTGGAGGCGGGCATCTTGTGTGACATGGACCGTGGAGGCCATGTGCCCAAGGAGGCGCAACAGTTGTCTTTCTGGCACTGAGGGATGGCGCTGTATGTCTTTGGCCAGCGCGGAGTCTGCCTAGCCTGTCTGCAGGTAGGAAGGACTTCAAGTGAGGGGTATTGATCCCTGCGCAGATAAATTCCAGCTCTTCAGCCGGGCGAAGGTTGGACTTGGGATAGTTGATAACAAAACCAAAGTGCTGAAGGACCTGGATAGTGCGTGCCATGGCCTGCTGTACCTCGGGGGCCGTGGTGCCCTTGATGAGCCAGTCGTCGAGATAGGGGAAGACAAAGATACATTGAAGCCTGAGGAAGGCGGCTACCACCGCTAGGCACTTTGTGAATACCCTGGGGGCCGAGGCAAGGCAGAAGGGAAGCACCCTGCATTGAAAATGATGGCCCCCCACCGCTAAGCGTAAATATTACCTGTGGTCCGGGTGGGTTAGGATGTGAGTATACGCATCCTTTAAATCTAAGGAGCATAGCCAGTCTCCCTGGCGGAGGTAAGGCAGCAATGTTCCAAGGGAGAGCATCTGGAACTTCTCCCTCACCAGGAATCTGTTGAGGTTGCACAGGTTGAGGATGGGCCTTAGGACCCTGTCCTCTTTGGCACGAGGAAGTACCTGGAGTAGAACCCTTTGCCCTTGAGATGGTAGAGCACTTGTTCCACCACTCGGTCCTCGAGAAGACCTGCCAACTCCTTCAAAAGAAGGTCCCGGTGAAGGGGAGGCTGGAAGGGCTCTCCGGGGAAGTAATGTGGAGGCATTTTGGCTAGGCGAAGGAGGTAACCCTCCTTTATCACCTGCAATGCCCATGCATCAGTGGTGATAGTTCCCCACCTGTGGACGTACAGGGTGAGATGACCTCCTGTGGGCTGCCAAGCTCCGGTTGGGAGAGTGGCCATGCTGCAGGAGTCAAAAGCTCCCTCCAGGCTGGGCTGGAGCCGAAGCCTGGGGCTTTTTGATCCTTCTGTTTACACGGGCCATGCCCTTGTCCTGCTGCCCCTGCTGGGGAGGTCAGGGAGGCCTGATAAGGGGGGTAGTTTCGGTAAACAGTGAACTTCCTTGGGTAGAAGAGCTTTTTACTCAAGCCCTTCTTTCGGGAAGGGGCAGAGGTCTTCTTAGAGAGCCTAGTCCTCGTCATACTCTATCTCCAGTTCAGTGGCCTTGTCGGTCATGGGTTTGCTGAAGAGGTTCTCCCCTCGGCATGGGACCGACCAACTTGTCTTGTACTCATTGCTCGATGTACGACGACTGTAGCCAGACTTGGCAGCATGCACCGACGCCCACTGCGGCTACCCTGGCCGCTGACTCGAACCAGTCGTAGGCTGCCCAAGACATGAACTTGGAGCATTCACCGACAGCTTTGGATAGGCCACTGAAGCGCTGCAAAGGCTCCTCGGAGAGACCAGTTGAGAATCTGGCGATTTTCTTCGCCAGGTCCCTCAGGTACATGCCCATGTACAGCTAGTAGGCCTGTATCCGACAATTCAGCATTGTGCCCTGGTAACATTTCCTGACGAGGGCATCCAAGATGCGAGCCTCCCTTCCGGGTGGCACCGAGGAGTGCATCTTCTAACTTTTCAGTCGATATATGGCTGATTCCACCATCATGGAATTGTGCGTCAGTTTCGACTTTTGAAACCCAGGGCTCCGGTGAACCCGATACATAGAGTCTAGCCACTTGCTGATCACCGGCATCGTTGCCGGTGCCTCCCACATGAGGAGCATAACGCGTTCCAGGATAGGAGGGATGGACACTGTGAGGGTCTCCCGAAGGGGAGCCTCATACTGGAGGATCTCGAGTTTGTCTGTCGGGGATCCTCCTCAGACTCCGTTGGGAAAGCCATAGCCTTGGACATATCTCGAACAAAGTCCCGAAAACCCATGTCCTCCACAGGGGACCTTCTCCAAGGCTCCGATACTGGGGAATTGGATGGGACATCCTGGTGACGGTGAGTGTCCAGTGACTCCTAGTCTTCGGACTCCCAAGTGGAGGCCTCCGAGGAAGACGGGTGACACTCCTCGGGGCCCCGCACTATCCACCCCGGCGCTCACTGGCGACGACCTCGGTCCCGATGAATGGGAAGCAGAGATGACCACAGCAGAGGATCTACTTGAGCCCGTAGGGCTTCGAGGATCGGCTCGGCCTTCAGGGTCAACTTTGACGACGAACACCCAGTGGTCGAGGCGGAGGAACCAGACATGCTGGATACCAGCACCCGCTGCTGCTTCAGGAAGGCAGTGATCCTATGCTCCAAGGATGCCATCCTGGACATCAGTTCCGGAGGCTCTGCAGCATTTGGCTCGGGTACCGATGCACTCAGGCCCGAAGCCGGTTCCCCCAGAGGGGGGAGTCCTCGACTAGAATAGGGTGTACTTGCCAGGGCCTGTCTGCGACCGGGTCCTTTCAGAGAACATTTGTTGGGCGCTTCTTCTCAAGACGCCTCGGGCCGGCGCTCGGGGCTCTGCGACTGTATACATACGCAGTCTCACCTCTAGTCTCCCATCATTCTTCACACTCCCCATCGTATACTCCACTCACTCCACTCCAACCACCTTCATTTCCCCTCTGCTGCACAGGCTAGACTTGAATCATCTGTTAAGTAAAATCTCATCTTCCATATCATCCTGGTAGACCAATCCAGACAAGTGGGACATACCACAGCTAAGACATGGCAACTTTCAAAACCTCTTATCCAAAAGCTGTGCCTGCCTGAGCGTGGCCATCCAAGCAGTAATACTTGATCAAAGTGAAAAGTAATGTACATGTTGCTGCTCAAATAATGGAGGGGGTGACCGAGCTGCACTCTACTCATGAGGATGCATATGCAAACCCTCTGGAACCAGCTACTTCCACAAAAGATATGCTGAGGCAATGGCCTCCTTGATCCAGCGCCCCAGTTAGACTTGGCAGCAAAGTCACCTTCACGTGGTCCCACAAACAGCACAGAAAGTCACAGTCTGACTTGCAAAAGGAGTCAACAACCTTAAGATACTGGAGAAGCACTCGAAAGACATCCACCAGGCAAAGGTCCTTGTCCTTCTCATGGCACGGTTCCCTACTAAAGGAAGGCAGATAGATCACCTGATTAACATGAAATGATGAAACCACCTTGGGTAAAAAGGAAAGGATGGACCAAATGTACACAGCCTCCTCCGAGAATGACAAGTAGAGGGTCCCTGCATGATAACGCATGCTTGGAAATACGTCTTGCAGAGCAGATTGTGACCAAGACAATGGTCTTATGGGTCAGATCTTTAAGCGCAGCCCACTTCAAGGGCTGACATCAAGGCCTGGAGCATCAGGTGGAGATCCCATGAGGGAATAACTGAAACCAGGGGAGAATACAGATGCTGTATCCCCTTAAGGAAGTGAGACATATCCAGGTGCGAAGCTATAGACCATCTTGCTACTGGTCCACTGTTGCACACATAGGCAAAGTTCATCTTTTCCATACTTTGGGGTTTATTCTGGATTCTTCTATGACTCTTTCTGAACACATTTCCTCTGTTTCCCACCTTTGCTTCTTCCAACTTCGCCAGATCTGTACTGTCCGTCCTTTTCTTTCCTCAGAGGCGCTGTCCACACTTCTCCTGGCTCTAGTTATCGCTTGGATTGACTACAGCTACTACAGAACACAGCCTCTCGCATCCTTACTCACTCCTCTCGTTTTGAAACAAAGCTGACACCTCAACCTTCAAAGAACTAAGGGAAAGGCCCCTGGTCCAGGTCATCCAAAAGAAAGGCAAGAGAGGCAAGTCCTCCATACTGAGACCAACCTGACGCTCACAGCACCAATGCTAAAAGAGGCATGAGGTGTGCACATAGGCAAAGTTCATCTTTTCGATATTTTGGGGTTATTCTGGATTCATCTATGACTCTTTCTGAACACATTTCCTCTGTTTCCCACCATTGCTTCTTCCAACTCCGCCAGCTCTGTACCGTCCGTCCTTTTCTTTCCTCCGAGGCGCTGTCCACACTTCTCCTGGCTCTAGTTATCGCCCGAATTGACTACAACTACTGCAGAACACAGTCGCTCACATCCTTACTCGCTCCTCTCGTTTTGACATTTCCCCTCTCCTGGATCGCCTGCATTGGCTTCCTGTCTACTATCAAATCCAATACAAATTTCTTATCACAACTCATAAGGTCATCCACACCTTTACTCCCCACTACCTGGCTAATCTCATTCACTTCCATCACCCTCCCCGCCTCCTATGTCCCATTCACACCCACCACCTGGCCCTCCCCTCTATCTCACAGGCCCATCTGGAGCGCACCCCGTGGTGCCGCTTTTTGTCTCCTGACCCCTGCCTTGTAGAACTCACTTCCCCACTCTCTTCGCTCCAAACTCTCCTTCCTCAGGTTTAAGACTGCCTTAAAAATGCACTTTTTCTAGCTGGCCTTTAACATGCCTTCCCTTCTGCATTAATTGGTCCTTTGGGGTTCCTGTTTCTTTCAATAGTATATTTGATGTGTCCTCCCCCTCTTCTCTGTCACTTCTTTCTGTCTTTTCTCTTCTGTCCTTTTATTTTAATTGGTGTTCCTTTTCTCTTTCTTTCTTGCAGCTGTTATATGATTATTTTATTGTAAACTACTTTTATGTTCAGCCCTAGCGGTCAGGACTGTACCTAGCCCTGTGCGAACAAGGGGCACATGGAAGGACAGACTAGATAGAAATATGATGACAGAAAGAGACCACATGGCCTATGTTTCTATGTCGGCTGTCTGCCATTGCCTGCAGCAGGCAATGGCAGACATCTGAAATGCGCCCCATAAGCCTTCTCGTGGCATGCTAAGCACACATCTGTCCCTCCCTGCTCTGATGCGAAGTCATAGAAGGGAGTGACAGATCTGCTTAGCGCACCGGCAACTTACACAGCAGGCGTGCCTCTTCTCTCCTGCCACGGGGGAGAGGCGGCACGCGCCCATTGTGCAAGTCGCACAGGGCGCGATTCAACCTTGGTTTGGCCCTGCTAGCGGTATATCAAGAGTTGACATAAATAAATAAATCAACCTCTCCTTGCCTTCAAGGATGTGGAAACTATGGCAGGAGAATAGCCCTTACACATGCTAGATGGCACCTCTCAATTGTCAAGCCATATGTGAGAAGAGTCAGGCCATCCAGAAGGACAAGACCCCAGGACAAGGTAGCAAGAACCCCTGGGCTGGGGGAAGTCACAGAGGAGGCTGCTACAGGAGCCACCATCAGGTCTCCTGAACCATGGCGTGGCTATCCAGCATCATCAGAATAACCCAGCCCAAACGTCGCTCTATGTGGTGAAGCACATGCCCCATGAGCGGCCACTGAGGAAACATTCAGCACACAGTGCTTTGAACAAGACTGAACTAGGGCATTAACACCCCTGAAGCCTGCCTCCCTGTGGTGACTGAAGAATCTGACTGCTTTGGCACTGGATCAGGTTGCCATCAGAGCCATCTTAGGATGACTCCAGAGACACAGAATCTGCCGAAATGCCAACACAGCTCCCACTCTCCGGGACTGAGTAGCACCTGAGGAAGTCTGCCTCCACATTGTCAACTCCTGCAATGCGCTGTGCTGAAAGAGCCAGGAGGGGTTTTTTTCCCCACCCAGGAGAACAGGAGAGCCATCTCCAGGGCCACTCTGGCACTCTTCATGCCCCCTTGCCAGCTGACACATGCCAATGCTGTGGTATTGTCCGAGAATATCCAAACAAGGGACTGAAAGTGCAAAAGGGCCAAACAAATGGCCCTCACCTCGAGGCGGTTGATGAGCCATGCAGACTCTTGGTTACTCCAATGGCCCCGAGTAGTTTGGCTTTTGCAATGGGCTCCCCAGTCAAACAGGCTGGCATCCGCCGACACAAGGAACCACAAATGATGCACGCTTGATACTACTGCCAGCTGGAGGGGAAGTTTGGCCTCGAAATCTTAAGTACTTGGAGACCAACGAGACAACAAGGACCTCCACAGCAGTCTCATATGAGCTTGTGCCCAAGGTACTATTTTGATCAATGCTGCCATCAAGCCAAGAAGCTGAATACCAAACTCTGGGGAACATGCTTAGTCTGAAAAGCTGCCAGATGAGACAACCTTTTCACCCTCTCCTCGGGTAGGAAGACTCTGTCTAAAGAGTACTGACCCATGCTCTCAAGTACTCTAGCGACTGAGAAGACTCCAAGTGACTCTCCACATGATTATCACCCAGCCAAGACTCTCCAGGAACTGCACATGGGTCAACACCGAAGAGGCTTCTGACTTGGTGCCCCACCAAAAGACTGAGCCCGAAATCGAAAACTAGAAGAGGAAGAGAAGGTAGGTTTTCTGGGACCAACACCAAAAGAGGTCTCATGAACTCCTGGATTCCAGGAATCAGGAAAAAGGAAAACTGGCAGACCCAAATCCTTAACCAATTTCTCCAAGTTCTCTCCAAACAAAAGCTTCCCTTTAAAGGCTGGGTGCGACAACTGGCACTTGGAGGCCACGTCTGCTGCCCAGTGGCAGAGCCACAGGCAGTTTTGTGTCACAGTTGACAGATCAATGTCTTTAGCTGCCAAGCAAATGAGATCATAGCGTCCAACACAAAGGCTGTTGCAGACTCTAGGAGGATGAGAGTATCCTCCAAAGCAGGTACCTGAATCCACTGAAGAGCAGCTCGAATCAGACTCACACAGACAACTGGAGGATAACGGAGGAGGTCGAAAACTGACTTCTAGACATATTACATCTTACGATCCAGGTCGATCTGCTCCATCCTCCACCAGGATGATGGTCTGCTTCATAAGCACTCCATCCGAGGTGTGCTGAACCACAGTGTGGCAGGCATAAAGCTTAAGGACCCTCAGCTCCTTCAATGGGAAGTATGGCAAGTCCCACCCCAAGCAGACCATGCTCTTGATAACCTCCAGGAAAAGAAAGGCCCTCAGAATTTCAGACCCTTTGCAGGAGGGGGCATACCTGTGGCACCTGTTCTGTCATCGGAGGGTCAGTCAAATGCAGAGTGGAAGATGCTTGAGCAAGGAGAAATTTTACTTACCAATAATTTCCTTTCCTGGAATCCTGCTAGACCAGTCCAGACTAGTGGGGTTGTGTCCCCCTGCCAGGATATGGCGAGACAGAGAAAAATTCCCAAAGCTCTGTGACATCACCCTTGGTATAAAAATCCATCCCCCAAGGGAAGCTTTAGTATAACCATAACGAGCAGCAGAAATTCAAACAGCCAAGGAAGCACAAAACCAGAACAAAAAGGAGTTCATAAACAAATAACTTATAACAAGCAAAATTCAACAATGTGAAACAGTAGCTACAGGCCAAGGAAGTATGTGCATGACGAAGTACAGCAATGTCACTATACATAAAGAGTCTTAGTTAGGCGACGGACTAAACAGTTTAGAGGGGCGGATTCTGGACTGGTCTAGTAGGATTCCAGGAAAGGAAATTATCGTAAGTAAAATTTCTCCTTCCAAATACATCCTACTAGACCAGTCCAGACTAGTGGGGATTACCATAGCTAAATGACTCCAGGGCAGGAAGAAACAGTTACAGCCAAGACAGAGACTCCGAAGCAAGCTGCTTCTCGAGCTTGGACATCCAAGCAATAGTGACGTGCAAAAGTAGAGGGTGGCCGCCCTGTAAATATCTAATGGAACTTCCTGTGAGCATTCTGCCCGAAGAACTATGGGCACAGGCTTGTTCAATAAAATATAAGCCGACTCAATGGTCTGCTAGATCCAGCACACAATGGCCTCTTTAGAAGCAGCCACTCTTTTCATGGACCAGAAGACAGGACAAAAAGGTGATTGGAGAGATGAAACGTATTAGTGAGTTTGAGGTAATGGCTAATGCCCTACCAACATCCAACAGGTGAAGGACACTGTTGTCACTTGAAGACTGCTCCTTAAAAAAAAGAAGGAAGCACAACCGATTGGTTGACATGAAAATCCGAAAGGACCTTAGGCAGAAAAGAGGGCACTGTTCGAATGGGAACCCCTTCTGGTGAAAAAGACAGAAAAGGACCCCAACAAGAAAGTACCTGGAGCTCCAAAACGTGCTGCACCGAAGTGACTGCTATAAGAAAAACAGTTTTGAGAGTCCATCTTACAGAGATTCCCTATGGAGAGGCTCAAACGGGGAACGCAAAGCACTAAGGACAGATCCCAAGAAAGCATGATTGGACGAATGGGGGGGGGGGGGGGAGAGAGGGTTCAGGGAACAAACACTCCGTAGAAAACAGGAAATGTCTACATGAGAAGCAAGAGACCACCATGGAGAGGCCCCCCAAAGCATGTCAAAGACACAATATACACCTTTAAAAGAATTAAGGGTGAGACCCTTATCAAATCCGTCCTGAAGGAAGAATATCTGAAAAGAAAAGAGACACCAGATCCGAGCATAGGTACATGAGTAGAAGACCGTCGAGCCTGTAGTAGAGTAGCCACTACTTACAGCAAGTAACCTTTGTGATGCAAGCGATGCCACTCAATAGCTAAGCCGTGAGTAAGGAGCGGGGTCGTCCATAAGACCCAGTCCCTGAAATAAAAGACCACTCCAGATACCAAGGGGTAGGGGCGCCTAATGCAGGAGATGGAGATCGGCATACCATGGATGCCAAGGACAATCCGGGGCCTCCAGTACTATCCGTCCAGAGTACACGGTTGATTAGTGGCAAAGGAGGAAAGATGTAGAGAAGCTGCTTTGAGGGCCAGGTCTGAACCAGAGCACCTAGGCCAGTGATGGCTAACCTTTTTGAGCCCGAGTGCCCAAACTGCCGCACAAAACCAAAGAATTTCCTCAAAGTGCCAGCACGTCAATTAAAGCCTCATTTGCATAAGGTGCCTCATTTGCATAAATATTTGCATAATGTTACCATACACTAACTTTTAGTAAACATGCCTCTTAATGAGTATATGGATAAAGAAAGACTAAAAGGTTTCTACATTACTATAATCCAGTACCAACCGCCAGGCACATTAGGAACTACTACAAACGCTGCCCATTTAGAACCCATAGCAAACCCGCCGTATCCTAACAGCACTACCAGGACTCACAAAGCACCATACCCTAACTATCAAAAGGCAACACTGCAAATATTAAACCAATACATTTCAGAGAACAACAATACATGACCTACTGGGGAAAGAACAAGTGGCAATGTCAAATAGGAATTATATAAACAGAATACCTCAGCTCAGTTACACATGCAGAACAGACCATCACCAAACAAGGAATCACAATTTAGAAACAGGAAGACAATAATTAAACTGGGAACCCCAAAAGCCAAACTTGGAATATACAACAACACTGTAGAAATAAAACTATAAATTAATTTCCTCTTGTACTAAACAAAGCGCAAAAATTAATGATGCACATTTCCCAGAGCTGACATATTCCAGTTAATAAATTCAAAATAAAGAGATATTTTTCTACCTTTTGTGCATTTTTTTCAGTTGCAATTGTTCCAGCCACTTTCTTCTGGTTTCTTCGTGTCTTCTGCTAACTCTCCATCTGCTGTCCATTTGTCCTTTCTTCTGTCTTGTTTTTTTTTTTCCATTCTCTCTCTACATCTGCTTTAACATACTAATCTTTCTCCTTTTGCTCTTTCCTCATTCCTATTTCATCTACTCAAAATTTACCCCTCCATCCTCAATCCCCACTTATTCTCCCAATACCCGGCCAATTGTAGATTTTTTATCCCTCCCACACAAAATATTTTTCCCCTCTCCATTTTACTCTCCCAGCCCCATCCCATTCTAATCCTCCCCCAACACCAGCTCCCTTCTAGTTCCAGCCTCACCCAGCATCCATTCCCTTCTAGTCCCTGCATCAGCCCATTTCCAGTCCTAGCAGCCCCCCAACCCACTTCCAGTCCTAGCCCCCCCTCATCAACCCACTTCCAGTCCTAACCCCCATCACCCCATTTTCAGTTTAAGCCCCCCCTATAACCCATTACCAGTCCTAACCCCCATCAGCCCACTTCCAGTCCTAACCCCCCATCAGCCCATTTCCAGTCAGCCCCCCATAGCCCATTGCCAGTCCTAACCCCCCATCAGCCCACAGTCCATTACCAGTCCTAACCCCATCAGCCCACCTTAAGTCCTAACCCCTCCCCATCAGCCCATTTCCTGTCCTAGCCCCACCCCATAGTACATTATCAGTCCTAACCCCCCATAGCCCATTACCAGACAGCCCCATCAGCCAACAGCCCATTACCAGTCTTAACCCCCCCATAGCCCATTGCCAGTCCTAACCCCCCCATCAGCCCACAGCCCATTACCAGTCCTAACCCCATCAGCCCACCTCCAGTGTTAACCCCCCATCAGCCCATTTCCAGTCCTAACCCCACCCAACAGCCCACCTCAAGTCCTAACCCCTCCCCATCAGCCCATTTCCTGTCCTAGCCCCCCATAGCCCATTACCAGTCCTAAGCCCCCATCAACCCACTTCCAGTCCTAATCCCATCAGCCCATATAGACTTAGCTCCCCCATAGCCCATAACCACTCCTAACCTCCCCCAGCCCATCACCACTCCTAACCCCCCCATCAGCCCATTTCCTGTCCTAGCCCCCCCCGCCCATCACCAGTCCTAACCCCCCCAACAGCCCACAGCCATTACCACTCCTAACCCCCCCCAGCCCATCACCAGTCCTAACCCCCCAACAGCCCACCGCCATTACCACTCCTAACCCCCCCCGCCCATCACCAGTCCTAACCCCCCCCCAGCCATTACCACTCCTAACCCCCCCTGCCCATCACAACTCCTAACCCCCCCCCCCAGCGAAATTTATTTTACAAAGAAAGCTGTCGCTGCCGGGGCCAGGGCGGCAGAATCGAGTGTGCCGCGGGGCCCCCCCGCCCAGCAGAGCCTGCCCTCCGTCCCCGGTATCACCTCTCTCAGCTGCCTCCAGTCACACGCGCCGGCTTTCAGAGCGCGAGGGAAGAGTTTCTCCCTCGCTGCTCTGTTAAGCCCGCGGGGGCTGATGGGAAGTTCCCATCAGCCCCCGCGGGCTTAACAGAGCAGCGAGGGAGAAACTCCCCTCGCGCTCTGAAAGCCGGCGCGTGTGACTGGAGGCAGCTGAGAGAGGTGATACCGGGGACGGAGGGCAGGCTCTGCTGGGCGGGGGGGCCCCGCGGCACACTCGATTCTGCTGCGGCGGCCCCGGCAGCTTTTTTTTTTTTTTTTTTTTAATGCCGCATATCTTGATTGCGGACCTTCCCGCGTGCCAGCTGCAAGGCCTTCGCGTGCCACAGCTGGCACGCGTGCCATAGGTTCGCCATCGCTGACCTAGGCCGTGAGATTTTGGTTCCTTTCAATGACTGAAAAAGATTGATGTTTTGGCATTGGAAGAGGTGGCCATAAGGTCTAGAGTCGGATGACCACACCGATGCACAATGTTCACAAAACGCCCAAAGAGATAGCTCCCATTCAGCGGGGTCCAGGATATGACAATTCAGGAAATTCACTTGAATGTTATCCTTTCTCACGATATGCTGCACAGAAAGAACCATGGAGTTTGGATTCTACCCAGGGAAATAGAAGACCCATTTCCAGGGCCACTCCAGGACATTTCGTCCCACCCTGTCTGTTAAGTCACAGTGGTGGAATTGTTGGAAAAGTACTCCGACTGCCGACCCTGAAGGTAGAATTGAAAGAAGAGCAGAGCCAGGCGAACAGTCCAAAGCCCAAGCTTTGCGGCGATTGATGGTCCAAGAGGCTTCGTGAATGGACCAAGATCCCTGTGCTCCCCAACCTGCAAGGTTGGCGTCTCTGGTGACCACCACCCAATGCGGAATTTCCAAGGGAACACCCTTCAATAAGTGAGGAGGACAAAGCCACCAGCAAAGACTGCGGCGAACAACCGAAGAAAGGGGTAGACGAATATGATAGTCCTGGGTGGATGGGGGAACAGCGAGACAGGAAAGAGTACTGAAGCGGACAATTGTGAGCATGGGACCAGGAGACTATGTTGAGAGCAGAAGCCATGGTGCCAAGGCAATCCAAGGCAGTCGGAGCTGCCAGGCACCAGAAGGCATGAACACGAACGCAGAGTTTCTTACACCTATCGTGAGAGAGAAAGACGCAACCCATTCTCATGTCAAACCGGGTGCCGAGGAATTCCAGAGACTGAACTGGGCACAGATTGCTTTTGGCATAATTGACCACCCAGTCGAAATGGTCCAGAAAGGGGAGGACACGAGAGAACGCAGAAATAGCCTCCTCGAAATTCACTGCTCTGATCAGCCAATTGTCTAGATAGGGATGAACCCAAATACTTTGGCACAGCAGGGAAACTGCCACTACTACCATCACCTTGAAGAAAGTGCAAGGAGCTGTGGCAAGACCAAAGGACAGGGCATGAAACTGATGTTGACAGAGGACCATGAAACGTAAATACTGCTGATGATCTTGGCAGACTGGAATGTGAAAATATGCTTCCGCCAGGTCCAGGGATGCAAGAAATTCATCTGGCCGAACAGCTTGAATGACTGTCCAGAGGGTTTCCATCCAGAACCGCAGCACCTGAAGACAGTGATGGACTCCCTTGAGGTCCAGGATAGGACGGAAGGAGCCATCTTTCTTGGGAATGACAAAGTAAATGGAATAGTAACCAGAACCTCTTTCTGAGGGAGGAACTGGGCATACCGCAATGAGCTGAAGGCGGTGGTGGAGACTCAGTCATACAGCCACTGCCTTCGCCGCAGAACCGCATAGAGAGATGAGGAAGACATTCGGCATAGGCTCAGTGAAACAGAGCATAGCCCTGTGTTACTACCTCGAGTACCCACCAGTCCGATGTTATCTGTGTCCATTCACGGGAAAAATACAGTAAGCATCCACCCACAGGAGACACCCTGGAATGGACCTGGAAACCATCAAAGGGAAGATTTGGTGGAACCAGAAAACTTGTTGGATGAGGAGAAATTGTCCCAGTTGTGATGGATACCCCGAAAGAACTGAGGCTTAGAACCAGCTCTATTCGAAGAACCACCGGATTTGCCAGGCTGGTAACAATGTATGTCTCTGAAGCAGACTCTATAAGGTAAGGATTCGGATGACGACATGGCAGGACGATGAAAATTGGATTTGGGCCTATCCTCCAGCAAACATTGAGGCTTGACATCCCCCAAATCCTTCACAAAGTTTTCCAAACCCTCACCAAAAAGAAGGTGACCCTTGAAAGGAAGCTTGGCGAGACAGGACTTCGAATCAGTATCCACATTCCAATGACGGATCCACAGCCAACGCCGAGTCACTGTAGCAGCAGTCAGAGTAGATAAGTGCAGCAGATCATAAAAGGCATCTGCAAGAAAGGCAGTGACCGACTCTAAAAAAGGCAAAGCTGGATCATCTGGAAGTGACTGAAGCCATCATAGCAAAGTGCATGCAGTGAGACCTCCACAAACAGAGGCCTGCAATGAAAAGATCAATGACGAAAAAGTGGTTTTTAAGAGGCCCTCCACCTTACGATCCATCTGATCACGGAGGGCAGTGCCACCCTCCACAGGAATGGTTGTGCGTTTAGTGACTGCAGTGACCAGGGCATCTACTTTAGGGAAATACAACCACTAGTCAGGATCATCTGAAGACCAAATGTAAACACGCCCCAAGTGATGAGTGGAGCATAGAGACACATTAGGGGAGTCCCACTCTAAGGAGACCCATCTGTCGTAGTTCCAGAGGAAAGGAAAATCCTTAGGTGGTTTCCTGATGCCCACGATGATGGGGTCTGCCTGAGATTTAGAGGAATCCAAAGGCTGTTGCACTTGGAAGTCCAAGAGGTGCAGAACCTCCATACTTTGAGCAATGAGAGCAGAAAGCTCTTCCTTCCAGAATAACCGGATATCCTGATGGTCTTCTTGAGGCTCTTGGTTATCTTTCAATGGCAAGAGCTCTCCTTCTTCCCAGCCAGACTCAGAAGTGATAGAATGTTCAACTGAAGGACCATTAACATCTTCCCCTGCAGGGTGCCCATCCGTTGGAGAAAGCAGTTACTTACCTGTAACAGGTGATCTCTAGGAACAGCAGGAATAAGTCTAAACATATGGGTATCGTCAGTACCGACGGAGCCTGCGCGGGAACGCTCCCCAGCGTCCAAAAGGAAAGCTTTTGGGAGCATGCCACAGCGCATGTGCGCTGCCTTCGCGCCTTTCCTAACCGCCTCTCTCCAGTTCGAGTTTTAAAGCTGAGACAAAGAGAGAGTGAGGAAATGAAAGAAAGAGAGAGATACAACTCCTAGGGGAGGTGGGTGGGTTGTGAAGACTTATTCCTGCTGTTCCCAGAGATCACCTGTTACAGGTAAGTAACTGTGCTATCCACAGGAACAAGCAGGAATGAGTCTTCACATATGGGGACTCCCCAGCTAGAGATGCCTGGGAGATCACCCAGGTTGTGAGTCCCTGGGAAGGGCTCTACCTCCCCCATGAATCTCAGGCATCCAGCCAGGGATGGAGGGTAGGAGTTGGTTAGGTATGGAACAGGTGTTTGAGAACAGCCTGACCAAACAAGGCATCCCGGCAGGAGTCCTTATCCAAGCAGTAATGGGCTGTGAAGGTATGAACCGAGGCCCAGGTGGCCGCTCAACAGATCTGGTCGATGGACACAGAATTTAGATGAGCCATAGAGGTTGCCATGGCCCTCACATTGTGAGCTGTGACATGGCCCCCCAGAGAAAGGTTCTTACTCTGGTAGGCGAAAGAAATACACTGAGCAATCCAATTGGACAGAGTTCTCTTAAAGACTGGAAGTCCTAAATGAGAGGGATCAAAAGCAACAAAGAGTTGAGAGGACTTTCTATGTTACTGTGTCCTCTGTAAGTAAAAAGCAAGTGCTCTTTTACAATCCAGGGTATGAAGATTCTTCTCTGCACTTGAAGCATGCACATTCTCTAAAATGCTTGTATGCAAATGCTAGAAGTCTAAAGAATAAGATGGGAGAGTTAGAATATATAGCACTAAATGAAAGGTTAGATATGATTGGAATATCAGAGACATGGTGGAAGGAGGACAACCAGTGGGACACTGTGATACCTGGGTACAAACTATATCGTAATGATAGAGCTGATCAAATTGGTGGAGGGGTTGCACTCTATGTTAGAGAGGGCATTGACTCATAAAGGATTAAAGTTTTGCAGGAAACAAAATCTGCTGTAGAATCTATATGGATTGAAATTCCATATAAAAGGGGGAAGGCAATGGCAGTGGGGGTGTACTATCGAGCACCTGGCCAGAATGACCAAATGGATGATGAAATGCTCAAAGAAATCAAGGAAGCTAACAAAAGTTACAGCGCAGTAATAATAATGGGTGATTTCAATTACCCCAGTATCGACTGGGTCAGTGTCACGTCAGGACATGCTAGGGAGATAAAGTTCCTAGATGAAATAAATGACTGCTTCTTGGAGCAGCTGGTTCATGAACCGACCAGAGGGGAAGCCATATTAGACCTAGTCCTTAATGGAACACCAGATCTAGTGCAAGAGATAAGGGTGTTGGGGCCACTTGGCAATAGTGATCATAGCATGATCACCTTTGATTTAAATAGTGGAGGAGGGATAGTAAGGAAATCCACAGTACTACCTTAACTTTCGAAAGGGAGACTATGATAAAATGAGGAAAACAGTTAAGAAAAAACTAAAAGGAGCAGTTGCGAAGGTTAAAGACGTACATCAAGCTTGGGTGTTGTTGAAAAATACTATCTTGGAAGCCCAGACCAGCTGTATTCCACGCTTTAAGAAAAGTGGAAGGAAGTCCAAAAAACTGCCAGCATGGTTTAAAGGTGAGGTCAGAGAGGCTGTTGTTGCCAAAATGCATCTTTCAGGAAATGGAAAAAAAGAGCCAAACGACGAAACCTGGAAACAGCACAAGCACTGGCAAGTCAAATGCAAGGCATTGATAAGGCAGGCAAAGAGAGAATTTGAGAAGAAGCTTGCTGCGGAAGCAAAAACGCGAAATAAAGACCTTTTCAAGTACATTTGTAGCAAAAAACCTGAGAGAGAGTCAGTTGGTCCATTAGATGATAAAGGGGTTAAAGGAGCACTAAGAGGCGACAAGGCGATAGCGGAGAGACTGAATGAATTCTTTGCTTCGGTCTTTACTGAGGAAGATGTAGGGATGTTACCCATGACTGAAGTGGTATTTAAAGGTGCAGAAGAATTGAAGGAAATATTGATACATCGGGAAGATGTCTTACAACTATTAGATAAACTGAAGAGTAGCAAATCACCTGGGCCGGATGGTATACATCCAAGGGTGTTGAAAGAACTGAAATATGAGATTGCAGACCTGCTATCAGTAATCTGTGAACTATCATTAAAATCATCTCTAATACCTGAAGATTGGCGGATCGCCAATGTAACACCAATTTTTAAAAAGGGTTCCAGGGGTGATCCAGGAAACTATAGACCGGTGAGCCTGACGTCAGTACCGGGAAAAATGGTAGAAACCATCATAAAGAATAAAATTACTCAGCATGTAGATAGTCACAACCTAATATATTCACAGGCAGCAGATTCCCCGAGGCTTAAGGGTATATAAAGAACCCTGAATGCCTATGCTTGACTCTGAGTTTGTGGTTAGTTGGAACATGATTCTGAACAAATGTTCCTTAGACTTAATGGTTTTAATGGTGGATGCCTTGAAACCTGTTTTAGAAAAACTCACTTCTGAGATTCAAGCGATCCAAATAGATCTGAAAGAAAAAGAACCTGAAGATAGCTATAATAAAAAACTGGCGGATATGGAACAAAAAATCTCCACGGTACAACAGGAAACAATGACTAAAAAAATGAAAAAGTTGCAGAGAGATGCCACTGATTATAAATCTGGGTATGTCTATCCCTGGATGGATACGAAACGACGGCCACGGAGGCCGAAGAAAAAGGTCACCTTCGATGATTCACCTGAAAGCTCTACTACAATTGAGTCGAGTGCCTCCTCTAAAGAGGATTTTTCTATAGAGGTTTCAGGAAAACAAAAGAAAAAGAAAGACAACATTGATCGAGTAACACGCAGTCATACGGGCCAAAAGAAAAAATAATGATCTGTTTCTTCCACTGAATCTTTGGTAGAGAACATTTCAGGTATAGACCTCTCCCCTGCATGTATAGCCGTGTTGAATAAAGGGTTGTCTTTTGTTCCAACCATCATTTTTGATTCTTTTCAGTTCCGTGTAGATTTTGCCCAGCTGCTCAGAAAATTACATCTCAAACATTATTTTTCTCAATCTGTGACAAATGAGGAGGGTAACGATCGTTTTAGTTCTGTACCCAGTTCTCAAAGGATTCTGTTACCATTAGTCTCCCGATGGGTGCCTCCTACCCCATTACCAGCAGCTTTGATAATTTTTCGGGATCTAGTGTTACGGGACGTAGAAAAATTGGAACAAGAAGCATGTCTACGCAATACAGCTTTAACCTCTACGGAATGGCGAGCTTTGAAAGATTTGACAGACAGAACTGATGTGATTATCAAGAGGGCAGATAAAGGGGGAGCGATTGTGGTGATGTCTCGGAAAGATTATTTACATGAAGCTCACTGCAAGTTACAAGATCGCACCACTTATCTACCGCTTGGAGCAGATCCCCAATGCGAATTACGATCTATTATTAAGCAGTTGACACAAAAGGCTTCATCAGATAAATTGATTTCAAAAAAGGAATTTTGCTTTTTGAATGTTGCATCTCCAAGTGTGGCGAAGCTTTATATGCTTCCTAAAATTCATAAAGATTTACACCAACCTCCAGGACGCCCGATAGTGTCAACAAAAGGCAGTATTTTGGAGCCATTATCCATCTATTTAGACTCTTTTATGCATCATTTACTGCCCACGATTTCATCGTATCTACGGGACACGACACAGTTCTTAAGATTAGTTGAAGAGATGTCCTTCTGTGCTATGGATCTGAACACATTGCTAGTAACCATGGATGTGGTTTCGCTGTATACCAGCATACCACAGGATGAAGCACTTGCCACAATACAGTCAACCTTATCGTTAAGAACGGATTTATCTGAGTCCCATGTTGAATTTTTATTGGCATTGGCGAGCCTGGCGGTCTGCCAGAATTACTTTGAATTTGGAGGCACATTGTATAAGCAAATAGCAGGAGTGGCCATGGGTGCGACATGTGCCCCATCCATTGCCAACTTTTATATGGCCCGTTTTGAAGCTTGCTGGATAGCGGAATCTCCTTTTAAAAGCCATATTCTAGTTTGGAAAAGGTACATTGATGACGTTTTTTTGCTGTGGAAAGGTACTGAGCAGATGTTTCTCCAGTTTGCACAATGGCTCAATGAATATGATATGCACATTAAGTTCACTTTTACATATGATAAACAGAGCATCACTTATTTGGATGCCTGGATTGAGCGAGGGACAACCAGCTGGATAACTACTGTATATCGTAAGGAAACAGATCAGAATGCCTTGTTACATTTTAACAGTAAGCACCCACGACAACAGAAAGAAGGATTTCCCTTCTCTCAATTCCTACGGTTCCGTAGAAATTGTTCAGACACTATGGATTTTAAACGTCAGGCCAAAGTTCTGACCAAGAATTTTTTGAATAGAGGATATCCGCCAAAAGTAGTTTCGTGTGCCTATAAAAGAGCACTGTACAATAATCGCTCTCTGCTTGTGCACGCTACGCCTGCTGTTCCACAAACGTCTCCGGAGCAAACACATGTGAATCTGATAACTGGCTATTCCCCACTTAGTAACTCTATACAGAAAACTATTAGAAGATATGAACATATTCTTCATGTGGTTCCTGGCCTTCAGAACAAACGAGTTCGATGCGTCTGGAGGAGAGGACGGACGCTGAGAGATAAGTTGAGCCCAGCGACTTTACCATTAGAACATCTACCGATGGTTAGCGGTGGGCATAGAGCATGTGGGCACTGTGAAATGTGTCCACTGATGTTAGAAGTGTCTGAATTTAAGTATAAACATGTGCAGTATCAGCTTCGTACAGACACGGATTGCGATTCTACATCAGTGGTGTATGGTTTAAGATGCCCGTGCGACCTCTGGTATATCTGCAAAACATTGCGCTCTCTGAAGGTTCGACTGCGTGAACATAAAAGTCGTTTGAAATGTGCCAAATTGGAAGCACCGATTGTTGCACATTGCAAGGAGTTTGGGCACACTTTCTGTCAATTACAATGTATAGCGCTTGAACATGTGTGGAGAAGCGCTGGTGGTAGGACAGTCAATGAAACCTTACTGAGAAACGAGCAACGATGGATTTTTCAACTCAATACAGTATCCCCCTGTGGTTTGAATCAAGAGATTGACTGGGCAGCCTGTTTCTGAAGAGCATGTTGGGCTGATTATTGGTAGTCTTTTGAATGGCCAATCTTGTACTAAGAAGCAAGTGGAATAGGTATGGATTAGCTGCTCGTGCGCTGCTCCTAATGAATCCTTTTTGGTGTAAGCTCATACACCTTTAAATTAGGCGAGTGGTGAGGTATATAAGCCCACCCCTAGCAGATTATCCGCATGCGCGGCGTTTTTGGCGAACAGCTGATGGCTGAAACTACTGAGCTTTAAATTATGAGCTACAACGCGGGCGGCATCGGATTTTGTAAGGAGGCTTATGAGGGGGGTTTTAATGTTTTTATTTTCGTTTTTGGCATAGAGAGTTGAGAAGACTTGTCACATTTCACTTTTGTATTTTTTACAGAACTTTTGAGCAGTATCTATTATATGCATTTCCCTGAAGAAACCGATAGCGGTGAAACGCCTTAACGGCACCCTGTGAGAACGTCGGAAAGCTTTGAAGAAATAGCGTTGAAGATCTGAAGCTAAGTAACTCGAAAATAAATTATCACGCTTGCTCTATGAACTAATTACTGTTCTGATTCACTCTGGTAAAGCACTGCACTATAGATTTCCGATATTAAGGCCGTTGATGCTATATGAGCATTCTTTGGCTAGGCTTACCGGCCGGTCTGCTGTTAATGAGTCTGAGGCCTTGGAAATCAATAGTCTGTGATTGTATTTTGTGAAGTCCACAGAATGAATGATTAAGGAAACTGCCAATTATGCTGTTGTGATTGAACGCACCTCTCTACCTAATACAACCTAATGGGAGACAGCCAACATGGCTTTAGACAAGGAAGATCTTGTCTTACTAATCTGTTATGTTTTTTTGAAGGAGTGAATAAACAGGTGGACAAAGGTGAGTCGGTTGATATTGTGTATCTGGACTTTCAGAAAGCCTTTGACAAGGTCCCTCATCAGAGACTTTTGGCAAAACTAAAGAGTCATGGGATAGGAGGCAATGTACTATTGTGGATCAGGAACTGGTTAAAAGATGGAAAGCAGAGGGTAGGGCTAAATGGCCAATTTTCCCAATGGAGAAAGGTGAATAGTGGTGTACCCCAGGGATCTGTGCTGGGTCCGCTGCTTTTTGACATATTCATAAATGACCTGGAAAGTGGAATAACGAGTGAGGTTATCAAATTTGCGGATGACACAAAACTATTTAAAGTTGTTAAAAACCCAAGAGGATTGTGGAAAATTGCAAGAGGATCTTGATAAATTGGAAGACTGGGCATCAAAATGGCAGATGAAATTTAATGTGGACAAGTGCAAAGTTATGCACCTAGGGAAGAACAACCCAAACTATGGTTACACGATGCAAGGTTCCACATTAGGAACCACCACCCAGGAAAAAGATTTAGGCGTCATTGTGGATACCATGTTAAAACCCTCGGCCCAGTGTGCAGCAGCGGCCAAGAGAGCAAATAGAATGCTAGGTATGATAAGGAAAGGAATGGAAAATAAAACAAAAGATATTATAATACCTCTATATCGTTCCATGGTGAGACCGCATCTTGAATATTGTGTGCAATTCTGGTTGCCGTATCTTAAAAAGGATATAGCGATTTTAGAAAAGGTTCAGAGGAGCCACCAAAATGGTAAAGGGGATGGAAGGATACTCCTATGAAGAAAGGCTAAAAAGGTTAGGGCTCTTTAACCTGGAAAAGAGACGGCTGAGGGGAGATATGATAGAAGTCTATAAATTAATGAACGGAGTGGAACGGGTAAACGTAGAATGATTGTTTACCTTATCAGAATATAGAAAGACTAGGGGACATGCAATGAAGCTACAGGGTAAACTATTTAAGACTAATAAAAAGAAAATATTTTTTCACTCAACGTGTAATCAAACTCTGGAATTTGTTACCGGAGGATGTAGTAAAGGCTGTTAGTGTAGCTGGGTTTAAAAAAGATTTGGACAAGTTCCTGGAGGAAAGGTCCATAAACCATTATTAAGAAGGGACCCAGGATATCAATGCTTGAACCAATAGAAGCATTGTGGAACCTGTGTCCCTTGGGGGAACTGCTAGGTACATATGACCTAGATTGGCCACTGTTGGAAACAGAATACTGGGCTTGATGGACCTTGGTCTGACCCAGTATGGCATATCTTATGTACCTCTCTCGAAAGGTGGCTTTCCTGGTTGCGCTCACCTCCGCTTGCAGAGTTAGTGAGCTCCAGGCCATGGCGGCGGAGGCGCCTTTTATACTAGGTTCTACAAGAACAGAGTGGTTCTTCGCATGCACCCCAAAATTCTGCCATCTCAACCAGGAAGTGGTGCTTCCTGCCTTCTTTCCAAGACCTCACTCCAGTCGGGCGGAGGCAGTCCTTCACACCTTGGACTGTAGGAGGGCTTTGTCCTTCTATATCCAACACACTCAGGGCCACCGCAAAGCTCAGCTTTTCATCTCCTATGACCCCAGTAAGCTGGGGGAGGTGGTGACCAAGCGTACTCTGTCCACATGGGTGGCAGACTATATTGCCCTTGCTTATGAGCAGGCGAGGCTCCCGCTGGAAGGCCGCATAACGGCACAGTGTCAGAGCCATGGCGGCCTTGGCAAACTTGCGCTCTGTCCTGATGGTGACATCTGCCGGGCCGCCACCTTGGTCTTCAGTTCATACCTTTGCAGCCCATTATTGCCTGGAAAGAGTGTCCTGATGGGACACTGCCTTCAACCACGCTGAGCTCCGTAACCTTTTCGAGGTTTAGGCAACTCCTACCCTCTGACCCTACTGTGGTCTGTGTACATAGGCTAAATTGCTGCTGCTTGCGGCTCCCCGTGAGGGAGCCCCTATTTTTGCTATGGGCTTTCAGTAGCCTGTAGCTGGGGAGTCCCATATGTAAGGACTGACTTCTGTTTGTTACCGGAGAAAGAGTAGTTACTCACCTGTAACAGGTATTCTTCGGGGACAGCAGGAATCAGTCCTCACAGCCCTCCCTCCTCCCCTTGGAGTTGTTCCTTTACCATCTTCTATTTTTGCCGTCTTTTCGCTATGTCATCTGACTGAGCAAGGTGGCACCCTTGGGCGGGAAGGGGACCATGCATATGTGGTGACATCTCCCAAAGGCTTTCTTTGAAAGTTGGGAAGATGCTTCCACGAGGGCTCTGTCGGTGCCGACATTACCGATATGTGAGCACTGATTCCTGCTGTCCCCGAAGAACACCTGTTACAGGTGAGTAACTACGCTTACACAGGTGTGTTTCCCAGTATACAGAGTAATTAAAAGGTTAATTGAAGCACAATTGGGACTATCCGTAGGCTACCCTGAGAGGGAGCCAGCCCATGAGAAGGCTCTATCCTTTTCTGCAGAAGGATTGAGAGCTTTTAGATGCCCAAGTTGTATGCCTTGTCTCAGCATTGACCAAGACCACCACCATTCCAGTAGAAGGCACGGTGTTGCTTAAAGATCTGCAAGATTGGAGGTTAGAATCACTCTTTAAGCAGGCCTGTGACTCGAGTGCCCTGGCAGTACAAGCCTCCATCTGTGGGGCTTATGTCTCTTGGGCCTCCATTTGCTGGCTCCAAGGCTGGGGGCCATGGGAATTGGAGAGGCAAGCAGTCGCAGAGGGAGCCAAGCTTGAGTCGGCCACAGCTTGCATGGCGGACGTCTTTTATGATTTAGTTCAGATTGCCTCCAAGACAATGGCTTCGGTGATTGCAGCATGGTGTTTTCTCTGGCTGTGGAATTGATCGGCGGACCCAGCATCCAAATCTCGCTTGAGCAAGTTACTCTACCAGGGCAAGCTGCTCTTTGGGGAAGCCCTGGACAAGATGCAGAGAGCACATGTCCAAGGGGCTCGATGCCCTGGCGTAGCCATCACTGGCAAAAGGGTGGTTTTGTCTTTCCGCCCTGGCCTCTAATCGGCTGTCTGGTTACAGAGGATAGAGGTGCACCGGGGGACTGTGATAACACTGGATTTGCCTCGCCGGCCATGGTATGCGGATCTGATTCGACTCTTGATCGATCGTCCTTGGCGTTTGCCTGACAGGATCAATCTTTTGCTGCAGGGACCAGTGCTGATGCTGCAGGTGGAGAGGTTCTTTAATGGTCAAGGTTAAGTTGCCAAGGTTATTCCGTGAATGTCATTTCCACTATACTAAGGTCCAGAAAGCTTTCGACGCTTGCCTATGTTCAGGTTTGGTGGATATTCGAGTGTTGGTGCTGTACCCAGCAGATAAACCCCTTTGACTGTTCGCTTCTCGACATTCTGATGTTCCTGCATCAGGGCCTGGAAAAGGGCTTGACGCTTAACTCCTTGATGGTGCAGGTAGTGGCCATAGTCTGTTGCAGTTGAGTGCAAGGTTGATCGCTGATGGCTCATCCTGATGTGGTTTAGTTCCTTTGAGTAGTGAGGCTTGTTCGGTCTATCCTTTGTGGTCAGCGGTTCCACCTTGGGACCTGAACTTGGTCCTGGAAGCTCTAATGGAGGCACCCTTTGAGCCTCTTTCGAGAGCGTCGGTCCGGGATCTTACCATGAAAACCGTGTTCTTGGTGGTGCTTTGTTCAGCACGACGAGTCTCTGTCCTCCAAGCTCTATCATATCGGGAACTGTTCTTAGTGTTTTCTCGAGAAAATGATTTTGAGACCGGTACCATCTTTTCTGCTGAAAGTGGTGTGTCTGTTCTATGTGAATCAATCCATTTCCCTGCCAGCATTCCCGGACTTAGTGGGGTTGGAAGAGGAGCGCATCTGTTTCACACACTGGATGTACATCGGGTCCTGAAGAGATATCTTAAGGTCACGAGTTCCTTTCGGAAGATTTATTTATTTAGCTGCATTTATATTCCGCTTTTCACCGTGTCAAAGATGGACTGTTTGTTCTGTTTGGGGGTCCTCGAAAAGGAAAGGGGACTTCCAAGGCCTAGATAGCTCGATGGGTGAAGCAGGCCATTTGTTCAGCATATGTGGCTCAAGGAAAGATTCCACCGGTAGGATTGAGAGTTTATTCAACCAGAGGTCTGACAATGTCTTGGGCTGAGCACTGTCTGCTTCCTCCGGTGGACATTTGCTGAGCGGCAAGCTGGTCGTCGCTTTACACGTTCTCTAAGCATTACCGTCTAGATGTGCAGGCGGCGGGAGATGCGGTGCTGGGGGCCTCCGTGCTTGAGGCCGAGCTAGTGGGTCCCTCACAAGGGTAAGTACTGCTCTGGTACGTCCCATTCGTGGACTGGCCTGGAGGGACAAAGAGGAAGGTGAAATTAGGCCTTACCTGCTATTTGTCTTCCCTTGAGTTCCCTCCAGACCAGTCCATAGCCCACCTGATTACTTATCGCTAGCGGGTTTGGAGTGTCAATGGTATGTCCAGCCTGTGCAAGAGTTCAGTGGAGTAATGGTGGCCCTACCTGTCTGCCTTTATACTTCTAGGTCAGGGCACTTTTCTGAAGTCTTGCTGGCAGGGCTTGGTAGCCCAAGTTAGAGTTCCCTACTTGGGATAGACAGTTACAGTATGTGGGTAGGCTAGGTGGAGAAGGGATTGCTCTTCACCCTTTGGCTTTTTAGAGTTTAATGGATATTTGTTATCAAATTGCAAAGTTTGTTCTTGGTAGTTCTGTTTTTATCACAGGATTAGTTAACTGCTTTGTCAATAGACTGGAGACGAGAGATAGGAGAAGCTTTTAAGCTACATCAGCAAGACTCTTGTTCAGTCCTCAGCTGCTGGAGGGGGGACTGACTACCCATTTGTGGACTGTCCTGAAGGGAACTCGAGGAAAGACAATTAGCAGGTAAGGCCTAATTTCACCTTTCATATTATTCTGCTAGACCAGCACAGACACAAGTGGATTGTGTCCCCCTATCAGCAGATGTGGAGACAGAGAAACATTCCAGTCACTATAACTAGGGGCATACTTCAGTATTTCTCTGTCTCCAGCAGATGGTCGATGCAAGTTTTTATAGCTCTGATGAAATCTGGAAAAAGCTCTGAAAGATTGATTTCCCTCATGAACAGCCACCCTTGGGCTAACTTCCTCTCTAGAGCAGAGTGCTAGAGGCTCCACTAGAGTCACCCGTAACACCGGTGCTTTTTTGGGTATTGTCATATGGAGGAGGGGAACTGATTCAGCTCCTCATCCTTATGCTGCTAAGAGCCAGTTGAGCAGCCAGAAGTTTTGGAAAGAAGTTCAGGAAAAAAAGTCTTCAAGCTTCACACAGCCTCGGTGCCCCTCCCTTCTCCTTCCTGGCTCTTACCTGAAGATTAGAAGAAAGCTGTTGAGGTATGTGCCTGGCATGCAGAGGCACGCCCTGGCAGCAGATGAGTAGCACTGAGCTTGGCATGGTTTGCCTGTCTTGGGCTCTCTGGGGATGAGTACCAAAACTAAGTCTGTTGTCTGACTTATATTGTGAGGGTTACCTGATCTTGTCCATTGGGCACTGTTGGTTGGGTTTGGGCTGCTCGGGGCATCATTTGGTGCAACGCCAGTTTTTCCTTCCTCGTTGAGCTGCCTATGTTCATTGGCTGTGCTTTGCTTGTGCCTTCCTGTGCTGTGTGTTAGTATGCACCTTTATATTTTGCACGGCCATAGTGTGTGGTGTTAGTGCCCATGCGGCTGTAGCGTACGCTACAGTGTGCCATAACACACCCTAAGCCTGTGAGGCCAGGCTATTTAGCAGCGTCTAAGATTCACGTTGTTGACAGACACATGCGTGCTTCTGAGAAATACTGCCTGATCTGTGGAAAGTTTACATCTCTGGTTTCGCTATTCTTACATGGAATCTTCAGATGCAGCCTTAGAGGGCCCATCTCCACTCTCGCAGTGAGGGGATATGGGTGCGCTGGCCTTCTGCTCTTCACTGCAGGAGGCAGCAGATGCAGTGGTGAAAAAGGATGATCTCCAGACCGTGGCAGCAAGTACTCGTGTTAAGGGCTGCTCTCCTTTTCTTATGAGTCAGATAGCAAGTCTTTCCCGGGGGGGGGGGGGGGGGGGCTATTCCTGTCAAGGAACTTCTGGTTTCCAGGTTGTCTTTCCTGGAGGAGTTCATTTCTGCAGCAAGCTTGGTCCTTCTGGCATGACAGCTCAAACCCTGGAGCTTCCAGACTCTCTCCACTGTCTCAGGAAAAGGGCTAGTGGCGAGTCTAAGCCTGGCCCAGACACTGCCTCGTAAATGATCTTGACAGAGATTGGAGTCTGGAAATTCAGATTGCCTTTCTTTTGTCGGAGGTCCGGAGTCCAGTTCAGGCTCTTTGGGTGATTACAACCTTGAGGATGAAATATCTTTTCCTTTGGAGAATTATGACTAATCTCCAGGAACAAGCAGGAATGTAGTCTTCACATATGGGTATTGTCGGTATCGACAGAGCCCGCGTGGGAACGCTCCCTAGCATCCAATAGGAAATCTTCTGGGAGCATCCCACAGCGCATGCGTGCTGCCTTCCCACCTCTGTACCTCTCTCACTTCAGTTCTTCATTTTCTCCAGGACCAAGCAGGAAGTCAGTCCTCACTTATGGGTGACATCGATGCCGATGGAGCCCCCGTGCGGAGCATTTCCCCAGCTTTCTGTGAAAGCCTTTGGGAATACTACATGCATGCGCGGTCCCCTTCCCGCCTAAAGGTGCCATCTTGCTCAGTCTCTCTTTTTCCATGGAGCCCTTCGGACGTTTTGTCCTAGTCACCCGGAAAAGTTGATGTTTTTTCGAAGATTTCTTTGCCTTTTTCTCCGAGTTCGACGCCGGTTCCCCTTCCCGCCGGGTTCGGTACACCGGTATAGAGCCTGTTTTCTATTTTTCGGTTTTTGCCCTTCGTGGCTGGCGTTCGCACCCTTTTTCTGTTTTTCCCTGGAAGGCCGGTCTTTTGACCTCGCGGGGGCCCTTTTTTCCCTGATGGCTTCCAGTGGTTTCAAGAAGTGTGATCAGTGCAAGAAACTAATGTCTCTCACCGACACCCACGACTGCTGCCTTCGGTGCCTCGGCCCAGATCATGATCCCATGATCTGTGGCCCGTGTGGCAAAATGTCCACCAAGGCACTTTGAAGCCGTCAGCACCAGAAGGAAAGGATTTTTTCAGACTCTGCCTCCGGCCGGGCCCAGACCTCGTCTGAGGCCTCGACGTCTCGGGAGTCTGATCCAGAGCATCGCCTGGGTTCCTCGGACAGGGGGTCCCCCGACCGGGAAAGCAAGAGGAAGAAACGGCTCGTGAGGGCAGCGTCGGAAGAGATACCTGGTTCCTCGAGGGCCAGGTCTAAGATCCCCGACTGCTGTCCCGGGCCTTTGGAGCAGGAGAAGCCATCCAAAGTACCTCGTATAGAACCGGAGACTTTCTGACACGTAAGTCCTGTAGTCCTCGTGGACTCTCCTCCGAGGGAGCCGCCGCCGGGGCCCGAGTCGGTGGCTGCTGAGTCTCCTGAGCTTGGACTCAGGCTGACAGCCTTGGAGTGCAGATTGTCTGCCTTCATGGAGCAGCAGAGGGTACTGATGGCCAGCCTCGCTGGTGCATCGGCCCCGACCACCGGGACAACGATGTCGAAGTCGACCCCGGAGACCAAGCCGATACTTGAGACCATGAAGGCTCGAAGACGTCCTCGGTCAAGGTCTCCCTCGACCTCCCGCTCGGAACCGAGGGTGTCAACGCCGGTGCCTCTGGCGTCGCGGCGGGTGCCACCTCGACCCATGCGGTCGGAGCCCCTCGACTCCTTTTCGGATGAGTCAGCCTGGGAGACGGAGGATGAGGAGTCCCCTGATACCTTCCGGACTCGTTGCGTCCCGTTGGACTCACCGCAGTCCGAGCCCCGGAGTAGATCCCCACCGGAGGACACCTGGTTCTCGGAGTTCGTGCGGGACATGACCAAGGCCTTGGCGATTGCCGAGGAGCTCGAGGCCCTGCAGTATGACTCTCCTCCGAAGGAGGCCTTTACTGTTCTGGATCCTCTGATGCGGGAATGGCTCCTCTTCCGGATGTGGGAGGCACCGGCCTCGGCGCCGGTCTTGAGCAAGCGAGTCGATTCCATCTATCGACTCTGTAAGAGCCCTGGCTTCCAAAAGGCGTAGCTGCCGCACCATTCCATGGTGGTGGAATCGGCCATGCATCGTCTGAAGAGCCAGAAGATGCACGCCGCGGTGCCCCTGGCAGGGAGGCCCAGAACCTGGATGCTTTCGGCAGAAAGTGCTTCCAGGGCTCGATGCTTGCTTGCAGTGTCCAGTCGTACCAGCTGTACATGGGCATGTACCTCCGAGACCTGGCAAAGGAGCTTGCCGTAGTTTGCCCATCCCTGGTCTAAACCCTCTTGCAATACCTCTGAATTCTCTACTAGAGTATCTTCTGCATCTATCCCATGCAGGTCTGAAAACGAATTCAGTAAGAGTCCATTTGAGTGCTATTGCAGCGTCCCTCAAGCCTCTCAATGGACAACCTATTTCCTCTCATCCTCTTATAGCAAGATTCATGAGAGGCCTTCTTTTAACTAAACCTCCCATTAGACCACCTCCAGTGGCATGGGACTTAAACCTGGTTCTTGGCCAGCTTATGAAGCCACCCTTTGAACCTTTAGCCACCACCTCCTTGAAATTTCTTTCTTGGAAGGTTATTTTTCTCATTGCAGTCACTTCAGCATGCCGCATCAGTGAGTTGCAAGCTTTGGTGGCCAATCCACCTTATACAAGGTTTCATCATGATAAGGTAGTCCTCAGGACCAATCCACACTTTATGCCTAAAGTGGTCTCACCTTTTCATCTTAACCAAGAGGTGTATTTACCTGTCCTTTTTCCAGGACCTCATGCATCAAGTGCAGAGAGTAATCTTCATACCTTGGATTGTAAGAGAGCTCTCGTTTTTTACTTACAAAGAACACAGCAACATAGAAAGTTGTTGCTTTTGATCCTTCTCATTTAGGACTTCCAGTCTCTAAAAGAGCACTGTCCAACTGGATTGCTCAGTGTATTTCTTTCGCCTACCAGAGTAGAAACCTTTCTCTGGAGGGCCATGTCACAGCTCAGTGTGAGAGCCATGGCAGCCTCAATGGCTCATCTAAACTCTGTGTCCATCGACCAAATCTGTCGAGCGGCCACCTGGGCCTCAGTTCATACCTTCACAGCCCATTACTGCTTGGACAAGGACTCCCGTCGGGATGCTTTGTTTGGTCAGGCTGTTCTCAAACACCTGTTCCATTCCTAATCAACTCCTACCCACCTACCCTGGTTGGATGCCAGAGATCCTTAGGGGGAGGTAGAGTCCTTTTCAAGGACACACAACCTGGGGTCTTCCCCTGGCATCTGCAGCTAGGGAGTCCCCATATGTGAAGACTCATTCCTGCTTGTTCCTGGAGATAGCAGTTACTTACCTGTAACAGGTGATCTCTGGGAACAGCAGGAATAAGTCTTCACAACCCACCCACCTCCCCTGGGAGTTGTATCTATCTTTCCTTTCCTCTCTCTCTCTTTGTCTCAGCTTTAAAACTCGAACTGGAGAGAGGCGGTTGTGGAAGGCAGCGCGCAGGCACTGTGGGATGCTCCCAAAAGCTTTCTTACTGGACGCTGGGTAGCGTTCCCTCGCAGGCTTCGTCGGTACCGACGATACGCATATGTGAAGACTTATTCCTGCTGTTCCCAGAGATCACCTGTTACAGGTAAGTAACTGTGCTTTATTCAAACTTCAGAGAGACAGAGGTCGTATGATACTCATAGCTCCACGTTGGGCACGACAAAAGTGGTATCCTCATCTTCTGTCTCTCTCAAACCACTCCTCTAGAGTTGGGGAATGCTCCAGATCTTCTGTCTCAGGACGGACGGATGCTTACTGCATCCTAATCCCCAGTCCCTACAACTCAGGGCCTGGTTACTGAAAGCCTAGAATTCAGGATATTAACCTTTCTCAATAAGTAATTGAGAGGCGCCATCTAGCATGTAAGTAAAGTTCTTGCTTCCAGAAAACCTTCCACAAGGCGTTCCTACACTTTTAAGTGGAAAAGGTTCTCTGCCTGGTGTTCACAAAAGGGACTTATTTGTTTATTTATTTACTTTCTCTTATATACCGCACTATTCTGCATCAGTGCGGTTTACATTGAACAAACTGAAATTACATTGAACAGGGCATTATAACTTGGAGAGAACTATTTTACAGGGAACAGGGGCTATGGAGGGTTAAGTGGCCTGCCCAAGACCACAAGGAGCACCTGTGGGACTAGAAACCCCAGTCCTTTCCGGCCCAAGGTTGCTGTCCTCTAGTGGGATTTGAGCCCCCGACCTTCCGGTCTGAAGTACCTTGCCCCAACCACTAGGCCACTTAACCCCCTTTTAGTACCTGTAGAGTCGCTACTAGAGTATCTCCTCCAATTATCAACTTCTGGTGTAAAGACCAATTCAGTGAGAGTCCATCTTAGTGCTATTGCTGCTTTTCATAAACCTTTCGATGGACAACCTATTTCCTCTCTTCCATTTGTATCAGGATTTATGAGAGGCCTACTCTTAACAAAACCTCCCATTAAACCATCACCAGTGGCATGGGATCTGAATCTTGTTCTTAGCTTATGAATCCGCCCTTTGAACCTTTAGCCACTTTGGACCTAAAGTTTTTCATGGAAAGTTATTTTCCTAATTGCCATCACTTCTGCAAGACGCATTTGTGAACTACGGGCATTAGTAGCTGACCCTCCTTATACAATGTTCCACCATGATAAAGTAGTCCTCAGGACTCATCCTCACTTTATGCCAAAGGTGGTTTCGCCTTTCCATTTAAACCAGTCTGTTTATCTTCCTATATTTTTCCCTAGATTCATGCCTCTAGTGTGGAAAGGAATCTTCACATATTAGATTGTAAAAGGGCATTAGCCTTTTATTTCCAAAGAACTAAGCCACATAGAAAATCATCTCAGCTTTTTGTGGCTTTTGACTCTAGTCATTTGGGACTTTCAATTTCCAAAAGAACTCTGTCAAATTGGATTGCAGATTGCACATCCTATACTTATCAGAGTAAAGGACTTTCTCTCGAGGGCCATGTCACAGCTCACAATGTGAGAGCAATGGCAGCCTCAACATCTAACCTTCGTTCTTTGTCCATTGATGACATCTGTAGAGCAGCCACTTGGGCTTCGGTACATATCTTCACAGCCCACTACTGCTTAGACAAGGACTCCCGTCGGGATGCCTCGTTTGACTAGACTGTTCTTCAGCATCTCTTCCATACTTAATACAACTCCTACCCACTGTCCATGATTTGGATGCCAGAGGTCCATGGGAGGAAGCATGACCCATCTCACCTGGGTTCGCAGCTTGCTAGGGTCACCCCTTGGCATCTTTCAACTGGGGAGTCCCCATATGTGAAGACTACATTCCTGCTTGTTCCAGGAGATAGCGTAGTTACTCATCTGTAACAGGTGATCTCCAGGAACAGCAGGAATTTATTCTTCACAACCCACCCACCTCCCCTAGGAGTTCTCTCTATCTATCTTTCTCTACTTCTCTCCTTTGGTCTCAGCTATAAACTCAACTGAAGTGAGAGAGGTACAGAGGCGGGAAGGCAGCACACATGCGCTGTGGGATGCTCCCAAAAGCATTCCTATTGGACGCTGTGGAGCATTCCCTCGTGGGCTCTGTCGGTACCAACGATACCCGTATGTGAAGACTAAATTCCTGCTGTTCCCGGAGATCACCTGTTACAGGTGAGTGACTACGCTTTCTGGTGTTATCTACGTGTTTAGAAAGTTGGAACTGGCAGCTCTAATTCGAAATACATCCTTCTAGACCAGTCCAGACTAGTGGAGTTGTATCCCCCTGCCAGCAGACGGTGAGACAAAAAGTTCCCGAAGCTTTGTGACATAACCCTCGGAATAAAAAACTCATCACCCAAGAGGAGCTTCAGAATTTTCTCTATCTCAGCAAATGGTGGACTTCTCCTAGCTCCTGGCATTCTCTGAGAAGAGATTTGGTGTCAGTGTAGCTATCTTTAGCAGTTATGCACACTGTGGTGCCCCTTCTTTGCTGACAGTTTTCCTTTCTTCACTTTCCAGAGCTGCCCCTGGTCAAGAGGACCAGTAGAACACCTCTGAAGGGGAGTACTCCTCATGAGGAGCAGTTGCAGCCTTCCGTTCTGACTGGTCTGCAAGCAAGAATTCTATCAGCTAAGTTGGCAGTCACCTTTTGTTTTTCTAACTCCTTTAAAGTTTGTTTAAAAAACAAAACAAAAAAAAAAACCTTATTCAAGGACCCAGTTCCCAGTTGCTGAAGTTGTTGGGCAGTTTTTTTTCTTCTCCGGCCCCTTTCTTCATCTGTTTTTTTCCTCCGAGAGCAGTGAATGTTTTATTTCTTTCGCGGTTCTCTTTTAAAGCAGCACCCCAATCTGTTTTTCGGCGGTATCTTGTTCTTCTGACCACATCCGCCTCTTTTTTTTTTTTTTTTTTTTTTCCCCTTCGGTGTGCTCAGTTTTCTGCAGTTGCCTTTTCAGTTTCTCTTAGCACGGTCAGTCAGTGGCTGCTTCCTGGCTCTGTTTTACTGTTTCTTGCCATAATTTTTGTGCCACGACTGCCATTCTTTTTTCAGAGTCTGTTGATTTTTGGCTCCCCGGCTCTTCCCGTGACTTTTTCTTTTAACCTTTTGAGAAAAGGTTGTCTTCCCTACAGCACTGCTTGGACTGTGGGAAGAAATGTAAGACTTTGACAGAGTTTGTTTTCCTACTATGGCTCTGATCAAGGGGATCCTTCTGCATCTGCAGGTCCTGGTTCCGGTAGCTCTTCCAGGCCTCTTGCTTTAGCTCCCTCTGGGTTACCTCAGGGTGGTGATAGATCTCAAGATGCCCTTCCTTCGGTTTTGTTGCCTAAGCAGCCTGCTAACCCTCTACAACTCTCTAATCCAATTCATACTGCTAGACCAGTCCAGACAAACGGGTTGTGTCCCCCTGCCAGCAGATCCTGGAGACAGAGAACTCTACCAGAGCTCTAATAGGCTGATCCCTGGTGATGCTGCTGAGGTGATGACTGTACCCCAAGGGGTCTCCCTCAGTATTTCTCTGTCTCCAGCAGACCTGGTAGTTTTTTTGTTTTGCTCCTTTGGAGAAAAGATTAATTTCCCTATTTCAGGACGAAGCTCGGGGGCTCCTCTACTTTGAGAGTGATCCCCTCTGCTGGCAGGGTGTTTCAGCTGAGCTCCTGTATAGAAACAGTGACGCTCGCTGACTGAAGGCATTCCCAAGCAGCTAGCCATGAGGGCAGCCTTGGCTGGAAGAAGGGCTCACTAACACTCGAGGGTTACCTCTGCGTTAGTGCTCGCTTGGCATCAGATGTGGTTTTCCTGATCCTGCCCTTGGAATCCCTGCACTGGCTGGCATCTGCGAGTACAGCTTTCCTTTGTTTAATGCATGCTGAAGCTCCTGAGGGGTCCAAATCTGCCGATTTTTCGCGTTCTCAGAATTGTCCCATTTTTGGCACAGGGGTCAATCCTGGCCTGGGGGGCTGGTTTCTGCCTTTTTTCAAAAATTCGCTGCTTTTTTGAACTTTTATTTAACTTTTATTTGTCCGGCGGCCATTTTGAATTTCCACAGAGCTCCGATTTTTGGCGGGAAGCTCAGCTCTGCCCTGCTGTATGTGCCTCTGTTCCTTCTCCTCTCTTAAGGGGGTTTTACTAGGATTGTACTATAGAAAGAGGAGTGCTCCAGAGAATAAGATTTAAAATCGTTATTTTTCACACACAATGCCTTCTTCTGGACTTAGATGCATTGTGTGTAACAGGAAGCAGAAGGAGCTGCAAAATCAGCAATGCGCATCCTGTTTGTCGCACCCCGGGGAGTCTTCAGTGTTGCTGGCCACTCAGAAAGCTACGGCTCCTGACTTACCTACAGTAGAGGATCCGTTACCTCCGTTTTCGGTGGTGGCTTTGCAGGGAGCCCCTACGGGGGTCTCTCCGACTGCCCTGAGTTCCTTGGCACCTGGCTCTCCTTCCGAGGACCAACTTCTCCATCTTTTCCGCCAGGCATGGGCTTTGTGGCGGGCTGAATCCTCGGCTCCCTCGGTGGGGCTTCAGCCAAAGACACCTGAGCGCCTGGGTGCTCCAGCTGGCCGTAAGCGTTCTAAGGGTGCTGTAGCTCACAAGGGTACATCTAAGGCATTACACTTGCTTGTGCAGGATGATCGTGACCCTGACGAGGAGGTGTCTTCCGCGGGAGAGTCCGAGGACCTCTCTGGGCGCGAGGATGGGGAGTATTCTGCATCGGATTCTTCTATTCCGGGGCCGGAGGAGTCACAGGATATCCGGCTGTTCCGCAAAGAAGAATTGTCCGCCCTCATCGGTCAAGTGACGGAAGCTCTCCGTCTTTCGGCGCCGGCGGAGCCTCCAGCCTCTCAGGCTCAGTCTCAGGCGGATCCCATCTTGCTGGGCATTTGTGAGCCCTCTAAGGCTTTTCCATTCCCTACGGATTTACAGCAAATGGTGTCCCGGGAATGGGACTCTCCAGACACGCCCTTGAGAAATGCTCATCGCCTAGGGCAGTTATATGTTTGGCTGCCAGAGCTTCTGGAGCAGTGGCTCGTGTACCCTAAGGTAGATACCTTGGTTTCCGGAGTGATTAAGCATACCACCATCCCTGTGGCGGGAGGAACGGCTCTCAAGGATCCACAGGATCGGAAGGTGAAGAACTTGCTGAGGACAGCTTTCTCCGCGTCCTCCATGGCTCTGCAGGCGACGGTATGCAGGGGGCTAACGGCTCGAGCGCTGTTGTACTGGATCCAGCGCTTGCCTGATGATTCCTCTCTCGGGCGTTTGGAGTCTGCCACGGCCTTTTTGGCAGATACTTTTTATGATCTGGTGCGCCTTTCGGCTCGATCAGTGGCAGCCGTGGCGAGGCGTTGGCTGTGGCTCTGTCAACGGGCGGCGGATGTCGTTTCCAAGTCCAGGCTCTCTAAGCTGCCATTCAAGGGTAAGCTTCTGTTCGGCGAGGAGCTGGACAAGCTCGTGAAGGATCTTGGGGAGGTTAAGCCCCAACGCTTGCCGGAGGATAGGCCGCGAGCTTCGGCTCGCCAGTCTTCGCGGGCACAATCTTTTTGACGTTTCTCCAGGAGCAGGGACTTTATTTATTTTATTTAGTATACATTTGTATACCGCTACTTCCAGCGATCAGCAGCGGTTTGATTACAGATTGGAAATTGTCAAATCATGACAGGAAATTTTTGAGGTATTAACACATTGATTAGACAGGAAAGCACAGCACACAGAGAACATGGGCTATGGAGGGTTAAATGGCTTGCCCAAGACCACAATGAGCACCTGTGGGACTAGAAACCCCAGTCCTTCCAGCCCAAGGTTGCTGTCCTCTAGTGGGATTTGAACCCCCGACCTTCCGGCCCGAAGTACCTTGCCCCAACCACTAGGCCACTCCACTCCACTTTAGGAGGTATCGCTCCTCCAAGACTCCGACTCAGCCTCATCGCTCTGGAAGAGGAAGTCAGTCCTTTCGGGGGGCCCGCTCAGACTCCTACTCGGCAGGAGGAAAGTTCTCAGGGACCACGAGGTCCTTCCGCTGACGGGGCGTTAGGTCCACTCCGGTCTGTGCCGCCCGTAGGGGGTCGGCTGGCATTGTTTTCTCAGGAGTGGGCGCGAATTACCTCCTATCTTTGGGTTCTCGACAGCATCTCTCGGGGTTATTCCCTCGAGTGCTCTCGCCTGATCCCCGAGGCCTTCTTAGTCTCTCCGGCGGGATCTCCCGAGAAGCGCCACATCGTCCAGACAACACTCAAACGCCTGCTTCTTTGAACGCCATACGTCCCGTCCCGCCTCTCGAAGAAGGGACAGGTCGGTACTCCATTTATTTCGTGGTGCCCAAGAAGAATGGTTCTTTTCAACCTATTCTAGATCTCAAGGGGGTAAACCGCAGCCTTCAGGTTCCTCATTTTCGGATGGAGACGTTGCGTTCCGTGATCCAGGCGGTACGCAGGGGCGAGTTCCTGGCATCGCTTGACCTCGCGGAAGCGTACTTTCATATTCCCATCTGCATGGAGCATCAGCAGTTCCTCCGATTTGCGGTTCTGGGCTGGCATTTTCAGTTCCAAGCCATGCCTTTTGGCTTGGCCGCGGCCTTACGCAAGCAGGGGATCCGAGTTCATCCTTACTTGGACGATTGGCTGATTCGGGCGGACTCTCTGGCAGAGGCTCGCGAGATGGTAGACTGCGTAGTGGCTTTTCTGGAGGGCCTGGGGTGGGTGATCAATCACTCCAAGAGCTGCCTCCAGCCGTCTCAGGTCCTCGAGTTTCTCGGGGCTCGGTTCGACACTCGCCGCGGGCGGGTGATACTTACACAAGTTCTCTTCCAGAAAATTGTAGATCAGCTCCAGCAATTCCTGCGGCGAGAGGCACCTCGAGCTTGGGATTACCTCCAGCTTCCTGGGGTCCATGGGGGCTACCATCGATGTGGTGCCTTGGGCACGGGCGCATATGCGAGAGTTGCAGAGGGCGCTCCTGTCGCGATGGTCGCCGGTGTCGGAGGATTATCAGGTTCGACTTCCACTTCCACCGTCGGTCTGGCTCGACCTTCGATGGTGGCTCCGAGCACTCAACCTTCTCCAGGGGGTTCCGTTGGAGTCTCCCCGTTGGCTGCTTCTGACGACGGACGCCAGTCTCTCTGGTTGGGGAGCGCTTTGCGGCACACATGCTACACAGGGGATCTGGTCGCTTCAGGAGGCCCGCTGGTCCATTAATTGCCTCGAGGCGAGAGCGGTTCGCCTAGCCTTGCAAAGGTCCCTGCCTCTCGTACATTGTCAAGCAGTTCACGTTCTCTCCGACAATGCAACGACGGTGGCGTATCTCAACCGCCAAGAGGGCACGAAGAGTCCGGGGGTTTCCAAAGAAATTAGGTTTCTCCTTCCTTGGGCGGAGTGGCATCTCCTCGCCCTTTCGGCGCAGCACATTGCGGGGAAGAGCAGCATCGAAGCGGACTTCCTCAGCTGCCATATGCTGGATCCCAGAGAATGGGCTCTGGTGTCGGCGCCTTTTCAGCTGATTGTCCGCCAATGGAGTCAGCTGGCAGTGGATCTCATGGCGACGTGGGAAAATGCCAAAGCACCGATCTTCTTCAGCCGCTGGAAAGACAGCAGGTCACACGGAATAGATGCGTTGTCGCAGCCGTGGCCGGCCCGACTCCTTCTGTATGTCTTCCCTCCGTGGTCCATGGTCGGCAAGATTCTTCAACGGATCAGGGAGCATCACGGGCCGGTGATTCTGGTAGCTCCGGATTGGCCTCGCAGGCCCTGGTATGCGGATCTCGTCCGGCTTGCGCGAGCAGCTCCTCTGCCGCTTCAGGATTTTCCAGTGCTTCTGCAGCAGGTGCCAATTGCCATGGAAGACCCGGCTCCTTACTTGCTTACGGATTGGCTCTTGAACGCCGCAGGCTAGTTCGTAAGGGATATTCAGATAGCGTGGTATCCACCTTGCTTAAGGCGTGCCGTTCTTCCACCTCCTTAGCCTATGCTCGGGTGTGGCGTCTTTTCGAATCCTGGTGCTCACAGCGTGGGGTGTCTCCCTGGAGTAGCGGCATTCCTGATATTCTTGCGTTCCTCCAGGCCGGCCTGGACAAGGGGCTGGCTCTCGGTACTCTTCGGGTTCAGGTGGCGGCCCTTACGTGCTTCCGTGGTCCGGTTTTGGGGCGCTCTATCGCTTCGCATGTCGACATCTCGCATTTCCTCAGAGGAGTTAAATCCGTGCGGCCCCCGTGCCGTCCGGTTTTCCCGGCTTGGGATCTCGCCCTGGTCCTGCGGGCCTTGGTGGCTTCACCTTTTGAGCCGTTACAGGCCTCTTCGCTCAAAGACTTAACCTTGAAGACGGTGTTACTGGTGGCAATTACCTCAGCGCGGCGCATTTCCGAGCTCCAAGCACTCTCTTGTCGGGATCCTTATCTTTCTTTCTCGTCGGAGGGCGTGACTCTTCGGACAGTTCCATCCTTTTTGTCCAAGGTGGTTACGCCTTTTCATGTCAATCAGCCCCTCTTCTTGCCGTCCTTCTCTCCAGAGCAGTGTGCGGGTCGGCGTCATCACTTACGTGCGTTAGATCTCAAACGGGTCCTCTGTTGGTAACTTAAAGTCACCAATTCCTTTCGGCAGACGGATCATCTCTTTGTCCTTCTTGCGGGCTCCCGTCGAGGGTTTGCAGCCTCTAAGGCTACTATCGCCAGGTGGCTAAGAGGAGCTATTGAAGCAGCCTATATTCTTCAGCACAGGTTGGTACCTGTAGGGCTCCGAGCACACTCCACGCGGGCGTAGGCAACGTCTTGGGCCGAGCGTTCCCATGTGGCACCCCTCGACATCTGCCGGGCGGCGACTTGGTCGTCACTATCGACTGGGCGTCCACGCTCGGCAGAAGATGAGTTTTGGCGCGTCAGTGCTTTCGGCGGCTTTGGACCCACGCTAGTGGTCGGTAGCTTGGATACTGCCCGTTTGTCTGGACTGGTCTAGCAGTATGAATTGGAAGGTGAAATTTCACTTACCGTTAATTTCCTTTCCTAGAATACTGCTAGACCACTCCAGGACCCACCCTGCTGTCAGTTTCAGTCCTGCTGGTGCAGCGGAGCCGCCGTTATCTTTTGCTTTTTGTTTTTTCCTTCCGGAGGCCTGGCAAGTGAGCCTCAAGTCCCTTTGTCCTTCTCGGCGGCCTTCAGTTTCTCTGAATGCTTTCAGCACCTTGTACATAGTTGAGGCCGGGTCCGTTGACTGGCTGTATGTAGTTTAGTTTTCATGAAGTTCAGCTTGTGGACGATACTGAGGGAGACCCCTTGGGGTACAGTCTCATCACCTTAGCAGCATCACCAGGGATCAGCCTATTAGAGCTCTGGTAGAGTTCTCTGTCTCCAGGATCTGTTGGCAAGGGGACACAACCCGTTTGTCTGGACTGTTCTAGCAGTATTCTAGGAAAGGAAATTAACGGTAAGTGAAATTTCACCTTCAGTCTATGCAGACTTCAGCTGACTGCTCTGATCTCAAGTTTATGCAGTTATTCGGTCAGGCCTGAGATATGTTGCGCTCAGGGATGTTGGCTACTCAGACCGCCGCTGATCCACAGTGTAGATAGCGTGCCTGCCAAAGTTTGGCTAGAGCTTCTTTAGATTTGGCCAAGGATACCTCTTAATCTCCAGGAACAAGCAGGAATGAGTCTTCACATATGGGTATCGTCGGTACTGACGGAGCCTGCGCAGGAACGCGCCACAGCATCCAAAAGGAAAGCTTTTGGGAGCATCCCACAGCGCCTGCGCGCTGCCTTCCCGCCGTTCCTAACCGCCTCTCTCCAGTTCTAGTTCTTCTTTTCCGCGGAGCAAGCAGGTCGTGTTCTTGTCACCGCTGAAGAATTTCTTTATTTTATTTTATTTCTTTGGTCGCGCGTCTGCCTTCTCGATGCTGGACCGGTACCGCCGATCTTTTCTTTCTTTATTCTAAAAAAACAAACAAAAAAAACCTACTGTTTTTTCTCACTTCAGTGCATTATCTTCTTGGGCCTTAGGCCTAGGAAATTTTTTCCTCATGGAAAAGCCCGCCTCTCGTTTTAAAAAATGCACAAAGTGCAGCGGCACTATTTCTGTCACTGACACACATGAATGGTGTCTAAAATGTTTAGGTCCTGACCACTCCATTGTGGATTGTGAGTCCTGCTCCATGATATCTAAAAGAGGTCTACAGAATCGAGCAGCTAAGCTCAGTACCCTGTTTCCCTCTGATGCAGCTTCGGTTGCATCGACGTCTTCCAGGGCTGCTTCTTCCTCACATGCATCTCAGGTAACCAAACTTAAATCCAGCCGGTCCTCGAAGGGTAGATCTCCCTCCAAGAATCAAGATGCCTCCGGGCTTGCCCTCGAGGAATCCCGGCTTCCAAAGCTTTATCTATGGGGTCACAGGTTGACATCGAGGGCACGGCCTCGACTGATCACCTGTTACCATGTTCTGGGGTACCGGAGGTTCCCACTGGTACCGACATCCAGACATTGGTTGCGTCAATGGATCAGAATATCCTGACCATGCAGCGGGCCATCACGGCATTCATACAAGCTGCGACGCCTTCGGTACCGCAGCAAACACCATTGCCGGTACCGACTCTGAGACCGGTACCGGCATCGGTTCCGGTACCGATTGCATCGACATCCGCTTCTGCAGTGGTACACTGTCCTGTGATGCCCATCGGTACCGGTTCCGTCCCGATCACTCCCGATGTCGATACCACCCAGTACGCGTATCGGGCTCTGCAGGGGCATCCAGACAGGCGATACTTCGATTCCTCTGAAGACTCTGATGAATCAGAGGTCTCTGTCGAAGCATCGGTGATTCATCCTCAGGAGCCCTCTTCTCCAAAAAGGAGAATGTCTCCTCCAGAAGACTTGTCTTTTCAAGACTTCATTAGGGAATTGCCAGGGGCCTTTCTATCTCAGTGGCCCCTGAGAGAGCCTAGAGCCAAAAAATTAGATATTTTACAATATCCTAAGGCTCCTAAAGAGGCAGCCACTTTACCAATACATGAGATTCTTTATGATCACATGTTGGGCATATGGGAGACTCCTCTCACCACTTCCCCTCATTCTCGCAGGTTGGACACCATGTATCGTGTTCCTCCTTGTCCTGGCTTCCATAAGACTCAGCTTCCTCATCACTCCATTGTGGTGGAGTCTGCTATGAAGCAGATAAAGAGTACAAAAAGGCACTCTTCTGCTCCTCCAGGGAGGGAATGCAGAACCTTAGATGCCTTTGGCAGGAGAATTTTCCAGGCTAGCATGCTTGTTGCCAGAATCAACTCCTATAGTCTCTATATGGGGATGTTTCTAAAAAGTTACAGATCACCTGCAAACTTTATCTCCTTTTATTGCAGAAGATAAAAGGGAAGAATTCCTCACCTGGCTCAAACATACCCAGGATATTTCCAAGTTCTCCAACCGTGCAGCCTTTGACTCTTTTGAAGGTGCCAGCAGAGCCTCGGCCATTGCCATAGGTGCACGCAGAGTTGCTTGGTTACAAGCTTCTGATTTGGAACCTTGGGTTCAAGATGGACTAGGAAATCTTCCTTGTACAGGTGAAAACCTTTTTGGCAAAGATTGGCAAGCAAAGGCCACCCAAATGGATGCTGAAAATTCTGCTTTAGATAGACTTTCAAAGTCTACTTCTGCTCCTTTTAAGAAAAGGTTATTCAAAAAGGGTTTTTTTCCCAAAAAAGGGAAATATTATTCTGCTTATGGTCAGCAATCATCTTCTGCAGGCCGTTTTGCTACAAAGAGACAGCAACAACCGAAACAGGCCAAGCCTAAGGCTGCTAGGACTGCTACGGCCCAACAGCCTCAGCCTCCTCAGGGCCTTTGACTTACAACTAGAGAGCTTAGCCTTATTGGCTCTAGAACATCCAGAGCCTCTCACCATTCCAGGAACGTTGGCTTACTTTGCTCCCAGATGGAAGCAAATCACAGCAGAACAATGGACCCTCTCCATCATCAGGGAGGGGTACAAGCTTCATTTCTTAAACCTTCCTCCTCACACCATGGTGAGACAGTTCAATTCTCAGACATCTCTCCTCGACCTTCTGGGTCAGGAGATTACTACCCTTCTTGCCCAAGGGGCAATAGAAGAAGTACACCTTCTTCAACAGGGTTCAGGGTTCTACTTCCCCTACTTTCTTATCTCAAAGAAAACAGGGGGCTACAGACCCATATTAGATCTCGGAGAATTGAACAAGTTTCTATGCAAGGAGAAATTCAAGATGATTTCTCTCGGTACTCTCCTTCCATACCTTCAGAGTCAGGATTGGCTTTGCTCTCTAGACCTCAAGGATGCGTACACCCATGTCCTCATCCATCCAACACACAGAAGGTTCCTTCGGTTCCTTTATCAGGGGAAGCACTATCAATACAGAGTGCTTCCCTTCGGTCTGGCCTCTTCACCAAGGGTGTTCACAAAATGCATGGCAGTAGTAGCTGCATTTCTACGCACTCTAGGGATATTCGTATTCCCATATCTGGACGACTGGCTCATCCGAGCTCCATCCCAGTCAGAGGCCCAGACTTCTCTAACCTGCACAAGCTGTATCCTTCAGTATCTGGGACTTCTAATAAACTTTCCAAAATCCCATCTGACCCCTACTCAATCTCTAGAATTCATAGGGGCCCTGCTGGATACCACAACTGCAAGGGCCTATCTTCCCCAGGCCCGTTGCCTACGCTTGGTGCAGTTAGCCTCACAAATTCAGTTAAAATCCCATTTAACTGCTCGAGAGATGTTACAACTGTTAGGCCACATGGCATCTACTGTGCATGTGGTTCCTTACGCTCGCCTTCACATGAGGGCAGCTCAGTGGACTCTATCCACCCAATGGACCCAGACATCAGGTTGCCTGTCAGACAAAATAGCAACCTCCAGTCGCCTCTTTTGGTCCCTTCACTGGTGGAAGCCGACTCAAAATCTGTTGTTGGGGTCCCCCTTTCAACAGAGGTTACCCCAAGTAACCCTTACAACAGATGCCTCTCCAAGAGGTTGGGGAGCTCATCTTCAAGATCTCTCCACTCAGGGCATCTGGTCTCTAGAAGAGACATCTCTACCTATCAACCTGTTAGAGCTCAGAGCAATTTTTCTAGCTCTCAGAGTCTTCCACACCCCGCTCAGCTACAAGACAGTCCTCATCCACATGGACAACCAAGTAGCCATGTTCTAGGTGAACAAGCAGGGCGGGACTGGCTCTGTCGCTTTGCAACGAAGCTCTGAGATTGTGGGTCTTCGCCAGAGAGCATAAAATTCATCTCATAGCAGTGCATCTTCCAGGGGTTCAAAACTCTTGGGCAGACAGCCTCGGTCGAGCTCTGCTTCCACACGAATGGTCCCTCCATGGGGACCAGATAGCTGGATCTTTCGAATTTGGGGAACCCCAGACAGACTTGTTTGCAAGTCCGTGGAATGCCAAACTTCCCCGGTTCTGTTCCAGAATTTCGTGTCAGGGAGTTCAGGCCAGGGATGCCTTCCTCCTCCATTGGGGGCAAGACTTCCTCTATGCTTTTCCACCCATTCCCCTAATTCCCAAGACACTCTTCAAACTTCAGAGAGACAAGGGGTCTATGATCCTCATAGCACCACATTGGCCTCGCCAAGTGTGGTACCCTCTACTTCTGTACCTCTCTCAAGCTCCCTCCCTGGACTTGGGATCTGCTCCAGACCTCCTTTCCCAGGAGGAGGGAACGTTGTGGCACAAAAATCCCCAGTCTCTTCACCTCAGAGCCTGGTTGCTGAAGGCCTGGACCTTCAAGATTTGCATCTTTCTCAGCAAGTGAGGGATATCCTTCATGCTTCCAGAAAGCCTTCCACTAAGAACATAAGATATGCCATACTGGGTAAGACCAAGGTCCATCAAGCCCAGTATTCTGTTTCCAACAGTGGCCAATCTAGGTCATATGTACCTAGCAGTTTCCCCAAGAGACAAGTTCCACAATGCTTGTTACTGGGTCAAGCATTGATATCTTCGGTCACTTCTTAATAATGGTTTATGGACCTTTCCTCCAGGAACTTGTCCAAACCTTTTTTAAACCCAGCTACACTAACAGCCTTTACTACATCCTCCGGTAACAAATTTCAGAGTTTGATTACACGTTGAGTGAAAAAATATTTTCTTTTATTAGTCTTAAATAGTTTACCCTGTAGCTTCATTGCATGTCCCCTAGTCTTTCTATATTCTGATAAGGTAAACAATCGATCTACGTTTACCCGTTCCACTCCATTCATTAATTTATAAACTTCTATCATATCTCCCCTCAGCCGTCTCTTCCAGGTTAAAGAGCCCTAACCTTTTTAGCCTTTCTTCATAGGAGTATCTTTCCATCCCCTTTACCATTTTGGTGGCTCTTCTCTGTACCTTTTCTAAAATCGCTATATCCTTTTTAAGATACGGCGACCAGAATTGCACACAATATTCAAGGTGCGGTCTCACCATGGAACGATATAGAGGCATTATAATATCTTTTGTTTTATTTTCCATTCCTTTCCTTATCATACCTAGCATTCTATTTGCTCTCTTGGCCGCCGCTGCACACTGGGCCGAGGGTGAGTTAGGTGGAGGATGTAACCCTCCCCAACTAACCTTAGTGTCCAGGAATCTGTGGTGATGCTCACCCACCTCAGGGCATAGAGGGCCAAAAGGCCCCCTCTGGCTGCTCATCTCCTTGGGGTAGAGAAGCTATGCTCAAGGAGTCAAAATCTCCCCCCCCCCCCCCGGCTGGGCCAGAGCCAGTGCCTGGGGTTTTGGAGCTTTCTCCTTACACAGGCCATGCCCATGTTCCTTGGCCTGCTTACTCTACTGGGGAGCTGGGGAGGCCTGATAAGGTGGGTAGTTTCTGTAAGCAGCTCCCTTCCTCAGGTAAAGCATAATTACTCACCTGTAACAGGAAATCTCCGGGAAATGCAGGAATTTAGTTTTCATATATGGGTATTGTCGGTACCAACGGAACCTGCGCGGGAACGTTCCCCAGCGTCCAACAGGAAAGCTTTTGGGAGCATCCCACAGCGCCTGCGTGCTGCCTTCCCACCTTTCCCAACTGTCCCTCTCCAGTTGAGTTTAAAGCTGAGACAAAAGAGAGAGGGAGAGAGAGGGAGATACAGCTCCTAGGAGAGGTGGGTGGGTTGTGAAGACTAAATTCCTGCTGTTCCCGGAGATCACCTGTTACAGGTGAGTAAGCACAGTTACCTACCTGTAACAGGTGATCTCTGGGAACAGCAGGAATAAGTCTTCACATATGGGTATGTCGGTACCGACGGAGCCTGCGCGGGAACGCTCCCCAGCTTCCCAGAAAGGAAAGCTTTTGAAAGCAACCCACTGCGCCTGCGCGCTGCCTTCCCGCCTTTCCTGACCAGCTCTCCTCAGTTCGAGTTTAAAGCTCAGACAATAGAGAGAGAGAGGAAAGTAAAGACAGAAAAAAGGTACAACTCCTAGGGGAGGTGGGAGGGTTGTGAAGACTTATTCCTGCTGTTCCCAGAGATCAACTGTTACAGGTAAGTAACTGTGCTATCTCCAGGAACAAGCAGGAATGAGTCTTCACATATGGGGACTCCCTAGCTAAGATGCCTGGGAGATCCCCAAGGATATGAGACCCTGGGAAAGGTCCTACGTCCTCCTATGGATCTCAGGCATCCATCCAGGGAAGGAGGGTAGGAGTTGTTTAAGAATGAAACAGGTGTTTGAGGACAGCCTGACCAAACAAGGCATCCCGGCAGGAGTCCTTGTCCAAGCAATAATGGGTTGTGAAGGTATGAACCGAGGCCCAGGTGGCTGCTTGACAGATCTGGTCGATGGACACAGAGTTTAGATGAGCCATAGAGGTGGCCATGGCCCTCACATTATGAGCTGTGACATGGCTCTCCAGAGAAAGGTTCTTACTCTGGTAGGTGAAAGAAATACACTGAGCAATCCAATTGGACAGTGTTCTCTTAGAGACTGGAAGTCCTAAATGAGAAGGATCAAAAGCAACAAAAAGCTGGGAAGACTTTCTACGTTGCTGTGTCCTTTGTAGGTAAAAAGCAAGAGCTCTTTTACAATCCAGAGTATGAAGACTCTTCTCTGCACTGGATGCATGAGGAGCTGGAAAAAAGACAGGTAAATGGAAAAGGAGGAGGAGTAGCCTTGTATGTCAAAAGCAATATTAAAGCTACTGAAATGCAGGGGACATGGGGAAAAGAAGAAGCACTCTGGATTGCGTTGGAGAGAGGAGATGGCACTGTCATCCATATTGCTGTAGTCTATAGACCTCCGACTCAAATTGAAGAGAGAGACAATGAATTGATTATAGATATTGCCAAGATAGCATCAAAAGGGGAAGCAATCATATTGGGTGACTTTAATCTACCTGATGTGGATTGGATTACTCCTTCTGCACATCTGGAAAGGAGCAAAAGAATTGTGGATGCTCTCCAAGATGCACTATTTAGACAAATGGTGATGGAACCAACCAGGGAAAGCTCAACGCTGGATGTAGTGCTCACCAACGGTGATAGTGTGTCCAATGTCTGCGTGAGTGCCCCTGTGAGCAACAGCGACCATCACACAGTGTGGTTTGAAATAAAAGCCATGGTACAGGCCAATCATAGCAAGCTCAGAGTCCTAAACTTCAAATACACTAACTTCAATCAAATGGCAGAGTACGTAAAGGAGGAGATGACGGGGTGGGAAGAGATAAAGGAAGTGTAATTACAATGGGCTAAACTAAAGGAGGCAATGAAAGGAGCAACAGATAAATATGTAAGAAAAGTAAATAAAAGCAAGAGGAGAAGGAAACCTATTTGGTTTTCCAATGAGGTGGCTGCTCATATAAAGGCAAAAAACACAACTTTTGCAAAATTCAAAAGCTTGCAGACAGAAGAACACAGAAATGAATACAGGATCAAACTCAAAGAGACAAAAAGAGAAATAAGGATAGCAAAATCAAAGGCAGAGGAAAAGATGGCTAAAGATGTTAAGGGTGGCAACAAAAATTTCTTCAGGTATATTCGGGAAAGGAAAAAGATCAGAGTTGGAATTGCAGGACTCAGAAGTGCTGGGAAAGGACTCGTGGAAAGTGACACTGAAAAAGCAAAATTGCTAAACAAATACTTCTGCTCTGTTTTTACTAAAGAAGATCCTGGGGATGGACCAGCTGTGACTCCCAAATATAAAAATGGGAATGAAGTAGATAACACACCATTCACAGCAGAAGAGGTGTTAGAACAACTTGCTAAACTGAAAGTGGACAAAGCCATGGGACCAGATGGGATACATCCCAGGATACTGAAAGAGCTCAGAGAGGTTCTTGCAGGACCGTTAAAGGATGTCTTCAACAGATCCTTGGAAACAGGAGAGGTTCCTCAGGACTGGAGAATGGCTGATGTCGTACCTCTACACAAAAGTGGTGACAGGGAAGAAGTGTCAAACTACAGACCCGTGAGCCTTACCTCGGTGGCAGGAAAAGTAATGGAGGCACTCCTGAAAGAGCGAATAGTGAACTTTCTGAAAACCAACAGCTTGCAAGACCCAAGGCAACATGGTTTTACCGAAGGACGATCTTGCCAAACAAATCTGATCGAGTTCTTTGACTGCGTGACCAGGGAACTAGATCAGGGGCATGCAATGGATGTCATCTACCTGGATTTCAGCAAAGCCTTTGATACTGTTCCTCATAGGAGGCTTGTCAACAAACTCAGTAGCTTGGGGATGGGTCCCAAGATGGTATACTGGATTAGAAATTGGCTGACTGACAGACGACAGAAGGTGATTGTACATGGAGCTCACTCGGATGAGAGGAAGGTGATTAGCGGGGTGCCCCAGGGTTCGGTCCTGGGCCCGGCACTGTTCAATGTGTTTGTGAGTGATATTGCTGAAGGACTGAATGGAAAAGTCTGTCTTTTTGCAGACACAAAAATTTGCAACAGAGTGGACTCCCCCGAGGGAGTGGTTAACATGAAGAAAGATCTACAAAAGCTGGAAGACTGGTCTAAAGCTTGGCAACTACGATTTAATGCAAAAAAGTGCAGTGTCATGCACTTGGGTAGCAGAAATCCAAGAGAAATGTGCGCGATAGGGGGAGAAAGGTTGGTATGCACAGTTCAGGAAAAAGACCTTGGTGTGATTATCTCTGCTGATCTCAAGGTGGCAAAACAGTGCGACAAGGCAGTGGCAAAAGCCAGGAGGATGTTGGGCTGCATACAAAGAGGGATTACCAGCAGAAAAGAAGAGGTACTTATGCCACTGTATAGATCACTGGTGAGGCCTCACTTGGAATACTGTGTTCAGTTTTGGAGACCATATCTTGCAAAAGATGTAAAAAGACTGGAGACTGTTCAGAGGAAGGCGACCAAAATGATTTGGAGCCTGCGTCAGAAGCCTTATGAGAAGAGACTTGAAGACCTAAATATGTATACTTTGGAGGAAAGGAGGCACAGGGGAGATATGATTCAGACCTTTAAATACTTAAAGAGAAATGATGAACAAACAAACCTCTTCCAAAGACGGGGAACCTGTAAAACTAGAGGGCATAACATGAAACTGCAAGGGGGTAAATTGAAAGGCAATGTCAGGAAATATTTTTTCACTGAAAGGGTGGTGGATGCTTGGAATGCCCTCCCGATGGAAGTGGTAGGGGCGAACACGGTGACGGAATTCAAAAAGGCATGGGACAAACAGAGGATCCCTTTACAGAAATAGGAAAAAAAACAAAATAAAAACGGTACCATCTGACTTCTGAACCATATAACGTCTCAACAAATAGGGGTGTCCAGAATGGAGTGGTGGGTTTACCCCTGAACGGGGATATGGGGAGGGGTGGCCTGCGCGGAGCGACAGGTGCACCTACTCTTGCCATCTTGCTGGGCAGACTAGATGGACCATGCTGGTCTTTATCTGCCGTCAACTACTATGTTACTATGTTACTATGTAAATATACCTCTTGATTAAGATGAAAAGGTGAGACCACTTTAGGCATAAAGTGTGGATTTGTCCTAAGGACTACCTTATCATGATGGAACCTTGTATAAGGTGGATTAGCCACTAAGGCCTGCAGTTCACTGATGCGGCGAGCTGAAGTGACTGCAATGAGGAAAATAACCTTCCAGGAAAGAAATTTTAAGGAGGTAGTGGCTAAGGGTTCAAAAGGTGGCTTCATAAGCTGACCAAGAACCAAATTTAAGTCCCATGCCACCAGAGGAGGCCTAATGGGAGGTTTAGTTAAAGTTAGGCCTCTCATGAATCTTGCAATGAGAGGATGAGAGGAAATAGGTTGTCCATTGATGGGCTTAAGGGATGCTGCAATAGCACTCAAATGGACTCTCACTGAATTTGTCTTAAGTCCTGCATCGGAAAGATGCAGGAGATAGTCTAACAGAGAATTTAAAGGTAGTGCTAGAGGGTCAAGACCCGTGTCAACACACCAAATGGAAAATCTTTTCCATTTAAAAGCATAGGAACGCCTGGTGGAAGGTTTTCTGGAAGCATGGAGAATATCCTTCACTTGCTGAGAAAGATTCAAGCCTTGAAGGTCTAGGCCTTCAGTAACCAAGCTCTGAGGTGAAGGGACGTGGGGTTTGGGTGCCACAAAGTCCCTTCCTCCTTGGACAGAAGGTCTGGAGCAGCTCCCAAATCCAAGGAGGGGGCTTGGGAGAGATGCAGAAGTAGAGGGTACCACACTTGGCGTGGCCAGCGTGGAGCTATGAGGATCATAGATCCTTGATCCCTCTGGAGTTTGAACAGAGTCTTGGGAATCAAGGGAATGGGTGGAAAGGCATACAGGAAGCCCTGACCCCAATGAAGGAGGAAGGCATCCTTGGCCTGAACTCCCTGACACGGAATTCTGGAACAGAACCGGGGAAGTTTGGCATTCCACGGACTTGCAAAGAGGTCTATGTCCGGGGTTCCCCATTCTTGGAAGATTCTGAGTACCTGATTCATGTGCAGGGACCATTCATGTGGAAGCAGTACTCGACTGAGTCTGTCTGCCCAAGAGTTTTGGACTCCTGGGAGGTATACCGCCAGGAGATGGATTTGATGCTCTCTGGCGAAGGCCCACAATCTTAGAGCTTCGTTGCAAAGCGACAGAGAGCCAGTTCCTCCTTGCTTGTTTATGTAAAACATAGCTACTTGATTGTCCGTATGGATGAGGACTGTCTTGTAGCTCAGGAGGGTATGGAAGACCTTGAGAGCTAGAAAAACTGCTCAAAGCTCCAAGTGGTTGATATGAAGAGAGGTCTCCTGAGGGGACCAAGTGCCTTGAGTGGAGAGGTCCTGTAGATGAGCTCCCCAACCTGTTTGGGAGGCATCTGTTGTGAGGGTTGCTTGGGGCAACAACTGTTGGAAGGGGGACCCCAGCAACAGATTTTGAGTGGACATCCACCATTAGAGAGATCAAAAGAGACGTTTGGAGGTTGCTATTTGGTCTGAGAGAGCTCCTGATGCTTGAGTCCACTGGGTGGATAAGGTCCATTGAGCTGCTCTCATGTAAAGGCGAGCATAGGGTACCACATGTACTGTGGAAGCCATGTGGCCTAGCAGTTGCAGCATCTCCCGGGCAGTTAAGTGGCTCTTTGACTGAATCTGGGAGGCTAACTGCACTAGATGCTGGCAACGGGCCTGAGGAAGGTAGGCCCTTGCAGTGCTGGTATCCAACCAGGCCCCTATGAATTCTAGGGACTGAGTGGAGGTGAGCTGAGACTTTGGGAGGTTTACCACAAGTCCCAAATACTGCAGAATGCGCCTTGTGCGGTCTAAGGAAATCTGGGCCTCTGACTGAGATGGGGCTCGGATGAGCCAGTCGTCCAGGTATGGGAAGACAAATATTCCCAGAGTGCGTAGAAATGCAGCAACTACTGCCATGCATTTGGTGAACACTCTTGGGGCAGAGGGCAGACCGAAAGGAAGCACTCTGTATTGGTAATGTTTTCCTTGGAAAAGAAAACGCAGGAATCTTCTGTGAGATGGATGGATGAGAACATGTGTGTACGCATCCTTGAGATCTAGATGGAGAGGGTCCACTGCTCTGATGTGATTTGCTCCCATCTGGGAGCAAAATGAGCTAACCTTCCTGGAATGGTGAGAAGTTCTGGCTGTTTTAAAGCCAGGAGGGCTAGGTTCTCTAGCATCAAGTCAAAAACCCTGAGGAGGTTGGGACTGCTGAGTTGCAGCAGCCCCTGTAGACTTAGGCCTGGCCTGCTTAGGTTGCTGACGCTTAGCGGTAAAGCGACCTGTAGAAGATTGTTGGCCAGAAGTGGAAGGAAACCTGCCCTTTTTGAAAAAAGACTTTTTAAAAGTCTTTTTCTTGGCAGGAATGGAGGTAGACTTTGAAAGTCTATCTAGAGCAGAATTCTCTGCATCCATTTGAGTGGCTTTTATCTGCCACTCTTTGCCAAATAGATTTTCACCTGTACGGGGCAGATTTCCTAAGCCATCTTGAACCCAGGGTTCTAAATCAGAAGCCTGGAGCCAAGCAATTCTTTGAGCAGCTATAGCAATGCCCGAGGCTCTACTGGCACCTTCAAAGGAGTCAAAGGCTGCCCTGTTGGAAAACTTGGAGATGTCTTGAGTATGCTTAAGCCACATGCGGAATTCTTCCCTTTTATCCTCTGGAATAAAAGGGAGGAAAGTGTGCAGCTTTTCTGCCATCTCTTTCAGAAACATATCCATGTAGAGGCTATATGAGTTGATTCTGGCAATAAGCATACTGGCCTGGAAGATTTTCCGACCAAAAGCATCCAAGGTTCTGCATTCTCTTCCTGGAGGAGCAGAAGTGTCTCTTTGTACTCTTTATCCTCTTCATAGCTGACTGCACCACAATGGAATGGTGAGGAAGCTGAGTTTTTTGAAATCCAGGACAGGGAGGGACACGGTACATAGTGTCCAACCTGCGAGAATGAGGAGAGAGTGAGAGGAGTCTCCCATAAATCAATCATGTGTTCAAAAGAATCTCATGAATTGTTAAGGTGACTGCCTCTCTAGGAGCCTTAGGGTATCCTAAAATATCCGATTTTTTTGCTCTAGGCTCTGATTCAGAGGCTACTAAGATAGAAAGTCCTTTAGCTACTTCTCTTATGAAGTCTTGAAAGGACAAGTCCTCTGGAGAAGACATTCTTCTTTTTGGAGAAGAAGGCTCTTCAGGAAGGGCTATGGATACTTCAGGTGATTCATCTGATGAATCAGAATCAGAGGAATCGAAGTACCGCTTGTCAGGGTGCTCTTCCAGCGCTCGATACGCGTATCGAGCGGTATCGACATCGGGCATTTTCGGAACCGGATCGGTACCGAGAAACAGCCCTGGACAAGGAACCGCTGTCCTAGTCGATGCGGTCGGTGCCGGTATCGGAGCCGATACCGACAACGGAGCTCGTTGCGGTACCGTCGGCGTCGCAGCATGAATGAAGGCTGAAATAGCCTGCTGCATGGACAGAACATTCTGATCCATCGACGCCATGAATGCCTGGAGATCGGCACCGGGAGATTGTGCCGGTACCCCAGAGCATTCTAAAAGGTGATCAGTCGAGGCCGTGCCATCGATGTCAACCTGTAACCCCATAGGAGGAGCTTTGGAAGTCGGAGCTTCCCGCCGGGGTTGTTTGGCTGGGGCAGGATCCTCGAGGGCAAGCCCGGAGGCATCTCGATGCTTAGAGGGAGATCTACCCTTCGAGGACCTGCTAGACTTATGTTTGGTTACCTGAGATCCATCAGGAGAAGAAGACCGGGAGGAGGTCGATGCTGACGCTGCATCAGCGGGAAACAGCACATGGAGCTTAGCTGCTCGGTTCTGTAAACCCCGTTTAGACATTAGAGAGCAGGACAGACAATCCGGAATGGAGTGTTCAGGACCCAAACAAACATTTAAGGCACTATTCATGGGTATCTGTAACAGAAATAGTACTGCTACACTTAGTGCATTTCTTGAACCCAGAGGCTGGTTTTTCCATGAGGGAAATTTTACTTTGGGCCCTGAGGCCTAGAAGAATAATTACACTAAGTGAGGAAAAATATAGAGATTTTTTTTTTGAAAGAAAGAAAGAAAAGACCAGCGGTACCGGTCCGGGGTCGGGAAAGGCAGACACGCGACCAAAGAAATAAAATAAAATAAAGAACTTCTTCAGCGGTGACAGGGCTCGACCTACTGGCTCCGCGGCAAAGAAGAACTGAGGAGAGCTGGTCAGGAAAGGCGGGAAGGCAGCGCGCAGGTGCAGTGGGATGCTCCCAAAAGCTTTCCTTTCTGGGAAGCTGGGGAGCGTTCCCGTGCAGGCTCCGTCGGAACCGACGTACCCATATGTGAAGACTCATTCCTGCTTGTTCCTGGAGATACTATGCTATCTCCAGGAACAAGCAGGAATGTAGTCTTCACATATGGGGGGACTCCCTAGCTGCAGATGTCAGAGAGAAGGCCCCAGAGGTTGTGTGCGCCCTTGTGAAAGGGCTCCACTTCCCCCAATGGATCTCTGGCATCCTACAAGGGATGGTGGGTAGGAGTTATTAAGTGTGGAACAGGTGTTGAAGAACAGCCTGACCAAACAAGGCACCCCGGCGGGAGTCCTTGTCTAAGTATTAATGGGCTGTGAGGGTATGAACCGAAGCCCAAGTAGCTGCTCGACAGATGTCGTCGATAGACACAGAATGAAGATGAGCCATAGAGGCTACCATGGCTCTCACATTGTGAGCTGTGACATGGCCTTCAAGAAGAAGGTTTTTACTCTCATAGGCAAAAGATATACACTGTGCAATCCAGCTGGACAGTGTTCTTTTGGAGACAGGAAGCCCAAATGACTAGGATCAAAAGCAACAAAGAGCTGAGAGGACTTTCTATGTTGCTGTGTCCTTTGCAAGTGAAAGGCCAAAGCTCTTTTACAGTCCAAAGTATGAAGATTCCTTTCTGCATTTGAGGCGTGAGGCTTGGAAAGAATATAGGAAGGTAAACCGCTTGGTTTAAATGAAAATGCGACACCACCTTTGGCATAAAGTGTGGATGAGTCCTAAGGACTACCTTATCATGATGGGACCTTGTATAAGGAGGATCAGCCACCAACGCTTGCAAGTCACTGATGCGTCGTGCTGATGTGATTGCAATAAGAAAGATGACCTTCCAGGAAAGGAATTTCAAAGAGGTAGTGGCTAATGGTTCAAAGGGCGGTTTCATGATCTGCCCAAGATTTAAGTCCCATGCCACCGGTGGTGGCTTAATGGGAAGCTTAATCAAAAGAAGGCCTCTCATAAAATCTCACTATGAGAGGATGAGAGAAAATAGGTTGTCTATTTAGAGGCTTGAAAGAAGCTGCAATAGCACTCAAATGGACTCTTACTGAATTTGTCTTAAGCCCCGTATTTGATAAATGAAGGAAATACTCCAGTAATGATTCCAGAGGTATCGCAAGAGGGTTAAGACCCTTTTGCGAGCACCATATGGTAAACCTTTTCCACTTAAATGCATAAAAGCGCCTTGTGGAAGGCTTCCTGGAAGCTAAAAGGATATCCTTTACCTGCTGGGAAAGGTTAAGACCGTGAAGTTCTAGGCTTTCAGCAACCAGGCCCTGAGATGCAGAGACTGGGGATTGGGAAAGGAGATCTGGAGCAGATCCTAACTCCAGAGGCGGAAATTGAGAGAGATGTAGGAGCAGACGGTACCACATTTGCCATGGCCAACGTGGAGCTATGAGGATCATATGACCTCTGTCTCTCTGAAGCTTGAACAGGGTTTGGGGAATTAGGGGAATGGGTGGAAAGGCATACAGGAAGTCCTGAACCCAATGGAGGAGGAAAGCATCCCTGGCCTGACAACCCTGAGACGGAATTCTGGAACAGAACCGGGGAAGTTTAGCATTCAGCGGACCTGCAAAGAGGTCTATGTCCGGGGATCCCCAAATTTGAAAATCTTTGGCCACCTGGTCTGCATGGAGAAACCATTCATGTGGAAGCAGAACTCGACTGAGTCTGCCCAAGAGTTTTGAATGCCTGGAAGATACACCGCAAGGAGATGAATCTGATGCTCTCTGGCGAGGGCCCATAGTCGCAAAGCTTCGTTGCAGAGCGACAGAGAGCCTGTTCCGCCCTGCTTGTTCACATAGAACATGGCTACTTGATTGTCCGTTTGAACTAGGACTGTCCTGTAGCTGAGCTGGGTGTGGAATACTCGAAGAGCAAGGAAGATTGCTCTGAGCTCCAGAAGATCAATATGGAGATAGGCCTCCTGTGGAGTCCAGGTACCCTGGGTAGAAAGGCCTTGCAGGTGGACTCCCCAACCCACCTGTGAAGCATCTATTGTTAGAGTGGCTTGGGGTGGGGGTTGCTGAAAAGGAGACCCCACCAGAAGGTTTTGGGGTGACTGCCATCATTGGATGGACAAAATAAGGCGATCTGAGTTTGCTATTTTGTCTGACAGGCAACCTGACGCCTGAGTAAACTGAGTGGATAAATTCCACTGGGCTGCCCTCATATGGAGGCGAGCATAAGGAACCAAATGCACGGTGGATGCCATGTGGCCTAGCAACTAACATTTCCCGAGCAGTGAGGTGAGGTTTTAGCACTGCTTAGGAAGCAAACTGCACAATACGAAGGCAGCGGGGTTGTGGAAGGAAAGCCCTTGTCTGCCTGGTATCCAGCAGAGCTCCTATAAACTCTAGGGATTGAGTGGGAGCAAGGATGCACTTTGGGAAGTTTATGACAAGTCTCAAATACTGAACGATGCGCATTGTGCGAGAGAGAACAACCCTGGCCTCTGGCTCTGAAGGGGCTCGAATGAGCCAGTTGTCTAAGTAAGGGAAGACGAATATTCCCAGGGTGCGGAGAAATGCTGCCACCACAGCCATGCATTTTGTGAACACCCTTGGTGCTAAGGCCAGGCCAAAAGGAAGAACCCTGTATTCGTATTGCTTCCCTTGAAATAGAAAGCGAAGGAACTTTCGGTGAGTTGGATGGATGAAAACATGAGTGCACGCATCCTTGAGATCTAGAGAACAAAGCCAATCCTGATTCTGAAGGTATGGCAGCAGAGCTGCTAGAGAAATCATTTTGAACTTCTCTTTCAACAGGAATTTGCTCAATTCTCTGAGGTCTAAAATGGGTCTGTGTCCTCCTGTTTTCTTTGGAATAAGGAAATAGGGGTAGTAAAACCCTGTACCCCGTTGGGGAATAGATACCTCTTCTATTGCCCCTTGAGCAAGGAGCACAGTGACCTCTTGACCTAACCGGTCGTTGAGAGAGGTCTGAGAATTGAACTGTCTTACCATTGTAGGAGGGGGCATGCTGAGGAAATGAAGCTTGTACCCCTCTCTTACAATACACAGAGTCCAATTTTCTGCTGTTATCCTACCCCATCTGGGGGCAAAATGACATACCCTTCCTGGGATGGTGGAGTGTTCGGGCCGTTCAGGGCCAGGAAGGCAAACTTCTCTAGATAGGAGTCAAAGCCCCTGTGAAGGCTGAGTCTGCTGAGACGGTTGAGGCTTAGCTGCTTTTGGCTTCCTTTGCCTAAGTTGTTGCTGCTGTCCCTTTTGGGCAGACTGACCTAAACGATGTTCCGGCTGGGTATAGGAGGGATAAAACTTTCTTCTTGCTGAAGAATGTTTTCTTAGAGGATCTTTTCCTCGCAGGATCAGCTGTAGATTTAAACATCTATCCAAAGTAATATTGTCAGCATCTATCTCATTAGCATTTTCCTGCCAATTCTTAGCAAAGAGATTCTCTCCTGTGCAAGGTACATTCCCTAGTTTGTCCTCTACCTAAATTTCCAAGTCAGATGCCTGGAGCCAGGCAATCCTACGTGCACCTATGGCAATGGCAGAGGTTCTGCTTATGCATTCAAAGCAGTCAAAGGCTGCACGATTCACAAACTTGGAAACATCCTGAGTATGTTTGACAAGAGCGAGATAATCTTGCCTTTTATCATCAGAAAGGAAAGGGCTCATAAGCTCTAAATCTCCTGTGACCTCTTTAAGGAACATTCCCATATACAAGATATAGGAACTGATCCTAGCAGAAAGCATGGAAGCCTGAAAGGATCGACGTCCAAAGGCGTCAAGAGTCCTACACTCACGTCCTGGAGGATTAGATGCATGCCTTTTTGCACTCTTTATCCGTCTTATGGCTGATTGCACCACCATGGAATGGTGTGGTAAAGCGTAGTTACTCACCTGTAACAGGTGTTCTCCAGGAGCAGCAGGAATCAGTCCTCACATATGGGTGACGTCGGCGCCGACGGAGCCCTCGCGGAGCAATTTTCCCCAGCTTTCAAAGAAAGCCTTTGGGAATTGCAGCGCGCATGCGCGGTCGCCTTCCCGCCCAAGGGTGCCATCTTAGCCAGTCAGATGACATAGCTAAAAAAGACAGCATAAAAATTTGCAAAAAAACTAAAGCAGATGATTGCAACTCCAGGGGAGGAGGGAGGGTTGAGGACTGATTCCTGCTGCTCCTGGAGAACACCTGTTACAGGTGAGTAACTACGCTTTCTCCAGGACCAAGCAGGAAGTCAGTCCTCACATATGGGACTCCCAAGCTTAAGGCTACCGGAGACCCTAAGCACAAAAATGAGCTCCCTCTAGCTCAGCAGCACAGAAGGAAGGAATCTTCGCTGAATTATTACCCACCGGTAGCCCACATCCGGGATGGAGGGTAGGAGTTGCTCAAACCTCAAAGAGATTACGGAGGACTGCCTGTCCGAAAGCACTGTCCCTGCGGGACTCCCTCTCGAGACAGTAATGGACCGCAAAAGTCTGGCTCGAAGACCAAGTAGCGGCCCGGCAGATGACTGCCAGCGGAACAGAGCGGAGGTAAGCCACTGACGTAGCCTTTGCCCGAACGCAATGAGCCGTGACTCGACCTTCCAAGGAGAGTCCGGCTGCCCCATAAGCCCAAGTGATACAGTCCGCAACCCAGATGGACAGAGTACGCTTGGAGACCGGGAGCCCCAATTTATTGGGGTCAAAAGACACAAAAAGCTGAGCAGCTTTACGGTGCTCCCGCGTACGGTCAAGGTAGAAGTTCAATGCCCTTCTACAGTCCAGGGTATGGAGGACCGTTTCAGCTCGGCTGGAGTGTGGTCTGGGAAAGAAGGTTGGAAGTACCACCTCCTGATTGATGTGAAAAGGGGAGACCACTTTTGGAAGAAATTTTGGGTGAGTCCGTAGGACTACCCTATTTTTGTAGAACCGAGTGTAAGGGGGATCAGACACGAGGGCCTGCAATTCACTTACGCGTCTAGCGGAAGTGAGGGCTATCAAGAACAATGTTTTCCAAGAAAGAAAACGGAGAGAACAGGTAGCCATAGGTTCAAAAGGCGGACAGGTGATCCGCTGTAAAACCACATTCAGATCCCAGTCAGGCGCTGGCGGGCGCAGAGGTGGTTTAAGCAGGAGACCTCGGAGAAACCTCGCTACAAGAGGGTCGCTGGAAAGAGGTCTGCCGTCCACCGGCACATGATGTGCAGAAAGAGCACTAAGGTGAACTTTGACGGAGTTGGACTTAAGTCCCAGATTAGAGAGGTATAGCAAGTACTGCAGGATCACCGACACCGGGCAGGAGAAGGGATCCTGAGACTGTTGGGTACACCAAACGGAAAAGCGACGCCATTTAAGGGCGTAGCATTTGCGGGTAGAAGGTCGCCGAGAAGCTAGGACGACCTCTTCCACCTCTGCCGGCAGGAGAAGGGGAGCAAGGACTACCCTCTCAGCAGCCAGGCCATTAGATTGAGAGACCTGAGGTTGGGGTGTAGCAGAGACCCCTGATCCTGAGTGAGGAGATCCGGTTGTAACCCCAGAGGGAATGGATCCTCTACTGCTAATTGCAGCAGGAGTGGAAACCACGGCTGTCTGGGCCAGCGAGGGGCCACCAGGATCATGAAAGCTTTGTCTCGGAGAACCTTGAAAAGAGTCCGAGAGACTAGCGGGATGGGAGGAAAAGCATACAGAAGGCTCTCCGACCATGAGAGTAGAAAAGCGTCTGCCGCAACTCGAAGGGGATGTGGCTGACGAGAGCAGAAGCGAGGAAGTTGCCGGTTGAGAGGACTGGCAAAGAGATCCATCGTGGGGAGGCCCCACTTTAGAAAGAGCTTCTGAACTACCAAGGGATCCAGGCGCCACTCGTGCGGCTGGAGGATCCTGCTGAGTTTGTCCGCCAGGCAATTTTCTTGGCCTGGGAGATAAACTGCCTTGAGAAGAACGCCGTGACTGACGGCCCAAGAGCAGAGCTTCTGTGCTTCCCGACAGAGAAGGAAGGAGCCCGTGCCCCCCTGCTTGTTCACGTAGAACATGGCAACTTGATTGTCCGTCGGGACACGGACGGACGGACTGGTGAGAGGTCAGGTGGGAGAAGGCCTTAAGAGCCAGGCGGATCGCTCTGAGCTCCAGGAAGTTGATCTGCTGAGCAGACTCCCACGTGGTCCAGAGGCCCTGAGTACGTGCCCCTTGGCAATGTGCTCCCCAGCCCAGGAGGGATGCATCTGTCGTCAGCACCCGGGCCGGCTGAGGTGACTGAAAAGGCATGCCGAGTACCAGGTTCGGCCGATGAAGCCACCACTGGAGAGACGAGGCCAGCGGCTCGGAGACGCGCACTAGGTCTGCTAGGCCGCCTGTGGCTTGTTGCCACTGCTTGCGGAGACACCATTGAGCAGGCCGCATATTCAGGCGGGCATTGGGGGTCACATGGACGGTGGAAGCCATATGGCCGAGTAGTCTCAGGAAGCGCCTGGCGGAGACCAGGGGCTGGCTGCGAAAATGGTCGGCTAGGTCCATGAGCCGTTGAGCCCTGTCGAGCGGTAGGAACGCTCGTGCCTGAGGAGTGTGCAGCCTTGCGCCGATGAACTCGAGATCCTGTGCGGGGAGCAAAGTGGACTTTGCGAAGTTTATAACAAAGCCCAAGTACTGCAGAAGAGTCACCGTGCGGCGTGTGGCGTTGGTGACCTCCGGAGCGGACGCTGCTCTGATGAGCCAGTCGTTGAGGTACGGAAAGACATAGAGGCCGTGAAGCCGGAGATGGGCCGCCACCACCGCGAGACATTTTGTGAAGACTCGCGGTGCGGAGGACAGGCCAAAGGGCAGTACTCTGTACTGGTAATGATTTCCTGCCACCACAAACCTTAGGTATTGGCGGTGGCTTGGGTGGATGAGGATGTGCGTGTAGGCATCCTTTAGATCCAAGGAGCATAGCCAATCTCCCTGCTGGAGGTAGGGCAGAAGGATTCCAAGGGTAAGCATTTTGAACTTTTCCCGCACGAGGAACCTGTTGAGGTTGCGCAAGTCCAGGATGGGTCGGAGGCCTCCCGTCCGTTTTGGTACTAGAAAATACCTGGAATAAAAGCCTTGACCTCTCAGGTGGTGGCGCACCGGTTCCACCGCCTGTTCCTGTAGAAGACCTGCTAACTCCTGAAGGAGTAATTCCCTGTGCAGAGGGAGTCGTGGAGGTTCTCCCGGAAAATAGGAGGGAGGGACCTGGTGGAAGTGGAGAAGATAGCCTTCTCTTACGACTTGAAGCACCCAGGCATCTGAAGTGATGCTGGACCACCTGTGGGCGAAGTGAACCAGCCGGCCTCCGGTGCTAGGAGGAGCCAGCGGAGGGGGAGAGGCTATGCTTAAGGAGTCAAAAGCCCCCACCCTGCTGAGCAGGGGCTGGTGGTGCAGGCTTGGGGGCTTGCTGCCTACGGGACCCGTTACCCCGTCCCTTGACCTGCTGGCCCTGTTGGGGAGCTGCAGGGGCCTGATATTGGGGGTAGTGTTTGTAGGCAGCCGCCTTTCTCGGGTAAAAGGACTTCTTTCCCGAGCCCTTCTTTTTCTGGGAAGGGGCGGAGGTCTTCCTAGAAAGCCTAGTCCTGGTGAGAGTCTCCGTCTCGATTTGTGCAGCCTTTTCAGCCATGGGCTTGCCAAAGAGGTTTTCGCCTCGGCAGGGGACATCGACCAACTTGTCCTGCACCCAGGGCTCAAGGTCAGACGACTGAAGCCAAGCCTGTCGGCGGGCACCGATGCCAGCTGCGGCCACTCGAGCCGATGCTTCAAAGCCATCATAGGCTGCTCGGGATATGAATTTTGAGCATTCCCGAATGCCAGTGGACAAGGCCAGGAACCTCCGCAAGGGTTCCTCGGACAAACCAGCGGAGAATCCGGCTAGCTCTTTAGCCAGGTCTCGGAGATACATGCCCATGTATAGCTGGTAGGTCTGCAGTACAAACGTGATAAGGTGGAAAAACAATTTATTGGATTCTAGACCTAGCAACCCGACACAGGCCGTGTTTCGATGACCTTCATCAGGGGTTGTCTAGATAGGTACTACAAACATAAAAACAAACAATATTAAAAAACAGTTTAAAAGTGAAAGAACAAATGGACATGAACATGCTCTAACTAAAGAAATAAAAATATTAAATAATAATAATAATTATTACAATAATAATAATAATAATATAGTTAATTAGTAATAGATCTCTCATGATAAATAATTAAAAATTATATAATTAAAATAATAAAACAATAAAACAATAAAATTATAGTGCTAGAAATGCGATACTCAAATAAAATCATAAGAAATAAAATAATAAAATGGACCACAAATAAGTTTGATAGAAACACAAGCAAAACAATCCTTATAGGAGGTGACAAGCATATAATTATAGTGTTAATACCTTCTTTGTAGAGACGGTGATTTGCAAACCTCACATGGAGGCACACGAACTCATTAGTAGAGGTGTTGACTAAAACACTTGCATTGGAATAAAACTAAAATGAAGAAGACACAGAGTAAAGCACATGTATACCATTGGAGATAGACTTTAGAACTTAAGTCTAAACTAAATTTAGAAGACTGAAAAGGGACAGAAACGCAGCAGGATGGATGGTGAAGGGGAGCACGGCCAAGAAAGAAAAAATAATGTATAATATATTCCACAAAAAAGAAAATAACAAGAAAATGTTTAAAATCGGGCCAAAGTTTCATCATAGGGCCAACTGAACCAAAAACATTTAAATAGTCTAAAAATGTACGGGAAAAAGTACAAAAAACATAATTTGGCTAGGGGAATCTTAAAAAACATGGAGAAGCTGACATCAAACATCAATAGAACTATGCTAGTGGGTCCTGTTAGTGATTCAAAGAGATAAAAATTCCCGAAGCAATAGGAGTTCTAAGTGGCGATTCTGTTGAAGTCGGCAAGAGATATTTATTATGCCAATGGTGTGCATATGTTTTTCTATATATATAATATAGTTTTTAGAGATCTAATAAAGAGAAGAGGTGATAAATAGCGTTCTACACAATACTTGTTTTTTTAAAGATTCAACATTGCTATTAACTGACGAGAAGTAAGAGCAAGATGCTACAGTGTATCATTTCTTTATTTTGGACTTATCTCTCTGCTTTCCCACTTGTTTTTGAGTATCCTTTAGACATCGGACGTTCTATTGATGTTTGATGTCAGCTTCTCCATGTTTTTTAAGATTCCCCTAGCCAAATTATGTTTTTTGTACTTTTTCCCGTACATTTTTAGACTATTTAAATGTTTTTGGTTCAGTTGGCCCTATGATGAAACTTTGGCCCGATTTTAAACATTTTCTTGTTATTTTCTTTTTTGTGGAATATATTATACATTATTTTTTCTTTCTTGGCCGTGCTCCCCTTCACCATCCATCCTGCTGCGTTTCTGTCCCTTTTCAGTCTTCTAAATTTAGTTTAGACTTAAGTTCTAAAGTCTATCTCCAATGGTATACATGTGCTTTACTCTGTGTCTTCTTCATTTTAGTTTTATTCCAATGCAAGTGTTTTAGTCAACACCTCTACTAATGAGTTCGTGTGCCTCCATGTGAGGTTTGCAAATCACCGTCTCTACAAAGAAGGTATTAACACTATAATTATATGCTTGTCACCTCCTATAAGGATTGTTTTGCTTGTGTTTCTATCAAACTTATTTGTGGTCCATTTTATTATTTTATTTCTTATGATTTTATTTGAGTATCGCATTTCTAGCACTATAATTTTATTGTTTTATTGTTTTATTATTTTAATTATATAATTTTTAATTATTTATCATGAGAGATCTATTACTAATTAACTATATTATTATTATTATTATTATTGTAATAATTATTATTATTATTTAATATTTTTATTTCTTTAGTTAGAGCATGTTCATGTCCATTTGTTCTTTCACTTTTAAACTGTTTTTTAATATTGTTTGTTTTTATGTTTGTAGTACCTATTTAGACAACCCCTGATGAAGGTCATCGAAACACGGCCTGTGTCGGGTTGCTAGGTCTAGAATCCAATAAATTGTTTTTCCACCTTATCACGTTTGTACTGTGTGCCTGTTTTACGTGATAATCTGCCCTGTGTTGGACTGCTGCTAGCTGGTAGGTCTGAACACGACACGCAAGCATAGAGCCCTGGAAACACTTCTTACCAAGGCCATCCAGGTTACGGGCCTCCCTCCCAGGAGGCACCGAGGAGTGCATCTTCTGGCTTTTAAGACGATGCATGGCCGATTCCACTACCATGGAATGGTGTGGTAGCTGTGGTTTTTGGAAGCCAGGGCTCTTGCGGACTCGATAGATAGAATCGACCCGCCTGCTCAGGACCGGCGAGGAGGCCGGACTCTCCCACATGCGGAAGAGTAGTCGTTCCAGCATGGGAGGAACCGGTACAGTAAAGTGTTCCCTGGCGGGAGAGTCATACTGGAGGGCGTCGAGCTCTTCGGCTCGAGGCTCCTCCTTGGGATCCGCAGGGAAGGCCAAAGCCTTGGCCATATCCCTGACGAAGTCCGAGAACCGGGCATCCTCCGGGGGGGGACTGCTTCCGAGGTTCGGACTCAGGTGAGTCCGAGGGGACACACCGAGTCCGAAAAGAATCAGGTGACTCTTCCTCTTCAGACTCCCAGACCGACTCCGACGAGGAATCGGTGGGGTCGGCCCGGGCAGGCCGCGGCGCCTGCCGCCCCGACGCCGAGGGAGTCGGCGACCTCGGTCCCGAACGGGAGGCCGAGGGTGACCTCGACCGAGGATCGACTCGAGTTCGCATGGACTCGAGGATCGGCTCGGTCTCCGGGGTCGACTTAGACGTCGACGTCCCAGGCGGTCGGGGCAGCGGCGCCAGCGAGGCCAGCGAGCAGTGCCCGCTGCTGGTCCATGAAGGCAGACAGTCTGCTCTCCAAGGCCGTCAACCTGAGTCCGACCTCAGGTGACCCAGCAGCCCCCGACTCGGGCCCCGACGGCGTCGGGCCCGACGTCGGCGGTCTCGGAGGCGAGTCCAGGAGGACCACAGGACTTACCCGAGCAGGCAGCTCCGACTCCAGGCGAGGTCGCTTCGAGAGGTGCTCCTTCTCCAAGGACCCGGGACGGCTATCGGGGCTATGCGACCTGGCCCTCGCGGAGCCAGGAGCGTCCACCGACGCCGCTCTCGCGGGTTTCACCTTCTGTCGATGGTCCCCGGAGGGAGAACCCCTGTCGGAGGAACTCCGGCGACGGTCCGAGCTGGAACCTCTGGACGCGGAGGCCTCCGACGAGGTCCGGGTACGGCTGGGGTCAGCGAAGATCCTATCCCGCTGATGCCGCCGACTTCTCAACGCTTTGGAGGACATTTTGCCGCAGGCCCCACAGATCATTTCTTCATGATCCGGGCCCAGGCAGCGGAGGCAATTGTTGTGTGTGTCAGTTAGTGACATATTTCGGTCACACTGACCACACCGCTTGAAACCACTGGCAGCCATCGGGGGAAAAAGGGCCCCTGCGAGGTCAAAGGACCGGGCTGCCAGGGAAAAACCGAAAAAGAAACTGACTAAGTCAGAAAAACCGAAAAAGAAGAAGAGGACTCGTGACCGGCGTCGCGAGTCCGGGCGGGAAAAAGACCGGCGTCGAACCGAAGGAAAAAAGAGAAAATTATGAGTAAAATCAACTTTTTCGCGGGGACACGACGGTTACGTCTGTAGGGCTCCGCGGAAAAAAGAAGACTGGCTAAGATGGCACCCTTGGGCGGGAAGGCGACCACGCATGCGCGCTGCAATTCCCAAAGGCTTTCTTTGAAAGCTGGGGAAAATTGCTCCGCGAGGGCTCCGTCGGCGCCGACGTCACCCATATGTGAGGACTGACTTCCTGCTTGGTCCTGGAGAATTGAGTCTTCTGAAACCCAGGACAAGGAGGAACTCGATACATTTTGTCGAGTCTTCGAGAGTGAGGAGATGTGGTTAGAGGTGTTTCCCACATCCTTAACATAAGATCATGCAAGATCTCATGAATAGGTAAGGTAGCTGCCTCCTTGAGAGCTTTAGGGTATTGTAGGATTCTAATTCCTTTGCCCTAGGATCTTTTTCAGGAGCCACTGTGATGGAAAGACCTCGGGCCACATCTCGGATAAAATCCTGAAAGGACATATCCTCTGGTGGAGACATCCTACGCTGAGAAGAGGAGGAATCCTCAGGAAGAAGTACTCTGGTATCGGCAGAGCTTTCAGAGTCTTCAGACTCATCCGAGGATTCGAAGTATCTCCGATCCAGGTGATCGCGCAAGGCACGGTACCAGTACCGATCGAAGTCGGCATCGGAGTGGTCCGGTACCGACTTGTCCCGACATGACTCGGTCCCGGTAGAATACCTGCCGATGTCGATGCATTCAGTGCCGGTACCGGTTGAATTGTCTGAAGCAGTTTCAGGGGCATCGAGGCCGTGAGAAGAGCCGCCAGACTGCGTTCAATAGCCAAGAATCTCTGGTCTATCGACGCTGCCGATGCTTGGTATCGGTGCTGGATGAAGCAGCTGGAATCCCAGACCATGGCACCAGTAGTTCTGCCGAGGCTGAAGCCTCGAGAACATCCTGGAGCCCCGTTAGTGCTTTGGAAGCCGAAGCCTCCCGCCGGGGCAATTGTGCCGGAGAAAGTCCCTCAAGGGCAACGCCAGAGGCATCTTGATGTTTAGAAGGAGATCTACCCTTTGAGGACCGACTAGATTTATGTTTAGTTACCTGAGATCCATGGGAGGAAGATGAAGCCCTGGAAGACGTCGATGCATCGGAGGGAAAAAGGGTGCTAAGTTTAGCAGCTCAGTTTTGCCAGCCCCTTTTCGACATCATCCCACAGGCAACACACTCTGAAAAAGTGCGGTCAGGACCTAAACATTTGATGCACCACTCATGGGTGTTGGTGACGGAGATGGTACCGCCACACTTAGAACACACTTTAAAACCCGAAGCGGGTTTTTCCATTCTGAGGGAAAAAGTTGGGTCTAGTGCCCAAAATGGCGCGTGGCACCTGAGGAGAAAATTACTGGAAAAGTCTCCAGAAAGAAAGGTTTGTTGGGGTTTTTTTGAAAAAAAAGAAAAGAACCACTGACGGTACCGGTGTAGCGTCGAGGGAAGGCAGACGCGACCACAAAAAAGTAGAAGGGAATTTTTTCTGCGTTGACAGGATGTGCATCATGTCGGCTCCGCGGAAAACGAAGAACTGGAGAGGGACAGTTGGGAAAGGCGGGAAGGCAGCACGCAGGCGCTGTGGGATGCTCCCAAAAGCTTTCCTATTGGACGCTGGGGAGCGTTACCGTGCAGGCTCTGTTGGTACCAACAATATCCATATTTGAAGACTACATTCCTGCTTGTTCCTGGAGATAAGGGCTTTTTACCCGAGCCTTTCCATCAGGGAGGGGCAGTGGTCTTTTTAGAGAGCCTGGTCCATGTCATGAACTCTGTCTCCAGCTCGGCAGCCGTGTCAGTCATGGGTTTGCCCAAGAGAGTCTCTCCTTGGCAGGGGACAACGACCAATTTGTCCTGAACCCACTGCTCGAGGTCGGACTATAGTCAAGCTTGGCGGCGTGCACCAATGCCAGCAGCCACTATTCGAGCCACCGACTCGAACCAGTCATAGGCCGCCCGAGAGATGAACTTGGAGCATTCACGGACTGCTTTGGCCAGGTTCTTGAACCGCTGCCAAGATTACTCAGAGAGACCAGCCCAGAACCCGGCGAGCTCCTTCACCAGGTCTCAAGTACATGTCCATATACAGCTGGTAGGCCTGGATACAGCAGATGAGCATTGAGCCCAGGCAGCAATTTCTGCCGAGGGCATCCAGGGTGTGGACCTCCCTGACACGGGGCACAGAGGAGTGCATCTTCTGGCTTTTCAGCCGATGCATGGCTGACTCCATCACCATGGTGTTATACGGCACCTGTGACTTTTGTAAGCCTGGGCTCCAGTGGACTCGATACATTGAGTCGAGCCATTTGCTCACCACTGGCACAGAGACCGGTGTCTCCCACATTCGGAGCATCAGTCATTCCAGGATGGGAGGGATCAGCACCATGAGCAATTCCCGTGGAGGGGCCTCATATTGAGGATTTCCAACTCATCTGCCTGAGGGTCCTCCTCAGACTCTGTTGGGAATGCCAGGGCCTTAAACATGTCCTTGAGAAAGTCAAGGAAACCCATATCGCCGAGGTGGCGACGGGTATCGGGGAACTCCTTGTCCTCCGTCTCCCACTCGGAATAGTCTGTCGAGGACTCAGAGGGCTGCTTCGCGGGACTCAGGGCCCCTGATGCCCTGTGGCTGGTAAACTTTCTGGGGATGACCGCAGTCCCGTCGAGCGGGACTCGGAGCATTACCTCGGCCGAGGAGCAACTCGAGGCCTAAGGACCTCGAGGATCAGCTCGGCCTCCCGAGATGTATTGGACATAGAGGGCCCGGGTGGTCGCAGCATATGAACCGGTCGGGGCAGACAACAGCGTCTGCTGCTGGTCCATGAAGGCTGACAAACTGCACTCCAGGGCCACCATTCTGGACTCCAGACCAGAGGGCTTCGCAGCCTTTGGCATGGGAACTGAGAGACTTGGGCCTGATGTCGGCTCCCCCGAAGGGGAATCCTCGATGAGGATAGTGTTTGGGGACCGAGGCCGGTCTGCGGTCGAATCTTTCCCGGGGACATTCGCAGGCCGCTCCTTCTCAGATACCTTGGATGAATGTCTCAGACTGCGGGACTGGTTAACACCTGGGCGGTCATAACTGTCCAAGGATGCCACCTTCGAGGGTTTCTTCTTCTTCCTGGGTTCCCTTGAGGGAGACCCCCCTTTCTGAGGACCCATGACAAGGGTCAGGTTCGGAAGGCTCCGCCTGAGATATTGGGGCCTCAGATGAGGCCCTGGCCTTCAGAGGCACCGGGGGACTCAGGGGAAAAACTTATTGTGCTGCTGCTGGTGGCTCGAGGGCCTTACTGGACATCCTCTTGCAGAGACCGCAGACTGCCGGGTCGTGGTCTGGTCCTAGGCAGAGGAGGCAGCAGTCGTATGTGTCAGACAATTTTGGAGCACCGATCACACTTCTTAAAGCCACTGATAGCCATGGGGAAAGAAAGTACCCCTGCAAGGTCAAAGACTCTCCAGGCTGCTAGTGGAAGAAAAAGGCGCGAAGATGCCAGGAAAATAAAACTACAAAAAAAAAAATTTAAAAAAGACCGAACTCGATGCCGAGGCAATGAGGTCGGTAGGTGGGAAGAGTACTGGTGCGATACCGGAGGAGAGTATGAAACTCAGAGTGAAACATCAACTTTTTCCGGGGACAAGCCAGACGAATGTCTGAAGGGCTCTGCAGAAAAAAGGAGACTGAGCAAGACGGTACCCTTGGGCAGGACGGGGACCACGCATGCATGGTGGCATCTCCCAAAGGCTTTTTGGAAAGCTGGGGGGATGCTTTCTCGAGGGCTCCGTCAGTGCTGATGTCATCCATATGTGAGGACTGACTTCCTGCTTGTTCCCGGAGATCCCTTAAAACCCTGCAGCAGCAGATCATCTAGTGGCTCTTCTGTCTGCGTTGTTGGCTGAATATTCAGGGCAGCCAAGGAATGAGCAATGAGTGCTCAGATTTCTTCCTTGTGGAACACCCGAAAGACATTCAGGTCATCCCCTGTGACAATCTCTCCTCCTTCCAACTCTGGGGATGATTCCCCGCAGAGCTCTGCTGCATCCTCCTCTGTCTGATCCACAGAGGAATCCTTGACACATCAATTAGGACATCCTTCCATGCCTCTATTCTCTTGGGATGTCCCCTAACCAGGGTCTCCATGGAATAATGACTCCCCTGCAGCAGCTGCCCCTGCAGATTTACCTGGGAGCTCGCCTGTTGTTGCCTGTCTCTTATTAAGGCAATATGCCTTATGCAGAGACAAGATAAACTCTAGGGAGAAAGGGCACGTCAGCCCTTCCGGTTTTGCTGGCGTTCCAGTCTGGGTGAGTGGTGCTGCATGCACTTTTTACATTTGGTCTTATGTTTACTCTTCTTCTCCCGCTCCCCTGGCAAAATGGCCGCCGTTCCTGCCAAAACCATGGGAACCGCCAGCCGAGGAGAATTACTGCCTGAGGTTGCCCTGTCTTTTTGCATGGTCCATGCTACCAAATCTCTCTCCAGCATATTGCCCCGACGTGAACAGATTCGGTAAAGCCCTGAAGACCTTAAGCCGCGACTGCTGCCACACTGCACACACGCTGGAGGAGCTGGACTCATGCACCCACCGGCCTGTAGCTGCTCTCCACGCAGATGCTGCCCCAAGCAAGAGAAAAAAAATTGAGAGTTGTGCCGCCATCAAACCGCACGAACGGCCCCAGCAATCGCCCCTTGACAAAAGAGAACACGGTAAGGACTTATCCCTGCAGTCTACCATTGCCCGTCAGCCTTGCCTGCATGAAGATAGCTACAGGTTCTCTGGCTAACAGATCTTTGGCTATCCCACTGGGAAGATGGGGAGGAAGGGACCTGGGCTCCCAGGTATGCACACTCCCAGGCAGTTGGTGCTCGCCACTTTGCTCAAGGCAGGTCCTGCCTCAGCAGCCTCCTGCACTTCCCTGATTATCCGTAGGAGCATGCTCCCAGCCTTCACTGTTCTGGCCCTGAGAATACCTTGCCAGGGCAATCAGGATTTTTTTTTAAATAAAGATTTTTTTTCCCTTTTAACTTTTATTGCTTTTTTTTTTTTTTTTTTTTTTTTAATATAACTTAAATTGCCTATTCTAACTGCCTTGGAGCCCACAAGGAAGAGCTCCTCCCCAGCTGCTGAGGACTGAAAGACTGGAGTCAAGAGAGGTAGGAGGAGTTCTTAAGCTACATCAGCAAGACTCTGGTCTTGTTCAGTCCTCAGCTGCTGGAGGGGGCATTTACTACCTATTCGTGGACTGGCCTTGAGAGACGAAGAGAAATATCTTATTTGCTATCCTTCTGTCCAAGGGCCACTCAAATCAGCTGCAGGATTGATTCAGCTTATCCGTGAGGACAATGTCCCTGCCTGTTAGGTAGGGATACTGAGGGTCATCCAACATGAGATGGCCTAGTTCCACATCCTGCCAGTACTCCTGCTGAAAAGATAGCCCGAGTAGCAGGGTTTTTTTGGTTTTGCTTTTTTAAAATCACATCACGTCACTGCTACTTCTCAGAAGATCAAAGCCAAAAATACTAGTCTGGACAAGTTCATACCAGGGCATGCACAAGCCTGTCTCATTCTATGGGTGATCAAAACTGCTGGACGGATAGATGTTGGTATCCCAATCCAATCCGACAGGAAGCATTAGGTCAGAGATTCAGTTTTATGGACAGCAAGGAGAGCTCACACCTCACTTTAGTCCAGAAGAGACTCCCAGAGTCCTTCATTTGAAGTTTTTTGGAACCACACGCAAAAGTAGAGGGAGGTCTTGCAAGCATTTCATTTAAAAAAAAGAAATGGGGGGAGAAATTTTTAGAAAAAAGGGAGAATCCATCTGGTCTGAGAACCAAGTGGAGGTATCTAAATACAAGGTAGCTGCAGATTCTCTACAAGGAATAAGGAACATTTTCTGTTGTCACAAAGTTCACAGAATGCCATCTCAAGCATGAGAAGCCAGTGATTACTCTGAAGGAAACCAAGTACTAGGCAAGTGAGTTTCTGTGCAGTGGTGCAAATGCTGGTGCACTTACATTATATAACAGCATAGATCGCATGCCAAGAAATAGACACTCTTTAAAAGTAGGCGGCAACCTATGAAGAGACAGTTAAATGAATGAACATTCCAGGTGACAGAATTTTGGGTGTAATAGGGGGTTTGGCCTGGCAGCTTCCTTCTGGCTCTGTGGACTTCCAAGCTCAAACACAATTGGCCTCTGTTAGGCAAAGGCACCATGAACTTCTTTCTCAACTGTCTGATATTTCTACTCAACCCCTTATTTCATCCACCCCAGCTATCACAACAATCCTTGGACAGGAGACATGAACACTTGGCTTCTTCTAAAATCTTGCATAGTGGATCTAAACTACATGCTGCTATTATGCAATGGAAGAATTCCCTCCTACCAGGCCATGAATGCTGCCTCTACAGAACTCAGGCATTTCTTATATATATTAAGTAGGTGGTTTTCTAATTCTTCTGCGTAGACTTGGTTAGTGCTAGTCAACAATGGAAGGAAGCAGAATCCTGTGTAATGTGTTATTACTTCAGTCTTATTTCATGCCTTAATGTATATAATGCAAAACACAAGTTACAGCAGTTGCATATGCAATAATATTTCAGTATCAAAAACGATCCACTAAACTAATGGTGAAATTAGGCTTTACCTGCTAATTGGCTTTCCTTGAGGAACTCCAGTCCAGTCCCGCAACCTCAGGGTTGTGCACCTCTTCCAGCAGCTTGGAGACTGAGCATGTCACAATCTTGATGACCTCAGGATACTTAGGAAGCTGGCACCACCCACCAGCCCCCAAGTAACCTACTGACAAAGCAGACTCACAGGAGCAATAAATAAGTAGTCAAAAAACAAATTAAACTACAAGGGAACCCCCTCGGGGGGGGGGGGGGGGAACCTTCTTCCCAAGGAGCCCGCTCCCTGGCCCTAACCCTGCACACAGGAGCCTTCAAACCATAGGAGCATAGCTGACCACCTGCCTCTATCCCATTGCTCTGCCCGCCCCCCCCCCCCCCAATGCGGAGGATGGGCTAAGCATCTTACCCAAAGAAACATGCACAGGCACCTCTGTCTCTTCCCCCTTAGTGATGATGTGCGGCTATCTCTCCCACAGGCCCTTTACTCAAGCTGAAATTCTTCCAGCTCGGGGTCGCACACAACTCGCAAGTTTCCAGAAGGGGAGGGTTCTGGGACGGAACTGGAGTTCCTCAAGGAAAGCCAATTAGCAGGTAAGTCCTAATTTCACCTTCCTCATTTTCCCTCCAGTCCAGTGCCGCACCTCAGGAATGTAACAGAGCCACCAAAACACGGGAGGGACCTGACAGCCCGGCCTGGATCACCGCTGAACCGAATCTCACTTCCCCTGCTGCCTGCACATCCAACCGATAATGCTTCACAAACGTATGCAAGGACGACCAAGGTGGCCACCCGACAGATGTCCTCCTGCGGAACCAAGCTGCACTCCACCCAGAAGGCAGCCTGAGCCCTGGTAGAATGAACCCGCAGGCCCTGCAGGACCTCTTGCCCTGCAACAAATAAACTAACACAATCGCTTCCTTAATCCACCTGGAAACGGAGGACTTTGCCACAGCTTCCCCCTTCCGCAGCCCTCCAAACAGAATGAATAACCAGTCCGACCTCAAACAACGCCGTTCTCTTGAGATACCGTCTCGAACACCTAACATCCAGGAGACACAACAGCAGATCTCTTAACGCCTCGGCCAAACCTAATACCACCGATAGAGTAACCGGCTGATTCAAATGAAACGGCGACACCACCTTTCGCAGGAAAGAGGGTACCGTTCACACAGTGACCTTCTCCTTGGAGGACAGAAAAGGTTCCTGACACGATAATGCCTGGAGCGCAGAGATTCTCCTGGCCGAACAGATCACCACCAAAACCCCCGTCTTCAATGTCAAATCCTTCAGGGAACACGACGCTATCGGCTCGAAAAGCACCAGATTGGAGGTCCCAAACAGTACCAGTGGCCTTGCCGGCGGGTGAAGCTGCTTCATGGCCTGCAGGAAATGAACAACATCCGGATGAGTTCCTAAGGAGGCCCCCTGGATCCTCCCACGATAATATGCCAATGCGGCCACTTGCACTCTCAGGGATCCACAGGAAAGCACTTTATTGAGCCCTGCCTGCAAGAAGTCCAACACCTCTGGAACTGATGCCAACAGTGGCCAGCAACTGTTCTTGGCATACCAACTCTCAAAAACTCTTCACACCCGAACATACAAGGACAGGGACCTCTTCTGGGCTCCGAGAAGCATAGAGATCACCTGGACAGAATAACCCTGCTTACTTAACCTAGCCCTCTCAAGAGTTATGCCGCAAGTGAGAACAGATCCACCTGTGGCATTAGCACTGGCCCCTGAACCAGGAGGTCTGGCCTACTGGGAAGCCTCCATGGCTCGGCCGCCCTCAGCCGTACCAGGTCTGCATACCACGGCCGCCGCCTGTGCCTCCACTCTGAACCACTCGACCTATGACAGCCCATGGAGGGAAGACAGAGCTGTCCCTGCCTGGGCAGGCGCTGCTTAAGAGCGTCCAGACCTTTGGACATTTTTTCCCTTCACAGACTGTAGAAACGGCTTGCTTTGTCCGATGCAAATGTCGCCATCAGATGCATGATCGGCTCCCATGCACCAGAGCACAACCTGCTCGAAAACACATTGGTTCAGCTGCCACTCCCCAGGGTCCAGCTGTACACGACTGAGGTAGTCTGCCATGACATTCTCCGTGCCGGCCACGTGTGCCACTGAAATTGCCTGTAGATGGGCCTCTGCCCACCCCAGTAACATCTATGCGTCACTTTCCAAGGTGACTCTGCCCGTGCCCCCCTGCCAATTGACGTACGCTACTGTGGTGGCATTGTCAGAGAAAACCCACACGGCCCTCCAGTGCGTGAGTGAAACCTCTGCAGAGCGAAGCGAACAGCTCTCATCTCCAGCCGATTGATGGACCATATACGCTCCTCTGCGGTGTGATAAGGAAGCTTATCATAGCTCAGGAAGGAACTATAGAAAAGGTGAAGGGACTCTGAACAAGCAACCTGTCAGTTCTGGTAGAAATAAGAAAACAGAATTTTCCCATAAAAGACTACCAGTCCCAGAATGCACCAGGTTTCCAACAGCCATTAGAGGAGCTGAAGTGAGGAAACGTGTGTTCAATCAGGAGGGCTATGAGGTAATCCCCAAGCACTCATCTCAAAGGGCAGGGCCTGATTCAGCACAGCTGCGCTGTGCTAGGGTGGAGCACTCATCAAAGCAGAATAAAGGTAGAGTTTATTCTTTAGAGAATTATCCTCAGTTTCATCTGGGAGATCCTTATCCTCAGTTTCATCTGGGAGATCCTCAGAATCAGCTTGGATATCCTCAGCTTGGACGTCTTCATCATCTGGAGGATCATCAGAAGCAGAAGCCAGAGCGGACGGACAAAGAGCAAGAAACCCTTTGGAAGAAAGAAGAGGAAAGCATTTGGGAGGCCTAAAGGAGTCCAGAGCAGTACGTATACTGGGAGACATTCAAAAGGCCAGCATACACCATTGGACTGGGGAAAGCCAGAGGAATGGTGCTGCAGAGCTAGGAATCTCCAGAGGGTACCTGTGAGGGAGACGGCTGCACTTGGAAGGGACCCTAGGACCCGTGCCAGAAGGTATGTGAAGAGAGATCCAGTGTCCAGGGATCTGGATTGGAAGGCTGGACATAAGAACTGGACTACATACTGGCCAGGCTATTTAGAGAGGAACTCTAACAGCAATGGAAGCTCAGGTATGAACACTGATCTATGCCCTAGCTATAACCTTGAAAGACAGCAGGGAAACAAGTATTCTCCTGAGAGTGCTACATTGAGAAATTCCTCTGTGCCAATCCATGATATTGAACCCATGATTGTTGAAGAAGGGGGAGCGGTCTTAGATACAGGCTGTGAATATATGGATTGCTCTCTGTCTAAACTCCTTTGGTAATTTTACAAAGTACAGCAACCATCACAAAGAAATACAAACTTGTTCTTTAATCTACTCAGAAAAGCTCCTGAAGTAGGATTTGAGCCATGCAGTAGAAAGCAAGCCAGCTAAGGGGTTTCAGCTGGGTAACTGCTAGCAATTGAGCCTTACCTAATTGCTTGTGAGCTCTGAGGGAATCACTTCTGAGTCTATGTGTGAAGATATAAGAAGTTAACCTGAAAAGAACAGTTTTTCCCTTCTTTGTGGGTTTTGCTTGTTGTTTGATACATTGCTAAGAAAATATTAGCTAAAGCCTACAGAAAAGACCAGTTTGTTACCAACCAGGTCTTTATATTTTTGCTTTGATTGCCTGACAAAGTTCAACTGTTGTTTTCCTGATTTTGTTTTTCTAAGTTTAACACTGAAAGCAAGTATCCTGTTTTATGTGCTACCAAGCATATCTGTGTTGGGAGAAATAACCCCATAAATAAATATCTTATTGGCTTTACACTCAAGCACAACTAATTATTGTGAGCAGCTGTGTCTGGTGTGAATGGACTGCATTTCCCACAATCCCTTGCAAATCATATTGATATATGCACTTGCCAAGACTGTGAACATTCTCACCCAGGCAGCCGTCTGATAGCGGACCATTGCCCCTGAGCAACTCTCCCCTCGTAGTGAGCTCCTCAGCATGTGAGGCTGGCATCTGTCATTACGGGAACAGCTTGGTGACTCCAAAGGAACCCCCGTTGCCAAATTCCCTTCGCTAAACCACCACCTGAGGGGCCTTCGGACTTCTCTCATGCAAGTCAACGTCCTCGACAGGGGTGACTGATGTGACCACCGGTGCAGCAGAGCTCTCTGCAAGGGCTTCGTGTAGGCTCACGCCCATGGGACCAGATCGATAGCCGCTGCCATGATCCCCAACAGTTGAAGATAATGCCACGCAGATTGTGCCACCATGCACAGGAACTGACGAACCAGCAACTGCAGAGCCTCTGCCCTCCATCACAGCAGAAACACACGGCCCCTGTGGGTGTCGAAATCGGGCTCCCAGGTACTCGTGGTCCTGGGAGGGGGTCAAATGACTTGTCAACATTGATGACCCAACCTAGCTCGCTCAACATATTGACTACCCGAGCTGTGGCCTGAGCGCTTTCCCTCTCGGACTTGGCCCGGATGAGCCAATAGTCCAGGTACAGATGAACTAATATGCCCTCGCGATGCAAGGCCAGCGCTACCATGACCATCACCTTGGTGAAAGTTCGAGGGGCCATCACTGAACAGCAACATCTGAAACTGAAAATGTCCCATAGGCACCACGAAGCACAGGTATTGGTGATGATCTGGATGGATAGGAACTTTGTAAGTATGCTTCTGTCAGGTCTAGAGAGGTCAGGAACTCCCCCTCCCGAACAGCCATCATCACCAATCCGAGGGTCTCCATATGAAAACGTGGAACCCGCAGACTTTTGGGCTGAGGAAGCGGCCAAAGTTGCGAAATAGCCTCTGCCTGCTCCTCGAAATCCATGAAACAGTGGAGTCCTGGCTGCAAAACACCCTCTTTGATAGGGGAGAGAGTCTCTCTGTCCAGAACCGCCAAAACTCCAGGGCCTGTCCTCTGCTTGCTCCGGTGACCCGACTCTGCTACAGCTTATCCTCAGGACGTCGACCACCTTTGGACTCCCCCCCCAAGTTCTTTACCAACTTCTCCAAATCCTCCCTGAACAACTGCTTCCCTTTGAACAGCAGCTTGCTCAAATGGGCTTTCGAGGACACATCCGCCGACCAGTTACGAAGCAAGAGGTAGCAGTGAGCCGCTACCATCGAGGCCATACTGTTAGAGAGAGACCTGACCAGGTCATAGAAGGCATCGGCCAGGTAGGCTGCTCCCGACTCCAGCCTGGCCGCCGCTCCTTGATCCTGGGCTGCCTCTGTTGACTCAGGGATACTTTGCACTCAACGCAAACAGGCGTTTAATTACCCTATGTAGCGGAAATACCTTTTGAGGCTTGCGGAAAGCCTGTATAATCAGATCCTCCAAGGTCTCCTCCTCGGCCGACCCCGCCGAGGGCATGTTAAGCGTCTTAAGCGACTCAGAGTCCCACCAGCTCCTCGTTCCATTAGACCCTTACAACCTGAGACTCATCCTCCTGAGGGATCTCTCCCTCCTCGAGATCCATGCCAGCTCCAGTTCCCCCTCTGAGAAGAGGAGCCCGCCCTGCCTGCCACCTCCTTCCCCCGGTGCTTCTTAGCAGGGATGTGCACAGGGTCCTGACCTGCAGTCGATGAGCCTCCCGGCACCTTTCTCTTCCTCGCCCTCAGCCTGTTGCTTGAGGCAGAATACCTTGTGCAGCAACACCACAAACTCAGGAGAGAAATCTCCAGGTACAACCCCACTCTGCCCCTGAGAGGAAGGGGGGCCTGGAAAGTCCAAATCCTGACAAGGCTGCAGCATAGGCGGGGCCAGCATGGGCCCATCTCTCTGTGGACCGGGTCCAAACGTTGGCTAATCCGGACTCCCCTCGGGGTCCCCCGTTTCCTCCATCATGGCCTGTTCTGCCATGCACGTCTCTGCTGCGCATCCCCGGCAAATGCCCTCCCAGAGAGCGAGCTCCTGCATGCCCCACACACTCCACACTGTGTTCTCGCTGGCATGGCCAGTGCCAAGGCCCCCACTTACTCTGGAGTCTCACTCCCTTTTTTTTTTTCTTCAGCGCCCAACTAAAACGCTATCCGAGGTGCAGGATAAGCCCAAAGGACAAACAAACCAAAAATCGTAGCTGAGAAATCAAAGCAAGTAAAGATAGAGGACAAAAACAATGCAGGGAAAAACCGTGGGAGCAAGAACTGCCGCTGTGAGCCTTCCCACTCAAACAAAAATGCACCACCCCTACACCTGTCCCATTCGGGCCGATGCCACGTGCCCTGCAACAGAGGCCTCCCACCAGCAAACTCCCTTCTGTGGCTCTCCTACTGCAAGTGCTCCGGGCAGTCAGCCGATGGCTCTCGTGTGCTCTGCCGAATCGCGGCTTTGGCACTGAGTGGGGGGGGGGGGGTGAAAAAAGGGGTGCGCTTGCCTCCTGGAAAACCCACTGTGCCCCTCCCCCCCAAAACACCACTCCTCACCTGCAGAACGGGTTTGGGAACAGTGTCTGCCTTTAAGCTCAATGACCGGCACAACTACGGCCCTCTGAGCAACTCGCAGGTTCCCTGTCTCCTAGTTTCTTTTTGTTTTATTTAACCAACTCACTGGTTGAAGCCTTCAGTGCGGAGGGAGGAGAGAAAGCTAACCCCACACCACCTAGAACAGAAAATTAAAGAAAATAAAGAAAAACAGTTTTCCTAGTTGTCCCTTCAGTGAGTCCTGCCTCAGGGATCACCTGCTCCAGCTGCTTCAAAACTGAGCTTCCTGGGGGCTGGTGGGTGGTTCCAGTTGCCTAAGTATCCTGAGGTCATCAAGATTGTGACATGCTCAATCTCCAAGCTGCTGATAGAGGTACACAACCCTGAGGTGAAGGCCTGGACTGGAGGGACGATAAGGAAATTAATGTAACAGCAATGGACAGCAGCCACTGAACAAATTCATACTGACAATCTCACAGCAAACCACATGGGAGAAAAAAAATCATAATTCAAATTATGATGCATATTTATCAGAGGCAAATCATGAGAGAAACAGATTAGATATGAGGGTCAAAACTATGCTTACCTTTTGCTTAGCAAACCCAGGATCAATGACAAATACAACACCATCTATAGTTAATGATGTTTCAGCAATGTTAGTGGATACAACTACCTGTTGAAAGATATTTACAGTCATCGGTCATTTTTTTTAATCATCAAAGTACTTTATACACAATAGATGCTTAGTCTTTATTCACTATCTTTTATGACATAGTTAAGGCATCTGGTTCCAGGACTATATATTTTTATAACTGTTGCAATATTCAAGCACCTGCATCTATTTGTATGCAAGTTCTAATAAAGTATCATGGTGCTCTATTTAGTGTGTGAAAATAAAACTATTTTTGCATAATTTTATATTTTTTAGGCACAATTCCCTGGGATATAATTAAGCATTTCTGTAACAGGCCCTCAATCTATTACACTGTTGCCTGATTGCCTTTGAGCCTTTTGGGCATACATTATGTTTATACATGCGAGACAGGCGTAGCATTTAGAAGGGAGGCCCAATTCAAGCTGAGTATCTTTCTGGTAACATGTATATGATTGATTTTTTTGAGAAAACTGGCTTTTGGTGTTTTACATTGCTTGTCTGCTGCTGGGTAATTTTTGTTTCTGGAATTCCATTCTAAAAAACAAGCAAGTTAAGACATTTTTGCTGGATAGTGTTTTATTCCCTGACAACTTTAATATAGAAATTCAAAGGAGAAGGCCAGAAACTATGTCAGTTGGAAGCGTTAAACAGTGATAGGTGGTAATTCCTTCCCTCGCACCTTCTAATCTTACTGTATGGGCTGACTTAAGGGACTAAATTGAACTGAATTTCTTAGCACTGGCTGGAAGGGAAGAATAATGAACTAATTTAAAATATTTGTTGGTCACCTTTCGATGTGAAAGATGTTTTCTTATGTAGAGGATAAAGAAAAAGAAGAACTGCTTAACAAATATTTCTGTTCCATGTTCACTAGGGGCTGGAAATAGGACCACAGGAGACGGACCAAGAATGGCAGTTAGATAGGATCCTGAATAATTTTTGAATATACCCTGCTTCACTCCTCACCATCTTCATCCCTTTACTCAAAGCAATGGGAGAGAGAGAGAGTAATACGTTAAAAAACAATTCACACACACAGAATTATGTTAAAAACACAGTACTCTTAAGGCTTTAAGGGAAGGGAGTCCACAGTCCTGCAAACTCTAGCAGTTCCTGTAAATCCCCCTCAACCTGGCTAGACCAGAGTACCTCAATTATTGATAGAGAAACTGCGTCGTCAGTGCCTTTTTTGTTACAAGTCTTGTTATGGGACAAAGTAAGCAGAGACATATCGCTTAGCTGAATTAGAAGCAGCAAAAACCATTCTGTCCCTTCTGCTAAACATTGCCTTGTTTTTGGGTACACATCTCTCTCCAAGCTGCTAGTTAATTCTAAGACATTCTCCATATTTACTCTTTCAAAGGTCTCTGGTACTCCATTTCAAGTCCCTCTCAACAATTTTCAGAACACACTGAGAAGCTAACTAAACAAAAGTAGACAGTTGACAGAGCTGGATGGAAGCTATTGGTTTGGCATATATTAAGTAAGGGGTTGGAGATTCTGGAGGGTCTTTGGGTATCCTCTACCAGGGCACAGCTATCTTAAGTCCTCTCTGCATGCCTTCTCCAAGTATAACCATTTGAATCTGCAGGCCAAGGGAGATATTGTATTTGAGGAAGGTGTTCAAAGAGAACTCTAGGCATCTTCCACCTGGGATAATAGAGCTTCAATACATCCCACACATCTGGACTGGTTGTATACTTGATCACATCCTTTCCTTGAATCCTGCTAGACCAGTCCAGAACGCACTCAGGATACCTAGGTCTAAAATCTGCTATTCTTGTTGAGAATTACTATTGTAGTGTTGGGTTCAGTGCATCTAGAACTGGACCTTTTGCAGGATTCTTGCCCATGTGGCCAGAGGCGAGGGGAAAGGCATAATGCTAACTGTGGAGGGCTTTGGATCCACTCCAGCCAAGAGTTTAAAAAAGTAATGTTCATTGTTTAATGTTGTGGTTCAGTTATTTTCTTCCTTTATCATTATACTGTTTCTCTCAGCTGCAGGACCTGTTCCACACCAGTGCAAGTACATCGGGAAAAAGATATGGTTCTCTATCTGTGCAGGAGAACATGACCCACATGTCTAGGCTGGTCTGGCAGAATGATAAAAAAGTTGTCATCTGCAACAGTATGGAATTTACCACCTTAATCATTGTGCACCAAAATTCCTCATCATGTTTAATGGATCAAAAATCTGTGGCCATTACAAATATGGAAAGCAAGGAGAGCACTGTTTATGGTATTCTTTCCAAACCCTCCCCCCACGTTTGTATCTGCCTAGCCTCTGTGTGTTGCATCTGCCTCTGTGTGTGCACAGTTCTGTTTTGTATGTTTATCTGGTATATGTGTATTTATGCATAAATATACGTTAGTTATGTATGTGCATTCATTATCGTTACCTAGTTGCATCCATTATAGACAGGTTATCAAATACAATAAATGTGTGTGTGTTTGTGTGCTTGTAAGAGAGAGATAGATGAGAGGGGAGGACTGTGATAGGTGCAATTCAGTAACCACTGTATTACTGTGAAGCAGTGTTTGCATGCTGCAGATGTTGGACAGTTTTTCCTATAGAAATGCATTGAGGGTGGGGGGGGGGGGGGGGAGACAAGATGGCAGCAGGAATGTCCTCCGGCATCACACTCCTGTTTTGACTTGCCTCAACGCAGCGTGTGCCCTACTGTGCCCCTGCGCCCCATCGAAACAGAAGCGCAAGCAAGCCAGCCTACCCTCGGGCTCAGCTTTTCCACACCAGTGACTGAAAGGACTTTGGAAGCATGTGGTTTTCAGCATCTGGGCCAGGATCAGCATCTCTGATGGGACCGTGGGGTGAGCTCTCTGTGAACCTGAGCACCTTAGGAATTTTCTTGAGCCCCAAGCAGCGTACAGCCCCAGTGCGACCCAGAAATGCTAGTCCTGTTGGCTGTGCGCTTCCCTCCGGCTTGCCGACAAGCATGCCATTGAAGGGAAGCAAAGAGGGCAGGCAGACAGTTACACCGACTGGAAGTGTGCAGGAGGGAGAATTATCAGCTGCTGGATTAATCTCTGTTGTGCAATCGCTACTGGTGATTTCCAGGTCGGGGCAGCTTCCAGAGATTGGTGAACTGGTAAGACAGGTTGTAATTACACTGGATTCGCCATGGGGCGCCATTACAGCTTTGAGCTCTTCCCTTTCGTCTGTTGTGAGAACTGTGAGTTTCTCAGGTGAAATGTACTGTTGCTGAGATGTGCAAAGTGCCAGAAGAGCAAGGTGGAAAAATTGCTCAGTTGAAAGAACAAATTGGACTGCTTCGGGAAGCTAATGTTGCCCAGATAAAGGATAAGATGCTGTTGTCTAGAAAGACAGAAAATTTGGAGACTCAATCTCAGAAGAATAATCTAAGACCGGGTTCTCAAATACACGGCCCGCGAGAGCGCTTTGTGCGGCCTGCGACGGAGGGAAACAAAAAAAAAAAAAACCTGGCTTCTGCTGCTGCAGCCGTGGCAGCAGCAGAATCAGCTGTCCCGCGGCCCCTTCCCCTCTGTCCGGAAGAGCCCTGAGTCTGCTCCATCAGCGGCAGGCTTTTCAAGCCGCGAAGAGAGTATTTCCCTCTTGCGCGGCTTGAAAACGCTTAAGCCGCGCGAGAAGGAAATACTCACTTCGCGGCTTGAAAAGCCCGCCGCTGATGGAGCAGACTCAGTGCTCTTCCGGACAGACGGGAAGGGGCAGCGGGACAGCTGATTCTGCCACTGCCACAGCTGCAGCAGCAGAAGCCAGTTTTTTTTTTTTGACAGTTGATTCTGCCGCTGCCACGGCGGCAGCAGCAGCCAGGATTTTTTTTTAATTTTATTTACTAGGGCTGATGGGGGGGGTTAGGACTGGAAATGGGCTGATGGGGGTTAGGAAGGACTGGAGGTGGGCTGATGGGGGGGGAGTTAGGACTGGTAATGAGCTACAGAGGGGCTAAGACTGAAATGGGGTAATGGGGGGTTAGGACTGGAAGTGGGCTAATGGCAGCGGGGGGGCGGGGTTAGGACTGGTAATGGGCTATGGTGGGGGCTAGGACTGGAAATGGGCAGATGGGGGTTAGGGCTGGAGGTGGGCTGATTGGTGGGTTAGGACTGGTAATGGGCTATTTCATTAAGTATGCATGGTCTCTTACATCTGGTGACATGTAGATGTACAGTAGTGGCCAAAAAATTAAGGCAGTCCAAAATATCAGAATTTTATTAGAAAAGTACGTGTTATTGTCACTTGGCTCCTCCTCACAGTGGAAGAGTAGCCTAGTGGTTAGAACACTGGCTTGGTAACCAAGTAACCAGGGTTCGATTCCCACTAGCACTCCTTGTGGCCTTGGGCAAGTCACTTAACCCTCCATTGCCTCGGAAGAAAGGCCTGGCAATCTACTTCCGGTGACACTGCCAAGAAAACCCAGGAGTTTCTGGGTCGCCAAGAGTCAGGACTGACTCGAAGGCACATATTGCATTTACATTGTCACTTTCATGGTCAAAAGCTTTAAGAACCAAAGTTATGTATGTCATTTTTAAAGTTTTATTCAGGAAACAACAGATGTGTCGATATTTGATAGGGTTTCAGCACAGCCTGGATTCTTGTAGACACACTGTTAACTAGCGTTTTACAGTATGCTGGAGTGATTTCGTTGACCCATACATGCTTGAGTATGTCCTTTAAATCTGATTCTGAATTTGGACGGTGTGCTGCCACCTTTTTCTTCATAAGATTTCAACAGTTTTCATGTGTATTTTAAAATGAAATTAGTTCTTACCTGCTAATTATCTTTCCTTGAATATTCTCCGGGCCAGTCCAGGGAAGGTTAGGTTAGGTTGTCAATCCCCTTCAGCAGCTGAGGATATGAAGACATCAAGTTTTCTTGAGCCGTGAAGCCCCTCCCCCTGGTGTCAACTGTCAGTCTTCTTTATGACAAAGCAGCATACTAATATTAAACTGAAATAAAACATAACATCAACTCCTATAAACTGAATATGTTCCATAGTCCTATAGAAACAGAGGAATGTATAATTTTCCGTTTCATAAACTTTATAATTAAATATTTTTCCTCTTTTTAATTTTATTTTTTTTTTTTTTTTTTTTTTTTTTTTCAATAAATAAAAGCATAATAGTAAAAGCATAATAGGGAGGGACCCTGGACTGGCCCGGAGAATATTCAAGGAAAGATAATTAGCAGGTAAGAACTAATTTCATTTTCCTTTCCATTTCTCCGGGCCAGTCCAGGGAAGGTTAGGGCAATACCAGAGCAGTTCCTAAACTCGGGAGGGACCAGCCAACCCTGCAATAAGAGCTGACGCGCCCACTCTGGCATCTTCCCTGGCATGAACATCCAAGCGGTAATGTTTTGAAAACGTATGCAGCGAAGACCACGTCGCTGCTCTACAAATATCTACCGGAGGCACAAAAGCAAATTCCGCCCAGGAGGTTGCTTGAGCCCTAGTAGAATGCGCTTTTAAACCAACCGGTGGAGACCGTCCCCCAGCTTGGTAAGCCGCTGAAATAGCACATCGTACCCAACGAGCAATTGTTGACTTTGAAGCTGGAAGCCCTTTCCTGGACCCAGCATACTGAACAAATAATCTATCCGTTTTACGAAAAGGTTTGGAAATTTTAAGGTAATTCTTTAACACCCGACCTAGATCTAATTTCTTGAGAGCTCTATCGATCGGAGAACTAGATAAATTTGAAAAAGTAGGTAACACCACTGACTGATTAACATGAAAAACAGAAATTACTTTTGGTAAAAAACTTGGGACTGTGCGAAGCACCACTCGTTCAGGCAGAAATTGCAAATAAGGCTCTTGACAAGACAAAGCCTGCAAATCCGAAATTCTCCTAGCTGAACACAAAGCTACTAAAAACGCTGTTTTCCATGAACATTCTCTTGGAGATTGTGAAGAAATAGCCGCCAATGGCGAAGTTGATAAAGCCTCTAGAACAATATTCAGATCCCACGGAGGCACAATCTTACGCAATGGAGGCCGAAGAATTTTTGCCGCCTTAAAAAATCTTTGAACATCTGGATGAAACGACAATCTACGATTTTGAACCAAACCTCTAAAACATGATAATGCGGCCACTTGAACCTTAAGGGTATTAACCGCTAAACCTTTATCTAAACCTTCTTGAAGAAACAAGAGCAACTGTGGCAAAGATGCTACCCGTGGAAGAACATTCTTTTGTTTACACCAATGTTCGAATAACCTCCATACTCTGACATAAGCAAGAGATGTTCTCTGCCTCCTAGAATTAAGCAACGTAGCTATTACAGAACTTGCATAACCTTTGCGTGCTAAACGAGCCCTCTCAAGAGCCAAGCCGTAAGCAAGAAGCGATCTACTTGTGGCATGAGAACGGGACCTTGAAATAATAGATTGATCCTGACCGGCAGACGCCAAGGAGGCGCTATTAAAAGCCGCTTCAGATCCGCATACCAAGGACGGCGAGGCCAATCTGGTGCAATCAGAATCACGGAGCCTCGGTGTCCCGCTATGCGTTGAAGAACACGATTCACCATTGGCCACGGAGGAAAAACATACAAAAGTACGTTCTCCGGCCAAGGTTGAACTAGAGCATCGAGACCCTCTGACATGCGTTCCCTTCGTCTGCTGAAAAATCGACTTGCTTTGGCATTGCTGAAAGTCGCCATCAGATCCATAACTGGTTGACCCCATTTTAAGGTCAACTCGCGAAAAATCGCCACATTTAATTCCCATTCCCCTGGGTCTAAAATGTTGCGACTGAGATAATCTGCCTGAACATTCTCTTTGCCAGCTACATGAGTCGCTGACAGAGCTAGAAGATGGCTCTCCGCCCAAGCCATTAACTCCTGACATTCGCTTAGAAGAGAAGAACTTTTCGTCCCCCCTTGCCGATTGATATATGCTACTGTGACAAGATTGTCCGAGAACAAACGGACCGCCTTTCCCTCGAGAAGACGTTCGAAGTGCAGAAGAGCCAATCGAGCTGCACGCAACTCCAACATGTTGATCGACCATAAGGTCTCCTCCTGAGACCACAAACCTTGAACCACTTGAGTCTGACAATGTGCTCCCCAGCCCGTTAAACTGGCATCCGTGGTGACTAAAACCCATGTGGGCTCCTGTAAAGGAATGCCTGCTGACAGATGTACAGGGTCCAACCACCAGTTCAGACTCTTTCTTACTACTTCCGGGCAAATCAGACCTTGAGACAGGGGGTGAAGCTGCGGAGACCAACGGGAAAGCAGAGCCTGTTGCAACAGTCTCATGTGAGCTCTGGCCCATGGAACCAGATCCAAAGCTGCAGCCATGGATCCCAAAAGTTGCAAGTACATCCATGCTGATGGAGCCTGGACTTTTAAAAATGCCTTCACCTGCTGTAATATCTTGTTTATTCTGACCTCCGTTAAGAAAGCTGTTCCTCGAACAGTGTCGAATAAGGCCCCTAGATAAGTCAGTTGCTGAACTGGCTGTAATTGACTCTTGGCCTGATTTATGACCCAACCTAGTTGTTCTAAAAGTTGAACAACTCGAGCTGTTGCTACTTCCGAAGCCAAATGAGAATCTGCCCTGATCAACCAATCGTCGAGGTAAGGATGGACTCTGATGCCCTCTTTTCTTAGAGCCGCCGCTACCACTACCATGAGTTTTGTGAAAATCCGCGGAGCCGTTGCAAGGCCAAAGGGCAGAGCTTGAAACTGGAAATGACCCATTGGAAGTGCAAAACGTAAAAACTTTTGATGGGAAAGCCTTATTGGAATGTGAAGATAAGCCTCCGTAAGATCTATTGACGAGAGGAATTCCCCTGGACGCACTGCTCGAATTACCGTACGCAGTGTCTCCATGCGAAAATGAGGCACCCGCAAAGCACGGTTGACGCCCCTGAGATCGAGTACTGGACGAAAAGAATCCTTTTTCTTCGGAACGACGAAATAAATCGAGTATCGACCTTGACCGTACTGGTCTCGCGGCACCGGAACAATAGCCTGTAGGTGTAATAGATGAAAAATCGTCCCCACTATCGCTTTTTCCTTTAACCCTGGAGGACAGGGAGACAGGACGAAAGCTGGAGACAAGGGGAAAGCGAAATCTAGTGCATACCCTTTTTGAACTATCTCCAACACCCATTTGTCTGTGGTGATCTCGGTCCAGGCCTTTGAAAATCTCTGTAGACGGCCTCCTACAGGAACAAATGCCTGGACCAGGAGACCTTCATTGTGGCTTTTTGGATGCATTTTGAGAAGACGGGAAGTAAGATCTACCGTAGCCTCTTGCTCCACGAAAGGACTGTCCGCGAAATCCCGAACGACCTCTGGAATAAGGAACAAATCGCGCTCCCCGAAATCTCCTAAAATCTCGTCCAGCACCTCGAAAAACTCCTAAGGCACGAACAGGCCTTTGTCTATCCTCAGGCAAACGACCTCCCTTAGAATCACTTAAATCTTTAATAATTTTATCCAGAGCCTCTCCAAAAAGCAATTTCCCCTTATATGGTAATTTGCTAAGACGCGATTTAGAAGACACATCTGCTGCCCAGTTACGCAACCACAAGAAACGTCTAGCCGCAATCAATGATGACATTGATTTAGCAGCCATCCGCAGCAGATCATAAAAAGCATCTGCCATATAAGCAGCCGCCGATTCTAACTTAGCAATTTCTGCTCCAGATATATCTCCCTGAAGCCACCGAATGGATGCTCTAGACACGTATGCCCCACAAACCGCGGCTTGTAGGGCTAACGCAGAAGAATCAAACGATTGCTTAAGAAAGACTTCTAACTTTCTGTCCTGTAAATCTTTAAGAGCAGCTGTTCCTTCAATTGGAATAGTAGTTTTCTTTGTCACTGCTGCCACTATCGCATCCACCTTAGGCATCTTTAACAACTCTTTTTCTTCCTGCGGCAAAGGATAAAGGCGGGATAAAGCACGGCTGCCACGAAGGGAAGCTTCCGGACATTCCCATTCGGATTCAATCATCTGCCTTATGACCCTGTGCATTGGGAAGGAGCGCTGTTCCGCTTTAAATCCCTGCAATAAAGGATCCTCTAAAGTATCCTGAGATGTATCAGGAAGCAACAGGTTTAATGCAGATAAAGAATGAGAAATGAGAGCTGAAAGCTCCTCCTTGCGAAAAACCCGAAACATATTGGGGTCCTCACCAGGAGCAATTTCCCTGTCTTCCAGCTCTTCATAAGGCACATCTAATCCTGAAACAGAAAAGCTTCTGTTTCCACTTGAGCTGCAGCCACAGGAAGCTGAGAAGCAAAAAGATCCAAAGGATCCTTAATAATCTCTTTAATTTGAGAAGTACCCTCTCCAGGGTCCTCAGAAATAGGAAGATCTGCTGGAAGTGAAGCAGAGCCTTTACATCCCTCTATAGAAACAGAACCATCAGATCTTGCTAAAAAAGCTTTGTGCATAGCTAAAATAAAATCCGGAGAAAAGAAAGATAATATATTTTCCTTTGCCTCTGAAATAGGTTCCTCAGTCTTCTCCTGCCTTATAACAGACTTAGAAGACTTACCCTTTTTCTTAGCAGGTCGTTGCTTATCCGATTGTAAAATCACGGGAGAATTCAAAATGGCCGACATTCCGGCTTTCTCAACGTTAAACAATTGTTTATCTGTCTCTATGGCAACCTTCTCTGCCATTGCAAACACTTAAACTGCCAAAACTAAAGTTAACAGTAAGCCCAATAGATCAGAAAGTACACTGATCTGTAAGATAAAAACGCCGATTTTAAAAATAGATCTGACTTAAAAATAGTAAAAATTAAACTTTTATCTTTCGTGGCAAAGATCAGCACCGCGCTGAAATGAAAACCGCCGAACTGCACACTTCAAATCTTGTCTCCTTTGACTGCCGCGGCAGAGCACAAATGGAAAAAACAAGTACCCTTATAAAAACCGCGATGATCCAGAAAGCCTGTGAACATCGGGGACACTGCAAACCTGCATAAATTTTTTTCTCAGCTTGACCCGCTGCTAGCGGGACAGTTAGAATGTAATCAATTTTCAATGCAGAGAAAGAGCTGGGGCTCCCAGCTTGACTGCACTTTTCTTGAAAATAAACGGAACACTTCAGGTAGGCTCTGCCAAAGTCCGTATTAAAAAGCAATGTCTATCTCCCTGCTAGGAAGAACACATTGATTTAGTGCAATGTCTGTCTCCCTGCTAGGAAGAGAACATTGATCAATAAAAATGTAAATCTCCCTGCTAGGAAGAATACATTAGAATAGAAATTTTTTTAAAGCAGGACTATGGAACAAATCAGCTCTGCTAGAGCCAATTAAATTAACATAAATAAACAAAACCTGAAGGAGAGAGCCAACAACGATCCCTTTCAGCTGCTGAGGAATGAAAGACTGACAGTTGACACCAGGGGGAGGGGCTTCACGGCTCAAGAAAACTTGATGTCTTCATATCCTCAGCTGCTGAAGGGGATTGACAACCTAACCTAACCTTCCCTGGACTGGCCCGGAGAAATGGAAAGGAAATTTACTATTTCAACTTTCTCAAAAATGTGCAGGCCACAATGTCCATTCGCCGAGATACCACCCCATACCATGACCGATGGTGGGTGTTTTAACAGTCTTGATCATGTACTTCGGATTTAGTCTCTCGCCTGCTGGTTGACGGACGTAGTTGTAACCACTCCCACGTACTTGTTGAAATGTACTAGATGTCCCCCCATAGCCTTTCCACTGGCTGAATCCTACACAGTCTTTGCTGCCAGTAACACTGGAAGGAGGAAGGGCAGACTCACTCACACGGGCGAAGGGATTACACAACTGCAGGTAGAGGTTTAAACTATGAAAAATGTGTGGACATGTCAGATATCCTTCTGGCTTCGATACACTACAGTAGTGGCCAAAAAATTAAGGCAGGTATCTTTTTCTACAATTTATTGTTAAATGTATTGTGGAGATGTCACACGTGCTTACTTATTTAATCAGCATGGCGATTAGTCACACCATGCATCTGGCACCCATTTTAGTTTACTTACACTCTGTAGTAGGTTTCTTGGATGAAGTTTTGAATTTTTACAACTAGGAAAAGATTGAAAGTTACATGTAAAATATACAATCAAGATGGGTAGAAAGTGCAATATTAATGACTTTGTAAAGGGACAAGTTGTCACACTCCATGCTGAAGGATATTCACAATGTGCTATTGCAAAACATTTGCATATATTCAAGGTGTGCACTTCAAAATGTTCTGAAATCAGGTGGCCATACACGTCGTTCGAAATGTGGGCGCAGACGGATAACTACTGGACGAGATGACCGATTCCTCAAAAGCATTATTACATCTAGTCCACATACTTTATCTCAACGTGTGGCTCAGTTAGCTAATGATCGAGGAATAAAGATAAGTGCCAGATCTGTCCGACGATGGCTTGTGGATGAATTCAAACTCGTGGCCAGAAGACCTGCCAAGAAGCCTATGATGACCAGGAAACAAATTGCTGCCCGCATACAGTTTTGTAGCAAGATGAAAGACAAATTTGCTGAGCGGTGGAAGAGGGTAATGTTCACAGATGAAAGCACAATTCAACAAGTACGTGGGAGTGGTTACAACTACGTCCGTCAACCAGCAGGCTAGAGACTAAATCCAAAGTACACGATCATGACTGTTAAACACCCACCATCGATCATGGTATGGGGTGGTATCTTGGCGAATGGACATTGTGGCCTGCACATTTTTGAGAAAGGTGAAAGAGTAAATGCTGCAAAATACATATCCGTGCTGAATAGTAAAGTTAAAATACACATGAATGTTTCTGGCACAACTATATTTCAGCAGAACTTGGCACCGTGCCACACTGAAAAGAGTCAAAAAATGGTTCGTGGACAACAAGATCGAACTGCTACCAAGTTGGCCATCAAACTCTCCGGATCTCAATGTAATTGAAAACTGTTGGAATCTTATGAAGAAGGTGGCAGCACACCGTCCAACTTCAGAAGCAGATTTAAAGGACATACTCAAGGCATGTATGGGTCAACGAAATCACTCCGGCATACTGTAAAATACTAGTTAACAGTATGCCTACAAGAATCCAGGCTGTGCTGAAACCCTATCAAATATTGACAGATCTATTGTTTCCTGAATAAAACTTTAAAAATGACATATCTTTGGTTCTTAAAGCTTTTGACCATGAAAGTGACAACACCACGTACTTTTCTAATAAAATTCTGATATTTTGGACAGCCTTAATTTTTTGGCCACTACTGTACATCTACACGTCACCAGATGTAAGTGACCATGCATACTTAATGAAATGCCTTCATCTAAACTTGTACATAATCTATATGCATACATGAAAGCTCCACACACAAACTGCCTAGACTGCATGCTCTTGCTATGCCTTTATGCCAAAGCATGTACTTTTATGCCAGTTAGTTTTTATAAGAGGCCATATACATGTATATATGGCAACATATATGCCAGAATGAGAATAATTTCATAAGGGGGTGGTTAGTTAAAGTGCCTTTTCAGGTTCCTAAGTTCATCCTATTTTCTAAAAAACAAGTAGGCACCTACTTGTCTTTATAAAATACTAGTGTGTCAAAAATCGTACCCTAAGTTAGAAGGCAGACATTTACACCAGCCCTAGAGCTGCTATAAATGCCCAAGCCTAAACATCTGCCAAGAATGCTTGTGAATTTTATTTTGTGATCTATATGCTTACTTGTGCGTTCCATCCACACACTGCTCAAACTCCACCCACACACATGCTCACCAGCAAAGTACAAGCCCTCAAGCAACACATTTTAACTTTGGTCAGTATTTTATAAGAGGTCATTAACGCATGTATGGTCACATACTCAGGTTAAACATGACTAAAATAATCCCCATCCATCTCAGGGCGACCCCAATGATGCAGAATCAACTGAAACACCTCCTGACTCAACTCCCACTCTCCTGGATCCAGAGTGTGCCGGCTAAGAAGCCCACATCCACAATGCCCACCCCGGCAAGGTGCTGAGATGAGACAAGCAAACAGGAGAGCTCTCTCTCCAGGGCTACCCAGCACGCCTCATACCACACAGATGATTGAGATAATCTAACGGCGTGGCATTGTCCGCAAAAACTAACCAGCTGGCCCTTGACCAGGGGCCAGAAATGCAGTAGAGCCAACCTGATGGTCCTCACCTCAAGGTGGCTGATAGACTATAATGCCTCCCTGCGGTTCCAATGGCCCTGGGCCATTCAGTCTTGGCAATGAGCTCCCCAGCCTGAGAGACTGGCATCCACTGTCAGAAGGATCCATGAGCAATGGCCCAATGACACGCCCTTCCTCAGAAGATTGAGCAGCTGCCACAATCACATGCTGGCATTCACAATCATCAAGAGCAGGAGTTCGAATTCCTGAAACTACTGCGTCAACAAGAACCATTGCAGTGGTCGCATGAGTATGCGCTCACAGCACCATATTGATTGTTGCCGCCATCTATCTGAGGAGCTGAAGATAATCTGAGTCTCTGAGAGCCTGCAATCTCACAGCCTTTTAACTGTCTCCTCAGGCAGGAATCCTCTACCCACTCAAGTACAGAAACATGCTTGCAAAAAACTCCAAGGGTTGGGAAGACATCAATTAGTTTTTTTCCTGTCAAGACTTTCCAAGGAGGACACCACTCAGGTAGCTATCTGAGACGCCCTAAAGAGAAAAGGCTTGGACATTTCAGTTGTCCAGCTATGGGTGCAAACAAATCCCTTGGTGCCATAGCATCGCAGCCACCACCACCATGACCTTGGAGAACATCCTTGGGGCAGTGGAGAGTCCAAATGGAAGGGCAGCGAACAGAAAGTGAGAACCAAACATGGCAAACACAGATAACTTGCTGAACCTCCCAGATCAAGATATGAAAATATATCAGCCAAATCTGGAGACGCCAGGCACTCCCCTAGGTGCAAAGGGGACTGTTGTAGTTGCTATGGAAGGACAGACTAGATAGGCCATGTGGTCTTTTTCTGTCGTCATATTTCTATGTTTCTATGTTTGAGAAATGGATTGAAAACTTTCCATCCAAAAGTGCAGGTCGTGCTAGTCGAGACGAGGTTCAGAATGGGCCAGAATGATCCGCCCTTTCTTGGCACAACAAAATACTTTCAGCCTGTCCTGCACACAGAAGCCACAGGATCTCAATTTCCATGCCAGAAGGATCAGGGTTGTTGCAAAAAAAGCATAGTTACTCACCTGAAACAGGTGTTTTCCAGGGACAGCAGGAATCAGTCCTCACACATGGGGGCGATACTGGCACAGATGGAGCCCATGTGGAGCATTCCCCCAGCTTTCAAAGAAAGCCTTTGGGAAAGCTACCATGCATACGTGGTCCCCTTCCCGCCCAAGGGTGCCATCTTACTCGGTCAAGTGCCATAGCTATAGCCCCTTCAAGATGAAGGAAAAAATATACAGCAACTGCAAGGGGAGGGAGGGAGGGTTGTGAGGACCGACTCCTGCTGTCCCTGGAGAAAGCACAGTTACTTACCTGTAACAGGTGATCTCTGGGAACAGCAGGAATAAGTCTTCACATATGGGTACGTCGGTACAGACGAAGCCTGCACGGGAATGCTCCCCAGCATCCAATCAGAAAGCTTTTGGGAGCATCCCTCGCGCCTGCGCACTGCTTTCCCGCCTTTTCCACTGCCTCTCCTCAGCTGAGTTTCATAGCTGAGACAAAAGGAGAGAAAGAGGAAAGGAAGATAGATAGATACATACAACTCCTAGGGGAAGTGGGTGGGTTGTGAAGACTTATTCCTGCTGTTCCCAGAGATCACCTGTTACAGGTAAGTAATTGTGCTATCTCCAGGAACAAGCAGGAATGAGTCTTCACATATGGGGACACCCTAGCTATAGATGCCAGGGGGAGATCCCATAAAACGCGTATCCCTGGATCAGGACTGCAGTTCCCACACATGGATCTCCGGCATCCCATGAGGGATGGTGGGTAGGAGTTGAAAGGAGAGGAGCTGTAAGAAAAAACAGCAAAGCTAAGGACTACAGGAGAGGAGTCCTTGGTATGTATGATAAGTACCATTAAAATTATTTAATGAACAATCACAAAATGGATCTTACCTACTGGATTGTAGGAAGTAGAGAGCGTGATGGAGTCTACTGGAGATGCAGTAGAGGATCCTCAAGGTGACCTCACGGCAGTGAGGGTGAAGGTCCAAATCTGGAATTGGCAGGTGACCCAGGTGTCAACTGGGGTAGTATAAGAACGGCAGGTCTTCAGTGGAAAGCCTTATGGAAAAAAGCTGAAAACTCTTAGCTACAGAGTCATTAACATTGAGGAGTAAAAGAGGAAGACTGACCGATTTGGACAAGTAGCCCAGTCCTGGAGGGAAGAAAGGGTATGGAAAAAAGCCCGCATTCCCAAGGAGGACAGATGTGTGAAGGGCTGAAACCTCAGAACTACTGAAGATCTACACTGTCTTTCCTAGCTGGTGAGAGATAGGAAAGATATTGAAGCATGATGCTTCAGGGATAGCGAGACCTAGAGTAAAGTGGAAGCTGTTAGTACCACAGTAGTGGTTGTGTGCATAACAGCCCCCACATACCGAGGGACAGTATGAAGATATGCCAGCCCACTGTCTGGAACCTCTAAGAAGGTAAAAATCTTTATAGCATAGACAGTTAGGGTGATAGTATGTAATACATATCTACCTATAAAAAGCATCTCGACAGATACATATATAGAGGGATATATATATATATATATTTATATGTGTGTGTGTGTGTGTGTGTGTGTGTATGTATATATATATATATATATATATATATATATATATATATTTATATGTGTGTGTGTGTGTATGTATGTGTGTGTATGTATATATGTGTGTATATATAGGGGCATAACCTATGCACACACAGCTTACAGACATATGTATGCATAGAAATATATAGAGATATATACATACATGAATATGTAAGTCTGAAGATACATGTCTGCAACTAAGCCCCATAAGAACATTCACATGAGAGATGTGAAGGAGAAAGATTAATCTAACAACAAGAAGGTGGAACCTACTTGAAAAGATATATAGAGAATCTATTCCTCCGGGCTAAGAGGGTGCAGGAATGCTATCCAGTGAAATAACCAGGATGGTTGCGTGAAAAAACAGAGGATAATATCAGTCTGTAGAGAGCAAGTCGTGAGTTCTGTAGAACTCTGACATGGTAAATGGACAGAAAACACATAGGAGATACCAGGATGACCCACTGGAGGGACACAGGGGTATCATGCGTTACTAGTAGAATATGTGCTGTCCATGAGGAGTAGGATAGCATGAGGCCAAGCTGTAAGGAAAAAAGAGCATATTCCTGCAGGATTGGGAAACTCCTTGGACATTCACGCAGAAAAAGCTTATATCCTGTATTATAACAGGAGACAAGAGGGTGTGGAGAACCCTCACAGTCATGGAAAATGACTGATAAGCCTTTTCTACTATAGAGAATAGCCATCAGAGACAAAGTTCAATGCTCTCTAGCAAGGGCCCATAGTAGAAAGCTTCTCTGAAGATTGCAGAGAGCATTATGCAGGAGAATTAGGAGATAAAACTGACTGTAGGTCAGCTGTGTTGCCACATCCAAGGAAATGGAGATGGCGAGAAAGAAGATAATGTGAGAAGCCTGAAGTGAGTAGGATTATCCAAGATAGATAGAAACATAGAAACATAGAAATATGATGACAGAAAAAGATGAGGACTATCTTGGAATCACTAAGGCTAGACAGACTGGAAACTTGTGGGAAAGTACCAGTAGATCAATCACTGGAACTCCTGCATGAACAGCAACTGAAGGAGACAGCAGAGAGAATCTTTCTGTGAAACACAGAGAGAACAGACAAAGGGAGAGGAAATAGTCCTGTCCCTGTCTGATAAGCTGTCCAGAGAATTTATTCAAAGAAAAAACTACACTGGAATGAAAGGTGTACAGTATGGTACCACTCCTTCAGGAGAAAACCTGGATGAGAGGGTAGAAAAACAGGAACTGAAGGGTGACTTACCATATGGTGAGTCAGCTGAAGAAAAAAATGTTCATGTTGGGACAGAAACTATCATGGGATAGTAGTTAACTTCTCTTCTTGGTAGGAAGAGGAGGAGAAATCTGTAACCCATAGACAAGAATATCCTGACAGCTCAGTACATCCTGAAGAAAGGAAGCCATGTGTAGAGCTTTAAAGAAAAAAACAGTGAACAAACTTCTGCTAAGAAGAGGTTAACTGTAGGTTGCAACCTTCAGGAACCTATGGTTGCTGGGTATGCTCAGACTGGTTAGAGTTTAGATTCTTCAGACCAGGACGAGGTGCCCCCTGCTTGGGTACATCTGGATGATGGGCAGGAGAAGAGTGAAACCTTCTTTTCTTAGGGAAAGAAGGTTTGGTAGGACATTTCCTACCTCCTGGGGAAGAAGGCGGCTTAGGATGGTCCCTAGAACGAGGGAAGTCAGTGGAGCAATGAGCAACCTGACGTAAAGACTCCTTATTGAAGAGATTTTCTCCAGTACAAGGAGAATTACCCAGTGTGTGTTGTGCCCATCTGCTAAAGTCTGAAGCCAGGCTCTACGACGTGCTCCTATGGCAATAGCAGAGGTTCTGCTAACAGACTCAAAAGAGTCTAGAGAAGCACGAGAAAGAAACCAAGAGAGATTCTGGCTATGACTAAGAAGCAAGGAATAGTCTGCAGCCTTAGGCTCTGATACAAAAGGAGTCAAAAGAGATAATTTCTTTGTGACCTCCTGGAGAGATAGACTCATATAAAAAATATAATAGATAATCCTTGATGCCAGCATAGATGTTTGGAAGGTTTGACGTCCAAAGGCATCAAGTGCTTTAGATGCACGACCTGGTGGATAAGAAGAATGCTTCTTGCTTTTAACCTTCCTCATTGCTGATTCCACTACAATGGAATGATGGGGAAGTTGAGTTTTTTGAAACCCTGGAGAGGGGGGCACCTGATACAGAACATCAGTTGCTGTAGAATGTGAGGGAACCCTTAAAGGTGATTCCCATATTCTCAGAAGAAGATCCTGCAAAGAATGATGTAAAGGAAGCATTATATTTTCCTTTTCTGCAGGAGAGCCTCGAGTAGGATCACAGCCAGGGATAGGAATAGCAAGAAATATTGCCATGTCAAGGAGAAATTTCTGAAAAGAGGGATCTCCAATGGGAACTATCCCTGGGTAGGCTAAGGTTGAAGGAGCAGCCTGAGCACCAGAGGATGTACTGGTCTGGTGCAGAAAAAGAACCCCACTAGATGGATAGTGGTACTGGCAGTCACGATTTGAGGCAGTCAGTACTGCATTGTCCATGCCAGGTATCAATTCCAAACTAGGCATAGAAAGGATCGATGGTGCCGATGTAACTGCAGGAACCAACATCGATACCGATACCGGTAGCTGAGTCAGAATCGGAGACGGTAACGCCATCGAAGCAGTCATCGGAGGCTGCTCAAGCGGTACCAAGGCAACCAGAAACGCTTGGTGAATATCCTCGGTACTGCGTAACCGGAAACGATAAGGGTCGGTTCCGAGACGCGTCGGTACCCAGTCATCTAGACTAGATATCGATTCCAGACTCAGCATCGAAGGGAGCGAGTCTATCGATGCATGTCTAGAGGGTACCGACGTCGGTGGTGGTATCGGCGATGTTGTCGATACAGGAAAGTCAACCTGGAATGTATCGATCGGTCCCGAAGGTACCGAGGACGCCAGATGACGATCCCTGGTGAAGAGTGGATCACACCAGTGCCGATGCCGGGGTATCGGTACCGCTCGAAGCGGATGCCACCACCGAGCATGGCTCAGATACAGGAAAGTCAATCTGGAAGCGGATGCCACCACCGAGCATGGCTCAGGTATGTTCTGTGAGGGGTGAGCCCCAGGAACAACCTGAAACCCCTGAAATGCTTTGGAGCCCGGAGACTCCCACCGGGGTTTTAATGCCAATGGGGTCTTGAGGGCAAGGCCGGAGCCGTCATCATGCTTGGCATGAGACCTACCACTCAAGGATTGGCTAGTCTTAACAGACTGTTTGTGGGTTACCTGATCCTGTAGAGAAGAAAAGGCCGGTGCCCTCACTCCGGGAGGGAAAACGGTATCGAGGGAAACTCGAAAGAGGGAAGTTCTCCTCACAGTTTTGCAGCCTGATTGTTCAGGGGAAAAAGGGTCAGGACCCAAACAGGTTAGACACCAGGCATTGGAGTCTAAAAAGAAAACTGTGCTTCCACAGTGAAGGCACTTCTTAGGAGAAGGCGGTTCCATGATGGAGAGGCCCTGTAGGCCCAAAAAATTTAAGACAGAAACAGAGGGAAAAATCTCCCTGAGTTTAAGAAAAAGAAAAGAAAAACCCACCGGCGGCGGCAGGAAAAACAGCCGCGACCACAAGAAAACAAGAAATAAAGAATTTAAAGAAAAAAGTTTCTGCGGTGACAGGACGATGTCCTGCCGGCTCCGCGGAAAAACGAAAACTGAGGAGAGGCAGTGGAAAAGGCGGGAAGGCAGTGCGCAGGCGCGAGGGATGCTCCCAAAAGCTTTCTGATTGGATGCTGGGGAGCATTCCCGTGCAGGCTCCGTCGGTACCGACGTACCCATATGTGAAGACTCATTCCTTCTTGTTCCTGGAGATCACCTGTTACAGATGAGTAACTATGCTTTCTCCAGGACAAGCAGGAAGTCAGTCCTCACATAGGGGACTCCCTAGCTACAGGTTACTGAGGACCTGTAGAAAAAAGCACAGCATCGTCGTGAGAAGTTGCCAGTGAAAGCCGAAGGCAGCCCGAGAACCCCGGGTCAATGGATGGCCACACTCCCGGTAGCCGGAACAAGAAGGGTCGGAGGGCAGGAGTTGCTTAAACCCCAAACAGATTACGGAGTACAGTCTGGCCGAAGGCAAAGTCCCGATGGGACTCCCTCTCCAAGCAGTAATGCACCAGGAAGGTGTGAGTGGAGGACCAGGTGGCGGCCTGGCAGATCTCTGCCAGTGGCACAGAGCAAAGGCTAGCGACAGATGTCGCCATCGCTCTGACATTGCGAGCCATGACTCGGCGGTCCAGGGAAACCCGGCGTGGGCCTGGGCGAAGGCGGTGCAGTCCACCACCCAGATGGACAAGTTACGCTTGGTGACCACCAGCCCCGGGCAGCTGGGGTCGAAGGAAACTAAGATCTGCCCGTGTCTGCGGTTGTCCCAAGTCTGCTGCAGGTAGAAGGAGAGTGTCCTCTTACAATCCAGGGTGTGTAGAATCGCCGAGGCCTGGTCAGCATGGGGCTTCGGGAAGAAAGCGGGCAGCACTCTCTTGATTGAGATGAAAATCCAAGACAACCTTCAGAAGGAACTTGGGGAGAATCCGCAAGACCACTTGGTTCTTATAGAACCTCATGTATGGTGCCTCGGCCATCAGCGCCTGGAGTTCACGGACTCTCCGGGTGGAGGTGAGAGCTATCAGGAAGGCCACCTTCCACAACAGGTGCTGCAGTGGGCAGGTAGCCATGGACTCAAAAGGTGGCTTGGTCAGCTGCGTTAGGACCATATTGAGGTCCCACTCCACCGAAGGAAGGCAGGTGGGGGGGGGGGGGCCTTGGAAAGAAGCAGGCCTAACATGAAACGAGAGCAAGCGGTTACCCTGCGAAGGGTTTACCCTCGATGGGATGGTGGTTCACCGAGATGGCACTCAGGTGAACTCTGACCAAGTTAGACTTCAGTCACGACTGAGAGAGGTGGAGCAGGCACTGCAAGACCAAGCTGATAGGGCATGCAAATGGGCTTTATCGGAGCTCCGAGCGCTACAATTGAAGGCATAAGCCTGTCTGGTTGAGTCCTTTTGTGAGGCCAAAAGAATGTCCTCGATCTCCACGGGGAGATGGTAGGAGGCTAGAGTGACCTGCTCAGTCACCAAGATGCAAGGGACAGGGACTGCAGATTAGGGTGAAAAATCAGAACCTACTCCTGCATTATCAGCTCTGGTGAGAACCCGAGCAGGACCGGGGGGCTTCGTCACGAGATGGAGCAGCAGGGGAAACAAAGGTTGCCTGGGCCACATGGGGGCTATGAGAATCAACGAGGCCCTGTCCTGCTGGACCTTGAGAAGTGTCCGGGCAATGAGGAGCGTATTTGGGGGGGGGGGGGGGGGGAGTACATATAGCAGGCCTGAGTTGCACGAGATAAGGAAGGCATCCAGGGCCACCCTGTCCGGGCGCGAGAGAGGACCACAGAACAGAGGACGCTGCGAGTTCACCAAGCTAGCACAGAGGTCCAGGTCTGGAGTCCCCCAATGCTGGAAGAGTTGCTGCACCGTTCAGGGACACAGGTGCCACTTGTGCAGCCGGAGGACTCTGCTGAGCCGATCCGCCAATGCACTGTCCTGACCTGGGAAGTAAGTGGCCCGGACAGTGCTGTCACCTCTGAACAGAGGCTGTAGGAGCCCCTGTTTGTTCACAGAGAACATCTTGACCTGGTTGTCCATCTGGACCAGCACCACTTGGCGCTGCAAGCGGTCAATGAAAACCCTGAGAACGAGGTGAATGGCCCGGAGCTCCAGCAGGTTGATCTGCTGCCGGGACTCCTCGAGTGACCAGGTTCCAAGTGCACCATCCCTTGCAGTGGGCTCCCCACTCCACCAGGGAGGCATCCATGGTCAAGACCACCTGATGTGCCAGGGCTTGGAAGGGCATACCGCAAAGTAGGTTCCAAAACTCCTGACATCAAGCCAGAGACTCCGCAGCTCTGGGAGAGACCAAGATGGGGTCTCGAGGCGGACGGTCGAAGACACCACTGCGTCGCCTGCATATTGAGACGGGCATTGGGCACAACATGGACTGTGGAGGCCATGTGGCCAAGGCAGCGAAGCATTGTCCAGGCCTGCCAGCGCCGCAGCACCACACCTCGGACGCCAGGGACATGAAGCAGTCCACCCTATCCTGAGGAAGAAAGGCCGTAGCCTGAAGGGTGTCCAAGCGAGCCCCAATGAACTCCAGGGACTGAGCTGAAGTGAGGTGGGACTTTGGGTAATTGATCACAAACCCCAGATGCTCCAGGAGGCAAACTGTGTGGTCCATGACCTGCCTGGCTTCAGAGGCTGTGCCCCCTGTCATGAGCCAGTCGTCTAGATATGGATAGACGAACATGCCCTGCAGCCGCAGATGGGCCACAGCCATGGCCAGACACTTCGTGAAGACCCACGGGGCGGACGCGAGGCCGAAAGGAATTACCCTGTACTGATAATGGTTTCCCTGAACCATGAAGCGGAGGTACTTTCTATGTTTGGGGTGGACAATGATGTGAGTGTAAGCATCTTTTAAGTCCAAGGAGCATAGCCAAACGCCCTGCTGGAGGTAGGGCAGTAATGTTCCAAGGGAGAGCATCTTGAACTTCTACAGCACTAGGAACTCGTCTATGTATCTTCGCCATAAAACGATCTGATTTTGATAAGTTGAAGTAGTAAGCCAGTCATTTTCATATTTAGCCATGGCGAAGATACATAGACGATATATTTATGTTATGGAATGACTCAGTAACATCTCTGGAAGGTTTCCTACAATGGATCAATACTGTAGACCCCAATATTCGTTTGGAGGCTTGTATCTAACTTTACCATTGTCAATTCTTTAGAGAATTCTCAGAGTTGAGCTTCTGTATACGCCAAACGAATATACACTGGATATCAGCTTGAGTGCTTAGAGTGATTTAAAAGTTCCCCCTGAAGAAACTCTTCACCTGTGAGACGCATTTACGGTGCCGGATGGTGGCGTCAGGGAATCTACATCTGCTCAGATAAGCACAATTAACAACATAAGATAAGCACAATTAACAACATAAATAATCTGATTGAAACTTTAACACTAAACATTTTGGGGGTTGTGGTTGGAAAAGGTCGTTGATGTAAATCCAGCACGAAAGCCTATGACTTTTGTCAGTTGAGCCAGTGCTATGGGAAATCTGAGACCTTCACACCCCTTATAAATTATTATTACTTTGAAAAAATTATATTTGCAAATGAAGATATTGAAAAAATATATTTTGACTTTAGTGTTAGAAATCCAAGACAATTTTTGAATCTGTATAGCCTTGGAAGATTGGAGGGATTTACCTTTGTCTGCTTTACTGATTTCTACCCTCTGTAAACTTGACAGTACCATAAGTGTTGCTACCACAGCCATGCATTTCGTGAATACCCTTGGTGCTGAGGTCAGGCCAAAAGGAAGAACCCTGTATTCGTAGTGCTTCCCTTGAAAAAGGAACCGAAGGAACTTTCTGTGAGCTGAATGGATGAGAACATGAGTGTACGCATTCTTGAGATCTAGAGAACAAAGCCAATCCTGACTCTGAAGGTACGGCAGCAGGGTTCCTAGAGAAATCATCTTGAATTTCTCTTTGAACATGAATTTGTTCAATTCTCTGAGATCTAAAATAGGTCTGTGTCCCCCTGTTTTCTTTGGGATAAGGAAATAGGGGGAGTAAAACCCTGTAGCCGGTTGAGGAATGGGTACCTCTTCTATTGCCCCTTGGGCAAGAAGCATAGTGACCTCTTGATCTAACAGATTGTAGAGAGAGGTCTGAGAATTGAACTGTCTTACCATTGTGGGAGGGGGCATGCAAATAAAGTGAAGCTTGTACCCCTCTTTTATAATGGAAAGAGTCCAATGTTCTTCTGTTATTTGCCCCATCTGGGGGCAAAATGACATAACCTTCCTGGAATGGTGGACGGTTCTGGTCCGTTGAGGGCCAGGAAGGCTAGGTTCTCTAGATGGACGTCAAAGACCTTGCAGAGGCTGAGACTGCTGAAACAATTGAGACTTAGCAGTCTTTGCTTTCCTTTGTTTAGGTGGCTGCTGAGTCTTCCGGACAGGCTAACCTGCAGAACGTCCCTGCTGATAAGAGGGATAAAACCTCTTTTTGGAGAAAAATGGTTTCTTGAAAGATTTCTTTCTTGCAGGATCAGCTGTGGCTTTGGATAATCTATCCAAAGTGGAATTGTCAGCATCCAACTCATTGGCCTTTTCTTGCCAATTTTTACCGAATAGATTCTCACCTGTACAAGGAATATTGCCCAGTTTGTCCTGCACCCAGAGCTCCAAATCGGATGCCTGGAGCCAGGCAATTCTACGTGCACCTATGGCAATGGAAGAGGTTCTGTTTATGTACTCAAAACAGTCAAAGGCTGCACGACTGACAAATTTAGAAACATCCTGGACATGTTTAACCAGCGTGAGAAAATCCTGCCTCTTATCTTCAGGAAGAAGAGGGCTCAAACCTCAATCTCCTGTGACTTCTTTAAGGAACATTCCCATATATAAAATATAGGAACTGATCATGCCAGAAAGCATGGAAGCCTGGAAGGTACAACGTCCAAAGGCATCCAAAGTTCTATACTCACGTCCTGGAGGATTAGAGGCATGCCTCTTTGCACTCTTGATCCTTCTCATAGCTGACTCCACTACAATAGAGTCGTGAGGCAGCTGAGTCTTCTGGAAACCAGGACACGGAGGAACCCGATACATGGTATCCAGTCAACGAGAGTGAGGAGAGGTGGTAAGGGGGGTTTCCCACATTCTTAACATGAGATCATGTAAGATCTCATGGATAGGCAGGGTAGCTGCCTCCTTAGGAGCTTTGGGATATTGTAGAATCTCCAACTCCTTTACCCTGGGCTCTGTCTCAGGAGCCACAGTGATGGAAAGACCTCGAGCCACCTCTCCCTGATAAAATCCTGAAAGGAGATATCTTCTGGAGGAGACATCTTACGTTTAGGAGAGGAAGGCTCCTCCGGAAGAAGTATTCCGGTACCGACAGAGCTATCAGAATCCTCAGACTCTTCCGAGGATTCAAAATACCTTCTGTCCGGATGGTCCTGTAGAGCACGATACCCATACCGACCGAGGTCGGTACCGGGGGGAATCGGTACCGAAGGCATAGCATTACTGGGTGCTGGCAAAGCAGATACCAATGTCGATGCCAATGCTGTCGGTACTGGTACCGGTACCAGTTGAATTGTTTGACGCAGTTCCGAGGGTATCGATGCCGCAAGGAGAGCCGCCAGACTGTGTTCAATAGCCAGGAACCTCTGGTCTATCGACGCTGCCGATGCCTGGGTATCAGTACCGGAGAACACAGCCGGTACCCCAGAGCATGGCACCAGTAGTTCTGCCGAGGTTGAGGCCTCGAGAAAATCTTGGAGCCCCGATAATGCTTTGGAAGCTGAAGCCTCCCACTGGGGCAATTTTGCCGGTACAGTACCCTCAAGAGCAACGCCAGAGGCATCTCGATGCTTGGAAGGAGATCTACCCTTTGAGGACCGGCCAGACTTATGTTTAGTTACCTGAGATCCATGGGAGGAAGACGAAGCCCTGGAAGACGTTGATGCCACAGAAGCTGCATCGGAGGGAAAAAGGGTACTGAGCTTGGCAGCTCGGTTTTGTCGACCCCTCTTGGACATCATGGCACAAGCCATATACTCCGAGATGGAGTGGTCAGGACCTAAACATTTAAGACACCACTCATGGATGTCGGTGACAGATGGTACCACCACACTTGCTGCACTTCTTGAAACGTAAAGTGGGTTTTTCCATAAAGGAGGAAATTTTGGGCCTAAGGCCCAAAATGGCGCATGCACCTGAGGAAAAAGACCTAAATATAATATGCAATGCAATGTGTGCCTTCGAGTCAGTCCTGACTCCTGGCGACCCAGAAGCTCCTGGGTTTTCTTGGCAGTGTCACCAGAAGTAGATTGCCAGGCCTTTCTTCCAAGGCAATGGAGGGTTAAGTGACTTGCCCAAGGCCACAAGGAGTGCTAGTGGGAAATGAACCCTGGTTGCTTGGTTACCAAGCCAGTGCCCTAACCACTAGGCTAATATACGAGGGTCATTTTTAAAGTAAGAACCGATTGCGCATCATGTCCGCGCGATCTGTCAAGTGACGTCCGTTCAAGGTCAGCCACTCTTGGCCAGTCTCTCACTACGCCACCATTACGTTTCACGTCTCTGCCAGTGTTGGTTGTATGGTTATACTGCTTTGTTTGTCGCCATGTCAATCAGTAATCCCTCCGATTGTGAAGTGCGCTCGGTTATCCGGTTTTAATGCAAAACAAGTTCGTCCAGCATTTTTGGCACTCATCTCGCACACATTTTTTTGTAGTGCAGTTTGTCAGTAACAATGTGATAAACTACTGATCTTGAAACTTGTGGAAATGTCTGATGCAGCTCGTCTATAGTGAAGCACCTGTTTTGGCGAATTTCCTCATCAACTTCTTGGGTCAGGTCTTCATTCATGACAGTAGGCCGTCCAGATCGTTGTTCATCATGAACATTTGTCCTTCCTTCCTTAAACATCATTCATTACACCTTCCCCATACACTTCAACAAGCTGCCGGTCAGCTGGACAAACTTGTTTTTCATTTAAAAAACAGATAACCGAGCGCACTTCACAATCGGAGGGATTACTGATTGACATGGCGACAAACAAAGCAGTATAACCATACAACCAACACTGGCAGAGACGTGAAACGTAATGGCGGCGTAGTGAGAGACTGGCCAAGAGTGGCTGACCTTGAACGGACGTCACTTGACAGATCGCGCAGACACGATGCGCAACCGGTTCTTACTTTAAAAATGACCCTCATATATATATATATTTTTTTTTTTTTTTTAAAGAAAGAACCACCGGCGGTACCGATATAGCGTCAAAGGCAGACGCGAACCACAAAAAAGAAGAATAAGGAAAAAAATTTTCTGCGGTGACAGGAACAACGACCTGCTGGCTCTGTGGAAAACGAAGAACTGGAGAAAGGCAGTTGGGAAAGGCGGGAAGGCAGCACGCAGGCACTGTGGGATGCTCCCAAAAGCTTTCTAATTGGACGCTGGGGAGCGTTCCCGCACAGGCTCCGTCGATACCGACGATACCCATATGTGAAGACTACATTCCTGCTTGTTTCTGGAGATCAACACTATTCTCCAGGAACAAGCAGGACTGTAGCCTTCATATGTGGGGCTCACTAGCTCCCAAGTACCAGACTGAGTTGACAGCAGTGGTATCTTAGATGCTAAAGGATGGAGCCGAGAAAGTGTGGATACAAAGTGGCCCCATTAGATTTGATTGCAGTTGGCAAGAGCATGGACAGGGAAGTCTGGTGCCCGAAAAAATCCAGAATGGAGGGTAGGAGTTGCACTTAAGTCCCAAAAAAATGCTGGAGGACAGCCTAACCAAAGACAGCATCCCAAAGGGAGTCCTGTCTAGGTAGTAGCGAGCAGCGAAGGTGTAAATGGAGAACCAGGTAGCTGTTTGACAGATTTTGTTAATGGAGACGGAACGAAGGTTGGCAACTGAGGTTGCCATGGATCACATGTTGTGAGCAGTGACACGGCCCTCGAGGGAGTCTCCTGCTTGGGCATAGATAAAAGAAATGCAGTCTGCAATCCAGTTGGATAGAGTGCACTTTGACACTGGAAATCAAAGGTGACTTGAATCAAAAGGTAAGGAATAATTGAGAGGATTTCCTGTGATTATTGGTTCTGTCCAAGTAGAAAGCCAGTGCGTGTTCGCAATCCACAGTATGTAGAGCTGCCTCAGCCCTAGAGGCATGCACTCTGGGGAAGAAGCAGGTAGCATTACTGACTGGTTGAGATGGAAGACCGAGACTACTTTTGGAAGGAAGTGTGGATGGATATGGAGAATCACCTTGTCATGGTGAAACCAGTGTACAGAGGATATGTCACTAAAGCATGCAGCTGAAGTGAGGGCGATGAAGAAAATTACCTTCCAAGACAGAAATTTTAAAGAAGTGGTGGCTAAAGACTCAAAAGGAGGCTTTAAAAGCTGCGCTAGGACCACGCCACAGGAGATGACTTCTTGGTGGCTTAGACAGCAAGAGACCCTGCATAAATTGTTGCATCAAGGGGTGTGAAGAAATAGGATGCCTGTCCACCGACCTGTGATAGGCTGAGATGGCACTAAGGTGAACTCTGAGTTAGTCTTAAGACTTGTCGAAGACAAGTGGAGGAGATATTGTAAAAGAAATTCCACTGGACAGAGGGGTCAATATGTTTCGAGGGTACATCAGAGGGTGAACCTTCGCCATTTGAAGGCATAAGAACATCTGGTAGACGGCTTGCATAATGCAAGGAGGATGTCTTTGACCTGATGAGGAAGGTTGAGGTCAGCAAAGATCATGCTTTCAACAACCACACCGTGAGACAGAGGGCTTGTGGATTGGGATGGAGAAACGTCCCATGATCCTGAGAGAGGATGTTGGGCGCATGTCCCATGCTGAGAGGTGGAGTCTGTGCTAATCGAAGCAGCAGAGGAAACCATGGCCGACAGGGCCAGTAAGGTGCTATCAGAATCATGAAGCCCCTGTCAGCCTGCAGTTTGAACAGGGTCGTGGGTATTAAGGGGTTGGGTGGGAATGCATAAAACAGGTCCCTTCCCCAATGGAGAAGGAAGGCATCCATTGCCTGTATAGGGAGGGAAGCCTTGAGCAAAACAGCGTCAGCTGTGCATTCTCCTGGGTGGCAAACAGATCTATTCTGGGAATCCCCCACATGTGGAAGATCCAAGATGCTGTTTCCTCTTGTGTGGATACAGGATGCGGATGAGTCTGTCTGCAAGAAGATTGAGTTCGGCTGGGAGATTCACCACCCTGAGATGGATACGGTGTACAATGCAAAAACAGATGAATGGCTTCCTGGCAGAGGGGATAGGAACCCGTACCCCCCTGCTTGTTCACATAGAAGACGGCTGACTGGTTGTCTATTCAGACTAAGACCTGTTTGTCTGAAAGCTTGGGTTGAAAAACTCAAAGAGTATTTGTGAGAGCTCCAGGAGGTTGATCTGCAACTGAGATTCCTGTGGTGTCTACTGCCCTTGTGAAGCAAGACTGATGTCGAGGCTCGATGTTGATGATCATCAGTTGGTGCGGCACCAGGAGCCTGTTGGGTACAGACGATGCTTGTCTGTTTCAAAGCAGGAATTGGAGGGAACGGATTCCCCAATGCAGGTTCAAAGGCTGGCATTGGTCCCGGAGGTATTGGCCTTGAGCCAGATGCAGATGTCTGCACTCCTAGAACTGTCAATACCGTCGGTACAGAGGCTGCCAGGATTGCTGCCAAGCTCCTTTCGATAACCAGGATGCACTGGTCGAGGGAGGCGGCCGATGCCTGGTTGGAATCACGCACAGGGCTTTCAGCCATCATCAGAGCATGGAACCAATAGCTCTCCAGAGGTTGAGGCCTTGGGAGCATCCCAGAGCCCCTGTGGTGCTTTGGGGAGCTGGATCTCCCACCGAGGCTGTTTGACAGGCCTGTCTGCATCAAATGAACCTTTTGTTGAATCCAGAAAACGATGAAGGGACTTACCTTGAGCATTGGTATCTGTCTTCAATGTCAATGGCTTAGACTTAGTCTTCTGTTTGGACTTTGAGGATATCTGAGAACTAAGAGAAGTGAGATGTCCAAGATGATGCAGAAGCTACTGAAATTGAGTCTGGGGCAAACGAAAACCATACTGTCTGGCTCTATTCTTTAGGCCTCTTTTTGTCATTTGTTTGCACAGTCATTTGGTAAATGGTCTAGGCCCAAACATCTAAAGTATCAGTCATGTTTATCAGTGACTTGATATTGTTCCAAAGCACTTGTTACATTGTTTTAAGCCATTGATGTGTTTTTCCATAGTGATAGAAAAGACAGGCCAAGGCTTAATTTGGTGGTAGAGACCATCAAAACTAGAAAAAATGAAAAAAGATAAAATATACTAAAATGAAAAGAAATTATCAGGGTTAGTATCAGGTAAGGTACCGGCATCAACGGAAAGGCAGAGTGCAGATTTAAACAAAAAAGAAAATTATATTTTTCAGCAGTGACAGGAAGAAAATAACCTACTGGCTCCAAGGAAAATGAAGAACTGAGGAGAGGACTTGAGAAGGCAGAAAGGCAGATGGGCAGGTGCAGTGGAATGCTCTCAAAAGCTTTCCAATTGGACATTGGGAAGCGTTCTTATGCAGGTTCCATCGGTATCGATGATACCTATATGTGAACCTATATGTGAAGACTGCATTCCTGTTTGTTCCTGGAGATGATATGGATTTATTTAATTGTGCAAAAGAAAGCATTTTCAAGAGAACACTCAAGTGTGATCCAGCAATACTAAAGCGCAATCTATCAATTTTAGTTACTATTAACACCCCCCCATGAGTCTCATAAAATAAAGAGAAAGAGTAGTTACTCACCTGTAACAGGTGTTCTCCAGGAGCAGCAGGAATCAGTCCTCACATATGGGTGACGTCGGTGCCGGAGCCCCCATGCGGAGCATTTCCCCAGCTTTCACAGAAAGCCTTTGGGACTGCCAGCACGCATGCGCGGTCCCCTTCCCGCCCAAGGGTGCCATTTTGCTCAGTCTGATGACATAACTTAAAGACAGCAAAACACAAAATTAAACATATGACTGCAACTCCAAGGGGAGGAGGGAGGGTTGTGAGGACTGATTCCTGCTGCTCCTGGAGAACACCTGTTGCAGGTGAGTAACAGGTCTTTCTCCAGGACCAAGCAGGAAGTCAGTCCTTACATATGGGACTCCCCAGCTTAAGGCTACCGGGGACCCAAAGCTGAAAAAATGAGCTCCCTCTAGAGACTCAGCATGTACGAAAAGAATCTTCTCAGAGAACGCCCACGAACGGTAGCCCAACACCAGGGCCGGAGGGTAGGAGTTGCCTATACCTCAAGGAGATTACGGAGTACTGCCTGTCCGAAAGCATTGTCCCTGCGGGACTCCCTCTCGAGACAGTAGTGGGCCGCAAAAGTCTGGCTTGAAGACCAAGTAGTGACCCTGCAGATGTCTGCCAACAGAACAGAGCGGAGATGAGCCACTGACGCAGCCTTCGCCCTGACAAGGTGAGCCGTGACTCGATCCTGCAACGAGAGGCTGGCTGCCCTGTACCCCCAGGCGATACAGTCTGCTACCCAAATGGACAGGGTACGCTTGGAGACAGGTAACCCCAACTTATTAGGGTCAAAAGAGACGAAGAGCTGAACAGCCCTTCGGTGTCCCTGCGTACGGTCAAGGTAGAAGGACAACGCCCTCCTACAGTCCAGCGTATGCAAGACCATCTCAGCCCGGCTGGCATGCGGCCTGGGAAAGAAAGTTGGAAGAACCACCTCCTGGTTGAGGTGGAAGGAGACGACAACCTTAGGAAGGAACTTAGGGTGAGTCCGTAAGACTACTCTGTTCCTATAGAACCTAGTGTATGGTGCATCTGACACCAAGGCTTGAAGCTCGCTCACTCGCCTTGCTGAGGTAAGAGCCACCAAAAACAACGCTTTCCAGGAGAGAAAACGCAAATGACAAGTAGCCATAGGCTCAAATGGTGGGCAAGTAAGCTATTGCAAGACCATTCAAATCCCACTCAGGGGCAGGTGGACAAACTGGAGGCTTAAGCAAAAGTAGGCCTCTGAGGAAGCAAGCCACCAAAGGGTGGCTTGAGACTGACCCTCCACTGGTGAATGGTGCACTGAGAGAGCACTGAGATGGACCCTAACAGAGTTGGATTTAAGGCCTAGGTTGGACAGGTGAAGCAAATATTGCAGCACCACTGGTACCAGGCATGAGAAAGGATCCGCTTTGCGCTGAGCACACCAGGTGGAGAACCTACGCCACTTAAGGGCATAAGACTTCCGAGTGGACTGCCTCCTAGAGGCCAAGACCACGTCCTCCACTTCCCTAGGCAGCAGTAAGGGTGCTAGAACTACCCTTTCAGCAGCCAGGCCATCAGATTGAGGAACTGGAGGTTGGGGTGTAAGAGATCCCTGCTCCTGAGACAGGAGATCGGGTTGCATCCCCAGAGGAAGAGGAGTGTCCACCGCTAGTTGCAAAAGAAGTGGGAACTAGGGTTGCCTTGGCCACCTGGGGGCCACCAGGATCACCGAGGCCTTGTCCCGGATCACTTTGAACAGTATCTTGGACACTAGAGGCGTGGGAGGAAATGCATATAGGAGGCCTGTAGACCATGGAATGAGAAAGGCATCTGCTGCTACTCAGAGGATGCGGTTGTCTGGAGCAGAAACTGAGCAGTTGACGGTTCAGTGGACTGGCAAAGAGATCTATGGTGGGAAGACCCCATCTTAGGAAGATCTGTTGAACCACCAGAGGATTCAACTGTCATTCGTGTGGCTGCAGAATCCTGCTCAAACTGTCTGCCAAGTAATTCTCTTGTCCAGGGAGATAGACCGTCTTGAGAAGTATGCCATGATTGACTGCCCAGGAGCACAGGTCCTGTGCATCCTGACAGAGAGGTCGGGACCCTGTGCCCCCCTGCTTGTTCACATAGTACATTGCAACTTGATTGCCCGTCTGCACTAAGACAGACCGGCAAGAGAGGACATGAGAGAAAGTCCAGAGGGCTAGGCGGATTACTCTGAGCTCTAGGAAATTGATCTGCTGTGCGGACTCCCAAGGGGACCAGAGGCCCTGGGTGCATGCTCCCCGGCAATATGCACCCCAACCTTGGAGAGAAGCATCGGTTGTCAGCACTTGAGAATGTTGAGGTGCTTGAAAAGTCACCCCTTTCAGCAGATTCGGAAGATAAAGCCACCATTGTAGAGAAGCAGCTAGTAGCTTGGACACCCTTACTTTGTCTGTCAGGATTCCCGTGGCCTGCAGCCACTGAGTTCTGAGGCCCCACTGAGCTGGCCTCATGTGTAGACGGGCATTTGGAGTTACATGGACCGTGGATGCCATGTGGCCTAAGAGCCTCAGGAATTGTCTGGCGGAGACCAGAGAATTGCTGTGGAATTGGCTGGCCAAGTCCATCAGTCTGTAGGCCCTGTCCACTGGCAAAAAAGGCCTTTGCTTGAAGGGTGTCCAGTCTTGCTCCTATGAACTCCAGGCACTTGGTGAAAACCCTGGGGGCGGAGGTTAGGCCAAAAGGGAGTACCCTGTATTGGTAATGGTTTCCTCCCACTACAAATCTGAGATATTGTCTGTGGTCTGGATGAATAAGGATGTGCGTATAAGCATCCTTTAGGTCTAAGGAGCATAGCCAATCTCCCTGCTTTAGCTAGGGCAGCAGCATTCCAAGGGTAAGCATCTTGAAATTTTCCCTCTCCAGGAACTTGTTTAGATTTTGCAAGTCTAGGATGGGCCTGAGGCCTCCTGTCCTTTTTGGTACTAGAAAGTACCTGGAATAGAAGCCTTGACCTCTCAGGTGGTGAGGCACCGGTTCCACCACCTGTTCCTTCAGAAGACTTGCAAACTCCTGCAGGAGTAAGTCCCTGTGCAGAGGAAGTTTTGGAGGCTCTCCTGGAAAGTAGGAGGAAGGTGCCTGGTGGAAGTGGAGGAGATAGCCCCTCTGGACTATGCTTAGCACCCAGGTATCCCTTGTTACGGCTGACCACCTGTGGGCATACAGGGTCAGCCGGCCTACTGTGCTGTGAGGGGCCAGCTGAGGAGGAGAGGCTATGCCACTGGAGTTAAAACCCCGCTCCCTGCTGTGCAGGAGCCGGAGCTGGTGGCTTGGGGGTTTTCTGCCTACGGGGCCCATGTCCCTGCCCCTTGGCCTGCTGACCCCATTGGGGAGCTGTGGAGGCCTGAAAGTGAGGGTATGATTTGTAGGCAGATGACTTCCTCGGGTAAAAGGTCTTTTTTCCCGAGCCCTTCTTCTTTTGAGAAGGGGCAGAGGTTTTCCTGGACAGCCTTGTCCGGGTGAGAGTCTCGGACTCGAGTTCTGCAGCCTTTTCAGCCATGGGCTTGCCAAAGAGGTTTTCACCTCAGCAGGGAACATCGACCAACTTGTCCTGCACCCATGTCTCGAGGTCCGATGACTGTAGTCAGGCCTGACGGCATGCACCGAAGCCGGCCGCGGCTACACGGGCCGAAGCCTCGAAGCCATCATAGGCTGCTCGAGAGAGAAACTTCGAGCACTCCCGAATCCCCAATGACAGGACCATGAACCTCTGCAAAGGTTCCCCGGAGAGACCAGCAGAGAACCCAGCAATCTCCTTTGCCAGGTCTCGAAGGTACATGCCCATGTACAGATGGTAGGTCTGGACACGGCAGGCAAGCATAGAGCCCTGGAAGCACTTTCTACCGAGGGCATCCAGGTTCCGGGCCTCCCGGCCGGGAGGCACAGAGAAATGTATCTTCTGACTCTTCAGACGAGGCATGGCCGATTCCACAACCATGGAGTGGTGCGGTAGCTGTGCCTTTTGGAACCCGGGGCTCTTTCAGACTCGATAGATGGAATCGACCCGCTTGCTCAGAACCAGCGTCGAGGTCGGCGCCTCCCTCATGCGGAAGAGCAACTGCTCCAGCATTGGAGGAAAACTGGTACAGTAAAGGCCTCCTTGGGAGGAGAGTCATACTGCAGGGCCTCAAGCTCTTCGGCTCCTCCTCGGGATCCGCGGGGAAGGTCAAGGCCTTGGCCATGTCCCGCACGAAATCCGAGAACCGGGTGTCCTCCTGGGGGGGGGGGGGGGGAATCGTCTCCTAGGTTCGGACTCTGGTGAGTCCGAAGGGACACACCGGGTCCGAAATGTGTCTGGGGACTCCTCGTCCTCCGTTTCCCAGCCCGACTCCTCGGAGGAGGAATCAAGCAGCTCCGGTCGGGCAGGCACCGATGCCATCCGCCCCGACGCAGAGGGTACCGGCATCGATGACCTCGGTCCCGAAAGGGAGGCCGAGTGAGACCTTGGCCGAGGATCAACTCGAGAGCGCATGGACTCGAGGATCGGCTCGGCCTCCGGGGTCGACTTGGACGTCGATGTCCCGGTGGTCGGGGCAGATGCACTGGTGAGACCGGCGATCAGTGTCCGCTGCTGTTCCATGAAGGCAACCAAACTGCTCTCCAAGGCCATCAACCTGAGTCCAAGCTCAGGAGACTCAGCAGCCCCCGACGGCGTCAGGCCAGACGTCGGCTCCCCTGGAGAAGAGTCCACGAGGACTACAGCACTCACGTGACTCAGGGACTCCGGCTCCACACGAGGTTGTTTAGCAGGCCTCTCCGACTCCGAAGACCCGGGACGGTGGTCAGGGCTATGCGACCTGGCCCTCGAGGAACCAAGTGCGTCCACCGACAATGCCCTCGCGGGTTTCTTCTTCCTGCAATGCTCCCGCGAGGGAGACCCCCTATCAGAGGTTCCCTGATGATGCTCGGGATCGGAATCCCGAGATGTCGAGGCCTCTGACAAAGTCTGTGCCCGGACCAACGCGGAGTCAGAGAAGATTCTTTCCTTCTGGTGCTGCCGACTCCTCAACGCCTTCGAGGACATTTTCCTACACAGACCACAGATCATCGGGTCATGATCGGGTCTGAGGCAACGGAGGCAGCAGTCATGTGTGTCGGTGAGAGACATAAGTTTCTTACACCAATCACACTTTTTAAATCCACTGGCAGCCATCAGGGGAAAAAGGGCCCCTGCGAGGTCAAAAGACAGGGCTGCCAGTGAAAAGTAAAAAAATGGCGCGAATGCTAGTCACGAAGGACAAAAAACGAAAAATGAAGTCCGGGCTCGATGCCGGTGTACTGGCCCAAGGCGGGAAGGGGAAACCGGCATCGAACCGAGAAAAAACACAAAAAATAAACTTTTTTCATGGGTGAACACGAACTACGTCCATCAGGCTCCGCGGAAAAAAGAAGACTGAGCAAGATGGCACCCTTGGGCGGGAAGGGGACCGCGCATGCGTGCTGGCAGTCCCAAAGGCTTTCTGTGAAAGTTGGGGAAATGCTCCACATGGGGGCTCCGTCGTCACCCATATGTGAGGACTGACTTCCTGCTTGGTCCTGGAGAAATTAGACTTACCTGCTAATTGTGATTCCTTGAGGAACTCCAGTCCAATCCCGCACCTCTGGGTAGTGCACCTCTTCCAGCAGCTTGGAGACCCAGCATGTCATCTTTTGATGACCCCCTGTACTTATGCAGCTGGCACCCCCTAAAAGCTTCAGTAACCTATTGAGAAAGCAGACTCACAGGAGCAACAAATAAGTAGTTAAACTAGACCAAATCAAGGTATATCTAAACAGCAGCTACTCCTTTCTCCCGCTCTCGAGGAAGGCATCCAATTCTCTCCTTCGAATGAGAAAGCTTACCGGTGGTATACCTGGGAAACACCCTCCCACATGGAGCGTAAGACCAACAGCTTGTCCGGTTCGCCCCCTCCAGAAGCCGATCCTGGCATTCTCCTAGGCCTGACCCCGGACAGTCTGCAGAAAATGGTCTGCCTAGGCGGAAGCGCCAAAACTCTTTCCTAAGAATGCCCAAGGATGGACTGGAATGGACTTCCTCAAGGAATCATAATTAGAAGGCAAGTCTAATTTCTCTTTCCTTATCCCTCCAGTCCAGTCCTGCAACTCTGGGAATGTAACAGAGCAGTTAAATTAATGGGAGGGACCTGCACACCAGCCTGAAGCACTTCCACTCCAAACCATGCATCTCACGTCACCTGAACATCCAAGCGATACTACTTTGCAAAGTATGGAGAGAAGACCTCGTTGCCGCCTTACAAATTTCCACCGGTGGCACTAGGCTCCCGCAATGTGTACCGCTGATAAGGCCTGGAGATATACTGCCCAGATGAATAGCCCCTCTTCTTCCTCTAAGGCTGTGCAGCCTGTCTCTCCCTGACAATTGAGGCTACCATGGTCGCATTGTCCGACAGGACTCGGACCGCCTTCCCGTGCTACCAAGCCCCGAAGCTCTGGAGCGCCAGGACCACCACTCATTTCTAACCTGTTCATGGACTAAAGGGCTTCCTGTGAGCTCCATTGCCCTTGAGCAAACCGTCCCTTGCAATGGGCCCCCCAACCGGTGAGGCTGGCATCTGTCATCAGCGGGATCCACAGTGGTGACTCAAGGGGCATGACCCCCTCCAGATTCCCCAGGTGCAACCACCAGCGTAGGACCTGCCTGGTCCGCCTGGGACATGGAAGTTGTACAGACAAGGGCAGACTCTGGTGGGACTACCGCCTCAGGAGAGCTCTCTGCAAGGGGTGCATAGACGCTCTCGCCCATGGGACCAACTCAAGTGTAGCTGCCATGGTCCCCAGTACCTGCAGGTAGTGCCAGGCTGATGGCTGAGACCTCTGTAAAAACTGGTGCACTAGTCGCCTCAGCCCTGTGCGCGCTGTTCTGGCAGAAAGACTTTTCCCACACTGGTGTCAAAGCGCACTCCCAGATACCCCAGCTCCTGAGACGGCACCAAATGACTCTTGGCTCGATTTACCACCCATCCGAGACTTTCCAGCAACTGCACCACTCTTTTTGTTGCTTCTTCGCTCTCACTTCTGGATTTTGCCTGGATCAGTCAGTCGAGATACAGGTATATGAGAATTCTTTCCTTGCACAGCGCCACTGCTACCACCACCATCACCTTGGTGAAGGTACACGTAGCTGTTGCCAGGTCAAATGGTAGCGCCTGAAACTGAAAATGTCCCATTGGGACCGCAAACCGAAGGAATTGATGATGTTCTGACTAAATGGGAATGTGGAGATACGCTTCCGTGAGGTCGAGTGCCATCAAGAACTCCCTCTTACTGTAACTATGATGGACTGCAAGGTTTCCATGTGAAAGTGCGGCGCCCTTGAGATCGGAGGATCAGTCGGGAAAGGACCCTTCCTTTTTGGACACCACGAAGTAAATGGAGTACCGACCGCAGCAGTATTGGTCCCTGGGAACCGGCACCACGGCCTGTAGCTGCGACAGCCTTGCCAAGGTTGCTTTTACCACCGCTGCCTTGCCTCTCGCTTTGCAGAGAGACTGAAAGAAAGAGTGGCCCACTGGGCGCGCCCACTCAAGGGCATACCCCTCTCGGATGTCCTCTAGAACCCACCGGTCTGATGTAATCTGGGCCCAGGCAGAGTGGAGCTCCTGCAGATGGCCTCCCATGAGAGGCAGCTCCACCTGAGCCCGCCTCACTTCATTAGAGTTTCCTTGCTCCGGGGAAAAAGCTGGCTCTAAAGCCTCTACCTGCACCCCGGAAAGCCCGAAACCCCTGCCCCCTGGAGGGGAATCTACCCCTCTGGTATGGGACAAAGCGGAAAGCCGGAACTGCTGCCCTTTAGACGAAGGCAGCAAGGGACTGCTTCTGCTTATCCTCAGGCAGATGGCCACCTTTGGACTCCCCCAATTCCTTGACCAGCTTACTCAGGCGGGATTTGGAGGAACTGTCTGCCGCCCAGTTCCTCAGCCATAGATAGCGAGCCGCTACCAAGGAAGCCATGCTTTTTGAGAGCTCTCTAAGGAGATCATAGTGGGTGTCTGCTAAATAGGTGGACCCCGATTCCAATTTAGTTGCCTCCACCGCTAGTTCCAGTGCCGGCTCCCCCAGGCAAGCTCTAACTACCCAGGCCCCACAAATGGAGGCCTGAAAGGCGAGGGCGTGGACATCAGAAGATTGTTTCAGCAAGCTGTCCAGCTTTCTGTCCTGGCCATCCTTGAGGGCCACGCTGCCTTCCACTGGAATTGTATTTTTCTTGGTGACTGCCAATATCGCCGCATCCACCTATGGCGATCAAAACAGTTCATGCTCCTGCTCTGGTAACGGATACAGGCGTGCCATAGCCTACACCCCTGCAGTAGGTTCCACGCCTCATGGATCTTCTGCTTGAACACTCTGTGCACCGGGAAAACCCTATGTGGTTTCCATACCGCCTGAAGCAGAGGGTCTTCAGAAGCATCCTCTTCAGCCGGCACCCCCATCGGCATGATAAAGGCCTTCAAAGACTCTGCGATGAGTGCTGTCAACTCTTCGCAAGGAGAACACTAACAGCCTGAGACTGGTCCTCCTGCTCTGGGATGTCTCCTTCCTCTACTTCTTCACTCTGGCACTCTAGATCAGTGTCCAGGTCCTCACCATCCAGACCCTCAGATAGAGGGGAGTGCACTTGCTCTTCTTTGGAGAGCCATGCCCTCTTGGCGGCTGTCACCTCCATCTCACTCTCCTTGTCTGCTACTCTCTTCGTACCATGGTCCTGTGCCAGGGGCCTGCTCCCCGACCCTTGTTGACGCATGCAAAAGGCTTCGTGCAGAAGCACCACAAATTCAGGAGAAAAATCTCCCAGCCACCCTACCTCTCCCTGGTTCCGCAAGGTGGAGGGTCCGGGAATGGCCACAGGGCAAGAGGCTGACTGCAACGCCGCAAGCGAGGTCACCTCTGTCTCCTGAACCTCCCCTGGAGAAAACGACCCTTCTGCTTTTTATTTAGGTCCTTCTCCAATACCGTAGCCTCCTGCTGACAAGCCTAGACAGACGCCTTCATCTGAATGTCCCCTGCCTGGTCCCGCAGACCAAGCATTGTGCTCCGCCTGGCACAGTGCCCTGGGTCTCCAACCGCCCCGACGTAAGCCCCCGGGGGGGGGAAAAAACAAACCCAAAAGAGATAAACAAATCAAATAAAAATCCAGTAAAAAAAATTCAAAGAAAACAAAAACTAAAGGCAGGCAAAATAAAGCAGTCACTCAGAAATACCTAAATTGAAGCTGTAATTCTGAGAGCTGGGCAAGAAATGTCCTACTTCCCCCCTTTCCTGCACACTCCAGAGGGAAATGAAAGGCGCCAAGGAAAAAACAGGAATGTTCCCGCGCAGCCACAGCCTACCAATGCATAGTTCCAGGCTGCGCTGCATTACCATGCTGTCCTGGGCTTCTTTCCAGCTGCCCTGCCTTTAAAAATTCAACTCCGGAGACACCTCTCATATTCCGGAAGGGCCCCGATCTTACCTTCATGCTCCAGGGTGACCGCACATAGCATCTTTGCTTTCCCTCGCGCTCAACCTCTCTGCATGGGCTTTGGTGTGCTGAGGGGGCTGCACCAGATGGCTGTCTTGCATGCTCCACTGCACTTCGGATGGTTACTCACCCACTGATGGGTTCAGGAGCCACCCGCAGTCTCGGCAAACAAGGTGGTCCCCTACTAGCCTTCCCTACACAGCTGGAGAGACGGGGATCCCCTCTTCTGCCTTGTTACAGATTGCAGCCTTTTCAGACCCTTTATTTTATGCCAAATAGTTTCAGCCTACTTTATTTTAAGAGGTCCTGCTAGTAAAGGAAAAGGAGGAAAATAAAACCTATCCAATTAGTTGACCCTCAATGAGTCCAGCACCCTGGCTCACTTCCTCCCTCCAGCTGCTTGGAGACTGAACATACTGAGGCTCATAGGCAGTGCCAGCTGCAAAAGTACAGGCAGTCATCAAAAGTTGACACTCAGTCTACAAGCTGCTGGAAGAGGTGCAGGACTGGATGGAGGGACGATAAGGAATCAATTGTTACAGATACCCAAAACAGCTAGATATGCGTCTTACTGGTAATACTGATTGGTTAAGTGCAACTCGTATCTGATGGAATTACCTTTCTTCCTATAGCTCCATTTTGTTTCTTAGGTGGTGGTGGCTCAAAAATCCTCTGCTGCTGCTGAGGTGGAAGCGTGGAATACAAAGGAATGATTTTAATATCACCAACTTCAGGACCCAAATCGTCTATTTCACGTTTTATTCTTTTACAGGCTTCATCAATTTCCTATTTAAAAAAAAACAAAAAACAGAAAAAACCCTTCTCAATATATACAAACATTACATGCATTTCAGAGCTAACACTAAAGTCATGAGTAAGCACCCATAAAGCGTAGTTACTCACCTGTAACAGGTGATCTCCGGGAACAGCAGGAATTTAGTCTTCACATATGGGTATCGCCGGTACCGACGGAGGCTGCGCGGGAACGCTCCCCAGCGTCCAATAGGAACGCTTTTGGGAGCATCCCTCAGCACATGCGCGCTGCCATCCCGCCTTTCCAACTGTCCCCCTCTTCAGTTAAGTTTGTAGCTGAGTGAAAGGATAGGAGGGAGCGAGGAAAGAGACAAAGAGATAGAAAGACAACTCCAACGGGAAGTGGGTGGGTTGTGAAGACTAAATTCCTGCTGTTCCCGGAGATCACCTGTTACAGGTGAGTAACTATGCTATCTCCAGGAACAAGCAGGAATGTAAGAGAGACTCCCTAGCTGAAGATGCCAGGGAGATAGCCCCAGGAAGGTGCCACCCTAGAAAGGTAGGCATCCTTCCTCCCATGGATCTCTAGAAATGCCCTCATATTCATTATCTGATTTTTACCTATCCTTGCTGTGTAAATAGCTTATGTATATAGTTTACTCTGTTATCCAAGTTTGTATCCCTGTTCGATGTAAAACCTGACAACTTGTCGTTATGGTAGTTGTGTTATGATGTAAACCGCGCTGATACCGAATAGCGCGGTATATAAGAAACTGTAATAAATAAAAAATAAATAAACCTCTGGCATTCCACCAGGGTTGGTGGGTAGGAGTTGAATTAGGTCTGAAAGAGATTCTGAAGAACAGCTTGGCCAAAGAAGGCATCCCAACGGGAGGCTTTATCCAGGCAGTAGTGGGCTGTGAAGGTGTGTACCGAAGCCCAGGTGGCTGCTCAACAAATGTCATCGATAGATATGGAGTGCAGATTAGCCATGGAAGCTGCCCTGGCTCTCACCTTATGAGCTGTGACATGGCCTTGAAGAGGAAGACCCTTACTCTCATAAGCAAAGGATATGCAGTGGGCAATCCATTTAAATAAAGTTCTTTTGGAGACTGGAAGTCCCAAATGACTAGAGTCAAAAGCTATAAAAAGTTGTGAGGACTTTCTATGTTGCTGTGCTCTCTGTAGGTAAAAGGCTAAGGCTCTTTTACAATCCAAAGTATGAAGGATTCTTTCTGCATTAGAGGCGTGACGCCTCAGAAAAAATACAGGAAGATAAATTGATTGATTCAAATGAAAAGGCGAAACCACCTTTGGCATAAAATGTGGATGAGTTCTAACAACCACCTTATGATGAAACCTATTATAAGGAGGATCAGCCACTAAAGCTTCCAGTTCATCAATGCGATGGGCAGAGGTGATTGCAATTAGGAAGATGACCTTCCAGGTCAAAAACCTAAAGGTTGTAGTGACCAAAGGCTCAAAAGGCGGCTTCATGAGCTGCCCGAGAACTAGATATAGATCCCATGCCACTGGTGGTGGCTTAATGGGAGGTTTGGTTAACAGAAGACCTCTCATAAATCTGGATATGAGTGGATGAGAGGAAATTGGTTGTCCATTCAGAGGCTTATAAGAAGCTGCAATTGCACTAAGATGGACTCTTACCGAATTGGTCTTAAGACCAAAATTTGATAAGTGAAGGAGATACTCTAGTATTGATTCTAAAGGTATGACAAGGGGGTTTAATCCCTTCTTGGAGCACCATATAGTAAAACGTTTCCACTTGAAAGCATAAGATCTTCTTGTGGACAGTTTTCTAGAAGCCTAAAGGATATCCTTTACCTGTAGGGACAGGTTGAAATCCTGGAGGTCTAAGCCTTCAGCAACCAGGCCGTGAGATACAGGGACTGGGGACTCGGGTGCCATAGCGTCCCGTCCTCTCGGGAAAGGAGATCTGGAACATGCCCTAACTCCAGAGGTGCAGCTTGAGAGAGATGTAGAAGCAGGGGATACCATGCTTGGCGTGGCCATCGTGGCGCTATGAGAATCATGCGACACCTGTCTCTCTGAAGCTTGAAGAGTGTTTTGGGGATGAGGGGAATGGGTGGGAAGGCATAAAGGAAGTCCTGACCCCAGTGAAGGAGGAAGGCATCCCTTGCCTGACAATTGTGAGCCGGAATTCTGGAACAGAACTAGGGAAGTTTGGCATTCAGTGGACTTGCAAAGAGATCTATGTCTGGAGTCACCCAGAGATGAAATATCTTTGCCACCTGGTCTACGTGGAGAGACCACTCGTGAGGCAGCAGTACTCGACCGAGTTTGTCTGCCCAAAGGTTTTGAATACCTGGAAGATATACCACTAGAAGGTGAATCTGATACTCTGGCGAGGGCCCACAGTCGTAAAGCTTTGTTGCATAACGACAGAGAGCCTGTCCCGCCCTGCTTGTTCACATAGAACATGGCTACTTGATTGTCCGTCTGGACTAGGACTATCTTGTAGCTGAGCTAGGCGTGGAATACTCGAAGAGCTAAATAGATTGCTCTTAATTCCAGGAGGTTTATGTGTAGAACAGCCTCCTGTGGAGTCCAGGTGCCCTGGGTAGAGAGATGATTCAGGTGTGCTCCATAACCCACCTGTGATGCATCTGTTGTTAAGGTGGCCTGAAAAAGGGGTTGAGGGATAGGAGACCCCACTGTCAGATTTTCTAGTGATTGCCACCATTGGAGGGACAAAACAAGTCGTTGAGAGTTTACTATTTTGTCTGATAAATGTCCTGTGTCCACTGTGTGGATAGGGTCCACTGAGCTACTCGCATGTGGAGGCGAGCATATGGGACTACATGAACTATGGATGCCATATGCCCTAGCAACTGTAGTAGCTCTCGAGCAGTTAGGGAGGATTTCCCTGCTGTTGAGAAGCTAGTTGCATTATGCAAAGACACCGGGCCTGTAGAAGGAAAGCCTTTGCCTGTCTGGTATCTAGACACTCCCCTATGAATTCCAGGCATTGGGAAGGAACAAGTTAGGATTTTTGGAAGTTTATTACCAAGCCCAAGTATTGGAGGATTCGCAGTGTGCGAGACAGTGCAGAGCTGGCCTCTGCAACTGTAGGGGTTCGAATGAGCCAGTCTAAGTAAGGGAAGACGAATATCCCCAGGGTTTGCTGAAATGCAGCTACTACTGCCATGCATTTCATGAATACCCTTGGAGCTGAAGCCAGACCAAAGGGAAGAACCCTGTACTGGAAATGTTTTCCCTTGAAAAGGAATCATAAGAATTTCCTGTGATTTGGATGGATCAGAATGTGAGTATATGCATCCTTTAAGTCTAGAAAGCAAAGCCAATCCTGGCTTTGAAGGTATGGCAGAAAAGTTCCAAGAGAAATCATTTTGAACTTCTCTCGGAACAGGTATTTGTTCAATTCTCTGAGGTCTAGAATGGGTCTGTGTCCTTCTGTTTTCTTTGGAATAAGAAAATAGGGGGAGTAGAACGCTGCACCCCATTGAAGAATGGGTACCTCTTCTATTGCCCCTTGGGCAAGAAGTGTTGAGCCCTCTTGATCTAGCAGATTGTCTGCGGAGGTTTGAGAATTGAATTGCCTTAGAATTGTAGGAGGGGGCATGTGAAAATGGAGCTTGTACCCCTCTCCTACAATGGACAGAGTCCAATCTTCTGTTGTCATCTGATGCCATCTGTTGGCAAAGTGGCATAACCTGACTGTGATATTGGGGGGTTGGAGACCCCTCAGAGGCAGGAAAGGCTAAGCTCTCTAGGAAGGAGTCAAAGCCCTTGAGGGGGCTGAACCTGATGAGCTGGTTGGGCTCTCAGGCCTTTTGGCTTCCTTTGCTGTCTAGTTTGTCCTTTTTGGGCACCCTGACCCCGAGTTTAACTCTGCAGGGTATAGGAAGGATAAAATTCCCTCTTTTTTCTGAAAGAGGGTTTTTTATAAGGCTTCTTTTTGGCTGGAGTGGCTGTAGATTTTGACAATCTATTTAGAGTGGTATTGTCAGCATCTAACTCGCTAGCCTTTTCCTGCCAGTTCTTGCCAAAGAGATTCTCTCCCGTGCAAGGAATGTTGCCTAACTTGTCCTTTACCAAAGTCTGATGCCTGAAGCCAGGCAATCCGTCATGCTCCAATGGCAATAGCAGGGGTTCTGCTAATGCATTCAAAGCCGTCAGACTGCACGATTCACAAACTTGGAGACATCTTGAGCATGCTTAACTAGAGCAAGAAAGTCTTGTTTCTTGTCATCTGGGAGAAGTGGGCTCATAAGCTCCAAGTCTCCGGTAACTTCTTTGAGGAACATGCCCATATATAGTATATATGAACTGATCCTAGCTGAAAGCATGGAAGCCTGAAAAGTTTGGTGCCCAAAAGCGTCCAGAGTTCTGCATTCACGACCTAAGGGATTGGATGCATGCCTCTTTGCACTTTTCATCCTATGCATGGCTGACTCCACCACCACTGAATGGTGTGGCAGCTGAGTCGTTTGAAATCCAGGACATGGCGGAACTTGATACATAGTATCAAGCCTCCTAGAATGAGGAGATGTAGTCAGAGGTGTCTCCCACATTCTGAGCATCACGTTATGCAGAATTTCATGGATGGGCAGAGTGGCTGCCTCCTTTGGAGCTTTAGGATATTGGAGAATTTCCAATTCCTTTGCTCTGGGTTCCTGTTCAGGAGCTACCGTGATTGAAAGGCCCTTGGCCACATCACAAATAAAATCCTGAAAAGACATGTCCTCTGGAGGTGACATTCTGTGTTGGGGAGAAGAGGGATCTTCCGGGAGAAACCCTCTGGTACCAGCAGAATTGTCAGTCTTCGGAATTGGAGGATTCAAAGTATTCCTGACCACGATGCTCATGCAAAGCACGGTCCCGGTATCGATCAAAGTTGGTACCGAGTTGATCCGGTACCGATCTGTCAATTCCAGCCAAAGATGGCATGGGAAGAATTCCCACCGGGGCCAGTACCGTCGGTACCGGTATCGATGTCGGTACCGGTGCCCGTTGAACCATAGGTGTTAACGGTACCGCAGCTGTGAGAACAGCTGCAATGCTGCGTTCGATAGCAAGGAACCTCTTTCTATGGACGCTGCCGATGCCTGGGTATCGGTACCAGTGAAAACAGCCGGGACCCCTGAGCATGGCACCAGTAGTTCTTGTGAGGTCGAGGCCTCGAGAACATCCTGAAGTCCCCTTGATGCTTTGGAAGCTGAAAACTCCCGCTGGGGCTGTTTTGCCGGTGTTGCTCCCTAAAGGGCAATATCAATGGCCTCTCAATGTTTAGCAGGAGAGCTACCCTTTGAGGACCGGTTTTTTTGTTTAGTTACCTGAGATCCATAGGAGGAAGAGGAGGCTCTTGAAGATGTCGATGCAATGGATCTGGCATCCAAAGAAAAGAGTACCGAGCATTGCAGCCTGGTTCTGTCTTCCTCTCTTAGTCATCCCCATACAGGAGAGACATTCAGATGGAGCATGTTCAGGCCCTAAACATTTAAGACACCAATCATGGGTGTCAGTGACGGAAATAGTACCGCCACACTTAGTACATTTTTTTAAACCACTAGTTGGTTTTTCCATGTTTCAGGAATATGAGACCTAATGCCCAAAATGGTGCCTAGCACCGAAAAAAGAAAAGTTTCTGAAGAGAAACAATTCAAAGTATAAAATTTTTGAGAAAAGAAAAGAACCAGCAGTACCGCTCCGCGGAAAATGAAGAACTGAAGAGGGACAGTTGGAAAGGCAGGAAGGCAGCGCGTATGTTCTGAGGGATGTTCCCAAAAGCGTTCCTATTGGACGCTAGGGAGCATTACGATACCCATATATGAAGACTACATTCCTGCTTGTTCCTGGAGATCATTCGAGATAATCAAATTGTAGCTTAGTGTAATAAACTAAGCTGGACACCATTACCAGTTCAGGAGTACAAAAAGATCAAATTCTGTAACTTTAATAAATCCATAATGGACTCATTTGTATTCAACCATGGTTTTCTTTTATTCAGGTTTTCTAATTTATAGTGAATTGTACTAAAATTGAAATCTGTCATCCAGCCTATTTAGCTGTACCCAAGGCCTTTTCAAATTTTATAATTTGAAAGAAATTTAGGTACAAGAAATTTGGAATAAGCTTTAATGTGACATCACTAAAAAGGTTGCTTTACTGCTAATGAAAACAAACATCCATGCACTATTAACATGGATACCAAGGTACCAGAATTCAACTTCTAAGAAGTTGCAATCAGAGGCTAGGGAGAGTCTTGTACTGCTGCTGAGAGGTTGTTTTCTGTTGCTTCTTCTCCCTTCAGCTTGGGTGTTGGTGATATGGTTGGTTGTTCTGCTGAGAACGAGGATGCCCATAGCTACAATTATAGTGCCTTGAGATTTTATTTTTTTAATAGGAGGTAATAAACGCTTTTCTTAGATGAAGTGGATTGTGCTTTTTTCAGAATGTCTCCTGAAAAAAAAAGATTATACCACTATCCAGACCCTATCAACAAAGTGGTCTCCTGAACCTTCTTGCCAAACAGATAACCCGTAAAAGGCAAGTCCACAATCCTATCGTGTATGTCAGGGATATCAAACTCCAGTCCTGGAGGGCTGCAAACCAGTCAGGTTTTCAGGGTACCCCTAATGAATATTCATAAGAACATAAGATATGTCATACTGGGTCAGACCAAGGTCCATCAAGCCCAGTATCCTGTTTCCAACAGTGGCCAATCTAGGTCATACGTACCTAGCAGTTTCCCCAAAAGACACAGGTTCTGCAATGCTTGTACTAGGTCAAGCATTGATATCCTGGGTCCCTTCTTAATAATGGTTTATGGACCTTTCCTCCAGGAACTTGTCCAAACCTTTTTTAAACCCAGCTACAATAACAGCCTTTACTACATCCTCCGGTAACAAATTCCAAAGTTTGATTACACGCTGAGTGAAAAAATATATTCTTTTATTAGTCTTAAATAGTTTACCCTGTAGCTTCATTGCATGTCCCCTAGTCTTTCTATATTCTGATAACATAAACAGTCGATCTATGTTTACCCGTTCCACTCCGTTCATTAATTTATAGACTTCTATCATATCTCCCCTCAGCCGTCTCTTTTCCAGGTTAAAGAGCCCTAACCTTTTTAGCCTTTCTTCATAGGAGTATCCTTCCATCCCCTTTACCATTTTGGTGGCTCTTCTCTGAACCTTTCCTAATAACGCTATATCCTTTTTAAGATACGGCGACCAGAATTGCACACAATATTCAAGGTGTGGTCTCACCATGGAACGGTATAGAGGCATTATATCTTTTGTTTTCTTTTCCATTCCTTTCCTTATACCTAGCATTCTATTTCCTCTCTTGGCTGCTGCTGCACACTGGGCCAAGGGTTTTAACATGTTATCCACAATGACGCCTAAATCTTTTTCCTGGGTGGAGGTTCCCAATGTGGAACCTTGCATCGTGTAACCATAGTTTGGGTTGTTCTTGTAGGTGCATAACTTTGCACTTGTCCACATTAAATTTCATCTGCCATTTTGATGCCCAGTCTTCCAATTTATCAAGATCCTCTTGCAAGTTTCCACAATCCTCTTGGGTTTTAACAACTTTAAATAGTTTTGAACTAGAGCATCTAGACCCTCCGACATTCTCTCTCTTCTGCTGAAGAACCAGCCCATTTTGGCCGACTCCCAGCACGCCATCAGGTCCATGCCAGGCGAGCCCCATCAGCGTTCCACCTGTTGGTAGACTTCATGGCAGAGCTCCCACTCGCCGTGATCCACCTTGTACCTGCTGAGGTAGTCGGCCGTAACGTTTTCCACTCCGGCCACAGCTGAGAGGGCCAATAGATGAATCTCAGTCCATACTAAGAGGCTTTCAGCCTCCTTTTCCAACAGAGGACTGCTCGTGCCGCTCTGCCTGTTGATGTAGGCTACCGCTGTGACATTGTCCAAGAGGACTCTGACCGCCCTCCTGCGAACCCAACACAGGAACGCTCTGAAAGCCAGGGTCACCAACCGCAATTCCAATCTGTTGATGGGCCACTGGGTTAAACTAGAAAGAGGGAAAGAGAAATCTATTTACATTGGTGTGATATACAGACCTCCCTCACAAGAGAAAGAGGTGGACAGAGTTAATTGAAGACATGCGCAGCACTGCTAGGAAAGGGGAACTGCTACTGATAGGAGATTTCAAAATGCCAGATGTTGATTGGCACATTACTGCTGCAGTATCATCTAGAAGTAAGGAGATCCTGGATTCTCTACAGGGTGAACTATTCAGGCAATTGGTAACCGACCCCACACGTGAAGGGGCCATACTGGATTTGGTGCTTACCAATGGTGAAAGTGTTTCTGATGTTGTAGTAGGAGATCATTTTGCATCCAGTGATCACCAGATGGTGTGGTTCAGTATTAGGACTAGGGCTTTTAGAATCCATTCAAAGGCGAGGATCTTAGACTTTAGGAAGACTAACTTTGCGAAGATGGGCCAATACCTCAGGGAGTCGTTAGTTGGATGGGAACAGCTGAGGGATGTAGAAAAACAGTGGAAAAACTGAAAGGGGATATTTTAAGGGCAACCAACCTTTTTGTTAAAATGGTAAATAAAGGTAAAAGGAAAAGGAGACCGCTATGGTTTTCGAAAGAAGTAGCTGAAAAAGTGAAGAAAAAGAGGGAAGCCTTCATGAAATACAAGAGATCACAGAGAGAGGAAGACAGGCATCTGTATTTGGAAAAACTTAGAGAAGCTAGCAAAGTAGTCAAGAAGGCAAAGATTCAAAAGGAGGAGGAAATAGCCAATGCAATAAAATGGGGGGATAAGACATTTTTCAGATATATTAGTGAGAAGAGGAAGGGCAAGAGTGGTATTGTCAGACTCAAGGGTGCAGGGGAGGAATATGTAGAAGCTGATAAGGATAAAGCGGAATTGCTTAACAAATATTTTTGTTCTGTGTTCACAGATGAAGAACCAGGAGCAGGACCTCAGAAAACACCAACAAATAAGAACAAAAGCGAGGGACATCTTGAACAATTTTCAAAAGACTGTGCTCATGAGAAACTATCTCAACTTAAAGTAGACAAAGCAATGGGACTGGATGGGATACACCCGAGAAAACTGAGGGAACTTGGGGACATTCTAGCAGCTCCACTGACTGACCTTTTCAATTTCTTGTTGGAGTCGGGAGTGGTGCCAAAGGACTGGAGAGAGGCTCATGTGGTGCCTTTACACAAAAGCGGAAGTAAGGATGTGGTTGAAAACTACAGGCCGGTTAGTTTAACTTCGGTGGTGAGTAAATTATTGGAAACGCTGCTGAAAGAGAAAATAGTGAGGTTTCTAGAGTCCAGCGGATTACAGGATCCGAGGCAGCATGGATTCACCAGAGGCAGGTCTTGTCAGACAAATCTGATTGATTTCTTTGACTGGGTGACCAGGGAGTTGGACAGAGGGAGAGCCCTAGATGTGGTGTATTTAGATTTCAGTAAAGCCTTTGACACTGTTCCTCACAGGCGACTTATAAACAAACTGAGCACCCTAGGGATGGACCCTAAAGTTACTGCTTGGGTCAGAAATTGGTTGGGTGGGAGGCGACAAAGAGTACAAGTAAATGGAGCTCACTCTGAGGAGAAGGATGTTATCAGTGGTGTGCCCCAGGGATCTGTCCATGGTCCGATTCTTTTTAATATCTTTGTTAGTGATATAGCGGAAGGGCTTTCAGGTAAGGTTTGCCTCTTTGCGGATGATACCAAAGTCTGCAATAGAGTAGACACCCAGGAAGGGGTAGATAACATGAGGAGGGATCTAGCTAAGCTTTAGGAATGGTCTAGAATTTGGCAGCTGGGATTTAATGTTAAAAAATGTAAGGTCATGCATTTGGGCTGCAGCAATCGAAGGGAGCAATATAGTATAGGGGTGAAGTACTTTTGTCCATTAAAGAAGAGCGGGACATAGGCGTGGTTGTGTCTGATGATCTTAAAGTAGCTAAACAGGTAGAAAAGGCGATGGCAAAAGCTAGAAGGATGCTTGGGTGCATACGGAGAGGAATGGCTAGCAGAAAAAAGGAGGTGATAATGCCTCTGTATAAGTCTTTGGTGCGACCTCATTTGGAGTATAGTGTGCAATTCTGGAGACCGAACCTTCAAAAGGCTGTGAACAGGATGGAGTCGGTGCAGAGGGTGGCTACTAAAATGATTAGTGGTCTTCATTATAAAGCATATGAGGACAGACTGAAGGATCTTAATATGTACACCTTAGAGGAAAGGCAGGATAGAAGTGATATGATTGAGATGTTTAAATACCTCCGTGGCATAAATGTTCAGGGAGAGAGCCTCTTTCAATTGAAAGCAAGCTCTGCTACGAGGGGACATGGGATGAGGGTGAAGGGAGATAGATTCAGGAGTGATATGCGGAAATATTTCTTTACGGAAAGAGTAGTGGATCCGTGGAATAGTCTCCCAGTGGAGGTGGTAGAGGACAGTAACTGAATTCAAAAAAGCATGGGACAAACACAGAGGATCTCTAAAGGTAAAAAGGAGACTGTTGTAGTTGTTATGGAAGGACAGACTAGATAGGCCATGTGGTCTTTTTCTCTCGTCATATTTCTATGTTTCTATGATGGATGGAGGGAGGTAGGGGTGGCTGATACGGAGGGAAGGAGGGGCTGACACGGAGGGAGGGAAGAGACAGGGGGACATACTGAACAGACAGGGGATAAATGCTGGACAGAGAGGAGAGACAGTGCGGGTTAGGATTATAATGGGCAGATGGGGGGGCTAGGACTGGTAACGGGCTGATTAGGAAAGGCTAGGACTGGGAATGGACTGATCAAGGGGGGTTGGGACTGGTTGTGCTGATAGGGGGGTAGGACTGGTAATAGACTGATGGGGGGCTAGCATTGGAAATGAGCTGATGGGGAGGCTAGGACTGGTAACGGGCTGATTAGAGGCGGCTAGGACTGGTAACGGGATGATGGGGGGATAGGATTGGTAATGGGCTGATTAGGGCAGCCTAGCACTGGTAATGGGGTTGAGGAGGTAACCAGCACTGGAAATGAGCTGATTAGGGATTAGGACTGGTAATGAGCTGATGGGGGGGGTAGGACTGGTAATGGGCTGATTAGGGGAGGCTAGCACTAGTAATAGGGTTGAGGGGGGGGGACTAGCACTGGAAGCGAGTTGATTGGGGGGCTTCGACTGGGAATGGGCTGATTGTGGGGAGGGGAGGATAGAACTGCTGGCCCTGGAAGAAAACTGGGGGCTAAGGCTACAAATGGGCTGATATGAGGGGATGGGAGAATGGAAGTGGAAGGGAGTGGATCTGAGAGGGGCTGCCATAGTATTTGTACTAGAAGGGACTGGTCAGTGGGGAAGGAGGGGGACTGGAAAGGAATGGACACCAGTGGCAGTCATGGGAATGCAAGTTGACATTGGAAGGTACTGAGAATGAGGACTGGAAAGGGGATAATACTGGGGAGGGTTACTGGGACTGGAAATAGGTTGATGGAAAGAAGTGAAGAAAACGAAAGAAGAGATAAGAAATGGCAGATGGACCATAGACCACAGAAAGAGAGCTAAGAAGACAGGAAAGCACAAGCCTCAGATCGGGACCAGCATGATCAGAGAATAAATTTGTCAGACAACAAAGGTAGAAAAATAATTTTATTTCATATTAGTGATTTGACTACAAAAACATCATAATTTTGAAATCAAATATTGTTACTTGTTATTGTGGTTTAAATAAGTAAATTTTATAAATAAAAACATATTGCAAAGGCCTATAATATATTAATAATTCAACAAATGATTACAGCAACAATGCGTTAATGATAAAGAGAGACGCATTTGATTTTATCAGTGGGGGTCACAAGTTGACCAATGGTAAAAGGGGTCACGGTACAAAAAAGGTTGAGAACCACTGAATTAATGGATACAAAATACATTTATGACACAATATCACTTGTTTCACTGACTGGGTTATTTACATCATAGTTTACCCTGGTCTGTTAGTATATATTGGAAAGAATGAATGTACTTTTAAAACTCTATTAACAGAACAGTTTACTTAACCCAAAGCTACAGAGGCTTTGGGAGAGATGGCCTACCAAGGGAATGTTTTGTTAATGTCAATCTCAACAATGCTCCAAGGACTATTCAAACACTGAAATTTTCTTATAGCCTCCCCCAACCCAAGAGCTAACTTGAATAACTTTATACCCTAATTCTTTCAGCAGCTCTTATTGTATGAAGTGAATTCAAAGCAAACAGTTGGAGTCTTCACCCAAGAATATATGAATCAGCTCAGCTACATGACTGAACATGGGTGGACTAACTTATTATGGGCCATGTTAAGCCAGTTTTGGAAACTGAGCTAAACAGATTGGTAACAGATAGGTATCAGAGTGTGAAGACATGCCATGAAGACTTGTTGGTTTCTAATTCTTAACTACTTGTTAAATATGTCTATTTCTTCACACTGAAAGTACAGAGTTGTACAGATCAACAATATTCTTCCTTTAATGCATCTGTAATTGTATTTTTCACATAGCAGAATGTGAAAAACATACAAGGGTATGAAGGCACTTACAAGGCATTCTCCTCCTGCAGATGAAAATAAATATTTTAGCAGCTTCTTTAAAGTCTCTAGGAAGCATTGCCGCTTCAAAAATGGTCAGTTACATATTAACTTCCTATAACATCAAGCTTTAATAAATACCTCTTGACCAGTCAGAAAAAGTAAGAGATCTCCTTCTTCCTCTTCACACATGTGAATTTGGATAACTGTTCGAATGGCTGCCTCAAGGTAATCTCTCTCTGGCTCTGGTGTGTAAAAGATCTCCACAGGATGTGTACGCCCTGGGATAGTCAGCAGAGGGCAGTTATCAAAATAAATTTGAAACTTCCCAGCATCTAGAGTTGCACTCATAACTATGACCTGTAAAGAGAAAAAAAGGTAAATCAAAAACTGTCAACTTTTTTGTTACATTCGATACAATTGGGATGTAATTATACCGGGCTATATTTTATCTAGGAAGGACAGGGTAGGAAGAAGGAGGAGGAGTGGCACCACTGTATATGTAAAAAATATTATTAAAGCTATAGAATTACAGGGCTTAAAGAGGGAGCGAGGACGTAACATGGGTTAAACTAGAAAGAGGGAAAGAGAAATCCATTTGTATTAGTGTGAGATAAAGATCTCCCTCACAGGGAGAAGAAGTGGACGGAGATTTAATAGAAGATATATGCAGTATTGTCATGAAAGGAAAAGTGCTACTGATAGGCGATTTCAATATGCCGAATGTTGGCTGGCACATCCCCGACTGAGGTGTCATCTAGAAGTAAGGAGACCCTAGATTCTCTACAGGGAGAACTATTCCAGCAACTGCTAACAGAACGCACATGTGAAGGGGCCATACTGGACTTGGTGCTTACCAATGGGGAAAGTGTTTCTGTTGTCAGTGGGAGATAATCTCACATGCAGTGATCAACAAATGTGATTCAGTATTAGGACTGATAAAATCCATTCAAAAGCGAGGGTCTTAAGACTTTAGGAAACTTAACTTTGCAAAGATGGGACAATAAATAATTCAAGAAGTCATTAGTGGGATGGGAACAGCTGGGGGATGCAGAAAAGCAATGGGCAAAACTGAAAGAGGACATGTTAAAGGGCAACAAACCTTTTGTTAGAAAGGTAAATAAATGTAAAAGAAAAAGGCAGCCACTATGGTTCTCAAAAGAAGTAGCTGAAAAGGTGAAGAAAAACAGGGTGCCTTCATAGAATATAGACAAGCATTTATATTTGGAAAAAATTAGAGAAGCTAGGAAAGTAGACAGGAAAGCAAAGATATAGAAAGACAAAATAGTCAATGCAATAAAAGGGGGGAGGTTAAGACATTTTTCAGATATGTCAGTGAGAGAAGGAAGTGCAAAAGTGGTATTGTCAGACTCAAGGATGAAGGGGGGGGGGGGAATATGTAGAAGCAGATGAGGATAAAGTGGAATTGTTTAACAAATAGTTTTGTTCTGTGTTCACAGATGAAGGGCCAGGAGCAGGACTAGGACCACAGAAAACACCTACAAATAAGAACAGAAGTGAAAGGGATCCTGAATGATTTTCAGAAGACTGTGTTAGTGAGGAACTAGCTAAAAACGAAAAGTAGACAAAGCCATGGGACCGGATGGGATACATCAGAGAATATTGAAAGTAGGGGACAGTCTAGTGACTCCACTAACCTACCTTTTCAATGCTTCTTTAGAGCTGGGAGTGGTCCCAGAGGGCTGGAGAAAGGCACGTGGTCTCTTTACACAAAAGCAGAAGGATATGGTTGAGAACTATAGGTCGGTTAGTCTGCCTCTGTGATGAATAAATTACTGGAAACGCTGCTAAACAGAAGATAGTGAGGATTCTGGAGTCCAGAGGATAACAGGGTCCGAGACAGCATGGCTTTACCAGAGGCAGGTCTTGTCAGACAAATCGGATTGATTTCTTTGACTGGGTGACCAGAGAGTTGGACTGAGGAAGAGCCCTAGAGTCTGACACCATTCCGCACAGGCGACTTATAAACAAATTGAACACCCTAGGGATGAACCCAAAAGTGAGTGACTGGGTCAGACGTTAGTTGAATGGGAGGCGACAAAGGGTACAAGTAAATGGAGCTCACTCTGAGGAGAAGGATGTTACCAGTGGTGTGCCACAGGGATTTGTCTGATTCTTTTTAACATCTTTGTTAATGATACTGTGGAAGGGCTATCCGATAAAGTTTGTCTCTTTGGGGATGATACCAAGCAATAGAGTGGACACCCAGGAAGGAGTAGATAATATGAGGAGGGATCTAGCTAAGCTTGAAGAATGGTTGAGAATTTGGCAGCTGAAATTTAATGCTAAAACATTCAGGGTCATGCATTTGGACTGCAAAAATCCAAGGGAGCAGTACAGTGTAGGGGTGAAATACTTCTGTCCATGAAAGAGTAGGATCTGGGTGTGATTGTTTCTGATGATCTTAAAGTGGATAAACAGGTAGAAAAGGTGACAGTGAAAACCAGAAGGTTGCTTGGGTGCATAGGGAGAGGAATGGCCAGCAGAAAAAAAGGAGGAGATAGTGCCTCTGTATAAAGTCTGTGGTACAACCTCATTTGGAGTATTGCGAGCAATCCTTCAAAAGGATATAAATGGGATGGAGTCTGTGCAAAGGGTGGCTACCGAAATGTTTAGTGGTCTTCGTTATAAAGCATACGAGGACAGACTTAAAAGATCTTAAAATGTATACGTTAGAGTAAAAGCGGGGTAGAGGAGATATTAGAGATGTTTAAATACCTCCATAGCATAAATGCACAAGAGAAGAGCCTCCTTCGATTGAAAGCAAGCTCTGCTACAAGGGGACATAGGATGAGGATGAAAGGGGATAGACTCAGGATTAATATGTGGAAATATTTCTTTACAGAAAGAGTGGTAGATGTGTGGTATAATCTCCCAGTCAAGGTAGTAGAGACGAGGATAGTATCTGAATTCAAGAAAGCATGGTACAAACAGATGATCTCTAAAGGAAAAAAGGGGACTATTGTAGTAGATATAGAAGGGCATAATAGATAGGCTATATGGTCTTTTTCTGCCATCATGTTTCTGTTTCTAATATTATCGGTACTTAAACAAGGCCTCTACAAATTTTATTTAGATTTAGGAGCCAGCGCAGAAACATCGGACACATTGGCAGAGCCTCCCCTACCAACTTCAGACTACCTAAGTCAGTATATCGCGCTTCATCTTTAATCCCGATCAGACCCAGGCTAAAAACACATCTCGTTGAAGCTGCCTTTGATCCTGACCAGTGTTTTTAATAATTTCCCTTAAGAATTCCCTAGTCCCTTGTTCTGTTTGTTTTAGCAGACTGTAAGCTCTGTTGAGCAGGGACTGTCTTTTATGCGTATTTCTACAGCAGTGCATATGCCTAGTAGCTCTATATTTATATAAGTACTAGTAAGTAGCAGCAATAAATTGAAGATTGGAGGGATAAAGGGGATTCAAGATCTCTACAGAGGTGTACAGCAGCTCCTTTGGGGCCTGATTATTAACTATAACTGTTTTCTCATTGCATAGCCAAGGGGAAAGCTTAGAAAATCAGGCCCTTAATGTACGATTGCAGAACATAGCAAAAATACAGTCAGCTGCCCACCTACTCTCATCATCCACTCTTGCAGTTACCTTCCTCCTTCATGCTGTTATCATCCAATCTCAAACGCCACTTCTCCCACAAACTGTCAGAAGAATGCTGGGTTGCATACAGAAATAACCAGTAGAAAGTAGTAATAATGCCCCTGCACAAGTCGGTGAGGCCTCACTTGGAGTAGTGTGTTCAGTTTTGGAGGCCATATAAAAATGCTCAAAATGAGTCAGAGGAAGGTGACCAAAATGATTTGGAACCTGCACCAGAAGCTGTATGAGAAGAGATGTGAAGATCTAAATATGAATGCCTTAGAAGGGAAGAGGGACAGGGGAGATATGAATACAGATGTTTAAATACAGTGCACTGTAAAAGTATTCATCCCGTTTGTCCTGTTTTGTCGCATTATAACCTGGAATTAAAACAGAGTTTTGGGGGTTAGCACCACGTGATATACACAACATGCCTACCACTTTGAAGGTGCAAAATATCCTTTATTGTGACACAAATAGTAATTAAGACAAAAAAAACCCTAAAAGCAGGAGTGTGCATATATATATATATTCACCCTAAAAAGTCAATACGTTGAAGAACCACCTTTTGCTGCAATTACAGCTGCAAGGCTCTTGGGGTATGTCTCTATTAGCTTAGCACATCTAGCCACTGGGATTTTCACCCATAAGGCAAAACTGCTCCAACTCCTTCAAGTTAGATGGGCTGCATTGGTGTATAGCAATCTTCAACTAATGCCACAGATTCTCTTGGATTGAGGTCTGGGCTTTGACTAGGCCATTCCAAGACATTTAAATATTTCCCTTTAAACTAGCTTTAGCAGTATGTTTAGGTTCATTGTCTTGCTGGAAGGTGAACCTTCGTCTCAGTCTCAAATCTCTGGCAGACTGAAACAGGTTTTCCTCAAGAATTGCCCTGTATTTAGTGCCACCCATCATTCCTTCAATCCTGACCAATTTTCCTGTCCCTGCCAATGAAAAACATCCCCACAGCATGATGTTGCCACCAGCATGTTTCTCTATGGGAATGGTGTTCTCAGGGTAATGGGAAGTGTTGGGGTTTGCACCACACAGGGCATTTCCCATGATGGCCAAAAAGTTCAATTTTTCATCTCATCTGACCAGAGAACCTACTTCCATGTGTTTGGGGGGTCCGCCACATGCTATTGTGCAAACTCCAAACATGTTTTCTTATTTCTTTCTTTAAGCAATGGCTTCTTTCTGGCCAATCTTCCATAAAGCCCCACTCTGCAGAGTGTATGGCTTAATGTAGTCCTATGGACAGATACTTATCTCCACTGTGGATCTTTGCAGCTCCTTCAGTGTTATCCTTGGTATCTTTGTAGCATCTCTGATTAATGCCCTCCTTGCCCGGTCCGAGTTTTGATGGGTGGCCTTCTCTTGTCAGGTTTGTAGTGGTGCCATATTCTTTCTATTTTGTTATGGATTTATTGGTACTCCGTGGGATATTCAGAATTTGGGGGTTTTTTGTTTTTTTTTTTTATAACCCAACCCTGATCTATGCTTCTCCACAACTGTCTCTGATCTGTTTGGAGTGCTCCTTAGTTTTCATGTTGCTTGCTTAGTGGTGTTGCAGTCAGGGGCCTTTCAGAACAGGTATATTTATACAGGCATCATGTGGCAGAGACAGGTGGACCCTAACCAATTAATTATGTCACTTCTGAGGTTAATTGGTTGGACCAAATTTTATTTAGGGGTTTCATAGCAAAAGGGATGAATACATATGCACTCGCAACTTTTCAGATTTTACTTTTTTTTATATATATATATAAAAGGTATTTTATTGTCATTTCACTTTACCAATTTGGACTATATTGCTAAGTCCATTACCTAACATCCAAATGAACCTCCATTTTCATACCAGGTTGTACGCAACGTGAAAAAACAGGACAAAAACCAAGGGGATGAATACTTTTGCAAGGCACTGTGCTTAAAGGGTATTAATGAACAAATCAACCTTTTTCCAAGACAGGGAAGCTGCAAAATTAGAGGACATAAAATGAAGCTGCAAGGAGGTAAACTTAAAAGCAACATCAGGAAATACTTATTCACTGAAAGGATGGGGGATGTTTTGAATGCTCTCCAGATGGAGGTAATAGGGGCAAAGGCAGTGACAGAATTCAAAATGGCATGGGACAGACAGTGGATCCCTTTATAGTAAGAAGAGAAAAACAAAGCTAACTTCCATATATTTTATACTTCAATAAATAAATGGGGTGATCTGCATGCCACCTTACTGGGCAGACTAGCTGGATCATACTGGTCTTTATCTGCTGTCATATACTATGTTGCTATTGTATCCCTGACCTCACACATCAGTGAAAATAACAGCATTCAATAGAACAGGAAGCATAGCTATGTACAGAAGGCTTGCCAGAAAATTATGAGCACACAGAGCCAACCACTGAAAGTATAGCAGATCAATATAGGTACCAGAGGTGGGTTCTGGACTGATCTAGCAGGACTCAACAAAGGACATTATCTGGTAAGTAAAATGTAACATTTTGCATGACTTCAAATCGATCGATGACTGATGTCTAAATTTTTAATACTTTATATTTTAAACTTTAGAGACTTTATAGCAGCGGTTCTCAACCTGTGGGTCACAACCCCCAAGGGGGTCGCCACAGGATTTAGCGGGGGTCGCTTCACTCCGCCATTAAAAAAAAAAAAAAAGCACATAAGTTGCTGCTGCTGCCGAGTCTGCTTCTCGGCAGCGGCAAACTCACCACCTCCCTTTCTAATGCAGCCGCAGCTCCCTGCCTCTTAAGGAACCACAGCTATGCTTGTAAAACCATTGCGGAGCCCTCCTGCCTCTCGACGGGCTCCGTGCAGCATTGTCTCGCCTCCAAAGGAAGTTGTTTACCACTTCCTTTGGAGGCAGGACAATGCTGCACGGAGCCCGTTTAGAGACAGAAAGGTTCCGCAACGGTTTTACAGGCATAGCCGCAGTTCCCTAAGAGACAGGGAGCCGCAGCTGCAGGAGGCAGACATGGGGAGAGGGGAGCAGGGAACCTGCAACGGGGCTGACTGGGGGGTGGGGGGGGCTGACATGGACAGGGAGGATGACATGGATGGATGGAGGGAGGGAGGGAGGGACGGGGGCTGACATTGATGGATGGAGGGAGGGAAGGGGGCTGACATTGATGGATGGAGGGCTGACATGGAGGGATGATGGAGGGAGGGAGGGCGGGCTGACATGGAGGGATGATGGAGGGAGGGAGGGAGGGCGGGCTGACATGGAGGGATGATGGAGGGAGGCTGACATGGAGGGAGGGAGGGAGGCTGACATGGAGGGAGGAAGAGGGGGCTGACATGGACAAAGGGAAGAGACAGGGGACAAACTGGACAGACGGGGGATAAATGCTGGTCAGAGGGGAGAGACAGTGTGGGTTAGGATTATAATGGGCAGATGGGGGGGCTAGGACTCATAATGGGTTGATTAGGGAAGGCTAGGACTGGGAATGAACTGATCAAGGGGGGTTGGGACTGGTAATGTGCTGATAGGGGGGTAGGACTGGTAATGGATTGAAGGGGGGGGCTAACATTCAAAATGAGCTGATCGGGGATGTTAGGACTGGTAATGGGCTGATTAGAGGAGGCTAGGACTGGTAATGGGCTGATGGGGGGTAGGACTGGTAATGGGCTGATTAGGGGAGCCTAGCACTGGTAATGGGGTTGAGGAGGGACTAGCACTGGAAATGAGCTGATTAGGGGAAGCTAGGACTGGTAATGAGCTGATGGGGGGGGGGGAAGGACTGGTATTGGGCTGATTAGGGGAGGCTAGCACTGGTAATGGGGTTGAGGGGGGAAGCGAGCTGATTGTGGGGAGGGGAGGATAGAGCTGCTGGGCCCTGGAAGAAAACTGGGGGCTAAGGCTACAAATGGGCTGATACGAGGGGATGGGAGAATGGAACTGGAAGGGAGTGGATCTGAGAGGGGCGGCCATGGTATTTGTACTAGAAGGGACTGGTCAGTGGGGAAGGAGGGGGACTGGAAGGGAATGGACACCAGTGGCAGTCATGGGAATGCAAGTTGACATTGGAAGGTACTGAGAGTGAGGACTGGAAATAGGCTGATACTGGGGAGGGTTACTGGGACTGGAAATAGGCTGATGCAAAGAAGTGAAGAAAACGAAAGAAGAGATAAGAAATGGCAGATGGACCATAGACCACAGAAAGAGAGCTAAGAAGACAGGAAAGCACAAGCCTCAGATCAGAACCAGCATGATCAGAGAATAAATTGGTCAGACAACAAAGGTAGAAAAAATAATTTTATTTCATATTAGTGATTTGACTACAAAATAATCATAATTTTGAAATCAAATGTTGTTACTTGTGATTAATATTGTGGTTTAAATAAGTAAATTTTATAAATAAAAACATATTGCAAAGGCCTATAATATATTAATAATTCAACAAATGATTACAGCGACAACGCGTTAACAGTAAAGGAAGAGACATTTGATTTTATCATTGGGGATCACCACAAATTGACCAATAGTAAAAGGGGCCACGGTACAAAAAAGGTTGAGAACCACTGCTTTATAGTCAAACTTGAGATAAGGCTTGCCTGCCTACTGTTTTCGCTGTTATTTGATAATTTCCTCTGCTAATAAGTTTTCCTATCTGATAATCTCAGTGTCTTAAGACTTTTACTTATCTGTATCTTATTCTATTTTATTTATTCTACTTTATTTCATTTTACCCTTATTCCCTTACAACTATTATCCTCTCCTTCTAACTTTACTTGCCCTCTCTGCCATTGGCTCCACATCATTCTTTGCTCCTTTTTCTGATCCTCCCTAACCTTCTTTCCTCACTCCAACAAACTAATACCCCCCTCTTTCTCACCCTCTCTCCAACTCCCTATTTTCCGCCTCCATCTTATCCTCCACCCTATCCGCAACTCTTGAGCTTCGCCTTCTCCTCATTCATCCCTCTCCCTCTCTAAAACAACCTCATCCTTGATTCCAATGTGCTGTCTCCCTCTCTTCCTCACACTCCTCTTCTCCTTCTGTCCTCTGGTGACATTAATCCTAACCCTAGTCCCCCATCTCTTCTCTCTCAGTCCCATATTAGTTCCTCTCCACCACCCTAATCTCATCCACATACATCTCCCTTTCCCCCTCCTCTCCCCTTCTCATGTGCTTTATGGAATGCTCATTCCATTTCTAATAAACGTCCCTTTACCCATGATCTCTCTCTCTCTCTCTCGTGTTTTCCATCTTCTTGCTCTTACTGAAACCTCGCTCCTCCATGACTGCTGCTTTGGTTCCTGCCTTCTACCATGGCAGCTATCGATTCTCCCACTCTCCTCGTCCCAATGGCGATGGCATTGGGTTTCTACTTTCTCCTTAGTAATTTCAACCCCTCCTTTTCCCTCAATCTCATTCCTTTCCCTCCTTTGAAGTCCATTCCATCAGTCTTTAACCCCCTACCTTTCTGGATTGCTGTCATTTGCAGACACCCCCCCCCCCCCAAAAAAAAAGTCCTTATACCTTCCTCACTGATTTTGACTCATGGCTCTCCTTATTCCTGGATTCTTCTTCCCCCTCCCTTATTCTTGGTTACTTTAATTTTCATATTGATAACCTCTGATCCCTATGCATTCCAGCTCCTTTCCCTTACTTTTCAACCTTCAGCTTTACTCTTCTGCCCCCAATCATCAGCTTGGTCACTGCCTTAACCTAGTTTTCTACTCTAATTGTTTACCTTCTAATTTCCATACCTCCGCTCTTCCCTTATCTGACCATCACCTGTTAAGTTTCACTCTTCATTACTCCCCCCCCCCCCCCCAACCTCACCCAATCTCCTCTTATCTTTTTAGGAATCTTCATGTTATCGATCCACTGACTATCCATTACTATCTCATCTCTTCTCTGTCTGTTGATGAAGCCATAGCTTCCTATAATACTGCTCTCTACTCTGTTCCCTACCCTTTGCTCCATCCATTCCACATCCTGTGAGGTGCACCTCACATCAGCCCTGATTGTCTTTAACTACCCGCTACCTACGTTCCTGTGTCCACTCAGCTGAGCGCACTTGATCATGCTGGCCTCAGTCTTCCGAAGGTGTTAAGAGGTCCTCCTCCACATAAGAGCCCAATACAGATTTATCTGGATCAGAGGCATAGTCAACATCTCAGACAGCTCCCAAGTGTTCCTCATCTTCAGGTAGTGTTCAGCACCGGGGACACTCAGCCAAAGGCAATCGAGCAGGGCTTATGTTTACAGCGTCCCCAGTACGAGACTGTGTCCAGGGGCACCCATAGGCCACCGGGTCTGAATTTCCACACCAGAAGGATAAGGCTTGTTGAAAAAAGTGAAACAATCCGGACTCCGGAAGCTCTCCTCTCAGAAAAGGCTCAATATCAGGGGGCATAGCCGCTACAGACCCCCTAGAGGATGAAGAACGACTTGCAACACAATAGCTGGAGCCCTCAGCTGGCTGAGCATCCTTCCCTTAGAACTATCCTACAGTGTCTGCCCTGAGGCAGGTACAGATGACTAACCGTATCCCCCGGTTGAGGGGGGGAAAGCATGCCCCCCCAGGGGAGACTCAGAAGCGGCCATATAGGAAAGGCAGAGTCCAGAATCCAAAGATGAGGCTCCACACTTGCTATAGGTCAAACGAAGGCGGCAGAGTTAGGGTAAGTATCACCAGAGAGAGTAGTTACTCACCTGTAACAGGTGTTCTCCAGAGACAGCAGGAATCAGTCCTCACTTATGGGTGACATCAGCAACGACGGAGCCCAAGAGGAACAATTCCCCATCTTTCAAAGAAAGTCTTTCGGATTGCTGCCACACATGCGTGCTCCTCTTCCCGTACAAGGGTGCCATCTTCCTCAGTCAGGTCCCTTAGCTCAAACCCTACCAAGCAGATGGCAAGGGAAGGATAAAAATCCAGCAACTCATCAGGGGAGGTGGGAGGGTAGTGAGGACTGATTCCTGCTGTCCCTGGAGAACACCTGTTACAGGTGAGTAACTATGCTTTTTCCAGGAACAAGCAGGAAGTCAGTCCTCACATATGGGACTCCCCAGCTACAGGCTACCAAACCTGTAACCAAAAAATGTCTCCACAGAGACGTGAGCAGAAGCTGATGCCCAAAGGAGCCCGAGTCCTCAGGTTCCCGGAGCGAAACCCTCGGTAGCCGTCGAGAAGGGTCGGAGGGCAGGAGTTGCTTATACCCCGAACAAATTACGGAGTACAGCCTGGCCGAAGGCACTGTCCAGGTGGAACTCCCTTTCCAGGCAGTAGTGCGAAGTGAAAGTGTTCACTGAAGACCAGGTTGCAGCTCGGAAGATGTTCATCAGAGGCACTGAGCGCAGCAAAGCTACCGAAGCCGCCTTGGCTCGGACACCGTGTGCGGTGACCCACCGATCCAGCGGGGCACCTGCCTTCACATGAGCGAAGGCGATGCAGACCACCCAGACGGAGAGTGTGAATTTTGTGACTGCCTGCCCCAAGCAATTGGGATCGTAGGACACGAAGAGCCGGCCAGACTTGCGATGAGGTCAGATGCGCTGCAAGCAGAAGGCAAGAGCCCTCTTGCAGTTGAGTGTATGCAAAACCGCCGATGCCTGGTCGGTGTGGGGTCTCGGGAAAAAAGTCGGTAAGACTATCTCCTAATTGAGATGGAAATCCAAGACAACCTTTGGCAGGAAGTTAGGGTGGGTAAGTAGGACCACTCTGTTCCCATAGAACCTGGTGTAAGGGGCATCAGCCATGAGAGCCTGGAGTTCACTGACTGGGCAGGCTGAGGTCAGAGCCACCAGGAAGATCACCTTCCAGGACTGGTGCCGAAGCGAGCATGTCACCATCAGCTCGAAGGGTGAACACGTAAGCTGCATGAGCACTACATTCAGGTCCCACTCCACCGGGGGAGGCTGAATGGGAGGTTTGGCAAGCAAGAAACCACGCATGAAGCGGGAGATCAAGGGCTGCTCCGAGAGGGGTTTACCCTCGACGGGGAGGTGATTCGCTGAGATGGCGCTCAAATGCACCCTGAACGAGTATGACTTAAGCCCTTCCTTTGAGAGGTGAAGGCGGTACTGGAGGACCCATTGGGTAGGACAAGAGAATGGGTCGATCTGGAGCCCGGAGCATCAGATCAAGATGCGCCGCCACTTGAAGGCATAGGCTTATCTCGAGTCTTTCCTTGACGCGAGGACCACCTCCTCGACCTCCTCCGGGAGGTCCAGTGGGGCTAGGGATACCTGTTCAGCCGCCAGGCCATGAGTGACAACGAGGCCAGGTTCGGGTGGAACACCCGCCCCTCCTCCTGTGTTAGCAGGCCCGGTTCACAGCCCAAGGGAACTGGGGGTTCGGACAAGAGCCAGAGCAAGAGTGGGAACCACAACTGTCAAGACCACAAAGGAGCAACGAGTATCACTGATGCTTGCTCCCGCTGAACCTTGTGGAGGAGTCCTGGCGAGTGGGAAGGAACGCGTAAAGAAGTCCGGAGGTCCAACTCAAGAGGAACGCATCCAGGGCCTCCCTGCTCGGGTGCGGAATCGGTCCGCAGAAGCAGGGGAGCTGTGTGTTCGACAGGCTGGCGAACAGATCCAAGGTCGGGATCCCCCACCGATGGAACAAAAAGCTGGCCAACTCCGGGTCAAGCCGCCACTCGTGAGGGCGGAGGATCTTGCTGAGTTTGTCCGCAAGGACGTTCTCGTGGCCTGGAAGGTAGACCTCTCATAGGGTCATCCTCCAATGGAAGGCAAATGAGCAGAGGAGGCAGGAGCCTGTGCCCACCTCCTTGTTGATGTAAAACATCGTTACTCAGTTGTCAGTCTGCATGAGTACCGACTTCCCTCTCAGATGGTCCTCAAAGGCCTTCAAGGCCCATTGGACCACCCGAAGCTTGAGCAAGTTTATTTGCTGTTGGGACTCTTTCAGTAACCATTGGCCCTGAGTGCACAGCGCACTGCAGTGGGCTCCACACCCCAGCAGGGGAGGTTGCGGGGCTCCTGCCACCAGTCCAGGGACCTGCGAACGAAAGCCGAATAGGGTCACGGAGGTGAATTGAGGCCGGGCTCCACTGAGCACTGAGGTATCACTGGGCCGTCCGCATGTGCATGCGGGATCACATGGACGGTGGAGGCCATGTGCCCCAGGAGATGTAGCATAGGCCACGCCATGACACGAGCGTTGCTCTGGACCTGAGCCACCAGGGCTCGGAGGCAGACTGCACGGTCTGCTGGCAGGAAGGCGGTCGCCCACTGAGTGTCGAGACGTGCACCGATAAACTCCAAGGCCTGAAGCTGTTCGAGGTGGAAGGATTGTGCGCAATGCCGCCGAGCAAGCTTCTCCAGCTGAGGGCCCCGTAACGAGCCAGTCATTGAGGTAAGGGAAGACTGGTACACCGTGCCATCTGAGGGAGGCAGCAGCCACGGAGAGGCACTTTGTGAAGACCTATGGGGCAGACGCGAGCCCAAAGGGAAGCATCCTGTATTGGTAGTGCTCCCCTTGCACCCTGAAGCGCAGATATTGCCTGTGCTAGGAGTGAATAAAGATGTGGGCGTAAGCGTCCCTGAGATCTAAGGAGCATAGCCAATTGCCCTGCTGGAGGAAGGGCAGCAGGATGCCAAGCGATAGCATTTTGAACTTCTCCTGCATCAAGAACTTATTTAACTTTTTGAGGTAAAGGATAGGCTGCAGACCTCCTGTCTTTTTCGGGACGAGGAAGTACCGGGAATAGAAACCCTGTCCTCGAAGGTGCATCGGTAGCCTCTTGACCGCCCGCTGGGCGAGGAGGTTGTACGGCTCCCGCTGTAGATATGTCTGGTGTGCGGGGAGTTAAGGTGCTGCTGGGGAGAAGGGAGGGGGAAGCCTGTCAAGGTGGAGGCGATAACCGTCTCGGATCACTCGGAGGACCCAGGTGTCCGACATGACGGACACCCACCAAGGGGCAGAGAGGGACAGGCATCCCCCCACCGGCTGCAAAGCTGCTGGGGGGGGGCGAAAGGCTACGCTGCTAGGGACGAAAGCCCTGAGCGGGCAGAGGTGGCACTGGGGTTTGAGCCTTGGGCCATTTAGGCTTACAGTGGCCGTGGGGTGCCTTTCCGTGTCGCTGTGGCCGGCGCGGAAGTGGGCGGGTAGGGTGGGTAACCCCGGTAAGGTAGGCCCCTTCCTTGGGCAGAACGGCTTCTTAGCTGGTTGTTTCTTCCAAGGGAGGGAGGAGAACTTGCGCGAGAGGCGGGTTCGGGTAATGAACTCAGTTTCTATCTCGGCAGCCTTATCCTCCATAGGCTTACCGAAAAGCTGCTCGCCAAGGCAGGGGACGTCCAGCAGCTTTTCCTGGATGCACTACTCCACGATCAAGGACTGGAGCCATGCCTGGCGTCGGGCCCCGATGCTGGCAGCCGCCACATGGGCCAAAGATTCAAATCTGTCATAGGTGACACGGGAGAGGTATTTTGAGCATGCCGCGATGGACCTCAGGAGGGACTGAAACCTAAGGAGGGGTTCGCCCACAAGGCCCGTGGAGAACCCCCGAGCTCCTTGGCAAGGTCGCGTAAGAACATGCCCATGTATAATTGGTAAGCCTGAATATGGCATGTGAGCATGGACCCCTGGTAAGCCTTGCGCCTCAAGGCGCCGAGTGCTCTCGACTTCCTACCCGGCGGAACCGAAGAGTGTGACTTTGGGCTCTTTTGCTTCCAAATTGCCGTTGCCAACATGGACGTGTGGGGAAGCTGGGTCTTCCTAAACCCAGGGCCGCGTTGGACCCTGTACATCGTGTTGAGGCACTTACTCACAATGGAAACCGAGGCAGGTGTCTCCTACATGCGGAGTAATAGCCTGGACAGAATGAGAGGGACTGGGACAGTAAGAGACTCCCAAGGCGGAGACTCGTACTGCAAGATATCAAGCTCTTTGGCTTGAGGCTCCTCGGCCTGGGTAGCCAGGATGAGGGCTCGTGCCATATCCCGCATGAACACCAAGAAGGAGGTGTCTTTGGGTGGCGAATGCCTCTGAACGTCAGGTGGAAATGGTCCGAAAGGAGGTCCCTGTGGGCGTGGGTCTTCAGGGAAGTATCCCCATCTGACTCCCAACCCGAGAGGATGAGGAATCTGACTTGGGTTGGTCACCCCGTCCGGAGGCCGAGGCCCGTTTGGAGCCAGAGGCCCTGGAGGATCTTGCCCCCGAGGAACAGGAAGGCGAGCGAGACCAGCGCTGAGGACCCTCACGAGGCCCACGGCTCTCAGGGGTTTCCAGGGCAGGTTTTGGAGTCCCCCTCGAGTGAACCTCAGTCTCTAGGCGCAAGCCAGCTGTGCTGGGTGTGAGCGTCTGCTGGGCAGCTAAGAAGGCAGAAACGCTGTGCTCTAGTGCCAGCATAGAGGATTCCCACGCGGGCGTGGGGCCCTGTGACGCCAACACTGGGGTCACTGGGTTGGGCATCGAGGAGGAGAGGGGGTCCTCACCGGTACGACCCTCAGGAGACAGGGTGCCATCGCTGGAGGCCTCCATATCTGTACGAGGTACCTTATGAGACCGCTCCTTGTGCGACTCTCGAGGCTGAGCGACAGAACGTGGGAGCGCTTGCGCTTGTCCGGAGCCCCCAACAGCGATTTCGATGTCGTCTTCTTACACCGCTCCACTTCAGAGGACCCCTGATCAGAGTGCCGCCTTGATTGCGGGGCCGAGGTGGGGGATCACACTCGCAGAGAGACATCCGAGGGCACCACCGGGGATTCTGAGGCGGCCTTACGGAAAATGTCATTGGATGTCTGCTTACAACTTAGCAGGGCCTTAGAGTATATTTTCTTACAAAGCGATCAGAGCTCCAGATCATGGTTGGACCCAAGGCACGGCAGACAGCAGTCATGGGTGTCCGTAAGTAATATGTTCTTGGGGCATCTGTCGTATTTTTTTAAAACCAGTGGCCACTGGGGCAAAGAGGGCCCCCGCAAGGTTGAAGACCTGCGTGGCCAAGGGTTGGGGGCAAAAAAAGGGCGCAAAGCCCGCAAAAGGAAAAAATGCTACCAAAAACATCCCCTTTGCTCAAAAAGAAAAAGGAGCAGGGGAGGGACTGGTAGAGGACCAGTGCAACCAGAAAAATAACAGGCCAGAGGCCGAAAAAGAAATGCTTTTTCCGAGGGACGAGAACGTGTCCCCGAAGGGCTCCGCGGAAAAAGAGAGACTGAGCAAGATGGCACCCTTGGGCAGGAAGAGGACCATGCATGCAGGGCAGCAATCCCAAAGGCTTTCTTTGAAAGCTGGGGAATTGCCCCGCGCAGGCTCCGTCGGTGCTGACGTCATCCATAAGTGAGGGCTGACTTCCTGCTTGTTCCTGGAGAACATGTGCTACGACTGTTGGTCTGCAAGAGCCCATTTACTGCATTTTTACAGATCACACATTAAGGCGCTATACAAGGAACACATTTGAGCAGCTTGGGCAGAATGCATGTTAGGACACACAATAAGCAAAAATGTTACTAATGTGTGCAGAAAACTCCTACCAAGCACCAATGGTCGCTAGCAGTCCATCTTGAATTGCATCCCTCAGAGACGGAACCAGGAATCCCCAAGGACAATGACAAGGTCAAGCCTTGGTATTCACTCCCTAAGAGTCCCGGGCGTAGGATCCGTGCCAGGCTGGCTCAGCTCTGCTCCCTTGAAACTGCTTCACTGGCTGGGTTTATTTTTCAGCAGCACTGTATGAAAAGGTGTCTGGCAAGAAGATCTCTGAGAGCCTTCTGCAATCTTCAGGAGAGAGCAGGGCGGAAAGGAGGAGGGGCACTGAGGTTGTATAAGGCTGCTATATACTCTTCCAAATCCTTCCAATCTGTAGCTGCCCAACAAGCCCTTATAATAAGGGTATGAAGCTGAACTAATTTTCCCTCCTCATATGGCTACCAAAAAGACCGCAGTCTAGTGGAGCCTCCCATGTCGCACTCGAGTGAGTGTCACCCCTTTAGGGCTTGAGGTGGTCGTTCAAGCGTTTAATCAATCTCTCTTCCTCTCAATCTTTAGATTTTCTGCAGAGGAGAAAACTCATCCACCATCTGCTGGAGACAAAGAAATACTGAAGGGATCTCTGGTGGCTAAACTGGATAGAGGCATGGGAGTGCAATTATTTTCAATGGTTCTCTGTCTCTACCAATCTGCTGGTAGGGGAACAATCCACTTATCTGGAGTGGTGTAGCAGGATGATATGGAACAATGCTTTTTACATCAACGAGCATGACTGTGGCACACAAGTGGATGATTCCAAGTTTGGAGCTGCTTGCATCTCTTTGTATTTTCCCATATTTCGAGAGCAGGCCACACTGAAAACATGTGACAGTTGCTACAGCCCATCACCAGCAGCTAAGTAAAAGGCACCATCCTTTACTAAGGCTTAGTCCAAGCAGTAATGGGGAAAAAGTATGGATTGAGGACCATGTTGCTATTTTACAGATTGTATCCAAAGAAACAGACTTCAGGAGAGCAACAGTAGCTGCAGTAGCTCTAATTTGGTGAGATTTTAGTGTTCAGAGAAGCACCCATTCATTCATAACAGAACTGAATGCAGGATGCCAGCCAATTTGCTAAAGTTCCTTTGGCAAATTATATGCCAATTCTTTAGGGGTAACAGGAGACAAAAACTGCATGGACTTCTTAACTCAGATCTTTTGAAGCAGTACACAAGGATCCGCTTAAGTATAAAGTGTGTAGAGCTTTCATTGGATTCTTATAAGATTCCACATAAAATGCTGGAAACACTATGTCCTCAGTGATGTGAAAAGGTATTACTACCTTAGGTAAAAATATGGGGCAAGTTTACTGAACTAGCTTGTTATGACATTGTGTGTATAGCTTGGCGTTCACAGCCACTAGAAAGAGTACATTCCACAAGCAGTGGTTCAAATGGCAACTTCATGGAATGGAGGGAGGGCTTCTACAGTGGTGTTCTGACATGGAGAAATCTTTTCATGAAATGTGAAATGACGGAACACTAAGAAGCCAGAAGGCTATCAACTGGAGCAGGATAGGCAGAGAGAGCACCAACAAGCACTTTGATGGAGGATGCCTGTAGCCTAAGTTGGCATAAAAGGCGTAAGTATTGGAGTATGGTAGTAGGCGGAGAGGTAGTAGGGTTGTGACCAATCGTGAAGCACCAAATGAAAAATCGTTCTCATCTGAAAGGATGTGTATACCTAGTATAACGATTTTGTTGCAAGTATCAGAAAGTCCTGGATAGGCCTTCAATAGGGATACATGAAAACCTGACTGGTCTGCAGCCCTCCGGGACCGCAATTGCCTACCCCTGGTCTAGGGTGATGCCTAGGTAGCGCACTTCATCTTTTACAGGCATGGTTTGGTTCTGCAGTGGGATTTGTTGTGAAGGGTTGAAGTTAGTGCTTCTGCTGATATATACTGCTTCTGTATTCTTGTAGTTTGAGGTTGCTGCTGTTGAGCCAGGTAGCTACATCTTCCAGGCAATGTGTGATGGCTGTTAAGTTTGGTGCTTCCAGGTTAATTGGGGCGTATACCATGAGGTCATCGGCGTATATGTGGAATAGTATTTTGTGTTTTTTGATATCACATCACAGATGGGACGCATATATACCTTGAAAGTTGAGAGTGCTGAGCCTTGTGGGATGCCTTGAGATATAGAGAAGGGTTCTAAGTAATTTGCTCCATATTTGACCTGTTTCCTGTCTTCTAGGGTAAGAGGTGAACCATTTTAGTATAGTGTTGGTGATGCCGGTGTCTTGGAGGCGTTGAATTCGGATATGCTGCGAGAATAAATCAAAGGCGGATGAGATGTCCATGAAAATGAGGTGAAAACCTCTTTGGGATGTCAATTCCTTTCAGGATGTTATTGAAGAGTGATGTTAATAGCGTTTCCACATTGACGTGGTTTGCTAGAGGAAAAGGGATCTTGAACCAATACAATAAGTTTAAGAGACTTGTTTAATGTTCATCTCAAGATGGACGCAAGGCCTTAATTAATCTATTCCTAAGGCCTAATATAACTTGCTGATGAAGATAAACAGTTAAACCTGAAAGTGAATATGATCACTTCTTTCCCCTTAGCAGGTTCAAGACCCTATAAATAAAAGATTATGGCTGGCAAGGGTGGGAGGAAAACACCAACAAAGCCGGCTTGCTACACAATGCCCTAACTAATTTTATAAAAAACACAAGTTTAACACTAGAAGCACCAAAGTGCGTCAATTGACGCAAATGCATCTTCGAAGTTGTATATAAGCACCACTGCTAGAACCATGTCAGTCATGTTCCATGACTTTGCTAGCAAGGTCAAGATGTTCAAATATGTGCATCAAAAATTAATGACAGATGCCACCACCTAGCGGGAAAATGAATTTATACCTAGAAGCCCCAAAGTACGTCAATTGATGCACTCAATTTTCTTGGATGCGTCAATCGACGTACTTTGGGGCTTCTAGGTATAAATTCATGTTCCCACTAGGTGGCACATCTCAATCACTGTTTACAGTTTTACTCCGACATTATAAACAAACACACGATGACGTCATGTAATGACGTCACATGCTGCACGTATTTAACAAATAAGTAACTTCACATTAATTCACATCTGCATTTCATGCTAAACGCAGTCGTCGTGATAATGCGCCAATTGACGCACTTTGGGGTTTCTAGGTAAAATGTGTTAAGAGACAGATTTTTAATCAGCTTAAACTCAAAGAATTCTCTTTTCCGCAACAATATGAGAATTTCCCTACAGGTAAATACTTGCAAGTACAGATTCCTTCCCAGCAAGAGCAGCTCCTCTCAACAATCCTCAGGACTCCACAAATTCCAGGGTATATACCTTTGAGGCCCCATTCGTCTGACATGATGTGGATCAATTCCAAATAAAACAGCCGAAGGATGCCCCTGACCACCTGTTCCTTGGAAAGGATATACTGGATTTCATTCAAAGGAGGCACCTGCTGAGATCACTGGGATTTCCTAAGGATTGGCCCTTCTTGGGTTTAGACCCACAGGAGGAACAGGCCATGCCAATATTCTTTCCAGCTCTAAACCACCCCCACACTCACCACTGAACTATATGTTAGGAACCCTTAGAACTTCTGAACCCATCTTCTGGAAGCCTCTGTAAATGAGCCTCACCATGGTCTTTCACCTGCTTCTCCAGGTCCTCCCCAAAGAGCAACCTGCCATTAAAGGGCAGCTTGCTCAGCCACAGCTTAGATATGGAATTGATGGATCAATTCCAGAGCCGGAGCCAGAGCCAGCTTTGGGCCACCATAGCCAACACCACAGACAGAGATGCTCATGAAATCATACAGGGAATCCACCACAAATGACGCGCGAGACTCTAATCTCACTACCTCTGAACTGTCTAGAAATTACTAGACCCAGCATAAGCAAGCATGCACCACCTTACCTGCACAAAACGCTGCCTGAGCACCCAAGGCAAAACCATGAAGGCATTTTTGAGTCTTCAGTGCAGCACCGCCTTCCACCACAGTGGTAGCGCACTTAATCATAAGAACCTAAGAAATGCCTTATTGGGTCAGACCATGGTCCATCAAGCCCTGTATCCTGGTTCCAGGCAGCAGGCGCCACCCACCAGCAGCAGTAACCAATTGACAAAGAGGACTCACAGGAGCAACAAATAAGTTATCAGAAAACACAATACTTAACTATAGTGGGTTACCCTGAGGACAAAACCCCTCAGGAAGCTCCTTCACTGCCCCCCCCCCCCCACTTCCCCACCTCAGGGGCCTTGCAATCGAAGGGCGGCTTACCTTTTCAAAGACCACCTGCCACCCCCCTCCAAGGATTGAGCAGGACTCTTATCCAACCGAACACAGGAACCTGTGCCTCTCTTCATTAGCGTGTGGCTGCTTCTAGGGAGCCCCAGGCCCCACCTAAAAGGAGAAATTCTTCAGGCCCCAGAGTCACCAGCACCGCTGTAGAAATACAGATGGGAGGTTTTCGGGACTGGACTGGAGTGGAGTTCCTCAAGGAAAGCTAATTAGCAGGTAATGTCCAATTTCACCTTCCTTTTCGTCCCTCCAGTCCAGTCTTGCACCTAAGGGATGTAACAGACTCATCTAAGTTTGGGAGGGACCTGCAAGCCCGGCTTGAATCACTGCTTATATCTGAACCTCGCATCCCCTGCTACCTGCACATCGAAACTATAATAGAAACATAGAAACTTAGAAAAATGACGACAGAAAAAGACCACATGGCCTATCTAGTCTGTCCTTCCGTATCAACAGCTACAACAGTCCAATTTTTTCCTTTAGAGATCCTCTGTGTTTGTCCCATGCTTTTTTGAATTCAGATACTGTCCTCACCTCTACCACCTCCACTGGGAGACTATTCCACGGATCCACCACCCTTTCCATAAAGAGTAGTTACTCACCTGTAACAGGTGTTCTCCAGGAGCAGCAGGAATCAGTCCTCACATATGGGTGACGGCGCCAACGAAGCCCCCGTGCGGAGCATTTCCCCAACTTTCAAAGAAAGCCTTTGGGAATGCAGCGTGCATGCGCGGTCCCCTTCCCGCCCAAGGGTGCCATCTTGCTCAGTCTGACGACATAGCTAAAAGACAGCAAAAAAAGCAAAAATAAAGCATATGACTGCAACGCCAAGGGGAGGAGGGAGGGTTGTGAGGACTGATTCCTGCTGCTCCTGGAGAACACCTGTTACAGGTGAGTAACTACTCTTTCTCCGGGACCAAGCAGGAAGTCAGTCCTCACATATGGGACTCCCCAGCTCAGGGCTACCAGAGGCCCCAAACAAACAATGAGCTCCCTCTAGAGCCTCAGCATGCAAGAACAGAATCTTCTCTGATAACGCCCCCGAAAGGTAGCCCAACAACAGGGCCGGAGGGGGTAGGAGTTGCCTAAACCCCAAAGAGATTATGGAGTACCGCCTGTCCGAAAGCACTGTCCCTGCGGGACTCCCTCTCAAGGCAGTAGTGGGCCGCAAAAGTCTGGCTTGAAGACCAAGTAGCGGCACGGCAGATATCTGCCAACGGAACAGAGCGGAGACGAGCCACTGACGCAATCTTCGCCCTAACACGATGAGCCGTAACTCGACCCTGCAACGAGAGGCCGGCTGCATTGTAAGCCCAGGCGATACAGTCAGCTACCCATATGGACAAAGTACGCTTGGAGACAGCCAACCCCAACTTATTGGGGTCAAAAGAAACAGAGTTGGACAGCCCTCCGGTGCTCCCGCGTACGGTCAAGGTAGAAGGATAACACCCTCCTACAGTCCAGGGTATGCAAGACCATCTCAGCCCTGCTGGCATGCGGCCTGGGAAAGAAAGTCGGAAGAACTACCTCCTGATTGAAATGGAAAGAGGAGACAATCTTAGGAAGGAACTTAGGGGAGTCCATAAGACTACTCTATTCCTATAGAACAGGGGTCTCAAACTCAAATTGCTTTGAGGGCCAAATGAGGACTTGTAAAGTAACCCGGGGGCCGCATAAGACGCGGGGCCTCATTTGCATAAGGGGCCTCATTTGCATAAATATTTGCATAATGTTACCATACACTAACTTTTAGTAAACATGCCTCTTTAATGAGTATGGATAAAGAAAGACTAAAAGATTTAGAAACAAGAAGACAATAATTAAACTGGGAACCCCAAAAGCCAAACTTGGAATGTACAACAACACTGTAGAAATAAAACTATAAATTAATTTCCTCTTGTACTAAACAAAGCGCAAACATTAATGATGCACATTTCCCAGAGCTGACATATTCCAGTTAATAAATTCAAAATAAAGAGATATTTTCTACCTTTTGTGCATTTTTTTCAGTTGCAATTGTTCCAGCCACTTTCTTCTGGTTTCTTCATGTCTTCTGCTAACTCTCCATCGTCTGCTGTCCATTTGCCCTTTCTTCTCTCCTAGTTTTTTTTCCATTCTCTCTCTACATCTGCTTTAACATACTAATCTTTCTCCTTTTTCTCTTTCCTCATTCCTATTTCATCCACTCAAATTTTACCCCTCCATCCTCAATCCCCACTTACTCTCCCAATACCTGGCCAATTGTAGATTTGTCTTCTCTCCCAGACAAAATATTTTTCCCCTCTCCATTTCACTTTCCCAGCTCCATCCCATTCTAATCCTCCCCCAACATCAGCTCCCTTCTAGTTCCAGCCCCACCCAGCATCCGCTCCCTTCTAGTCCCCCCATTAGTCCATTTCCAGTCCTATCCTAGCCTCACCATCAGCCCATTTCCAATCCTAGCTCCCTCCCCTCACAGCCCATTTCCATTCCAAGCCCCCCTCCCCATCAGCCATTTGCAGTTCAAGCCCCCCTTCCACTCAGCCCATTTCCAGTCCTAGACCCCCCATAGCCCATTACCAGTCCTAACCTCCCCAAAGCGCACTTCCAGTTTTACCCCCATCACCCCATTTTCAGTCTTACCCCCCCCCCATAGCCCATTACCAGTCATAACCCCCCCTGCCAATAGCCCACTTCCAGCCCTAACCCCCATTACCCCATTTCAGTCAGCCCCTCCATAGCTCATTACCAGTCCTAACTCCCCCCATCAGCCCACCTCCAGTCCTTCCTAACACCCACCTGCCCATTTCCAGTCCTAGCCCCCACCATAGCCCATTACCAGGCATAACCCCCCGCCCAATAGCCCATCTCCAGTCCTAACCCCCTCTGCCAATAGCACATTTACAGTAATACCCCCCCCTGCCAATAGCAAATTTCCAGTCATACCACCCTGCCATTAGACAATTTCAAGTCATAACCCCCCCCCCCCCGCCAATAGCCCATTTCCAGTCATAACCCCCCCTGCCAATAGCCCATTTCCAGTCATAACCCCCCCCCCTGCCAATAGCCCATTTCCAGTCCTACCCCCCCCCCAGGTAAATTTAAAAAAAACCTGGCTTCTGCTGCTGCAGCAGAAAATCAGCTGTCCCGCGGCCCCTTCCCCTCTGCGCGGAGAGCCCTGAGTGTGCTTCATCTGCGGCGTGCTTTTTAAGCCGCGAAGAGAGTATTTCCCTCTCGCGCGGCTTAAACCTAGTCACTTTTCAAGCCTCGCGAGAGGGAAATACTCTCTTCGCGGCTGGAAAAGCACCCGCTGATGGAGCACTCTCGGGGATCTCCGGGCAGAGAGGAAGGGGCCGCAGGACAGCTGATTTTGCTGCTTCAGCAGCAGAAGCCTTTTTTTTTTTTTTTAAATTGACCGTCGATTCTGCCGTTGCCACGGCGGCAACGGCAGCAGCAGCAGAAGCCGTCGCGGGCCGCACAACGTTCTCTCGCGGGCCGCATGTTTGAGACCCCTGCTATAGAACCTAGTATAAGGAGCATCTGATACTAGGGCCTGAAGCTCACTCACTCACTCGCCTCGCTGAGATAAGGGCTACCAGGAACAACGCTTTCCAGGAGAGAAAACGTAGAGGGCAGGTAGCCATAGGTTCAAAAGGTGGACAAGTAAGCCGTTGCAAGACAACATTCAAGTCCCAGTCAGGGGCAGGACGCTGCCACAGTGGAGGCTTAAGCAAAAGCAGGCCTCTGAGGAAGCAAGCCACCAAAGGATGGCTGGAAAGAGACTGACCTTCCACTGGGGAGTGGTGTGCTGAAAGAGCACTAAGGTGCACTCTCACAGAATTGGACTTAAGGCCTAGGTTGGACAGGTGAAGCAAATATTGCAGCATCACTGGTACCAGGCATGAGAAAGGATCCTCATTTTGCTGAGTACACCAGACAGAGAACCTACGCCACTTAAGGGCATAAGACATTCGGGTGGATTGCCTCCTAGAGGCCAAGACCACGTCCTCCACTTCCCTAGTCAGCAGTAAGGGTGCTAGAACTACCCTTTCATCAGCCAGGGCATCAACTGTAGGGACTGCAGATTGGGGTGTAAGGCCTCTCATAAATCTCGCAATGAGAGGATGAGGAAATAGGTTGTCCACTTAGAGGATTGTAAGAAGCTACAATAGCACTAAGATGGACTCTAACTGAATTTGTCTTGAGACCCGCATTTGACAAATGAAGGAGATACCTCTGGAATTGATACTGGAGTATCGCAAGAGGGTTAAGACCCTTCTGCGAGCACCATATGGTAAACCGTTTCCACTTAAAGGCATACGAGCGTCTTGTGGAGGGCTTCCTAGAAGTATGAGGGATATCCTTTACCTGTTGGGAAAGGTTAAGATCCTGAAGTTCTAGGCTTTCAGCAACCAGGCCCTGAGATGCAGAGACTGGGGACTGGGATGCCACAGCATCCCATCCTCTTGGGAGAGAAGATCTGGAGCAGATACTAACTCCAGAGGCGGAGCTAGAGAGAGATGTAAGAGCAAAGGGTACCACGTTTGCCATGGCCAACGTGGAGCTATGAGGATCATATGACCTCTGTCTCTCTGAAGCTTGAACAGGGTTTTGGGAAAGGGTGGAAAGGCATACAGGAAGTCCTGACCCCAGTGAAGGAGGAAGGCGTCCCTTGCCTGACAACATCGAGCCGGAATTCTGGAACAGAACCGGTGAAGTTTTGCATTCAGCGGACTTGCAAAGAGGTCTATGTCCAGGTTTCCCCAAATCTGAAATATTTGGGCAACCTGGTCTGCATGGAGAGACCATTTGTGTGGAAGAAAAACTCGACTGAGTTTGTCTGCCCAAGAGTTTTGAATGCCTGGAAGATACACCGCAAGGAGATGAATCTTATGCTCTCTGGAGAAGGCCCATAGTTGCAAAGCTTCGTTGCATAGCGACAGAGCCTGTTCCGCCCTACTTGTTCACATAGAACATGGCTACCTGATTGTCCGTTTGAACCAGGACTGTCTTGTAGCTGAGCTGGGTGTGAAATACTCGGAGCAAGGAAGATTGCTCTGAGCTCCAGGAGGTTGATGTGAAGACAGGCCTCCTGTGGAGCCAAGGTATCCTGGGTAGAGAGATCATGCAGGTGGGCTCCCCATCCTACCTGTGAAGCATCTGTTAGGGTGGCTTGGGATAAGGGTTGTTGGAAAGGAGACCCCACCAGAAGGTTTCTGGGTGATTGCCACCATTGGAGGGATAAAATAAGACGGTCTGAGTTTATTTTGTCCGAAAGGCAACCTGAGGCCTGCGTCCACTGAGTGGATAAAGTCCACTGGGCTGCTCGCATATGGAGGCAAGCATAAGGAACCACATGCACGGTGAATGCCATGTGGCCTAGCAATTGTAGCATTTCCCGAGCAGTGAGACAAGGTTTGAGCACTGATTGGGAAGCTAGTTGTATTATACGAAGACAGCGGGGCTGCGGAAGGAAAGCCCTTGTCTGTCTGGTATCCAGATGAGCTCTTATGAATTCTAGGGACTGAGTGGGAGCAAGATTGGATTTTGGGAGGTTTATGACCAGTCCCAAATACTGAAGGATTCGCATTGTGCGAGACAGAGCAGAGCTGGCTTCTGGCACTGTAGGGGCTCAAATGAGCCAGTCGTCTAAGTAAGGGAAGACAAATATTCCCAGAGTGCGGAGAAATGCTGCTACGACAGCCATGCATTTTGTGAACATTCTTGGTGCAGAAGCCAGGCCAAAGGGAAGAACCTTGTATTGGTAGTGCTTTCCTTGAAATAGGAATCGGAGGAATCGCCTGTGATTTGGATGGATGAGAGAATATGAGTATACGCATCCTTGAGATCTAGAGAACAAAGCCAATCCTGACTTTGAAGGTATGGCAGCAGAGTTCCTAGAGAGACCATTTTGAACTTCTCTCTGAACAGATATTTGTTCAATTCTCTGAGGTCTAAAATGGGTCTGTCTCCTGTTTTCTTTGAAATAAGGAAATAGGGGGAGTAGAACCCTGTACCCTGATGGGGAATGGGTACTTCCTCTATTGCTCCTTGAGCAAGGAGCATTTTGACTTCTTGACCTAAGAGATTGTCGAGAGAGGTCTGAGAATTGAACTGTCTTATAAATGTAGGACGGGGCAGGCTGTGAAAATGAAGCTTGTACCCCTCTCGTACAATGGACAGAGTCCAATTTTCTGCTGTTATTTGGTACCATCTGTGGGCAAAATGACATAACCTGCCTGGGATGGTTAACGGTTCTGCAGGAGGCGGCTAAGCCTGCTGAGCTGGCTGAGGTTTTTAAGCTTTTGGCTTGTTTTGTTGTCTAGGTTGTTGCTGCTGTCCCTTTTGGGCAGTCTGACCTGGACGGTGTGTCCCTGTCGGGTTTAGGAAGGATAAAACTTATTTTTCTTACTGAAAAATGGTTTCTTAGAGGATCTTTTCTTTGTAGGATTGGCTATAGATTTGGACAAGCTATCCAATGTGATATTGTCAGCATCTATTTTATTAGCCTTCCCCTGCCAATTCTTGCCAAAGAGATTTTCTCCTGTGCAAGGAATGTTTCTTAATTTATCCTGTACCCAAATTTCCAAGTCAGATGCCTGAAGCCAGGCTATCCGACGTGTACCAATGACAATATCAGAGGTTCTGCTTATGCACTCAAAACAGTCAAAGGCTGCACGATTAACAAACTTGGAAACATCCTGAGCATGACTGACAAGAGTGAGATAGTCTTGTCTTTTGTTATCAGGAAGAAGGGGGCTCATAAGCTCCAAGTCCCCTGTGACCTCTTTAAGGAACATTCCCATATACAAGATATAGGAACTGATCCTAGCTGAGAGTATGGAAGCTTGGAAGCATTGACGCCCAAAGGCATCGAGAGTCCTACATTCATGACCTGGAGGATTGGATGCATGTCTCTCTGCCCTTTTCATCCTTCTCATGGCTGATACCACCACTATTGAATAGTGTGGTAATTGAGTTTTTTGAAAGCCAGGACAAGGTGGAACTTGATACATGGTATCGAGTCTTTGAGAATGAGGAGATGTGGTTAAAGGTGTTTCCCACATCCTTAGCATAAGATCATGTAAGATCTCATGAATAGGCAGAGTAGTTGCCTCTTTGGGAGCCTTAGGGTATTGGAGGATTTCCAACTCCTTTGCCCTAGGCTCTTTTTCAGGAGCTACTATGATGGAAAGGCCTCAGGCCACATCACGGATAAAGTCCTGAAAGGACATATCCTCTGGCGGAGACATTCTGCGCCGAGGAGAAGAGGAATCCTCAGGGAGAAGTACTCTGATATCGGCAGAGTCTTCGGAGTCTTCAGACTCATCCGAGGATTCAAAATATCTCCGATCCCGGTATCTATCGAAGTCGGTATCAGGTTGCTCAGGAACCGATCTGTCGATGCTGGAGAGAGACACATGACTCGGTACAGGTGGCATACCCGATGTCGATGCAGTTGGTACAGGTATCGGTTGAGGTGTCAGAAGCCGTTTCAACGGTACCGAAGCCGTGAGAAGAGCCGCTAGACTGCGTTCGATAGCAAGGAATCGCTGGTCTATCGACACTGCCGCTGCTTGGGTGTTGGTATCGGTAGAAGCGGCCGGAACCCCAGAGAGAAGGAGATCTACCCATTGAGGACCGGCCAGATTTATGTTTAGTTACCTGAGATCCATGGGAGGAAGATGAAGCCCTGGAGGACGTTGATGCAACAGACGCCATGTCTGAGGGAAAAAGGGTGCTAAGTTTAGCAGCTCGGTTCTTCCGGCCACTTTTTGACATCATTCCACAGGAGAGGGACTCTGAAATAGAGTGGTCAGGACCTAAACATTTGAGACACCAATCATGGGTGTCGGTGACGGAAATGCTACTGCCACATTTAGAACATTTCTTAAAACCTGAAGTAGGTTTTTCCATTTTTAAGGAAAAATTGGGCCTAGTGCCCAAAATGGCGCCTAGCACCAAGGAAAAAAAGTTCCTGAAGTAAACCACTTCGGAAACTATAGTTTTTGTTTTGTTTTGTTTTTTAAGAAAGAACCGGCGGTACCGGTATAGCGTCGAGGGAAGGCAGACGCGACCACAAAAAGATTAAAGACAAAATTTTCTGAGGTGACAGGGTATGCGACCTGTCGGCTCCGCAGAAAACTAAGAACTGGAGAGGGACAGTTGCAAAGGCGGGAAGGCAGCACGCAGGCACTGTGGGATGCTCCCAAAAGCACTGTGGGATGCTCCCAAAAAACTCCTGCCCAATCGGAGGCAGTGGGAGGCACACACACACACTCCAGCACCGCTTAAAAGCGGCGTCCCTACCCCGAGGGAGCCGCTTCTGAGTCCAGCAGACGTCCCCGGTTCAGCTCCTGCCCAGATCGGGGCAGTGGGAGCTCACACACACACACACTCCTGCCCAGATCGGGGCAGTGGGAGACCACACACACATTCACTCCTGCCCAATCGGTGGCAGTGGGAGGCAAGCCCACAAGCACTCCTGCCCAATCGGAGGCAGTGGGAGGCACACACACACGCTCCAGCACCGCTTAAAAGCGGCGTCCCTACCCCGAGGGAGCCGCTTCTGAGTCCAGCAGACGTCCCCGGTTCAGCTCCTGCCCAGATCGGGGCAGTGGGAGCTCACACACACACACTCCTGCCCAGATCGGGGCAGTGGGAGACCACACACACACATTCACTCCTGCCCAATCGGTGGCAGTGGGAGGCAAGCCCACAAGCACTCCTGCCCAATCGGAGGCAGTGGGAGGCGCACACACACGCTCCAGCACCGCTTAAAAGCGGCGTCCCTACAGGGCGCGCCCGCGCCTGAGGGCCTCGCCAGAGGGCCCTTTGGCGTTGGCCCTTAGGCGGTTGGCCATTAGGCCCTGGAGACAACTTCCCCACCCGACCGCAAGAGAGAGATAACAGCCGGCCACCTCCTAAGGCAATCCATAAGAAACAGGTCCCAAAATAAACCACAGACCCTTCATCTCTCTCCTAAAGTACCAATCTGGACACCGAAACCGCAAGCCTCCGCAACCGCACACGGCTCGAGCTCCCCTGCCTGGGTTGAGCTCGCCAACTCGACCAGGCACTGAATGACGACAACAACTAAACCATTCAGGTAAACACAATACTGCAACTTCCTCCTACAGACTGTATGACATTTCTGACTTTATTGGACTTTTAAGAAACTTCCCCACAAGTTTCACAAACTGCCTGCAACTTCAATACACTGTACTATATCAAACCAGTATATTGAAGGAATGTTTACTGTAGGAATGAAAACCGATCACTCTCATACCACCTGATTTTGTCATTAATTAGATGCAATAACCGTACGGATTAATCCCTCTCTGTAATACCTGCAATTCTCTGTAATACCTGTAATACCTCTCTGTAATTCTCTGTAATACCTCTCTGTAACACCTGCAATTCCAAACCACTTATTGCACATCTCTCTCATGGTATCAGAAGTTTTTCCCGTTATACTTATATTTTATATACTGATTGAGATATCATATGTGCGACAACTAACAAATGACCCTAAACTACAAGTAAATAACCTCTGCCACCTTCGCACAGAATTTCTCCTCCAAGGATTTCCATAACAAACTCTGCACCAGACCCAACCACACAAACCATGGCACCCATCACCTATATGGTAATTCTCTGCCTCTACATATCCCTAGCCGCATACGCATACTTACCACACTTGACGCAACACCAGGCAATAGGATGGCATCCTTTCCTTATCCATGGCCAAATACTGTTACCCCTACTAACTCCGCTAGGGCCAACATACATAGCCCATGATGAAATCCTACTCAACCCAGGCCTGAACACTGCGTTAAAGGTCACTGAAAAACCCCATAAAAGACGTAGCTCCAAAACAAAACATAATAAACATAGGAAACCAACAGCCACAAAGACCAGAAACAAGCAACAGCAACCACACCAATTATCACAAACCCCCATCACAATCTGTCTCATCAACGCCAGATCCATTAGAAATAAAACCCACATCATACACGATATCATTACAGACAACAAACCCGATATCCTCTGTGTCACCGAGACTTGGATCACTGACACTGACCCAGCAATACTAAACCAATTACCCCATCCCAACTACACAGTATTTAACTGCCCCGGTCACAACAGGAGAGGAGGAGTACTTGTCATTGCCAAAACCTCCCTCACGTTCTCAAGCCCCTCCCTAACTGAATCCAAACGCATTGATATACTCAAGATCGAAAACAAAACATCAATACTTTGCTTAATCTACAGACCCCCCTCAGCCCATCATGAAACCCTGGCCACCGCACTAGAAAATATCTCAACCTCTGCAACCAAAAAACTGCGCATCATTCTGGGCGACCTAAATCTCCCATCGATTCCCCCTGTACAGGCAGACGCATTCTTTGAAGCCATGCATCAGCTCGGCTACACACAAATCATACAAGAACCCACATATAACAAAGGTAACACCCTTGATATGGTGTTCTTATCACACAACATCCAAAAATACACCAAACCTCGAGTAACCCCAGTCCCATGGTCCGACCATTTCCTAGTCGAAATTGAAATCCACCTACCTCCACAAAAGGTAAAGCCTCAAGCCGACCCAAAAACACATCAACAGAGGAAATTCCAAAAATTCAATAGCGAAGCTTTGGTAACTTCTATATCTACACATTTTGAGTACACCACCACAGACCTAGACAAGCTGGTAGACCAATGGAACTCAGGGATCGAAGCAGCTGCAAGTCCAACATGGAAGAACACAAACGCTGTAACAAAGATAGGAACCGAACCATGGTACTCTCCCACGCTATCTAAAATGAAGAGAGAACTACGCAAACTCGAAAGAAAATGGAGGAAAAAGCAAACCGAAGAATGCAAGCAACTATACCTAACACTCCTCGCAAGATACAAGAATGAGGTAAACCTCGCTAAAAAGACACACCACACTAATCTACTCAACAAAGCGCTCAACAGACCCAGAGAACTTTTTGAACTCGTAAAATCTCTGACCAAAACTTCACAAAACTCCATCTCTGCAGACGATATAAAGGCCCAGACGCTTGCCGACCACTACGCCAAAAAACTAAATCCGAAACTTCCCACAAGCATGACCAAAGGCATGCCACTAGCTCTCACCACTCGAGAAACCACAACTGCCCCTCAAGCAGACCCAGAAACAGAATGGAACACCTTCCAGCAATTAGGTGAGCAACAAATCTTAAACATCATAACCAACTTAAACACCACTACCTCCCCCCTCGACCCATGCCCAGCCGCTTGGATGAAAGCAACCAAGAAAGACAACGCAAAACCCATCGCGCACATTGTCAACCAGTCTCTGAAACAAGGAATCATGCCGTCTCATCTCAAGAAATCGATTATTAGACCCATATTAAAAAACAAGTCGCTCAACAAAAGTGACCCTGCATCATATCGCCCAATCTCAAGCATAGCTTTCCTAGCAAAGATGATTGAAAAAGCGGTCCAGCACCAACTCCAGGACCACATGGACGAGATAAAAGCCCTAGATGAACATCAATACGGATTCCGTCAAAATCACGGAGTGGAAACACTACTACTGGCACTCCTTGACAATCTACTTAGGGGCCTCGAGAACAAAAACTCCATGTTCATACTCATATTCATCGATAGCTCAGCGGCATTCGATACAGTACATCACACCACCCTTTTGGACCGCCTGGCCTCGCTAGGTATAACAGGGACCCCCCTGAAATGGTTCACATCATACATATCCAATAGGATGCAACAAGTGCAATTCAACAACGACAGAGCTGATGCCTTCCCCCAAACCCAAGGGATCCCTCAAGGGTCTGCCCTCTCATCCCTACTGTTCAATTTGTATATAAAGCCGGTATGCAGTATTTTCCAGAAATACAACATAAATTACCACATATATGCCGACGATGTGATGTTATACACACAGCTTGACATAACACAGCCTAACTTCAGTCCACTAGAAGAATGCCTTGACATGCTCCAATCATGGCTTCAGCAAAACAACATGTCAATAAATCACAAAAAAACAGAGGTCATGTTCATGTCCAAGAAAGCCAATTTCATCCCGCCCACCACAGTCACACTAAACAAAAACATATACGATACAAAGCCTGTAATAAAGTATCTAGGAGTCCTACTTGACAGCAACCTCAAGATGGACAAACACCTCAGAACAGTTAACCGAGCCATCTTTTACAAACTCAAAATCCTTCAACCACTCCGCAATATCCTCGAGAAATCCGACTTTAGGTCTGTTGCTCAAGCACTAATCATTCCCCACCTGGATTACAGCAATGCCATTCTACAAGGGCTTCCAAAGAGCACACTAAGCATCCTGCAAATGGCTCAGAACGTGGCTGCAAGAGTCATCATGGAAAAGAAAGTCACCGACCACATAACCCCAGTTCTAATGGATCTGCACTGGCTCCCAGTGGCCGCCCGCATCATCTACAAACTACTCATCACAACATTTAAACTCATCAATGGCATCGCACCATCCTACCTCAATAACCTAATCACTATTCAACCTAGCAACAGGAGCAGGAGAACTATGAATCTCAACACCCTATGTATCCCGACCAGCATAAGATCTGTCAAGGCCGAAACAAGCAATAGGCGTTCACATACTCAGCGCCAACCCAATGGAACCAACTACCGCATGAATTAAGGCTCACAAACAACCTGAACGAATTTAGACGAAAACTGAAAACCTATCTGTTTCAAACCCACTACAACTTGACCTAACTGCAATACCCTACCTCAACCAGATCTCCTCTGCCGCACTCGGCAGCATATAATCCAATAGTATATAGTCATGTATAACTTGTACACCTTGGCAACTAATTCCGTACAAATTGTATATAACCATGTATAGCCTGTACACCTTGGCAACTAATTCTGTACAAATTGTATATATGGGGCCCCCCCCCCCCAATCTACTGAAATCAAATGTATACCTTGATCTGTGTGCTTTAATCAGATGTGTATCGTATCCAAATGCTTGTCCCGTGTTACGTAATCATTGACTAATCAAAATGTAAAACTGAAATCTCAATGTACCGTACAATACACATTATGATTCTGTAAAGTAAACCGCTGCTGATCGTAGGAAGCAGCGGTATACAAGTGTTTACTAAATAAATAAGCTTTCCTATTGGACGCTGGGAGCATTCCCCCGCAGGCTCCGTCGGTACCGACGATGCCCATATGTGAAGACTACATTCCTGCTTGTTCCTGGAGAAAGCTAGATCCCTCCTCATCTTATCTACACCTTCCTGGGTGTCTACTCTATTGCAGATTTTGGTATCATCCGCAAAGAGGCAAACCTTACCCAACAGCCCTTCTGCTATATCACTAACAAAGATGTTAAAAAGAATCCGACCAAGGACAGATCCCTGGGGCACACCACTGGTAACTTCCTTCTCCTCAGAGTGAGCTCCATTTACCTGTACCCTTTGTCGCCTCCCACTCAAGCAATTTCTAAACCAAACAGTAACTTTAGGGTCCATCCCTAGGGTGCTCAGTTTGTTTATAAGTTGCCTGTGAGGAACTGTGTCAAAGGCTTTACTGAAATCTAAATATACCACATCTAGGGCTCTCCCTCGGTCCAACTCCCTGGTCACCCAGCCAAAGAAATCAATCAGATTTGTCTGACCAGATCTACCTCTGGTGAATCCATGCTGCCTCGGATCCTGTAATCTGCTGGACTCCAGAAACCTCACTATTTTCTCTTTCAGCAGTGTTTCCAATAATTTACTCACCACCAAAGTTAAACTAACCGGCCTGTACTTTTCAACCTCATCCTTACTTCTGCTTTTGTGTAAAGGCACCACATTAGCCCTCCCCTCCAGTCCTTTGGCACCACTCCTGACTCCAACGAGGCATTGAAAAGGTCAGTCAGTGGTGCTGCTAGAACGTTACTGAGTTCCCTCAGTATTCTAGGGTGTATCCCATCTGGTCCCATTGCTTTGTCTACTTCAAGTTTAGCTAGTTTCTCATGAACATAGTCTTCTGAAAATTGTTCAAGACGCTCCTCGCTTCTTTTCCTGTTTGTGGGTGTTTTCTGAGGTCCTGTTCCTGGTTCTTCATCTGTGAACACAGAACAGAAATATTTGTTAAGCAATTCCGCTTTATCCTCATCAGCTTCTAAATATTCCTCCCATTCACCCTTGAGTCTGACAATACCACTTTTGCCCTTCCTCGTCACAAAGGTATGGAGTGACGCCCAGGTGGCTGCTCAGCAGATATCCCCTGGCAGCACCAAATTCTACTCCATCCAGGAAGCTGCCTGCGCCCTGGTGGAGTGAGCACGCAGCCCTTGGGGACCACCTTACCTTGTAAGATATATGCCAATGCAATCGCCTCTTTGAGCCACCTAGAAATGGAGATTTTCGCCACTGCCTCCCACTTACACAGCCTTCCGAATAGGACAAACAGCCAATCCGACCTGCAAAAGGAAGCTGTCCTCTTCAGGTATCATTTCAATGACCGACCAACATCCAGGAGCTGCAACTGTGGGTCCATTACGCCCTCGGCCAGAGCCATCAACAGCAGTAGGGTGACTGGCTGATTCAGATAAAGGCGAGACCATCTTCGGCAAAAATGAAGGCACTGGCCGGATAACCACCTTCTCCCCCTCAAGATGAGCAGGAAGGACTCTCTACATGATAATGCCTGGAGATCAGATATCCTCCTGGCGGAACAGATTTCTGCGAAATGCACTGTCTTCAGAGTGAGATCTTTCAGGGAACATGAAGCTAATGGCTCAAACGGTTCCCCCGCCAGCACACACAATACCAAGTTGAGGTCCCACAAGGACACGAACGACTGTGAGGGTAGTTGAAGCTGCTTCACGGCCCGCAGAAAACGAGTCACATCGGGTGTGCTCCCAACAAGACGCCCTATATCCTGCCACGGTAACAAGCCAAGACGGTCACTCTTGCCATCTTAATGGGCAGACTAGATGGACCATACTGGTCAATATCTGCCGTCATTTACTATGTTACTATGTTATTTGGACCCTCAAAAGAGCCGCAAGCCAGCCCTTTATCCAATCCTGCCTGAGGAAACTTCAATACCTCCGGAATGGACACTGCCAATGGCCTACAGCCTGTCAGCATACCAAGCCTCAAAAATTCTCCATACCCGAATGTAGGAGACAGACATGGACCTTTTCCTGGCCCATAGTAGCAAGGAGATTAATGGGAATGAATAGCCTCTCTTCTTCAAATCGAGCCCTCTCAAGAGCCATGCCAAAAAGCGAGAATCGATCCACCTGAAGCATTAGGACTGGCCCCTGTAACAGCAGATCAGGCCTGTTGGGGAGTCACCAAGTTTGGGCTGCCTGCATGCGGATCAGATCCACGTCCAGATGCCTCAGACAATCTGGAGCGATCAGGATGACGAGGCCGCGGTGTGCCTCCACTATCTGCACCACTCGCCCTATAAGCGCCCACTTAAAGAAGCCCTTGACTGGGCCAATGCTGCACAAGCGGGTCCAGGCCTTTGGACATCCTCTCTCTCCGACTGCTGAAGAACCTGTTCACTTTGACAAACGCAAAGGTGCCATCGAGGCCATGATCAGCTCCCCCCACCGGCACATGAGCTGTTCGAAGACAGTCTGGTTAAGCTGCCATTCTCCCAAAGCCAAGCGCACCTGACTGAGGTAGTCGGCTGTCACATTTTCCATCCCTGTAACATGTGTCGCCGAGATTGCCTGAAGGTGGGTCTCCGACCAAATCATTAACCCCTCCGTCTCGGTCTACATTCGGGTACTGCCTGTGCCCCCCTGTTGATTTATGTAAACCATTGTGGAGGTGTTGGAGAAAACGTATACCACCTTTCCCGCCAGGAATGGGAGGAAGTACTGCAATGCTAGGAGCACGGCCCTCATTTCCAGCCTGTTGATGAGCCATGCCCCCTCTTCTGCAGTCTACTGACATTGAGCAATGTGTCCCTTCGCAGTGGGCACCCCAGCCCAAGAGGCTGGCATCCGTTGTGAGGGGAATCCAGTGCAGAGCCAAGAGACTCTCGCAGCGGAGCCACCATTTGAGTGAGGTACTGCCTGCTGTGGACAAGGCAATGGCTGCGACATGGTGTGGGTACTGGTGCGAGCACCAGCGTAACAGGGTTCTTTGTAGGGATTACATGTGGGCACGGGCCCAAGGAACCAATTCTATCGCCGCCGCCATTGTGCCCAAAAGCTGAAGACAATGCCACACAGTTGGTCTTGCCATATGAGGGAACTGACGGACAAGATGCCTCAGTGCCAATGCCCAACGTTGTGGTAGGAAAAACCCTGCCGCAGGTGTCGAAGCGTGCCCCCAGATACTCCAGGACCTATGAAGCAGTAAAGTGACTCTCTACGACATTGATAACACAGACTCTGCAGTACTTTGAGGACCTCCACAGTGGCCCGGTCGCTCTCCCACTTGAATTTTGATCGAATAAGCCAGTCGAAGTACAGGCGCACCAGAATCCCCTCACAACGTAGTGCAGTCGCCGCCACTACCATTATCTTGGTGAAAGTGTTGGGAGCTTTAGCGAGACTGAAAGGCAATGCTCGAAATTTGAAATGCCCCATTAGCACTGCAAACTGCAGAAACTGATGATCTGGATGGATTGGGAATGCAAGTACACTTCTATGAGGTCTAAGGATATCAAGTATTCATTCCCCCTATCTCACAGCCATGATTACCGACCAGAGGGTTTCCATATGAAATCTCGGAACTTGCAGGCACCTGTTCAAGTGCTTGAGGTTGAGAATAGACCGAAAGGAGCCTTCTTTCTTTGGAACAATGAACTAAATGGAGTATCGTCCTGCGCTGAAATGGTCCACAGGAACCGGTACTACCGCCTTCAATTCCAAGAGCCTTTCGAGCATTTCCCACACCTCCCGAGCCTTCCGCTGCGCCTTGCAGGGGGAGCAAATGAAGGCCGGCATGAGTGGTCGTGAAGTCTAGCATGTAGATATCCCGGATGACCCCCAGGAACCACTGGTCCGAAGTAATATGGGCCCAAGCAGAGTAGAGGTCCTGCAGCCTTCTTCCCATGGGTTGCAACTCTGCCGGGGCCTTCTCACGTCACTGTTTCTTCTGCACAGAGGAGGGGGGCAGCTGAGTAAGAGTAGCTACTCACCTGTAACATGTGAGTAAGCATAGCTACTGACCTGTAACAGGTGTTCTCCGGGGTCAACAGGAATCAGTCCTCACATATGGGTGATATCGGCACCGACTGAGTCCTCATGGAGGCATTCCCCCAGCTTTCAAAGAAAGCCTTTGGGAGATGCCACCATGCATGCTCGGTCCCCTTCCTGCTCAAGGGTGCCATCTTGCTCAGTCAGGTGACATAGCTAAAAGAATGCAAAAATAAAATATGGTACAGTAGCTACTCCAAGGGGAGGCGGGAGGGTTGTGAGGACTGATTCCTGCTGTCCCCGTAGAACACCTGTTACAGATGAGTAACTACACTTTCTCCGGGAACAAGCAGGAAGTCAGTCCTCAAATATGGGACTTCACAGCTACAAGCTACCAAAAACCCATAGTAAAAACAGGTTTCCCGCGAGGGAAGCTGCAAGCAACAGCAATTTGAGTCCGTGCACACAGACCACAGTAGGACCCCTGTCTCTGATGAAACTAGTGCTCCGGTAGCCTGAACACAGAAGGGTTGGAGGGTAGGAGTTGCCTAGACCCCAAAAAGGTTACGGAGCACAGCCTAGCCGAAGGCACTTTTTCATCAGCACTCTCTCTCCAGACAGTACTGAGCTGCGAAAGTATGGAATGAAGGCCAGGTGATGGCCCGGCAGATGTCCACCTTCGGGACAGAGCGCAAGTTTACCACCGAAGCCGCCATGGCCCGGACACGGTGTGCCATGATACAGCCTTCCAGTGGGAGCTTCGCCTGCCCATAAGCAAAGGCGATACAGTCTGCCACTTAAGTGGACAGCGTATGCTTGGTCACCGCCTCCCCCAGCCTACTGGGGTCATAGGAGATGAAAAGCTGAGCAGCTTTGCGGTGGCCTTGGGTGCACTGGATGTAGAAGGATAAGGCCTTCTAATAGTCCAATGAGTGAAGGACAGTGCCCGCCTGACTGGAGTGATGTCTTGGGAAGAAGGTAGGAAACACCACTTCCTGATTAAGGTGGAAGGGCAAAACTACCTTTGGCAGGAACTTGGGGTGCATGTGCAGCACCACTCTGTTCTTGTAGAACCTGATGTAGTACGCCTCTGCTACGAGAGCCTGGAGCTCGCTAACTCTGCAAGCAGAGGTTAGCACAACCAGGAAAACCACCATCCAAGAAAGGTAGTGAAGGTGGCAAGTCGCAAGAAGCTCGAAGGGCGAGCGAGTCAGCTGCCCCAACACCATGTTGAGGTCCAATTCGGACACTGGAGGGCGAACCAGGGGTTTTGACAGGAGCAAGCCCCAAAGGGAGCAGGTCACCAAAGGTTGGACCAAGAGGGGCTTACCATCCACTGGGTGGTGATGCACCACAAGGCACTAAAGTGCACTCAGACGGAGCTAGATGAACCCAGATTGGGATAGGTGGAGAAGGTACTGCAATACCAAAGCCACCGGGCAGGAGAAGGGATCAGCCCCATGATCGGCGCACCAAACTGAGAATCTGCACCATTTGAGGGCATACGCTTTCCTAGTAGATGCCTTACCAGAGGCCAGCAGAATGTCTGTCTTCGACGTCAACCTCAACCAGAAGGTTGAGGGAGGCAAGAGTCACCCTCTGAGCAGCCAAGCTGTCAACGAGAGGGACCCCAGGAAGGGGTGCAGAAGAGAGCCCCCTTCCTGAGATGGGAGTTCCGGAGCGATGCCCAAGGGGATGGAGGCCTCCACTGCCAACTGTAGAAGCAGCGGGAACCACGGCTGCCTGGGCCACCTGGGAGCTATCAGGATGAGCGAGGCCCTGTCGAAAAGGGTCCTGAATAAGCTCTTGGCGATCAGCGGCATCAGAGGGAAGACATACATGAAGCCTTCCAACCACGAGACTAGAAATGCATCCACTGCCCCCTAGAAGGGTGGGCCTGCTTGGAGCAGAAGCGGGGCAACTGAAAGTTGTCCAGACTGGCGAACAACTCCATCACGGGTTCCCTCAGAGCCGGAAAAGCCAACTGGTTATCCTCTGGTCCAGCTGTCACTGGTGCGGCTGGAGAACCCTGCTGAGCTTGTTGGCCAGCAGGTTGTCCTGGCCTGGCAGGCACACTGCCCTCAGGAGACACCCTGTTGGATCGCGTACAGAGTTCCAGTGCCTCCTGGCAAAGGACACGAGACCCCGTGCCCCCTTGTTTTTTCACATAGACCATTGCCACCTGGTTGTCCATCTGGACTAGGACCGGCTGGTGGCACAGGTGGTGACAGAAAACCCTCAGAGCGAGGTGTATCGTTCGGAGTGCCAGGAGGTTGATCTGTTGGGCGCTCTCATCTGGCAACCAGGTGCCCTGAATGCAGAGGGTTCCACAATGGACTCCCCAGCTGAACAGGGAGGCGTCCATGGTGAGGACCCTCGAGTGGCTGAGTGTCTGGAAGGGCTTGTCCGCTTCTAGGTGTTGGGGCGACTGCCACCAAACCAGGGAATCCGTCAACTGGCGGGTCACCACAACTCTGTTTCGGAGGCAGCCTGTGGCCTGAGACCACTGGTCCCGGAGACACCACTGTGCCACCCTCATGTGGAGGTGAGCGTCTGGGGTGAAGGACATGTGCCCAAGGAGACGCAGAAGGTGCCAGGCAGGCACAGAGGGATGGTGCTGTATGTCTTGAGCCAGAGATCTGAGACGATCGGCCCGGTCCTTGGGCAGGAAGACCTTGGCTTGGAGGGTGTCGCGCTTTGCCCCAATGAACTCCAAACATTGTGCCGGGAGGTGAGACTTGGGGTAATTTATGACAAAGCTCAAGTGCTGCAGAACCTGGATGGTGCGTGCAGTGGCCTGCTGCACCTCGGAGGCTGTGCCTCCCTTTATGAGCCAGTTGTCCAGGTAGGGAAACACAAAGACCCCTTGGAGCCTGAGGAAGGCAACCACGACTGCCAGGCATTTTGTGAAGACCCTCGGGGAAGAGGCTGGGCCAAAGGGAATCACCAGGCACTGAAATTGTTTGCCCCCTACTACAAACTGCAGGTATTGCCTGTGGTTGGGGTGGATAAGGATGTGGTTATAAGCATCCTTGAGGTCTAAGGAGCATAGCCATTCTCCCTGCTGTAGGTATGGAAGCAATGGTCCAAGGGAGAGCATCTTGAATTTCTCCCTCACCAGGAATTTGTTGAGGTTGTGCAGGTCGAGGATGGGCCTTAGGCCCCCTGTCCTCTTTGGGACGATGAAGTATCTGGAATAGAACCCTTTGCCCTTGAGGTGGTGGGGCACTGGTTCCACCACTTTGTCCGTGAGAAGACCTGCCAACTCCTTCAGGAGAAGGTCCTGGTAGAGGGGAGACCTGAGGGGCTCTTCCGGGAAATAAGGGGGAAGTGTGAGTCAGGTGGAGGAGGTAACCCTCCCCGACTACCCTCAGTGCCCAGGAAATCAGTGGTGATGGGCACCCACCCATGGGCATAGAAGGCCAGACATTCCCCTGTGGGCTGATCTCCTTGGGGTAGAGAGGCTATGCTCAAGGAGTCAAAAGCTCCCCCCTGGATGGGCCAGGGCCGGAGACTGGGGTTTGGGAGCCTTCTGCTTACACGGGCCATGCCCATGTCCCTTGGCCTGCTGACCCTGTTGGGGAGTCGGGGAGGCCTGATAGGGTGGATAGTTTCGGTAAGCATCCCCCTTCCTCAGGTAAAAGGGCTTTTTACCCGAGCCCTTCAGTCGGGGAGGGGCAGTGGTCTTCTTGGAGAGCCTGGCCCTCATCATGAACTCGGTCTCCAGCTCGGCAGCCTTGTCGGTCATGGGTTTGCCAAAGAGGTTCTCCCCTTAGCATGGGATGTTGACCAATTTGTCCTGAATCCACTGCTCGAGGTCAGACGACTGAAGCCAAGCCTGGCGGTGTGCACTGATGCGGACCGCCGACTCGAACCCATCATAGGCTACCCATCTCCAGCAGGATTCAATATAAAATATTGATAACTACCTTCAAATGAATTAATAATATTGCCCCATCCTATCTATCCACTCTTATCCATAGCCCCCCTGAAAATAGAATACGACGAAGGAGGAATCTTAATACCATCTTAGTACCTGACATTATAAAGAAGACCAAATATATAACAAGCAACAGTGCCTTCTCCTTTGTAGCACCAATCCTATGGAATAACCTTCCAGATCAAGAGAGATGAAAGATATTCAAAAATTCCGAAAGGATCTAAAAACATATTTGTTCACTCAGTACTACTCCAACTCAGTTTACGACTTAACTATAGCCTCCCAACCTCCATAAATCGGCATGAACATACTCACTTAAATCGACTCACTACAAATTATGATAACCCAAAATGATGATGAATCCTTAAATATGTATATATGTAAAATTTACTAAATCGTGTACATAGTTTTAAATATTTTATTTTATAAAACTTGTATATAATTGTTTTCGGTTTCATGTATCTGTTATAGTTGCAAATTGTTCAATGTAATGTTCCATGTAATGTTATTTGATAATTTTTGACATGTTCTCTGTAAACCGCTCCTGATCTCTGGAAGGGGCGGTATAAAAAAATGCACAAATAAATAAAATAAATAAAATAGGCTGCTCGAGACATTTATTTATTTATTGAACAGTTTTAAATACCGCCTTTCAGCAGAATCAAGGCGGTTTACATTGAACTACATTATAACTTATTCAAACAGGTAACATCAAAATACATAGGAAAGGTAGGATGTCTAACGTATTTACATGGGTGATAACAGGATTAAATACATAACATATTTACACACTTATTTTTGAGTGTAACATATTGCATTGTATATGCATTCGGTCAGCTATATTTATATATTCATGAGGATTGTGGTATTAACTAGAGAGAATAGTGGGTTTATCTCTAGTAATATCTATGTTAGGGTTATTCTGCCTGCTATAGATTATGCGGTATGTTTTTATCATATGAGATGTTGGTGTTAGCGTTTAGGGATATGTTGTATTGTGAGGCAGGGAATATAGTTTGAGTCAAAGTGGGGAATATTTCTTCAATTTATTCTGAAGTGCCAAAGTGCTCTGTAAAAAGATGGGTTTTGAGGTCTTTTTTAAAGGTTGCTAGGTCAGTGGTAGCTCTAAGTCTGTCTGGCAGGGCATTCCATAATGAAGGGGCTGAGAAACTGAATGCTCTATTAAGTTGTAGTTTTACTGAATTTTGTAAAGCATTTGGGAACGAGTAGAGTGTTCTGGTAATGTTGCCTCATTGTTCTATGCCTTGTAGGGTTGCTTAGTAGACCAGATAGTACCATTGCATCTATCTCCCTTAACAGTTTAAACATAGTCATGATTATTTTATATTTGATCCTGTGCTGTATAGGCAACCAGTGTAGTCTGAAAAGGATTGGCGCAATGTGGTCAGTTGCACTTGCTTTTGTAAGCATTCGGGCAGCAACATGTCGTGCTATTTTCAGCTGGTGTAGTGCATGTTTTGGGAGACCTTGAAGGATAGTGTTACTGAAATCAATGTGAGGTAGAATTAGTGCTTGGAGGACTGATCTAAAGTCCTGCTGTGGTAATAAGGGTCTTCGATTTTTAAGGTATCTTAATTTATTGTATATTATGGTTATTGTGTTCCTGATTTTAGGCTCAAAGGATTATCCATAATGACACCAAGGTATCTGATTTAATTTTTTAAACAAAAATTTGTGTTTTCAATTTTTATTTCTGTTGGGGGAGTAAAGTTTTGATTCCTTGTTATAAATAATGCTTCAGTTTTATAAGAACATAAGATATGCCATACTGGGTCAGACCAAGGTCCATCAAGCCCAGTATCCTGTTTCCAACAGTGGCCAATCTAGGTCATACTTACCTAGCAGTTTCCCCAAAGACACAGGTTCCGCAGTGCTTGTACTGGGTCAAGCATTGATATCCTGGGTCCCTTCTTAATAATGGTTTATGGACCTTTCCTCCAGGAACTTGTCCAAACCTTTTTTAAACCCAGCTACACTAACAGCCTTTACTAGATTCTCCGGTAACAAATTCCAGAGTTTGATTACACGTTGAGTGAAGAAATATTTTCTTTTATTAGTTTTAAATAGTTTACCCTAGTCCCCTAGTCTTTCTATATTCTGATAACGTAAACAATCGATCTATGTTTACCCGTTCCACTCCGTTCATTAATTTATAGACTTCAATCATACCTCCCCTCAGCCGTCTCATTTCCAGGTTAAAGAGCCCTAATCTTTTTAGCCTTTCTTCATAGGAGTATCCTTCCATCCCCTTTACCATTTTGGTGGCTCTTCTCTGAACCTTTTCTAATAACACTATATTCTTTTTAAGATACGGCGACCAGAATTGCACACAATATCTCACCATGGAACGATATAGAGGCATTATAATATCTTTTGTTTTATTTTCCATTCCTTTCCTTATCATACCTAGCATTCTATTTGCTCTCTTGGCCACCGCTGCACACTGGGCCGAGGGTTTTAACATGCTATCCACAATGACGCCTAAATCTTTTTCCTGGGTGGTGGTTCCTAATGTGGAACCTTGCATTGTGTAACCATAGTTTGGGTTGTTTTTCCCTAGGTGCATAACTTTGCACTTGTCCACATTAAATTTCATCTGCCATTTTGATGCCCAAGTCTTCCAATTTATCAAGATCCTCTTGCAATTTTCCACAATCCTCTTGGGTTTTAACAACTTTAAATAGTTTTGTCTCATCTGCAAATTTGATAACCTCACTCGTTATTCCACTTTCCAGGTCATTTATGAATATGTCAAAAAGCAGCGGACCCAGCACAGATCCCTGGGGTACACCACTATTCACTTTTCTCCATTGGGAAAATTGGCCATTTAGCCCAACCCTCTGCTATCTTTTAACCAGTTCTTGATCCACAGTAGTACACTGCCTCATATCCCATGACTCTTTAGTTTTGCCAAAAGTCTCTGATGACAGACCTTGTCAAAGGCTTTCTGAAAGTCCAGATACACTATATCAACCGACTCACCTTTGTCCACCTGTTTACTCACACTTTCAAAAAAACATAATAGATTAGTAAGACAAGATCTTCCTTGTCTAAAACCATGCTGGCTGTCTCCCATTAGGCCATGACTATCTACATGCAGAGTAATTTTATTCTTTATGATGGTTTCTACCATTTTTCCCGGGACTGACATGAGGCTCACCAGTCTGTAGTTTCCCGGATCACCCCTGGAACCCTTTTTAAAAATTGGCGTTACCATTGGCGATCCTCCAAACTTCAGGTATTACAGATGATTTTAATGAAAATTCACAGATTACTAATAGCAGATCTGCAATCTCATATTTCACTTCTTTCAACACCCTTGGATGTATACCATCCAGCCCAGGTGATTTGCTACTCTTCAGTTTATCTAACTTTTGTAATACATCTTCCCGATGTATCGATATTTCCTTCAATTCTTCCGCACCTTTAAATACCACTTCAGTCATGGGTAAAATCCCTACATCTTCCTCAGTAAAGACCGAAGCAAAGAATTCATTCAGTCTCTCTGCTATCGCCTTGTCGCCTCTTAGTGCCCCTTTAACTCCTCTATCATCTAATGGACCAACTGACTCTCACAGGTTTTTTGCTACGAATGTACTTGAAAAAATCTTTATTTCGCGTTTTTGCTTCCGCAGCAAGCTTCTTCTCAAATTCTCCCTTTGCCTGCTTTATCAATGGCCTTGCATTTGACTTGCCAGTGCTTGTGCTGTTTCCAGGTTTCGTCGTTTGGCTCCTTTTTCCATTTCCTGAAAGATGCTTTTTTGGCAACAGCCTCTCTGACCTCCCCTTTAAACCATGCTGGCAGCTTTTTGGACTTCCTTCCACTTTTCTTAAAGCGTGGAATACAGCTGGTCTGGGCTTCCAAGATAGTATTTTTCAACACCACCCAAGCTTGATGTAAGTCTTTAACCTTTGCAACTGCTCCTTTTAGTTTTTTCTTAACTATTTTCCTCATTTTATCATAGTCTCCCTTTCGAAAGTTAAAAGGTAGTACTGTGGATTTCCTTACTATCCCTCCTCCACTAATTAAATCAAAGGTGATCATGCTATGATCACTATTGCCAAGTGGCCCCAACACCCATATCTGTTGCACTAGATCTGGTGTTCCACTAAGGACTAGGTCTAATATGGCTTCCCCTCTGGTCGGTTCATGAACCAGCTGCTCCAAGAAGCAGTCATTTATGCCATCTAGGAACTTTATTTCCCCCTAGCATGTCCTGCCGTGACACTGACCCAGTTGATACCGGGGTAATTGAAATCACCCATTATTATTACTGCGCTATAACTTTTCTTAGCTTCCTTGATTTCTTTGAGCATTTCATCATCCATTTGTTCATTCTGGCCAGGCGGTCGATAGTACACCCCCACTGCCATCGCCTTCCCCTATTTACATGGAATTTCAATCCATAGAGATTCTACAGCATATTTTGTTTCCTGCAAAACTTTAATCCTTTCTGACTCAATGCCCTCTCTAACAGAGTGCAACTCCTCCACCAAATTGATCAGCTCTATCATTACGATATAGTTTGTATCCAGGTATCACAGTGTCCCACTGGTTGTCCTCCTTCCACCATGTCTCTGATATCCCAATCATATCTAACCTCTCATTTAGTGCTATATATTGTAACTCTCCCATCTTATTTTTTAGAGTTCTAGCATTTGCATACAAGCATTTTAGAGACTATTTTATTCATATTAGTTTGGCTGTTGGTAGACATGGGTAATTTGGGATCTTTAAGCTCTGTCTGCTCCATACTCGAGGGCATTTGGGTTACTTTACTCTTTTTTGGAACCTCTGCGCTTTTGGTAGTATCCTTCAAGGATACATTCTTCCGAACCATCCGCTCTTGGGCGACTGTCGGCTTTCCCCTATTATCTAGTTTAAAAGTTGCTCTATCTCCTTTTTAAAGGTTAATGCCAGCAGCCTGGTTCCATCCCGGTTAAGGTGAAGCCCATCCCTTCAGAAGAGCCTCTCCTTTCCCCAGAATGTTCCCCAGTTCCTAACAAATCCAAAACCCTCATCTCTGCACCATTGTCTCATCCACTCATTGAGACTCCGGAGCTCTGCCTCCCTTTTGGGTCCTGCACGTGGAACGGGAAGCATTTCGGAGAACGCTACCCTGGAAGTTCTGGATTTCAACTTCCTACCTAAAAGCCTAAATTTAGCCTCCAGAACATCCCTACCACATTTTCCTATGTCATTGGTACCGACATGTACCAAGACAGCAGACTCCTCCCCAGCACTATCTAAGACCTTATCTAGGTGGCGCGTGAGGTCCGCTACCTTCGCACCAGGCAGGCATGTTACCAGGCGATCCTCACGTCCACCAGCCACCCAGCTATCTACATGCCTAGTGATCGAATCACCAACTATAACGGCTGTCCTAATCCTTCCCTCATGGGCACATGACCCTGGAGAAACTTCCTCGGTGCGAGAGGGTTTTACATCACCTGGAGGACAGGTCCTAGTTACAGGATCACTTCCTGCCACACCAAGGTGATACTCTGTCACGTGACCTCTCCTCCATGGCAACAGGGATGCTGCCAGACTGGAGGTGGGACTTCAGGACTATATCCCTGAAGGTCTCGTCTATGTACCTCTCTGTCTTTATGTTTTCCAAGTCTGCTACTCTAGCCTCTAGAGAACAGACTTGTTTCCTGAGAGCAAAGAGCTCCTTGCACCTAGTGCACACGTAAGACCTCTCACCAACTGGGAGAAAATCATACATGTGACACTCAATGGAAAAGATTGGAAAGCCCCCATCTCGCTGCTGGACTGCTGTCTGCATCTTTATTTTTAAGTTTTTGTTTAGATCTTTAAGTTCTTTACTTCCTAAGGGTTGCTATGGATATTTATACTAATACTTTACCTAATACGTTTAAGATTAATTTTGAGATTATGGTTGTTTAGCCAATGGGACATTTTAGTGAAGCATGATTTGATGCCAGAGAAGTCAAGGGAATCCGTATCCATTGGGAGGTAAATCATTACACTGTCTGCATATATTGCATATTTTATGTTGCACTGCTGTATGATGTGAAATCACAACACTACTGATTGGTCTTCGCCGGAGCTTGGTATATAGCCAATTATTTCTATGGTGTGGCCTGAAACCGCATTGATGGGTGTCTAGGGGTGCATTTAGCTCAATGTGTTTTTGTAGTTGTATATGCACAATATTTTCTATGATTTTTGCCATAAATGGTAAGCTAGATATAGGCCTATATGATGGATCAAGGTTGTCTAGTTTTTTGCTTTTTAAAATTGGTCAAATTAAGGCCCTTTTTAGAGTGGTGGGCATAGTTCCATGTGTGAGTGAAAAGTTTATATTTAGTATGTGTGGTGCTAGATATGATTTGGTGAATTTGATCCAGCTAACTGGACACAGATCGAGGCTAGAGGTGGTAGTATTTATATTAGAGATTACGCTATCAAGCTCCTTAAGTGACACAGTATGGAATTTATGCCATATTTGCTTGGGGTTCCATTGAGAGTAGTCGAGTGGTATTGGTGGGTCTGATAATTGTGAGAGCTTTGAGATGTAATAGTTAGCTGGTGTTTTCAGGATGTAGGGTTTTTTTTCTTTATTATGTGTATTTGTTAAGTTTAACTATTTCAAATAACTCTCTGGTGCGGTTGAGAAAATTTGTAAGTAATTTTGTGTGAAAGGCTTTTTTTGATGCATTTATTGTGTCCCTGTAGGAAGTTAGTTTCTCATTATAAATTTGGAGCACTCATGGACAGCCCTGGACAGGCTTTTGAACCGCTACAAAGGTTCCTCAAAGAGTCAAGCTGAGAACCCGGCAAGTTTCTTCAGCAGGTCTCTCAAGTACATGCCTATGTACAGCTGAGCAGGCCTGGACCCGGCAGATGAGCACCAAGCCCTGGTAGCACTTCCTGCCAAGGGCATCCAAGGTGCGAGCCTCCCTGCCAGGGGGCACAGAGGAGTGCGTCTTCTGGCTTTTCAGCCGACGCATGGCCGACTCCACCACCATAGAGTTGTGCAGCACTTGCAACTTCTGGAAGCCCGGGCTCTGGCAGACCCGATACATCTAGTCGAGTCATTCGCTCACCATCGGCACTGGCCAGTGTCTCCCACATGCGAAGCATGAGTCGTTCCAGGATGGGAGGAATGAGCGATTCACAAGGAGGGGCCTCGTACTGGAGGATCTCGAATTCGTCTGCCCGAGGGTCCTCCTCCGACTTGGTCGGAAATGCCAGGGCCTTGGATATGTCCTTGACAAAGTCCAAGAAGCCCATGTCCTCTGGCAGGGACTGCCTCCGAGGTTCTGAGACAGGGAAATTGGAAGGGATGTCGCAGTGGCGATGGCTATCAGGAGACTCCTCATCCTCCATCTCCCATTCGGAGTACTCCGAGGATGACTCATAGGCAGGCTGCTCTGTGGGCTTCGAGGCCCTCAAAGCTCTGCAGTCGACACCCGGTAGACTGGCCAGGGATGACCAAACTCCCGTCGAGCGGGACGCCGAGCATGACCTCGGCCGAGGATCTGCTCAGCCTCAAGGGGACGTCTTGGACACCAAATGCCAATGGTAGGGGTGGATGAATCGGACATGCCCAACAACAGCACCCACTGCTGGCTAAGAAAGGCACACAAACTGCACTCCAGGGCCGCCATTCTGGACTCCAGGCCAGAAGGTTCTGCGACCTTCAACGTGGGCTCCGAGGAACTTGGGGCCCGACACCGACTCCCCCAAAGGGGAATCCTCGACGAAGATTGTGTCAGGAAACAGAGGCCGGTCCGCGGCCAGGTCCTTCCAGGGGACCACTGCAGGTCTCTCCTTTTCCGACGCCTCGGACAAGCACCTCGGACTGTGGGACCAGGCCAGAGAGGTTCCCGGCCAGTCGGAACCATCCAAGGATGCCGCCTTCGAGGGTTTCTTCTTCCTGTGTTCCCTCGAGGGAGACCCCTCTCCGAGGACCCACAAAGATGCTCTGGTTCGGAAAGCTCCTCCCGAGATGTCTGGGCCTCAGACGAGGCCCTGGCCTTCGGAGGCATTGGGGATTCGGGGAAGAACTTATTGGGCTGCTGCTGGACAACGGTTTACAGAGACCGCTGGCTGCCGGGTCATGGTCTGGCCCGAGGCAACGGAGGCAGCAGTCGTGTGTGTCAGTTAAGGACATTTTAGAGCACCGATCACACTTTTTAAAACCACTGGTAGCCATGGGGGAAAAAAGTATCCCTGAGCTGCCAGCAGGGAAAAAGGCACGAAGGCGCCAGAAAATAAAAAGAACGAAGACTATAAAAATGGACCGAACTCTACGCCGAGGCACCGAGGACGGTAGGCGGGAAGAGTACCAGTGCAAGACTGGAGTTGAGTTAAAAACTCAGGCACAAAAAAATCAACTTTTTCCGGGGTAAAGTCAGACAGCATCTGAAGGGCTCCATGGAAAAAAGGAGACTGAGCAAGATGGCACCATTGGGCGGGAAGGGGACCGTGCATGCATGGTGGCATCTCCCGAAGGCTTTCTTTGAAAGCTGGGGGGGATGCTTCCTTGAGGGCTCAGTCTGTGCTGCCACCCATATGTGAGAACGGACTTCCTGCTTGTTCCTGGAAAAATAGCCTCTAGCCACCACGTAAAACCCTCAAAATGGCTGTCCCCGAGGAGCAAACCATCCTCTCTGATATGGGGTACAGCGCACTGTTCGAAAACGCTTGAAATCCTAGGGCTGTCCCCTCCCGGGGGTAGTGGAGCTTCCCTGCTTCTGCTTGTCTTTGGGAAGGCGGCCCCCCTTTGGACTCTGCCAAGTCCTTGACCAACTTGTCCAGCTCTTTCCCAAACAAGAGCTTACCAAGAAGGGCAGTTTACTCAGCTGGGCCTTCGAGTAAACACCCGCCAACCAGATGCGAAGCCAGAGATAACAGTGAGCCGCCACCGAGGTCATACTGTTTAAGAGACCCCGAACTAGATCATAGAAGGCATCTGCCAGATATGTCAACCCTGACACCAGCCTTGATGCGGCTGCAGAATGTTCCAGGGCTTCTCACGAATCGGGAATGCCCTGCACCCAAAGACATGAGCGAGCAACCAATGCTCCGCACATGGAAGCCTGCAAGGCCAGGGCACTCACTTCAAATGCTTGCTTCAACATGGTATCCAACTTCCTATCCTGAACATCCTTCAGGGCCGCACTGCCCTCCACAGGAATAGTGGTCTTGGACACGGCCAAAATGGTGGCATCAACCCTCAGAGAGCGAAACATCTCCCTCTCTTGTTCTGACAATGGGTAGATCTGGGTCATGGTCTACAAACTTCTGAGCCTGGCATCTGGGAGATCCCACTCATCCAGGATCATCTGCTTAATGACTATGTAGGGGAAAACACTGGCTGGGGCTTATGCATGGCTTGGAGGATAGGGTCCTCTAAGACCTTCTCCTGTGTCGTGCAGCCTGATGGCATGTTAAGCGTCTGGAGGGCATTTGTAATGAGAACCGTTAGTTCCTTCCAACAGAAGACTGACAATCCTAGCCTCGTCCTCCTGTGGGATCTCCCCTTCCACCACATCATCTGGTTCTGAGTGAGGGGATCCGGAGTCCTCGCCAATCTAGTCAAGGAATCATTTCTTGGCTGGAGGTGGTGTGCTCCCTGGCTCCGAGACCTGCAGTCCCCCCCCGGGAGCGGACCTCTTACTGTCGCATTCGCTTGTATGCGCTCCATGCTGTTTCAGGCAAAAAGCCCTATGAAGCAGCAAAACAAACTCAGGGGGAAACTCCCCCAGGACCCCCTCCGCCCCTTCCTGGGAGGTAGAAGGTCCTGGATCCCTGCCGTGCTGAAAAGGCTCCAACAATAGAGGGGACAAAGCTAGTCCTTCTTGCTGGGAAGGCGCCCCTGTGGCTGGCGGCGCCCCCCGAAGCCTGCAGACCAGGCCCGCTAGAGGTCCCCACCACCTCCTGCATTCTTTCCTCCGCCATCTGTGCCTCTGAAGCGCAGCCCCACCAAACACCCTCCAGGCTAAGCGTGCTCCTGCACGCCCCACATGCCACATATTGCAGTCGTATCGGCATACTCTGCTGTATTGAAAGGGGGAGGGGGAGGGGGTTTCTGACCCTCAGAAAGCCCTCTTCCAACCAGTCTTCCTGTTACTTTGCTTTCTTTTTTTTCAGCTAGAAAAACACCAAAAGTAAACTGTACTAAATTAAAATGAATTAAAGTAAATTAAAGTAAAATAAAGCAAAATTAAGATAAAGGCTCTGTCCCAGGCTCTCCTGCTGAGATGCACAAATTGGCGCAGTTTCCTGCTCAGCGGCCCTGCATCCAGCCCTCCACCATGTGGTTTTGATGGCCCTCGCGCCTGCACTCACTTCCGAGGCGAAAGGAGCCATAACTGCTACGTCGTGGCTTTTTTCACGTTTTCCACTGCTTTACCTTGGCTCCTCAGAGTTTTCCCGGCGCCGACAGGCTGTGCTGCGGCTGAACTTCCCACCCTGTGCTCAACTATTCAGCAGCTCCGGCACAGATGCAGGACACAGGAAAGATTGACGCAGGCTGAGAAAGTCCACCCTTTTCCCCGCTGAAGCTCCTCACCCACTAAGAGGTTCAGGAGCTATTCTCAGGCTACAGACCCAATGCAGAGTACTGACCTGGCAAGGCACAATTCAAAAAATATATCCCCACAGCTAAACTTTTTTTTTGGTACAGGCACCATCCCCACAATGGAACACAGGCAGCTGCCCTCAAGCAGGAAGAGAGATAGAGAGGAGGGGGTTGAGGGATCCTAAAGCCTCAAAAAAAAAAAAAAAGGAAAACACAATTTAAAGAAAATTTAAGGAAAATTAAACCTAAATCTTCCCAGTTGTCCCTTCAGTGAGTCCAGTCACTGGGATCACCTGCTCCAGCTGCTTGAAGACTGAGCTTACTAGGGCTGGTGGGTGGTGCCAGCTGATTAAGTATCTTCATATCATCAAAATGTGACATGCTCAGTCTCCAAGCTGCTGGAAGAGGTACACTACCCCTGAGGTGCAGGGCGGAACTGGACTGGAGGGACGAAAAGGAAATATTGTTCACTGGAAGTAGAGTTTCAAGTCATCTACCAACAGTAAGTGTGATGGCACTACCATCTCCAGGATTAACGCTAAAGCATGTGGATCACGACCATCTCCAGGATTAATGCTAAAGTCATATCACAAAGAGTGCTCACTAGAAGTAAATGTCATACAAAACAAAATCATTAAGAGGGAGTCTCCCTGAAATATTCTTTGCTGGATCCTGATGTTAGGCATGATAACTGTCAATCTTCATATTCAGATGGAGTGTAGTTTGCCACATTTTTATGGTGAACTTTATGTACTCTATCAATCCAGGGTTTATTTGGTACATTTCAAGGCAATTTATCATTCAAAAGTGTGGGAATGCACCCTTATAATCAATCCATGCTTCGCTTACAAATGACACTCCTGATAGAATTCTGCACACAATAGTCAATATTTTACACTTTCGTGATATTTCTGTATTGTATTTTAAACTAAACATCACTCAAAACATGCTTTATTTTGACAAAGCATGCAGAATTTTGCCAAATTCAGACCCTTTGACACATTTTATATGGAGATTACCAGGAGTAAACCATTCAGCATTAACTAGTCTTTAGTTCCATATGCTCCCTCCTCTTGTCGTCATTCTGCTCTACTATCATAGTAACATACATAGTAAAATAGTAAATATCGGCAGATAAAGCACAGTTACTTAACTGTAACAGGTGATCTCTGGGAACAGCAGGAATAAGTCTTCACATATGGGTACGTCGGTACCGACGGAGCCTGCGCGAGAACGCTCCCCAGCCTCCAATCAGAAAGCTTTTGGGAGCATCCCACAGCGCCTGCATGCTGCCTTCCCGCCTTTCCAACTGTCTCTTCTCAGTTGAGTTTCATAGCTGAGACAAAGAGAGAGAGAAAGAGGAAAGGAAAATAAAGAGATACAACTCCTAGGGGAGGTGGGTGGGTTGTGAAGACTTATTCCTGCTGTTCCCAGAGATCACCTGTTACAGGTAAGTAACTGTGCTATCTCCAGGAACAAGCAGGAATGAGTCTTCACATATGGGGACTCCCTAGCTGCAGATGCCAGGGGGAGATCCCATAAAATGCGTGTCCCTGGAACGGGACTGCATTTCCCACACATGGACCTCTGGCATCCCATGAGAGATGGTGGGTAGGAGTTGAAAAGAGAGGCGCTGTAGGAAAAAACAGCTAACCTAAGGACTATAGGAGAAGAGTCCTTGGTATGTATGATAGTTACCATTAAAAATATTGAATGAGCAATCACAATATGGACCTTAACTACTGGATTGTAGGAAGTAGAGAGGGTGATGGAGTCTACTGGAGATTCAGTAGAGGAATCCTCAAGGTGACCTCATGGCGGTGAAGGTGAAGGTCCAAATCTGGAATTGGCAGGTGATCCAGGTGTCAACTGGGGTAGTATGAAAACGGCAGGTCTTCAGTGGAAAGCTTTGTGGGAAAAAGCTGAAACTATTTTAGCTACAGAGTCATTAACATGTAGGAGCAAAAGAGGAAGACTGACCGATTTGGACAACTAGCCCAGTCCTGGAGGGAAGAAGGGGTATGGGAAAAACCCTCATTCCCAAGGAGGACAAATGTGTGAAGGGCTGAAAACCTCAGAACCACTGAAAATCCACGCTGTCTTTCCTAGCTGGTGAGAGATAGGAAAGATATTGAAGCATTGTGCTTCAGGGATAGCGAGACCTAGAGTAGAGTAAAGTGGGAGCTGTCAGTACCACAGTAGTGGTTGTGTACATAATACCCCCGACATACTGAGGGACAGTATGAACATATGCAAGCCCACTGTCTGAAACCTTTAGGAAGGTAAAAACTCTTATAGCATAGACAGTTAGGGAGATAAGTATGTAATACATATCTACTTATAAGGAAGCATCTCAAGAGATACACATATCTATCTATCTATATATATATATGGGTATAACATATGAGCACACAGCTTACAGACATGTGTATCTATAGAAGTATATAGAGATATATACATACATGAATATGTATGTCTGAGGTTACATATCTGCAAGTAAGCAAATAGAGATATGCCCATAAGAACATTCACATGAGAGATGTGAAGGAGAAAGATTCATCTAAAAACAAGAAGGTGGAACCTACTTGAGAAGATATATAGAGAATCTATTTCTCCTGGTTAAGGTAGTGCAGGAATGCTATCCAGTGAAATAACCAGGATGGTTGAGTGAAAAAACAGAGGATAATATCAGTCTGTAAACAGCAAGTCCTGAGTTTTGTAGAACTCTGACATGGTAAATGGACAGAAAACGCATAGGAGGAGATACCCAGTTGACCCCCTGGAGGGGCACAAGGGGTATCATGCGTTACTAGTAGAATATGTGCTGTCCATAAGAGTAGGATACCATGAGGACAAGCTGCAAGGAAAAAAAAGAGAACATAATCCTGAAGGCTTGGAAAAGCTTTTTGGACATTCACGCAAAAAAGGCTTATATCCTGAAAACAACAGGAGATAACAGGGTGTGGAGAACCCTCACAGTCGTGGAAAATGACTGAAGAGCCTTTCCCAACCATATAGTCATCAGAACAAAACCCCATGCTCTCTAGCAAGGGCCCATAGTAGAAAGCTTCTCTGAGAATTGCAGAGAGCATTATGCAGGAGAATTAGGAGATAAAACTGGCTGTAGGTCAACTCTGTTGCCCAATCCAAGGAAGTGGAGATGGCAAGAAAAGAAGACCGTATGATAAGCCTGAAGTGATTAGGATTATCCAAGATAGATGAAAGCACTATCTTGGAATCACTATTAAGGCCAGAAAGAGTAGTGGAAGACGGACTGGAAACTTGTAGAAACGTACCAGTAGTCTAATCACTGGAACTCCTGCATGGGTAGCTGCTGAATGAGACAGCAGAGAGAATCTCTCTGTGTAAAACAGAAAGAACAGAAAAGGAGAGGAGAAATTCCTGTCCCTGTCTGATGAGCTCAAAGGAAAAAAACTCTACACTGGAATGAAAGGCTAGAGAAAACTCTGCAGTGATATGGTACCACTCATTCAGGGGAAACCCTGGATGAAAGGGTAGAGAAACAGGAGCTGAAGGGTGACTTACCATGTGGTAAGTTTGCTGAAGGAAAAAATGTTCATGTTGGGACAGAAAACTATCATGGGATAGTTGTTGACTTCTCTTCTTGGTAGGAAGAAGAGGAGAAATCTGTGACCCATAGACATGAATATCCTGACAGCTCAGCATATCTAGGAGGAAAAAGATGTGTAGAGATTTGAAGAAAAACACAGTGAACAAACTTCTGCTAAGAAGAAGTGAACTGTAGGTTGAAACCTTCAGGAACCTATGGTTGCTGGGTCTGTTCAGCCTGGCTAGAGTTTGGATTCTTCAGACCAGGACGAGGTGTCCCTTGCTTGGGAACATCTGGATGATGGGCAGGAGAAGAGTGAAACCTTCTTTTCCTAGGGAAAGAAGGTTTGGTAGGACATTTCCTACCGACTGGGGAAGGAGAAGGCTTAGGATGGCCCCCAGAAACAAGTCAGTCAGTGGAGCAATGAGCAACCTGATGTAAAGCCTCCCTATTGAAGAGATTTTCTCCAGTGCAAGGAGAATTACCCAGTCTCTGTTGTGCCCATCCACTCAAGTCTGAAGCCTGGAGCCAGGCTCTACGACGTGCTCCTATGGCTATAGCAGAGGTTCTGCTAACAGACTCAAAAGAGTCTAGAGAAGCACGAGAAAGAAACCAAGAAATATTCTGGCTATGACTAAGAAGTAAGGAATAGTCTGCAGCCTTGGGCTCTGATAGAAAAGGAGTCAAAAGAGAAAATCTCTTTGTGACCTCCTGGAGAGATAGACTCATATAAAAAATATAAGAGATAATCCTTGTTGCCAGCATAGATGTTTGGATGGTTTGACGTCCAAAGGCATCAAGTGCTCTAGATGCACGACCTGGCGGATAAGAAGAATGCTTCTTCTTGCTTTTCACCTTCCTCACTGCTGATTCCACTACAATGGAATGATGGGGAAGTTGAGTCTTTTGAAACCCTGGAGAGGGGGGCACCTGATACAGAACATCAGTTGCTGTAGAAGGTGAGGAAATCCTTAAAGGTGTTTCCCATATTCTCAGAAGAAGATCCTGCAAAGAATGATGTAAAGGAAGCATTATATTTTCCTTTTCTGCAGGAAAGCCTTGAGTAGAATCACAGCCAGGGATAGGAATAGCAAGGAATGTTGCCATGTCAAGGAGAAATTTCTGAAAAGAAGGATCTCCAAAGGGAACCATACCTGGATAGGCTAAAGTTGAAGCAGCAGCCTGGGCACCAGAGGATGTACTGGTCCGGTGCAGAAAAAGAGCCACACTAGATGGATACTGGTACTGGCAGTCACGATTTGAGACCGGCAGAACTGCATCGTCCATGCCAGGTATCGACTCTAAACTAGGTATAGAAAGGAGCGATCCTGATGAAAAATCATGGAAGTGGCTTGTCCCGATGTCACTGCAGGAATCAACATCGATACTGATACCGGTAGCAGTGTCGGAATCGGAGGCGATAACGCCCTCGAAGCAGTCATCGGAGGCTGCTCAAGCGGTACCGAGGCAACCAGAAACCCTTGGTGAGTATCCTCGGTACTGCGTATCTGGAATCGATAAGGGTCGGTTCCGAGACGCGTCGGTACCCAGTCTTCTAGACTAGATATCGATTCCAGATCGGCATCGAAGGGAGCGAGTCTATCGATGCATGTCTAGAGGGTACCGACGTCGGTGGTAAGTCAATCTGGAACGTATCGACCGGTCCCGAAGGTACCGAGGACACCAGATGACGATCCCTGGCGAAGAGTGGATTACTCAACACCGGTGCCGATGCCGGGGTATCGGTACCGCTCGAAGCGGATGCCACCACCGAGCATGGCTCAGATACTGGAAAGTCAAACTGGGACATATCGATTGGTCCCGAAGGTACCGAGGACGCCAGATGACGATCCCCGGTGAAGAGTGGATCACTCAACACCGGTGCCGATGCCGGGGTATCGGTACCGCTCTAAGCGGATGCCACCACCAAGCATGGCTCAGGTATATTCTGTGAGGGGTGAGCCCCAGGAACAACCTGAAACCCCTTGAAGGCTTTGGAGACCGAAGACTCCCGCCGGGGTTTTGAAGCCAACAGGGTCTTGAGGGCAAGGCCGGAGCCGTCATCATGCTTGACATGAGACCTACCACTCAAGGATTGGCTAGTCTTAACAGACTGTTTGGGGGTTACCTGATCCTGTAGAGAAGAACTGGTCGGTGCCCTGACACTGGAAGGGAACACGGTATCGAGGGAAACTCGAAATGGAAAATCTCTTCTCATAAAATTGTAGCCTAATGGCTCCGGAGGAAAAGGGTCAGGACCCAAACAGGTTAGACACCAGGTATTGGAGTCTAAAAAGAAAACCGTATTTCCACAGTTAAGGCACTCCTTAGGAGAAGGCGGCTCCATGATGGAGAGGCCTTACAGGGCCAAAAATTTAAGACAGAAACTGAGGGAAAACTCTCCCGGAGTTTGAGAAAAAGAAAAGAAAAAACCCACCGGCGGTACCGGTGGAGGTGGGAAAAACAGCCACGACCACAAGAAAACAAAAAAATTAAGAATTAAAAAAGAAATTTTCTGCGGTGACAGGAGTACGTCCTGCCGGCTGCACGGAAATATGAAAACTGAGGAGAGAGAGTTGGAAAGGCGGGAAGGCAGCACGCAGGCGCTGTGGGATGCTCCCAAAAGCTTTCTGATTGGACGCTGGGGAGCGTTCCCGCACAGGCTCCGTCGGTACCGACGTACCCATATGTGAAGACTCATTCCTGCTTGTTCCTGGAGATAGACCAGTATGGTCCATCTAGTCTGCCCATTATGATGGCAAGAGTAGGTGCACCTGCCGCTCTGTGCAGGCCACCCCTCCCCATGTCTTTGTTTAGGGGTGAACCCACCACTCCATGTAGGACACCCCTATTTGTTGACAAATTAGATGGTTCAGTTTATTTTGATTTTATCCTGTTGCTGTAAAGGGATCCACTGTGTCTGTCCCATGCCATTTTGAATTCCGTCACTTCCATCAGGAGGGCGTTCCAAGCATCCACCACCCTTTCTGTGAAAAAGTATTTCCTGACATTGCCTTTCAATTTACCATCTTGCAGCTTCCTGTTATGCCCTCTAGTTTTATGGCTTTCCCGTCTTTGGAAGAGGTTTTTTTGTTCATTATTTCCCTGCAAGTATTTAAAGGTCTGAATCATATCTCCCCTGTCCCTCCTCTCCTCCAAAGTGTGCATGTTTAGGTCTTCAAGTCTCTTCTCATAAGGCTTCTGACGCAGGCTCCAAATCATTTTGGTCGCCTTTCTCTGAACAGTTTCCAGTCTTTTTACATCCTTTGCAAGATATGGTCTCCAAAACTGAACACAGTATTCCAAGTGAGGCCTCACCAGTGACTTGTACAGTGGCACCTCTTCCTTTCTGCTGGTAATTCCTCTTTGTATGCAGCCCAACATCCTCCTGGCTTTTGACACCGCCTTGTTGCACTGTTTTGCCACCTTGAGATCTTCAGAAATAATCACACCAAGGTCTTTCTGCTGATCTGTGCACACCAACCTCTCGCCCCCTATCGCGTACATTTCCCTTGGATTTCTGCTACCCAATTGCATGACTCTGCACTTCTTTGCATTAAATCTTAATTGCCAAGCATTAGACCATTCTTCCAGCTTTTGTAGATCTTTCCTCATGTTAACCACTCCCTTGGGGGAGTCCACTCTGTTGCAAGTTTTTGTGTCATCTGCAAAAAGACAGACTTTTCCATTCAGTCCTTCAGCAATATCACTCACAAATACATTGAACAGTGCCGGGCCCAGAATCGACCCCTGGGGCACCCCGCTAATCACCTTCCCTTCATCCGAGTGAGCTCCATTTACCATCACCTTCTGTCATCTGTCAGTCAACCAATTTCTGATCCAATTTACCATCTTGGGATCCGTCCCCAAGCTACTGAGTTTATTGATAAGCCTCCTATGAGGAACAGTATCAAAGGCTTTGCTGAAATCCAGGTAGATGACATCCATCGCATGCCCCTGATCTAGTTCCCTGGTCACCCAGTCAAAGAACTCAATCAGATTTGTTTGGCAAGATCGTCCTTCGGTAAAACCATGCTGCCTCAGGTCTTGCAACCGGGTTTTGAGAAAGTTCACTTTTCGCTCTTTCAGGAGCGCCTCCATTACTTTTCCCGCCACTGAGGTAAGGTTCACAGGCCTGTAGTTTGACACTTCTTCCCTGTCACCACTTTTGTGTAGAGGTACGACATCAGCCATTCTCCAGTCCTGAGGAACTACTCCTGTTTCCAAGGATCTGTTGAAAACATCCTTTAACGGCCCTGCAAGAACCTCTCTGAGCTCTTTCAGTATCCTGGGATGTATCCCATTCAGTCCCATGGCCTTGTCCACTTTCAGTTTTGGAAGTTGTTCTAACACTTCATCTTCTGTGAATGGTGTGGTATCTACTTCATTCCCATTTTTATATTTGGGAGTCACACGAGGTCCTTCTCCAGGACTTTCTTTAGTAAAAACAGAGCAGAAGTATTCGTTTAGCAATTTTGCTTTTTCAATGTCACTTTCCACGAGTCCATTCGCAGCACTTCTGAGTCCTGCAATTCATCCTCTGATCATCTTCCTTTCCCGAAGAAAGTTGTCGCCATACTTAACATCTTTAGCCATCTTTTCCTCTGCCTTTGATTTTGCTATCCTTAGTAACCATTTTACTGAAATTAATAATTGTATATTCTGTCAGTCTATATTGGCATGCAGGGCTCGACAAATCACAGGCACTATATATCACCATGGTGACTGGAAATTTGCTTCTGGCATCTGGTATTTTTTGGGGCCCTCCCCTCAAGGCTATGTTGTAGCTGCCACTGAAGCAGGTACTTACTTTCCCCCTGCAATATACAGCTCTGTGCAAGTGAGCCATATGCTGGAGGAACTCTCGCACTGGCCTCAAGAGAATTCCAGCACCGCATGGTTCAGACTCGCAGAATGCCAGGCAGTCCAAGGATGAGGGAGTTCCTGCTCTGGTGACGACAGACAGCATGGCGAGTGGTTCTGGGAGCTACAGTACTGGCCAAATAATTAAGGCAGAGTCCAAAATATCAGAATTTTATTAGAAAAGTATGTGTTATTCTCACTTTCAAGGTCAAAAGCTTTAAGAACCAAAGATATGTGTCATTTTCAAAGTTTTATTCAGGAAACAATATATGTGTCAATATTTGATAGGGCATCCATGATTTTTCAGCACAGCCTGGATTCTTGAAGGCATACTGTTAACTAGCGGTTTACAGTATGCTGGAGTGATTTCGTTGACCCATACATGTCCTTTAAATCTGCTTCTGAAGTTGGACGGTGTGCTGCCACCTTTTTCTTCATAAGATTCCAACATTTTTCAATTACATTGAGATCCAAAGAATTTGATGGCCAACTTGGTAGCAGTTTGATCTTGTTGTCCACGAACCATTTTTTGACTGTTTTTGCAGTGTGGCACGGTGCCAAGTCCTGCTGAAATATAGTTGTGCCAGAACCATTCATGTGTATTTTAACTTTACTATTCAGCACGGATATGTATTTTACAGCAATTACCTTTTCACCTTTCTCAAAAATGTGCGGACCACATCATCCATTTGCCCTGATACCACCCCATACCATGACTGATGGGTGTTTAACAGTCTTGATCGTGTACTTCGGATTTAGTCTCTTGCCTGCTGGTTGACGGATGTAGTTGTAACCACTCCCACAAACTTGTTGAAATGTACTTTCATCTGTGAACATTACCCTCTCCTACCATTCAGCAGATTTGTCTTTCATCTTGGTACAAAACTGTATGCGGGCAGCAATTTGTTTCCTGGTCATCATAGGCTTCTTGGCAGGTCTTCTGGCCACGAGTTTGAATTCATCCACAAGCCGTCGTCAGACAGATCTGGCACTTATCTTTATTCCTCGATCATTAGCTAACTGAGCCACATGTTGAGATGAAGTATGTGGACTAGATGTAATAATGCTTTTGAGGAATCGGTCATCTCGTCCAGTAGTTATCAGTCTGCGCCCACATTTCAAACGACGTGTACGGCCACCTGATTTCAGAACATTCTGAACTGCACACCTTGATATATGCAAATGTTTTGCAATAGCACATTGCGAATATCCTTCAGCATGGAGTGTGACAACTTGTCCCTTTACAAAGTCATTAATATCGCACTTTCTACCCATCTTGATTGCATATTTTACATGTAACTTTCAATCTTTTCCTAGTTGTAAAAATTCAAAACTTCATCCAAGAAACCTACTGAGTGTAAGAAAACTAAAATGGACGCCAGACGCATGGTGTGACTAATCGCCATGCTGATTAAATAAGTAAGCACGTGTGACATCTCCACAGTACATTATTTAACAATAAATTGTAGAAAAATATAACCTGCCTTAATTTTTTGGCCACTACTGTAGCTATAGCAAAGAGCTGACTGGCTTTCAGGGATAGGCGACAAGGGCTGCAAGGGGGTCACCGACTGCCTGAATGGTGAGGGGGGGGGGGTAGGAGGGTCACCAACTGGCTTGCTGGGGTGCAAGCTTGGGAGAGGGGGTGGGGGGGGTCATCGACTGGCTTGTGGGGATGGGGATAGGGTCGACTGGCATACAGGCATCTGGACTAGATAAGAAATGCATCTTTGAAGATTAGAACAGACTCAGCATTCTACTCAAATACCTCCCAAATGAACACAATTAGAAGCAGGTGTAGAAAGAGTATGAAGTGAGGCACAGTGGTATTTTATTTGGCTGTTATCCAAAAGACAAGCATGTGAGTAAGCTTGCCCTGCACATCAAATTCTTAGGTCTAAGGCCTGCATCCATTAGAGTCTGCAAGTGACAATTCCTATTCCTACTGCAAAAGATCTTGATGAAGATTCAAAGCAAATTGATCTGCCATGTTTTTCACACTTACAGCCTTGTCCATCAGTGCTCAAAGGCTGTCATGCTTCTCTTAAGAGAGAAACAGAAATACCTTTCGCTTTTTCCTGTATGCCTCACGTGCACTTGTTCATAAAGAGTTGGTTAGATGCTATGGAGGAAGCAAGCATAAGCATTCTGGAATACTTTCATCCCAAGAATGCCCTACACTACCTACCAAGTTCTGTCTCCCCTCTTCCTGGCAAAAAAGTCAACTCTCCAACAGAAGTACACAAAATACTGCTCGGTAAGCAAAATCTAGTCAAGGTTTTACTGGAGGCCAGACCATACGTTAACATGCATTCACAGTTTATGCAGCAGCTCCACTTTCTCCTATGGGAGGGGGGGGAAAGAGAACCCGCCACAAGGAATGGCAACACATACCGTGGGAGGTGGGGGAATCCATGACAGCAGCACTTCAGGAATGCAACTCACATTTCAAGCAGTAGTCTCACAGGCAGAAATATTTAGAAAACATATCTGAGCAGTAATATATATTGCTATGCAGTGAGAACAAGGGTTAATTCCCAAATCAGGTCTTCAGCTCCCTTGGTTAAGCAGGGGGATGCTATGGAGACAGCATTCACAGTCCCTAGTAGGGAAGAGTCAGACAGGCACAATAGTAACATTTTGTGGTCATATTTAAGGTCCACGATAGCAGGGTTCTGAAAAACATCCTGGTGCCTAGTTAAAACTTGCCACTGTTATGACTGGACTGAAGGTGTAAAAATATAAAAGCAGGGGTTCCCAAACCTGCCTCCCAGCCAGTCCAGTTTTCAGGATGTCCACAATATACATGAGAGAGATAGCGTAGTTATTCACCTGTAACAGGTGTTCTCCGGGGACAGCAGGAATCAGTTCTCACATATGGATGACATCGGCACCGAAGGAGCCCTCACGGAAGCATCCCCCCAGCTTTCAAAGAAAGCCTTTGGGAGATGCTACACACATGCATGGTCCCCTTCCCACCCAAGGGTGCCATCTTGCTCAGTCAGATGACAGATAAGTCGGCAAAAAATAAAAGACGGTAGGACTTCCGGTGGCATGGTGAGCTGAGAGGACGCGTTGTTCTTGGCTCCGGAGCCTGCTCCTTCCCCCCCCCCGACGACACAATAAAGCTATTCTTGCTCATTCTTCGCGGTAAAGTGGGGGAATAATTGTGCGAGTGATTGGAGTTCCATTCCTAAAATTTTACCTCTGGGGAGTGTGTCATATGGCCACGAGAATCCCCCGCCGAGACCGAACACGCGGTGGGGAGGCCAAAATGGTGGATGGCACACAGGAAACCCCGGGGCCGCTGGAAGCCTCGGCGCTGGTGGCGGAGGTATCAAGAGCGGTGGTGGGGGCCCTGGAAGAGCGGCTAGGGGGTCTGTCGACCCAGATGCAGGAGGTGGCTCAGGCGGTCTCGGAGTTCACCAGGAGAGTCGAACATGCCGAGAACCGCATAGGCTCCTTGGAGGACATGCGAGTACAAGACATTGCCCGGATTAAGAGCCTAGAGGAAGCCTTGGCGCAGGACCAGGACAAACTGGAAGATCTAGAGAATCGCAGTAGGAGAAACAACCTGCGGTTTATCGGCATCGAAGAGTCTGTGCCTGAACGAGATCTGCGGCGGCATTTGGAGCAATGGATGTCAGCTAATCTGCCTATATCTGCTGATGTGGGGGAGATAGTGCTGGAACGGGCGCACCGGCTGGGGCCCTCTCGAGCTGGCGAGCATAGACCGAGGGCGGTGATAGCCCGCTTCCTAAATGCAGCACAAAAGGATGGAGTATTGAGGGCCTCGCGGCAGTTGAGGCGTTCTGGAGCCTCCACCTGCAAGATCCTAATTTTCCAGGACTATTCGGCGGGTGTTTCCCTGAAGCGCAGGGCCTTTAAGGACACGTGCAGTAAGCTAATTGAGCGAGGTATTCGTTTTACTTTGGCCTACCCCGTGCTTCTAAGGGTGTACAGCGATGGGGGGAATCAAGTATTCTCTTCCCCCGAAGAAGCAAGGGACTACTGCAATGGCCTTGGCTGAGGACTGACCTGCGGTGGCATGCTTGCTCTGTTGGGTTGTGTCGGCTACTCTGGTGCCCTGTAGAGTTGCCGGAGGCCTTGGCCCTTTTTGTTTTCCCTTTCCCTGGAGTGGAAAGAACCAGGCCTGGACGTTGCCTCTGAAGTATGGGCACTTCAGAATGACGCCTCATCAGACATTCACATTGCCTTTGGGGCATTTGAGGACTACCGGGGACTCCGGGTGCCAATATATGAGCCATGTTTTGGTGTAGTTTGCTGCATGTTTGGGCAATTTATTTGTTTTTCATTATGCAAGTTATGCTATTTCAAAAAAAATTGTCATTATGCAATCTCTGCTATCTCATTTTATCTTTAGATGCTAATGTTATGATAGGCCCTGGGATTAGTCTGTGTGGGATTTAGATGGTACCTCCCATTAAGTGTAAGGTGGGATATGGGGTTCGCTAGTGAGCTGAGGGCGGGGGGCTGTGGGCCTCTTGACTCTAGGTTTCAAGGTGGGCAGCATTCTTTACTTTTTTACTTTTTAGTGTGAATCTCTTGGGCTTTTTTCTCTGCTGCCTTATGTCCAATATCAGACACACGACACCATAGGTAAGATGGTATGATTTGATAGCGCACGCGGGGGCTCTTGTGTGCTTTATTGTTCTGGTATAATGCTACTGTAACCAAACACTAGACATTTTGGTTTTCCTGTCAGACCTCGGAAGGTGTTCTTTCCTTCTTGACTTCTTTCTTTACATCCTTCTATCCATGGGCACTTCGGTCACATGGGCAGTGGAGTTAGCTGCAGGGCCTACTGAGTGTATTCCATCCCTGGTTATGTATGCGTGACGGGGCAGGCTATTTTTGGTATAAGCCCCTGGGGGGGAGACCCATGGTGTTTTCTGGGCCCTTCAATACTCCCTATTCATGCCTATTTTGTTACCTTGGCAAGGGCAGTTGGCCCAAATCTCAGCTTGGGCGGCATGTGGGAAAGGGGAGGGCTGGAAGAGGCGATTAGGGTTGGAGAGGGAGACCTTTGTAGTATTGGTCTTCTCGCGTCCTCTTTTCTTTTGCTTCTATGGGGCAAGGGGGACTGGCATGATCCTTTTTTCTTTTTTCCCTTCAGTTCTGTAGGTCCCCTCTGAGGGGGGGGATTTCTTTACTATGTTTAGCGCGGAGAGGGGGGAGGATGGTTTGGTTGGAGTGGCTGAAGAGTGGGGGGCACGGGGGGGGAGCGGGGGGGGCCCTACATGCTCAGGAAGTCTAGGTGGGGCCAGTAAAAGCTGGCACAGGGTCGGTGGAAGGTATGAGTGGAGGGGGGTTGAGAAGGGGTGGCGGGGAGGTGGGGGTGGGAGGGGGTGGGGGTGTGTGTTTGCTGGTATAGGGATGGGGAGGTTGGAGGAAGAGGGGGGAATTAGGTCGTTCGCTTGGGGCAGAAGTGTGTTTGAGAGTGTGAGTGGGACTAACTGGATGGAGCGGGAAGTTTGGTTATTTGGAGTTGTGTTGACTGGGAGGATATGGAGGGGGGCTCTTGGCTGGGGGGGGCCGCCACTCAAATGAGGAATGGGGTTTTGTGTTTTGGTACTTCGGTCTCCTAATGTATCATGGATAAGGGAACTCGAGTGATCTCCTGGAATGTCTGTGGGTTGGGCTCTCCGGTGAAGCGGTATAAAGTCTTGCAGCACTTGAAGTGTCACCGCGCGGATGTAATTATGCTGCAGGAGACATCAATCGGCGGCGGAACATAAGAAGTTGGGCTTAGGCCCTATGGCTCATGTTTATGGGGCACCTGCGGTGGGGAAGAGAGGAATGGTCATTCTCATTGCCAAATCTGTCAACTGGGTCGAGGAAAAGGTTGTCTCTGATGTTGAAGGTCGGTATGTGGGTGTGTGGGGGAGACTTGCTGGGAGGAAGGTGTTGTTGTGCTCTGTTTATGGACCCAATGTATATGAGACTAGTTTTTTTCAAAATATCTCTCGGTTGCTCGCGGATGCTGATGGGTATCAGGTTATTTTAGGTGGCGACTTCAACGCAGTTTTGGACGTAGGTCTTGACCGCTCCAGTTCGGTGGAATGTGGGAGTCGCCGGGCGCGTCAACGATTGTGGGGCCTATGTGAAGCGTATAATCTACTGGACATTTGGAGGGTGCTGCATCCTGGGGACCGGGATTATACGCACCTGTCCCGAGCTCATGGGACCTGGTCCCGCATAGATTTCTTTTTGACCACTGATTCGCTTTTTGGCTGGGTCTCGAAGGCGAATATTGGGTCTCTTGTTATATCTGATCATGCCATGGTAGTTTTGGAGCTAAGGGGGAGCAGCCCAACTTTCAGTAGAGTATGGCGTTATCCTATGGAGCTCTGTGGGGATGTGCGTTTCGAAACATTTTTGCGTGAGCGCTGGAAGGAGTATGAGACTTTGAATGCTACGCCGGGCATATCCCCTGCTCTTTTTTGGGAGGCTGGTAAGGCTGTACTTCGTGGGGATATAATTAGTTACCAAAGTCAGCGGCGTAAGCTGCTGAACCAGCGGATACTTTTGCTCGAACGGGAATTGGGTAAAGCGAGAAGGGTGGTGGCGGGCTCCAAAATGGCAGCGAATCAGCGCAGGCTTCGGGAGGTGCAGGCAGAGCTGGAGATGCTTCTCCATCGGCGGGCCCAAAAATCGCAGTTGTACTACCGGTATAAGCTTTATAAGTTTGGGAATAAAGCTGATAAGTTGATGTCCTCCCTGTTGAGACCTCCTGGAGGTTCCCGGCAGATCGGGGCCATCCGGCAGGCAGATGGGGTTATCACCTGAGATTCGGCAACTATTGAAAAGGTATTTGCTGATTTTTTTTAGGCGCCTTTATGCTAGTGATGAGACTGGGGACTTGGCGGGGCGTCTTTTTCTTGAGGGATGTGGGCTCCCTAGACTTGCAGCGGAACATCTGGAGGTCCTTAATCAACCCCTTTTGGGTCAGGAGGTTCAGGCTGCGATAAGGCACTTGAAGAATGGGAGGGCTCCGGGTGTAGATGGGTTCCGTAGTGAGTTCTATAAAGCCTTGAGTGACGCTGTTGTGATCCCCCTCGTGGGGTATTTTGAGGATTTGGTGCAACGCGGAGGGTTCCCGTTTGAGGCTAATAAAGCTTTGATTACTATTTTGCCTAAGCCAGGGAGAGACCCACTCTTGCCGAGTTCGTATCGTCCCATTTCTCTACTCAATGTTGACATTAAACTTTTAGCCAAAATAATGGCGGATCGGCTCGCGACTTATCTACCATTTCTGATTCATCGGGACCAGGTGGGCTTTGCACGTGGGCGCCAGGCTGCCTATAGTTTGCAGCGGATTTTACTGTCTCTTGGGGCAGGGCGCTTGGCAGGGGAGCCCTCTTTACTTGTTAGTTTTGATGCCGAAAAGGCTTTTGATCGGGTCAACTGTGGCTTTATGTATCAGGTCTTGCAGGCGATGGGGTTTGATGGATTCTTTGTGGATGTGATTAAATTACTATATGCCGATCCAATAGGGGCCATTATGGTCAACGGGACTATGTCTGCTGACTTTGCCATTCAAAAGGGGACACCTCAAGGGTGTCCGTTATCCCCTCTATTATTTGTAATATCGCTCGAGCCCCTTCTGCTTCGTATTCGAGCTTCCTCTCAGTTTCGTGGTATTCGGATGGGACAGGAGGAATTTCGCGTCGCTGCTTTCACGGATGATTTACTTGTGCATCTGGGGGACCCCTCCACTGGACTGCCCTGTTTGTTGCAACTTATTCGGGAGTATGGCGAGCCTTCGGGCTTTCGTCTTAATCTGGATAAGTCTGAAGCGCTGTTTTTAGCTCCCGAAGGGCAGCCAGGATGGCAGGGCCCCTTTCCGTTGAAGTGGGCGACAGGGCACTTTAAGTATTTGGGCATTTATTTGCCGGAGCGGTTGGGAGATCTTTACCAGTTGAATGTTTCCAAAATATTAGGGGAGGTGTCTGCCTACGTCGATAGATGGCGAGATTTGCCGTTGTCTCTGGGAGGCCGCGTAGCCCTGTGTAAGATGGCGCTTTTCCCCAAAATATTATACCCACTTCAGATTCTTCCACTGTTTTTGAGGCGCACCGATCTCCAACAACTGGAGCGTTTGTTCAATCGGTTTCTCTGGCGGGGCAGACGGCCTCGGGTGCGTATGGCTATCATTCAGCAGCCTTGGGTGGTATGGGCTTCCCGGATGTCCGGAGATACAATGTGGCGTGTCTGCTGCGGTATGTTCGAGATTGGTTGTGGGATCTGGCAGATTGTTCCCCGAGGGGGATGTTTGAGGCTGTGTTGGCGCCCTTCCATTTGCGTTACTTGTTACATGCCAGGGCGCTTCGGGGTGTGCCGGGGGACATCTGGAAATTCCTCTTAGAGCCCATTCGGAAGGCTTGGCGGTCCTTTTGCGCTGGGCACCGGATCTCAGCCTCTTATACGCCCTATCTTCCTATCAGGGGTAATGCGGATTTTGTGCCGGGTATGGGACGGTCCTATTTTCCATCATGGGAGGCTCTCGGAGTTGTAAATTTGGAGCATGTGTTGACCTCTGACGGGGTGATGGTGCCCTTTACCGAGCTCCGTCGGCAATACTCATTGGGGGACCGAGATATGTTTCAGTATACGCAACTTCGGAGCTACCTTCGTACGGTCCCGGTGGATGCGATGCGGGGGGAGGTTTGCTCAGGGATTGAATTGGCACTCTTGGGGGGCGACATGGGGACTCGGGTGTCCGTGCTTCACAAAATGTTGTGGGATGGAATGTCGCCACTTGATGTTGGCGCTTTGGCGGCGGCCTGGACAGCAGATTTAGGAGAGGGGGTTGGCGAAGAGCAGCTCTTGGGGGGACTGGCCGCTATCCCGACATTAAGTGTGCAGGTACTTCACCGGGATACCCAATACCGGATTACGCGTCACCTATATTACGCCCCTTTGAGGGCCTGGAAGGCGGGGGTGGGAAAGAGTCATTGCTGTCCTAGATGTGGCGAAGTCCGGGCGACACTGGGCCATATGTTTTGGCGCTGTCCCAAGGTTCAGGTTTTTTGGGGTCGGGTGTCTGATCATCTCCATCGGTGTTTGCCGCAGTTGGAGCCCCTTACTGCGCGACATCTAGTTCTGGATTTATGGGAGGACACTTGGGAGGGTGTGCTGGGGATCTGGGGGTTGCGCTGGCTGCGTTTGGTGCTGATGATTGCACGGATGACTGTGTTGCAGCAGTGGTTGGATGTATGGGGACCAGTTTATGGGATTTGGAGAATCCGGCTTCATAAGGTGCTGCTTATGGAACGGCTGTCTGCAGCTGGTGAGGAGCGCAGGTGGGACCGCTTCTTGCAGACTTGGGGGCCTCATCTGCAATTGTTACCGGCGGGGGCTCGCCGTCGCATTCTGGGGGAGCCCTAAATTCCAGGGGTTGGTTCAGATGATGGTTTCTGGGGGACGCTTTCCCTTCTTTCTCCTCTGCCTGGCTTGGTCCTACTTACCAGAGGGCTAGTTTGATATTGGTTGCACTTCTATTAGTGTTTCAGTTTCCTGGGGGGCGGGGGGGGGGGGGAAGGCGGGGGGGGAAGGCGGGGGGAAGGCGGGGGGATCAAGGCGGGGGGAAGGCGGGGGGATCGATGGGGGGGTTGGGGGGTCCTTTACAGTAGTTGTAACTTGTAACTTGGCCTGGCGGACTCACCACTGGATGGGCGGGCCCGGGAGAAGACTCAACCCTGGGTCTGCCTGTGTTGGTGCTTCTGGTAGGGCTGTAGGAAGTATGGGTCGGGCTGAGCCTCTGTTGGCTCGGAGTTAAAGGGACTTGGGGAAGGGGGAAAGGTGGGGGAGGTGACATGACATGGGATAGGAGGCCTCCCGTAGGGTGTCATACCTTGATTGCTCACCCACTGTGTTTCCGTGGTAGTAACCCCGAGTACCTTCTATAATTTTCTTTTTCATTTCTTTTTCCTCTCTTTGGGGGTCCTCTTGCCCATTTGGGCGTTGGTTTTTGTTGTGGGGTATATGGACAGTTTGTCTGATACTGTACCTCCGCGAGTGCGCTTTTATATATATGAACCTGTGCCTTCTCTATGTTCATGGAACTGTGTTTTATGTATGTGTTCTGTTTGAATAAAAAGATTTAAACATAAAAATAAAAGACGGTAAAGAAGCAACTCCAAGGGGAGGAGGGAGGGTTGCGAGGGCTGATTCCTGCTGTCCTCAGAGAACATCTGTTACAGGTGAGTAACTCTGCTTGATCCAGGAACAAGCAGGAAGTCAATCTTCACATATGGGACTCCCTAGCTCCAGGCTACCAAAGCCCATAGAGAAAAATCTCAGTCACCCACAGGGGAAGTTGTGAGCAGCAGCAATTGAGTCCACATGTGCAGACTGCAGTAGGACCTGCGTGTCTGATGGAAACCAGCACTCCAGTAGCCTGAACACAGAAGAGCCGGAGGGTAGGAGTTGCCTAGACCCTGAAAAGATTACAGAGCACTGCCTGGCTGAAGGCACTGTCCCGCCAGAACTCCCTCTCCAGGCAGTAATGAGCTGTGAAGGTATGGACGGAAGACCAGGTGGTGGCCCGGCAGATGTCCACCATCGGGATAGAGCACAGGTTTGCCAGAGGACACCATGGCCCTGACACGGTGCTCCATGACCGGCCGTCCAGTGAAAGCCCCATCTGCTCATAGACGAGGATAATATAGTCCGCCACCCAGGTAGACAGTGTACACATGGTCACCGCTTCCTCCTATCTACTGGGGTCATATGGGACAAAAAGCTGAGTAGCTTTACAGTGGCCCTGGGTAAGTTGAATGTAGAAGGACAGGGTCCTCTTACAGTCTAAGGTAAGGAGGACAGTCTGCCCTACTGGCATGAGGGCATGGGAAGAAGGTGGGCAGCAGCACCACCACCACCTAGTTGAGATGAAAGGGTGATACCACCTTCAGAAGGAATTTAGGGTGTGTGCGGAGCACAACCCTGTTCTTGTAAAACCTGGTGTAAGGCGCCTCAGTCACCAAGGCTTGGAGCTTGCTAATCCTGCGAGCAGAGGTGAGCACAACCAGGAACATCACCTTACACAAAAGGTATTGCAGATGGCAGGTAGCCAGGGGCTCAAAAGGCCAGTATGACATTGAGGTCTCACTTGGTCGCTGGAGGGTGTACCTGGGGTTTTGATAAAAGGAATTCCCTCATGAAGCGGGTCACCAACAGCTGAGCCAAGAGGGCTTTGCCATCCACCGGCACTGAGATGCGCATTGACAGAGTTCAATTTGATTCCGGAGTGTGAGAGATGGAAAAGGTACTGCAGCACTAGCTGCACCAAACAGGAGAACAGGCTAATCCTATGCTCTGAACACCAGACTGAAAATCTGTGCCACTAAGGCATATGTTTTCCTGGTGGAGGACTTATGGGAAGCCAGCAGGATCTCCTCCACTTCCTCAGTTAGGGTCACCCTTTCAGCAGCCATGCTGTCAGTGACAGGGACTCTAGAATGGGGTGCAAGAGAGCACACCTCCTGCAACAGGAGCCCTTGGGAGCTCTCCAATGGGATGGGAGTCTCCACAGACAGCCGGAAGAGTAGCGGGAACCACGGCTGCATGGACCATCGAGAGGTTATCAGGATCAGCGAGGCTTTGTCACAGAGGGTCCTGAATTACATTTTGGCAATTTGTGGCGTGGGTGGGAAGGCGTACATGAGACCTTCCAACTACGAGATGAGAAACACATCTGCCGCTACCCGGGAAGGGTGGGCTTGCCAAGAGTAGAAGCAGCTTGCAAATGGTCTATTTCTCTGAGTGGTATATCAAAAATTAAAGATGAAAAATCACTCAATTCATACCTTCAGGGTCTAGATGTATTCCAAACCAACTCACTTTTGTGGTCAAACTTTTTCATCGCTGGGATACAAGCCAAGCACACTGTTGAAAAGAGTTAACAGCAAGTGATATAAGCTAAGCAATTTTTTGAGCTTTCTTGTATTATATTAACTACAGTGGGTCATAAGCTTAGAGCATTTTTTGGTATACTCTGCTAAATATTAGAATTGAAACGGGGTGAGAAAGGTCATTGATGCGAATGGGCACAACAGTTGGTCGCATTTGAAGTCTAAAACCAGGTGCCACTAAGTCTGAGACCTTCTCACTATACGCTATATAAAAATTGGTTGACAGATGAAAAAGAGTTTGACCACAAGAGTGAGTTGGTTTGGAATACATCTAGGCCCTGAAGATATGAATTGAGTGATTTTTCATCTTTAATTTTTGAAGAGTAGAAGCGGGGCAACTGGTAATTGTCCAGGTTGGCAAACAGGCCTATCCATGGTTCCCGCCAGAGGTGGCCACTCTGGGGCCCAGCTGCGACTAATGCAGCTGGAGGATCCTGCTTAATCTGTCAGCCAATGTGTTGGCCCTTGCCTGGCAGGTATACTGCCCGTAAGAGTATGCCCTGCTGGATTGCATAAGAGCAGAGGGCGCAGAAACCTGTGCCCCCCTGCTTGTTCACATGCACGACCTGGCTGGCTGTTTGGACCAACACTGGTTGGTGCCGTAGGTGGAAGCAAAAGGCTCGATGTGTCACCTGTAATTCCAGGTGGTTGATCTGCTGGTTCTTCTCATCTTGCGACCAGCTGCCCTGGCAAAGGAATGTGAGAGACACCGGCATCAGTGGGTGCCACGACTGCCAAGCACTTGGTGAAAACTCTTGGGACATATGCCAAACCGAAGAGCAGCACCCTGTACTGGTAATGGCTGCCCCCCACCATGAACTTCAGGTACTGGCCTGTGGTTGGGGTGAATGAGGAAATGTGTGCAGGCATTCTTCAGATCCAAGGAACATAGCCAATCTCCCTGCTGGAGGTAAGGCAGCAATGTTCCAAGGGAGAGCAGCTTGAACTTCTCCCTCACCAGGAATCTGTTCAGATTACACAGTTCAAGGATGGACCTTAGGTCCCCTGTTCTTTTTGGTACGAGGAAGTACCTGGAGTACAACCCCTTGCCCCTGAGTTGGTGGCGAACTGGTTCTACCGCTCTGTTCTTGAGACGGTCTTCCAGTTCCTTCAGTAGAAGGTCCTGGTGAAGGGGAGACCTGGGGGGCTCTCCCAGAAAGAAAGAGGAGGTGTCTGGGCCAGGTGGAGGAGGTAGCCCTCCTTGACCACTTGGAGTGCCCAAGAATCTATGGTGATGGCTGGCCATCTTTGGGCATAGGGAATGAAATGTCCCCTGTGGGCTGCTGACCTCCTTTATGGTGAAGAGACTATTCCCAAGGAGTCAAAATCACCCCCCTGTCTGGCCGGGGCAGACGCCTGGGGCTTGGGAGCCTTCTGCTTACGAGGGCCTGCTGGGGAACTGGGGAGGCCTGAAAAGGTGGGTAGTTTCTGTAGGCAGCCCCTTTCCTTGGGTAGACGTTCTTTTTACCCGAGCCCTTCTGTTGAGAAGGGGCAGTGATCTTTTTAGAGAGCTTGGTCCTCGTCATGAACTCTGTCACCAGCTTGACAGCCTTATCAGTCATGGGTTTGCCAAAGAGGTTCTCTCCTTGGCATGGGAAGTCGACCAATTTGTCCTGAACCCATTGCTCGAGGTCAGATGACCGTAGCCAAGCCTGGCGTCAGGCAACAATGCCCGCTGCTGCTGCTACTCAAGCTGCCAACTCGAGTCATAGGCTGCCCGAGACAAATTTGGAGCACCCACAGATGGCTTTGGCCAGGTTCTTGAACTGTTGCAGGGGTTCCTCAGAGAGATCAGCTGAGAACACAGCGAGTTCCTTCGCCAGGTCTCTCGAGTATATGCTTATGTACTGTTGGGAATGCCTGGATCCGGCCGATGAGCATTGAGCCCTGGTAGCACTTTCTACCAAGGGCATCCAGAGTGCGTGCCTCCCTGTCAGGGGGCACCGAGGAGTGCATCTTCTGACTCTTTAGACGCATGGCCAACTCCACCACCATGGAGTTGTGCGACAGCTGTGACTTCTGGAAGCCCGTACTTCGGCGGACTTGATACATTGAGTTGAGCCGCTTGCTCACCACCGGCACTGATGCCAGTATCTCCCACATACGGAGCATTAGTTGTTCCAGGATGGGAGGGATGGGCACTGTAAGCAATTTTTTTATTTAACATTTCTTATATACTGCCTTTCATGATATCAAGGCGGTTTACATTGAACAAACTGAAATTACATTGAACAGGGCATTATAACTTGGAGATAACTATTTTACAGGGAACATGGGCAATGGAGGATTAAGAGGCTTGCCCAAGACGAGGAGCACTTGTGGGACTAGAAACCCCAGTCCTTCCGGCCCAAGGTTGCTGTCCTCTAGTGGAATTTGAACCCCTGACCTTCCGGCCTGAGGTAACTTGCCCCAACCACTAGGACACTCCTCCCTAAGTAATTCCCTCAGAGAAGCCTCGTATTGGAGGATCTCTATCTCCTGCGTCCAAGGGTCCTCCTCAGATTCCATAGGAAACGCTAGGGCTTTGGACATGTCCCTGATGAAGTCAAGGAATGCCATGTCCTCAGGTGGGGACAAACGCCAGGTCTCCGAGGGATGGGAGTCTGCGAGGACGTCGCGGTAGCGACGGGTGTCCGGTGACTCCTTGTCCTCCGTCTCCCACTCAGAATAGTCCTCAAGGACTCGAGGGATGGATGGCTCGCAGGCTCCGGGACTCATCCCTGCCCGCGGAGGTCCCATGGCCGGCACCGAGTGCACTGGCTGGGGAAGATCGCGGCCCTGTGGAACGGGAGCTGGATCGAGACCTCAACCGAGGAGCGACTCAAGGCCGAAAGACTGAGGATCGGCTCGGCCTCCGGAGACATCCTCGATGTCGAGGGCCCGGTGGTCTGGGTGGAGGGCCCGGTGGTCTGGGTGGAGGGCCCGGTGGTCTGGGTGGAGGGCCCGGTGGTCTGGGTGGAGGAACTGGTGGTCTGGATGGAGGAACCGGTGGTCTGGGTGGAGGAACCGGTGGTACCAGAGAACAGCACCCGCTGCTGGTCCATAAAGGCAGACAAGCTGTTCTCCAGGGCAACCATTCTAGACTGCAGGCCAGAAGGCTCCGCAGCCATCAGTGTGGGCACCAAGAGAATCTGACCTGACACCGGTTCCCCCGAGGGGAGTCCTTGACGAGGATGGTGTCAGGTGACTGAGGACAGCCTGAGGTAGAGTCCTTTTGGGGACCCTTCGCAGGTCGCTCCTTCTCCGATCCCTCGGACGAGCATCTAGGACTATGGGACCTGGCTCAGGACTTACCCAGTCCGTCTAAGCCATCTATGGACACAGCCCTCAAGGCCTTCTTCTTCCCTTGAGGGAGACCTACAAGAACCATGGCATCGGTCAGGATCCGTAAGACTACCCCAGGATTCTGTGGTTTCAGAGGTGGTCTTGGCCTTCGGAGGTACCAGGGATTACAGGAAAACTTTATCATGCTGCTGCTGACAGCTCTTGAAGGCCTGGGTGGACAATTTCTTATGACGGTCACATGCTGTGGGGCCGTGGTCCGGTCCCAGGCAATGAAGGCAGCAGTCATGCGTGTCAGTCAGGGACATTATTTTGCCACACCAATCACACTGCTTTAAAATCATTGGTAGCCATGGGAGAAAAAAGTATCCCAGCAAGGTCGAAGATCGGTGGTGTCACCAGTTGGATGAGAAAATCAACTTTTTCTGGGGGGGGGGGGGGGGGGGGGGGGAGAGCAGACAGATGTCTGAAGGGCTCCGTGGAAAAAAGGAGACTGAGCAAAATGGCACCCTTGGGAGGGAAGAGGACCACGCATGCATGGTAGCATCTCCCAAAGGCTTTCTTTGAAAGTTGGGGGGATGCTTCTGCAAGAGCTCCGTCGGCACCAATGTCACCCCATATGTGAGGACTGACTTCCTACTTGTTTCTGAAGAACTGCATATACTGCCTCCATTGTATGCAAATCTCTCATATGCATATTAATTGTGGATATTCTGAAACCCCGACTGGCTGTGGAGGCCCAGTACAGGTTTGGGAACCCCTGAAAAAGGGTAAGGTGGCTCATGGTACTAGATCCCATGGAATGGAGGAACAGCCTAATGGTTAAAGCAGACAGAGGAGCAACAAATAATTAAAACTCAAACAATTGTACACCTAAATTCTCTAACATCCTCTCACCGGAGAAGTTTTCCCACTGTCCCCAGAATGAGGAAGCTTACCTATAGCCCATCTGGGCGATTAAATCCAGTACCGAGCATGAAACAGACAATCCTTTCTCCTTAATACCGTCCTTCCCCTCATTTCCTGACAATCCGGGCTACTATCTTAGCCAAAGAAAACCCGCTTCAGGACCCAGTCACAGACAACTGGCACTTGGGGAGGGATCCAGGACTGGACTGGAGTTCCTCAAGGAACAACAAATAGGAAATAAGTCTAATTTTATCTTCCTTATCGTCCCTCCAGTCCAGTCCCACACCTCTGGGATGTAACAGAGCAGTTCAAATTAATGGGAGGGATCTGCCAAAGCAGCCTGAAGCACCACCGATCCAAAAGAGGCATCTCCCATCACCTGGACATCCAGGCGGTAATGCATAGCAAAGGTATGAAGCAAAGACCAGGCTGCCGCACTGCAGATTTCGACCGGAGGCACCCAACTATGCTCCGACCACAAGGCTGCTTGAGTTCTCGTGTAATGTGCACGCAACCCCACCAGCACTGGCTTACCCTGCAAGATGTATGCAGACGTGATCACCTTTCTGATCCATCTGGAAATAGAGGCCTTGGCCACCGCCTCCTCTCTGCGCGGCCCTCCAAACAGCACAAATAGGCAATACGATTTGCAGAAGGCCACAGTCCTCTTCAAATAATGCTTCAGGACGTGACGAACATCCAAGAGGCACAACTGCGGGCTGGCAGAAATGTTCTCTGCGTTCACAAGGACCAGTAGGGAGACAGACTGGTTTAAATGGAATGCCGATACCAACTTGGGCAAAAAGGAAGGCACCGTCACAGGACCACCTTCTCCCTTGAAAAAGAAAGGAACGGCTCCTGGCAAGACAAGGCTTGAAGTTCTGAAATCCTGTGCGCAGAACATATCGCTACAAGAAATACCTTCTTGAGGGTTAAGTCCTTCAGTAAAGCCCAGATCAACGGCTCAAAAGGCTCTCCACTTAGCGCTGCTAATACCAAATTGAGATCCCATGACGGCATCGTCTGACATCTGGGTGCATACGCAATGCTACCCCCTGGACCTTACCACGGATAGTAGGAAATCACCACCAGCTGCAACATCAAGGAACTAGATGGGCTAGAGAGGTAGACTATCTCCTTGCCTTCAGCAAGGTCAAAATTACCGGGCCCAAGTAGCCTTTCTTCTTCAAACGCGCCCTCTCAAGGTACATGCCGTGAGAATCAATCTACTTGCAGCATGTGCACTGTCCCCTGCATCAACAGATCCTTTTGAGTCAGAAGACACCATGGCCGATCCGCCAGAGTCCTCACAAGGTCGGCATACCACAGGCGTCTTGGCCAATCCAGGGCAATCAGAATGACCAAACCCAAATGAGCTTTGATCCTCTGCATAACCCAGCTAATAAGAGCCCACGGAGCAAACACAGAGAAGCCCCTCTGCGGGCCATTTTTGCACCAGGGTGTCTAAGCCCTCCGACATACTCTCTCTCCTCCTGGCTCACTTTGGCGGTTTCAAACGTCGACCTCCTGGTTGAGCACCCACTTTCGGGGGTCCACATGCACTTGATTCAGGTAGTTTGCTGTCACATTGTCGACTCCCGCCACATGTGCCGCAAACAGAGCCTGGAGGTGACTTTCTGCCCAGCTTAACAGCACTTCGGACTCCTCCTCCAAGGCTATACTGCCCGTGCCTCCCTGGAGGTTGAAGTAGGCTACCGTGGTTGCATTGTCCGAAAGGACCCGCACCACCTTCCCCTGCAACCATGGCTTGAAGCTCCGAAGCATCGGGGCCACCGCCCGCATCTCCAACCTGTTGATCGACCAACGAGCCTCCAGTGTGCTCCACAGTCCCTGAACAATGTGTCCAATGCAATGGGCTCCACATCGGGACAGACTGATGGTCATCAGCAGGACCCACGGTGGCGACTTGAGGGACATACATCCTTCAAGATTCCCCGAGCGAAGACATTTGAGTGCCTTCTTGGCCGCTCGCAGGCAGGCAAGCTTCTGGTACAAGGGATGTGTCTGAGACCACAAAGTAAAGCCTTCTGCAGGCGCTGCATGTGTCACCTTGCCCAAATTACAAGTTTCAAGAATGGCTGCCATGGTCCCTAGGACTTGCAGGTAATGCCAGATCGTTGGTTCTGTCATCCTCAGAAACTGTCACACTAATCTTTGAAGCCCCAATGCACGCTATTCCAGCAGGAAAACTCCCCACACGAGTGTCGAAGTGTACTCCCAGGCACTCGAGTTCCTGAGATGGAACCAAATGGTTCTTGGCTGCATTGACCACCCAACCGAGACTTTGAAGGAACTGCATGTACCACCCAGGATGTTGCTTGTTCGCTTTCATCCCTGGACTTTGCTCAAATCAGCCAGTTGTTGAGATATGGATGCACCAAAATGCCTTCACTGCAGAGCACCACTGCTACCACCACCATGAGCTTGGTGAAGGTACGAGACACCATCATGAGTCCGAACGGCAATGCCCTAAACTAGAAATGCCCCATTGGTATCACAACCCGGAGGAACTGCTGGTGTTCTGACTATGCGGATGTACAGATACACCAAGAGATATCAGGAACTCCCCTACTTCTGACCGTGACTATAATAGACCACAACGTTTCCATGTGAAAAAGCAGGACCCACAAACAGCGGTTCACTTGCTTGAGGTCAAGAACTGGGCAGAAGAAACCCTCCTTTTTTGGCACTATGAAGTAAATGGAGTGCCGATCACTGCAGTACTGGTCTTGGGGAACCGGCACCACGGCCCTGAGCTGCAAAAGCCGCGTCAAGGTGCTCACGCATTGCAGGGAGACTAAACGAAGGAGTTGTACACTGGACGAGCGAACTCAAGGACATATCCTTTCCGAATGACCTCTAGCACACCCACTGGTCGAAAGTGATCTGGACCCAGGCAGGGTAGAACTCCAGGCAGCCGACCTCACACGTGCTGCACCGCTACCTGGGCCCCCCTTGCTTCACTAGGATTTTTTGAGCCCCGAGGACGAAGCGGCAGCAAATCCTCTGCCCGTTCCTCGAAAACCTCGAAACCCTTGCCCCCTGGAGGGGAATCTTCCCTTCTGGTAAAGAGTAAAATGTGTTGAATGAAAACACCTGGTCCCGCGGCTGGCTCCGGGCCGTGGGAGTGGTGTGGCTCTGTTCTTGCTTATCCTCAGACTCTCCCAAGTCTTTGACCAATTTGTCCAGGTCGTCCCCAAAAAGCAGTTTCCCCTCTAATGGGAAGCTTCCCAAGTCGGGCCTTGGACGAACTGTCTGCCACCCAGTTACGTAGCCAGAGATAGCAGTGAGCAACTACTACAGAGTCCATGCTCTTAGAAAGCCCTCTAATGAGGTCGTAGTGGATATCCATAAGATAGGCTGCTCCCGACTCCAATCTGGCTGCCTCCCCCACCTGGTCTGCCGCTGGCTCCCCCCTGTTGTTGAGCCCACTACGACCAGCGGAGGCAGGCTCTAGCCACCCTGGCCCCACAAATGGAGGCCTGTAGCGAGAGGGCATTAATATCAAAAGCCTGTTTTAACAGTGTCCAACTCCCCATCTTGGATGCCCTTAAGCACCACACTACCTACCACCGGGATCGTCTTTTTGGTAACTGTCAAAACCGCCACATCCACCTTAGGGGGCTGAAAAATCTCACAATCTTGATCCAACAGCGGATAGAGGCATGCCATGGTCCTCAACCCCCTAAGGCCAGCCTCCGGCAGATCCCACTCATCCTGAATCATCTAACTTCCCTGTGCACCGGAAAAACCTTATGCATCTTCTGTACTGCTTGCAGCAGCAGGTCCCTTAAGGACTCATCTGCCAAAAGACTAGTGGGCATATTAAGAGCTTTCAGGGATTCCACAATGAGTGCCGGCAACTCCTCCCGGTGGAACACATACAATCCGCGCCTGCTCTTTCAGTTCTGGGATCTCACCTTCTAGCTCTTCATCCAAATCTAGTTCTATGTCCAGGTCCTTGCCCTTCAGACAATGGACACTGCCCCTGACCCTCCTCCGAGAGTCTGGGTCTCTTTGCAGGCATTGCCACCGGCTCGCTCTCATTAGGAGCCACTGTCCTTTTGGTACCGCGCTCTGGCGCTTAAGGACCTCCCACTGATCCCTGCTAGAGCAAGCAGAACGCCTTATGGAGGAGTAGTACAAATTCTGAGGAGAAAATATACAGAACCCCTATATCGTCCAGACTTTGAAATGTGGAGGGTACAGGAATGGCCGGGGAGCAGGAGGTAGTCTCTTGTGGCGCATGCACGGAACCTACTGAGTCCTATGCCTCCCGAGACAGAGAGAGCATCCTCTCCTGTCCTACCCTGTCTTGTAGGATCTGTTCCATTGAGATGGCCTCTTGCGCACTCCCCCGACTAATGCTCACCTCCGAGACCACACTCTGCCAGGTCCCACACACCAGGTATTACGGTCTGGCTGGCATAATGGGAACAAACCAGTGAACGGGTACCTAGTTTGCCCCTGACCTTCTCTGAGGGTAAGAAGTTATCCCCTGTCCGAGAACTTGAAAGAAATTACTACCTCTTCCAAAACTGCTCCAAACACTGAAAATTCCCCCTTTTTACTTTCTTTTTTTAAATCTAATTAAGGGATGCTAACCTGTTCTTTCCCAATCCAATATTGGCCAAAAACTAATCAGGGGACCCGTACTGCAAGAGAGAGAATGTGCAAGGAGGGAGAGAAAAAAGAACCGCCTCTTTCTTCCTGTGCAGCTCACTGCTCCCCCACCACAGGTTACAGGCCTCTAATGGCAAATCGGGCTTTCAGCAAATACACTCCCCCCCACCCCCCCCCCCCCCGGCTTTCTAATACTGTCCTGGACACCATGTGTACCACCTCCAAGCAATGTTGCAACCCTCCTGGTGCCACCGCATGCGTGCTGCTGCTCCTCCTCACTTCCTCCCATCACGCTCCGCCGGTAATTGCAGCTTCGGCGAAGGGGCCTCTAGGGATTGTTTGCCGGCTCTGTCCTCGTCTGCCCTGTAAACAGCTAGGCGGCTCCTCGCCAGATGAAGGGTTCAGGAGCTGTCAGTTCCCCGATCATTAAGACAGCCTCCACAACACGTCCGCTCACTAATGGGAGGGCACTTCTCAGATACCTCTTTTTTTTTCTCAGTTTACAGAAGGAACTAAAACTGCTCTACTCTAAAGGAACTTGAGGAAATAAGAATAAACTAAACTGCTCTTTAGTTTTCCCTTCAATGAGCCCAGCACCCTGACTCACTATCTTGCTAGTGGGCGGTCCCCTCTATATTAGCACTGGTGTCACCAAAAGATGACATACTCAGTCCCTAAGCTGCTGGAAGAGGTACAATACCCAGAGGCACGAGACTGGACTGGAGGGATGATAAAGAACAGCCTAATAGTTAAAACAGTGGGCTGACCATAAGTAAGGTGAAATTAGACCTTACCTGCTAATTTTCTTTCCTGGAGTCCCTCCATTCCAGTCAAGAGGGTTATGCTCCTTTACCAGCAGGTGGAGATTGAGAACACAGCTTCAAGTGTGCTATAAGCAGCCTGTGCTAGCTGACTAATTTAGTATGAATGTCACAAAGCAGGGATAAAATGAGTCTAAACCTCACAAAGGGGGTCAAGACTGCCACCTCTGACAGAGAATACTCCAAGTGTCTCAGGCCCCTGAAAGAGTAGTTACTCACCTGTAACAGGTGTTCTCCAGGAGCAGCAGGAATCAGTCCTCACTTATGGGTGACATTGACGTCGATGGAGCCCCCGTGCGGAGCATTTCCCAAGCTTTCTAAGAAAGCCTTTGGGAATACTGCACGCATGTGCGGTCCCCTTCCCGCCTAAAGATGCCATCTTGCTCAGTCCAATGACATAGCTAAAAGACAGCACACAAAAAAGTAAAAATTAACTATGTACAACTGCAACTCCCAGGGGAGGAGAGAGGGCTGTGAGGACTGATTCCTGCTGCTCCTGGAGAACACCTGTTACAGGTGAGCAACTACTCTTTCTCCAGGACCAAGCAGGAAGTCAATCCTCACTTATGGGAATCCCCAGCTTCAGGCTACCGGGGACCCAGAGCTGAAAAAATGAGCTCCCTCTAGCCGCAGCATCAGAGAAAGGATTTCACTGAAACATACCCCCACCAGTAGCCCAACCAGAGGGATGGAGGGTAGGAGTTGCCTAAAACTCAAAGAGATTCGGGAGCACTGCTTGATCCAAAAGCACTGTCCCTACGGGACTCCCTTTCCAGGCAGTAATGGGCCGCAAAAGTCTGGCTTGAGGACCAAGTTGCAGCCCTACAGATGTCTGCCAACGGTACAGAGCAGAGATGAGCTACTGAGGCAGCCATCGCCCTGACACGGTGGGCCATGACCCAACCCTGCAAGGGAAGGTCAGTTGCCCTGTAAGCCCAGGTGATACAGTCAGCCACTCAGATGGACAAGGTATGCTTGGAGACAGGTACCCCCAAGTTATTAGGGTCAAAAGATACGAAGAGCTGAGTAGCCCTCCTATGCCCCTGCGTACGTTCAAGGCAGAAGGATAAGGCCCTTCTACAGTCCAGGGTATGCAGGACTGTCTCAGCCCGGCTGGCATGGGGCCTAGGGAAGAATGTTGGAAGAACCACCTCCTGGTTGAGATGGAAAGAGACGACAACCTTTGGGAGGAACTTAGGATGAGTCCTAAGGACTACCCTGTTCCTATAGAAGCGAGTGTATGGCCTGTCACAGACCAGGGCTTGAAGCTCACTCACCCACCTGGCCGAGGTCAGGGCCACTAGGAATAGAGTCTTCCAAGAAAGGAAGCGGAAAGGACATGTAGCCATCGGCTCAAAAGGTGGGCGAGTCAGTTGCTGCAAGACCACATTCAACTCCCACTCAGGGGCCGGTGGACGGAGAGGAGGCTTGAGCAAGAGCAAGCCTCTGAGAAACCTGGACACCAAGGGGTGAACTGATAGAGTGTCCTTCCACCAGTGAGTAGTGAGCTGCCAGAGCAGAGAGGTGGATCCGAACCGAATTGGACTTAAGGCCTTGATTGGACAAGTGCAGTAGATACTGAAGCACTACTGGTACAGTGCAAGCAAAAGGATCCTCCTTGCGCTGCTGACACCACATGGAGAACCTTCTCCTTTTCAGGGCATAGGTTTTCCTGGTGGATTGCTTTCTAGAGGCCAAGACCACCTCTTCCACTTCCAGGGGTAGGCCCCAGGGAGCCAGCACTACCCTTGCAGCCTCCAGGCCATCAAATGGAGAGATTTGAGATTGGGGTGCAGAAGGGAACCCTGATCCTGAGAGAGAAGATCAGGTTGCAACCCCAGAGGTAGTGGTGTTTCCATGCTAGCTGAAGCAGAAGTGGAAACCAGGGCTGCCTCGGCCATCTGGGAGCTATCAGAAGTACCGAGGCCTTATCCCTTAGGATCTGGAACAAGGTTCGGGCCACCAGAGGTGTGGGAGGAAACGCATACAGGAGGCCCTGGGACCAAGAGATCAGGAAGGCATCCGCTGCTAACCTCAGGGGGTGTGGTTGCCTGGAACAGAACCTGGGCAGCTGCCGGTTCAGGGGACTAGCAAAGATCTATGGATGGAAGTCCCCATCTCAGGAAAATCTTCTGAACCACCAAGGGGTGTAGTTGCCACACATGGGGTTGCAGAATCCTGCTCAACCTGTCTGCCGGGAAGTTTTCCTGGCCAGGGAGATAAACAGCCTTGAGAAACATGTTGTGTTTGAGAGCAAAAGAGCAAAGGGGCTGTGCCTCTCAACACAGGAGCTTGGACCCTGTGCCTCCCTGTTTGTTCAGATAGAACATGGCCACTTGATTGTCCATCTAATCCAGAACAGACTGGTGAGCCAAGGAGTAAGTGAAGGTTTTGAGGGCTAAGCGAATAGCCCGGAGTTCCAGAAGGTTGATTTGCTGTGTGGCCTCCCAGGGAAACCACAGACCCTGGGTGCACCTGTCCAAGCAATGTGCATCCCAGCCCTGCAAGGAGGCATCGGTCGTCAACATCACTGTGGAAACAGGCACCTGAAAAGGCACCCCCTGTAATATGTTGGGGGCAATGTTCCCTCTAATTTCCTTTGTGTGTGTGCGCATAAAATATCAGCTGTGCAGCTTTTGAAGGAAGGTTAAATTTTTGTGCGCCACATAACGACACTCGGAGTTATATACTTTAAAATTTGACTACACGTCAGAATACAGTATGTACACCACATTGATTGCACTAGAAAATATTGTAGAACTTGTGAAAACCGTAAACACACAACAACTTTTAAATTTTAAGACGTCTGTGTTGTTTTCTATCAGAATCAGAACTGTAATTTTTGTGCGCTCTGTTATAAAGTATGTGCGCTCGCTCGGCGAGGTGTGTGCGCGCGCACACGCGCACAGCTTAGAGGGAACAGTGGTTGGGGGGGTTGTAGCCACCACTGTAGGGAGTCCAGGAATGGTTTGGACACCCGCACTTTGCCTGTGAGGCTCCCTGTGGCTTGTTTCCACTGAGTCCGGAGACACCATTGTGCAGGCCTCATGTGGAGGCGCCTCGGCAAAACAATACAAGTACATTCAAAATAACAGTGGGAAATGTTCCCATACCATAATATTCTTATTTCTTCTTTTTATTCCTTCTTTTCATTCAATTTGTTCAACAGTAAAACTTTACTCTCAGACTCTACCGGAGGTCTCAGACTCTTATTCGAACCAGTTCCTTAGGCTAAACAGCCCTCTCGGAAATGTATGTGCTAGATTGCATCAACGACCTCCATGAAAAGAAGGAATAAAAAGAAGAAATAAGAATATTATGGTATGGGAACATTTCCCACTATGTTATTTTGAACGTACTTGTATTGTTTTGCCGAGGGGCTTTACGTTCAGAAGCAGACCTATTTTTACGTGGTCTCATGTGGAGGCGGGCATTGAGGGTCACATGCACTGTCGATGCTATGTGGCCCAGGAGCTTTAGACAAGAGTCTGGCGGAGACCTGTGGCCTGCTCAGAAACTGGTTTGCCAATTCTATGAGTCTTTGAGCCCTGTCTCTTGGCAAGTAAGCCTTTGCTTGCAGGGAGTCCAACCTTGCCCCTATGAACTCGAAGTTCTGGGAGGGGAGCAAAGTGGACTTTGTGAAGTTTATGACAAACCCTAGGTGTTGGAGGGAGACAGTTCTGAGGGTGGCTTGCCGGGCCTCCTGGGAAGTCTGACCCCTGATGAGCCAGTCATCCAGGTAGGGGAAGACAAAAACACCCTGAGTCCTTAAGTAGGCCGACACCACCGCCAGGCACTTTGTAAAGACCCTGGGGGCGGAGGTCAGGCCAAAGGGCAGTACTCTGTACTGGTAATGGTTTCCTCCCACAATGAACCTGAGGTACTTTCTGTAGTCTGGATGAATGAGGATGTGAGTGTATGCATCCTTTAGATCTAAGGAGCATAGCAAATCTCCCTGCTGGAGGTAGGGCAGAAGTGTTCCAAGAGTAAGCATCTTGAACCTCTTTCTCCAAGAACTTGTTGAGATTCCTGAGGTCGAGAATATGCCTGAGGCCCCCGGTTCTCTTTGGTACGAGGAAGTACCTGGAGTAGAACCCGTTACCTTGCAGGTGGGGAGGTACCGGCTCCACCGCCTGGTCTAGAAGCAGACCTTGAAGTTCTTGAAGGAGGTCGTCTGTGTGCAGAGGAGGTCATGGAGGCTCTCCTGGGAAATAGGTAGGAGGCAACTGCTGGAAATGGAGCATATCACCCTTGTGGACTACGCTCAATACCCAAGCATCTCCTGTAATGGGTGACCATCTGTGGGCAAACAGGACTAGACCTCCTGTGCAGAGATGGGACAGCAGAGGTGGAAAGGCTATGCTGTGGGAGTCAAAAAAACCCTCCCTGCTGAGTGGGAGTGGGAGCAGGAGCCAGAGGCTTGGGGGGTCTTCTGACTACGGGGCCCATGTCCCTGCCTTTTCGCCTGCTGACCCTGCTGGGGAGCTGGGGAGGCCTGGTACTGAGGGAAAAGTTTGTAGGCAGCTGCTTTCCTTGGGTAAAGGGACTTCTTACCCGAGCCCTTCTTCCTCTGAGAAGGGGCAGAAGTTTTCCTGGACAGCCTTGTCCTAGTCAGGTGCTCGGTTTCGAGCTCAGCAGCCTTCTCGGCCATGGGCTTGCCAAAAAGGTCTTCACCTCGGCAAGGGACATCGACCAACTTGTCCTGCACCCAGGGCTTGAGGTCCGATGACTGCAACCATGCCTGGCGTCGGGCCCCGATACCGGCTGCCGCTATAAGCATCAAAGCCATCGTAGGCCGCTCGGGACATGAACTTTGAGCATTCCCGGATTCCCGAGGACAAGGTCTTGAACCTCTGCCAAGGTTCCCCGGAGAGACCAGCAGAGAACCCGGCAAGTTCCTTCGCCAGGTCTCATAGGTTACATGCCCATATACAGCTGGTAAGACTGGACAAGGCAAGCAAGCATCGAGCCCTGGAAGAACTTTCTGCCGAAAGCATCCAGGTTTCGGGCCTACCTGTCGGGAGGCACCGCGGAGTGCATCTTCTGGCTTTTCAGACGATGCATGGCCGATTCCACCACAATGGAATGATGCGGCAGCTGCGCCTTCTGGAAACCAGGGCTCTTTCGGAGTCGATAGATGGAATCAACCCACTTGCTCAAAACCGGCGTCGAGGCCGGTGCCTCCCACATCTGGAAGAGGAGCTGTTCCAGCATCGGAGGAACAGGCACAGTAAAGGACTCCTTCGGAGGAGAGTCATACTGGAAGGCCTCGAGCTCTTTGGCTCCTCCTCGGGGTCCGTGGGAATCGCCAAAACCTTAGCCATGTCCCTGACGAACTCCGAGAACCTGGTGTCCTCCGGAGGGGACCTACTCCGGGGCTCGGACAGCAGTGGGTCCGAAGGGACGCACCGAGTCCGAGAAGTATCGGGGGACTCCTCGTCCTCCATCTCCCACGCGGACTCATCCGAAGAGGAGTCGGGGGGCTCCGACTGCGCGGGCCGTGGTGGCACCCGCCCCGACGCCAAAGGCACCGGCGTCGACACCATTGGTTCCGAGCGGAAGGTCGAGGGTGACCATGACTGAGGACGACTTTGAGCCTTCATGGTCTTGAGTATCAGCTCGGTCTCCGGGGTCGACTTAGACGTAGATGTCCCGGTGGTTGGGGCAGATGCACCAGCGAGGCTGGCCATCAGTACCCACTGCTGATCCATGAAGGCAGACAATCTGCATTCCAAGGCTGTCAACCTGAGTCCAAGCTCAGGAGACTCAGCAGCCACCGACTCGGGCCCCAGCGGCACCGGGCCTGACGTCGGCTCCCTAGGAGGAGAGAATGATGGGGAAGTTGAGTCTTTTGAAACCCTGGAGAGGGGGGCACCTGATACAGAACATCAGTTGCTGTAGAAGGTGAGGAAACCTTTAAAGGTGTTTCCCATATTCTTAGAAGAAGATCCTGCAAAGAATGATGTAAAGGAAGCATTATATTTCCCTTTTCTGCAGGAGAGCCCTGAGTAGGGTCACAGCCAGGGATAGGAATAGCAAGGAATGTTGCCATGTCAAGGAGAAATTTCTGAAAAGAAGGATCTCCAATGGGAACTATCCCTGGATAGGCTAAAGATGAAGCAGCAGCCTGGGCACCAGAGGAAGTACTGGTCCGGTGCAGAAAAAACCCCCCGCACTAGATGGATACTGGTACTGGCAGTCACGATTTGAGACAGTCAGAACTGCATCGTCCATGCCAGGTATCGACTCCAAACTAGGTATAGAAAGGAGCGATCCTGGTGCAAAAAGCATTGAAGTGGCTGGTCCCGATGTTACTGTAGGAACCAACATCGATACCGATACCGGCAGCTGTGCCGGAATCGGAGGCGATAACGCCGTCGAAACAGACATCGGAGGCTGCTCAAGCAGTACCGAGGCAACCAAAAACTCTTGGTGAATATCCTTGGTACTGCGCATCCGGAATCGGTAAGCGTCGGTTCCAAGACGCGTCGGTACCCAGTCTTCTAGACTAGATATAGATTCCAAACTCGGCATCGAAGGGAGCGAGTCTATCGATGCATGTCTGGAAGGTACCGACATCGGTGGTGGTATCGGCGATGCTGTCGATACCAGAAAGTCAATCTGGGACATCTCGACCAGTCCCCGCAGGTACCGAGGACGCCAGGAAACGATCCCTGGTGAAGAGTGAAGTACTCAACACCGGTACCGATGCCGGGGTATCGGTACCGCTCGAAGCGGATGCCACCACCGAGCATGGCTCAGGTATGTTCTGTGAGGGGTGAGCCCCAGGAACAACCTGAAACCCCTGAAATGCTTTGGAGACCGAAGACTCCCGCCGGGGTTTTGAAGCCAATAGGGTCTTGAGGGCAAGGCCGGAGCCGTCATCATGCTTGGCATGAGACCTACCACTCAAGGATTGGCTAGTCTTAACAGATTGTTTGGGGGTTACCTGATCCTGTAGAGAAGAATTGGTCGGTGCCCTGACACTGGAAGGGAACTCGGTATCGAGGGAAACTCGAGATGAAAAATTTCTTCTCATGAAATTGTAGCCCAATGGCTCCGGGGGAAAAGGGTCAGGACCCAAACAGGTTAGACACCAGTTGTTGGAGTCTAAAAAGAAAACTGTTACCACAGTTAAGGCACTTCTTAGGAGAAGGCGGCTCCATGATGGAGAGGCCTCACAGGCCCAAAAAATTTAGGACAGAAACTGGGGGAAAAATTTCCCCGAGTTTGAGAAAAGAAAAAAACCCACCGGCGGTACCGGTGTAGGCGGGAAAAAACAGCCGCGACCACAAGAAAACAAGAATTAAAAAAGAAAATGGAAATTACACTTACCTGGTAATTGATATTCCTTGAGGGAGTACAGTTCAGTCCTCCACCACTGGGTAGTGCACCTCCTCCTGCAACATGGAGACTGGACAAGTCAAACTTGTGACATCACCGGGTATATCCTGCTGGTCTTCTCCCATGATCCCCCAGTGACCTACTGTCAAAGCAGACTCAAAGGAGCAAACAACCAACCAGTTAAAGTACTAAATACAAAGCTATGCTCAAACTTCAACTTTAAAATCACAGGGCCCCAAAAAGAAAGGCCGAAAACACCCTCCTCCGTGCCCGTGTCCCCCTGCGCACCAAACAGCGGAAGACAGAGAGCTAGAAGGAAGGAGAACTAAGGAAGAGTATAGGCAGAAAAGGTTGTTGCTCTCGCGATTACCTGCCAATCAGAGCCCGTTGCCGACTCTAGGATCCGAAAGCATACTCGGAACTGACGCCTCGCGTCTGAAACATCCATCCCCGGGCGGGAATGAGGACTGAACTGTACTCCCTCAAGGAACATCAATTACCAGGTAAGCGTAGTTACTCACCTGTAACAGGTGTTCTCCAGGAGCAGCAGGAATCAGTCCTCACTTATGGGTGACGTCGGCGCCGACGGAGCCCTCGCGGAGCAATTTTCCCCAGCTTTCAAAGAAAGCCTTTGGGAATTGCAGCGCGCATGCGCGGTCGTCTTCCCGCCCGAGGGTGCCATCTTAGCCAGTCAGATGACATAGCTAAAGAAGACAGCATAAAAATTTGCAAAAAGAACATAAGCAGACGAATGCAACTCCAAGGGGAGGAGGGAGGGTAGTGAGGACTGATTCCTGCTGCTCCTGGAGAACACCTGTTACAGGTGAGTAACTACGCTTTCTCCAGGACCAAGCAGGAAGTCAGTCCTCACTTATGGGACTCCCAAGCTCAAGGCTACCGGAGACCCTAAGCACAAAAATGAGCTCCCTCTAGCTCAGCAGCACAGAAGGATAGAATCTTCGCTGAATTATCACCCACCGGTAGCCCACATCCGGGATGGAGGGTAGGAGTTGCTCAGACCTCAAAGAGATTACGGAGGACTGCCTGTCCGAAAGCACTGTCCCTACGGGACTCCCTCTCGAGACAGTAATGGACCGCAAAAGTCTGGCTCGAAGACCAAGTAGCGGCCCGGCAGATGTCTGCCAGCGGAACAGAGCGGAGGTAAGCCACTGACGTGGCCTTTGCCCGAACGCAATGAGCCGTGACTCGACTTTCTAAGGAGAGTCCGGCTGCCCCATAAGCCCAAGAGATACAGTCCGCAACCCAGATGGACAGAGTACGCTTGGAGACCGGGAGCCCCAATTTATTGGGGTCAAAAGACACAAAAAGCTGAGCAGCTTTACGGTGCTCCCGCGTACGGTCAAGGTAGAAGTTCAATGCCCTTCTACAGTCCAGGGTATGGAGGACCGTTTCAGCTCGGCTGGAGTGTGGTCTGGGAAAGAAGGTTGGAAGTACCACCTCCTGATTGATGTGAAAAGGGGAGACCACTTTAGGCAGAAATTTTGGGTGAGTCCGTAGGACTACCCTATTTTTGTAGAACCTAGTGTAAGGGGGATCAGACACGAGGGCCTGCAATTCACTTACGCGCGCCTAGCGGAAGTGAGGGCTATCAAGAACAGTGTTTTCCAAGACAGAAAACGGAGAGAACAGGTAGCCATAGGTTCAAAAGGCGGACAGGTGATCCGCTGCAAAACCACATTCAGGTCCCAGTCAGGCGCTGGCGGGCGCAGAGGTGGTTTAAGTAGAAGGAGACCTCGGAGAAACCTCGCTACGAGAGGGTCATTGGAGAGAGGTCTGCCGTCCACCGGCACATGATGTGCTGAAAGAGCACTGAGGTGAACTTTGACGGAGTTGGACTTAAGTCCCAGATTAGAGAGGTGCAGCAAGTACTGCAAGATCACCGACACCGGGCAGGAGAAGGGATCCTGAGACTGTTGGGCACACCAGACTGCAAAGCGACGCCATTTAAGGGCGTAGCATTTGCGGGTAGAAGGCCGTCGCGAAGCTAAGACGACCTCCTCCACCTCCGCCGGCAGGAGAAGGGGAGCAAGGACTACCCTCTCAGCAGCCAGGCCATGAGGTTGAGAGACCTGAGGTTGGGGTGCAGAAGGGACCCCTGATCCTGAGTGAGGAGATCCGGTTGTACCCCCAGAGGGATTGGATCCTCCACCGCCAGTTGCAGCAGGAGCGGAAACCACGGCTGCCTGGGCCAGCGAGGGGCCACCAGGATCATGAAGGCTTTGTCTCGGAGAACCTTGAAAAGAGTCCGAGAGACCAGCGGGATGGGAGGGAAAGCGTACAGAAGGCTCCCCGACCACGAGATCAGAAAGGCGTCCGCCGCCACCCGAAGGGGGTGTGGCTGACGAGAGCAGAAGCGAGGAAGCTGCCGGTTGTGAGGACTGGCAAAGAGATCCACCGTGGGGAGACCCCACTTGAGGAAGAGCTTCTGAACTACCAAGGGATCCAGACGCCACTCGTGCGGCTGGAGGACCCTGCTGAGTTTGTCTGCAAGGCAATTTTCTTGGCCCGGGAGATAAACTGCCTTGAGGAGAATGCCGTGACTGACGGCCCAAGAGCAGAGCTTCTGTGCCTCCCGGCAGAGGAGGAAGGAGCCCGTGCCACCCTGCTTGTTCACGTAGAACATGGCAACTTGATTGTCCGTCTGGACAAGGACGGACTGTTGGGAAGTCAGGTGGGAGAAGGCCTTGAGAGCTAGGCGGATCGCCCTGAGCTCCAGGAAGTTGATCTGCTGAGCAGACTCCCACGTGGTCCAGAGGCCCTGAGTACGTGCCTCTTGGCAATGTGCTCCCCAGCCCAGGAGGGATGCATCGGTGGTCAGCACCCGGGTCGGCTGAGGTGACTGGAAAGGCATTCCGAATATCAGGTTCGGCTGCCGGAGCCACCACCGGAGAGACGAGAGCAGCGGCTCGGAGACGCGCACTAGGTCTGCCAGGCCGCCTGTGGCTTGTCGCCACTGCTGGCGGAGACACCATTGAGCAGACCGCATATTCAGGCGGGCATTGGGGGTCACATGGACGGTGGAAGCCATATGGCCGAGCAGTCTCAGGAAGCGCCTGGCGGAGACCAGGGGCTGGCTGCGAAAGCGGTCGGCTAGGTCCATGAGCCGTTGAGCCCTGTCGAGCGGTAGGTACGCTTGTGCCCGAGGAGTGTGCAGCCTCGCGCCGATGAACTCGAGATCCTGTGAGGGGAGCAAAGTGGACTTTGCGAAGTTTATAACAAAGCCCAAGTGCTGCAGCAGAGTCACCGTGCGGCACGTGGCGTTGGTGACCTCCTGAGCGGACGCTGCTCTGATGAGCCAGTCGTCGAGGTACGGAAAGACATAGAGGCCGTGAAGCCGGAGATGGGCCGCCACGACCGCGAGACATTTTGTGAAGACTCGCGGTGCGGAGGATAGGCCAAAGGGCAGTACTCTGTACTGGTAATGATTTCCTGCCACCACAAACCTTAGGTATTGGCGGTGGCTTGGGTGGATGAGGATGTGCGTGTAGGCATCCTTTAGATCCAAGGAGCATAGCCAATCTCCCTGCTGGAGGTAGGGCAGAAGAATTCCAAGGGTAAGCATTTTGAACTTCTCCCGCACAAGGAACTTGTTGAGGTTGCGCAAGTCCAGGATGGGTCTGAGGCCCCCTGTTCTCTTTGGTATCAGAAAATACCTTGAATAAAAGCCTTGACCTCTCAGGTGGTGGGGCACCGGTTCCACCGCCTGTTCCTGCAGAAGACCTGCTAACTCCTGAAGGAGCAACTCCCTGTGCAGAGGGGGGCGCGAAGGTTCTCCCGGAAAATAGGAGGGAGGGACCTGATGGAAGTGGAGAAGGTAGCCTTCTCGCACGACCTGAAGTACCCAGGCATCTGCGGTGATGCTGGACCACCTGTGGCCGAAGTGAACCAGCCGGCCTCCGGTGCTGGGAGGAACCAGCGGGGGGGGGAGAGGCTATGCATTGTGAGTCAAAAACCCCCACCCTGCTGAGCAGGGGCTGGGGTGCAGGCTTGGGGGCTTGCTGCCTACGGGACCCGTTACCCCGTCCCTTGTCCTGCTGGCCCTGTTGGGGAGCTGCAGGGGCCTGATAATGGGGGTACTGTTTGTAGGCAGCCGCCTTCCTCGGGTAAAAGGACTTTTTTCCCGAGCCCTTCTTTTTCTGGGAAGGGGCGGAGGTCTTCCTAGAAAGCCTGGTCCTGGTGAGAGTCTCAGTCTCAATTTGTGCAGCCTTTTCCGCCATGGGCTTGCCAAAGAGGTTTTCGCCTCGGCAGGGGACATCGACCAACTTGTCCTGTACCCAGGGCTCAAGATCCGACGACTGAAGCCAAGCCTGTCGGCGGGCACCGATGCCGGCTGCGGCCACTCTAGCCGAGGCCTCAAAGCCATCATAGGCTGCTCGGGACATGAACTTTGAGCATTCCCGAATGCCCGTGGACAAGGCTAGGAACCTCCGCAAGGGCTCCTCGGAGAGACCAGCGGAGAATCCGGCTAGCTCTTTAGCCAGATCCCGGAGATACATGCCCATGTAGAGCTGGTAAGTCTGGACACGACATGCGAGCATAGAGCCCTGGAAGCACTTCTTGCCAAGGCCATCCAGGTTACGGGCCTCCCTTCCAGGAGGCACCGAGGAGTGCATCTTCTGGCTCTTAAGACGATGCATGGCCGATTCCACTACCATGGAATGGTGTGGCAGCTGTGCCTTCTGAAAGCCAGGGCTCTTGCGGACCCGATAGATAGAATCGACCCGCTTGCTCAGGACCGGCGAGGAGGCCGGACTCTCCCACATGCGGAAGAGTAGTCGTTCCAGCATAGGAGGAACCGGCACAGTAAAGTGCTCCCTCGCGGAAGAGTCATACTGGAGGGCGTCGAGCTCTTCGGCTCGAGGCTCCTCCTCGGGATCCGCAGGGAAGGCCAAAGCCTTGGCCATATCCCTAACGAAGTCCGAGAACCGGGCATCCTCCGGGGGGGACTGCTTCCGAGGCTCGGACCCCGGGGAGTCCGATGGGACACACCGAGTCCGGAAAGAATCAGGTGACTCTTCCTCCTCAGACTCCCAGACCGACTCCGACGAGGACTCGGTGGGGTCGGCCCGGGCAGGATGCGGCGCCAGCCGCCCCGACGTCGAGGGAGTCGGCGTCGGCGACCTCGGTCCCGAACGGGAGGCCGAGGGTGACCTCGACCGAGGATCGACTCGAGTTCTCATTGACTCGAGGATCGGCTCGGTCTCCGGGGTCGACTTGGACGTCGACGTCCCGGCGGTCGGGGCAGCGGCGCCAGCGAGGCCAGCAAGCAGTGCCCGCTGCTGGTCCATGAAGGCAGACAGTCTGCTCTCCAAGGCCGTCAACCTGAGTCCGAGCTCAGGTGACCCAGCAGCCCCCGACTCGGGCCCCGACGGCGTCGGGCCCGACGTCGGCTGTCGCGGAGGCGAGTCCAGAAGGACTACAGGACTTACCCGGGCAGGCAACTCCGACTCCAGGCGAGGTCGCTTCGGGAGATGTTCCTTCTCCAAGGACCCGGGGCGGCTGTCGGGGCTATGCGACCTGGCCCTCGCGGAGCCAGGAGCGTCCACCGACGCCGCCCTCGTGGTTGTCCCTTCCGACGATGGTCCCCGGAGGGAGAACCCCGGTCGGAGGAGCTCCGGCGACGGTCCGAGCTGGAGCCCTTTGACACGGAGGCCTCCGACGAGGTCCGGGTACGGCTGGGGTCAGCGAAGATTCTCTCGCGCTGATGCCGCCGACTTCTCAACGCCTTCGAGGACAGTTTGCTGCAGGGCCCACAGATCAGTTCCTCATGATCCGGGCCCAAGCAGCGGAGGCAAAAGTCGTGTGTGTCGGTTAGTGACATATTTCGGTCACACCGACCACACCGCTTAAAGCCACTGGCAGCCATCGGGGGAAAAAGGGCCCCTGCGAGGTCAAAGGACCGGGCTGCCAGGGAAAACGAAAATGAAAGCTGACTAAGTCAGAAAAACCGAAAAAACGCTAGAGGACTCGAGACCGGCGTCGCGAGTCCGGGCGGGAAAACGATCGGCGTCGAACCGAAAGAAAAAAGTATAAAATAAAGAGGAAAATCAACTTTTTCGCGGGGACAAGACGGGGACGTCTGCAGGGCTCCGCGGAAAAAAAAGAAGACTGGCTAAGATGGCACCCTCGGGCGGGAAGACGACCGCGCATGCGCGCTGCAATTCCCAAAGGCTTTCTTTGAAAGCTGGGGAAAATTGCTCCGCGAGGGCTCCGTCGGCGCCGACGTCACCCATAAGTGAGGACTGACTTCCTGCTTGGTCCTGGAGAAAGTGTAATTTCCATTTCCTTATTGGTCCTACAGTTCAGTCCTCCACCACTGGGATGTACCAGAGCAGTAATCATTGGGAGGGACCTATCCAGTCGGCTCGGCCCCTAAACGAACAGAGCAGGCACCGACCCCAGCCCGCTCCTCACGTCAACAGGCGGTAAGCCAACCAGGAAGACACGACCGAGAGCCCACTTGGATCCTCTTCACTGGTGAAAACAGCACAGAACTCTGCCCCAAGCAGCGCTAGTGCTTCAGAAAGACAAACTTGCCATCGCAAACACACTGAACGCCCTAGAAACAGACCTACTGAGAAGGCTACCGGAGCTCCGCCTGAAAAATCTGCTTGAGCTCCCCCTTGGCTCTCGACCCCACCAGGGTGTCAAGTGTTAGCAACCGCTGCTCTCCCGCAGAACCCGCCTCCACGGAGGGACAGGCAGCGAAGAGACCTCCCAGAAAGCGATGGAACCTCACCTAAGGTCCAAGGAACGCAGGTTACAAGCAAAGTGTTCTTGCGTAAGTCCCAAACCGACAACTAGACAGGCACAGCCGGATTCCACGAGGGAGAACGGAACCGAGGTCCATCCAGACAGAGGTGGGAAGCAAAATGAGGGAAATGGAAAAACCACCAGCGTCAAACACCCTATTTGTCACACCTCTTAAGGGCTTTATTCTTTGCAACACAAAGTAGCTCTACAGCTATGTCCTGGACCAGTTGGAGTCTTTTTAATTGAGAATGTGGAATGCAGCTAAGCAATGAGTTGCAATAAACCAAGCGTGATCCACCAAGGGATATAAGAGGGTGTCAAGTGCCCCAGAGTCCAGCGTTGTTTCAGAAGATATGGAGTCTTACATGGTGTGACAAAAAAGAAAGGAGGCTCTGGTAGCCATGCCCACGACGCAATGCCAGTAGGACAACCGCTTACATCACCTGGATATGCCCTCCGGAATTGGAGGAACCATGCAGAAGTAGCAATCGCCGACATGATCCATGGGCCCTCTCCAGATCATTGGAACCGCAAAAGACTTTGATGGTCTTTTCCCATCCATCCACAGCCTGAGATCTGCTACACATGTATTGCAGCATATGTGTGGCGCCTAGCTTTTATCCTGATCTTTTATTCTGCAGCCAAAATATAAATTGTAGGCTTTCTGAACCGCCACAGTCATATGCCATTTTTGTGATGTAAAAGTCACATCACCACAACTAGAGCAGAAATTATCTGCATGATTAACACCAGGACGAGGAATCGCCAAATATGCTGTGAGTGACCTATCGGTATAAAATAAAGATGTCTTTTTTATTATTTTTTTATTTTTTTTATTTTTTTTATTTTTTTACTGTCAAGCGAGGCAAATTTAAGTAGTGACTGCATCAACTGGTTTTGGACAGTTATTTCGATTGGTTGCAAGTAAAGATTATGCAAGCTCACGCAAATGTTGCAGAATACACTGGTAATGGTTCCCACTGACTAATGAAGAGCACATATCTTAGCAACCAGACCCAGTCGGCCATTTTCACTATGACCTCTGAAAGGCATAGAATGGACCGGGCCATGGCCCCGTACCAATGCGTCGACGCTATCCAGTAGCCTCATATGTCCTCTGCTAAACATCGACCCGTCGCCGCAGACTGACAGGTCACCATGAGGTCCAATATGGGCTGACCGCATCTGAGCACACGCGGCGCGCACACCGCCTGATGCAATCTCACTCCTCCGGCAAACACTCGGACCCCGCTAAGGACATTCGCCACCAGTGTCCCCACCGAAACGCAGGCCGCCAAGGCTTCAACCGCGCACGCTGTCCCTTCGCTCGGGCCACCCTGACCACCCGACCGACTCCACCCTGCCAATCGAAATAGGCCACCATCCCGGAGATCTCAGACAGCACCTACAGTGCTCGATCCGCTACCGTGTCCGTGAACGCCTGCCACGGCTGACGTACCGCGTACCATTCCAGTCAGATGATGGAACACTGGGCGTGCTGCGTACACTAAAATGCCTTGTACATAAAGGATCCCCAAAATGTAGCTGAGTCTAACCACGCTCCGGCCAAGCTCCCGGAAGAAAGGGACAGAACCTTATAAAAAAGAAGTGGGGACAATTAGGAAGGCTTTCCTGTTTGATTATCTTTTTTTTTTTTTTTTTTTTTTTTACAACTCCATAAGGGCCACAAGGCACACAACCGAACAGGGCATTGTCCAGAGAACGCAAGGCCCCTCCTCCAGGCTGACTCCACAGCCTAAACCGGCAGTCACCTTGGCTGATGCCGAGCAGCGCGGAAGCCAACTTGTAAGCCCAGCATATGAAGTATGCCTACTAGTACAGCATTCCACAATGGAGGGACATGTAACCGGACGTCTTTGAATATGAACCTACAGATATCCCGCGCTTGCTCCAAGACAAGCACTGTGCAGCCTACTGGTCTTCTCGGAGCACCGCCACGACCCGAAGACCTAAACCGGCCAGCAAAAGACGACGTACACTGGGCCCGAAGGAACCTGGTTGAACGGATCCCAGCACTCCCTGTATCGTTAGGATCGGAGCCTCCCCCCAAGGACTCAGCCCTGGCTGGAACCGGCTGAGCATAACTCCAGGCCCTGCGGCGAGCCCCCACGAAGAAGTGGGACGCAACGATGCCTTGAGGAAAGGGAAGGCCCAATGGGTGAAGCAAGTTGCTAGCCGACCAAGGGAGTAAACCCCACACGCGCACCTCAACGGAAGGTCGGAAGAACCGAGGATTCTGGTCCCACAGGTGCGCCTGCTAGCCTTTAACATACACCTCCGCAGGTACAAAAAACTTAAATTGTGAGCACCTTCAGGGGTAAGGGGAATAGACGACAGCCTCCGACTGTTGACCACCTTGTCTTGCACAACAGACAGCAGCACCCCACCAAACAAATGATTGGGAATATATGACCTCAGAACCCCAAGACAGAGGTAAAACAGTAGAACGTGCAGTGGACGTGAATTTCCAGATCTGCTAGCCCCCCTGCCCACATTGAGAAGAGGCAGAGAAGAACTGGACCGGCGGATCTGGAGGTGTGCCTCCTGGACAGCCGGGCCACCGAAGGGAAAGCTGATGACTGAGGCCCAAACTCCTCAGGACGGCCCCGTCTTGCATTGGCAACCCCATGCAACACCATGACAACCCCGCTCACGATATCCCAAATCTCTGTCATTGCTGCAACAATCACCTGAGCATGAGATTACAGACGGAACATGGAAATGCAGACGCACTCAAGGAGAGTGCACCTAAGAAGTATGAGCCTATCCAACATCCAGCACCACATGTCCAGGTGTCCCACTCCTGTCACCCAAAACACAGGACGCTTGAACCTAGGTGACCGTCATAGCAAAGACAGGGAGGCCTGACTGCCGCTATCAACCCTTCCAGGACCCTGGAACACTAAGCCCCGGACTGTGCCATCCAGCAACACTTCTCACGATCCCCAGCAGGGGCCTTTCCCCAGATGGCCCAGATGGGCAGTGTTCCCGCCAAATGGGCAAGCTGCGCTCTGATAACATAGTGCAGAAAACCAAATCAAAGTGTCTTAACCTAGCTAATTTTTGTCTAATAGTGATCATTCATAATATCAGCCAGGCTCAATCATAACATTAGTATTAATGATCTCTAAAGATTGAAGAGTTACTAATGTAACTTTTTTTTTTTTTTTTTTTTTTAAAGAGCTTCAAAGGCGATCTTGGAAACTACAGACCAATGAATCTGAGTTCAGTGCCAGTTAAATGATAGAACTTGTTCTGAAAAGCAGCACCAAGCTGTCTTTTCAAAGGGTTAATAAACATGTGAGCAAGCCAAATGATATGTATCTGGATGTTTTAGAAGGTACTTGACAAAGCCCCTTATAAACTTCTCCTGGAGGAAGGAGATGATGTGCTATTATAGAATGGGAAATGGATCAAAAACAGGAACACAATAGGACTAAATGGCCAGTTTTCTCACAGGAGACCCGTAAATAGTGGAATGTCTCGGGATCTGCACTGGAACTGGCATCTGGTAACATCTACTGCACTGAAATGATCTGGAAAAGAGATCAGCAAGCATGGCGATCAAATTTGCAGATGGCATAACGACATTTAGAGGCTGTCCGCACAATTTCCAAGAGTATAAACATGGAAATAGCATCCTTATGTAAATGACAATTTCAGAAAGGGCTCAATTTGTAGGTGGTTGTGCCGCCGATGACCCTGAATGGCCAAATCCTAGCACGGAAACCTGCTGCTGACAGACGTCGCTAACTGCCAGAATGCAGACAAAGGTAAAGGCACCCCCCAAGAAGTAAAACCCAAACCAATCACATTGCATTCAAAGAACTATAAACTATCATGAAATTAAAAGGAAATTAAAATTAAAAGGAAATTAAAATTAGAATTAAAATTAAAAGTAACAGCAAAAGGAAGTCCTTATCTGGGTGTAGCCGCGTGGAACAGCGTCGTCTGCTCAAACGCGGGGCTGCTCCGCTCTCCGCCACGAGGCCTCAGCCCTGCCGAGAAAATGGCGCCAATCCGAAGCAGGCCCGTTTGGAGCCAAACACCACAGAGGCGGCAAGAGCTCAGAGCCCCTCCATGCGGACTCGAGAGACTCCCTTGTGGCGTCGGGATGCAGCAGTTACCCCGCTGTAGCTGCGGGGTGAAGAGCTGTCCAGACACGCTGCTGCCTCGCGCCACCAGAAGTAGCAGACGCTGCGAGCCCCGGCCCACCGGCTAAAGAACCTCGAACGGCCTGAGGCTCCCGCCGCGATGGGAATCTGCCGCATGGACACTGCCAAAATGCAGGTGTTCCACAGAGCTCTCCCCCGTACAGTCCTGGGGGAGAGATCATCACCGGGCACAGAGACCGAAGAATCCCAAGCAGAGAGGCTAGCTGGCAGCGTGAACTTTGAAAAGGGACAGAACCCCCCTTTACACTAAGGCAGACTAGGTGAAAATAAATAAAGTAAAAGTAAATGAAATTAAATGAAAATGAATTCAATTTACAGGATTACACCTAAAGAAGGGCAAAAGAAATGCAAGGTAAATCAAATCCTGACTAACTGCTCCTAAACTGCTTCTCAAGTGAGCCCAGCACCTAGGCTCACTACGTCCTCATGCTGCATGGAGACTGGACACACTGGGGGATCATGGGAGAAGACCAGCAGGATATACCCGGTGATGTCACAAGTTTGACTTGTCCAGTCTCCATGTTGCAGGAGGAGGTGCACTACCCAGTGGTGGAGGACTGAACTGTAGGACCGATAAGGAAAAAGAAATTTTCTGCGATGACAGGAGTATGTCCTGCCGGCTCCGCGGAAAACCGAAAACTGAGGAGAGACAGTTGGAAAGGCGGCAAGGCAACATGCAGGCGCTGTGGGATGCTCCCAAAAGCTTTCTGATTGGACGCTGGGGAGCGTTCCCGCGCAGGCTCCGTCGGTACCGACGTACCCATATGTGAAGACTCATTCCTGCTTGTTCCTGGAGATCAGCTTGTACTACATCTTCCGGTAATGAATTCCAGAGTTTGATTATGCATTGAATGAAAAAATATTTTCTCTTATTAATCTTAAACGGGTTACACTGTAGCTTCACTGCACGTCCTAGTCTTTCTACTTTTTGATGTCGTAAAGGATCGACCTACATTTACCCGTTCCACTCCATTCATTAATTTATAGACCTCTATCACATCTCCCCTCAACCGTCTCCTTTCCAGGTTGAAGAGCCCTAACCTTTTAAGCCTCTCCTCTTAGGGGTATTTATTTATTTAACTTCCTTCCATCCCCCTTTACCATTTTGATGGCTCTTCTCTGTACCTTTTTTAATTCTGCTATATCCTTTTTAAGATACGGCAACAGAATTGCACACAATATTCAAAGTGTGGTCGCATCATGAAACGATACAAAGGCATTATAATATCCTTTGTTTTATTCTCCATTCCTTTCCTTATGATTCCTAGCATTCTTTTTTTTATTTAATATTTATGTATTTTACAATATAACTCAAACATGCTTGTCAGAAAAGGAGGTACCATCCAGCAATAATACATCATCAATAACTAATACAAGAAAAGAAACATACTGGTCCACCTATAGTCCACATAAAGGGGGGGGGGGGGTAAGCAAAAGCAAAACACATGGTGAATGAGGAACCACCATGATTATTCCGAACAATAAACTTTAAAGAAAGAAAACAGATTAGCCATTGGACAGAAGAAAAATTCATTTAGCAAGGTACTTCAACCAAAAGCTGAGAGCTTAATCGGGAGCATCCGAGAACTAATAAAAGCAGATAATGCTTCAGGCTGATAAAATATAAATTTCTGAATTATACACACCACATTTACATGGAAAACGTAAATTATATGTCCCCCCAATCTGCAATACCCCAGATTTTAATAAAAATTGTCTACGCCTTTTCTGAGAGTCTCTGCTAATATCAGGAAACATTGAAACTTTTACCCCATAAAACAAGGAAAAACGCTTTTTAAACAATAACTTTAGCAGCCACTCGCTGTCGGAGACCAAAGCAAGAGAAACCAACAACGTAGACACTTTGATAGAGCTTTCAGTTAGAGAAACTAACAAATCTGAGACATTTAATACATCTGTGGTCACATCATCTATATTAGGACCTGTCTCCTTATTTGACTGAGGCAAATAGAAAACCTTCAAAATTGGAGACATTAAATCAGTAGGCACTGCTAACACCTCAAGTGGAAACTTTTAGAAAAGTTCCAACGCAGTAAATCCTAGTATAATGGGGAAATGCAACACTCAGGTATGCAACTCTTGCAACATTCTCCAGGCCTTCCATCTTTGCACAAAGATGATTGTTATCCTTAAGAGCCACATTAGTCTCGGACAGAAAATCCAACTTTTGATGTGTTTCTTGAGCTTGTATTTTAAGATGGACCACATCAATACAATAACTCTGTACCTTTTCTTCAATCTGGCACACCCTCGCTGAGGACCCAGTCACCTGGGTAGTGACAGCAGCAGATAGCGAAGTAATTGCAGCCCATATACTGTCTAACATTATTATCTTGTGGCGAACTAGATCAAACGAAGAAACAGGGACTTCAGTGGCAAATAAAGTACCTGTGGCTTGAGACAAGGGTTGCAGATCCAGCTGTTGGGAGCCAACTGCCGCCAAAACAACACCGGAGTCCTTGCAAACTCTCTCCGCATCAACCTCAACTGCTTCCCGCCCCACCCCAGCGGAGACACTGCATTCCGGTTCACTTGCTGGGGAAGCCAGAGAAGAGAGCGGAGAAGACGCCGGGGGCTGCAGCAGGGTCCTTGCACCAGGAGAGAGCATGGTGTCCAGGCACTCCGGAGAATTTGCATCCTCTTGCAAACCTCCAAGCCCGGCTCTAATCTCCTGCATCATTCCTTCAGTTAACTGCACGAACTGATCCATGGGGCCAATGACGGTTTCGGGCGGGAACACCCTCAACTTGCCCTTCCGTTTCAGCATGATCTTGCTCGGCGTTCACGCCGGTGGCCATCTAAGTTAGACCATTCTCCCTGTGCCAGATTCCTAGCATTCTATTTGCTTTCTTGACTGCCGCTGCACACCGGATGGAAAGTTTCAAAATGTTACCCACAATGACGCCTAAATCTTTTTCCTGTGTGGTGGCTCCTAATGTGGAACCTTGCATCATGTATCCATAGTTTGGATTGATCTTTCCTAAGTGCATAACTTTGCACTTGTCCACATTAAATTTCACCTGCCATTTGAATGTCCAGTCTTTCAATTTTTCCAAAGTCCTCCAAAAAAAAAAAAAAGCTCTGCAAACCAAGATTTGAGACAGAAAACATTCCCCCGATGAGTTCTGGACTAGACTAGAGGGGTTCCAGGAAAGAAAATTAGCAGGTAAGGTCTATTTTCATCTTACAATACGTCCTCTTCCAGTTCAGTCCAGACAAGTGGGACATAGTACTAACAATGGGTGGGACTCTGGCCTGTAACACCTTGACTCCAAATGCCACGTCCTGCCGGGCCTGTATATCTAGATGGTAATGTCACACAAAGGAATGAAGGGACGACCAGGTCGCTGCCTTACAAATGTCCTGAGGAACCACCAAGCTGAGCTCTACCCGCAAGCCAAAGGGCACCTGGCACACTTTCAGCAGATATGCCGATGCAATGGCCTCTCGGATCCACCAAGAAATAGATGCCTTAGAAACTGCCTTGTCTTTGCGAGGGCCGACAAAGACAAAGAGCCTCTCCAAGCGCCTAAAGGTCTGAGACACCTTGAGATACCGCTTAAGCGCCCAGCAGACTTCCAGCTTATGAAGACAAGCCTCCTCTGAATCCCGTGACTCAGAGAAAGCTGGCAGGGTTGTCGCCTGATTAAAGTGAAAACTGGACACAACCTTAGACAAAAAGGAAAGCACCAGACAGGACCACATTTTCATAGAAAGAACCAAATAAGGCACCCTGCAAGACAAAATCTACAGCTCGGAAATGCAGCGGACCAAGCAAATCATCACCAGGAACACTATCTTCAAGGTCAAATTCTTCACCATGGCACTCACAAATGATTTAAAGAGAGGTGCCCCCAGGGCTGAGAGCACTAGACAGATGCCACGAGGGGATTACTGACTGATGCGGAGGGTGGCGATGTTTCACCTTGCGCAGAAAATGAAACACATCAGCGTGGTCCGCCAAGGTCTGGCATTGGACCCAGCCCCTGAAGTACACTAAAATCACTACCTGGATTGTCAAGGAGCCCAGCACCAAACCCTTGTCCACCCCAGCCTTCAGAAACGCTAGCATGTCAGGGAGCAAGGCCCCAAGGACGCGAAAGCCACGCTCTCTGCACCAGGCCTCAACAATATGCCAAACCAGCATGTGGGCCAGGGACATCAACTTTCTGTGAGACTGTAGTAAGGTAACAATAACCAGGGGTGAGTAACCTCTTAGTCTCTGCCAAAACCTCTCAAGAGCCAAGCCGTAAAAGAGAACCGACCCATGTCCAGCATCCGCACCAACCTCTGGGTGAACAATTCCACCTCCACCGGCAGTTGGAATGGCTCTGTAACCAGGAGCCACACAAGGTCCACATACCAGGGATGTCTACTAGGCCATTCCAGAGCAATCAGCCCTACTCTCCCTAGATGAACCTCTCTCTGCTGCAGGACCCAATGGGGGAAACAAAGCAGGACCACCCCCGGCCAAGGCTGAACCAGGGCATCCAGCTCCTCAGATATATGCATCCTGTGGCAGCTGAAGTGCTCAACCTTGGCATTCGACCCTGAAGCCATTAAGTCCATATCCAGCTGCCCCCAGCGAGTCACCACTCATTGAAATGTTGACTGAAAAAGAGCACACTCCTCAGGATCCAGGGAGGTACAACTCAAATAATCTGCCTGAACATTGTCCTTCCCAGCTACATGGGTAACAGATAGCACCAGCAAGTGGGCCTCTGCCCACTGCAGCAATGGGATCACCTCTGCCACCACCATTACGCTCCGGTGCTGTCTTGTCGGTTGATGTAGGCCATCATGGCATTGTCTGACAGCACCCTCACCACCTTGTGACAGAACAGAATGAACTCCTCCAATGCCAGCCACACCATCTGGGTCTCCAGGTGATTGTCCATTGGCTCTCCTCCGTAGAGCACTGATCCTGAGTCACCTGAGACAGACAATACCTGCCCCAGCCCATCAAGGCTGGCATCGGTGGTCACCAACAACCAATCCAGAGATTTGAGGGGTATGCCCACTACGAGCATGTCCCAAGCCGGTCACCAACACAGGCTTGTTCAAGCCTGCTGCCGAAGAGAGGGGTGAACTTTGATTGACTGCCATGGAGGGGACCAACACAACAGAAAGTGCCCCTGCAGGACCCTCATATGTGCAGGCTTGCCCAGGGCACAAGCTCCAACATGGCTGCCATTGAGCCCAGCACCAGGAGTTAGTCCCATGCCCACGAGTGGGGAATCCTCCACAACTTTAAGACCTGGGCCTGCAATTTCACGATCCTGTCCTCTGGGAGGTAGAACATACCCCCCTAAGGGTGTCAAACCATGCTCCCAGATATTACAAGGATTGAGATGGATCGAGACTGCTCTTGACCAGGATAATTATCCCACTCCAGCCCTGAAGAAAACAAATCACCTGCTCTGTCACATCGAGACTCTCCCAAACAATTTGGCTCAGTTCAACCAATCGCCCAGATACGGATGAACTAAGACCCTCTGCCTGCAGAAATCTGCTGCAACCACCACCATGACCTTGGTGAACACCTGAGGGACAGTGGCGAAACCAAAGGGCAAGGTCTGGAACTGGAAGTGTCCACTGGGTATCGAACCATAGAAACCGCTGGTGGATGGGGATGTGTAAATAGGCTTCTGTCAAATCCAGAGAGGTCAGGAACTCTCCCTGTAAGACCGCCACCATCACGGAGCACAAGGTATCCATGCGAAAACTTGATCACTTCAGGGCCCTGTTGACCCCTTTCAGATTGAGAATAGGGCGCCAAGATTCTTCCTTCATGGGAACCACAAAATAAATAGAATACGACCCCAAGTCCCAGTCTGCACACACAACTAGGAAAAATCGCCTCCAGGCACAGCAGGTACTCGAGCGACACTTCTATCGCCTTAGCCTTTTTGGAGGCCCAACATGGTGACATCAAGAAGGTGCCTGGGAGAGGCCTGGCAAACTCAAGGGCGTAACCATTCTTAGATCACCTTGAGCACTTAAGTGTCCGATGTAATTTAGGCCCAGGCAGGAAAGAACTTCTGCAGGCAGCCACCCAAAGGCTAAAGTCCCATCAGGGCCCCCACACCTTCTTTGGGGTGGGGGGCCTTAGGGTGTAATGGAGATGCCAGGAGCCCCTCCTCGACCCCCTCAAAACCTTCCACAAAAAGAAAAGGATCCCGCAGCAAGAACCAGGACCTCTGCGGATTAAATGCCCAAGTGGGTTGAAAATAAAAGTCGCAACCAGGACATCGCAAAGGGGCCACTCTGATACTCCCTTGGGTTTATTCCTCTGAGCACCTCGGAGTCCCCCCCAACTCCTTGACCAGTTTTTCCAGGTCTTTTCCAAACAGCAACTTCCCTGTAAAGGGAAGCCTGCTGAGTCTCGTCTTCGAGGCTATGTCTGCCGACCAGTTGTGCAAACAAATTAGCATGCATGCCAAGACCACCATCACCATGCCCTTGGCAGACATACACTGTGGGATCCGCTTCGTTTGGAATCCGTTGAGACCACTGGAGGCAAGCCTGAGCCATGTAGGCTCCATAGATGGCCCGCTGAAGGACTAGTGCCGATACCCCTCCCAAGCCTTGCTGCAACAAAAAGGCCTGGTGGAGCAAGAGGACAAACTTGGTGGAGGGGGGGGGGGGGGGGAGGCCTTAGGCCCCCACTCCTCACCATCACCACTGGTGCTCCTGGTGAGACCTCAGCCATCAGCTGCAAAAATGAGGGCTACATACTCTCCAAGGCTGATGTTCCCGATGTCTTCAAAATGGCAGTGGTTCCTGTCAAAACCGCAGTCCTGCCCACGACACAGAGGACACAAATCCATCAATCCCGTGGCCCACAGAAAGTCCCCAAAGCTCAAAAAGCCCTCCCTGGTGCCAATCCCAGATTTACCAGGTGCCACACTCCCATAAGCTCGCCACTGCTTCAGCAGCCGGTCTGAGCACTTCCTGCTCCTGCTTCATTGCTGTTTTTGGTTTGTTTTTGGGGGGGTTGTTTTTTTACTTTCAATGTACTGTACAGGAAAGCACAGTTACTTACCTGTAACAGGTAATCTCTGGGAACAGCAGGAATAAGTCTTCACATATGGGTACGTTGGTACCGATGGAGTCTGCGCGGGAACGCTTCCCAGCGTCCAATCAAAGAGCTTTTGGGAGCATCCCACCACGCCTGCTTGCTGCCTTCCCGCCTTTCCCAACTGCCTCTCCTCAGTTAAGTTTTAAAGCTGAGACAAAGAGAGAGAGAGAGGAAAGGAAAGATAGAGATACAACTCCTGGGGAGGTGGGTGGGTTGTGAAGACTTATTCCTGCTGTTCCCAGAGATCACCTGTTACAGGTAAGTAACTGTGCTATCTCCAGGAACAAGCAGGAAAGCACAGTTACTTACCTGTAACAGGTGATCTCTGGGAACAGCAGGAATTAGTCCTCACATATGGGTACGTCGGTACCGACGGAGCCCGTGCGGGAAAGCTCCCCAGCTTCTTAGAATAGAAGCTTTTGGGACCTCCCACTGCACATGCGCACTGCCTTCCCGCCTTCCTGAACAGCTCTCCTCAGTTTCGAGTTTATAGCTGAGTCAACAGAGAGAGGACAGGAAGATAGATAGATAAAAGATACAACTCCTAGGGGAGGTGGGTGGGTTGTGAGGACTAATTCCTGCTGTTCCCAGAGATCACCTGTTACAGGTAAGTAACTGTGCTATCTCCAGGAACAAGCAGGAATAAGTCCTCACATATGGGGACTCCCTAGCTTAGATGCATGGGATCCCCTGTAAAGGTTCGCCATCTTCGTATGGATCTCAGGCATCCATTCTGGGAAGGTGGGCAGGAGTTGTTTAGGAATGGAACAGGTGCTTGAGGACAGCCTGGCCAAACAAGGCATCCCGGCGGGAGTCCTTGTCCAAACAGTAATGGGCTGTGAAGGTATGAACCGAGGCCCAGGTAGCGGCTCGACAGATCTGATCTATGGAAACAGAGTGCAGATGAGCCATAGAAGTTGCCATGGCCCTCACATTGTGAGCAGTGACATGGCCTTCCAGAGAAATGTTTTTGCTCTGGTAAGCAAAAGAAATACACTGAGCAATCCAATTGGAAAGTGTACGCTTGGAGACTGGAAGTCCCAAATGGGAAGGATCAAAGGCCACAAAAAGTTGAGAAGACTTTCGATGTGGCTGAGTCCTATTAAGGTAAAAAGCGAGAGCTCTTTTACAATCCAGAGTATGAAGGTTCCTCTCTGCATTGGATGCATGAGGAGCTGGAAAAAAGACAGGTAGATATACCTCTTGATTAAGATGAAAAGGCGAGACCACTTTAGGCATAAAGTGGGGATTCGTCCTAAGGACCACCTTATCATGATGAAATCTTGTGTAAGGTGGATTAGCCACTAAAGCCTGCAGCTCACTGATGCGGCGAGCCGAAGTGACTGCAATGAGGAAGATGACCTTCCAGGAAAGAAATTTCAAGGAGGTGGAAAACATTGGCTCAAAAGGTGGCTTCATAAGTTGACCGAGCACTAGATTCAAATCCCATGCGACCGGGGGTGGTCTGATGGGAGGTTTAGTGAGAGTCAGGCCTCTCATGAATCTTGCGACAAGAGGATGAGAGGAGATAGGTTGTCCATTTATATGTTTCAAGGATGCTGCAATAGCACTTAAATGGACTCTTACCGAATTCGTCTTGAGGCCTGCATTGGATAGATGCAGGAGATAATCAAGAAGAGAATTCAAAGGAAGTGCCAGAGGGTCAAGACCCTGCTGAGCACACCAAATGGAAAAACGTTTCCATTTGAAAGCATAGGAACGCCTGGTAGAGGGTTTCCTAGAGGCAGAAAGGATATCTTTCACTGGTTGGGAAAGATGAAAGTCTTGAAGGCTTAAGCCTTCAGTAACCAAGCACTGAGGTGAAGGGATTTGGGGTTTGGGTGCCACAAAGTCCCCTCCTCCTGAGACAGGAGGTCTGGCGCAGCTCCCAGATCCAAGTAGGATCCCTGGGAGAGCTGTAGAAGTAGAGGGAACCACACTTGGCGTGGCCAGCGTGGAGCTATGAGGATCATAGTTCCATGATCCCTCTGGAGTTTGAACAGAGTCTTGGGAATCAAAGGAATGGGTGGAAAGGCATATAGGAATGCCTGATTCCAATTCAGGAGTTCTCCACTGAGCCTGTCTGCCCGAGAGTTTTGAACTCCTGGGAGATACACTGCTAGCAGGTGAATCTGATGCTCTCTGGCGAAGGCCCATAGTCTTAGAGCTTCGTTGCAAAGCGACAGAGAGCCCGTCCCTCCTTGTTTGTTTATGTAAAACATGGCCACCTGATTGTCCGTCTGAACTAGGACAGTGAGGTTGGCTAGGAGGGAGTGGAAGACCTTGAGGGCAAGGTAAATTGCTCGCAGTTCCAGAAGATTGATATGAAAGGGTGGTCTCCTGTAGAGACCAAGTGCCCTGAGTGGAGAGAGTTTGCAGATGGGCTCCCCACCCTGTTTGGGAGGCATCTGTTGTGAGGGTTGCTTGGGGTAGCAATGGTTGAAATGGAGCCCCCAACAACAGATTCTTGGTGGAAGTCCACCAGTGGAGGGACCAAAACAGACGATCGGAGGTTTGTATTTGGTCTGAGAGCGCTCCTGACGCCTGAGTCCACTGAGTGGCCAGGGTCCATTGAGCTGCTCTCATATGAAGACGAGCATAGGGCACCACATGCACTGTGGAGGCCATATGACCCAGTAGGCGTAGCATTTCCCTGGCTGTCAAGTGAGTGCTGGACTGAGCTTGGGAGGCCAAACTCAGGAGGCGCTGGCCTCGAACCTGTGGAAGGTAGGCCCTTGCAGTGATGGTGTCCAACTGGGCCCCTATGAATTCTAGAGATTGAGTAGGGATGAGTTGGGACTTGGGAAGGTTTACTACCAGTCCCAGATACTGCAAAAGGCTCCTTGTGTGGTCCAGGGAAATCTGGGCCTGTGACTGAGTTGGAGCTCGGATGAGCCAGTCGTCCAGATATGGGAAGACAAAGATTCCCATGCCTCTTAGAAATGCGGCTACGACTGCCATGCATTTTGTGAATACTCTTGGAGCAGAGGCTAGACCGAAGGGGAGTACTCTGTATTGGAAATGTTTTCCCTGAAACAGAAAGCGAAGATACTTTCTGTGGGATGGATGGATGAGTATATGTGTATACGCATCCTGTAGGTCTAGAGAACAAAGCCAGTCCTGACCCTGGAGGTAAGGAAGGAGAATGCCGAGAGACAGCATTTTGAAGTTCTCCTTGAAGAGAAATTTGTTCAATTCTCTCAGATCTAGGATTGGTCTGAATCCCCCTGTCTTCTTTGGAATGAGAAAATAAGGGGAGTAGAAACCGGACCCTTGTTGAGGAAGAGGAACCTCTTCTATGGCCCCTTGGGCAAGAAGAGAGGAAACCTCTTGACCCAACAGGGTTAGGAGAGATGGGGGAGAATTGAATGGTCTCACCATATGATGGGGAGGAAGGCTGGAGAAATGAAGTTTGTAACCCTCTCGAATGATAGAGAGGGTCCATTGTTCTGTTGTGATTTGTTCCCATCTGGGAGCAAAGTGAACCAACCTTCCGGGTATGGTGAGAGGTTCTGGTTGTGTTAGAACCAGAAGTGGCAAGTTCCCTAGGAGCAAGTCAAAACCCCTGAGGGGTTGGAGCCTGCTGAGCTACAGTAGCTGCTGCAGGCTTAGCTCGTGCTTGTTTGGATTGCTGACGCTTAGCAGTATAGCGAGGTTGAGAAGACTGCTGGCCAGTATTTGAAGCAACTCTGGCCTTCTTATAGTAAGGCCTTTTAAAAGACTTTTTCTTAGTAGGAATTGAAGTGGACTTTGAAAGTCTTTCCAAGGTGGCATTTTCAGCATCCATCTGGGTGGCTTTGATTTGCCACTCTTCCCCAAATAAGTTCTCACCTGTACAGGGCAGATTCCGTAAGCCATCTAGAACCCAAGGTTCCAGATCAGAGGCCTGGAGCCAAGCAAGACGTCGGGCTGCAATAGCAATGCCCGAAGCCCTACTGGCTCCCTCAAAGGAATCATATGCTGCCCTATTAGAGAACTTAGAAACCTCTAAGAGTTGTTTCACTAGGGAAAGGAATCCCTGCTTTTTATCCTCAGGGATAAAGGGGGCAAAATGCCGCACCTTTTTGGCAAGTTCCTCCAGGAACATGCCCATATAGAGACTGTAGGAATTAATCCTGGCTATAAGCATACTAGCCTGGAAAATTTTCCTACCAAAAGAGTCCAAAGTCTTACATTCCCATCCTGGAGGGGTGGAAGAGTGCCTTTTGGTACTCCTAATCTTCTTCATTGCAGACTTCACCACAATAGAGTGGTGGGGCAATTGAGTCTTTTGGAAACCAGGAGAAGGAGGGACCCTATACATGGTGTCCAACCTACGGGAATAAGGAGACAAAGTCAAAGGATTTTCCCAGAAATCCATCAGCCTTTGAGTATCCCAAAATATCCAGTTTTTTGGATCTGGGTTCCTTTTCAGAGGATGTGGTAATAGAAAGGGCTGTAGCCATATCTAAAACAAAGTCCTGGAAGGACAAATCCTCTGGAGGGGACATTCTCCTTTTAGGAGAAGAGGGCTCCTCAGGTAAGTTGAGTGAAAACTCAGCAGAATCATCAGAGGAGTGAAAATCCTCAGAGGAATCGGTGCTTTCCTCTAACGCACGATACGCGTACCGATCGGTATCGATATCGGGCGTATCGGGTATGGAACCGGTATGGTGCGAAAGCCCATACGGTACAGACTTGCGTTTAGAGGTGGACGGCCTCGATACCGGCATGGCGGACGATACCGGTATCGGGCCCGGAACCGCTGAAAGCGGAACCGATGGCGTTGCAGCTTTAATGAAAGCCATGACGGCCTGCTGCATGGACTGTACAGTATCGCCCATGGACGCCATAGCTGCCTGGATGTCGGTACCGGAGTGACCCGGTACCCCAGAGCAGGCTAACAGGTGATCTGTCGAGGCCGTAGCATCGATATCAACCTGAGACCCCTGAATTGGCGTTTTTGGAAGTTGGACTTCCCGCCGGGGTTGTTTGGCTGGGGCAGGGTCCTCAAGTTCTAAGCTAAGAGCCTCTCGATGCTTTGAAGGAGATTTGCTCTTTGAGGACTTGCCCACAGAAGGTTTGGTTACCTGAGATCCATCCGGAGAAGAAGACCTGGATGACTGTGATGCTGTATTCTCTGAAGCAAACAGCACATGGAATTTGTTGGCCCGGTTCTGCAGCCCACGTTTAGACATGTGGGAGCAAGATGGGCAGTCCGGTATGGAATGGTCAGGCCCCAAACATTTCAGACACCAGTCATGGGTGTCTGTGACTGAAATAACAGCATTACATTTGGTACACTTCTTAAATCCAGGGGCTGGCTTCTCCATGAGGAGAAATTGAGTAGGCCGAGAGGCCTCTCTGAAGTGACCAAAAAGCTAAAAAATAAGAAAAAAGAATTATAATTTTTTAAAGAAAGAAAGAAAAGACCGGCGATACCGGTATCGGTATGGGGAAGGCAGGTACGCGGTCTAAAGAAACAAATAAAATAACAATTTCTTCAGCGGTGACAGGAACACGACCTGCTGGCTCCGCGGAAAAAAGAGAAACTGAGGAGAGCTGTTCAGGAAGGCGGGAAGGCAGTGCGCATGTGCAGTGGGAGGTCCCAAAAGCTTCTATTCTAAGAAGCTGGGGAGCTTTCCCGCACGGGCTCCGTCGGTACCGACGTACCCATATGTGAGGACTTATTCCTGCTTGTTCCTGGAGATTGAGTCTTCACATATGGGGACTCCCAAGCTAAAATGCCTAGAGTCCCAGCATGTCATAGATTGGAACATGCTATACCTAACACCAGGCATCCTGAGGATGGAGGGTAGGAGTTGAGAAGAAATAGGTGCTGTGGAAAACAGCTTAACCTAGCATAGGACTGCAGACAAGAAGTCCATGTGTGGATGATAATTGTCATCAATGATACTGAAATGAAATATTGCAATATGGACCTCCCCTAACAGGATTTCACAGAAGTATGGAGGTTCATGGGATCTACTAGGGAACCCAGTAGAGGAACCTCGAAGAGGACCTCACTGTAGGAAAAAAACAGTGGAGGTCAGAATCCTGAAAGGTAACAGGTAACCCCAGTAAAAAAACTGGGGTAGTACAAAAACAGTGGGCCTTCAGCGGAAGGCTTTATGACAAAAGCCGAACTCTTTTGGCGGCAGAGTGGCTCACTCTTAGGAGCAAAAAGAGAAAGGCTAACCGATTTGGACAAACAGGCACAGTCCTTGTGGGGAGAAAGGGTATGGGAACCCCTTGTATCCCAAAAAAGAGAGGACAAAGGCCTGAGGCGTTAAAGCCTGTGATTAACTGAAGATCCGCAATGTCTCTTCTAACTGGGGTAAGCTAGGAGAGATATTGGAGCATGGAGAGCTTCAGAGGTACCTAAACCCTAAGGTTATGGTATAAAAGTTGTTGACTACCACAGGAGTGGTTGACTACCACAGGAGTGGTTGTGTGTGTGTAGACCCCAAACCTGCTGGATAGCATAGGTATGGGTAAAGCCCATCTGTCGGAATCATATAGCTATATGAGCATAGACAGTCAGATAGATATGTATCCACATACTCATCTATCTATAATAAAATATCTCGACAGATACACACACACACATATATATATACATATATACATATACACATACATATATACATATACACACACACACACACATATATAGATATATAGATAGACATAAGAATATATCTATAGTGAGATATGGAAGGGCATAAAATACACACAAAAGATAGATATGAATATGTAGGCCTATATATGGGTGTCTGCAATTAAACAGAGATATGCCTACAGCACGGTATTCACATAGGATATGTAGAGAGGAAAGATTAATCTAACAAGGAGGTGGAACCTACTTGAGAAGATATATAGAGAATCTATTCCTCCTGGTTATGATCTGCAAGGATGCTAGCTAGTGAAATAACCAGGATGGTTACGTGAAAAACAGAGGATAATATCAGTCTGCAGCCAGCAAGTCCCGAGTCTTCCAGAACTCTAGCATGATAAGTGGACAGAAGACGCATAGAGATGAGATACCATGTTGACCTGCTTAAGGGCAAAAAGTATCATGCGTTCTTAACATGAGGACGAGCTGCAAGGAGAAAGAGCATATCCACGATTGGGAATACTATGGACCAAAGCAGGGAATTGGCAACTCCTTAAGCTTTCACGTAAGTGAAGGCCTATGTCCTTTATATCAAAAAGGAGATAGTAAGAGAAGGGAGAACCCTTCTAGTCATGGGAGACATGACTGAAAAGCCTTTTCCAACCATCTAGGATAGCTGTTGGAGAAAAAAACCCATGCTCTCTAGCAAGGGCCCATAGTGGAAAGCTTCTCTGTAGAACTGCAGAGAGCATGATCCAGGAGAATGAGGAGATAGAACTGGCTGCTGGAGAGCCAGTATCTCTGCCAACTATGCTGCCAAACCCAGGAGAATGGAGATGGCAGAAATAGAAGACAATCCAGAAAGCTTGTAGTGAGACAATCTCCAAGATAGATGAAAGCACTGACTTGGAGCCACTACTGAGACTAGACAGAAAGTTAGTGGAAGACAAATCTGGTTGTTTGTGGACAAGAACCAGTGGTCCAAACATTAAGGCTCCGGCATAGGCAGCTGCTAGCAAGACAGCAGAAAGAATCTTACTGTTTAAAAACAGAAAGGACAGAACAGGAGTAGAAAACTCTGGACATGTCTGATAAGCTGCCCCAAAGCAAGATTGAAACAGAGGAGTTAACTCAGAGAGGAAAACTCCGCACTGGAAAGTGACAAAACTAGAGAGGCTGAAGAAAAAGCCCTCCAGTGAAGTAATTCCGCTCTTACAGAGGAAAAAGCTTGGTAAGAGGGTGAAGAGAATGGAGCTGAAGAAGACTTACCAAGTAGTAAGTCTATAGAAAGGAAAAAATACATGCTGGCACAGGAAACTATCATTTGATAGTGGTTAGACCTCTTTCCCTAGCAGGAAGAAGAGGAGAAACCTGTGACCTATAGGCATGAACATCCTGACAGCTCATAGAAATATAGAAAAAATGGAGATCTTTTGGAAAGAGATCCATGTCTAGTGGTTAGGATGAAGCGGTGGATTGCCTCTATTGAGAAGAAGCAAACTGCAGATTCTAAACCCCGAGAGTCACAAGCATCTGATGATTGATCAGAAACCCTGCGGTTGCTGGGTTTGCTGAGCCTGGTGAAAGGTTGGATTCTTCAGATCAGGACAATGCCTCCCCTGTTTGGGAACATCTGTATGATGGGCAAGTGATGAATAAAACCTCCTGTGGGAAGAAAGTTTGGTAGGACATTTCCTACCTACTGGGACAGGTGGTGTAGAACAACCCCTAGGAACAGGTAAATCAGTGGACAACTGAGTAACCTGACGTAAAGACTCCTTGTTGAAAAGATTTTTTCCAGTGCAAGGAGTATGTCCCAGTCTTTGTTGTGTCCATTTGTCCAAGTCTGAAGCTTGGAGCCAGGCTCTACGTCGTGCCCCTATAGCTATAGCAGAAGTCCTGCTAACAGACTCAAAAGAGTCTAGGGAAGCACGAGAAAGAAACCAAGAGATATTCTGGATATGTGTAAACAGTGAGGAATAGTCTGCACTCTTGGAATCTGGAAGGAAAGGAGTCAAAAGATGTAATTGCTTTGCGACCTCCTCAAGAGATAGACTCATAAAAAATATATGAGAGAATTCTTGCAGAAAGCATAGATGTTTGGAAGGTTTGACGTCCAAAGGCATCTAGTGTTTTAGACTCACGACCTGGCGGATAAGAAGAGTGCTTTTTCTTACTCTTTACCCGCCTCGTTGCTGATTCCACTACTATGGAATGATGAGGAAGTTGAGTCTTTTGAAACCCTAGAGAGGGGGGCACCTGATATAAGAGATCAGCTGCTCTGGAAGGTGGGGGTACCCTTAAAGGTGTTTCCCACATTCCTAGAAAGAGATCCTGCAAGGAATGATGCAAAGGAAGCATTATGTTCTCCTTTGCTTTGGTAGAAACAGAGCCTTGTGCAGGATCATGTCCTGGGATAGGAATGGCAAGAGATCTTGCTATATCCAGGAGGAAACTCTGAAAGAGGGATCCCCGACAGGAATCTCCCTTGGACAGGTTAGATCTGAAGAACTAGCCTGAGCACCGACAGAGCTATCCAAATATATAGGAATAGAAGATCCTGCACAGTGCAGTGTGGAATGCTTAAGGGATGGTCGCCGGTACTGGCTGTCAGGAGCAGCGACCGTCATTACCACATTGTCCATGCCAGGTATCGACTCCAAGCTTGGCATAGAAGGGAGTGATCCTGTTGAAAAAAGCATGGCAGGAGTTGGCCACGATGCTACTGTGGATACCGGTACCGATGTCGGAGTCGAGCCCGACAGACATCGGAGCAGTCATCGGTGACAGTTCAATCGATACCGAGGTAACCAAAAACCTCCGGTTGCTATCCTCGGTACCGAGCCACCGGTATCGATCAGTGTCGGTACCAAAGCGTATTGGTACCCAGTCTTCCAGACTAGAGATCGATTCCAAACTCGGCATCGAGGGCAGAGAGCCTGATAAGCGAAGCATGGAAGGCACCGACCGTAAGGGTAATGAGGACATCGGTACCGACTTCGGTACCGTGTCTGATACCAGTGAATGAAGGTCAACCAGTGGCAACTCAATCGGCCTCGGGGGAACCGAGAGTTGCGGATCCGAATCATCGGAACCGAGCCTTCGGTACCACCGAGAGCCGGTACCAAGGTGAGTCGGTACCCAGTACTCCAGACTGGAGATCGATTCCAGACTCGGCATCGAAGGAAGCGAGGCTATCGATGCAGGTCTGGAGGGTACCGACGACGGTGGTAGAATCGGTGCTGGTACTGATAATGGAAAGTCAGTCTGGAGAGTATCCACTGGTCCCGAAGGCACCGAGGACGCCAGATGACCATCCCTGGTGAGGAGTGTTTCATCCAACACCAGTGCCGATGTCAGGGTATCGGTACCGCTCGAAGCGGATATCACCACCGGACACGGCTCAGGTATGTCCTGTGAGGGGTGAACCCCAGGAACAACCTGAAACCCCTGAAAGGCTTTGGAGACCGAAGACTCCCGCCGGGGTTTTGAAGCCAGTGGGCCCTCGAGGGCAAGGCCGGAGCCGTCTACATGCTGTGCATGAGATCTACTACTCGAGGGCTGGCTAGTCTTAACAGACTGTTTGTGGGTTACCTCATCCTGTGTAGAAGAAGAAAGGGACGGTGCCCCGAAGTTGGAGGGAAACCGTGTATCGAGGGAACCTCGATATTTAAGACCTCTTCTCACCAAACTGTTATCAGGACTCAAGCAGGTTAGACACCGACTTCGAGGGTCTAAAAATAAAGTTGTACCGCCACAGTTTGAACATTTCTTGGAGAAAGTGGCTGGCGGTTCCATGAAGGAAAAAGAAGAGGCCTAAAAGGCCTAAGAAACCGTGGGACACTATGAAGAAAAAATCTCCCTTGGAAAAGGAAGATTTTACAAGAAAAGAAAACACCGGCGGTACCGGTGGCGTCGGGAAAGACAGCCGCGACCACAAGAAAACTAAAGAAATAAAACAAGAATTTTCTGCGGTGACAGGAGGACGTCCTGCCGGCTCCGCGGAAAACGAAAACTGAGGAGAGGCAGTTGGGAAAGGCGGGAAGGCAGCACGCAGGCGTGGTGGGATGCTTCCAAAAGCTCTTTGATTGGACGCTGGGAAGCGTTCCCGCACAGACTCCGTCGGTACCGACGTACCCATATGTGAAGACTCATTCCTGCTTGTTCCTGGAGATTCTACACTACTCCTTGTCTCCCTCCCAAGAAATGGGGAGGACAACAGGAGGAACAGAGAGAGAGATAGCATAGTTACTCACCTGTAACTGTGTGCTCAGGGGACAGCAGAAATCAATCCCCACATATGGATGACGTCGGCACCAACAGAGCCCTTGCGGAAGCATCCCCCCCAGCTTTCAAAGAAAGCCTTTGGGAGATGCCACCATGCATGCGTGGTTCCCTTCCAGCCCAAGGGTTACATCTTGCTCAATTAGAAGACAGCAAAATTAAAAGATAGTAAAGGAGCAACTCCAAGGGGAGGAGGGAGGGTTGTGAGAACACCCATTACAGGTGAATAACCACGATTTCTTCAGGAACAAGCAGGAAGTCAATCCTCACATATGGGACTCCCCAGCTATTGGCTACCGAAAGCACACAGCAAAAATAGCGGCTCCCTCATGGAGAGCCGCAAGCAGCAGCAATTAGCCTGTGTATACAGACCACAGTAAGACCCCTGTGTCCAATGAACCAGCACTCCGGTAGCCTGAACATAGAAGGGTCGGAGGGTAGGAGAACACAGAAGTGTCGGAGGATAGGAGATCCCTAAACCCAAAAAGGATTACGGAGCACAGCCTGGCTGAAGGCACTGTCCCATCAGCACTCTCTTTCCAGGCAGTAATGGGCTGCAAAGGTATAGACTGAAAACCAGGTGGCAGCCCAGATGTCCACCTTCGGGACAGAGCGCAAGTTTGCCACAGAGGCTGTCATGGCCCTGACATGGAGCGCAGTGATGCAGCCTTCCAGCAGGAGCCTTGCCTGCTCATAAGCGAGGACGGTACAGTCCGCCACCCAGGTGGACCGCGTACGCTTGGTCACCGCCTCCCCCAGCTTACTGTGGTCGTAGGAGACAAAAGGTCAAGCAGCTTTGTGGTGGCCCCGAGTGCGTTGGTTATAGGAGGACAAAGCCCTCTTACAGTCCAAGGTGTGAAGGACCATCTCCGCATGACCGGAGTGAGGTCTTGGAAAGAAGGTAGGGAGCACCACTTTCTTGGTTGAGATGGAAGGGCAACACTACCTTCGGCAGGAATTTGGGGTGTGTACAAGTCACAGAGGCGCTTCTGCCACCAGGGCCTGGAGAACGCTAACTCAACAAGCGTGACCAGGAAAACCACCTTCCAAGAGAGATAGCAGAGGAGGCAGGTAGCCAGACGTTCGAAGGGCAGGCGAATGAGCTCCCCAAACACCACGTTAAGGTCCCATTCGGTTGCCGGAGGGCGAACTGGAGGCTTCGATAAGATCAGGCCCTGAAGAAAACGGGACACCAATGGCAGGACCGAGAGCAGCTTACCATCCAAGGCACTGAGATGCACCTGGACGGAATTCGACAAGCCCAGAGAGGTGGAGAAGGTACTGTAACACCAGAGCCACCAGACAGAAGAAAGGGTCAGACCGTGATCTGCGCACCAGAGTCTGTGCCACTTAAGGGCGTAAGACTTCTTAGTAGAGGCCTTGCGAGAAGCCAGCAGGATGTCCTCTACCTCAACCGGAAGGTTGAAGAGGGCCAGAGTAACCCTCTCAGCAGCCACAGGGACCTGAGATTGGGGTGCAGGAGAGCGCCTCCCTCCTGAGAAAGCAGTCCCGAGTGGGGATGGGGGTGTCCACTGTCAACTGTAGAAACAGCATGAACCATGGCTGCCTGGGCCACCGAGGAGCTATCAGGATGAGATAGGCCCTGTTGCGGAGGGTCCTGAACAAGGTCTTGGCGATCAGCGGGGTAGGAGGAAAGGCGTACATGAAGCCTCCCGACCATGAGACCAGGAACATGGCCACTCCATCACGGGTTCTCCCCAGAGCCTGAAAAGCTGACTGACTATCCTGAGGTCCAGTTGCCACTCGTGCGGTTGGAGAACTCTGCAGAACCACTTGGCCAGCTAGTTGTCCTGACCGGGCAGGTACACTGCCCGCAGGAAGACAGCTTGTCAGATTGAGTACGAGCAGAGGGCTAGTGCCCCCTGACGAAGGGCACGAGACCCCATGACCCCTTGCTTGTTCACTATAACATTGCCACCTGGTTGTCCATCTGGACCAGAACCGGCTGGTGACACAGGTGGTGACAGAAAACCCTCAGGGCTAGGTGTATGGCTCGGAGCTCCAGGAGATTGATTGGCTGGATGCTCTCTTCCGGTGACCAGTTGCCCCGAGTAGGGAGGCATCCATGGTGAGGACCCTGGAGGGGCTTGGGCCTGAAAGGACATGCCTGCCTCGAGATGCTGAGGAGACTGCCACCAGACCAGGGAATCCCCCAATTGGGGAAGTCACAGAAACCCTGTCCCGTAGGCAGCTGGTGGTCTGAGACCAGTGGTCCCGGACACACCACTGCAACGCCCTCATGTAGTGGTGAGCGTCTGGGGTGACGTGGACCATTGAAGCCATGTGCTCGAGGAGGCGCAGGAGAAACCGAGCGGGCAGAGAGGGATGGCACCGTACGTCCTGCGCTAGAGCCCAGAGACAATCGGCTCGGTCCCTGAGCAAGAAGGCCTTCGACTGAAGAGTGTCAAACTTTGTCCAATTGAACTCCAGACACTGTCGGAAAGAGGTGAGACTTGGGGTAGTTTAGGACAAATCCCAAGTGCTGTAGGAGCTGGATGGTGCGTGCGGTGGCCTGCTGCACATCTAAGGCTGGGCCTCCCTTTATGAGCCAGTCGTCCAGTTAGAGAAAGTGTAGTTACTCACCTGTAACAGGTGTTCTCCAGGAGCAGCAGGAATCAGTCCTCACATATGGGTGACGTCGGCGCCGACGGAGCCCTCGCGGAGCAATTTTCCCCAGCTTTCAAAGAAAGCCTTTGGGAATTGCAGCACGCATGCGCGGGTCCCCTTCCCGCCCAAGGGTGCCATCTTAGCCAGTCAGATGACATAGCTAAAAGACAGCATAAAAATTTGCAAAAAAACTAAAGCAGATAATTGCAACTCCCAGGGGAGGAGGGAGGGTTGTGAGGACTGATTCCTGCTGCTCCTGGAGAACACCTGTTACAGGTGAGTAACTATGCTTTCTCCAGGACCAAGCAGGAAGTCAGTCCTCACATATGGGACTCCCAAGCTTAAGGCTACCGGAGACCCTAAGCACAAAATGAGCTCCCTCTAGCTCAGCAGTACAGAAGGAAGGAATCTTCGCTGAATTATTACCCACCGGTAGCCCCCATCCGGGATGGAGGGTAGGAGTTGCTCAAACCTCGAAGAGATTTCGGAGGACTGCCTGTCCGAAAGCACTGTCCCTGCGGGACTCCCTCTCGAGGCAGTAATGGACCGCAAAAGTCTGGCTCGAAGACCAAGTAGTGGCCCGGCAGATGTCTGCCAATGGAACAGAGCGGAGGTAAGCCACTGACGTAGCCTTCGCCCGAACACAATGAGCCGTGACTCGACTTTCTAAGGAGAGTCCGGCTGCCCCATAAACCCAAGCGATACAGTCAGCAACCCAGATGGACAGAGTACGCTTGGAGACCGGGAGCCCCAATTTATTGGGGTCAAAAGATACAAAAAGCTGAGCAGCTTTACGGTGCTCCCGCGTACGGTCAAGGTAGAAGTTCAAGGCCCTTCTACAGTCCAGGGTATGCAGGACCATTTCAGCTCGGCTGGAGTGTGGCCTGGGAAAGAAGGTCGGAAGTACCACCTCCTGATTGATGTGAAAAGGGGAGACCACTTTTGGAAGAAATTTTGGGTGAGTCCGTAGGACTACCCTATTTTTGTAGAACCGAGTGTAAGGGGGATCAGACACGAGGGCCTGCAATTCACTTACGCATCTAGCGGAAGAGAGGGCTATCAGGAATAAGGTTTTCCAAGAAAGAAAACGTAGGGAACAGGTAGCCATAGGTTCAAAAGGCGGACAGGTGATCCGCTGTAAAACCACATTCAGATCCCAGTCAGGTGCTGGCGGGCGCAGAGGTGGTTTAAGTAGAAGGAGACCTCGGAGAAACCTCGCCATGAGAGGGTCGCCGGAAAGAGGTCTGCCATCCACCGGCACATGATGTGCTGAGAGAGCACTGAGGTGAACTTTGACGGAGTTGGACTTAAGTCCCAGATTAGAGAGGTAGAGCAAGTACTGCAAGATCACCGACACCGAGCAGGAGAAGGGATCCTGAGACTGCTGGGCACACCAAGCGGAAAAGCGACGCCATTTAAGGGCGTAGCATTTGCGGGTAGAAGGTCGCCGGGAAGCTAGGACGACCTCTTCCACCTCTGCCGGCAATAGAAGGGGAGCAAGGACTACCCTTTCAGCAGCCAGGCCATCAGATGTAGAGATCTGAGGTTGGGGTGTAGCAGGGACCCCTGATCCTGGGTTAGGAGATCTGTTTGAAAACCCAGAGGGAACGGATCCTCCACCGCTAATTGCAGCAGGAGTGGAAACCACGGCTGTCTGGGCCAGCGAGGAGCTATCAGGATCATGGAAGCTTTGTCTCGGAGAACCTTGAAAAGAGTTCGGGAGACTAGCGGTATGGGAGGAAAAGCATACAGAAGGCCTTTCGACCATGAGAGCAGAAAGGCATCCGCCGCTACTCGAAGGGGATGCGGCTGCCAAGAGCAGAAGCGAGGAAGTTGCCGGTTGAGAGGACTGGCAAAGAGATCCATCGTGGGGAGACCCCACTTCAGAAAAAGTTTCTGAACCACCAAGGGATCCAGGCGCCACTCGTGCAGCTGGAGGATTCTGCTGAGTTTGTCCGCCAGGCAATTTTCTTGGCCTGGGAGATAAACGGCCTTGAGAAGAATGCCGTGGCTGACGGCCCAAGAGCAGAGCCTCTGTGCTTCTCGACAGAGAAGGAAGGAGCCCGTGCCTCCCTGTTTGTTCACGTAGAACATGGCAACTTGATTGTCCGTCTGGACAAGGACGGACTGGTGAGAAGTCAGGTGGGAGAAAGCCTTGAGAGCCAGACGGATTGCTCTGAGCTCCAGGAAGTTGATCTGCTGCGCAGACTCCCACGTGGTCCAGAGGCCTTGAGTACATGCCCCTTGGCAATGCGCTCCCCATCCCAGGAGAGAAGCATCGGTCGTTAGCACTTGAGCCGGCGGAGGAGACTGAAAAGGCATTCCGAGCACCAGGTTCGGCCGATGAAGACACCACTGTAGGGAAGAGGTCAGCGGGTCGGAGATGCGCACTAAGTCGGCTAGGCCGCCCGTGGCCTGTTGCCACTGCTTGCGAAGGCACCACTGAGCAGGCCGCATATTCAGGCAGGCATTGGGGGTCACGTGGACGGTGGAAGCCATATGGCCGAGTAGTCTCAGGAAGCGCCTGGCGGAGACCAGGGACTGGCTGCGAAAGAGGCCGGCTAAGTCCATGAGCCGTTGAGCCCTGTCGAGAGGCAGGAAAGCTCGCGCCTGAAGAGTGTGCAATCTTGCGCCGATGAACTCGAGATCTTGCGAGGGGAGCAAAGTGGACTTTGCGAAGTTTATGACAAAGCCCAAGTACTGCAGAAGAGTCACAGTGCGGTGTGTGGCTTTTGTGACTTCTGGAGAGGACGATGCTCTGATGAGCCAGTCGTCTAGGTACAGAAAGACATAGAGGCCGTGAAGCCGGAGATAAGCCGCCACCACCGCGAGACATTTTGTGAAGACTCGTGGTGCGGAGGATAGGCCAAAGGGCAGTACTCTGTACTGGTAATGATTTCCCGCCACCACAAACCTTAGGTATTGGCGGTGGCTTGGGTGGATGAGTATGTGCGTGTAGGCATCCTTTAGATCCAAGGAGCATAGCCAATCTCCCTGCTGGAGGTAGGGCAGAAGGATTCCAAGGGTAAGCATCTTGAACTTCTCCCTGACGAGGAACTTGTTGAGGTTGCGCAAGTCCAGGATGGGTCTGAGGCCTCCTGTTCTTTTTGGTATTAGGAAATACCTGGAATAGAAGCCTTGACCCCTCAGGTGGTGGGGCACCGGTTCCACAGCCTGTTCCTGAAGAAGACTTGCTAACTCCTGAAGGAGTAAGTCCCTGTGCTGAGGGAGTCATGGAGGTTCTCCCGGGAAATAGGAGGGAGGGACCTGGTGGAAGTGGAGAGGATAGCCTTCTCTCACCACCCGAAGCACCCAGGCATCTGAGGTGACGTTGGACCACCTGTGGGCAAAGTGAACCAGCCGGCCTCCTGTGCTTGGAGGAACCTGCTGAGGGGGAGAGGCTATGCTGATGAAGTCAAAAACCCCCACCCTGCTGAGCAGGGGCCGGTGGTGCAGGCTTGGGGTTTGCTGCCTACGGGACCCGTTACCCCGTCCCTTGGCCTGCTGACCCTGTTGGGGAGCTGCGGAGGCCTGATATTGAGGGTAGTGTTTATAGGCAGCCGCCTTTCTCGGGTAAAAGGTCTTCTTTCCCGAGCCCTTCTTCTTCTGGGAAGGGGCGGAGGTCTTCCTAGAAAGCCTAGTTCTGGTAAGAGTCTCCGTCTCGATTTGTGCAGCCTTTTCAGCCATGGGCTTGCCAAAGAGGTTCTCACCTCGGCAGGGGACATCGACCAACTTGTCCTGCACCCAGGGTTCAAGGTCAGACGACTGAAGCCAAGCCTGTCGGCGGGCACCGATGCCGGCTGCGGCCACCCGGGCCGATGCTTCAAAGCCATCATAGGCTGCTCGAGACATGAATTTGGAGCATTCCCGAATACCAGTTGTCAAGGCTAGAAACCTCCGCAAAGGTTCCTCGGACAGCCCAGCGGAGAATCCGGCTATCTCTTTAGCCAGGTCTCTGAGATACATGCCCATGTAGAGCTGGTAGGTCTGGACACGACAAGCAAGCATAGAGCCCTGGAAACACTTCTTACCTAGGCCATCCAGGTTGTGGGCCTCCCTGCCAGGAGGCACCGAGGAGTGCATCTTCTGGCTCTTAAGCCTATGCATGGCCGATTCCACCACCATGGAATGGTGCGGTAGCTGTGCTTTTTGGAAGCCAGGGCTCTTGCGGACTCGATAAATGGAATCGACCCGCTTGCTTAATACCGGCGACGATGCCGGACTCTCCCACATGCGGAAGAGTAGTCGTTCCAGCATGGGAGGAACCGGTACAGTAAAGTGCTCCCTGGCGGGAGAGTCGTACTGGAGGGCATCGAGCTCTTCGGCTCGGGGCTCCTCCTCGGGATCCGCAGGGAAGGCCAAAGCCTTGGCCATATCCCTGATGAAGTCCGAGAACCAGGCGTCCTCCGGAGGGGACTGTTTCCGAGGTTCGGACTCGGGCGAGTCCGAGGGGACACACCGAGTCCGAAATGAATCAGGTGACTCTTCCTCTTCAGACTCCCAGGCCGATTCCAAGGAGGAATCGGTGGGGTCGGCCTGGGCGGGCGGAGGCGTCGGCCGCCCCGACGCCGAGGGAGTCGGCGTCGACGACCTCGGTCCCGAACGGGAGGCCGAGGGTGACCTCGACCGAGGATCGACTCGAGCCCGCATGGACTCGAGGATCGGCTCGGTTTCCGGGGCCGACTTAGACGTCGACGTCCCGGCGGTCGGGGCAGAGGCGCCAGCGAGGCTAGCAATCAGTGCCCGCTGCTGGTCCATGAAGGCAGAGAGTCTGCTCTCCAAGGCCGTCAACCTGAGTCCGACCTCAGGTGACCCAGCAGCCCCCGACTCGGGCCCCGACAGCGTCGGGCCCGACGTCGGACCCCTCGGAGGCGAGTCCAGGAGGACTACAGGACTTACCCGAGCAGGCAACTCCAACTCCAGACGAGGTCGCTTCGGCAGATGCTCCTTCTCCAAAGACCCGGGACGACTATCGGGGCTATGCGACCTGGCCCTCGCGGAACCAGGAGCGTCCACCGACGCCGCCCTCGCGGGTTTCACCTTCCGATGACGGTCCCCGGAGGGAGAACCCCTGTCGGAGGAACTCCGGCGACGGTCAGAGCTGGAACCTCTGGACGCCGAGGCCTCCGACGAGGTCCGGGTACGGGTGGGATCAGCGAAGATTCGTTCCCGCTGATGCCGCCGACTCCTTAACGCTTTGGAGGACATCTTGCTGCAGGCCCCACAGATCAGTTCTTCGTGATCCGGGTCGAGGCAGCGGAGGCAATTATCGTGTGTGTCAGTGAGTGACATATTTCTGTCACACTGAACACACCGCTTGAAACCACTGGCAGCCATCGGGGGAAAAAGGGCCCCTGCAAGGTCAAAGGACCGGGCTGCCAGCGAAAAACCGAAAACGAAACTGACAGAAAATCAGAAAAACCGAAAAATAACAGAAGGACTCTCAACGGCGTCGCGAGTCCGGGCAGGAAAAGGACCGGCGTCGAACCGACCGAGAAAAAAGAGATAAATCACGAAAAAATCAACTTTTCAGCGGGGACAAGACGGGCACGTCTGTAGGGCTCCGCGGAAAAAAAGAAGACTGGCTAAGATGGCACCCTTGGGCGGGAAGGGGACCGCGCATGCGCGCTGCAATTCCCAAAGGCTTTCTTTGAAAGCTGGGGAAAATTGCTCCGCGAGGGCTCCGTCGGCGCCGACGTCACCCATATGTGAGGACTGACTTCCTGCTTGGTCCTGGAGAAAGACAAAGAACCCATGGAGCCGGAAGAAGGCGGCCACGACCACCAGGCATTTTGTGAAAACTCTTGGGGAAGAGGCTAGGCTGAAGGAGAGTACCCTGTACTGAAAATGCCTGCCCCCTACTACGAACCACAGGTACTGCCTGTGGTTGGGGTGGATAAGGATGTGGGTATAAGCATCCTTGAGGTCTAAGGAGCATAGCCAGTCTCCCTGCTGGAGGTATGGCAGCAATGGTCCAAGGGAGAGCATCTTGAACTTCTCCTTCACCAGGAATTTGTTGGAGGTTCCGCAGGTCAAGGATGGGCCTTAGGCCCCCCGTTCTTTTTAGCACGAGGAAGTACCTGGAGTAAAACCCCTTGCCCTTGAGATGGTGGGGCATCAGTTCCACTGCTTTGTCCTCAAGAACAACTGCCAACTCCTTCAGAAGAAGGTCCGGGTGGAGGGGAGACCTAAGGGGCTCTCCTGGGAAATAAGGGTAAGGTGTGAGTCAGGTGGAGGAGGTAACCCTCCCTGATCACCCTAACTACCCAAGAATCAGTGGTGATTGACATCCACCTTTGGGCAGAGGACCAGACATCCCACTGTGGGCTGCTGATCTCCTTGGAGTAGAGAGACTATGCTCAAGGAGTCAAAAGCTCCCCCCTGGCTGGGCCAGGGCCTGGAGTTTTGAAGCCTTCTGCTTATGCAGGTCATGCCCATGTTCCTTGGCTTGCTGACCCTGTTGGGGAGCTGGGGAGGCCTGATAAGATGGGTAGTTTCGGTAAGCAGCCCCCTTCCTCAGGTAAAAGGACTTTTTACCCGAGCTCTTCGTCAGGGAGGGGCAGCAGCAGTCTTAGAGAGCCTGGTTCTTGTCATGAACTCTGTCTCCAGCTCGACAGCGTTGTCTGTCATAGGTTTGCCAAGGAGATTCTCTCCTTAGCAAGGGACATTAACCAATTTGTCCTTAAGACACTGTTCGAGGTCAGACGACTGAAGCCAAGCTTGGCGGCGTGCAGCAATGCCTGCCACAGCTAACCAGGCCACATACTCGAACCAATCATTGGACGCTCAAGACATGAATTTGGAGCACTCGGGGAATTGCCTTGGCCAGGTTTTTGAACTGCTGCAAAGGTTCCTCTGAGAGACCAGCCGAGAACCCAGCGAGTTCCTTCACCAGGCCTCTCAGGTACATGCCCATGTACAGCTAGTAGGCCTGGATGCGGCAGATGAGCATTGAGCCCTGGTAGCACTTTCTGCTGAGGACATCCAAGGGGCGGACCTCCCTTCTGGGGGGCACCGAGTGCGTCTTTTGCTTTGCAGCCGACACATGGCCAACTCCACCACCATGGAGTTAGGAGGCAGCTGTGACTTTTGGAAGCCTGGGCTCTGGTGGACTCGATACATTGAGTCGAGCAGTTTGCTCACCATCAGCATTGATGCCAGTGTCTCCCACATTTGGAGCATGAGCCGTTCCAGGATGGGGGAGAATGTGCACTGTGAACTATTCCCGCAGAGGGGCCTCATACTGAAGGATTTCCAACTCATCCGCCCGAGGGTCCTCCATCTCATTCGGGAATGCCAGGGCCTTAGACATGTCCTTGACAAAATCCAGGAAGCCCATGTCCTTGAGCGGGGACCACCGCCGAGGCTCCGAGATGGGAGAGTCAGAAGGGATGTTGCAGTGTCAACAAGTATCGGGGGACTCCTAGTCCTCCGTCTCCCACTCAAAGTAGCCCATTGAGGACTCGTAGTAGGGCTGCTCTGCGGGCCTCAGGGCTCCCGATGCCCTGCGGCCGATGTCAGGCAAACTTGCCGGGGTTGACCGCAGTCCTGTCTAGCGGGACTCAGAGCATGACCTCGGCCAAGGATCGACTCGAGTCCTAAGGACCTTAAGGATTGGCTTGGCCTCTGGGGACATTTTGGACGTCGAGGGCCCAGTGGTTAGGCCGGATGAACCGGTTGTGCCGAAAAACAGCGCCCGCTGCTGGTCCATGAAGGCAGACAAAGTGCGCTCCAGGGCCGCCATTCTGAACTTCAGACCAGAAGGCTCTGCAGCCTTCGGCACAGGCACCAAGAGACTCTGGCCTAACACTGGCTCCCCCGAAGGGGAATCCTCAACGAGGATGGTGTCTGGGGACAAAGCTAGTTCACGGTCAGATCCTTCCAGGGGACCTTCGCAGGAGGCTCCTTCTCCAACGCCTCCAATGAGCGTCTCAGACTGCGGGACCAGGCCCGAGGAGCACCCGGCCAGAAGGAACCATCCACGGATGCTGCCTTCGAGGGTTTCTTCTTCTTCCTGCGTTCCCTTGAGGGAGATCCCCTTTCTCAGGACCCATGACGAGGCTCGGGTTCGGAGGGTTCCGTCCGAGATGTCGGGACCTCAGACGAGGCCCTGGCCTTCAGAGGCATCAGGGAATCGGGGAGAAACTTATCGTGCTGCTGCTGGCGGCTCTTGAGGGCCTTGCTGGACATCCTCTTGCAGAGACTGCAGGCTGCCGGGTCGTGGTCTGGCCCAAGGCAGCGAAGACAATAGTCGTATGTGTCTGTCAAAGACATGATTTTAGAGCACTGATCACACTTCTTAAAGCCACTGGTAGCCATGGAGGAAATAAGTACCCCTGCGAGGTCGAAGACTCTCTGGGCTGCCAGCGGGAAAAAAAAGGCACGAAGACACCAGAAAGAAAACAAGAGACTACAAAAAACAAACCAAACCCAACAGCGAGGTCAGTAAGCAAGTAAGAGTACCGGTGCAATACCGGAGGCGAGTGTGAAACTCAGAAAAAAATCAACTTTTTCCGGGAACAAGCCAGACAACGTCTGAAGGGCTCTGCTGAAAAAAGGAGACTGAGCAAGATGACACCCTTGGGCAGGAAAGGGACAACGCATGCTTTGTGGCATTTCCCAAAGGCTTTCTTAAAAAGCTGGGGGGATGCTTCTGCGAGGGCTCAATCAGTGCAGACGTCACCCATATGTGAGGACTGACTTCCTGCTTGTTCCCAGAGAACAGTTATCATGGATTCTGCATCCAAAGCCTGAGAAAACTGACTGCAGTCAAAACAATTTCACCAGACAGCACTCTATAAATCCTTTATCCACTGCTGGAGACAAAGTACTGGCTTAATCAGCTAGCACAGGCTGCTTATAGCACACTTAACGCTGTGTTCTCAGTCTCCACCTTCTGGTAGAGGAGCATAACCCATTCATCTGGACTGGACTCAGGGACGCACTAGAAGCCAGGTTCAACTCTCACTATTGGTCCTTGTGATCTTGGTACAAAACACAGATTTTAAGCCCACCAAAGACAGAAAACCGCCTATAGTACCTGAATGTTACTCACTTTGAACTTCTGGAAAAGGTGTGTGAGCAAAATGAAATTCTCCTATTCTCCTATCTCAACTCCTACTTTCAAATGAGATTGAAGCACAAAGCAGCAAGAGGAAACTGTAAGGGTGGAGGGAGGAAATCCAAAAACAAAATCAGGCACCAGCTAAAACTATTAGGAGCTGGAAAAGGGAGCAACATGAACATAAGATATGCCATACTGGGTCAGTATCCTGTTTCCAACAGTGGTCAATCCAGGTAACAAGTACCTGTCAGGTTCCCAAAAGGTAGACAAATTCCATGCTGCTTAATCCCAGGGGTAAGCAGTGGATTTCCTCAGTCCACTTTTATAATAGTTAATGGACTTTTCCTGCAGGAACTTGTCCAAATCTGTCTTAAACCCAGCTACACTAACAGCTTTAACGGCAACCTCCTGTAACAAATACCAGCCTTTGATTATGTTTCGAGTGAAAAAATAATTTCTCTGATTAGTCTTCAATGTGCTATATTGCAGCTTCATTGTGTCCCCTAGTCTTTCTACATTTCCAAGGAGAAAAAGTGTAGTTACTCACCTGATAACAGGTGTTCTCCAAGGACAGCAGGAATCAGTCCTCACATACGAGTGGCATCAGTGCTAACGGAGCCCTCACGGAAGCATCTCCCCAGATTTCAAAGAAAGCGCATACGTAGTCCCCTTCCCATCCAAGGGTGCCATCTTACTCAGTCGGATGACATAGCTAGAGCTGACAAAGATGGCAAAAATTACAGCAACTCTACAGGGAGGAGGAAGGGTTGAGAGGACTGATTCCTGCTCTCTCTGGGGAACACCTATTACAAGTGAGTAACTACGCTTTCTCCAGGAACAAGAAAGAAGTTGGTCCTCACATTTGGGATTCCCTAGCTACAGGCTACCAGGAACCTGTAGAAAACACTGCCCAGCTGTGAGCAGCCGCAAGCAAGTCTGAGGAGAGACTAAGGACCCCGAGTCCAGGGAGAACCATCACTCCGGTAGCCTGAACACAGAAGGGTCGGAGGGTAGGAGTTGTATAGACCCCGAAAAGATTACAGAGTATAGCCTGGCCGAAGGCGCTGTCCTGTCGGGATTCCCTCTCCAGGTAGTAGTGAGCTGGCAAAGGTGTAGACCGAGGACCAGATGGCAGCCCAGCTGATGTCTGCCATAGGGACAGAGAGCAAGCTTGCAACAGAGGTCACCATAGCCTTGACGTTGTGTGTTCTGACCCGGTGTTCCAACAAGAGCTCAGTCTGATTGTGGGCGAAGGCAATGCAGTCTGCCACCCAGACGGACAGGGTCTGCTTGGTAACAGCCTCTCCCAAGTGACTGGGGTCGTAGGAAATGAAAAGCTGTGAGGCTTTGCGGTGGCCCTGGGTACGATGAAGGCAGAAAGACAGGGCCCTCTTACAATCCAGAGGATGGAAAACGGTTGCCACCTTGTTGGCATGGGACTGTGGAAAAAAGATGGGGAACATCACCTCCTGATTGAGGTGGAATGCGGATACTACTTCCGGAAGGAATTTAGGGTGGGTGCGAGGCACAACCCTGTTCTTGTAGAACCTGGTGTAGGGTGGCTCGGCCACCAAGGCCTGAAGCTCACTGACTCTGCACGCTGAGGTGAGTGCCACCAGAAAGATGACCTGCCAGAGGCTCAAATGGCAGCTTGGTGAGCTGCATCAAGACCACGTTGAGGTCCCATTCCACCGGGGGCAGGCAGATGGGAGGTTTAGAAAGCAGAAGGCCCCGCATGAACAGAGTAATGAGGAACTGAGCAGAAAGGTTTAAAGGTGAGGTCAGAGAGGCTGTTGCTGCCAAAAGAGCAACCTTCAGGAAATGGAAAAAAGAGCCAAATGATGAAAACTGGAAACAGCACAAGCACTGGCAAGTTAAATGCAAAGCATTGATAAGGCAGGCAAAGCGGGAATTTGAGAAGAAACTTGCTACGGAAGCAAAAACACGAAATAAAGAGTTTTTCAAGTACATTCGTAGCAAAAGGCCTGTGAGAGAGTCAATTGGACCATTAGATGACAGAGGGGTAAAAGGGGCAGTAAGAGGAGACAAGGCTATAGCAGAGAGACTGAATGAATTCTTTGCTTCGGTCTTTACTGAGGAAGATGTAGGGATGTTACCCAAGACTGAAGTGGTATTTAAAGGTGATACTGCAGAGGAATTGAGAGAAATATCGCTACACCGGGAAGATATATTACAACTATTTGATAAACTGAATAGTAGCAAATCACCTGGACCGGATGGTATACATCCCAGAGTGTTGAAAGAACTGAAATATGAGATTGCAGACCTGTTATTGGTAATCTGTGAACTTTCATTAAAATCATCTGTAATACCTGAAGATTGGAGGGTCGCCAACGTAACACCAATTTTTAAAAAGGGTTCCAGGGGTGACCCGGGAAATTACAGACCGGTGAGCCTGACGTCAGTACCAGGGAAAATGGTAGAAACCATCATAAATAACAAAATTACACAGCATGTAGATAGTCATGGCCTAATGGGAGACAGCCAACATGGCTTTAGACAAGGAAGATCTTGTCTTACTAATCTGATCTGTTTTTTTGAAGGTGTGCATAAACAGGTAGACAAAGGTGAATCGGTTGATATAGTGTATCTGGACTTTCAGAAAGCTTTTGACAAGGTCCCCCATCAGAGACTTTTGGCGAAGCTAAAAAGTCATGGGATAGGAGGCAGTGTACTATTGTGGATCGGGAACTGGTTAAAAGATAGAAAGCAGAGGGTAGGGCTAAATGGCCAATATTCCCAATGGAAAAAGGTGAATAGCGGAGTACCCCAGGGATCTGTACTGGGTCCGCTACTTTTTGACATATTCATAAATGACCTGGAAAAGGGAATAACTAGTGAGGTTATCAAATTTGCAGATGACACAAAACTGTTTAAAGTTGTTAAAACCCAAGAGGATTGTGGAAAACTGCAGGAGGATCTGGATAAATTGGAAGACTGGGCATCCAAATGGCAGATGAAATTTAATGTGGACAAGTGCAAAGTTATGCACCTAGGAAAGAACAACCCACACTATAGTTACACGATGCAAGGCTCCACATTAGAAACCACCACTCAGGAAAATGATTTAGGAGTCATCGTGGATAACATGTTAAAACCCTCCGCCCAGTGTGCAGCGGCGGCCAAGAAAGCAAATAGAATGCTAGGTATCATAAGGAAAGGGATGGAGAATAAAACAAAGGATATTATAATGCCCCTGTATCGCTCCATGGTACGACCGCACCTTGAATATTGTGTGCAATTCTGGTCACCGTATCTTAAAAAGGACATAGAGTTATTAGAAAAAGTACAGAGAAGAGCCACCAAATTGGTGAAGGGGATGGAAGGCTACTCCTATGAAGAGAGGCTAAAAAGGTTAGGGCTCTTTAACCTAGAAAAGAGACGGCTGAGGGGAGATATGATAGAGGTGTATAAATTAATGAATGGAGTGGAACGGATAAACGTGGATCAATTGTTTACGCTATCAGAATATAGAAGGACTAGGGGACATGTAATGAAGCTACAGGGTAAACTATTTAAGACAAATAGGAGAAAATATTTCTTCACTCAACGTGTAATCAAACTCTGGAATCTGTTACCGGAGGATGTAGTAAGGGCTGTTAGTATAGCTGGGTTTAAAAAAGGTTTGGACAAGTTCCTAGAGGAAAGGTCCATAAACCACTATTAAAAAGGGACCCAGGATATCAATGCTTGGCCTAGTACAAGCACTGCAGAACCTGTGTCTTTTGGGGAAACTGCTAGGTACGTATGACCTAGATTGGCCACTGTTGGAAACAGGATACTGGGCTTGATGGACCTCGGTCTGACCCAGTATGGCATTTCTTATGTTCTTATGTTCTTAAGAGGTTTACCCTCCATAGAACGATGATGCGCAGAGAGCGCACTCTAGTGCACCCTGATGGAGATGGACTTGAGTCCAGTTTGTGAGAGGTGAAGCAAGTACTGCAGCATTGGGTGCACCTGGCAAGAGAATTGGTCAACCCGCTGCTCTGCACAACACACTGAGAATCTACATCATTTCGTGGAGTTCTTACGATAGGCCAGGACTTCCTCCACCTCCCGTGGGAGATTGAAGGGTGCTAAGGCTACCTGTTCAGCAGCCATGCTGTTAACGTCAAGGACCCCAGATTGGTGTGGAGAAGGGAGTCCTCCTCCTGAGTGAGTAGCCCTAGGGGGGTTCCTCAGAGGGACCAGGAGCTCCGTCAAGAGGCGGAGCAACTAGGGGAACCAAGGCTGCCTGGGCCAGCAGGATCATGAAAGCCTTGTCCCATGGGACCTTGAAGAGGGTCTGGGTGATTAGTGGCGTAGGAGGGAAGACATACAGGAGGCCCTCCGACTATGAGATGAGGAAGGCGTCTGCTGCTAACGGGGTTGGGTGTGGCTGACAACAGCAAAGTGGGGCAGCTGAGCATTGGCCAGGCTGGCGAAGTGGTCCAGACTCGGGGTAACCCAGAGTTGGAAGAGCTGCTGTGCCACCCTGGGATCTAGTCGCCATTTGTGCGGCTGGAAGACCCTGCTCAGCCTGTCCACTAGGGCACTGTCCTAGCCCAGAAGAGCATTCCCCTGACTGATATGTATGAGCAGAGGGCTACTGCCTCCTGGCAGAAGCGGTAAGACCCTGTGTGCCTCCTTGTTTGTTCAAGTAGAACATATCGACCTGGATGTCAGTTTGGACCAGCACCGACTGGTGCTACAGGGGGTGGTGAGAGGACCCGATTGCCAAAAAAGTGGCCCTGAGCTCCAGCAGGTTGATCTGATGCTGGCTCTTCGCCAGGGACCAGCTGCCCTGCGTGCAGAGTTCCTCGCAATGGGCGCACCAGCCCAGCAAGGTGATGTCCATGGTAAGGACCCTCTTGGGATTTGTGGACTGGAAGGGCATGCAGTGTCGGCGCGGTCCATGCTCTGCCTGTGGCCCAGCAGACAGAGCATGGACCGTGTCAACACTGCATGGCGGTGTTGCACCTCAGTGGTTAGAGCCACGAGGCAACCTGCCCTGTCCAAGGGGAGAAAGGCCTTGGCCTGAAGAGTGTCCAGTCAAGCCCCTATGATCTCCAAGCCCTGTGTTGGAATGAGGTGGGACTTGAGGTGGTTTATCACGAACCCCAGATACTGTAGGACACTGATGGTGCGGGCCGTGGCCTGTTGCACCTCGGTGGCTGTCTCTCCCTTTACGAGCCAGTCGTCCAGATAAGGGAAGACTAATGCTCCTTGGAGACGGAGGTAGGCGGCCACCACTGCCAGGCATTTGGTGAAGACGCTTGGTGCAGAGGCTAGACCGAAGGATAGTACTCTGTACTGGTAGTGGTCGCCCCCGACCATGAACCTTAAGTACTGCTTATGGCTGGGATGAATGAGGATGTGGGTGTAACCATCCTCCTTTAGGTCCAAGGTGGCCCTCCTGTGGGGTCTGGGGGGCTTAGTATTGGGGGTAGCCTCGGTAAGGCTGGCCCTTTCTCTGAAAAGGGGGCCTCTTTCCTAAGGTGGGGGTCTTCCTGGAGAGTAGGAGGAACTCCATCTCTATCTCTGCTGCCTTTTCCTCCATCAGTTTACCAAATAAGTTTTCACCGAGGCAGGGGACATCAAGGAGCTTCTCCTAGACCCATTGCTCAAGGTCCGATGTCTGGAGCCATGCTTAGCATCAAGCACCGTTGCCCGCGGCAGTTACCCTCATGTTTGACTTGAGGCCGTCAAAGGCAGACCGGGGATATGCACTTCGAGTACTTCCTGACGCACTTCATGAGGATTTGGAATTGCTGGAGGTGATCGCCTCTGAGGCCTACCGAGAAACCCGTGAGTTCCTGTACCAGTCCCAGAGATACATGCCAATATACAGCTGGTAGGCTTGGATTAGGCAACCCAGCATCGAGCCCTGGTAGCATTTGCAGCTGAGGGCATCAAGGGCACAGGACTCCCTGCCCAGGGGCAAAGAGGAATGAGATTTCGGGCTCTTGCCGAAGCATGGTAGACTCCACCACCATGGAAGTATGTGGGAGTTGCGACTTCCAGAAGCCAGGGCCCCACTGGACGCGGTACATGGTGTCGAGGCGTCAGCCAACTATGGGTACTGATGCCACTGTCTCCCACATATGGAGGAGGAGCCACCCAAAGATGGTGGGGACAGGAACCATCAGGGCCTCTTTGGGTGAAGCCTCGTATTGGAGGATTCTGAGTTCCTCCATGCGAGGGTCCTCCTCTGACTCTGTGGTGAGGGACAAGGCTTTTGCCATGTCCCGACAAACTCAAGGAACAATGTGTCCTCGAGTAGGGACCGACACCACGATGTCAGGGGAGACTGGTCCGATGGGAGGTCGTGGTGCTTCAATGTCGCCGGGGATGTCTCATCTTCAGACTCCCAGTCGGAGTAGTTGGTCGAGGACTCAACGACTGATAGCCCATGAGGTGCAGGTCACAGGTAAGGGTCCCAGTGACCCATGGCAGCCGCTTAGCTGGCGCCACAAGCACTCGCTGGGGAGGATCTTGCTCCCAACAGGAGCGAGATAGAGACCCTTGTCGAGGTCCCCGTGGGTTCAGCGGACTCACTGGCAGGGCCAGGCAATGATACCTGTGCAAGGCAAGGAAGGCAGTAACACTGCGCTCCAATGCCATCATCCTGGCTTCCCACTCAGAAGCTGCAGCCTTGGACATGGACACCGGGGTCACTGGGTCCGGCATAGGTGAGGAGAGGGAGTCCTTAATGAAACAGGCCTCCGCAGTTCCTCAGTTTGGGGAACCTTCGCTGGCTGCTCCCACTCCAACTCATCTGGTTCTCTCCGCAGGCTGTAAGATCTGGCACAGGGCTTGCCTGAGTTCCAGGATGAAGTCCTCAAGGATTTCTTCTTTTTGCATTCTCGGCCCGGAAAACCCTTGTCAGAGTGTCCGTGGACCCGATCAAGCACTGTGAGGCTTTATGCGACTCTTAGAACCCATGCGGGGCCTTAGAGTGCGAGGCTACCGGGGGTACCGGGGCAGAGTCTGACCCATGGAAGATGTCGTCTTGCTTCTGCTGACGCTGAATGGCCTTCGCGGACATCTTTTTAAATAAGGCGCAAACCTCTGTGTCATGGTCGGCCCCTGGACACTGGAGGGAGCAATCGAGTGTACCGGTGAGATATATGCTTTTTGTGGACCGATCACACTTTTTAAACCCGCTGGCCATTGGAGGGGAAAAAGTACCCCTGCGAGGTCGAAGACCCTCAACACAGCCAGCAGATAGAAAAAGACGTGAACCGCACTGAGGAAAAAAAAAATCCTATTACAGATCCGAGACTATGCCGGGGCAAACGAGCTCGGAGGTGGGAAAGGGAATGGTGCAACCGGAGAAAGAAAAAACAGTTTAACGCACAATTTGATCAACTTTTTCCAGGGAATTAAGATGGACATCTGTTGGGCTCCAGGGAAAAAAGGAGACCGAATAAGATGGCACTCTTGGGTAGGAAGGGAACCACACATGCGTAGTGGCATCTCCCAAAGGCTTTCTTTGAAAATTGGGGAGATGCTTCTGCGAGGGCTCCATCGGCGCCGTCACCCATATGTGAGGACTGACTTCCTGCTTGTTCTTGGAGAATCACCGATCTACATTTACCCATTCCACTCCATTATTTTGTAGACCTTTATCATGTCTCTCTTCCAAATTGAAGAACCCTAACCTTTTAAGCTTTTCCTTGTAAGGATATCCCTTACATCCCCCTTTAACATTTTGGTCACTCTTGTCATAGAATTTTTCCTTTATGTGTATTTAACTCTGATCTAATTTTATTTTGCCTATTTTTGCTCTCCCTTTCCCACTCAGCCTGCCTCTTTCTATGTCTCTTACACCTTCTATGACCCATTTCCCTTACCGATCCTTCTGCCTGGTTAAGGTTCTGAGTTTTAGCCATCCCAGCACCTGAGGTTTTTCTTTTCCTCTCAGTTTCGGCTATCCTCGAGGGCTGTTAAAGACTAAAGGCTTTATGAAATCCTCAGGCTCCTGGTACCACAAATATACAACTATCTTTTTAGTATGTTTCTCAACAGTTCTTACCTTTAAATCGTTTCTTTGCCTTACAACTTCTTTTAAAACACCCATCAGAATATCAGTAGCCAATGTCCTTTCATGAGCCTCGTCAAGAATGATAACACCATACCGCTCTAGTAAAGGATCATTCATGGCTTCACGAAGTAACATACCATCAGTCATATACCTAAAGGAGACAAAATAAAAGCTTCACTGCAAAGGAGAGCAAGGTTAAGTGCTGCCGAAAATTTTATGGAGGGGGGGAGTGGTATGGAAGGGATCAGAGGGCATGAGGAATGTGAAGGAGTAAGTAGACAGAAGGAGGCATGAGCTATTTGAGTGAGTGAGCGAGAGAATAAAGATCATTGGAAAAGACTGAGTGAATCAGTCCTCTCTCCTCCTGACCTCCCCCCCCCTTAAACTTATTAGGTATATCTGTATTGGCTCAAGTATCCCTATTCCCCTAGTGACTTTAAAAAAAAAAACTGAACAATTTTAAATAGCTAAGCAAATCATTAAAACTAAGATACAGGAGGAAGAGATGTCACTGCCAGCGGTGGCGGTGTAGACTTCAAGCTCCCGCCGAGATTACATTAAATTGTGGTATTATCAGAGCTTTACTGGTGCTGCTGTAAGTGAAACGCAAGCGGCCGGATAAAGAATCCTCCCCAATATCGGCTAAAAACAAGCTTGAGCGGTTTTGCTCTTCCTATGCGGTGAAAGCCGGTGGTGTTCAGTGGGACTGCGCTGGAGAAATGGCGTCAGGGTTCAATTCGGATGACAGCGGGGAGCAGGCAGAAGAACAGTGTACCCAAGGAGACATGCAGAAGTGGTTTGCTGAGCTCGGACAAGATGTCGCCTCAGGGAAAGCTGAGTTAAAAGCAGCTCTGTCCGATTTAAGAACGGACTTGAGAAGAAGCTGGAGCAGCACATGGAGGCCCTGGAGGACTACATGGGACAGCAAGCACAAATGGCAGGCAACACGCAGGAGACTATGCAGCATCTGCAGCAGAAGCAAGAGCTAATCCAGGATCAGCTCAAAGACCTGGAAAATAGATTGAGGCGCTTAACTTGTGGATCGGGGGGAGGGGGGGTCCCTGAACTTGATAAATACCAACAGACAGCCCAAGTGGTGCAGGCAGTCTGCAGTCATATCTTGCAAACTGGAAGAAGCGAAGCTGACACTGTAATGGCGGTATCGGCTATTGAACTGGAAAGGGCTCAGAGCATTGGGAAAGCCCCTGGGTTCTAAATCACAAGATATAGTGACATGCTTAACTAGCTACAGCCAGAAAAACCTCTTTATGAGAGCAGCAATGAAGAAAGTCAAGTTCAAATGGGATAACTATGATAACGAGATCTATCAGGATTTGGCTCCAGTGGTAGAGGGTGATGCGTGGCTTCGCCACCTATCTACATAAAGAACAGATCTAATATAAACGGCTTTTCCGTCTTTGGCATCCAGTTTGAGGTGAATAGCAGAGTAAAGTGGGCCTGAACGGAGGCAGAAGCCTGGCAGCAAATCTTCAAGGAAGGTACCCCTAATTTATCGGATTGCCCACAAGAGACAGCTTCTTCTAAAAAGGCGGGAGAGGGACCCCCCAGGTGGCAGTGAGTACCAGAGAGGGGCTAACAACAAACACCTCTCCATGACCTCCAAGGAGGACAACACAGTGGGACCGCATAAGGCCCTGGCAGAGTCCTGAGGGGGGGGGGATTTAAAGGCATAGCAACTATATTTGTATTTGGTTGAGTTTTGTTGTTTTTCACACTGTGGGGCACGGGGAGATTTAAAGAGAGCTGTGGGGCAGGGGCACAAAGGCTTATGTGGAATATCAGTTTAGATTCTTTGTACACTGTGTGTGTGTGTGTGTAATAGCTGAGGACAATGCATGGTTAATGTGTGATAGGCTGCTGGAGGAATGATTGGGTGATGAAAGGTATGTGATAGGGAAAAGGGCTGGTTTGTCTTAAAAAGAGTATGCTTGATGTTATGACTGGCAGATGCACTAGGTAAACTTGAATGCAGCCCCCAAGCGGTTGAGTCTTTCCTCATGTATGGAGACTGCAGACAGGAGGTTTGCGAGTGCTTTCAGCAGAAGGGGGAAGGGGGGGATGGGGATGGCATTTGGGGGAAAAGGTTAACAGGGACTAGGGAAAGGTTGTTGGGGTATCATGCCTGAGTTACGGGTAGGGACGCTTAATGTCAGTGACCTCCACACGCTGCAGAAGAGGAAGCTCCTCTTTTGGGACGTATCTAAACTTCGTTGGCAAATGGCCTCCCTACAGGACACACACCTGCTGCTGAAAGACGAGCATCTTGTCCGCCACAAGGCATATGCACACATCTACCTTAATGCTCAGGGGCAGAGTAAAAAGGAGGGTGTGGCACTTTAATATGTGGGGACATCCCTTTTCAGCTTGGGAGAGTGGCGAGGGGCATTGCAGGATGGGTATTACTACTTGGGGGGGGACGGGGGGGGACTTGCTGGGGGAAGACGTCACGTTCCTCAATGTGTATGCTCCAAATGGGAACCAACGGACCTTTTGGGGGACTGTAAACAATTGGATGGAAGGCTGAATACACTGATCCCTTAGTGGGAGGTGACTAATATGGTTTTGGATAGTGCTTTAGATCGATTGCGGGGCGGGGCGTCGCGTCATCACATGGAAATGGAAGCCACTTTAAGGACAGGATGGCCCACTATGCCTTGGTAGATCTTTGGAGGGTGGCCTACCCCACAGGCTGGGACTATACCTTTTACTCGACAGTCTATGACAGCTATAGTTGAATTGACAATCTTATGGAGGATCAAAGCTGGGGTGCAGAGGTTGAAGATTCTTACTATCGAAGCATGGATCTGGACGAATCATGCCCCGCTGTGGGGGGCTTTGGGGAAAGATTCGCAGGGACAGAGGTGCACCTTTTGGAGGCTTAATGAGAGTCTGTTGGAAGACCTGGCAGTTGTGCGGAGCCTACAGGAAATCATTGATGATTATTTGCTCGATACCGATAACGAGGTGGGGACGGGTGTACTTTCGGACGGCCTCAAAGCAGTGATTAGGGGGCATTTGATTCAGGTGGCACCCAGGAAAGAGGGAGCAACAGGCTAATGTGATGCAGTTAACTGAGACTGTAGCTAGCTTGGAGAATTTGCATAAACAAACGGGAAATAGGAAGACTCGGGCACAGCTGAATAAGGCTGGGATGGAAATGGCCCTTATAGGGCCATCAGCTTCAACGGATGAATCAATATTACTATGAATTTAATAAGACAGACACTTTATTTGCCCGGTAGCTTAAAGCACAAGAGACAATCTCTTATTATTAAAATAAAGGTGGTGGGAGATACACTCCTCTTTAAAGCAGACACTATTAGAGTTCAATTTCAAGAGTATTATACCACACTGTATATGGCTGAGCCCAGGATCTCACAGGAGTGTACTGCAGATTTAACACAGGGAGGGGGGACATGGGGACGGTAAGATGAGGACGACAGAGAAAGGCTTGGAGGGGGAAATTAGCAGGGGGAAAATTCACCAGGTGATTAAGGGTTTAGCCCCACCAAAAGACCCCAGGCCTGGATGGTCTAACGGCCCTTTCCTATAAAAAGAGGGACCCGGCGCACTGTAGCTCGTATTGGCCAATCTCCCTTTTAAACGTGGATGTCAAACTCCTGGCAAGGTATTGGCTAATCAGCTGGCCCAGATGCTCCCAGACCTTGCTCACCCGGACCAGACAGATTTTATCCATGCACGGCAGACTGGCAACTGTATCAGTCGGACACTTCAGCCGATCTGGATAGCTCAGCAGGAGCAGCAAGAGTTGATGCTCTTAGCCATCGATGCCGAGAAAGCCTTCAAATAGAGCCCATTGGACCTTTTTTATGGCAGTTCTGGAGAGGGCTTGGCCTTTATGGTCTGGGTGCATGCCCTTTATCAAGCGCTTGAGGCTACCGTTCGTGTGAATCTGTGCTCTTCAGAGCTTTTCCCACTGGGCTGAGGGACCCGCCAGGGTTGCCCACTTTCACCCTTATTTGCTTTGATGATGGAGCCCCTGGCAGAGTGAGTACCAGCCCATTCGGATGTTTGAGGGAATGAGAATGAGAGTGGGGGACGATACATATAAAATAGCTTTATTTGCTGATGTGCTCCTCTTCGTGACACACCCACTCTTGTCCCTGCCAGTATTGCCCCGGGCGTTGGGGCCCTCTTGGGCTTTAAGATTAATCTGAATAAGATTGAAGCGCTTAATGTGACTCTTCCGGGACTGATGGAGCAACCGTTGCGAGCGGCTTATCCCTTTCAGTGGGGGATGACATCCTTGCAATATCTGGGGGTTAAGATTACAAGGGGTATGGAAGGCCTTTAAACAGACAATTACCCCCTTAATTTAGGCAGCTGGAGAGAGATATGGACACGTGGGGCAAAGATAAAATATCCTAGTTTGGACGTATTGGAACGGTCAAGATGAATGTCCTCCCCAGACTGCTGTATTTTTTCAGGATTCGTCTCTACCGGTTCCACAGTTCGAGCTACAGAGACCACAGCGTAAGATTTTTGCGTTCATATGAAAGCACAGGCTGCCACACATGGCAGGATGAGTACTTTATGCAAAACAGCGGAGGGGGAGGTTTGGGGGTCCCCAATATTACAGACTACTATTTGGTAGCCCAACTCAAGCAGGGGATGGAATGGAGAGAACAAGGGAAGCTTAAAGAGATTTTGGGCAAACAAACATCGGTTACCGAGCTATAGGTTGCCCCGTTTTCTTTGGGTGGGGAAGAGCCTGCCCCAGAAGGAGGGGGGGAGACCATTAACCCTTATCTCCACCACCTTTGGACCCAATGGCAGAAGGTGTATAAGTGACTGGTACCCTGCACAAAGTTTTTAATAATGGCTCCGATTGCAGCCATCTCTGAATTTGTCCAGAGGGAGGGAGGAAGGGAGTTTTTAGCCGGTGGGAACAGCTAGGCTTGGACAAGTTTTCAAAGCTTATTTATAATGGAGAGGAAAACCTTTGCGTACCCCTTTGGGTACATTAGATTTTTTTGCTTACCTCCAAGTCTCCTATTTTTTGAAGCAACCACACAGACAGCAGACCTATCATACTGCCTGCAAAGATCTAGAAACCCAGTGGATGGGCTATCATAACACAGAGGGATTGATCCGGCTCATTTATCAGCGCCTGCAATCCTGTCACTGCTCTAAATTTAAGTATATGACTGACTGGGAACATGATTTGGGGGAGAGTTGGGATGAGAAAGGATGGGAGAGTCTGTGTGTGTGGCTGCATCACGATCTGCTCTGTTACAATTAAGGGAAGCATCTAAAAGATAGTAAATAGGGAAAAGCCAGTCACCCAAGAGCGCATAATTCGGAATGATATATCTTTGAAAGAAACTAGAAAAACATGGAAGTTAGGACATTCTGATAGAGGTTGCAACAAAGGTAAAAGTAGCCCTGATGACTAAATAAAGAGCAGAAAGTTAAAGGATTTCAAATTACCCCTGCCAACTGAAAAGCAGATTGTTAATATGAACAAAATGAAAACGGACATGCCTGTATGCAAATACAACATAAGATGGGAGTCAGAATATATAGCACTGAATGAAAGGTTAGGGAGAAAATAGGCCTTACTTGCTAACTGTCTTTCCTGGAGTACCTCCAGCCCAGGCCAGTACTCTTGGGTTGTCACCTTCCTTCAGCAGCTGAGGACTGAGCATGTGCAAACTTCTGATGTCATAGTAGAAGAGCTCCCTCCTTGGAGCACAGAGGCCAGTAACTCCCTGACAAAGCAGAACTGAAGAGAGCAGAGGACTGGCCTTTAAAAGCCCAAAACTACTAACAGATTGTACAAAAAGAAAGTTATGTACACGCAGAGAGAACAAAGAGGGCCTGGCTCCTGCACCTTCTGGGCATTATGAGAAAACATCTTCCCTAGGGTAAGAGTCCCCGCCATGATTGAGATGACTCTTACCGGGACCCCTTTCCTCTCTGGAAATCAGATTCGACCTAAACCAAAAAAAACTCGCTTTGCAGTGACCGCAACGAAAACCAGACTAACTTGGGAGGGTCCAGGCCTGGAGGTACTCCAGGATAGACAATTAGCAGGTAAGGCATAATTTCTTATTCCATATATGCCTCAAGTTAGCTGCCATGCATAAAGAATTGACTATTAAGAGAAGAAGTAGCTGCAATGAAGCGCACCTCTTCTAGGATACAAACCAAAGTACACCACCGCTCCCACAAAGAATCAAACATCCCAGGAACAAATGGCTCACAGTGGGCTCTGGTAGATAGCTCATGATGTACAGGGCGTTTCTGCGTTACAGGACGCTATCACTGCATAATGCCTGTTCTGCTTTGGTTAACGAAGATGCCCAATCCATGGAAACTGAAGGGCCCTTAAATGAGACAGTCAATGCCCAATCTCCTGATAAAGCACCAAATGTCTTGGGCAAGCCACTTAACCCTCCATTGCCCATGTTCCCTGTAAGTATTATTTATTTATTTATTTATCTATTTCTTCTATACCGCCCCTTCCAGAGATCAGGGGCGGTTTACATGGAACAAGTAAACAAATTTGTATACTAATGTATACATTACATGGAACAGAGATTTTTTTAACTTTATACAGATAATAGTTATTATATTACACGGAACAGAGATTTATAACATTGTAACTTTATACAAATAACTGTGCATTAATTGTCGGAACTATTTACATTTTATATACATTAGTGTATATGTCTCATATCCCCACGTGTTAAATGTATCCCCCCAATTGTGTTGTGACCGCTTTGATTGAAGGATAAGGCGGTATACAAAACTGTCTAAATAAACAAAATAAAATAAAATATGAAGAAAAACTCAAGGAACAGAAAACTACTACTACTTGGTGATTCCATCATCAGAGGCACCAACTTGGGAAGATTACAAAGGAGAGAAGTTTGTCAAATGCCTCCCAGGCTCTTCAGCTAGCAGGAATACAAACCAAATTGTTGATGTAATTGGCGCCGAAAGTGAGCACTCCAAAATTGATATGGTCATCCACTTAGGTACAAATGACCTGGCTAGAAACAATGCCACTACAGTTCAAAGGGACTTCCAAACTCAGAGAGAAACTGAAACCCATTGTTAACACTACAGCATTCTCAGAAGTTCTACCTGTTCTTGGTAAGGGGGCAGAAAGGCTACATCGCATAAACAGCTTTAACACATGGCTCCAGACCAGGTGCAAAGGAGGAGGATTCCGATTTATAGGCGACTGGGGAAACATATGGACCAACAAGAGACTATACTGTGCTGATGGACTACATCTCTCTATCGCAGGGAAAAGAATCCTAAGTGAAAAATTCAGGCATTATGTAGATACGCATTTAAACTAGAAAAAGGGGGTGACGGATGGGGAAGGTCAAGTTCAGGATGTCACTCCCTGCAAAAGCAGATCGTCATCAGAAACAGCCACACTTTTAAACCACATATCAGAAGTAAGTGGGAAAAAGTGGGCAGAACAAAATCAATGCAAAATACACAGAAGCCAGTTAAATGCTGGAAAGAAATGAGCACAAATACTCAAAGCTTAGCCAAAGAAATTACAGACCTGGAAGCCCTAATGGTGGAAATGGACTTGGACATTGTGGCCATTACAGAAACATGGTTTAATGAATTGCATGATTGGGATATACCCATAGCTGGCTAAAATCTATTCAGAAGAGAGAGAGAAAATTGAAAAGGAGAAGTAGCCGCCTTGTATGTCAAAAGCAATATTAAAGCTACTGAAATGCAGGGGGCATGGGGAAAAGAAGCAGTGCTTTGGATTGTGTTGGAAAGAGGAGATGGCACTGTCATCCATACTGCTGTAGTCTACAAACCTCCAACTCAAATCGAACAGATAGATAAATTGGATTATAGATATTGCCAAGATAGCCACAAAGGGGGAAGTGATCATATTGGGTGACTTTAATCTACCCGATGTGGACTGGATTACTCCTCCTGCAAATCTGGAAAGAAGCAAAAAAATTGTGGATGCTTTCCAAGATGCATTACTTAGACAAATTTATTTTATTTATTTATTTATTTATTTATTTACAGTTTCTTTTATACCGCACTATTCGACATCAGCGCGGTTTACAATGAACAGAAACTACACTTACCAAATATTGATCAGTGCTTACAATGAACAGCTGGATATACATTAAACAGGTTTAAACAGGTTTACATTCAACAGGTTTCATAAACAGAGGAACATAATAACTATGTACAAAAAGCAACTATGTACAGAACTAGGCGCAGCTAAATGTTTCTTGATGAGGGAAGAAGCAAGGTGAGATTGCAGCTCTTCGCGATAAGACTATGGAGAGTATGGGTTTAACGTGTTGACATGGGGTGTAGAGGTAGGTTGGTGTGAGGCAGTGTCTGAAATATTGTAGTGCTGCAAGAACAGGTGATGCTTCAGTGCCTTCCTGAACTGGGAGAGGTCACTGATGGTTCTGATTTCTGTTGGTAGGGCATTCCAACATGATGGTGCGAAGTAAGAGAAGGCTCTGGATCTGGTGGCTTGAGAGCACTTCGTGATTGCCTTGGGTAATACAAGAGAATTGGAGGTAGTCGATCTCCTTGCGCGATTAGGGGGTGTAGTTGATATCAGGTCGGTGATAGAAGATGCGGAGTTATTATTGATCGCTTTGTGAGTCATGGTAAGGATCTTGAAAGAGATCCTGGAGTGCATAGGAAGCCAATGTAGCTGTTTCAGTATTGGAGTGATGTGGGTTCGCTTGGAGGCTCCATAGAGAATTCTTGCAGCCGAGTTCATGGCCAATTGTAAGGGGTTAATCGTATTCTTTGGTAGGCCATGTAGAATGGCATTGGCGTAGTCCAGATGGGGCATTATTAAGGCCTGAAAGACTGATCGAAAGTCATCTGGTTCAAGCAGCTGACGCAAATGACGAAGGGTCCGGATTTTATGATAGACGGATTTCGCTACGTTGTTGATGTGGGCCTTCATATTGAGCTGTTGATCGAGGGTAACCCCTAGGTATCTGACTGTAGACTTGCAGATGAGCTCGGCGTCACGCACTTTGATGGACCTTGGTGAGGTGAATGCAGGGTTTCTCGTCACGAAGAGGACTTCTGTCTTTTTAAAGTTTATCTTAAGCATCTGTGATTTTAACCAGTCTGTAACCGCGTCGAAGCACTCGATTAGTGGGGAGAGGTCAAGGAGCTCTGTTGAGAATGGCATATACATAAGGACATCATCAGCATAGACCAGGCAGTTGATGTTGAATGATTGGATGAGGTCACAGATAGGCTGCATATAAACATTGAAAAGTAGGGCGGAAAGGGAGGAGCCTTGTGGCACACCTTTGGTTTGCTGGAAGGGGTCGGAGGTTGAAGATCCAGAACGAACATGTTGCCAACGGTCTCTGAGGTATGAGGAACACCAAGAGAGGGCGGATCCGTGAACTCCCTTCTTTCTAAGACGCGATAGGAGAACTTCATGGTCCACAGTGTCAAACGCCGCTGCAATGTCCATGAAGATCAAAGCAAAACCTTGTCTGACATTGTTTAGGCCTATGGTAAGAGTGTTGAACAAGGAAGTCATTAGGGTTTCCACACCGTGTGATTCACGAAATCCGTGCTGACATGGGTGTAAGGGTGCATTGCAGTCAAGATGGTCTTGTAGTTGACGTTGAGTGATCTTTTCGATGACTTTCGAAAGGAGGGGAATGCTGGAGATGGGTCTATAAGATTCCATCAAAGAGGGGTCCAACCTGCTGTTTTTTAGGAGGGGTCTGATGGAGGTCTGCTTCAGGGTGTGGGGGAATGTTCCTGTAGAGAACGATGCATCTATTATTTTTGCTAGAAATGGGCTGAGATCAGCTCGTAGTGACTTTATCCAGGAAGCTGGACAGGGGTCGGATGGTGCTGTTGTAGGATTTATTTTTAAGATGGTATCTTGAATGATTCTGTCATTTGGAGTGGAGAAGGAGGAGAGTGTGTTGAGTCTCACCCGAGAATTGGCTAGGTGAGGGTGGAGGGACAGTGTAGGGAGTGTTGGCTGAAGTGGGGGAGTAGAGGTTGGGTCAAGCTGATTACTTTTGCTTCGTAAGTAGTTGGCATATTTCTGAGGATCTAGGAGGGGTGGGGCGCTCTGAGAGGGTTCGTTTGTTAGGGTTTTTACGATGTGGAAGAGCTCGTGAGGTTTGTTGAGGGAACGCTGTAATCTGCCTGCGTAATATTTTTCATGTTAGAAGATACGGATGAGCGATGTCTTGCTAATTGTGTTTTGAAAGCATCATGATTCTCGGTTGTTCTTGATCGTCGCCATCGTCTTTCTAGTTGTCTGAGGAGGAGGAGTGATTTTCTTAGCTCTGGGGAGTACCATGGAGCATTCTTTCTCTTATGGGGTGCTTTGGTTGAGGTAGGAGAGTGGATCACAGCATCAAGGCAGGAGTTCCACGAATCGACCATGTCATCAAGGCTTTTTTCCGGAGAGTATATTAGGTTCTGGGTCTTCTTTAGGATGTCTTCTCTGTTAAAAGGCTGAAAACGTCTAAAGTGTTCTGAGGAGAGTGCATCTGATGGTAATGGCTTGGAGGATCTAGGAGATATAGGCATCTGAAATAGGATTAGGAGATGATCAGACCATGGAACTGTGATTGAATTTAAGTATGAATTGTGCCAATGGGGAAGAGCTGATTCTGGTGCAAAGATAAGGTCCAGTGTGTTACCTTTTATATGAGTAGGTGTGTTGACCAACTGAACATAACCTAGTTCACTGAGAGCATCAATAAAGGCATTGGTGTGGCTATCTTGAATGGTTGGGAGGTTGAGGTCGCCTAGAACCCAATTTGGGGTGTGTGGGTTCGTAGAGTTACAGGCCATATCAATGATTGTGGCTAAATCGTCTGGTGAGGAGGATGGTGCTCTATACAGTAAATTGATAGAGACCTGTTTATTTGTGATGGTCACAAAGTCAAGGGTTGATGTGCTGTTTGAGGCTGCAAGCTGGAACCTAAGATCTGATTTGGATAGGATGAGTACCCCTCCGCCACGGCGGTCAGTTCTGTGACATGAGTGAACTATGAAGTTGGAGGGAACAATCTGGTGGAGGAGTACGGAGTCAGAGGAAGATAGCCAGGTCTCAGTGATACATAAGATGTCAAGGTTATGAGCTGAGAGAATATCTATTAATGCTGGCCATTTTTTCCTCATTGATCGAGCATTTATTAGTGCGCATTTGAGGTTAGAGGGATGGGTAGGTTGTGTGCTCTGAGGGGAGTTGTGTTGCTGTAAGGCAACATAGATCACATGTGGACCAGGTGGGCGTCGTGGTGGTTCAGTTTGATGGTTGGGGAGGCCAAAAGGTCTATTATTCCCTGGTCTGTGAAGGATTGGAATAGTGTTGAAGGATGCAGTGAAGGCTAGGGTATCATACGTTAAAGCTATTAACATATAACAGAGGGAGAGGGTAAAGGGGTGTGAGGTTGAAAAGTATGATAACATGGTGGAGGTAAAGCTTGAGCTAGTGTACTGATAATAGATAATCTGTGTGCACTAGGAAATGTTTGACATATATATCTAGACAGAAGGCAGAATAATTGCACATACACAGGTCTATAGAGTATTGTGTGCGTAGTTTGTTATCAATACAGTAATGTGCAGATTATTATCAGGCAGTGAAACCAACCAGGGAAAGCTCAACGCTGGATTTAGTGCTCACCAACAGCGAAAGCATGTCAAATGTCTGGGTGGGTGCCCCTGTGAGAAGCAGCGATCATCACACGGTGTGGTTTGAGATAACAGCCAAGGTGCCAATCATAGCAAGCTGAAAGTCCTAAACTTCAAAAACTGACTTCAGTAAAATGGCCAAGTACCTAAAGGAGGAGTTGGCAGGGTGGAAGGGGATAAGGGAAGTGGAATTACAATGGGCTAAACTAAAGGTGGCAACAAAAAGGGAACAGATAATTATGTAAGAAAAGTAAATAAAAACAAGAGAAGGAAACCTATTTAGTTCTCCAAAGTGGCTGCTCAAATAAAGGCAAAAACCACAGCTTTCGCAAAATTCAAAAGCTTGCAAACAGAGGAACACAGAAATGAATACAGGATCAAACGCAAAAGAGACAAAAAGAGAAATAAGGAAAGCAAAATCAAATGGAGAGGAAAAGATGGCTAAAGATGTGAAGTGTGGCGACAAAACTTTCTTCAGGTATATTTGAGAAAGGAAGATCAGAGATGGAATTGCAGGATTTAGAAGTGCTGGGAACGGACTCGTGAAAAGTGACATTGAAAAGGCAAAATTGCTAAACAAATACTTCTGATCTGTTTTTACTAAAGAAAATCCTGGAGAAGGACCACCTGTGACTCCCAAATATAAAAATGGGAATGAAGTAGATACCACACCATTCACAGAAGATGATGTGTTAGAACAACTTGCAGAACAAAGTGGACAAGGCCATGGGACCGGATGGGATACATCCCAGGATACTGAAAGAGCATTAGACCATTCTTCCTGAAAGATACAGGATACTGAAAGACCTCAGAGAGGTTCTTGCAGGGCCATTAAAGGATGCTTTAAACAGATCCTTGGAAACAGAAGTTCCTCAGGACTGGAGAATGGCTGATGTGGTACCTCTACAAAATAGTGGTGACAGGGAAGTAGTAACAAACTACAGGCCCATGCTGTGGCGGGAAAAGTAATGGAGGCGCTCCTGAAAGAGCAAATAGTGGACTTTCTCAAAACCAACAGGTTGCAAGATCAGAGGCTACATGGTTTTACTGAAGGCCAATCTTGACAAACAAATCAGATTGAGTTCTTTGACTGGGTGACCAGAGAACTAGATCAGGTGCCTGCGATGGATGTCATCACTGTTCCCTCTATGCTGTGCGCGTGTGCACGCGCGCACACCTCGCCGAGCGAGCGCACAAACATTACGGTTCTTATTCTGATAGAAAACAGACGTCTTACAATTTAAAAGTTGCTGTGTATTTATGGTTTCACAAGTTCTACAATATTGTCTAGTGCAATCAATGTGGTGTACATACTGTATTCTGACGTGTAGTCAAATTTTAAAGTATATAACTCCGAGTGTCGTTACGTGGCGCACAAAAATTTGACCTTCCCTCAAAAGCTGCACAGCTGATATTTTATGCGCACACAGCCTACAGAAAATTAAAGGGAACATTGGATGTCATCTACCTGGATTTCAGCAACGACTTTGATACTGTTCCTCATAGGAAGCTTATCAAACTCAGTAGTTTGGGGATGTGTCCCAAGTTGGTAAACTCGATCAGAAATTGGTTGACTGAGACGACAGAAGGTGAGGGTAAATGGAGCTCACTCGGATGAAAGGAAGGTGATTAGCGGGGTGCCCCAGGATTCGGTCCTGGGCCTGGCACTACTCAATGTATTTGTGAGTAATATTGCTGAAAGACTGAATGGAAAGCATAGTTACTCCCCTGTAACAGGTGATCTCCGGGAACAGCAGGAATTTAGTCTTCACATATGGGTATCGTCGGTAACCAACGGAGCCTGCGTGGGAACGCACCCCATCGTCCAATAGGAAAGCTTTTGGGAGCATCCCATAGCACCTGCGTGCTGCCTTCCCGCCTTTCCAACTCTCCCTCTCCAGTTGAGTTTATAGCTGAGACGAAAGAGTAGTTACTCACCTGTAACAGGTGTTCTCCAGGAGCAGCAGGAATCAATCCTCACATATGGGTGACGTCGGCGCCGACGGAGCCCCCGTGCGGAGCATTTCCCCAGCTTTCAAAGAAAGCCTTTGAGAATTGCAGCGCGCATGCGCGGTCCCCTTCCCGCCCAAGGGTGCCATCTTGCTCAGTCTGATGACATAGCTAAAAGACAGCAAAATAGCAAAAATAAATCATATGACTGCAACTCCAAGGGGAGGAGGGAGGGTTGTGAGAACTGATTCCTGCTGCTCCTGGAGAACACCTGTTACAGGTGAGTAACTACTCTTTTTCCAGGACCAAGCAGAAAGTCAGTCCTCACATACGGGACTCCCCAGCTTAAGGTTACCGGAGACCTCAAGCAGAAAAGGCGTAGTTACTCACCTGTAACAGGTGTTCTCCAGGAGCAGCAGGAATCAGTCCTCACATATGGGACTTCCAAGCTCAAGGCTACCGGAGACCCCAAGCATAAAAATGAGCTCCCTCTAGCTCAGCAGTGCAGAAGGAAGGAATCTTCTCTGACTATTCTCCAACCGGTAGCCCAACATCCGGGATGGAGGGTAGGAGTTGCTTAAACCTCGAAGAGATTACGGAGGACTGCCTGTCCGAAAGCACTGTCCCTGCGGGACTCCCTCTCGAGGCAGTAATGGGTTGCAAAAGTCTGGCTCGAAGACCAAGTAGCGGCCCGGCAGATGTCTGCCAATGGAACAGAGCGGAGGTAAGCCACTGACGCAGCCTTCGCCCTAACCTGATGAGCCGTGACTCGACTCTCCAACAAGAGGCCTGCCGCCCCATAAGTCCAAGCGATACAGTCAGCTACCCAGATGGACAGAGTACGCTTGGAGACAGGGAGCCCTAATTTATTAGTGTCATAAGACAGGAAGAGCTGGACAGTCTTACGGTGCTCCCGCGTACGATCAAGGTAGAAGTTCAGCGCCCTTCTACAGTCCAGGGTATGCAAGACCATCTCAGCTCGGCTGGAGTGTGGCCTGGGAAAGAAGGTCGGAAGCACCACCTCCTGATTGATGTGAAAAGGGGAGACCACTTTTGGAAGAAAATTAGGGTGAGTCCGCAGGACTACCCTGTTCTTGTAGAACCTAGTGTAAGGGGGATCAGACACTAGGGCCTGCAGTTCACTAACGCGTCTAGCGGAAGTGAGGGCTACTAGGAACAAGGTTTTCCAAGAGAGAAAACGGAGAGGACAGGTAGCCATGGGTTCAAAGGGCGGACAGGTGATACGCTGTAAAACCACGTTAAGGTCCCAGTCTGGGGCTGGGGGGCGCAAAGGTGGTTTAAGGAGAAGGAGACCTCGGGAGAACCGTGCCACAAGAGGGTGGCCGGAAAGAGGCCTGCCTTCCACCGGCACATGATGTGCAGAAATAGCACTGAGGTGAACCTTGACCGAGTTGGACTTAAGTCCAAGATTAGAGAGGGAAAGCAAGTACTGCAAGACCACCGACACCGAGCAGGAGAAGGGGTCTTGAGACTGCTGAGTACACCAGGTGGAGAAGCGACGCCATTTAAGGGCGTAAGATTTCCGGGTAGAGGGTCGCCTGGAAGCCAGCACGACCTCTTCCACCTCCGGAGGCAGCAGGAGGGGAGCAAGGACTACCCTTTCAGCAGCCAGGCCATCAGATGAAGAGATCTGAGGTTGGGGTGTAGGAGAGACCCCTGATCCTGGGTCAGGAGATCTGGTTGGAACCCCAGAGGCAACGGCGTATCTACCGCCAGTTGCATCAGAAGCGGGAACCATGGTTGCCTGGGCCACCGGGGCGCTATCAGGATCATCGAAGCCTTGTCCTGGAGAACCTTGAAAAGTGTTCGAGACACCAGCGGCATGGGAGGAAAGGCATACAGAAGGCCCGTGGACCATGAGAGCAGAAAAGCATCCGCCGCTACTCGGAGGGGATGCGGTTCCCGAGAGCAGAATCAAGGAAGTTGCCTGTTCAGAGGACTGGCAAATAGATCCAGCGTGGGGAGGCCCCACTGGAGAAAGATCCTTTGAACCACCAACGGGTCCAATCGCCACTCGTATGGTTGGAGGATTCTGCTCAGTTTGTCTGCCAGGTAATTTTCTTGACCTGGGAGGTAGACAGCTTTGAGGAGGATCCCTCGGCTGACGGCTCAAGGGCAGAGCTTTTGTGCTTCCCGACAGAGAAGGAAGGAGCCCGTGCCCCCCTGTTTGTTCACGTAGAACATGGCCACTTGATTGTCCGTCTGGACGAGGACGGACTGGCGAGTGGTAAGGTGGGAGAAGGCCCGGAGAGCCAGGCGGATCGCTCTGAGCTCCAGGAAGTTGATCTGCTGGGCAGATTCCCACGGGGTCCAGAGACCCTGAGTACATGTCCCTTGGCAATGTGCTCCCCAACCCAGGAGAGAAGCGTCGGTCGTCAGTACTTGAACCGGCGGAGGAGACTGAAAAGGCATTCCGAGCACTAGGTTGGGCAGATGAAGCCACCACCGCAGAGAAGAGACCAGCGGGCTGGAGATTCGTACTGAGTCCGCTAGTCTCCCCGAAGCCTGACGCCATTGTGAGCGAAGACACCATTGAGCAGGCCGCATATTCAGGCGGGCATTGGGGGTCACATGGACCGTGGAAGCCATATGGCCGAGCAGTTGCAGAAAGTGCCTGGCCGAGACCGGGGAATGGCTGCGAAAGCGGCTGGCGAGAGCCATGAGCCGTTGTGCCCTGTCGAGCGGCAGAAAGGCTCGCGCTTGAAGCGTGTTTAACCTGGCGCCGATGAACTCGAGATCCTGAGAAGGGAGCAAAGTGGACTTTTCGAGGTTTATGACAAAGCCCAAGTACTGGAGTAGAGTCACAGTACGTTGCGTGGCGTGAGTGGCCTCCGTGGAGGACTGTGCTCTGATGAGCCAGTCGTCTAGGTAAGGGAAGACAAAGAGGCCTTGAAGCCGGAGATAAGCCGCTACCACTGCGAGACATTTTGTGAAGACTCGTGGTGCGGAGGATAGGCCAAAGGGCAGTACTCTGTACTGGTAATGATTGCCTGCCACCACAAACCTCAGGTATTGTCGGTGGCTTGGGTGGATGAGGATGTTGAGTGTAGGCATCCTTTAGATCCAAGGAGCATAGCCAATCTCCCTGCCGGAGGTAGGGCAGCAGGATTCCAAGGGTAAGCATCTTGAACTTTTCCCTTTCCAGGAACTTGTTGAGGTTCCGCAAGTCCAGGATGGGTCTGAGGCCCCCAGTTCGCTTTGGTACCAGGAAGTACCTGGAATAAAAGCCTTGACCTCTCAGGTGGTGGGGCACTGGTTCCACCGTCTGTTCCCGAAGAAGACTTGCCAACTCTTGAAGGAGTAAGTCCCGGTGAAGAGGGGGTCGCAGAGGCTCCCCTGGAAAGTAGGGGGGAGGTACCTGGTGGAAGTATAGAAGATAGCCCTCTCGGACTATGTGGAGCACCCAGGTATCTGACGTGATGTTGGACCACCTGTGGGCAAAGTGAACCAGCCGGCCTCCCGTGCTGAGAGACACCAGCGGAGGGGGAGAGGCTATGCTGAAAGAGTCAAAAAAACCCACCCTGCGGAGCAGGGGCCGGTGGCGCAGGCTTGGGGGCTTGCTGCCTACGGGATCCGTTACCCCGTCCCTTGGCCTGCTGACCCTGTTGGGGAGCTGCCGAGGCCTGATAATGAGGGTAGTGTTTATAGGCAGCCGCCTTCCTCGGGTAAAAGGGCTTTTTCCCCGAGCCCTTCTTCTTCTGGGAAGGGGCAGAGGTTTTCCTGGAGAGCCGAGTCCTGGTGAGAGTCTGTCTCGAGCTGTGCAGCCTTCTCGTCCATAGGTTTGCCAAAGAGGTTTTCACCTCTGCAGGGGACATCGACCAACTTGTCCTGCACCCAGGGCTCGAGGTTGGATGACTGAAGCCAAGCCTGTCGGCGGGCCCCGATGCCGGCTGCGGCTACCCGGGCCGATGCCTCAAAGCCATCATAGGCTGCTCGAGAGATAAACTTGGAGCACTCCCGAATACCGGTGGACAAGGCCAGGAACCTCCGCAAAGGTTCCTCGGAGAGACCAGCAGAGAATCCGGCTAATTCTTTAGCCAGGTCTCGGAGATACATGCCCATGTAGAGCTGGTAAGTCTGGACTCGACAAGCAAGCATAGAGCCCTGAAAACACTTCTTACCGATGCCATCAAGGCTGCGGGCTTCCCTGCCGGGAGGCACCGAGGAGTGCATCTTCTGGCTCTTGAGCCGATGCATGGCTGATTCCACCACCATGGAATGGTGCGGCAGCTGTCCTTTTGGAAGCCAGGGCTCTTGCGGACTCGATAGATGGCATCGACCCGCTTGCTCAACACCGGCGACGACGCCGGGCTCTCCCACATGCGGAAGAGAAGTCGTTCCAGCATCGGAGGAACCGGTACAGTAAAATGCTCCTTTGCAGGAGAGTCATACTGGAGGGCATCGAGCTCTTCGGCTCAAGGCTCCTCCTCGGGATCCGCAGGGAAGGCCAAGGCCTTGGCCATATCCCTCACGAAGTCCGAGAACCGGGCATCCTCCGGAGGGGACTGTCTCCGAGGTTGGGACTCGGGGGAGTCCGAAGGGACACACCGAGTCCGAAAAGAACCAGGTGACTCATCCACCTCGGATTCCCAGGCGGACTCCTCGGAGGAGTCGTCCAGTGGCTCCGGCCGGGTGGGTACAGACGTCGTCCGCCCCGACGCCGAGGGGGTCGGCATCGACGACCTCGGCTCCGAACGGGAGGCCGAAGGCGACCGCGACCGAGGATCGACTCGAGCCCGCATGGACTCGAGGATCGGCTCGGTCTCCGGGGTCGACTTAGACGTCGACGACCCGGCGGTCAGGGCAGAAGCGCCGGCAAGGCCAGCAATCAATGCCCGCTGCTGGTCCATGAAGGCAGCAAGGCTGCTCTCCAAGGCCGTCAACCTGAGTCCGAACTCAGGAGACCCAGCAGCCCCCGACTCGGGCCCCGACGGCGTCGGGCCCGACGTCGGACCCCTCGGAGGCGAGTCCACGAAGACAACAGCACTTACGTGAGCAGAGGAGTCCATCTCCAGACGAGGCTGTTTGGACGGCCGCTCCAGCTCCAAAGACCCGGGACGGCTGTCGGGGCTATGCGACCTGGCCCTCGAGGAGCCAGGAGCGTCCACCGACGCCGCCCTCGCGGGTTTGGTCTTCCGGTGATGTTCCCGGGTAGGGGACCCCCTCTCAGAGGAGCTCCGACAGTGTTCAGAGCCAGATTCTCTGGACACCGAAGCTTCTGACGAGGTCCGGGTACGGCTGGGGTCAGAGAAGATTCTCTCCCGCTGATGCTGCCGACTCCGCAAAGATTTCGCGGACATCTTGCTACAGGCCCCACAGATCATTTCTTCATGATCTGGGCCCAGGCAACGGAGGCAGCAATCATGTGTGTCGGTAAGAGACATCAGTTTCTTACACTTAACACACTTTTTAAAGCCACTGGCGGCCATCGGGGGAAAAAGGGCCCCTGCGAGGTCGAACGAGCGGGCCGCCAGGGAAAAAGTGAAAAAAACGCGAATTTGTCATGAAGGACAGAAAACCGAAAAAGGAAGGGGAGGCCTCGCAACCAGCGTCGCGAGGCCGGACGGAAAAAGGACCGGCGTCGAACCGAAGAAATACTTAAAATAAGAAAGAAAAATCAACTTTTCAGCGGTGACTGTGAGACATCCGTAGGGCTCCGCGGAAAAAAGACGACTGGCCAAGACGGCACCTTTGGGCGGGAAAGGGACCGCGCATGCGCGCTGCAATTCCCAAAGGCTTTCTTTGAAAGCTGGGGAAAATTGCTCCGCGAGGGCTCCGTCGGCGCCGACGTCACCCATATGTGAGGACTGACTTCCTGCTTGGTCCTGGAGAAAATGAGCTCCCTCTAGCTCGTCAGCACGTAAGGAAGGAATCTTCTCTGAGAATGCCCCCGACCGGTAGCCCAACAGCAGGGCCGGAGGGTAGGAGTTGCCTAAATCACAAAGAGATTATAGAGTACTGCCTGTCCGAAAGCACTGTCCATGCGGGACTCCCTCTCAAGGCAGTAATGGGCCGCAAAGGTCTGGCTCGAAGACCAAGTAGCGGCCCGGCAGATGTCTGCCAACGGAACAGAGCGGAAATGAGCCACTGACGCAGCCTTCGCCCTGACACGATGAACCGTGACTTGGACCCACCAACGAGAGGCCGGCTGCCCCATAAGCCCAGGCGATACAGTCAGCGACCCATATGGACAAAGTACACTTGGAGACAGGTAGCCCCAACTTATTGGGGTCAAAAGAAACGAAGAGCTGAACAGCCCTTCGATGCTCCCGCGTATGGTCAAGGTAGAAGGACAACGCCCTCCTACATTCCAGGGTATGCAAGACCATCTCAGCCCAGTTGGCATGCGGCCTGGGAAAGAAGGTCGGAAGAACCACCTCCTGATTGAGGTGAAAAGGGGAGACAACCTTAGGGAGAAACTTTGGGTGAGTCCGTAAGACTACCCTATTCCTGTAGAATCTAGTGTAAGGGGGATCAGACACTAGTGCCTGAAGTTCACTTACTCGCCTAGCAGAGGTAAGAGCTACCAGAAAGAGTAGTTACTCACCTGTAAGAGGTGTTCTCCAGGAGAGGCAGGAATCAGTCCTCACTTATGGGTGTCATCGACGCCGATGAAGCCCCAGCGGAGCATTTCCCCAGCTTTCCATGAAAGCCTTTGGGAATGCTGGCACGCATGCGCGGTTCCCTTCCCGCCTAAAGGTGCCCTCTTACCTCAGTCAAATGACATAGCTAAGAATAGCACACAAAAATGTAAAAATTAAACTATGTACAACTGCAACTCCAAGGGGAGGAGGGAGGGTAGTGAGGACTGATTCCTGCTGCTCCTGGAGAACACCTGTTACAGGTGAGTAACTACTCTTTCTCCAGGACCAAGCAGGAAGTCAGTCCTCACTTATGGGTGACTCCCCAGCTCTGGGCTACCAGGAACCCAGGCTGAACAAGAGAACTCCCTCTAGTCTCAGCAACACAGAAAAAGGCTTTTCAAGGACACACCCTCCACAGGTAGCCCAACCAGAGGGCAGGAGGGCAGGAGTTGCCTAGACCTCAAAGAGATTCCAGAGTACTGCATGGCCAAAAGCACTGTCCCTACGGGACTCCCTCTCCAGACAGTAGTGGGCAGCAAATGTCTGGGTTGAAGACCAAGTAGCAGCCCTGCAGATGTCTTGCAATGGAACAGAGCGGAGGTGAGCCACTGATGCAGCCATTGCCCTCACACGGTGGGCCGTGACCCTACCCTGCAAAGGAAGGTCAGCCGCCTTGTAAGCCCAGGTGATACAGTCAGCCACCCAGATGGACAAGGTACGCTTGGACACAGGCTTCCCCAAGTTATTGGGGTCAAAAGAAAGGAAGAGCTGAGAAGCCTTCCTGTGACCTTGCATACATTCAAGGTAGAAGGATAAGGCCCTCCTACAGTCCAAGGTATGGAGAACTGTTTCAGCCTGACTTGCATGAGGCCTAGGGAAGAAAGTAAGAACCACCTCCTGGTTGAGGTGGAAAGAGGAGACAACCTTAGGAAGGAACTTAGGGTGAGTCCTGAGGCCTACCCTGTTTTTATAGAACCTGGTGTAAGGCCTATCACAGACTAAGGCCTGAAGCTCACTCACTCTTTTAGCCGAAGTAAGGGCTATCAGAAAGAGTCTTCCAGGAAAGGAAGCGTAGAGGGCAAGTAGCCATAGGCTCAAAAGGTGGGCGAGTCAGCTGCTGCAAGACCACATTCAGCTCCGAATCAGGAGCAGGACGACGTATGGGAGGTTTGAGCAGAAGCAAGCCTCTGAGAAACCTGGAGACCAAAGGGTGCACAGACAAGGAATGGCCCTCAACTAGTGAGTGGTGAGCTGGCAAAGCAGAGAGGTGGACCCGAACAGAGTTGGACTTGAGACCTTGATTAGACAAGTGCAGCAGGTACTGAAGCACTACTGGCACAGTACAGGAGAAAGGATCCTCAGCACGTAGCTGACACCACACAGAAAACCTGTTCCACTTGAGAGCATAGGTTTTTCTAGTGGATTGTTTTCTTGAGGCTAGGACAACCTCCTCAACCTCGGGAGGCAGGCCCCAGGGAGCCAATACTACCCTTGCAGCTTCCATGCCATTAGATTGAGAGCTTTGAGATTGGGATGCAGCAGGGAGCCCTGATTCTGAGAGAGAAGGTCGGGCTGCAACCCCAGAGGCAGAGGAAGATCCACTGCCAGTTGAAGCAGGAGGGGGAACCAAGGCTGCCTCAGCCACCTGGGAGCTACCAGGAGGACGGAGGCTCTGTCTCGGAGAATCTTGACCAGTGTTCGAGCCACCAGAGGGGTGGCAGGAAACGCATAGAGTAGGCTCCGAGTCCAGGGAATCAGAAAAGCATCTGCTGCCACCCTCAGAGGATGCGGTTGCCTGGAGCAGAACCTTGGCAGCTGGTTGTTCAGTGGATTGGCAAACAGGTCTATGGCGGGAAGGCCCCATCGCAAGAAAATCTTTTGAACCACTAGAGGATGTAGCTGTCACTCGTGTGGTTGCAGAATCCTGCTCAATCTGTCGGCCAGGCAATTCTCCTGGCCTGGAAGATAGACTGCTCTGAGGAGCATGTTGTGTTTCAGGGTAAAGGAACAGAGGTCCTGGGCCTCCTGACAAAGGGGCTGGGAACCAGTGCCGCCCTGTTTGTTCACATAGAACATGGCTACAAGGTTGTCTGTCTGGATCAAGACAGACTGTTGTGCCAGGGAAGCAGTAAAGGCCATGCGGATAGCTCTGAGTTCCAGGAGATTGATCTGCTGGGACGCCTCCCAAGGAGACCACAGGCCCTGGGTGCACTTGTCTAGGCAGTGTGCTCCCCAGCCCTGTAGAGCGGCATCGGTGGTCAGCACCACTGTATGAGGTGGCATCTGAACGGGCACCCCTACCAGCAGATTGGGGGGGTGCAATCACCAGTTGAGGGAGGTCAGGAAACGGTGGGACACTCTGATCCGGTCTCTGAGGTTACCTGAGACCATTGAGTCCGAAGGCACCACTGGGCAGGTCTCATATTGAGCCTGGCATTGGGGGTTACCTGAACAGTCGAGGCCATTGGGCCCAGATGTCTGAGACAGAGTCTGGCTGAGACCAGGGACCTGTGCAGAAACTTGCTGGCAAGGTCGATGAGCCTTTGTGCTCAGTCCAATGGTAAGAATGCTCTTGCCAGCTGAGTATCCAACCTTGCCCCTATGAACTCCAAGTTCTGGGAGGGGAGCAAAGGGGACTTTGCGAAGTTGATGACAAAGCCCACCCTTTGGAGAAGTTCTATTGTCCGGTGGGTGGCCTGCTGATCTTCTAGGGAAGTCTGGCCTCTGATGAGCCAGTCGTCTAGGTAAGGAAACACAAAGATGTCTTGATTTCTCAGGTAGGCTGCCACCACTGCTAGGCACTTGGTAAACACCCTGGGAGCGGAGGTCAGGCCAAAAGGCAGAACTCTGTACTGATAATGGTTTCCTCCCACAATGAACCTGAGGTACTTTCTGTGGTCTGGATGAATAAGGATGTGAGTGTAAGCATCCTTTAGATCTAAAGAGCATAGCCAATCTCCCCGCTGGAGGTAGGGCAGAAGTGTTCCAAGAGTAAGCATCTTGAACTTTTCTTTTACCAGAAACTTGTTCAGGTATCTGAGATCCAAAATGGGTCGAAGACCACCGGTTCTTTTTGGTACCAGGAAATACCTGGAGTAAAGCACAGTTACTTACCTGTAACAGGTGATCTCTGGGAACAGCAGGAATAAGTCTTCACATATAGTCTTCACATATCGGTACGTCGGTACCGACGGAGCCTGCACAGGAATGCTCCCCAGTTTCCCAAAAAAGGAAAGCTTTTGGGAGCATCCCACAGCGCCTGTGCGCTACCTTCCCGCCTTTCCTAACCGCCTCTCCTCAGTTCGAGTTTTAAAGCTGAGACAAAAAGAGAGAGAGGAAAGGAAAGATAGAGAGAGGGACAACTCCTAGGGGAGGTGGGTGGGTTGTGAAGACTCATTCCTGCTTGTTCCTGGAGATTACCTGTTACAGGTAACTGTGCTATCTCCAGGAACAAGCAGGAATGAGTCTTCACATATGGGGACTCCCTAGCTAAGATGCCTGGGAGATCCCCAAGGTTATGAGACCCTTGGAAGGGCTCTACCTCCTCATATGGATCTCAGGCATCCCTCCAGGGAAGGAGGGTAGGAGTTGATTAAGAATGGAACAGGTGTTTGAGAACAGCCTAACCAAACAAGGCATCCCGGCGGGAGTCCTTGTCCAAACAGTAATGGGCTGTGAAGGTATGAACCGAGGCCCAGGTGGCAGCTCGACAGATCTCATCGATGGACACAGAATTTAGATGAGCCATAGAGGCTGCCATGGACGTCACATTATGTGCTGTGACATGGCTCTCCAAAGAAATACACTGAGCAATCCAATTGAACAGTGTTCTTTTAGAGACTGGAAGTCCCAGATGAGAGGGATCAAAAGCAACAAAGAGTTGAGAAGACTCTCTATGTTGCTGTGTCCTTTGCAAGTAAAAGGCAAGAGCTCTCTTACAATCCAGAGTATGAAGGTTCCTCTCTGCACTTGATGCATGAGGAGCTGGAAAAAAAGACAGGTAAATACACCTCTTGATTAAGATGAAAAGGTGAGACCACTTTAGACAAAGTGTGGATTGGTCCTAAGGACTACCTTATCATGATGGAACCTTGTATAAGGTGGATTAGCCACTAAGGCCTGCAGTTCACTGATGCGGCGAGCTGAGGTGACTGCAATAAGGAAAATAACCTTCCAGGAAAGAAATTTCAAGGAGGTGGTGGCTAAGGGTTCAAAAGGTGGCTTCATGAGCTGACCAAGAACCAAATTTAAATCCCATGCCACCGGAGGAGGCCTAATGGGAGGTTTAGTTAAAGTGAGGCCTCTCATGAATCTTGCAATAAGAGGATGAGAGGAAATAGGTTGTCCATTGAAAGGCCTAAGAGATGCTGCAATAGCACTCAAATGGACCCTTACCGAATTCGTCTTAAGGCCTGCATTGGAAAGATGCAGGAGATATTCCAATACAGAATTCAAAGGTAGTGCTAGAGGGTCAACACCCTTTTCAGTACACCAAATGGAAAACCTTTTCCATTTAAAAGCATAGGAACGTCTAGTAGGAGGTTTTCTGGAAGCATGTAGGATATCCTTCACCTGCTGAGACAGATTGCAGCCCTGAAGGTCTAGGCCTTCAGTAACCAAGCCCCGAGGTGAAGGGACTTGGGGTTTGGGTGCCACAAAGTCCCCTCCTCCTGGGACTAAAGGTCTGGAGCAGCTCCCAAGTCCAGAGAGGGGGCTTGGGAGAGATGCAGAAGTAGAGGGTACCACACTTGGCGTGGCCAGCGTGGAGCTATGAGGATCATAGATCCTTGATTCCTCTGGAGTTTGAACAGAGACTTGGGAATCAGGGGAATGGGTGGAAAGGCATACAGGAAGCCTTGACCCCAATGAAGGAGGAAGGCATCCTTGGCCTGAACTCCCTGACACGGAATTCTGGAACAGAACGGGGGAAGTTTGGCATTCCACGGACTTGCAAAGAGGTTATGTCCGGGGTTCCCCATTCTTGGAAGATTCTGAGTACCTGATCCATGTGCAAGGACCATTCGTGTGGAAGCAGAACTCGACTGAGTTTGTCTGCCCAAGAGTTTTGGATTCCTGGGAGGTATACTGCCAGGAGATGGATTTGATGCTCTCTGGTGAAGGCCCACAATCTTAAAGCTTCGATGCAAAGCGACAGAGAGCCAGTTCCTCCTTGCTTGTTTATGTAAAACATGGCTACTTGATTGTCCATATGAATGAGGACTGTCTTGTAGCTGAGGAGGGTATGAAAGACCTTGAGAGCTAGAAAAACTGCTCGAAGCTCCAAGTGGTTGATATGAAGAGTGGTCTCCTGTGGGGACCAAGTGCCTTGAGTGGAGAGGTCTTGTAGATGAGTTCCCCAACCTGTTTGGGAGGCATCTGTTGTGAGGGTTGCTTGGGGCAACAACTGTTGGAAGGGGGACCCCAGCAACAGATTTTGAGTGGACATCCACCATTGGAGAGACCAAAAGAGACGTTTGGAGGTTGCTATTTGGTCAGAGAGCTCCTGATGCTTGAGTCCACTGGGTGGACAAAGTCCATTGAGCTGCTCTCATGTGTAGGCGAGCATAGGGTACCACATGTACTGTGGAAGCCATGTGGCCTAGCAGTTGTAGCATCTCCCGGGCAGTTAAGTGGCTCTTTGACTGAATCTGGGAGGCTAACTGCACTAGACGTTGGCAACGGGCCTGAGGAAGGTAGGCCCTTGCAGTGGTAGTATCCAACCAGGGCCCTATGAATTCTAGGGACTGAGTAGGGGTGAGTTGAGACTTTGGGAGGTTTACCACAAGTCCCAGATACTGCAGAATGCGTCTTGTGCGGTCCAGGGAAATCTGGGCCTCTGACTGAGATGGAGCTCGGATGAGCCAGTCGTCCAAGTATGGGAATACAAATATTCCCAGAGTGCGTAGAAATGCAGCTACTGTTGCCATGCATTTGGTGAACACTCTTGGAGCAGAGGCCAGGCCAAAAGGAAGCACCCTGTATTGATAATGTTTTCCTTGGAAAAGAAAACGGAGGAATCTTCTGTGAGATGGATGGATGAGGACATGTGTGTACACATCCTTGAGATCTAGAGAACAAAGCCAATCCTGACTTTGAAGGTATGGAAGGAGAGTGCCCAGAGAAAGCATCTTGAACTTCTCCTTGCATAGAAATTTGTTCAATTCCCTGAGATCTAATATGGGTCTGTATCCCCCTGTCTTCTTTGGAATGAGAAAATAGGGGGAGTAAAACCCTGACCCTTGTTGAAGAAGAGGAACTTCTATTGCCCCTTGGGCAAGAAGGGTAGCCACCTCCTGACCTAGAAGGTCGAGAAGAGATGTGGGAGAATTGAAGTGTCTCACCATGGTGTGGGGAGGAAGGTCTAAGAAATGAAGTTTGTAGCCCTCTCTTATGATGGAGAGGGTCCACTGCTCTGATGTAATTTGCTCCCATCTGGGAGCAAAATGAGCTAACCTTCCTGGGATGGTGAGAGGCTCTGGCTGTTTTAGAGCCAGAAAGGCTAAGTTCTCTAGCATCAAGTCAAAAACCCTGAGGGGGTTGGGGCTGCCAAGTTGCAGCAGCCCCTGTAGACTTAGGCCTGGCCTGCTTAAGTTGCTGACGCTTAGTGGCAAAGCGACCTGTAGAAGAATGCTGGCCAGAAGCAGAAGGAAATCTGCCCTTTTTGAAAAAAGACTTCTTGAAGGGTTTTTTCTTGGCAGGAATGGAGGTTGACTCTGAAAGTCTATCCAGAGCAGAATTTTCTGCATCCATTTGAGTGGCTTTTATTTGCCATTCTTCTTTGCCAAATAGGTTTTCACATGTACAGGGAAGATTTCCTAAGCCATCTTGAACCCAGGGTTCTAAATCAGAAGCTTGGAGCCAAGCAATTCTGCGAGCAGCTATGGCAATGCCTGAAGCTCTGCTGGCACCTTCAAAGGAGTCAAAGGATGCCCTGTTGGAAAACTTTGAAATGTCTTGGAGTATGCTTAAGCCAAATGAGGAATTCTTCCCTTTTATCCTCTGGAAGAAAAGGGAGGAAAGTGTGCAGCTTATCTGCAACTTCTTTCAGAAACATACCCATGTAAAGACTATAGGAGTTGATTCTGGCAATAAGCATACTAGCTTGGAAGATTTTCCTACCAAAAGCATCAAAGGTCCTACATTCTCTTCCTGGAGGAGCAGAAGAGTGTCTCTTTGTACTCTTTATCCTCTTCATAGCTGACTGCACCACAATGGAATGGTGAGGAAGCTGTGTTTTATGAAATCCAGGACAAGAAGGGACATGATACATAGTGTCCAATCTGCGAGAATGAGGAGATATGGTGAGAGGAGTCTCCCATAAGTCAATCATGTGTTCATAAAGAATCTCATGAATTGGTAAGGTGACTGCCTCTTTACGAGCCTTAGAATAACCCAAAATATCTAATTTTTTTGCTCTAGGCTGTGATTCAGAGGTTACTGAAAAAGAAAGTCCTTTAGCTACTTCTCTTATGAAGTCTTGAAAGGACAAATCCTCTGGAGGAGACCTTCTTTTTGGAGAAGGCGGCTCTTCAGGAAGGGCAATGGATACTTCAGCAGACTCCTCTGATGTATCAGAATCACCAGAGGAATCAAAGTACCGTCTGTCAGGGTGCTCTTCTAACGCTCGGTACGCATATCGAGCGGTATCGACATCGGGCGTCATCGGTACCGGTTCGGTACCAATGAGCAGCCCTGGGATAGGGATCCGCTGCAGTCGGTAACCTGGTCTATGTCGATGCAGTCAGTACCGGTACCGGCGCTGGTGCCGGTACCCGAGTCGATATTGACAACGGAGTTTGTTGTGGTATCAACGGCGTCGCAGCTTGAATGAAGGCATTGATAGCCTGCTGCATGGACAGAACATTGTGATCCATCGACGCCATGAATGCCTGGAATTCGGTACCGGAAGGTTGTGCCTATACCCCAGAGCATTCTAACAGGTGATCGGTCGAGGCCGTGCCATCAATGTCAACCTGTAACCCCATAGGTGGAGCTTTGGAAGCCGGAGCTTCCCGCCGGGGTTGTTTAGCCGGTGCAGGATCCTCGAGGGCAAGCCCGGAGGCATCTCGATGCTTAGAGGGAGATCTACCCTTCGAGGACCGGCTGGATTTATGTTTGGTTACAGAGATCCATTGGGGGAAGAAGCAGCCCTGGAAGACGTCGATACTACCGTAGCTGCATCAGCGGGAAACAGCACATGGAGCTTAGCTGCTCGGTTCTGTAAACCCCGTTTAGACATCAAAGAGCAGGACGGACAATCCGAAACGGAGTGTTCAGGACCCAAACATTTAAGACACCATTCATGGGTGTCTGTAACAGAAATAGTACCGCTGCACTTAGTGCATTTTTTAAACCCGGAGGCTGGTTTTTCCATGAGGAAAAATTTCTTGTGAGGCCTAAGGCCCAAAGAGAAAAAATACACTAAGTGAGGGAAATTATATATTATTTTGTTGGGTTTCTTTTAAAGAAAGAAAAGATCTGTTGTACCGGTCTGGAGTCGGGGGAGGCAGACACGCGACCAAAGAAATAAAATAAAGAACTTCTTCAGCGGTGACAGGGCTCGACCTGCTAGCTCCACGGCAAAGAAGAACTGAGGAGAGGCGGTTAGGAAAGGCGGGAAGGAGGAACCGGAACAGTAAAGGCCTCCTTCGGAGGAGAGTCATACTGCAGAGCATCGTGCTCCTCAGCTCGAGGCTCTTCCTTGGGGTCAGCCGGGATAGCCAGGGCAGCGGCCATATCCTGGATAAACTCCGAGAACCTAGTATCTTCCGGAGGGGATCTACTCCGGGGCTCAGTCTCCGGTGAGTCCGAAGGGACACACACTGATTCTTGAAGGTGTCAGGAGACTCCTCATCTTCGGTCTCTCAAGCAGACTCATCCGATGTCGAGTCTAGGTCCGACCCCGCGGGGCCCCTAGGCACCCGCCCTGACACCGGTGGCACCAGCGTCGAGACCCTTGGTCCCGAACCGGAGGTCGAGGAAGACCTCGACCGAGGACGACTTCGAGCCGCAAAGGACTCGAGTATTGGCTCGGTCTCCAGAGCGACTTCGAAGTCGATGTCCCGGTGGTCGGGGTGGATGCGTCAGACAGGCTGGCCATCAGCGCCCGCTACTGATCCATGAAGGCAGACATTCTGCTCTCCAAGGCTGTCAACCTGAGACTCAGCTCGGGTGACGCAGCAGCCCCCGACTCGGGCCCCGGCGGCGCCAGGCCCGACGTCGGTACTCGGGGAGGCGAGTCCACGAGGACAACAGGACTTACGTGTCCAGCAGACTCCGGCTCCATGCGAGGAACTTTAGTTGGCTTCTCCTGGTGCACGGGCCCGGGACGACGGTCGGGAGTCTTAGACCTAGCCCTCGAGGGACCAGGGACCTCCTCCGACGCTGCCCTCGCGAGCCGCTTCTTCCTCTTACGTTCCCGGTCGGGGGAACCCCTGTCCGAGGAGCTCCGACGCCTCTCGGGATCGAAATCCCGAGATGTCGAGGTCTGGGCCCGGGCAGAGGCAGAGTCCGAGAAAAGCCTTTCACTTTGCTGCTGATGACTTCGGAGGGCCTTGGAAGACATTTTTCCACATGGCCCGCACGTTTTAGAATCGTGGTCCGGGCCAAGGCACCAAAGGCAGCAGTTGTGTGTCTCGGTGAGACACATGATTTTCTTACACCGATCACACTTTTTGAAACAGCTGGAAGCCATCGGGGAGAAAAGGGTCCCGGCGAGGTCAAAGGACCGGCCTTCCAGAAAAAAAGAAAAAAGTTTTGGCGCGAGCACCTAGCCACTAAGGGAAAAAACGAAAAAGGAAAAAAGGGATTCGATACCGGTGTACCGAACCCGGCGGGAGGGGAACCGACATCGAATCCGAGGAAAAAAGCGAAATAACGCCAAGAAACAACTTCTCTTATCCAGGAAAAACAGGACACACATCCAAAGGACTTCACGGAAAAAAAGAGACTAAGGTAAGATGGCACCTTTAGGCGGGAAGGGAACCGCGCATGCGTGCCAGCATTCCCAAAGGCTTTCATGGAAAACTGGGGAAATGCTCCGCAGGGGCTTCATCGGCGTCGATGACACACATAAGTGAGGACTAACTTCCTGCTTGGTCCTGGAGAAACAAGGTTTTCCAGTTGAGAAAACGGAGAGGGCAGATAGCCATAGGTTCAAATGGCGGACAAGTAATCCGCTGTAAGACCACATTCAGATCCCACTCAGGGGCAGGTGGACGCAAAGGAGGCTTAAGCAGGAGAAGGCCTCTGAGAAAACAAGCCACCAAAGGGTGGTTGGAAAGAGGCCTCCCGTCCACCGGCGAGTGGTGTGCTGAGAGAGCACTGAGGTGAACCCTGACAGAGTTGGACTTAAGGCCTAGATTGGAGAGGTAAAGCAAATACTGCAATACTACCGCTACCAAGCACGAGAAGGGATTCTCGCTGTGCTGAGCACACCATGCGGAGAATCTACGTCACTTAAGAGCGTAGGATTTCCAGGTGGATTGCCGCCTAAAGGCTAAGACTATGTCTTCCACCTCTCTAGGCAGTAGTAGGGGAGCCAGGACTACCCTTTCAGCAGCCAGGCCATCAGATGAAGGGACTGGAGGTTGGGGTGCAGCAAGAGAGATCCCTGGTCCTGAGACAGGAGATCGTGTTGAATCCCCAGAGGAAGAGGTTTGTCCACCGCCAGTTGCAGCAGGAGTGAGAACCACGGCTGCCTCGGCCACCTGGGGGCTATCAGAAACATTGAGGCCCCGTCCTTGAGGACCTTGAACAGAGTTCGGGACACTAGTGGCGTAGGAGGAAACGCATACAGTAGGCCTTGGGACCACGGAATCAGAAAGGCATCCGCTGCTACTCAGAGGATGCGGTTGTCTGGAACAGAATCTTGGGAGTTGCCGGTTCAGAGGACTGGCGAAAAGATCCATGGTGGGGAGGCCCCACCTGAGAAAGATCTGCTGAACCACCAACGGATTCAATCTCCATTCGTGTGGTTGCAGGATCCTGCTCAGTCTGTCCGCCAGGTAATTTTCTTGACCGGGGAGGTAGACAGCCTTGAGGAGGATTCCGTGATTGACTGCCCAAGAGCACAGTTGTTGTGCCTCCTGACAGAGAAGGAAGGAGCCCGTGCCTCCTTGTTTGTTCACGTAGAACATGGCAACTTGATTGTCCGTCTGGACCAGTACAGACTGGTGAGAGGTGAGGTGGGAGAAGGCTCTCAGAGCTAGGCGTATTGCCCGTAGCTCCAGGAAGTTTATCTGCTGAGCAGCCTCCCAAGGGGTCCAGAGACCCTGAGTACATGCCCCTTGGCAATGTGCTCCCCAAACTAGAAGAGAAGCATCTGTCGTCAGCACTTGAGAATGCGGAGGGGAGTGAAAACCCACTCAGAGTACCAGATTCGGAAGATGAAGCCACCATTGTAGAGAGGAGACGAGCAGGGTGGATATTCTCATAGAGTCTGCAAGGCTCCCTGTGGCTTGATGCCACTGAGCTCGAAGGCTCCACTGAGCAGGCCGCATGTGCAGGCGGGCATTGGGGGTTACATTAACCGTGGAAGCCATATGGCCGAGAAGCCTCAGGAATTGCCTGGCGGAGACCAGGGAATTGCTGTGAAACTGCCTGGCTACATTCATCAACCTGTGGGCCCTGTCCACTGGCAGAAAAGCCTTCGACTGAAGAGTGTCTAGCCTTGCTCCTATGAATTCTAAGTTCTGGGACGGGAGCAAAGTGGACTTTGCGAAGTTTATAACAAACCCCAAGTGCTGAAGCAGAGCCACAGTGGGAAGGGTGGCTTGACTGGCCTCCCGGGAAGACTGGCCCCTTATGAGCCAGTCGTCCAGGTACGGAAACACAAAGAGACCTTGAAGCCTCAGGTAGGCCGCCACCACCGCCAGGCACTTGGTGAACACCCTGGGGGCAGAGGTTAGGCCAAAGGGTAGTACTCTGTACTGGTAGTGGTTTCCCCCCACAACAAATCTGAGATATTGCCGGTGGTCTGACTGAATAAGGATGTGAGTATAAGCATCCTTTAGATCTAAGGAGCATAGCCAATCTCCCTGCAGGAAGTAGGGCAGCAGGATTCCAAGGGTAAGCATCTTGAACTTTTCCCTTTCCAGGAACTTGAGGCTGCGCAAGTCTAGGATGGGTCTGAGGACTCCTGTTCTTTTTGGTACCAGAAAGTACCTAGAATAAAAGCCGTGACCTCTAAGGTGGTGGGGCACCGGTTCCACAGCCTGTTCCTTTAGCAGACTTGCTAACTCCTGAAGGAGTAGGTCCCTGTGCAGAGGGGTCTTGGAGGCTCCCCTGGAAAATAGGAGGGAGGTACCTGGTGAAAATGGAGAAAATAGCCCTTGTGGACTATATGGAGCACACAGGCATCTGATGTGACGGCTGACCACCTGTGGGCATAGTGGGCAAGCCGGCCTCCTGTGCTGATGTGAGCCAGCTGAGGAGAAGAGGCTATCTATGCCTTCTGAGTCAAAAACCCCCACCCTGCTGAGAAGGGGCCGGGTGTTGGTGGCTTGGGGGCCTTCTGCCTACGGGGCCCATGACCCTGCCCCTTGGCCTGCTGACCCTATTGGGGAGCTACAGAGGCCTGATAATGAGGGTATTGTTTATAGGCAGATGACTTCCTCGGGTAACAGGTCTTTTTTCCAGAGCCCTTCTTTTTCTGAGAAGGGGCAGAGGTTTTTCTGGACAGCCTAGTCCGGGTCAGAGTCTCGGTCTCGAGTTCTGCAGCCTTCTCAGCCATGGGTTTGCCAAAGAGGTTTTCACCTCGGCAGCGGACATCGACCAACTTGTCCTGCACCCATGGCTCGAGGTCGGATGACTGTAGCCAAGCCTGTTGGCGGGCACCAATGCCGGCCCTGGCTACCCGGGCCTAAGCCTCGAAGCCATCGTAGGCTGCTCGAGAGATAAACTTCGAGCTCTCTCGAATACCAGTGGACAAGGCTTGGAACCACTGCAAAGGTTCCTCGGAGAGACCAGCAGAGAACCCGGAAATCTCCTTTGCCAGGTCTCGGAGATACATGCCCATGTAGAGCTGGTAAGTCTGGACAAAGCAAGCAAGCATAGAGCCCTGGAAGCACTTCTTACTGAGGGCATCCAGGTTCCGGGCCTCCCGGCCGGGAGGCACCGAGGAGTGCATCTTCTGACTTTTCAGTCAATGCATGGCCGATTCCACAACCATGGAGTGGTGCGGTAATTGTGCCTTTTGGAACCCGGGGCTCTTGCGGACTCGATAAATGGAATCGACCCGCTTGCTTAACACTGGCGTCGAGGCCGGGGTCTCCCACATGCGGAAGAGCAGCCGCTCCAGCATCGGAGGAACCGGTACAGTAAAGGCCTCCTTCGGGGGAGAGTCATACTGGAGGGCCTCGAGCTCCTCGGCTCGAGGCTCCTCCTCGGGATCCGCAGGGAAGGCAAAGGCTTTGGCCATATCCCGCATGAAGTCTGAGAACCGGGTATCCTCCGGTGGGGATAGTCTCCGAGGTTCGGACTCCGGCGAGTCCGATGGGACACACCGAGTCCGATAAGTGTCGGATGACTCTTCGTCCTCCGTCTCCCAGCCCGACTCCTCGGAGGAGGAATTGAGCGGCTCCGGTCGGGCGGGCACCAATGCCATCCGCCCCGATGCCGAGGGTACCGGCGTTGACGACCTCAGTCCCGAACGGGAGGCTGAGGGAGACCGGGGCCGAGGATCGACTCGAGCCCGCATGGACTCGAGGATCGGCTCGGCCTCCGGGATCGACTTGGACGTCGATGTCCCGGTGGTCGGGGCAGATGCACCGGTGAGACCGGCGATCAATGCCCGCTGCTGTTCCATGAAGGCAGCATGGCTGCTCTCCAAGGCCGTCAACCTGAGTCCGATCTCAGGAGACCCAGCAGCCCCTGACGTCGGCTCCCCTGGAGGAGAGTCTACGAGGACTACAGCACTCACGTGTCCAGGAGACTCCATCTCAATATGAGGATGATTGGCAGGCCTCTCTGACTCCGAAGACCCGGGACGGCTATCGGGGCTATGCGACCTGGCCCTCGAGGAATCAGGAGCGTCCACCGACGACGCCCTCGCGGGTTTCTTCTTCCTGCGAAGGAGACCCCCGCTCACAGGAACCCCGACGCTTCTCGGGGCCGGAGTCCCAAGACGTCGAGGCCTCTGACGAGGTCCGGGCCCGTCCGGACGCGGAGTCAGAGAAGATCCTATACTTCTGGTGCTGCCGACTCAACGCCTTCGAGGACAGTTTGCCACACGGACCACAGATCATCGGGTCATGATCGGGTCCGAGGCAGCGGAGGCAGCAGTCATGTGTGTCGGTAAGAGACAATTTTCTTACACCGATCACACTTTTTAAACCCGCTGGCAGCCATCGAGGGAAAAAGGGGCCCCTGCGAGGTCAAAATACAGGGCTGCCAGTGAAAAAAAAAAATGGCGCGAACGCTAGTCACAAAGGACAAAAACCAAAAAAGAGAGAGTGGACTTGATACCGGCGTATCGGGCCCAGGCGGGAAAAGGATCCGGCGTCGAACCGAAGGAGAAAAAGAAAACAGGGAAATCAACTTTTTCCTCGGCGAAAAACGAACTACATCCGTCGGGCTCCGCGGAAAAAAGATGGCAAGATGACACCCTTGGGTGGGAAGGGGACCGCGCATGCGTGCTGCAATTCCCAAAGGCTTTCTTTGAAAGCTGGGGAAATGCTCCGCACAGGGGCTCCGTAGGCGCCGGCGTCACCCATATGCGAGGACTGACTTCCTGCTTGGTCCTGGAGAAAGAGAGAAACAGAGAGAGATAGAGAGATACAACTCCTAGGGGGGGGTTGGGCAGGTTCTGAAGACTAAATTCCTGCTGTCCCGGAGGATCATCTGTTACTGGTGAGTAACTATGCTATCTCCAGGAACAAGCAGGAATGTAGTCTTCACATATGGGGACTCACTAGCTGCAGATGCCAGGGAGATGGCCCCAAAAGGTTGTGTGCCCTTGTGTAAGGGTTCCACTTCCCCTCATAGATCTCTGGCATCCTACCAGGGATGGCGGGTAGGAGTTGATTAAGTGTGGAATAGGTGTTGAAGAACAGCCTGACCAAACAAGGCATCCCGGCGGGAGTCCTTGTCTAAGCAGTAATGGGCTGTGAAGGTATGAACCGAAGCCCAAGTAGCTGCTCGACAGATGTCGTCGATAGACACAGAGTGAAGATGAGCCACTGAGGCTGCCATGGCTCTCACATTGTGAGCTCTGACATAGCCTTAAAGAGCAAGGTTCTTACTATAATAGGCAAAAGATATACACTCTGCAATCCAGCTGGACAGTGTCCTTTTGGAAACTGGAAGTCCCAAATGACTAGGATCAAAAGTAACAGTTGAGAGGATTTTTTATTTTGCTGTGTCCTTTGCAAGTAAAAGACCAAAGCTCTTTTACAGTCCAAAGTATGAAGGTTCCTTTCTGCATTTGAGACGTGAGGCCTTGGAAAGAATACAGGAAGGTAAACCACTTGGTTCAAATGAAAGGGCGAGATCACCTTTGGCATAAAGTGTGGATGAGTCTTAAGGACTACCTTATCATGATGGAACTTGTATAAGGAGGATCAGCCACCAACGCTTGCAATTCACAGATGCGACGTGCTGATGTGATTGCAATGAGAAAGATAACTTTCCAGGAAAGGAATTTCAAGGAGGTAGTGGCTAATGGTTCAAAGGGTGGTTTCATGAGCTGACCAAGTAGCAGATTCAAGTCCCATGCCACCGGTGGTGGCTTAATGAGAGGCTTCGTTAAAAGAAGGCCCCTCATAAATCGCGCTATGAGAGGATGAGAGGAAATAGGTTATCCATTGAGAGGCTTGAAAGAAGCTGCAATAGCACTCAAATGGACTCTCACTGAATTAGTCTTAAACCCTGCATTTGATAAATGAAGGAGGTACTCCAGTAATGATTCCAGAGCTAACGGAAGAGGGTTAAGACCCTTCTGCGAGCACCATATGGTAAACCTTTTCCACTTAAATGCATAAGAGCATCTTGTGGAAGGTTTCCTGGAAGCATGAAGGATAGCTGGGAAAGGTTAAGACCGTGAAGTTCTAGGTTTTCAGCAACCAGGCCCTGAGATGCAGAGACTGGGGATTGGGATGCCATAGCATCCCATCCTCTTGAGAAAGGTGATCTGGAGCAGATCCTAACTCCAGAGGCGGAGCTTGAGAGAGATGTAGGAGCAGAGGGTACCACATTTGCCATGGCCAACGTGGAGCTATGAGGATCAGATGACCTCTGTCTCTCTGAAGCTTGAACAGGGTTTTGGGAATTAGGGGAATGGGTGGAAAGGCATACAGAACGTCCTGACCCCAATGGAGGAGGAAAGCATCCCTGGCCTGACAACCTCGAGCCGGAATTCTGGAACAGAACCAGGGAAGTTTGGTATTCAGCGGACTTGCAAAGAGGTCTATGTCCGCGGTTCCCCAAATTTGAAAAAATTTGGCCACCTGGTCTGCAGGGAGAGACCATTCGTGTGGAAGCAGAACTCGACTGAGTCTGTCTGCCCAAGAGTTTTGAATGCCTGGAAGATACACCGCAAGGACATGAATCTGATGCTCTCTGGCGAGGGCCCACACTCGCAAAGCTTCGTTGCAGAGCGACAGAGCCTGTTCCGCCCTGCTTGTTCACATAAAACATGGCTACTTGATTGTCCATTTGAACTAAGACTGTCTTGTAGCTGAGCTGGGTGTGAGATACTCGAAGAGCAAGGAAGATTGCTCTGAGCTCCAGGAGACTGATATGGAGATAGGCCTCCTGTGGAGTCCAGGTACCCTGGGTAGAGAGGCCTTGCAGGTGGGCTCCCCAACCCACCTGTGAAACATCTGTTAGAGTGGCTTGAGGTGGGGGTTGCTGAAAAGGAGACCCCACCAAAAGGTTTTTGGGTGACTGCCAACATTGGAGGGACAAAATAAGGCGATCTGAGTTTGCTATTTTGTCTGACAGGCAACATGACGCCCGAGTCCACTGAGTGGATAAGGTCCACTGGGCTGCCCTCATATGGAGGCGAGCATAAGGAACCACATGCACGGTGGATGCCATGTGGCCTAGCAACTAACATTTCCCAAGCACTGAGGTGAGGTTTTAGCTCTGCTTGGAAAGCTAACTGCACAATGTGAAGGCAGCGGGGAAAGCCCTTGCCTGTCTGGTATCCAAAAGAGCTCCTATAAACTCTATGGATTGAGTGGGAGCAAGGTTGGACTTTGGGAAGTTTATGACCAGTCCCAAAAACTGAAGGATGCGCATTCTGCGAGACAGAGCAACCCCGGCCTCTGGCTCTGAAGGGGCTCGAATGAGCCAGTCCTCTCAGTAAGGGAAGACGAATATTCCGAGGGTGCAGAGAAATGCTGCTACCATAGCCATGCATTTTGTGAACACCCTTGGTGCAGAGGCCAGGCCAAAAGGAAGAACCCTGTATTGGTAGTGCTTCCCTTGAAAAAGGAATTGAAGGAACCTTCGGCGAGTTGGATGTATGAGAACATGAGTGTACGCATCCTTGAGATATAGAGAACAAAGCCAATCCTGACTCTGAAGGTATGGCAGCAGAGTTCCTAGAGAAATCATTTTGAACTTCTCTCTGAACAGGAATTTATTCAATTCTCTGAGGTCTAGAATGGGTCTGTCCCCTCCTGTTTTCTTTGGAATAAGGAAATAGAGGGAGTAAAACCCTGTACCCCGTTGGGGAATGGGTACCTCTTCTATTGCCCCTTGAGCAAGGAGCATAGTGACTTCTTCACCTAACCGGTCGTTGAGAGAGGTCTGAGAATTGAACAGCCTTACTATTATAGGAGGGAGCATGCTGAGGAAATGAAGCTTGTACCCCTCTCTTACAATAGACAGAGTCCAATTTTCTGCTGTTATCTGACCCCATCTGGGGGTAAAATGACATAACCTTCCTGGGATGGTGGAGGGTTCAGGGCCAGGAAGGCAAAGTTCTCTAGACCAGGGGTCTCAAACACGCGGCCCGCGGGCCGCAAGAGACCTTTGTGCGGCCCGCGATACACAGGAGGGGGGAAAAAAAACCCGGCTTCTGCTGCCGCTGCCGTGGCAGCGGCAGAATCAACTGTCCCGCGGCCCCTTCCCATCTGCCCGGCAATAGCGGCAATAGCAGCAATACCGCATGTCCCGCGGCCCCCCCCCCCCCCGATCCCCGATCCCTTCCTGCTTGCCTGTCAGTTCTTCTCTGCTTCGGCTTTCAGAGCCGCGAAGGGAGAGCTTCTCCCTCGCAACTCTGTTAAGCTCGCCGGGGCAGATGGGAAATTTCCCATAAGACCCAGCGGGCTTAACAGAGTCACGAGGGAGAAGCTCTCCCTTCGCGGCTCTGAAAGCCGAAGCAGAGAAGAACTGAAAGGCAAGGGGGGGGGGGCCGCGGGACATGCGGTATTGCTGCTACCGCCGCGGCAGCGGCAGGAGCAGCAGCCAGCTGTTTTCTAAAGTTTAAGTTTCCCGGGGGGGGGGGGAGCAGGATTGATGTGGGCTGCTGGGGGGGGAGCAGGATTGATGTGGGCTGCTGGAGAGGGGAGCAGGATTGATGTGGGCTGCTGGAGAGGGGAGCAGGACTTGATGTGGGCTGCTGGGGGGGGAGCAGGACTTGATGTGGGCTGCTGGGGGGGGAGCAGGATTGATGTGGGCTGCTGGGGGGGGAGCAGGACTTGATGTGGGCTGCTGGGGGGATAGTACTGGTAATGGACAGATGAGGGTTAGGACTGGAGGTGGTCTGATTGGGGGGCTAAGAATGAAGATGGGGCGATGGAAGGGTTAGGCCTGGAAGTGGGCTGTTGGAGGGCTTAGGACCGATAATGGGCTATGGGGGGGTGGGGCTAGAACTGGTAATGGACTGGGGGGGGGGTGCTATGACTGGAAATGGGCCGAGTAGAAGGGGGAGCTTGAACTGCAAATAGCTGATGTGGACAGGGTCTTGGAATGGTAATGGGCTGAGTGGAAGGGGGCTTGGAATGGAAATGGGCTGATGGGGAGGGGGGCTTGGAAAGGAAATGGGCTGTGAGGGGAGGGAGCTAGGACTGGAAATGGGCTGATGATGCGGGGACTAGAAGGGAGCGGATGCTGGGTGGGGCAGGAGCTAGAAGGGAGTTGATGTTGGGGGACGATTAGAATGGGATGGGGCTGGGAGAGTGAAATGGAGAGGGGAAATATATTTTGTGTGGGAGGGAAGAAAAATCTACAATTGGCCGGGTATTGGGAGATTAAGTGGGGATTGAGGATGGAGGGGTAAAATTTGAGTGGATGAAATAGGAATGAGGAAAGAGCAAAAGGAGAATGATTAGTATGTTAAAGCAGATGTAGAGAGAATGGAAAAAAACTGGGAAAGAAGAAAGGACAAATGGACAGCAGACGATGGAGAGTTAGCAGAAGACACAAAGAAACCAGAAGAAAGTGGCTGGAACAATTGCAACTGAAAAAAAAAATGCACAAAAGGTAGAAAAATCTCTCTTTATTTTGAATTTATTAACTGAAATATGTCAGCTCTTGGAAATGTGCATCTTTAACGTCTGCACTTTATTTAATACAAGAGGAAATCAATGTATAGTTTTATTTCTACAGTGTTGTACATTCTAAGTTTGGCTTTTGGGGTTCCCAGTTTAATTGTCTTCCTGTTTCTAAATTGTGATTCCTTGTTTGGTGATGGTGTATGTTCTGCATGTGTAACTGAGCTGAGGTATTCTGTTTATGTAATTCCTATTTGACATTGCCACTTGTTCTCTTTCCCGAGTAGGTCATGTATTGTTATTCTCTGAAATGTGTTGATTTAATATTTGCAGTGTTGCCTTTTGATAGTTAGGGTATGGTGCTTTGTGAGTCCTGGTAGTGCTGTTAGGACATGGCAGGTTTGCTATGGGTTCTAAATGAGCAGTGTTTCTAGTAGTTCCTAATGTGCCTGGCGGTTGGCACTGGTTTATAGTAATGTAGAAATCTTTTAGTCTTTCTTTATCCATACACTCATTAAGAGGCATGTTTACTCAAAGTTAGTGTATGGTAACATTATGCAAATATTTATGCAAATGATTCCCTTATGCAAATGATGCCCTTATGCAAATGAGGCCTGCGTCTTGTGCGGCCCCCGGGTTACTCTACAAGTCCTCATTTGGCCCTCAAAGCAATTTGAGTTTGAGACCCCTGCTCTAGACAGAAGTCAAAGCCCCTGTGGAGGCTGAGTCTGCTGAGCCGGTTGAGGCTTAGCTGCTTTTGGTTACCTTTGTTGCTTAGGTTGTTGATGCTGTCCCTTTTGGGCAGAATGAGCTAAACAATGTCCCTGCTGGGTATAGGAGGGATAAAACTTTTTCTTCTTGCTGAAGAATGGTTTCTTAGAGGATCGATCAGCTGTAGATTTAGACAATCTATACAAAGTGATATTGTCAGCATCTCTCTCTAACGTTTTCCTGCCAATTCTTGCCAAAGAGATTCTCTCCTGTGCAAGGTATATTCCCCAGTTTGTCCTGTACACAGATTTCCAAGTAAGATGCATGGAGTCAGGCAATTCTACGTACACCTATAGCAATGGCAGAGGTTCTGCTTATGCATTCAAAGCAGTCAAAGGCTGCACGATTCACAAACTTGGAAACATCCTGAGCATGTTTTACAAGAGCAAGATAATCTTGCCTTTTATCATCAGGAAGGAGGGGGCTCATAAGCTCTAAGTCTCCTGTGACCTCTTTAAGGAACATTCCCATATACAAGATATAGGAACTGATCCTAGCAGAAAGCATGGAAGCCTGGAAGGATCGACGTCCGAAGGTGTCAAGAGTCCTACACTCATGTCCTGGATTAGATGCATGCCTTTTTCCACTCTTTATCCGTCTCATGGCTGATTCCACCACCATGGAATGGTGTGGTAATTGAGTCTTCTGAAACCCAGGACAAGGAGGAACTCGATACATGGTGTCGAGTCTTCGAGAGTGAGTAGATGTGGTCAGAGGTGTTTCCCACATCCTTAACATAAGATCATGCAAGATCTCATGAATAGGTAAGGTAGCTGCCTCCTTGGGAGCTTTAGGGTATTGTAGGATTTCTAATTCCTCTGCCCTAGGCTCTTTTTCAGGGGCCACTGTGATGGAAAGACCTTGGGCCACATCTCAGATAAAATACTGAAAGGACATATCCTGTGGTGGAGACATCCTACGCTGAGGAGAAGAGGAATCCTCAGGAAGAAGTACTCTGGTATCGGCAGAGCTTTTAGAGTCTTCAGACTCATCCGAGGACTCGAAGTATCTCCGATCCGGGTGATCGTGCAAGGCACAGTACCGGTCGAAGTCGGCATTGGTGTGGTCCAGTACAGACTTGTCGATGCCAGATAGAGACGCATGACTCGGTCCCGGTAAAATACCTGCTGTCATCAATCCAATCGGTGCCGGTACTGGAGTCGTTGCCGATTGAATTGTCTGAAGCGGTTTCAGGGGCATTGAGGACGTGAGAAGAGCTGCCAGACTGCGATGCTTGGGTATCGGTGCCGGATGAAGCGGCCGGAGCCCCAGAGCATGGCACCAGTAGTTCTGCCGAGGTTGAAGCCTTGAGAACATCCTGGAGCCCTGTTAGTGCTTTGGAAGCCGAAGCCTCCACCGGGGTAATTTCGCAAGTGAAAATCCCTCAAGGGCAACACCAGAGGCATCTCGATGATCAGAAGCAGATCTACCCTTTGAGGACCGGCTAGATTTATGTTTAGTTACCTGAGATCCATGGGAGGAAGACGAAGCCCTGGAAGACGTCGATTCCACAGAGGCTGCATCGGAGGGAAAAACAGTGCTAAGTTTAGCAGCTCGGTTTTGCCGGCCCCTTTTAAACATCATCCCACAGGCAACACACACTGAAATAGAGTAGTCAGGACCTAAACATTAGAGGCACCACTCATGGGTGTCGGTGATGGAAATGGTACCGCCACACTTAGAACACTTTTTAAAATCGGAAGCGGGTTTTTCCATTTTGAGGGAAAAAATTGGGTCTAGTGCCCAAAATGGCACGTGGCACCCAAGAAGAAATTTACTGGAGAAAGACTCCAGAAACAAAGTTTGATTGTTTGTTTTTTTAGAAAAAAGAAAACAACCAGCGGTACCGGTATAGCGTCGAGGGAAGGCAGACGCGACCACAAAAAAGAAGAGGAGAAATTTTCTGGGGTGGCAGGATGTGCGACCTGTCGGCTCCGCGGAAAACAAAGAACTGGAGAGGGTCAGTTGGGAAAGGCGGGAGGGCAGCACGCAAGCGCTGTGGGATGCTCCCAAAATCTTTCCTATTGGACGCTGGGGAGCGTTCCCGTGCAGACTCCATCAGTACCGATGATATCCATATGTGAAGACTACATTCCTGCTTGTTCCTGAAGATAAGTCTATCTTTTTGCAGATGACATGAAAATTTGCAACAGAGTCGACTCCCCCGAGGGAGTGGTTAACATGAGGAAAGATCTACAAAAGCTGAAAGAATGGTCAAATGCTTGGCAATTAAGATTTAATGCAAAGAAGTGCAGTGTCATGCACTTGGGTAGCAGAAATCCAAGGGAAATGTACGCGATAGGGGGCAAGAGGATGGTGTGCACGGATCAGGAAAAAAGACCTTGGTGTGATTATTTCTGTAGATCTCAAGGTGGCAAAACAGTGCGACAAGGCGGTGGCAAAAGCCAGGAGGATGTTGGGCTGCATACAAAAAGGAATTACCAGCAGAAAGGAAGAGGTGCTAGTGCCACTGTATAAGTCACTAGTGAGGCCTCACTTGGAATACAGTGTTCAGTTTTGGAGACCATATCTTGCAAAGGATGTAAAAAGACTGGAAACTGTTCAGAGGAAGGCGACCAAAATGATTTGGAGCCTGCGTCAGAAGCCTTATGAGAAGAGACTTGAAGAGCTAAATATGTACACTTTGGAGGAGAGAAGGGATAGGGGAGATATGATTCAGACCTTTAAATACTTAGAGAAATAATGAACAAACAAAGCACAGTTACTTACCTGTAACAGGTGATCTCTGGGAACAGCAGGAATTAGTCCTCACATATGGGTACGTCAGTACCGACGGAGCCCGCGCGGGAAAGCTCCCCAGCCTTTCAAATGAAAGGCTTTTGGGGCCTCCCACTGCACATGCGCGCTGCCTTCCCGCCTTCCTGACCAGCTCTCCTCAGTTCGAGTTTATAGCTGAGACAATAGAGAGGAAAGGAAGATAGATAGAAGATACAACTCCTAGGGGAGGAGGGTGGGTTGTGAGGACTAATTCCTGCTGTTCCCAGAGATCACCTGTTACAGGTAAGTAAAGCGTAGTTACTCACCTGTAACAGGTGTTCTCCAGGAGCAGCAGGAATCAGTCCTCACTTATGGGTGACGTCGGCGCCGACGGAGCCCTCGCGGAGCAATTTTCCCCAGCTTTCAAAGAAAGCCTTTGGGAATTGCAGCGCGCATGCGCGGTCGTCTTCCCGCCCGAAGGTGCCATCTTAGCCAGTCAGATGACATAGCTAAAAAAGACAGCATAAAAATTTGCAAAAAGAACATAAGCAGACGATTGCAACTCCAAGGGGAGGAGGGAGGGTAGTGAGGACTGATTCCTGCTGCTCCTGGAGAACACCTGTTACAGGTGAGTAACTACGCTTTCTCCAGGACCAAGCAGGAAGTCAGTCCTCACTTATGGGACTCCCAAGCTCAAGGCTACCGGAGACCCTAAGCACAAAAATGAGCTCCCTCTAGCTCAGCAGCACAGAAGGATAGAATCTTCGCTGAATTACCACCCACCGGTAGCCCACATCAGGGATGGAGGGTAGGAGTTGCTCAGACCTCAAAGAGATTACGGAGGACTGCCTGTCCGAAAGCACTGTCCCTACGGGACTCCCTCTCGAGACAGTAATGGACCGCAAAAGTCTGGCTCGAAGACCACGTAGCGGCCCGGCAGATGTCTGCCAGCGGAACAGAGCGGAGGTAAGCCACTGACGTGGCCTTTGCCCGAACGCAATGAGCCGTGACTCGACTTTCTAAGGAGTCCGGCTGCCCCATAAGCCCAAGAGATACAGTCCGCAACCCAGATGGACAGAGTACGCTTGGAGACCGGGAGCCCCAATCTATTGGGGTCAAAAGACACAAAAAGCTGAGCAGCTTTACGGTGCTCCCGCGTACGGTCAAGTTAGAAGTTCAGAGCCCTTCTACAGTCCAGGGTATGGAGGACCGTCTCAGCTCGGCTGGAGTGTGGTCTGGGAAAGAAGGTTGGAAGTACCACCTCCTGATTGATGTGAAAAGGGGAGACCACTTTAGGCAGAAATTTTGGGTGAGTCCGTAGGACTACTCTATTCTTGTAGAACCTAGTGTAAGGGGGATCAGACACGAGGGCCTGCAATTCACTTACGCGTCTAGCGGAAGTGAGGGCTATCAAGAACAGCGTTTTCCAAGACAGAAAACGGAGAGAACAGGTAGCCATAGGTTCAAAAGGCGGACAGGTGATCCGCTGCAAAACCACATTCAGGTCCCAGTCAGGCGCTGGCGGGCGCAGAGGTGGTTTAAGTAGAAGGAGACCTCGGAGAAACCTCGCTACGAGAGGGTCATTGGAGAGAGGTCTGCCGTCCACCGGCACATGATGTGCTGAAAGAGCACTGAGGTGAACTTTGACGGAGTTGGACTTAAGTCCCAGATTAGAGAGGTGCAGCAAGTACTGCAAGATCACCGACACCGGGCAGGAGAAGGGATCCTGAGACTGTTGGGAACACCAGATTGCAAAGCGACGCCATTTAAGGGCGTAGCATTTGCGGGTAGAAGGGCGTCGCGAAGCCAAGACGACCTCCTCCACCTCCGCCGGCAAGAGAAGAGGAGCAAGGACTACCCTTTCAGCAGCCAGGCCATGAGGCTGAGAGACCTGAGGTTGGGGTGCAGTAGGGACCCCTGATCCTGAGTGAGGAGATCCGGTTGTACCCCCCAGGGATTGGATCCTCCACCGCCAGTTGCAGCAGGAGCGGAAACCACGGCTGCCTGGGCCAGCGAGGGGCCACCAGGATCATGAAGGCTTTGTCTCGGAGAACCTTGAAAAGAGTCCGAGAGACTAACGGAATGGGAGGGAAAGCGTACAGAAGGCTCCCCGACCATGAGATCAGAAAGGCGTCCGCCGCAACCCGAAGGGGGTGTGGCTGACGAGAGCAGAAGCGAGGAAGCTGCCGGTTGTGAGGACTGGCAAAGAGATCCACCGTGGGGAGGCCCCACCTGAGGAAGAGCTTCTGAACGATCAAGGGATCCAGACGCCACTCGTGCGGCTGGAGTACCCTGCTGAGTTTGTCCGCCAGGCAATTTTCTTGGCCCGGGAGATAAACTGCCTTGAGGAGAATGCCGTGACTGACGGCCCAAGAGCAGAGCTTCTGTGCCTCCCGGCAGAGGAGGAAGGAGCCCGTGCCCCCCTGCTTGTTCACGTAGAACATGGCAACTTGATTGTCCGTCTGGACAAGGACGGACTGTTGGGAGGTTAGGTGGGAGAAGGCCTTGAGAGCTAGGCGGATCGCCCTGAGCTCCAGGAAGTTGATCTGCTGCGCAGACTCCCACTTGGTCCAGAGGCCCTGAGTACGTGCCTCTTGGCAATGTGCTCCCCAGCCCAGGAGGGATGCATCGGTGGTCAGCACCCGGGTCGGCTGAGGTGACTGGAAAGGCATTCCTAATATCAGGTTCGGCTGCCGGAGCCACCACCGGATAGACGAGACCAGCGGCTCGGAGACGCGCACTAGGTCTGCTAGACCGCCTGTGGCTTGTCGCCACTGCCGGCGGAGACACCATTGAGCAGACCGCATATTCAGGCGGGCATTGGGGGTCACATGGACGGTGGGAGCCATATGGCCGAGCAGTCTCAGGAAGCGCCTGGCGGAGACCAGGGGCTGGCTGCGAAAGCGGTCGGCTAGGTCCATGAGCCGCTGAGCCCTGTCGAGCGGTAGGTACGCTCGCGCCTGAGGAGTGCGCAGCCTTGCGCCGATGAACTCGAGATCCTGTGAGGGGAGCAAAGTGGACTTTGCGAAGTTTATGACAAAGCCCAAGTGCTGCAGCAGAGTCACCGTGCGGCACGTGGCGTTGGTGACCTCCTGAGCGGACGCTGCTCTGATGAGCCAGTCGTCGAGGTACGGAAAGACATAGAGGCCGTGAAGCCGGAGATGGGCCGCCACGACCGCGAGACATTTTGTGAAGACTCGCGGTGCGGAGGACAGGCCAAAGGGGAGTACTCTGTACTGGTAATGATTTCCTGCCACCACAAACCTGAGGTATTGGCGGTGGCTTGGGTGGATGAGGATGTGCGTGTAGGCATCCTTTAGATCCAAGGAGCATAGCCAATCTCCCTGCTGGAGGTAGGGCAGAAGGATTCCAAGGATAAGCATTTTGAACTTCTCCCGCACAAGGAACTTGTTGAGGTTGCGCAAGTCCAGGATGGGTCTGAGGCCTCCTGTTCTCTTTGGTATCAGAAAATACCTTGAATAGAAGCCTTGACCTCTCAGGTGGTGTGGCACCGGTTCCACCGCCTGTTCCTGCAGGAGACCTGCTAACTCCTGAAGGAGCAACTCCCTGTGCAGAGGGGGGCGCGGAGGCTCTCCCGGAAAATAGGAGGGAGGGACCTGATGGAAGTGGAGAAGGTAGCCCTCTCGCACGACCTGAAGCACCCAGGCATCTGCGGTGATGCTGGACCACCTGTGGGCGAAGTGAACCAGCCGGCCTCCGGTGCTGGGGGAACCAGCGGGGGGGGAGAGGCTATGCTGAGCGAGTCAAAAACCCCCACCCTGCTGAGCAGGGGCTGGTGGTGCAGGCTTGGGGGCTTGCTGCCTACGGGACCCGTTACCCCGTCCCTTGGCCTGCTGGCCCTGTTGGGGAGCTGCAGGGGCCTGATAATGGGGGTATTGTTTGTAGGCAGCCGCCTTCCTCGGGTAAAAGGACTTTTTTCCCGAGCCCTTCTTTTTCTGGGAAGGGGCTGAGGTCTTCCTAGAAAGCCTGGTCCTGGTGAGAGTCTCAGTCTCAATTTGTGCAGCCTTTTCCGCCATGGGCTTGCCAAAGAGGTTTTCACCTCGGCAGGGGACATCGACCAACTTGTCCTGTACCCAGGGCTCAAGGTCGGACGACTGAAGCCAAGCCTGTCGGCGGGCACCGATGCCGGCTGCGGCTACTCGAGCCGAGGCTTCAAAGCCATCATAGGCTGCTCGGGACATGAACTTTGAGCATTCCCGAATACCCGTGGACAAGGCAAGGAACCGCCGCAAGGGCTCCTCGGAGAGACCAGCGGAGAATCCGGCTAGCTCTTTAGCCAGATCCCTGAGATACATGCCCATGTATAGCTGGTAAGTCTGGACACGACAGGCGAGCATAGAGCCCTGGAAGCACTTCTTGCCAAGGCCATCCAGGTTACGGGCCTCCCTTCCAGGAGGCACCGAGGAGTGCATCTTCTGGCTCTTAAGACGATGCATGGCCGATTCCACTACCATGGAATGGTGTGGCAGCTGTGCCTTTTGAAAGCCAGGGCTCTTGCGGACTCGATAGATAGAATCGACCCGCTTGCTCAGGACCGGCGAGGAGGCCGGACTCTCCCACATGCGGAAGAGTAGTCGTTCCAGCATAGGAGGAACCGGCACAGTAAAGTGTTCCCTCGCGGGAGAGTCATACTGGAGGGCGTCGAGCTCTTCGGCTCGAGGCTCCTCCTCGGGATCCGCAGGGAAGGCCAAAGCCTTGGCCATATCCCTAACGAAGTCCGAGAACCGGGCATCCTCCGGGGGGGACTGCTTCCGAGGCTCGGACTCCGGAGAGTCCGATGGGACACACCGAGTCCGGAAAGAATCAGGTGACTCTTCCTCCTCAGACTCCCAGACCGACTCCGACGAGGACTCGGTGGGGTCGGCCCGGGCAGGGTGCGGCGCCAGCCGCCCCGACGCCGAGGGAGTCGGCGTCGGCGACCTCGGTCCCGAACGGGAGGCCGAGGGCGACCTCGACCGAGGATCGACTCGAGTTCTCATCGACTCGAGGATCGGCTCGGTCTCCGGGGTCGACTTGGACGTCGACGTCCCGGCGGTCGGGGCAGCGACGCCAGCGAAGCCAGCGAGCAGTGCCCGCTGCTGGTCCATGAAGGCAGACAGTCTGCTCTCCAAGGCCGTCAACCTGAGTCCGAGCTCAGGTGACCCAGCAGCCCCCGACTCGGGCCCCGACGGCGTCGGGCCCGACGTCGGCTGTCGCGGAGGCGAGTCCAGAAGGACTACAGGACTTACCCGGGCAGGCATCTCCGACTCCAGGCGAGGTCGCTTCGGGAGGTGTTCCTTCTCCAAGGACCCGGGGCGGCTGTCGGGGCTATGCGACCTGGCCCTCGCGGAGCCAGGAGCGTCCACCGACGCCGCCCTCGCGGGTTTTTCCTTCCGACGATGGTCCCCGGAGGGAGAACCCCGGTCGGAGGAGCTCCGGCGACGGTCCGAGCTGGAGCCTTTCGACACGGAGGCCTCCGACGAGGTCCGGGTACGGCTGGGGTCAGCGAAGATTCTCTCACGCTGATGCCGCCGACTTCTCAACGCCTTCGAGGACAGTTTGCTGCAGGGCCCACAGATCAGTTCCTCATGATCCGGGCCCAGGCAGCGGAGGCAAAAGTCGTGTGTGTCGGTTAGTGACATATTTCGGTCACACCGACCACACCGCTTAAAGCCACTGGCAGCCATCGGGGGAAAAAGGGCCCCTGCGAGGTCAAAGGACCGGGCTGCCAGGGAAAACGAAAACTGACTAAGTCAGAAAAACCGAAAAAAAGTAAGAGGACTCGAGACCGGCGTCGCGAGTCCGGGCGGGAAAACGATCGGCGTCGAACCGAAAGAAAAAAGTATAAAATAAAGAGGAAAATCAACTTTTTCGCGGGGACAAGACGGGGACGTCTGTAGGGCTCCGCGGAAAAAAGAAGACTGGCTAAGATGGCACCTTCGGGCGGGAAGACGACCGCGCATGCGCGCTGCAATTCCCAAAGGCTTTCTTTGAAAGCTGGGGAAAATTGCTCCGCGAGGGCTCCGTCGGCGCCGACGTCACCCATAAGTGAGGACTGACTTCCTGCTTGGTCCTGGAGAACTGTGCTATCTCCAGGAACAAGCAGGAATAAGTCCTCACATATGGGGACTCCCTAGCTAAGATGCCTGGGAGATCCCCCTCCAAGGGTAAACCATCTTCGTATGGATCTCAGGCATCCATCCAGGGAAGGTGGGCAGGAGTTGTTTAAGTATGGAACAGGTGTTTGAGGACAGCCTGACCAAACAAGGCATCCCGGCGGGAGTCCTTGTCCAAGCAGTAATGGGCTGTGAAGGTATGAACCGAGGCCCAAGTGGCTGCTCGACAGATCTGATCTATGGACACAGAGTGAAGATGAGCCATAGAAGTAGCCATGGCTCTCACATTGTGAGCTGTGACATGGCCTTCCAGAGAAATGTTCTTACTCTGGTAAGCAAAAGAAATACACAGAGCAATCCAATTGGAAAGTGTACGTTTGGTGACTGGAAGTCCCAAATGAGAAGGATCAAAAGCCACGAAAAGTTGGGAAGACTTTCGATGTGGCTGAGTCCTGTTGAGGTAAAAGGCGAGAGCTCTTTTACAGTCAAGAGTATTAAGGTTCCTCTCTGCACTGGATGCATGAGGAGCCGGGAAAAAAACAGGTAGATATACCTCTTGATTAAGATGAAAAGGCGAGACCACTTTAGGCATAAAGTGGGGATTCGTCCTAAGGACCACCTTATCATGATGAAATCTGGTATAAGGTGGAGTAGCCACCAAAGCCTGCAGTTCACTGATGCGGCGAGCCGAAGTGACTGCAATAAGGAAAAGAACCTTCCAGGAAAGAAATTTCAGGGAGGTAGATACCAACGGTTCAAAAGGTGGCTTCATAAGTTGACCCAGAACTAAATTCAAGTCCCATGCTACCGGAGGAGGTCGGATGGGAGGCTTAGTGAGGGTCAGGCCTCTCATGAATCTTGCAATAAGAGGATGAGAGGAGACAGGTTGTCCATTTATAGGTTTTAAGGATGCTGCAATAGCACTTAAATGGACTCGTACTGAATTCGTCTTGAGGCCTGCATTGGAAAGATGCAGGAGATAGTCCAGTAGAGAATTCAAAGGAAGTGCTAGAGGGTCAAGACCCTGTTGCGCACACCAAATGGAAAAACGTTTCCATTTGAAAGCATAGGAACGCCTAGTAGAGGGTTTCCTAGAGGCATGAAGGATATCTTTCACTGGTTGGGAAAGATTAAACTCATGAAGGCTTAAGCCTTCAGTAACCAAGCTCGGAGATGTAGGGACTTGGGGTTTGGATGCCACAAAGTCCCCTGCTCCTGAGACAGGTCTGGCGCAGCTCCCAGGTCCAGGGAGGGTCCCTGGGAGAGATGCAGAAGTAGAGGGAACCACACTTGGCGTGGCCAGCGTGGAGCTATGAGGATCATGGATCTGTGATCCCTCTGTAATTTGAACAGAGTCTTGGGAATCAAAGGAATGGGTGGAAAAGCGTACAGGAATTCCTGACCCCAATGTAGGAGAAAGGCATCGTTGGCCTGAGCTCCCTGACACGGAGTCCTGGAACAGAACCGGGGAAGTTTGGCATTCCACGGACTTGCAAAGAGGTCTATGTCCGGGGTCCCCCATTCCTGAAAGATTCTGCGTATCTGGTCCATATGCAGGGACCATTCGTGTGGGAGCAGAACTCTACTGAGTCTGTCTGCCCGAGAGTTTTGAACTCCTAGAAGATATACTGCCAGAAGATGAATTTGATGCTCTCTGGCGAAGGCCCATAATCTGAGAGCTTCGTTGCAAAGCGACAGAGAGCCCGTCCCTCCTTGTTTGTTGACATAGAACATGGCTACCTGATTGTCTGTCTGGACTAGGACAGTCAGGTTGACAAGGAGGGTGTGGAAGACTGTGAGGGCAAGGAAGATTGCTCGCAGTTCCAGACGGTTGATGTGAAGGGTGGTCTCCTGAGGAGACCAGGTGCCCTGAGTGGAGAGGTGTTGGAGATGAGCTCCCCACCCTGTTTGGGAGGCATCTGTTGTGAGGGTTGCTTGGGGCAACGAAGGTTGGAAGGGAATCCCCAACAGATTTTTGGAGGATGTCCACCACTGGAGAGACCAAAACAGTCGTTTTGAGGTGAGTATTTGGTCTGAGAGCAGTCCTGATGCTTGAGACCACTGGGTGGCCAAAAGCCATTGAGCTGCCCTCATATGAAGAAGCGTAGGGCACCAATGGACCGTGGAGGCCATGTGGCCCAGAAGTTGCAGCATTTCTCTGGCTGACAAGTGACTTCTGGACTGAGCCTGGGAGGCCAAGCTTATTAGCCTTTGGCCTCGGACCAGAGGGAGGTAGGCCCTTGCAGTGGTGGAGTCCAATTGGGCCCCTATGAATTCCAGGGACTGAGTAGGGATGAGTTGGGACTTGGGAACGTTTATCACCAGTCCCAGATATTGAAGAATACGCCTTGTGCGGTCCAGAGAAATCTGGGCTTCTGACTGAGATGGAGCTCGGATGAGCCAGTCGTCCAGATATGGGAAGACAAAGATTCCCATGCCTCTGAGAAATGCGGCTATGACTGCCATGCATTTTGTGAAGACTCTTGGAGCAGAGGCCAGACCGAAGGGTAGTACTCTGTACTGGAAATGTTTTCCCTGGAACAGAAAGCAAAGATATTTTCTGTGGGATGGATGGATGAGTATATGAGTGTACGCATCCTTGAGATCTAGAGAACAAAGCCAATCCTGACTCTGAAGGTATGGAAGGAGAATGCCGAGAGAGAGCATTTTGAATTTCTCCTTGAATAGAAACCTGTTCAATTCTCTCAGATCTAGGATAGGTCTGAAGCCCCCTGTCTTCTTTGTTATGAGAAAATAAGGGGAGTAGAAACCTAACCCCTGTTGTGGAGGAGGAATCTCCTCTATTGCCCCTTGGGCAAGGAGAGAAGAGACTTCCTGACCCAACAGGGTAAGAAGAGATGGGGGAGAACTGAATTGCCTCACCATGGTATGGGGAGGAAGGCTGGAGAAATGAAGTTTGTAGCCCTCCCTGATAATAGAGAGGGTCCATTGCTCTGATGTGATTTGTTCCCATCTGGGAGCAAAATGAGCTAGCCTTCCAGGAATGGTGAGGGGCTCTGGTTGTTCTAGAGCCAGAAACGGCAAGTTCTCTAGGGGCAAGTCAAAACCCCTGAGGGGGTTGAGCCTGTTGGGGTGTAGCAGACACTGCAGGCTTTGACTTTACTTGCTTAGACTGCTGACGCTTAGCAGCAAAGCGAGGCTGAGCAGATTGCTGGCCAGTATTTGTGGAAAATCTGGCCTTCTTATAGTAAGGCCTTTTAAAAGACTTCTTTTTGGCAGGGGTAGAAGTAGACTTAGAAAGTCTATCTAGAGTGGCATTTTCTGCATCCATTTGAGCAGCTTTAATTTGCCAGTCTTCACCAAATAAGTTCTCACCTGTACAGGGCAGATTCCTGAGGCCATCTACAACCCAGGGTTCTAGGTCAGAAGCCTGGAGCCAAGCGAGACGTCGGGCTGCAATAGCAATTCCCGAAGCTCTGCCTGCAACCTCAAAGGAATCAAAGGCTGCCCTGTTGGAGAACTTGGAGACCTCTGAAAGTTGTGTCACCATAGAAAAGAAGTCCGCCCTTTGATCATCAGGGATAAAGGGGGCAAAATGCTGTATCTTTAGGGCAAGTTGTCCAAGAAACATGCCCATATAAAGGCTATAAGAATTGATCCTGGCTATAAGCATACTAGCCTGGAACATCTTTCTACCAAAAGAGTCCAGGGTCTTACATTCTCGCCCTGGAGGGGTGGAAGAATGCCTTTTAGGACTCTTTATTTTCTTCATGGCAGACTTCACCACAATAGAGTGGTGAGGCAGCTGAGTCTTCTGGAACCCAGGAGAAGGAGGGACCCGATACATGGTGTCCAACCTACGGGAATGGGGAGACAGTGTTAAAGGAGTCTCCCACAAATCCATCAAGTGTTCTTGAAGGATTTCATGGATAGGCAGAGTGACTGCCTCTTTAGGAGCTTTAGAGTATCCTAAAATATCCAATTTTTTTGATCTGGGTTCTTTTTCAGAAGATGTAGCAATAGAAAGTGCTTTAGCTACATCAACAATGAAATCCTGAAAGGATAAATCTTCTGGAGGAGACATCCTCCTCTTTGGAGAAGAGGGCTCCTCAGGAAGAGCAAGCTCAGCAGAGTCATCAGCGGAATTGAATTCATCAGAAGAATCTGAGTATTCTCTCTGTGCTTTCAATGCACGATACGCATACCGATCGGTATCGACATCGGGCGTATCAGGCATGGGATCGGTACCGGGCGAAAGCCGGAATCCGGCATGCGGAACCGATCGACACTTGGAAGTCGATGGTCTCGGTTCCGGTGTGGATACCGGAACCGGGGTCGGTACTGATGGAATCGGTACCGAGGGCATCGCAGCCTTAATGAATGCCAGAACGGCCTGCTGCATGGTCTGGACAGTATTGCCCATAGACGCCACTGCTGCCTGGATGTCGGTACCGGTATGGGCCGGTACCCCAGAGCAGTCCAACAGGTGATCAGTCGAGGCCGTGCCATCGATGTCAACCTGTGACCCCATGATTGCTTTGGAGGCCAGAGCCTCCCGCCGGGGTTTATTGGCCTGGGCAGAATCCTCGAACTCAAGATTGAGAGCCTCTCGATCTTTAGAAAGAGATTTGCTTTTAGAGGATTTGCCCACAGAAGTTTTGGTTACTTGAGATCCATCCGGAGAGGAAGACCTGGATGACTGTGATGCTTCTGAAGGAAACAGCACATGGAGCTTGTTGGCCCGGTTCTGCAAACCACGTTTAGACAACTGGGTGCAGGATGGGCAGTCCGGTATGGAGTGGTCAGGTCCCAAACATTTAAGACACCATTCATGGGTGTCTGTGACAGAAATGACAGCACTGCACTTGGTACACTTTTTAAAACCAGGGACTGGCTTCTCCATGAGGAGAATTTGTGTAGGCCTTAAGGCCTAACAAAAGTTACCAAGCTGTGCTGAAGAAAATAAAAAAGTCTTTTTTTTTTTTTTTTTTTTTATAAAGAAAGAGAGACCGGCGGTACCGGTTTCGGTATGGGGAAGGCAGGTACGCGGTCTAAAGAAACAAACAAATTTCACAATTTCTTCAGCGGTGACAGGAACACGACCTGCTGGCTCCGCGGAAAAAGAGAAACTGAGGAGAGCTGGTCAGGAAGGCGGGAAGGCAGCGCGCATGTGCAGTGGGAGGCCCCAAAAGCCTTTCATCTGAAAGGCTGGGGAGCTTTCCCGCGCGGGCTCCGTCGGTACCGACGTACCCATATGTGAGGACTTATTCCTGCTTGTTCCTGGAGATACCTTTTCCAAAGATGGGGAAGCTGTAAAACTAGAGGGCATAACAAAGCTGCAAGGGGGTAAACTGAAAGGCAATGTCAGGAAATACTTTTTCACTGAAAGGGTGGTGGATGCTTGGAATGCCCTCCCGATGGAAGTAGTGGGGACAAACACAGTGACGGAATTCAAAATGGTATGGTATAGACACAGTGGATCCCTTTACAGCAATAGGATAAAATCAAAATAAACTGATTTAATTTCTCAACCAACAGGGGTATCCCTACATGGAGCGGTGGGTTCATCCCTAAACAAAGACATAGGGAGGGGTGGCCTGCACAGAGTGGCAGGTGCACCTACTCCTGCCATCTTACTGGGCAGACTAGATGGTCTTTATCTGCCGTCATTTACTATGTTACTATGTCTGGGTCGAAGGTCATGGGTCCTCCAGCAGGAAAATGACCCAAAATGTACATTCAAAAGTACAAAAGAATGGTTAAGGAGGAACTAATGGACTGTTTTAAACTGGCCAGCAGTAAGTCCTGATCTCAATCCAATCGAGAACCTTTGGAAAGAGCTGAAATCTGCCATTGGTAAAAGGAATCCTGGAAACATTCAGGAGCTGGAACAAATCACAGTTGAAGAGTGGGAGAAACTACCAGCAGACAGATGTACGAAACCTATAGCTACAAGAAACATTTGCAGGCTGTCATCACTGCCAAGGGTTGTGCAACCAAATATTAGTGAAGGGAGCCATTATTCCTATCCAGGTCACATTTAGTTTTTTTCTCAGACATTTCTACGTCTAAGTTGGACATTTTTTTTTGTTGTATACCTTTGAACATATTACAATATGACATACAGTTGGAATATTTCCATTTCTCAAGATATTGTACACAGAATACCTAAATTGCAGGGGTGCCAATAATGTTAATCATAAAGAGTAGTTACTCACCTGTAACAGGTGTTCTCCAGGAGCAGCAGGAATCAGTCCTCACATATGGGTGACGTCGCCCAAAGGTGCCATCTTGCTCAGTCAAATGACATAGCTAAAAGACAGCACAAAAAAGAAAATGAACTATATACAACTGCAACTCCAAGGGAAGGAGGGAGGGTCATAAGGACTGATTCCTGCTGCTCCTGGAGAACACCTGTTACAGGTGAGTAACTACTCTTTCTCCAGGACCAAGCAGGAAGTCAGTCCTCACATATGGGTGACTCCCTAGCTCTGGGCTACCAGGAACCCAGGCTGAAAAATAGAGCTCCCTCTAGAGCCCCAGCAACAGTGAGAGAATCTTCTCTGAGACCACATCTGAACGGTAGCCCAAACACCAGGGCCGGAGGGTAGGAGTTGACTAAACCTCAAAGAGATTACGGAGTACCGCTTGTCCAAAAGCACTGTCCCTACGGGACTCCCTCTCAAGGCAGTAGTGGTCCGCAAAAGTCTGTCTTGAAGACCAAGTAGCGGCTCGGCAGATGTCTGCCAACAGAACAGAGCGGAAGTGAGCTATTGATGCGGCCTTCGCCCGAACTCGGTGGGCCGTGACTCGACCCTCCAGGGAGAGGCCGGCTGACCTGTACGCCCAGGCGATACAGTCTGCCAACCAGATAGACAACGTACGCTTAGTGACAGGCAACCCCAATTTATTAGGGTCAAAGGAAATGAAGAGCTGAGAAGACCTTCTATGCCCCCTACGTACGTTCAAGGTAAAAGGACATCGCCCTTCTACAATCCAGGGTATGCAAGACAGTCTCTGCTCTACTGGCATGCGGCCTGGGAAAGAATGAAGGAAGAACCACCTCCTGGTTGAGGTGGAAGGAGGACACCGCCTTTAGAAGGAACTTAGGATGAGTCCGCAAGACTACCCTGTTCTTATAGAACCTGGTATACGGCTTATCCGAGACCAGGGCCTGAAGCTCACTCACCCGCCTAGCTGAGGTGAGTGCCACAAGGAACAATACCTTCCAGGAGAGGAAATGCAAATGGCAGGTGGCCATCGGCTCAAAAGGTGGGCGAGTCAGTTGCTGCAAGATCACATTGAGATCCCACTCAGGAGCAGGTGGACGAATAGGAGGCTTAAGCAGAAGCAGGCCTCTTAGAAAGCGGGACACCAGAGGGTGGCCTGAGAGAGATTGTCCATCCACCTGCAAGTGGTGAGCTGAGAGGGCACTGAGTGAACCCGGACAGAGTTGGACTGAAGTCCTAGGTTGGAAAGGTGGAGCAGGTATTGAAGCACCACCTGGACAGAGCAGGAGAAAGGGTCCTCTTGCTGTTGGGAACACCAAATAGAGAACCTACGCCACTTCAGAGCATAGGCCTTCCTGGTGGAATGTTTCCTGGAGGCCAACACCACCTCTTCAACTTCCCTAGATAGGAGAAAGGGAGCAAGGACTAGCCTTTCAGCAGCCACGCCATCAAATTGAGAGATTTTAGGTTGGGATGCAAGAGGGACCCCTGGTCCTGAGTCAGAAGGTCGGGTTGCAATCCCAGAGGAAGTGGAGTATCCACCGCCAACTGCAGAAGAAGAGGGAACCACGGCTGCCTGGGCCACCTGGGGGCTATCAGGGATCACTGTGTCTCGGTCCTGCTGGATTTTGAATAGAGTCTGGGCCACCAGAGGTGTGGGAGGAAAAGCATAAAGCAGGCCCCCTGACCAAGGGATCGGGAATGCATCTGGCACTGTTCTCAAGGGATGCGGTTGCCTGGAACAGAACTGGGGCAGTTGCCTGTTGAGCGGACTGGCAAAACGATCCATGGTGGGAAGACCCCACTTCAGAAAGATCTTTTGTACTACCAGAGGATCCAACTGCCACTCGTGAGGCTGAAGGAGTCTGCTGAGTCTGTCCGCCAGGTAGTTTTCCTGGCCTGGGAGGTAGACTGCCTTGAGGGTCATGTCCTGGGTGACAGCCCAGGAGCAGACAGCTTGTGCTTCCAGGCAGAGAAGTCTGGATCCTCCCTGCTTGTTGACGTAGAACATAGCCACCTGGTTGTCCATCTGAACTAGGACAGACTGGTGAGACAGGATCTGAGAGAAAGTCCGCAAGGCCAGCCGAATGGCCCTCAATTCCAACAGTTTGATCTGCTGGGCGGCCTCCCATGGAGACCACAGGCCTTGGGTGCAGGCTCCCTGGCAGTGAGCCCCCCAGCCCTGCAGGGAAGCATCGGTTGTCAGTACCCGAGTGTGTGGGGAGGCCTGAAAAGGAACACCCCTGACCAGATTTGGAAGATGCCGAAAAGGAGAGATCCGGGCTCGGCACCGGTGTACCGAGTCCAAGCAGGAAAGGAACCGACGTCGAACCGATGGAAAACTCGACCCAACGCAGGAAAAATCAACTTTTTTTCACGGGTGACAAGGACAGGCATCCGTAGGGCTCCGCGGAAAAAAAGCAGACTGAGCAAGATGGCACCTTTGGGCAGGAAGAGGACCGCGCATGCGTGCCTGCATTCCCAAAGGCTTTCTTTGAAAGCTGGGGAAATGCTGCGCATGGGGGCTCCGTCGACGCCGACGTCACCCATATGTGAGGATTGACTTCCTGCACGGTCCTGGAGAACTGTAAAGATCAAACCACTAGAACACACACGCATGCATATATACATATATTCCATGCCTTAAAAACAAAATATTTTGTCAGATAGTTCATGTGGACTTAACCTCACTTTATGAACATTTCATTTTAATAAGTTTATTCATGACATATATGTTCAAAAAGCCCCATTAGAGCTACTATGAGGTATTGACCTATCTGAGATCCAAGGATAAAGCAATCAGTCCAATCTCAACGCAGCATCACGTTTCGAACCAACTACTTCGTAAGGTTCTGCCTCAGGAGATAGTCCAAAAAATTCCCCAAACCTTCATATAGATGGCAACCAACCATTCACAGAAAAGGCATGGAGCTCTTCATTGAAGATGGCATTTGATATCATAGAGAAGGTGAACTTAGGACTTACCTGCTAATTGGCTTTTCTTGTGTTCCCTCCAGGCTAATCCTGACCTGTGGGTAGTCACACCTCACAAAAAGCTTGGAGACTGAGCATGTCAATGCGGATATCACTTCACCTCTCATAGGCAGTTGCCAACTTACCAACCCCAGTATACCATTGATAAAGCAAACTCGCATGAGCAATAACCAAGAAAAATAACTATGCCATATTCCTGATGAATACAAACCCCAACCAAGGCAGACTAATCCCCCTACCCAGTGGAAAACAAGAGAACAGTCTGAAATGGTCAGGTCAAGCGATCAGGACCACATTATACTGAGAAGCATCTTAGGAACCACTTCCCTTTGGTTTCTGTTCCCTTTTCTATTCGCACTGACAACGTGAACTGGCCCGGTAACATTGCAAGGAAGACCCGCTGCACAAGGCCTGACCACCCGATCCGGACCAACACCAATAGATGACTTGCTTACAGCCCAGGATTGCCACACTGACAAATGGTATAGAAATTAGGGAGGGTCCAAGACTGGACTGGAGGAAACTGAAGGAAATCCAATTAGCAGTTAAGTCCTAATTTTGTCTTCCTTATCTTCCCTCCATTCCAGTCCCGACCTGTGAGATGTACTATAGCAGAACTAACCCTGGGAGGGACCCATGAGCCTGGCCTGAATCACTGCCACCTGCACGTCCAGGTGATAAAGTCGCACAAAAGTATCTAAGGATGACCATGTAGCCACCCTGCAGATGTTCCCTGGCAGGACCAGACTAGCCTCCGCCCATAAGGCAATTTGTGCCCTGGTGGAATGAGCCCAGAAACCCTTGGGCAAGGCTCGGCATCGCAGGAAGTGTAGTGTCCTTCACCCACCTGGAAATAGACATCTTGAAGGCTGCGTCCCCTTTGCGTAGCCCCCTAAAACGCACAAATGATCTGACTTTCGAAACTGAGCCATACATTTGAGATAGCACTTGAGCACTTGGCGGACATCCAGACAGTGGAGATTAACGTCTGCTGCCACCACTTCCCCTCTTGAAAACATCGGTAAGGACATCTGTTGATTGAGATGGAAGGCAAAGACTACCTTAGGCAAAATAGAGGGCACCAGCCTTAAGATCACCTTCTCCTTGGATACTGAGAGAAACTGCTCGCAGCACAATAGCACCTAAAGTTCCAAAATTCTGCGAGACGAACAGAAAACTACCAAAGAGACTGTCTTCAATGTTAGATTCTTCAAGGAGCAACTGCTGATTGGTTTGAAGGGTGCCTCTACTGACAATACCAGATTGAGGTCCCAAGGGGGCACCACTGGTCAAAGGGGGGGCCAGAGTTGCTTCACCACCCAAAGGAACCGCACCACATTCGGATGGGCAGCCAAGGAGATTCCCTGGACCTTTCTATAACAAGTTAGGGCCGCCACCTGTACCTCTCAGGGTGCTACAAGCTAGACCCTTTTCAAAACCAGACTACAGGAATGCTAACATCTCTGGAACCAATGTTTCCAGGGCCCATCAGTCATGTTCTTCACACCAGCTCTCGAAGATGCGCCACACGCAAACATATGAAAGACTAGTAGGTTTCCAGGCCTTTAACAACGTACCAATCACTGGAGCCGAATAGTACCGCTTTCTCAACCAAGCCCGCTCAATAGGCAGGCAATAAGTAAGAACCACTCCACCTGAGGAATCCAGACTGGGCCTTGAGACTGTAGATCGGCCTGGGCAGGAAAGTGCCAAGGCCGATCCACTGCTAGCCAAACAAGGTCTGTGTACCACGACCTTCTCAGTCAGTCGGGAACCACGAATATCACCAGACCCCAATGCACTACTCGACCAAGGAACGTCCATTGGGGGGGCCCACATATAGTAACCCGTCCCTGAGCCAACACTGTACCAAGGTATCGAGGCCTTCCGACATGCGCCCCCTTCTGCTGAAGAACCGTGATGCCTTTATGGAGTCGAAGGTGGTCAGATACAAGACAAGCTCGTCCCAATGCTCCACCAGCAGAGCAGAGCAAACACCTCTACATTGAGGGTCCACTTGCTTGGGTCAACGTGAAAGCGACTGAGAAAATCGATTGCCACAATCTCCTTCCCAGCCATGTGTGCCATCGACATCGTCTGCAGGTTGCCGTCTGCCCAGTCCAGCAGCGGAGCAGCTTCGCTTTCCAGCCAAGCTCTGCTTGTTCCCCCTGCCCATTTATGTAAGCCATGGTGAAGGTATTGTTTGAAAAGCATAGTTACTCACCTGTAACAGGTGTTCCTCAGAGAAAGCAAGAATCAGTCCTCAAATAAGGTAGCCTACATCAGTCGGCAAGGAGGCTGAAAGCTGGGGATATCCTCCGCACGAGGGCTCCGTCGGCACCGACATCACCCATATGTGAAGACTGACTTCCTGCTTGTTCCCAGAGAAACACACTGATTGGCTTCCCTTGCAGGAAGATGCAAAACTCCTGCAGGGCCAGGAAACACCTCGTATCTCCAAACACTTGACAGGCCAGCTGCTCTTCTCCACTGACCAACGCCCCTGTGCTATCTGAGCCTCGCAATGCGCTAACCAGCCCAAGAGATCGGCATTCATCATCAACGCCACCCACTGAGGTGTCTCTAGGGCAGGGGGGGGCAATTCCAGCCCTCGTGCACCACAATCCAGCCTGGTTTACATGATGTCCCTAATGAATATTCATGAACCAATTTACATACAATAGAAGGCAGTTGACGCAAATAGATCTCATGATCTCCCTCTAGTCCCAGCATCAAAGAAAGGCTTTTCACTGACACAACCTCCACCGGTAGCCCAACAGAGGGCAGGAGGACAGGAGTTGCCTAAACCTCAAAGAGATTCCAGAGTACTGCTTGGCCAAAAGCACTGTCCCTACGGGATTCCCTCTCCAGACAGTAATGGGCCGCAAAAGTCTGGCTTGAAGACCAAGTTGCAGCCCTGCAGATGTCTACCAAGGGCACAGAGCGGAGATGAGCCACTGAGGCAGCCATTGCCCTGACACGGTGGGCCATAACCCAACCCTGCAAAGAAAGGTCAGCCACCCAGATGGACAAGGTACGCTTGGACACAGCCAAACACAACTTATTAGGGTCAAAGGATACGAAAAGCTGAGTAGCCCTTCGATGCCCCTGCGTACGGTCAAGGTAGAAGAATAAGGCCCTCCTACAGACCAGGGTATGAAGAACCGCTTCAGCCTGGCTTACATGAGGTCTAGGGAAGAATGTGGGAAGAACCATTTCTTGGTTAAGGTGGAAAGAGGAAACAACCTTTGGGAGGAACTTCGGATGAGTCCTAAGGACTACCCTGTTTCCATAGAAGCGAGGGTAAGGCATATCACAGACCAGGGCCTGAAACTCACTCACTCACCTGGCCAAGGTAAGGGCTACAAGGAAGAGTGTCTTCCAGGACAGGAAGCGTAGAGGGCAAGTAGCCATCGGCTCAAAGGGTGGGCGAGTCAGCTGCTGCAAGACCACATTCAACTCCCACTCAGCAGGAGGACGGATTGGAGGCTTGAGCAAAAGCAAGCCTCTGAGAAAGCGGGACACCAAGGGGTGAACCGACAGAGAATGTCCTTCCACCAGTGAGTGGTGAGCTGCTAGAGTTGAGAGGTGGACCCAAACAGAATTGGACTAAAGTCCCTGATTGGACAAGTGCAGTAAGTACTGAAGCACCACTGGTACAGTACAGGAGAAGGGATCCTCTGTACGTAGCTGACACCACACAGAAAACCTTTTCCATTTGAGAGCATAGGTTTTCCTAGTGGACTGTTTTCTAGAGGCTAGGACAACCTCCTCAACTTCCTGAGGCAGGCCCCAGGGAGCCAAAACTACCCTTGCAGCGTCCAGGCCCTCAAATTGAGAGTTTTGAGATTGGGGTGCAGAAGGGAACCCTGATCCTGAGAGAGAAGGTCGGGTTGCAGCCCCAGAGGCAGTGGGGAATCCACTGCCAACTGAAGCAGAAGTGGAAACCAAGGCTGTCTGGGCCACCTGGGAGCCACCAGCAGCACTGAGGCCCTGTCCTGAACAATACTGAACAGAGTCCAGGCCACCAAGGGCGTAGGAGGAAATGCATACAGGAGGCCCTGAGACCAGGGAATCAGAAAAGCATCTGCTGCTATCCGCAGAGGATACGGTTGCCTGGAGCAGAACTTTGGCAGCTGTTTGTTCAGAGGACTGACAAACAGGTCTATGGATGTAAGTCCCCATTTCAGGAAAATCTTCTGAACTACCAAAGGATGGAGCTGCCACTCGTGGGGCTGCAGAATCCTGCTCAGCCTGTCTGCCAGGTAGTTCTCCTGGCCAGGTAGATACACTGCTCTGAGGAGCATGTTGTGTCTGAGAGAAAATAAGCAAAGGTCCTGTGCCTCCTGACAAAGGAGCCTGGTCCCAGTTCCGCCCTGCTTGTTCACATAAAACATGGCTACCTGGTTGTCTGTTTGAACTAGGACAGACTGATGAGCCAGGGTTTGAGAAAAAGCCTTGAGGGCCAACCGAATGGCCCTGAGCTCCAGTAGATTGATTTGCTGTGCAGCTTCCCAGGGAGACCACAGACCCTGGGAGGACTTTCCCAGACAATGAGCTCCCCAGCCCTGCAGGGAGGCGTCCGTGGTCAGTACCACTATGTACCCAGGAATTTGAAAGGGCACTCCTTTTAGTAGATTGGGTGGGTGCAGCCACCAGCTGAGGGAGCCCAGAAATGGTCTGGATACACTTATTCTGTCTCTGAGGCTGCATGTGGCCTGTGACCACTGACTCCGAAGGCACCACTGTGCAGGCCGCATATGGAGCCTGGCATTGGGGGTTACATGAACTGTCGAAGCCATGTGGCCAAGCAGCCTCAGGCAGAGTCTGGCGGAGACCACTGACCCGCTGAGAAACTGATTTGCTAAGTCCATCAGTCTGTGGGCCCTGTTTGCTAGCAAGAATGCCTTTGCCAGGACAGAGTCCAGCCTCGCCTCTATGAACTCCAAGTTCTGGGAGGGGAGCAAAGTGGACTTTGCGTAGTTTATTACAAACCCCAAGCTTTGAAGAGCAATAGTTCTGAGGGTGGCTTGTCTGGCCTCCTGGCACGTCTGACCCCTGATGAGCCAGTCGCCCAGATAGGGGAAGACAAAGATTCCCTGATTTCTCAGGTAGGCCGCCACCACTGCCAGGCATTTGGTAAAGACCCTGGGAGCGGAGGTGATGCCAAAAGGCAGTACTCTGTACTGATAATGGTTTCCTCCCACAATGAACCTGAGCTACTTTCTGTGGACTGAATGAATGAGGATGTGAGTGTACGCATCCTTTAGATCTAAGGAGCATAGCCAATCTCCCTGCTGGAGGTAGGGCAGAAGTGTTCCAAGAGTAAGCATCTTGAACTTTTCTTTCTCTAGGAACTTGAGGTTCCTGAGGTCCAGAATAGGTCGAAGGCCATCGGTTCTTTTGGTCACCAGGAAATACCTGGAGTAGAACCCGTGCCCTTGCAAGTGGGGAGGCACAGGCTCCACTGCCCTGTCCACCAACAGACCTTGAAGCTCTTGAAGGAGAAAATCTGTGTGCAGGGGAGGCCTTGGAGGCTCCCCTGGAAAGTATGGCGGAGGCAGTTGGTGAAAATGTAGTGCATAGCCCCTGTGGACTATGTTCAACACCCAACTGTCCCCAGTGATGTGGGGCCACTGGTGGGCAAAGAGGGCGAGGCGACCTCCTGTGCAGGGTTGGGAGAGCAGGGACTGAGAGGCTACGCTCAAGGAGTCACAAACCCCCACCCTGAGTGGGAGCAGGGGCTGGAGGCTTGGGGGTCCTCTGCCTATGGAGCCCATTACCATGCCCCTTGGCTTGCTGACCCTGGGGTGCAGCTTGGGCAGCCTGATACTGAGGGTACTGTTTGTAGGCAGTGCCCTTCCTCGGGTAAAAGGGCTTCTTACCCGAGGCCGCCTTCTTGTGAGAAAAGGCAGAGGTCTTTCTCGACAGCCTTGTCCTTGTAAGGTGCTCAGTTTCGAGCTGTGTGGCCTTCTCGGCCATGGGCTTGCCAAAAAGGTTCTCACCTCAGCAAGAGACATCGACCAACTTGTCCTGAACCCATGGCTCGAGGTCCGATGACTGCAGCCATGCCTGGCGTTGAGCCGCGATGCCAGCTGCCGCAACTCGGGCCGAAGCCTCGAAGCCATCGTAGGCAACGCGGGACAAACTTCAAGCAGTCCCGAATCCCCGAGGACAAGGGCTTTAATCTCTGCAAGGGCTCCCCGGAGAGACCAGCGGAGAACCCGGCCAACTCCTTGGCCAGGTCACGCAAGTACATGCCCATGTACAGCTGGTAAGACTGGACATGGCAAGCAAGCATCGAGACCTGGAAGCACTTTCTGCCTACACCATCAAGGTTCCGGGCCTCCCTGCCGGGGGGGCACCACGGAGTGCATCTTCTGACTTTTCAGGCGATGCATGGCCGATTCCACCACCATGGAATGGTGTGGTAGCTGCGCCTTCTGAAAGCCAGGGCTCTTCCGGAGTCGATAAATCGAATCAACCCGCTTGCTTAGAACCAGCGCCAAGGCCAGTGCCTCCCACATCTGGAAGAGGAGCCGTTCCAGCATCGGAGGAACCAGGACAGTAAAGGCCTCCTTCGGAGGAGAGTCGTACTGCAGGGTCTTGAGCTCTTCGGCTCGAGGCTCTTCCTCGGGGTCTGCCGGGATAGCCAACGCGGTGGCCATATCCCGGACAAACTCCGAGAAGCAGGTATCCGGGGGGGGGGGGGGGAGATCTACTCCGGGGCTCAGACTGCGGTGAGTCCAACAGGACGCACCGAGTCTTGAACGTGTCGGGGGACTCCTCATCCTCCGTCTCCCAGGCGGACTCGTCCGACCCCGCGGGGACCTGGAGCACCCGCCCCGATGCCGGAGGCACCGGCATCGACACCCTCAGTCCCGAACGGGAGGTCGAGGTAGACCGTGACCGAGGTCGACCTCGAGCCATCATGGACTCGAGTATCGGCTCGGTCTCCGGGGTTGACTTCGATGTCGATGTCCCGGTGGTCGGGGCAGATGCGCCAGAAAGGCTGGCCATCAGTGCCCGCTGCTGCTCCATGAAGGCAGACAGTCTGCACTCCCAGGCTGTCATCCTGAGACTCAGCTCGGCGGCGCCGGGCCTGACGTCGGCTCTCTGGGAGGAGAGTCCTCGAGGACCACGGGGCTTACGTGTCCAGCAGACTCCGGCTCCACGGCAGGCTTCTCTTGTTCCACGGGCCTGGGGCGATGGTCGGGGGTCTTAGACCTGGCCCTCAAGGAGCCAGGGACCTCCTCCGACGACGCCCTCACGAGCTGCTTCTTCCTGTTGCGTTCCCAGTCGGGGGACCCCCTGTCCGAGGAACCCCGACGGCGCTCGGGATCCGAATCCCGAGATGTCGAGGCCTCAGACGAGGTCCAGGCCCGGCCGGAGGCCGAGTCCGAGAAAAGCCTTTCTTTCTGCTGCTGGCGACTTCGCAGTGTCTTGGAAGACATCTTCCCACATGGTCCACACGTCTTAGGGTCGTGATCAAGACCGAGGCACTGAAGGCAGCAGTCGTGTGTGTCGGTGAGACACATCAACTTCTTATACCGATCACACTTTTTAAAACCGCTGGAAGCCATCGGGGAAGGCCTTCCAGGGAAAAAGCAAAAAAAGGCGCGAACGCCAGCCACGAAGGGCAAAAACCGAAAAAGAAGAATCGGGCTCGATACCGGTGTACCGAACCCAGCGGGAGGGGACCCGGCGTCGAACCGGGAAGAAAAAATAGCGAGAATCTCCGAAAAAAATCAAACTTTTATCGGGGATGACAGGACACACATCCGGTGGGCTTCTCGGAAAAAGAGAGACTGAGGTAAGATGGCACCTTTAGGCGGGAAAGGAACCGTGCATGCGTGCCTGCATTCCCAAAGGCTTTCATAGAAAGCTGGGGAAATGCTCCGCTGGGGCTTCATCGGCGTCGATGACACCCATATGTGAGGACTGACTTCCTGCTTTGTCCTGGAGAACCCCAGTTTTTGGCTGTCAAACTGTGACCCCAAGTACACCAAATCCTGCGATGGCTTAAACCGGCTCTTGGCAAACTTGACAACCCAACCGAGGCTCTGAAGGCAGGTGATGACCTTCTCCATGGCCCTTTAGCTCTTTTACTTGGATTTCGCTCTGACCAGCCAATCGTCAAGGTAGGCATATACCAGAACACCCTCCTGACACATCACTGCCGTGACCACAACCATGACCTTTGTGAACGTTCAGGGAGCCGTGGACAGACCAAAAGGCAAAGCCTGTAACTGAAAACGCCCCACAGAGACTGCAAACCTAAAGAACTTCTGATACTCGAGTTGAATGGGAAAACAGTTACTCGCCTGTAACAGGTGTTCTCCGTGGACAGCAGGAATCAATCCTCACATATGGGCGACATCGGAGCTGATGGAGCCCTCGTGCGGAGCAAATCCCCAACTTTAAGAGAAAGCCTTTAGGAGTTGCATCATGCATGCACGGTCCCCTTCCCGCCCAAAGGTGCCATCTTGCTCAGTCAAATGACATAGCTAGAAAGACGGCAAAAAGAATAAAATATAATAGGACTGCAACTCCTAGGGGAGGAGGGAGGGTCGTGAGGACTGATTACTGCTGTGCCTGGACAATACCTGTTACAGGTGAGTAACTACACTTTCTCCAGGAACAAGCAGGAAGTCAGTCCTCACATATGGGACTCCCCAGCTAAAGGCTACCGAAAACGCATAGCTAAAAAAGGCTCCCTCTACGAGAGCCGCAAGCAGCCGCAATAGCAAAGTAAACTAAGGAGACAGCACTCCAGAAGCCTGAACACAGATGGGTCGGAGGGCAGGAGTTGCCTAGACCTCAAAAAGGTTACCGAGTACAGCCTAGCCGAAGGCACTGTCCCACCAGGACTCCCTGTCCAGGCAGTAATGGATTGCGAAAGTCTGATACGAAGACCAGGTGGCGGCCTGGCAGATGTCTGCCAAAGTAACAGAGCACAAATGAGCCACTGATGCAGCCATGGCCCTGACCCCATGGGCCGTAACCCGACCTTCCAGTAGAGGCTCGGCTGCCCTGTATGCCCAGGCAATGCAGTCTGCCATCCAGGTGGACAGCGTACACTTAGAAACCGCCACCCCCAGCTTACTGGGGTCATAAGAAACAAAAAGCTGAGAAGCCTTCTGATGCGACTGTGTACACTGGATATAGAAGGCCAACGTCCTCTTACAGTCCAGGGTATGCGGGACCGACTCTGCCCGACTGGCATGCAGCCTGTGAAAAAAAGACAGGCAGAACCCACCTCCTGGTTGAGGTGGAACGAGACCACTGTCGGAAGGAACTTGGGGTGCATGTGAAGCACAACCCTATTTCTATAGAACCTGGTGTAGGGTCTTTCCGACACTAGGGCCTGGAGCTCACCCACCTTCCGAGGGGATGTGAGTGCCACCAGGAAAACCACCTTCCAAGAAAGATAGCATAGATGGCAGGTAGCCATTGGATCAAAGGGCAGCCTAGTAAGCTGCCCTAACCACATTTATTTATTTATTTATTTATTTTTATTTATTTATGCTTTTCTTCTATACCGCTTTTTCCAAAGATCAAAGGCGGTTTACATTTAACATATAATGAACATGGTTTTTACATGGAACAGTGTTTTTTTCATAACTATGTACAATTAACTTTTCATAACTATGTATAATTAACTTTTCATGAACAATAACATGGAACAGTGTTTTTTTCCATAACTATATACAATTAACTTTGGCTAGTAATGCTGTAACTATTTACATAAATCATTCGTTATTGATCATAGTTTGTAAGAGTTGCCTTTTCTTAAGTGTATTGAGATCCCACTATCGCCCGGGGGGTGGGGGGGCGCACAGGGGGTTTCAAGAGAAGTATGTCTCTCAGGAACCAAGGGACCAAAGGGTGAGCGGAGAGAGGCTCCTCATCCACTGAAAAGTGATGTGCCGCAAAGGGCACTGAGGTGCATCCTGACAGAGTTGGACTTGAGGCCCAAATCATTGAGGTGGAGAAAGTACTGTAGAACCACCCCTACCGGGCAAAAGAAAGGATCTACATCCTGCTCCTTGACCCATGTCGCAAACCTACGCCACTTCAATGTGTACGCCCGTCTGGTCAACAGCCTCCGTGAGGCCAGCAAGACCTCCTCAATATTTTTTGGAAGGAAGAGCGTAGCGAGAATTACCCTTTCAGCAGCCACGCCATCAAGTTGAGGGAGCTGAGGTTGGGGTGCAGAAGAGAGCCCCCTCAGACAGGAGACGTGGGGAGGACCTCAAGGGGAGTAGGGCCTCCATTGCTAGCTGCAGAAGAAGAGGGAACTAGGGTTGCCTGGGCCACCGAGGGACAATAAGGATGACCAAGGCCCTGTTTTGGAGAATCTTGAACAGCATCTTGGCCACCAGAGGTGTCAGGGGAACGCATACAGAAGGTTCCCGGACCATATCAGAACCGCATTGGTGGCCACCCTGTGCGGGTGGGGGTCGCCTGGAGCAGAAAAGGGGCAACTGGTGATTGTCCGGACTCGCAAACATGTCCATCACTGGCCGCCCCCAGGTCTGGAATAGCCAATTGGCTACCATGTGGTCCAGCTGCCATTCATGGGGTTGGAGAATCCTGCTTAGCCTGTCTGCTAGCCAGTTGTACTGGCCTGGCAGGTAGACTGCTTGGAGACGAATGCCATGCCGGGCTGCAAAGGAGCATAGGTCCAGGGTTTCCTGACATAGGGAGCGGGACCCCGTACCACCTGTTGCTCTAGCTGCTGAGATGGAGTGAGGCTGGACTTGGGGTTACTTTATTACAAACCCTAGGTGCTGCAGCACCTGGATGGTGCGAGTTGTGGCCTGGTGGGTCTCGGAACATCTGATGAGCCAGTCGTTGAGGTAAGGGAATACAAAGACCCCTTGGAGCCTGAGAAAGGCAGCAACCATAGCTAGGCACTTTGTGAACACCCTGGGGGCCGAGGCGAGGCCTAAGGGAAGTACCCTGTACTGGTAGTGATTGCCCCCCACCACAAAGTGTAGATATTATCTGTGGCTTGGGTTATTAGCATGTGTGTATACGCATCTTTCAGGTCTAAGGAGCATAGCCAGTCTCCTTGGCGGAGGTAACGCAGCAATATTCCAAGGGAGAGCATCTTGAACTTCTCCCTCACCAGGAATTTGTTGAGGTTGCACAGGTCAAGGATGGGTCTGAGGCCTCCTGTCCTTTTTGCCACCAGAAAGTACTTTGAGTAGAAGCCCCTTCCCTGCAAGGTCCAGAAGACCTGCTAACTCCTTCAGAAGAAGGTTCTGGTGAAGTGGAGACTTGATGGGCTCGCCTGGAAAATAGTGAGGAGGCACCTGGGCTAGGTAAAGAAGACAGCCCTCTTGGACTACTTGCAGGACCAAGGCATCGGTGGTAATGTCTGTCCACCTGTGGGCATACAGAGCAAGCCGGCCCCCTGTGATCTGCCTTTCTCCTGTGGGAAGAGTGGCCATGTTATAGGATTCAAAAGCCACTGCCAGGCTGGGCCGGAGCCGGTGCCTGTGGTTTGGGGCTTTTCTGCTTACGCGGGCCATGACCCTGTCCTTTGGCCTGCTGCCCCTGTTGGGGAGGCAGAAGCCTCAAAATGCGGGTAGCTTCCTTAAGCAGTACCCTTCCTTGGATAAAAGGGCTTTTTACCCAAGTCCTTCTTGCGAGAAGGGGCAGAGGTCTTCTTGGAGAGCCGTGTCCTCATCATGTACTCAGTCTCCAACTCTGTGGCCTTGTCGTTCATGGGTTTGCCAAAGAGATTCTCCCCCTGGCATGGGACATCGACCAACTTGTTCTGAACCCATTGTTAGAGGTCCGACGACCGCAGCCATGCCTGGCAGCATGCACCGATGCCAGCCGTGGCTACCCGGGCCGCCAACACGAACCAGTCATAGGTCGCCCGAGACAAACTTTGAGCACTCAGACAGCTTTAGACAGGCCCTTGAAGTGCTGCAAGGGTTCCTCGGAGAGACCAGCCGATAACCCGGCAAGTTCCTTCGCCAGGTCCCTCAGGTACATGCCCATGTACAGCTGGCAGGCCTGGATCCAACAAGTCAGCATTGAACCCTGGAAGCACTTCCTGCCAAGGGCATCCAAGTTGCGAGCCTCTCTACAGGGAGGCACTGAGGAGTGCATCTTCTGGCTCTTCAGCATGCGCATATCCGATTCCACAACCATGGAGGTGTGCGGCAGCTGCGACTTCTGTAACTCAGGACTCCAGCGGACTCGATACATCGAGTCGCGCTGTTTGCTGATCACTGGCACTGACGCCGGTGTCTCCTACATGTGGAGCATTAGTCGTTCCAGGATTGGAGGCACGGGTGCAGTAAGGGCCTCCCGAGGGGGGGGGGGCCTCATAATGGAGGATCTCGAGCTCGTCAGCTCGAGGATCCTCCTCAGACTCCGTGGGGAACGCCAACGCCTTGGACATATCCCGCACAAAGTCCAAGAACCTCATATCCTCTGGGGGGGACATTCTCCAAGGCTCAGATACCAGGGAATCAGACGGTACATCCCTGTGCCGGCGGGTATCTGGGGACTCCTCATCCTTGGTGTCCCATGCCGACACCTCCAAGGAGGAATCAGGGGGGCTCCTCAGGCATCAAGGACCCCGTCGCCGACCACCTCGACGCTAGCAGGCTCGGCGGCAACTACCTCGTTCCCGAACGGAAGGCTATGAAAGACCTCGGCAGAGGATCTACTCGAGCCCGAAGGGCTTCAAGGATCGGCTCGGCCTCCGGGGTCGACTTTAACATCAAGGGCCCAGTGGTTGGGGCGGAGGAACTGGACAGGCCTGCTATCAGCACCCACTGCTGCTTCATGAAGGCAGTGAAATTGCTCTCCAAGGCCGCCACTGTGGCCCTCTATTGGGATTGTAGTCTTCTTGGGTGACCGTTGCCTCCACCTTGGGTGAGCGGAAGAGTTCCTTCTCCAAGTCCGGTAAGGGGTACAGCCTTGCCATCGTGCGCATGCCCCCAAGAGCAGCCTCAGGCACCTCCCATTCATCCTGAATCTGCTTGATTACTCGATGGAGGGGGATCACCGTTAGCGGCTTCCAGACTGCCCAGAACAAAGGTCCTCCAGTGGCTCATCCTCCAAAAGCACCTCAGACATATTAAGGGCTCTAAGTGAATGGGTGATCAATGCAGCCAACTCCTCCCAACGGAAGACACACATCCTAGCCTTGTCTCCCTGCTGGATCTCCTTCCTCGAGCTCTGCGGATTCCTCACCCATATCCGCTCCTGTCTTAGAGTCCCCCTCCTCCTCCAAGTGAAGGGACCCAGTGTCTTATGTTTTATTAAATTTTGATATACCGCTTTTCAAGCACAGTATCAGGGCAGTTTACAATAATAAAAACATTGACAATAAAAGGAACGCCATTAAAATTCATAAGAAGTATAAAGACAGGATACAACAGAAAGGGAGGGGGGAAAGGGAAAGCAGAATATCAGAGGTTCTTCCAGTACTATGTGACCAGTGATTGATTACATATTACATCGCAGCAGCAGATGTATTAAAAGCCAATTCAAAGAGGTAGGTTTTAAGAGCATTTTTAAAACTAGGAAAAGAAGATTCAAGATGTAAGGAGGCAGGGAGTGAGTTCCAAAATGAGGGCCCTAGGAAAAAGAAAGTTCCAGGTACCTTCTAGATGTGCATTTGACGGAGAAGGTAGAGACTATGTGCTTGTATTGAGCAACGTGAACGAGTTGGGGCATAGGGAATTATGTGGGAGGAAAGGTATGCTGTGATGCCTAAACCGAGGATCTTGTGAATTACGGTTAGAAGTTTATATTGGCGCCAGTAGGGAAATGGAAGCCAATGGGACTTTATGAACAGCAGGGAAACAATCTGATCGTGAGGCATGGTGGAGGCGGCGAATGGCAGTATTCTGTACTGATTGTAGTCGCTTGAGTTGATACTGAGGAAGTCCAAAATAGATGATGAAACAATAGTCCAGTTTTGAAATAATTAAAGTAGAAGTGTGGAAATAGAAGAAGGGAGATAAGAATGGATACTACGGATCTGCCAAAGGGAGAAGCAACAAGGAACTGTGGAATTAATGTTCATTTCCAGTTAGGACTGGGCTCCCCCTCGGTCCTCCACCCCAGCTGACCTTCGGATAGCCCCCTCTTCGTGGTCATCTCAGAGGGTCCCTGCAGGCTGTCCTTCCCTCGCTGTTTCATGTAAAGGCCTTATGCATGAATAAAACAAATTCTGAGGGAAATCCACTGTGGACTAACTCTTCAGTCGCATCCTTGGATGTGAATATTCTGGGAGACTTGACCCCTGTACTTTGCCCCTCAAAAAGGGGGGGGGGGGGAGTATCCGCTCCATCTGGAAGAGCTATCCGGCCGGCCTCTGCCAAGGGTGAAGAGTGCTCTCCCGACTGCTGAAAAGGACCCACTGATCCCTCTGAGGGTCCTCCCTTCGGAGTCTTATCTGTCTGAGCCCCTAGATGCTCCCCAACCGACCGGGATTCTGCCTCGCAGCCATGGCAAAAAACAGCTGCCGAAACAAAGCCCCTCTGGGAGGAGCTTCTACATTTCTTTCTTGCTCTCTATCTGATTGGACTGGCTCTGGCTGCCTGTATGTCCAGCTCCTGATTGGCTACCTGGCTTTCAGGAGGAATAATGTCCCAAAGTCAAAACATGTAAAAAGGCCAGGGGATCAGCAATCCAAACCTCCCGGGAGAACCATCCGCCGGTCCGAGTACGCTTGGGAGAACATGCCTCTCGGTTGACCAATAAAATTCTCTCTGCCCCCATAGTTGACCACTGTCTCCAGCATCACCATGTCTTTATGGATCTTCGGTGGAGAGTGATCGATCTAGTCCCTCTAGATCCCCATGGCGGAGACCGAGAACAGCAGTTGCAACGCCGTGAACAACGTTGGATTTTTCAACTCAACACTGTGCACCCTACGGGTTTAAATTTGGAGTGTGATTGGTGGAGCCTGCTTTGATGTTCCTGGACATTTAAAGTTCTTTGATCTTCTTTTAATGACGTCTTTTTTGACGTAGTGATGACGCAGGTTTCGGCAGCCATTCAAAATTCTTTTTGGGTATTTAAATGGCTGGGTTTTTCAGCGTTCTTCAGGGCGTGCACATTTTGGAAAACAGCTTGATACAGAGCCTTTCTGGGCTCGAAACATGCATGTCGCTGCTTGGATTTTACGCTGCCCTCTTGATTTCTTTTCAGATAAGTGATTTGCACTATTGCTAATTTTGTTTTTTTGAAAATATAAATAAAAAGGCCTCTGCCGACATTGAGCGGGGAGTTTCCACCTCTCTCCGACTCTGGTCCGCGGATCCCGACAGTAAAACCTATTTATACTCTCAGTATTATTTGATTTTCTGGACTTTATAATTGCTTCTTGAGGTTTGGATTGCTGATCCCCTGGCCTTTTTACATGTTTTGACTTTGGGACATTGTTGCTGGTTTGGGTCATCACATTTTTGAAGGTTTTTGTCTTAATTATTGGCTTTCAGGAGGGCCATAAGATCCCGGCTCCACCACGGGACGCAAAAGCGTGTCCGTGGCCGAAGGGGCGTGGCCAAAGGGGCAGGCTCCACCCCTTTGGTGAGCGAGGTGCAGAGGCTGATTCCCTGTGATGGGGAAGAGAAGAAAGCACTACCCACAAACCGAGCAGATGAAGGCAGTCAAGGTGGTAGGTCCTATGGATGCCCATATTCGTGTGGAGAATCCTGTGCCTGCCAGGGGACTGTCGGTCTCTGACTCGGTAAATACATCAATTGTGAGTACTGCATCATCTTCACCCTCTGCCAGTATTTTGGGTGTAGCTCAGCCCGCTCAAGAGATGGGTGTATTAGGTTTCGGCAAAACCTCCCTCTCTGTTGAAGTAGATGGAGAAAGCACAGTTACTTACCTGTAACAGGTGATCTCTGGGAACAGCAGGAATAAGTCTTCACATATGGGTATGTCGGTACTGACGGAGCCTGCGCGGGAACGCTCCCCAGCGTCCCAAAAAAGGAAAGCTGCGCGCTGCCTTCCCGCCTCTCCTAACCGCCTCTCTCCAGTTCGAGTTTTAAGCTGGGACAGAGAGAGAGAGGAAAGGAAAGATAGCTAGAAAGATACAGCTCCTAGGGGAGGTGGGTGGGTTGTGAAGACTTATTCCTGCTGTTCCCAGAGATCACCTGTTATAGGTAAGTAACTGTGCTATCTCCAGGAACAAGCAGGACTGAGTCTTCACATATGGGGACTCCCCAGCTAGAGATGCCTGGGAGATCCCCAAGGTTGTAAGACCCTGAGAAGGGCTCTACCTTCTCCCCTGGATCTCAGGCAACCACCAGGGAAGGAGGGTAGGAGTTGATTAAGCATGGAACAGGTGTTTGAGAACAGCCTGACCAAACAAGGCATCCCGGCGGGAGTCCTTGTCCAAGCAGTAATGGGCTGTGAAGGTATGAACCGAGGCCCAGGTGGCCGCTCGACAGATCTGGTCGATGGACACAGAATTTAGATGAGCCATGGAGGTTGCCATGGCCCTCACATTGTGAGCTGTGACATGGCCCTCCAGAGAAAGGTTTTTACTCTGATAGGCGAAAGAAATACACTGAGCAATCCAATTGGACAGTGTGCTCTTAGAGACTGGAAGTCCCAAATGAGAGGGATCAAAAGCAACAGAGTTGAGAAGACTTTCTATGTTGCTGTGTCCTTTGTAAGTAAAACGCGAGAGCCCTCTTACAATCCAGGGTATGAAGATTCCGCTCTGCACTTGATGCATGAGGACCTGGAAAAAAGACATGTAAATACACCTCTTGGTTAAGATGAAAAGGTGAGACCACTTTAGGCATAAAGTGTGGATTGGTCCTAAGGACTACCTTATCATGATGGAATCTTGTATAAGGTGGATTAGCCACTAAGGCCTGCAGCTCACTGATGCGGCGAGCTGAGGTGACTTCAATAAGAAAGATAACTTTCCAGGAAAGAAATTTCAAGGAGGTAGTGGTTAAGGGTTCAAAGGGAGGCTTCATGAGCTGACCAAGAACCAGATTAAAGTCCCATGCCACTGGAGGTGGTCTAATGGGAGGTTTAGTTAAAAGAAGGCTTCTCATGAATCTTGCAATAAGAGGATGAGGGGAAATAGGTTGTCCATTGAGAGGCTTGAGAGATGCTGCAATAGCACTCAAATGGACCCTTACTGAGTTTGTTTTGAGGCCTGCATGGGAAAGATGCAGGAGATACTCTAGTAGAGAATTCAAATGTATTGCTAGAGGGTTAAAACCCTTCTCAGCACACCAAATGGCAAACCTTTTCCATTTAAAAGCATAGGAACGTCTAGTAGAAGGCTTTCTGGAAGCATGAAGGATATCCCTCACTTGCTGAGAAAGATGCCAATCTTGAAGGTCTAAGCCTTCAGCAACCAAGCCCTGAGATGGAGACTTTGGGGTTTGGGTGCCACAAGGTTCCCCCCTCCTGAGACAGGAGATCTGGAGCAGATCCCAAGTCCAGGGAGGGAGCTTGAGAGAGATGCAGGAGTAGAGGGTACCAAACTTGGCGTGGCCATCGTGGAGCTATGAGGATCATAGTCCCTCGATCACTCTGAAGCTTGAACAGGGTCTTGGGAATTAGGGGAATGGGTGGAAAGGCATATAGGAAGTCTTGACCCCAATGAAGGAGGAAGGCATCCTTGGCCTGAACTCCCTGACACGGAATTCTGGAACAGAATCGGGGAAGTATGGCATTCCACGGACTTGCAAAGAGGTCTATGCCTGGGGTTCCCCAAATTTGAAAGATTCTATCTGGTCCATATGGAGGAACCATTCGTGTGGAAGCAGAACTCGATTGAGTCTGTCTGCCCAAGAGTTTTGAACTCCTGGAAGGTATACTGCCAGAAGATGAATTTGATGCTCTCTGGCGAAGGCCCACAATCTCAGAGCTTTGTTGCAAAGCGACAGAGAGCCTCTCCCTCCCTGCTTGTTCACATAGAACATGGATACTTGGTTGTCCGTGTGAATGAGGACTGTCTTGTAGCTGAGCAGGGTATGGAAGACTCTGAGAGCCAGAAAGATTGCTCTGAGCTCTAAGATGTTGATATGTAGAGAGGTCTCCTGTGGGGACCAAATGCCCTGGGTGGAGAGGTCGTGAAGATGAGCTCCCCAAACCTTTGGAGAGGCATCTGCTGTAAGGGTTGCTTGGGGTAACAACTGTTGGAAGTGGGACCCCTGCAACAGATTTTGAGTGGACTTCCACCACCGGAGAGACAAAAAGAGGCGCCTGGAGGTTGCTATTTTGTCTGACAGACCCCCTGATGCCTGGGTCCATTGAGTGGATAAAGTCCATTGAGCTGCCCTCATGTGAAGGCGAGCATAAGGGACCACATGCACAGTGGATGCCATGTGGCCTAGCAGTTGTAACATCTCTCGAGCAGTTAAATGGGTTTTTAACTGAATCTGGGAGGCTAACTGTACTAAGCGTAGGCAACGGGCCTGGGGAAGATAGGGTCCTTGCTGGATACCACCACTGCAAGGGCCTATGAACTCTAGAGACTGAGTAGGGGTGAGTTGGGACTTTGGAATGTTTATCACCAGTCCCAGATACTGCAGAACACGCATTGTGCAGGTTAGGGAAGTCTGGGCCTCTGACTGGGATGGAGCTCGGATGAGCCAGTCGTCCAGATATGGGAATACGAATATTCCTAGAGTGCGTAGAAATGCAGCTATTACTGCCATGCATTTTGTGAACACTCTTGGAGCAGAGGCCAGACCAAAAGGAAGTATCCTGTATTGGTAGTGCTTTCCTTGATAAAGGAAACGAAGGAACCTTCTGTGTGTTGGATGAATGAGTATATGGGTGTACGCATCCTTGAGATCTAGAGAACAAAGCCAATCCTGACTCTGAAGGTATGGAAGGAGAGTACCTAGAGAAATCATCTTGAATTTCTCCTTACATAGGAATTTGTTCAATTCTCTGAGATCTAATATGGGCCTGTAGCCCCCTGTTTTCTTTGGAATGAGAAAATAGGGGGAATAAAACCCTGAGCCCTGATGAAGAAGGGGTACTTCTTCTATTGCGTTTTGGGCAAGAAGGGTAGAAATCTCCTGACCCAGAAGGTCGAGGAGAGATGCTGGAGACTTGAACTCTCTCAACAGGGTATGAGGAGGAAGGTTTGAGAAATGAAGTTTGTACCCTTCCCTTATGATGGAGAGGGTCCATTGCTCTGCTGTGATTTGCTCCCATCTGGGAGCAAAGTAAGCTAACCTTCCTGGAATGGTGAGAGGCTCTGATTCTTCTAGAGCCAGAAAGGCTAAGATCTCTAGATGCAAGTCAAAGGCCCTGAGGAAGCTGAGGCTGTTGGGCTACAGTAGTCCTTGCAGCCTTAGGCTTGGCCTGTTTAGGCTGTTGATGCTTTGCAGCAAAACGACCTGCAGAAGACGTCTGTTGACCATAAACAGGATAATATATTCCCTTCTTGGGAAAATATGGCTTTTTGAACAACCTCTTCTTGACAGGATTAGAGGTAGACTTTGAAAGCCTATCCAAAGCAGAATTTTCTGCATCCATCTGTGTGGACTTTGCCTGCCAATCCTTGCCAAAAAGGTTTTCACCTGTACAAGGAAGATAGCGTAGTTACACACCTGTAATAGGTGTTCTCCAGGAGCAGCAGGAATCAGTCCTCACTTATGGGTGACGTCGGCGCCGACGGAGCCCTCGCGGAGCAATTTTCCCCAGCTTTCAAAGAAAGCCTTTGGGAATTGCAGCGCGCATGCGCGGTCGTCTTCCCGCCCGAGGGTGCCATCTTAGCCAGTCAGATGACATAGCTAAAAAAGACAGCATAAAAATTTGCAAAAAAAGAACATAAGCAGACGATTGCAACTCCAAGGGGAGGAGGGAGGGTAGTGAGGACTGATTCCTGCTGCTCCTGGAGAACACCTGTTACAGGTGAGTAACTACGCTTTCTCCAGGACCAAGCAGGAAGTCAGTCCTCACTTATGGGACTCCCAAGCTCAAGGCTACCGGAGACCCTAAGCACAAAAATGAGCTCCCTCTAGCTCAGCAGCACAGAAGGATAGAATCTTCGCTGAATTATCACCCACCGGTAGCCCACATCCGGGATGGAGGGTAGGAGTTGCTCAGACCTCAAAGAGATTACGGAGGACTGCCTGTCCGAAAGCACTGTCCCTACGGGACTCCCTCTCGAGACAGTAATGGACCGCAAAAGTCTGGCTCGAAGACCAAGTAGCGGCCCGGCAGATGTCTGCCAGCGGAACAGAGCGGAGGAAACCCACTGACGTGGCCTTTGCCCGAACGCAATGAGCCGTGACTCGACTTTCTAAGGAGAGTCCGGCTGCCCCATAAGCCCAAGAGATACAGTCCGCAACCCAGATGGACAGAGTACGCTTGGAGACCGGGAGCCCCAATTTATTGGGGTCAAAAGACACAAAAAGCTGAGCAGCTTTACGGTGCTCCCGCGTACGGTCAAGGTAGAAGTTCAATGCCCTTCTACAGTCCAGGGTATGGAGGACCGTTTCAGCTCGGCTGGAGTGTGGTCTGGGAAAGAAGGTTGGAAGTACCACCTCCTGATTGATGTGAAAAGGGGAGACCACTTTATGCAGAAATTTTGGGTGAGTCCGTAGGACTACCCTATTCTTGTAGAACCTAGTGTAAGGGGGATCAGACACGAGGGCCTGCAATTCACTTACGCGCCTAGCGGAAGTGAGGGCTATCAAGAACAGTGTTTTCCAAGACAGAAAACGGAGAGAACAGGTAGCCATAGGTTCAAAAGGCGGACAGGTGATCCGCTGCAAAACCACATTCAGGTCCCAGTCAGGCGCTGGCGGGCGCAGAGGTGGTTTAAGTAGAAGGAGACCTCGGAGAAACCTCGCTACGAGAGGGTCATTGGAGAGAGATCTGCCGTCCACTGGCACATGATGTGCTGAAAGAGCACTGAGGTGAACTTTGACGGAGTTGGACTTAAGTCCCAGATTAGAGAGGTGCAGCAAGTACTGCAAGATCACCGACACCGGGCAGGAGAAGGGATCCTGAGACTGTTGGGTACACCAGACTGCAAAGCGACGCCATTTAAGGGCGTAGCATTTGCGGGTAGAAGGCCGTCGCGAAGCTAAGACGACCTCCTCCACCTCCGCCGGCAGGAGAAGGGGAGCAAGGACTACCCTCTCAGCAGCCAGGCCATGAGGTTGAGAGACCTGAGGTTGGGGTGCAGAAGGGACCCCTGATCCTGAGTGAGGAGATCCGGTTGTACCCCCAGAGGGATTGGATCCTCCACCGCCAGTTGCAGCAGGAGCGGAAACCACGGCTGCCTGGGCCAGCGAGGGGCCACCAGGATCATGAAGGCTTTGTCTCGGAGAACCTTGAAAAGAGTCCGAGAGACCAGCGGGATGGGAGGGAAAGCGTACAGAAGGCTCCCCGACCACGAGATCAGAAAGGCGTCCGCCGCAACCCGAAGGGGGTGTGGCTGACGAGAGCAGAAGCGAGGAAGCTGCCGGTTGTGAGGACTGGCAAAGAGATCCACCGTGGGGAGACCCCACTTGAGGAAGAGCTTCTGAACTACCAAGGGATCCAGACGCCACTCGTGCGGCTGGAGGACCCTGCTGAGTTTGTCTGCAAGGCAATTTTCTTGGCCCGGGAGATAAACTGCCTTGAGGAGAATGCCGTGACTGACGGCCCAAGAGCAGAGCTTCTGTGCCTCCCGGCAGAGGAGGAAGGAGCCCGTGCCCCCCTGCTTGTTCACGTAGAACATGGCAACTTGATTGTCCGTCTGGACAAGGACGGACTGTTGGGAAGTCAGGTGGGAGAAGGCCTTGAGAGCTAGGCGGATCGCCCTGAGCTCCAGGAAGTTGATCTGCTGAGCAGACTCCCACGTGGTCCAGAGGCCCTGAGTACGTGCCTCTTGGCAATGTGCTCCCCAGCCCAGGAGGGATGCATCGGTGGTCAGCACCCGGGTCGGCTGAGGTGACTGGAAAGGCATTCCGAATATCAGGTTCGGCTGCCGGAGCCACCACCGGAGAGACGAGAGCAGCGGCTCGGAGACGCGCACTAGGTCTGCCAGGCCGCCTGTGGCTTGTCGCCACTGCTGGCGGAGACACCATTGAGCAGACCGCATGTTCAGGCGGGCATTGGGGGTCACATGGACGGTGGAAGCCATATGGCCGAGCAGTCTCAGGAAGCGCCTGGCGGAGACCAGGGGCTGGCTGCGAAAGCGGTCGGCTAGGTCCATGAGCCGTTGAGCCCTGTCGAGCGGTAGGTACGCTCGTGCCCGAGGAGTGTGCAGCCTTGCGCCGATGAACTCGAGATCCTGTGAGGGGAGCAAAGTGGACTTTGCGAAGTTTATGACAAAGCCCAAGTGCTGCAGCAGAGTCACCGTGCGGCGCGTGGCGTTGGCGACCTCCTGAGCGGACGCTGCTCTGATGAGCCAGTCGTCGAGGTACGGAAAGACAGAGGCCGTGAAGCCGGAGACGGGCCGCCACGACCGCGAGACATTTTGTGAAGACTCGCGGTGCGGAGGATAGGCCAAAGGGCAGTACTCTGTACTGGTAATGATTTCCTGCCACCACAAACCTTAGGTATTGGCGGTGGCTTGGGTGGATGAGGATGTGCGTGTAGGCATCCTTTAGATCCAAGGAGCATAGCCAATCTCCCTGCTGGAGGTAGGGCAGAAGGATTCCAAGGGTAAGCATTTTGAACTTCTCCCGCACAAGGAACTTGTTGAGGTTGCGCAAGTCCAGGATGGGTCTGAGGCCCCCTGTTCTCTTTGGTATCAGAAAATACCTTGAATAAAAGCCTTGACCTCTCAGGTGGTGGGGCACCGGTTCCACCGCCTGTTCCTGCAGAAGACCTGCTAACTCCTGAAGGAGCAACTCCCTGTGCAGAGGGGGGCGCGAAGGTTCTCCCGGAAAATAGGAGGGAGGGACCTGATGGAAGTGGAGAAGGTAGCCTTCTCGCACGACCTGAAGTACCCAGGCATCTGCGGTGATGCTGGACCACCTGTTGCCGAAGTGAACCAGCCGGCCTCCGGTGCTGGGAGGAACCAGCGGGGGGGGAGAGGCTATGCTGAGCGAGTCAAAAACCCCCACCCTGCTGAGCAGGGGCTGGTGGTGCAGGCTTGGGGGCTTGCTGCCTACGGGACCCGTTACCCCGTCCCTTGGCCTGCTGGCCCTGTTGGGGAGCTGCAGGGGCCTGATAATGGGGGTACTGTTTGTAGGCAGCCGCCTTCCTCGGGTAAAAGGACTTTTTTCCCGAGCCCTTCTTTTTCTGGGAAGGGGCGGAGGTCTTCCTAGAAAGCCTGGTCCTGGTGAGAGTCTCAGTCTCAATTTGTGCAGCCTTTTCCGCCATGGGCTTGCCAAAGAGGTTTTCGCCTCGGCAGGGGACATCGACCAACTTGTCCTGTACCCAGGGCTCAAGGTCCGACGACTGAAGCCAAGCCTGTCGGCGGGCACCGATGCCGGCTGCGGCCACTCTAGCCGAGGCCTCAAAGCCATCATAGGCTGCTCGGGACATGAACTTTGAGCATTCCCGAATGCCCGTGGACAAGGCTAGGAACCTCCGCAAGGGCTCCTCGGAGAGACCAGCGGAGAATCCGGCTAGCTCTTTAGCCAGATCCCGGAGATACATGCCCATGTAGAGCTGGTAAGTCTGGACACGACATGCGAGCATAGAGCCCTGGAAGCACTTCTTGCCAAGGCCATCCAGGTTACGGGCCTCCCTTCCAGGAGGCACCGAGGAGTGCATCTTCTGGCTCTTAAGACGATGCATGGCCGATTCCACTACCATGGAATGGTGTGGCAGCTGTGCCTTCTGAAAGCCAGGGCTCTTGCGGACCCGATAGATAGAATCGACCCGCTTGCTCAGGACCGGCGAGGAGGCCGGACTCTCCCACATGCGGAAGAGTAGTCGTTCCAGCATAGGAGGAACCGGCACAGTAAAGTGCTCCCTCGCGGGAGAGTCATACTGGAGGGCGTCGAGCTCTTCGGCTCGAGGCTCCTCCTCGGGATCCGCAGGGAAGGCCAAGGCCTTGGCCATATCCCTAACGAAGTCCGAGAACCGGGCATCCTCCGGGGGGGACTGCTTCCGAGGCTCGGACCCCGGTGAGTCCGATGGGACACACCGAGTCCGGAAAGAATCAGGTGACTCTTCCTCCTCAGACTCCCAGACCGACTCCGACGAGGACTCGGTGGGGTCGGCCCGGGCAGGGTGCGGCGCCAGCCGTCCCGACGTCGAGGGAGTCGGCGTCGGCGACCTCAGTCCCGAACGGGAGGCCGAGGGTGACCTCGACCGAGGATCGACTCGAGTTCTCATTGACTCGAGGATCGGCTCGGTCTCCGGGGTCGACTTGGACGTCGACGTCCCGGCGGTCGGGGCAGCGGCGCCAGCGAGGCCAGCGAGCAGTGCCCGCTGCTGGTCCATGAAGGCAGACAGTCTGCTCTCCAAGGCCGTCAACCTGAGTCCGAGCTCAGGTGACCCAGCAGCCCCCGACTCGGGCCCCGACGGCGTCGGGCCCGACGTCGGCTGTCGCGGAGGCGAGTCCAGAAGGACCACAGGACTTACCCGGGCAGGCATCTCCGACTCCAGGCGAGGTCGCTTCGGGATGTGTTCCTTCTCCAAGGACCCGGGGCGGCTGTCGGGGCTATGCGACCTGGCCCTCGCGGAGCCAGGAGCGTCCACCGACGCCGCCCTCGCGGGTTTTTCCTTCCGACGATGGTCCCCGGAGGGAGAACCCCGGTCGGAGGAGCTCCGTCGACGGTCCGAGCTGGAGCCTTTCGACGCGGAGGCCTCCGTCGAGGTCCGGGTACGGCTGGGGTCAGCGAAGATTCTCTCACGCTGATGCCGCCGACTCCTCAACGCCTTTGAGGACAGTTTGCTGCAGGGCCCACAGATCAGTTCCTCATGATCCGGGCCCAGGCAGCGGAGGCAAAAGTCGTGTGTGTCGGTTAGTGACATATTTCGGTCACACCGACCACACCGCTTAAACCCACTGGCAGCCATCGGGGGAAAAAGGGCCCCTGCGAGGTCAAAGGACCGGGCTGCCAGGGAAACCGAAAACGAAAGCTGACTAAGTCAGAAAAACCGAAAAAAGTAAGCGGACTCGAGACCGGCGTCGCGAGTCCGGGCGGGAAAACGATCGGCGTCGAACCGAAAGGAAAAAGAATAAAATAATGAAGAAAATCGACTTTTTCGCGGGGACAAGACGGGGACGTCTGTAGGGCTCCGCGGAAAAAGAAGACTGGCTAAGATGGCACCCTCGGGCGGGAAGACGACCGCGCATGCGCGCTGCAATTCCCAAAGGCTTTCTTTGAAAGCTGGGGAAAATTGCTCCGCGAGGGCTCCGTCGGCGCCGACGTCACCCATAAGTGAGGACTGACTTCCTGCTTGGTCCTGGAGAATTCCTAATCCATCTTGGACCCAAGGTTCCAGATCAGAAGCTTGTAATCAAGCAATTCTGCGTGCACCTATGGCAATAGCCGAAGCCCTGCTGGCACCCTCAAGAGTCAAAGGCTGCACGGTTGGAAAATTTGGAAACATCTTGGGCATGCTTAAGCCAAGTGAGAAACTCATCCCTCTTATCTTCTGGAAAAGGGAGGAAAGTTTGCAGATGATCTGTAACTTCTTTAGGAAACATCCCCATATAGAGACTATAGGAGTTGATTCTGGCAACAAGCATAGTGGCTTGGAAGATTTTCCTGCCAAAAGCATCTAAGGTTCTACATTCTCTTCCTGGAGGAGTAGAGGAGTGCCTTTTTGCACTTTAACTTTTTCATAGCAGACTCCACCACAATAGAGTGGTGAGGAAGCTGAGTCTTATGAAACCCAGGACAAGGAGGGACACGGTACATGGTATCCAGCCTACAAGAATGGGAAGAGATAGTGAGAGGGGTCTCCCAAATGCCCAACATGTGATCATAAAGGATCTCATGAATTGGTAAAGTGGCTGCCTCTTTAGGAGCCTTGGGATGTTGCAAAATATCCAACTTTTTAACTCTAGGCTCTGACTCAGGGGCCACCGAGATAGAGAGCCCCTTGGCCACTTCTCTTATGAAGTCTTGAAAAGACAAGTCCTCTGGAGGAGATATTCTTTTTGGAGAAGGCGGCTCTTGAGGAAGGAGTACCGATGCTTCGACAGAAGCCTCCGATGCATCAGAGTCTTCAGAGGAATCGAAGTATCGCCTGTCTGGATGCTCCTGTAGAGCCCAATACGCGTACAGAGTAGTATCGACATCGGGAGTGATCGGTACCGGTTCGGTACCGATGGGCATCATCGGACAGGGTACCGCTGCAGTCGACACCGAAGCTGATGTCGATGCAATCGGTGCCGGTGCGGGTACCGACAACGGAGCTTGTTGCGGTACCAGCGGCATCGCAGCTCGTATGAATGCCGTGATGGCCTGCTGCATGGTCAGAATATTCTGATCCATTGACGCCATCAATGTCTGGAAGTTGGTACCGGCAGATTCCACCGGTACCCCAGAACATTGTAACAGGTGATCAGTCGAGGCCGTGCCATCGATGTCAACCTGTGACCCCATAGGAGCAGCTTTGGAAGCCGGAGCTTCCCGCCGGGGTACTTTTGCCAGTGCAGGATCCTCGAGGGCAAGCCCGGAGGCATCTCGATGCTTAGAGGAAGATCTACCCTTCGAGGACCAGCTGGATTTATGTTTGGTTACCTGAGATCCATAGGAGGAAGAAGCAGCCCTGGACGACGTCGATGCCACCGAAACTGCATCAGAGGGAAACAGGGTATTGAGCTTAGCTGCTCGGTTCTGTAAACCTCTCAGACATCATGGAGCAGGACGCACAATTTGTGATGGAATGGTCAGGACCCAAACATTTAAGACACCAGTCATGGGTGTCGGTAACAGAAATGGTACGCTGCACTTAGTGCATTTTTTAAACCCGGAGGCGGGCTTTTCCATGAGGAAATTTCCCTTAGGCCTAAGGCCCAAAGAGACAAAAACATACACTAAAGTGGAACGGAAAGGTTTTTTGTTTTTTTTAAGAAAAGAAAGAAAAGACCGGCGGTACCGGTCCGACGTCGAAGAAGGCAGACGAGCGACCTAAGAAATAAATAAAATAAAGAACTTCTTCAGCGGTGACAGGAACACGACCTGCTGGCTCCGTGGAAAAGAAGAACTGGAGAGAGGCGGTTAGGAAAGGCGGGAAGGCAGCGCGCAGGCGCAGTGGGATGCTCCCAAAAGCTTTCCTTTTTTGGGACTCTGGGGAGCGTTCCCGCACAGGCTCCGTCGGTACTGACGTACCCAATATGTGAAGACTCATTCCTGCTTGTTCCTGGAGATAGCAGTTACCGGTTTACTTCTGGAATCGCTTCTTAAGTTGGATTCTGTTTCAGAAAATCTTCCGCCTCCTCTTCCTTCAGCGATTTCTTTTGTCTCATTTGGGAAATCCTCGACACCTCCTGCTGAGATTTCACTAAAGGATATTTGGGCAATTCTTTCACGTATGGAATCTGCGTTGGGTGTGTCTCTGCAAAAAGTAGCTACATTTACGAGAGAAACGGTTGCAAAGTTGTCCGATCATGATTCTTACTTATTGGAATTGGAGAAAGCCTCTGAATCTTATGAGTCAGCTTTCCTATCATCAATCTATTTTGGCTACGTTTTCTCAAGATTCTTCTTTGCTTCATCATCAACCTGAAGTTTTGGAGAACTCTTCGCTCTAAGAATCTGCGGTTACTTAATTTCCCCAGAACTCATTTGTCCCCTCTGATTTTGTTTCAAAAGTATCTTAAAGAAATTTTACTTTAGTGATGTGGAAAATATTTTGGTCTCTCAATTATATTATGTGCCTAAGGGGAAGCTGATTAGAGATTCAGAGCAGGTGGGGTTGATACAAGATCAGTTAGATTCTTCAACTTTGGATATCTCTGGTTTCTTGGAATCCTCTAATGATGAAATTGTTTTGAGAGAGACACTGTTAGTTACGTTTGTTACGTGTGTGGACAAAGCGTAGTTACTCACCTGTAACAGGTGTTCTCCAGGAGCAGCAGGAATCAGTCCTCACATATGGGTGACGTCGGCGCCGACGGAGCCCTCGCGGAGCAATTTTCCCCAGCTTTCAAAGAAAGCCTTTGGGAATTGCAGCGCGCATGCGCGATCGCCTTCCCGCCCAAGGGTGCCATCTTAGCCAGTCTGATGACATAGCTAAAAGACAGCATAAAAATGTGCAAAAAAACTTAAGCAGATGATTGCAACTCCACGGGGAGGAGGGAGGGTTGTGAGGACTGATTCCTGCTGCTCCTGGAGAACACCTGTTACAGGTGAGTAACTACGCTTTCTCCAGGACCAAGCAGGAAGTCAGTCCTCACATATGGGACTCCCAAGCTTAAGGCTACGGGAGACCCTAAGCACAAAAATGAGCTCCCTCTAGCTCAGCGGCACAGAAGGAAGGAATCTTCACTGAATTATCACCCACCGGTAGCCCCTATCCGGGATGGAGGGTAGGAGTTGCTCAAACCTCGAAGAGATTTCGGAGGACTGCCTGTCCGAAAGCACTGTCCCTGCGGGACTCCCTCTCGAGACAGTAATGGACCGCAAAAGTCTGGCTCGAAGACCAAGTAGCGGCCCGGCAGATGTCTGCCAGCGGAACAGAGCGGAGGTAAGCCACTGACGTAGCCTTCGCCCGAACACAATGAGCCGTGACTCGACTTTCTAAGGAGAGTCCGGCTGCCCCATAAGCCCAAGCGATACAGTCAGCAACCCAGATGGACAGAGTACGCTTGGAGACCGGGAGCCCCAATTTATTGGGGTCAAAAGACACAAAAATCTGAGCAGCTTTACGGTGCTCCCGCGTACGGTCAAGGTAGAAGTTCAATGCCCTTCTACAGTCCAGGGTATGCAGGACCCTTTCAGCTCGGCTGGAGTGAGGCCTGGGAAAGAAGGTTGGAAGTACCACCTCCTGATTGATGCGAAAAGGGGAGACAACTTTTGGAAGAAATTTTGGGTGAGTCCGTAGGACTACCCTATTTTTGTAGAACCGAGTGAAAGGGGGATCAGACACGAGGGCCTGCAATTCACTTACGCGTCTAGCGGAAGTGAGGGCTATCAGGAATAAGGTTTTCCACGAAAGAAAACGCAGAGAACAGGTAGCCATCGGTTCAAAAGGCGGACAGGTGATCCGCTGTAAAACCACATTCAGATCCCAGTCAGGTGCTGGCGGGCGCAGAGGTGGTTTAAGTAGAAGGAGACCTCGGAGAAACCGTGCTACGAGAGGGTCGCTGGAAAGAGGTCTGCCGTCCACCGGCACATGGTGTGCTGAAAGAGCACTGAGGTGGACTTTGACAGAGTTGGACTTAAGTCCCAGATTAGAGAGGTAGAGCAGGTACTGCAAGACCACCGACACCGAGCAGGAGAAGGGATCCTGAGACTGCTGTACACACCAAAAGGAAAAGCGATGCCATTTAAGGGCGTAGCATTTGCGGGTAGAAGGGCGCCGAGAAGCTAGGACGACCTCTTCCACCTCTGCCGGCAGGAGAAGGGGAGCAAGGACTACCCTTTCAGCCGCCAGGCCATTAGGTTGAGAGATCTGAGGTTGGGGTGTAGCAGAGACCCCTGATCCTGTGTTAGGAGATCCGGTTGAAACCCCAGAGGGAACGGATCCTCTACCGCTAATTGCAACAGGAGTGGAAACCACGGCTGTCTGGGCCAGTGAGGAGCCACCAGGATCATGGAAGCTTTGTCCCGGAGAACCTTGAATAGAGTTCGAGAGACTAGCGGGATGGGAGGAAAAGCATAGAGAAGGCTTTCCGACCATGAGAGTAGAAAAGCATCTGCCGCTACCCGAAGGGGATGTGGCTGACGAGAGCAGAAGCGAGGAAGTTGCCGGTTGAGAGGACTGGCAAAGAGATCCATCGTGGGGAGGCCCCACTTCAGAAAAAGTTTCTGAAATACCAAGGGATCCAGACGCCACTCGTGCGGCTGGAGTATCCTGCTGAGTTTGTCCGCCAGGCAATTCTCTTGGCCTGGGAGATAAACTGCCTTGAGAAGAATGCCGTGACTGACGGCCCAAGAGCAGAGCTTCTCGGCAGAGAAGGAAGGAGCCCGTGCCCCCCTGCTTGTTCACGTAGAACATGGCAACTTGATTGTCCGTCTGGACAAGGACGGACCGGTGAGAAGTCAGGTGGGAGAAAGCCTTGAGCGCCAGACGGATTGCTCTGAGCTCCAGGAAGTTGATCTGTTGAGCAGACTCCCACGCAGTCCAGAGACCTTGAGTACATGCCCCCTGGCAATGTGCTCCCCAACCCAGGAGGGAAGCATCGGTCGTCAGCACTTGAGCCGGCTGAGGCGACTGAAACGGCATTCCGAGCACCAGGTTCGGCCGATGAAGCCACCACTGTAGGGAAGAGGCCAGCGGCCCGGAGACGCGCACTAAGTCGGCTAGTGCGCCGGTGGCTTGTTGCCACTGCTTGCGAAGGCACCATTGAGCAGGCCGCATATTCAGGCGAGCATTGGGGGTCACGTGGACGGTGGAAGCCATATGGCCGAGTAGTCTCAGGAAGCGCCTGGCGGAGACCAGAGGCTGGCTGCGAAAACTGCCGGCTAGGTCCATGAGCCGTTGAGCCCTGTCGAGAGGCAGGAAAGCTCGTGCCTGAGGAGTGTGCAGTCTTGCGCCGATGAACTCGAGATCCTGTGAGGGGAGCAAAGTGGACTTTGCGAAGTTTATGACAAAGCCCAAGTACTGCAGAAGAGTCACCGTGCAGTGTGTGGCATTGGTGACTGCCGGAGAGGACGATGCTCTGATGAGCCAGTCGTCGAGGTACGGAAAGACATAGAGGCCGTGAAGCCGGAGATAGGCCGCCACCACCGCGAGACATTTTGTGAAGACTCGCGGTGCGGAGGATAGGCCAAAGGGCAGTACTCTGTACTGGTAATGATTTCCTGCCACCACAAACCTTAGGTATTGGCGGTGGCTTGGGTGGATGAGGATGTGCGTGTAGGCATCTTTTAGATCCAAGGAGCATAGCCAATCTCCCTGCTGGAGGTAGGGTAGAAGGATTCCAAGGGTAAGCATCTTGAACTTCTCCCTCACGAGGAACTTGCTGAGGTTGCGCAAGTCCAGGATGGGTCTGAGGCCTCCTGTCCTTTTTGGTATTTGGAAATACCTGGAATAAAAGCCTTGACCTCTCAGGTGGTGGGGCACCGGTTCCACAGCCTGTTCCTGAAGAAGACTTGCTAACTCCTGAAGGAGTAAGTCCCTGTGCAGAGGGAGTCGAGGAGGTTCTCCCGGAAAATAAGAGGGAGGGACCTGATGGAAGTGGAGAAGATATCCTTCTCTCACGACTTGAAGCACCCAGGCATCTGAAGTGATGTTGGACCACCTGTTGGCGAAGTGAACCAGCCGGCCTCCTGTGCTGGGAGGAGCCAGCTGAGGGGGAGAGGCTATGCTGAGGAAGTCAAAAACCCCCACCCTGCTGAGCAGGGGCTGGTGGTGCAGGCTTGGGGGCTTGCTGCCTACGGGACCCGTTACCCCGTCCCTTGGCCTGCTGGCCCTGTGGGGGAGCTGCGGAGGCCTGATATTGAGGGTAGTGTTTATAGGCAGCCGCCTTTCTCGGGTAAAAGGACTTCTTTCCCGAGCCCTTCTTTTTCTGGGAAGGGGCGGAGGTCTTCCTAGAAAGCCTAGTCCTGGTGAGAGTCTCCGTCTCGATTTGTGCAGCCTTTTCAGCCATGGGCTTGCCAAAGAGGTTCTCACCTCTGCAGGGGACATCGACCAACTTGTCCTGCACCCAGGGTTCAAGGTCAGACGACTGAAGCCAAGCCTGTCGGCGGGCACCGATGCCAGCTGCGGCTACTCGGGCCGATGCTTCAAAGCCATCATAGGCTGCTCGGGACATGAATTTGGAGCATTCCCGAATACCAGTTGTCAAGGCCAGGAACCTCCGCAAAGGTTCCTCGGACAGTCCAGCGGAGAATCCGGCTATCTCTTTAGCCAGGTCTCGGAGATACATGCCCATGTATAGCTGGTAGGTCTGGACACGACAAGCCAGCATAGAGCCCTGGAAACACTTCTTACCAAGGCCATCCAGGTTACGGGCCTCCCTGCCCGGAGGCACCGAGGAGTGCATCTTTTGGCTCTTAAGCCTATGCATGGCCGATTCCACTACCATGGAATGGTGTGGCAGCTGTGCTTTTTGGAAGCCAGGACTCTTGCGGACTCGATAGATGGAATCGACCCGCTTGCTTAATACCGGCGACGAGGCCGGACTCTCCCACATGAGGAAGAGTAGTCGTTCCAGCATGGGAGGAACCGGTACAGTAAAGTGCTCCCGGGCGGGAGAGTCGTACTGAAGGGCGTCGAGCTCTTCGGCTCGAGGCTCCTCCTCGGGATCCGCAGGGAAGGCCAAAGCCTTGGCCATATCCCTGACGAAGTCCGAGAACCGGGCATCCTCCGGAAGGGACTGCTTCCGAGGTTCGGACTCAGGTGAGTCCGAGGGGACACACCGAGTCCGAAACGAATCAGGTGACTCTTCCTCTTCAGACTCCCAGGCCGACTCCGAGGAGGAATCGGTGGGGTCGGCTCGGGCAGGCGGAGGCGTCGGCCGCCCCGACGCCGAGGGAGTCGGCGGCGACGACCTCGGTCCCGAACGGGAGGCCGAGGGTGACCTCGACCGAGGATCGACTCGAGTTCGCATGGACTCAAGGATCGGCTCGGTCTCCGGGGTCGACTTAGACGTCGACGTCCCGGCGGTCGGGGCAGTGGTGCCAGCTAGGCTAGCGATCAGTGCCCGCTGCTGGTCCATGAAGGCAGATAGTCTGCTCTCCAAGGTCGTCAACCTGAGTCCGACCTCAGGTGACCCAGCAGCCCCCGACTCGGGCCCCGACGGCGTCGGGCCCGACGTCGGACATCTCGGAGGCGAGTCCAGAAGGACTACAGGACTTACCCGAGCAGGCAACTCCGACTCCAGGCGAGGTCGCTTCGGGAGGTGCTCCTTCTCCAAAGACCCGGGACGGCTATCGGGGCTATGCGACCTGGCCCTCGCGGAGCCAGGAGCGTCCACCGACGCCGCCCTCGCGGGTTTTGCCTTCCGTCGATGGTCCCCGGAGGGAGAACCCCTGTCGGAGGAGCTTCGGCGATGGTCAGAGCTGGAGCCTCTGGATGCCAAGGCCTCCGACGAGGTCCGGGTACGGCCGGGGTCAGCGAAGATTCTATCCCGCTGGTGCCGCCGACTTCTTAACGCTTTGGAGGACATTTTGCCACAGGCTCCACAGATCAGTTCTTCATGATCCGGGCCCAGGCAGCGGAGGCAATTATCGTGTGTGTCAGTGAGTGACATATTTCTGTCACACTGAACACACCGCTTGAAACCACTGGCAGCCATCGGGGGAAAAAGGGCCCCTGCAAGGTCAAAGGACCGGGCTGCCAGCGAAAAACCGAAAACGAAACTGACCAAAATCAGAAAAACCGAAAAATAAGAGAAGGACTCGCAACGGCGTCACGAGTCCGGGCAGGAAAACGACCGGCGTCGTACCGAAGTGAAAAAAGAGAAAAACTCACGAAAATCAACTTTTTCAGCGGGGACACGACGGGTACGTCTGTAGGGCTCCGCGGAAAAAAGACTGGCTAAGATGGCACCCTTGGGCGGGAAGGCGACCGCGCATGCGCGCTGCAATTCCCAAAGGCTTTCTTTGAAAGCTGGGGAAAATTGCTCCGCGAGGGCTCCGTCGGCGCCGACGTCACCCATATGTGAGGACTGACTTCCTGCTTGGTCCTGGAGAAAGAGTATTACATTCTTATTTTAAGCGTAAATCTGAAAAATTTTGTGGTCAACCAATTCAGATATTTCCTGATGTTTCTAGGGTCACAGGTGCATCGTAAGGCTTTTTTGCAGCTGCCTCTAACTAAGATAGTGCCTCTTCCCACGCTGCACGGCTCAGCTGCTCCTGCCTTTCCAGTCCAGTAATGTCGCTGTGCAGGAGCCCTGACCACGGAGAGGCAGAAAAAACAACTGCAGATGGAAGACTCACGGGTTAAATACGGACTTGTCCAGGATCTCTGGATGCACGCTCTGCCCTTTTTTGCCGGCGTCGTCATCGGGAGTACCCTGCAGGGCAAGTGGCAGACCTTACACAGAGCAGATCTCTGTTGGGTTCAGGAACCACCAATTGCCCCAGCCTTTCCAGAGAGAAGCTCTTGCTCCATTTTGCCTGCCCTGCTTAAATAGACCACTGAATCTCTCCTTTATTTTTATTTATTTATTTTTGATTAAGGAACTGCTCAATCTAGGCAGAGCTGTTCTCCTACCTTATAGGGCTACTATTCACCCCCTCACCCCAAACCCCCCCCCCCCCCCACCAAGTGGAGGAATAACCAATAAAGAAATAAAAAACAACTGCTCGGAGTTGTCCCTCAGTGAGTCCACCCTGGGAAATCAAACCTCTCCAGCTGCTTGGAGACTGAGAATACTGGCATTGGTAAGATGGCAACTGCCTATGAGAGGTGATGTCATCAGCATGGACATGCTCAATCTTCAAGCTGCTGGTGAGGTGCGACTACCCACAGGTCGGGACTGGACTAGAGGGACGATAAGGAAACCTTTTATGCTGACGTAAAACAAACTTCTAGGAAACCATCAGCCAAACAGAAGTCAGCACAGGGCGGAAGCAAACAGCCCCGCGACGCCAAAGCTTAAAGGCAAGAGCCATGGGGCAGTTTGTTTTCATTTCCGCTACTGCACGTCCAAGAGAGGGATGGCAGCAGTTGCAATAGGTGCCTGAAAGGGGGATGGGGGGCAGCAGAAGGGTTGAGGTTCGCCTTCGGCACTTCATCTCCTTACACCGGCCCTGTCTCAATGATAGGGTGATCAAATTGGTGGAAGGATTATTTTGTATGTTAAGAAGAGGGCATCAAGTCCAGCAGTATAAATGTTTTGCAGGAAATAAAATACACTGTAGAATCTTTATGAATAGAAATTGCATGTAAAAAAAGAGAAGGGAATGGCAATGGTGGTATCGACTGGGTCAGTGTTACATCGGGACATGCTAGGGAGATTAAGTTTATAGATGAAATAAATGACTGCTTCATGGAGCAGATGATTCAGGAACCAAACCAAGGAGAAAGCACAGTTACTTACCTGTAACAGGTGATCTCTGGGAACAGCAGGAATAAGTCTTCACATATGAGTACGTCAATACCAACGGAGTCTGCGCGGGAACGCTTCCCAGCGTCCAATCATAAAGCTTTTGGAAGCATCCCACAGCACGTGCGTGCTGCCTTCCCGCCTTTTCAACTGTCTCTCCTCAGTTGAGTTTTATAGCTGAGACAAGAGGGAGAGAGAGGGAAAGGAAAAAGATAGAGAGAGAGACAACTCCTTAGGGGAGGTGGGAGGATTGTGAAGACTTATTCCTGCTGTTCCAAGAGATCACCTGTTACAGGTAAGTAACTGTGCTATCTCCAGGAACAAGCAGGAATGAGTCTTCACATATGGGGACTCCCTAGCTTTTGATGCCAGGGAGAGAGCCCATAAGTTGTGTGTCCCTGGAACAGGGCAGCACTTCCCCACTTGGATCTCTGGCATCCCATGAGGGATGGTGGGTAGGAGTTGATTAAGTATGGAACAGGTGTTTGAGAACAGCCTGACCAAACAAGGTATCCCGGCGGGAGTCCTTCTCCAAGCAGTAATGGGCTGTGAAGGTATGAACCGAGGGCTGCTCGACAGATGTCGTCGATAGACACAGAGTTCAGATGAGTCATTGAGGCTGCCATGGCTCTCACATTGTGAGCTGTGACATGGCCTTCCAGAGAAATGTTCTTGCTCTGGTAGGCAAAAGAAATACATTGGGCAATCCAGCTGGAAAGGGTTCTCTTGGAGACTGGTTGTCCCAAATGAGAAGGATCAAAAGCAACAAAGAGTTGAGAAGACTTTCTATGTTGCTGTGTCCTCTGTAGGTAAAAACCAGAGCTCTTTTACAGTCCAGGGTATGAAGATTCCTCTCTGCACTTCATGCATGAGGTCCTGGAAAAAAGACAGGTAGGTAGACCACTTGGTTGAGGTGAAAAGGCGAAACCACCTTAGGCATAAAATGTGGATTAGTCCTAAGGACCACCTTGTCATGATGGAATCTTGTAAAAGGTGGATTAGCTACTAGTGCTTGCAATTCACTAATGCGGTGTGCTGATGTGATTGCAATGAGAAAGATAACCTTCCAAGAAAGGTATTTCAAGGAGGTAGTAGCTAAAGGTTCAAAAGGCGGCTTCATAAGCTGACCAAGAACCAAATTTAAGTCCCATGCCACCGGTGGTGGTCTAATGGGAGGCTCTGTTAAAAGAAGGCCTCTCATGAACCTTGCTACAAGGGGATGAGAGGAAACAGGTTGTCCATTTAGAGGCTGGAGTGAAGCTGCAATAGCACTCAGATGGACTCTTACTGAATTAGTTTTAAGGCCTGCATTAGACAGATGCAGGAGATACTCCAGTAATGATTCCAGAGGTATGGCTCGGGGGTTAAGACCCTTTTCAGAACACCAGACTGTAAACCTTTTACACTTGAAGGTGTAAGACCGTCTAGTGGAAGGTTTTCTGGAAGCATAAAGAACATCTTTCACTTGTTGAGAAAGATGGAATTCTGGAGATCTAGGCCCTCAGCAACCAAGCCCTGAGATGCAGAGACTGGGGATTGGGATGCCATAACTTTCCGTCCTCCTGAGAGAGGAGGTCTAACTCTAGGGAGGGAGCTTGAGAGAGCTGTAGAAGCAGCGGGTACCACACTTGCCGTGGCCAATGTGGGGCTATGAGAATCATGTGGCCTCTGTCTCTCTGAAGCTTGAACAGGGTTTTGGGAATTAGAGGAATGGGCGGAAAGGCATACAGGAAGTCTTGACCCCAATGAAGGAGGAAAGCATCCCTTGCCTGAGTCAGAGTTCTGGAACAGAACCGGGGAAGTTTGGCATTCCACGGACTTACAAAGAGTTCTATGTCCGGGGTTCCCCAAATTTGAAAAATCTTGAATACCTGGTCCATATGTAGGGACCACTCGTGTGGAAGTAGAACTCGACTAAGTCTGTCTGCCCAAGAGTTTTGAACACCTGGAAGATAAACTGCCAGAAGATGAATGTGATGCTCTGGCGAGGGCCCACAGTCGCAAAGCTTTGTTGCAAAGTGACAGAGCCAGTTCCTCCCTGCTTGTTTACATAGAACATGGCTACCTGATTGTCCGTATGGATAAGGACGGTCTTGTAGCTGAGCAGGGTGTGGAAAACTCGCAGAGCAAGGAAGATTGCTCTGAATTCCAGGAGACTGATATCTAGACAAGTCTCTTGTGGGGACCAGATGCCCTGGGTGGAGAGGCCTTGAAGATGAGCTCCCCACCCCATTGGAGAAGCATCTGTTGAAAGAGTTGCTTGGGGCAGATGCTGTTGAAAGGGGGACCCTAGCAACAGGTTTTGAGGGGACTTCCACCATTGTAGGGAGAAAATGAGGCGACTTGTGTTTGCTATTTTGTCTGACAGGCAGCCTAATGCCTGGGTCCATTGGGTGGATAAAGTCCACTGAGCTGCCCTCATGTGAAGGCGAGCATATGGTACCACATGTACGGTGGATGCCATGTGGCCTAGCAGCTGTAACATCTCTCGAGCAGTTAGTAGGGGCTTCAACTCTGCTTGAGAAGCTAACTGCACCAACCGAAGGCAACGGGTCTGGGGAAGATAGGCCCTTGCCCTTGTAGTATCCAGCAATGCCCCTATAAACTCCAGGGACTGAGTAGGGATCAAATTGGATTTTGGGATGTTTATTACCAGCGCTAAATACAGCACAGTTACTTACTTGTAACAGGTGATCTCTGGAAACAGCAGGAATAAGTCTTCACATATGGGTACGTCGGCACCGATGGAGTCCGCGCGGGAACGCTTCCCAGCGTCCAATCAGAAAGCCTTTAGAAGCATCCCAACACGCCTGCGTGCTGCCTTCCCAAATGCCTCTCCTCGGTTAATCTGTTACCTGTTACAGGTAAGTAACTGTGCTATCTCCAGGAACAAGCAGGAATGAGTCTTCACATATGGGGACTCCCAAGCTCAAATGCCCAGAGGGAGTCCTAGCATGTTGCAAGTCTAGAACGAGCCATGCTATTCCTCAGGACCTCAGGCATCCTGGGGATGGAGGGTAGGAGTTGAATACAGAAGGAGCTGTGGAACAGATGGCTAGAACAGGGCTTCAAAAGGGGAAAACCCTGCATAGAGGGCATTTAGTAGTATAAAACTGTAATCTGGGCCTCTCTTGTTGGCATTGCACAAGTCCCCCGAGCTACATAGGGATCTGTTAGAAGAGCCAGTGAATGTGCTCAAGGGGTACCTCACTGAGAAGTAGAGGTAAAGAGTAGTTACTCACCTGTAACAGGTGTTCTCCAGGAGCAGCAGGAATCAGTCCTCACTTATGGGTGTCATCGACGCCAATGAAGCCCCACCGGAGCATTTCCCCAGCTTTCCATGAAAGCCTTTGGGAATGCTGGCACGCATGCGCGGTTCCCTTCCCGCCTAAAGGTGCCATCTTACCTCAGTCAAATGACATAGCTAAGAACAGCACACAAAAATGTAAAAATTAAACTATGTACAACTGCAACTCCAAGGGGAGGAGGGAGGGTAGTGAGGATTGATTCCTGCTGCTCCTGGAGAACACCTGTTACAGGTGAGTAACTACTCTTTCTCCAGGATCAAGCAGAAAGTCAGTCCTCACTTATGGGTGACTCCCCAGCTCTGGGCTACCAAGAACCCAGGCTGAACAAGAGAACTCCCTCTAGTCTCAGCAACACAGTAAAGGCTTTGCAAGGACACACCCTCCACAGATAGCCCAACCAGAGGGCAGGAGTTGCCTAGACCTCAAAGAGATTCCGGAGTACTGCTTGGCCAAAAGCACTGTCCCTACGGGACTCCCTCTCCAGACAGCAGTGGGCTGCAAATGTCTGGCTTGAAGACCAAGTAGCAGCCCTGCAGATATCTTGCAATGGGACAGAGCGGAGGTGAGCCACTGATGCAGCCATTGCCCTCACACGGTGGGCCGTGACCATACCCTGCAAAGGAAGGTCAGCTGCCTTGTAAGCCCAGGTGATACAGTCAGCCACCCAGATGGACAAGGTACGCTTGGACATAGGCTTCCCCAAGTTATTGGGGTCAAAAGAAAGGAAGAGCTGAGAAGCCTTCCTGTGATCTTGCGTACATTCAAGGTAGAAGGATAAGGCCCTCCTACAGTCCAAGGTATGGAGAACTGTTTCAGCCTGACTTGCATGAGGCCTAGGGAAGAAAGTAGGAAGAACCACCTCCTGGTTGAGGTGGAAAGAGAAGACAACCTTAGGAAGGAACTTAGGGTGAGTCCTGAGGACCACCCTGTTTTTATAGAACCTGGTGTAAGGCCTATCACAGACCAAGGCCTGAAGCTCACTCACTCTCCTAGCCGAAATAAGGGCTATCAGAAAGAGAGTCTTCCAGGAAAGGAAGCATAGAGGGCAAGTAGCCATAGGCTCAAAAGGTGGGCGAGTCAGTTGTTGCAAGACCACATTAAGCTCCCACTCAGGAGCAGGAGAACGTATGGGAGGTTTGAACAGAAGCAAGCCTCTGAGAAACCTAGACACCAAAGGGTGCACAGACAAGGAATGGCCCTCAACTAGGGAGTGGTGAGCTGCCAAAGCAAAGAGGTGGACCCAAACAGAGTTGGATTTCAGACCTTGATTGGACAAGTTCAGCAGGTACTGAAGCACTACTGACACAGTACAGGAGAAAGGATCCTCAGCCTGTAGCTGGCACCACACAGAGAACCTTTTCCATTTGAAAGCATAGGTTTTTCTAGTGGATTGTTTTCTGGAGGCTAGGAGAACCTCCTCAACCTCGGGAGGGAGGCCCCAGGGAGCCAACACTACCCTTGCAGCCTCCATGCCATCAGATTGAGAGCTTTGAGATTGGGATGTAGCAATGAGCCCTGATCTTGAGAGAGAAGGTCGGGTTGCAATCCCAGAGGCAGAGGCAAATCCACTGCCAGCTAAAGCAGGAGAGGGAACCAAGGCTGCCTGGGCCACCTGGGAGCTACCAGGAGGACAGAGGCTCTGTCTTGGCGAATCTTGAACAGTGTTCGGGCCACCAGAGGGGAGGGAAGAAACGCATAGAGTAGGCCCCGAGTCCAGGGAATCAGAAAAGCATCTGCTGCCACTCTCAGAGGATGCAGTTGCCTGGAGCAGAACCTGGGCAGCTGGTTGTTCAGTGGACTGGCAAACAGGTCCATGGAGGGAAGCCCCCATCTCAAGAACAACTTTTGAACCACTAGAGGATGCAGCTGCCACTCGTGTGGTTGCAGAATCCTGCTCAATCTGTCGGCCAGGGAAAGCACAGTTACTTACCTGTAACAGGTGATCTCTGGGAACAGCAGGAATAAGTCTTCACATATGGGTACGTCGGTACCGACGGAGCCTGCGCGGGAACGCTCCCCAGCTTCCCAAAAAAAGAAAGCTTTTGGGAGCATCCTACAGCGCCTGCGCGCTGCCTTCCCGCCTTTCCTAACCGCCTCTCCTCAGTTCGAGTTTTAAAGCTGAGACAAAGAGAGAGAGAGGAAGGAAAGATAGAGAGATACAACTCCTAGGGGAGGTGGGTGGGTTGTGAAGACTTAATTCCTGCTGTTCCCAGAGATCACCTGTTACAGGTAAGTAACTGTGCTATCTCCAGGAACAAGCAGGAATGAGTCTTCACATATGGGGACTCCCTAGCTAAAGATGCCTGGGAGATCCCCAAGGATATGAGACCCTGGGAAGGGTTCTACCTCCTCCTATGGATCTCAAGCATCCATTCAGGGAAGGAAGGCAGGAGTTGATTAAGCATGGAACAGGTGTTTGAGAACAGCCTGACCAAACAAGGCATCCCGGTGGGAGTCCTTGTCCAAGCAGTAACGGGCGGTGAAGGTATGAACCGAGGCCCAGGTGGCCGCTCGACAGATCTGGTCGATGGACACAGAATTTAGATGAGCCATAGAGGTGGCCATGGCCCTCACATTATGAGCTGTGACATGGCCCTCCAGAGAAAGGTTCTTACTCTGGTAGGCGAAAGAAATACACTGAGCAATCCAATTGGACAGTGTTCTCTTGGAGACTGGAAGTCCCAGATGAGGGGGATCAAAGGCAACAAAGAGTTGAGAAGACTTTCTATGTTGCTGTGTCCTTTGTAAGTAAAAGGCAAGAGCTCTCTTACAATCCAGGGTATGAAGATTCCTCTCTGCACTGGATGCATGAGGACCTGGAAAAAAGACAGTAAATACACTTCTTGATTAAGATGAAAAGGTGAAACCACTTTAGGCATAAAGTGTGGATTGGTCCTAAGGACTACCTTATCATGATGGAACCTTGTATAAGGTGGATTAGCCACTAAGGCCTGCAGTTCACTGATACGGCAAGCTGAGGTGACTGCAATGAGGAAAATAACCTTCCAGGAAAGAAATTTCAAGGAGGTGGTGGCTAAGGGTTCAAAAGGTGGCTTCATAAGCTGACCAAGAACCAGATTTAAATCCCATGCCACCGGAGGAGGCCTAATGGGAGGTTTAGTTAAAGTTAGGCCTCTCATGAATCTTGCAATAAGAGGATGAGAGGAAATAGGCTGTCCATTAATAGGTTTAAGGGATGCTGCAATAGCACTCAAATGGACCCTTACTGAATTCGTCTTAAGGCCTGCATTGGAGAGATGCAGGAGATATTCCAATAGAGAATTCAAAGGAAGTGCTAGAGGGTCAAGACCCTTCTCAGCACACCAAATGGAAAACCTTTTCCATTTAAAAGCATAGGAACGTCTAGAAGGTTTTCTGGAAGCATGGAGGATATCCTTCACCTGCTGAGAAAGATTGCAATCTTGAAGGTCTAGGCCTTCAGCAACCAAGCTCTGAGGTGAAGGGACATGGGGTTTGGGTGCCACAAATTCCCCTCCTCCTGAGACAGAAGGTCTGGAGCAGCTCCCCAGTCTAGGGAGGGAGCTTGAGAGAGATGTATTAGTAGAGGGTACCACACTTGGCGTGGCCAGCGTGGAGCTATGAGGATCATAGATCTTGATCCCTCTGGAGCTTGAACAGAGTTTTGGGAATTAAAGGAATGGGTGGAAAGGCATACAGGAAGTCTTGACCCCAGTGAAGGAGGAAGGCATCCTTGGCCTGAACTCCGTGACACGGAATTCTGGAACAGAACCGGGGAAGTTTGGCATTCCACGGACTTGCAAAGAGGTCTATGTCCGGGGTTCCCCACTCTTGAAAGATTCTGAGTACTTGGTCCATGTGAAGGGACCATTCGTGTGGAAGCAGAACTCGACTGAGTCTGTCTGCCCAAGAGTTTTGGATTCCTGGGAGGTATACGACCAGGAGATGGATTTGATGCTCTCTGGCGAAGGCCCACAATCTTAAAGCTTCGTTGCAAAGCGACAGAGAGCCAGTTCCCTCTTGCTTGTTTATGTAAAACATGGCTACTTGATTGTCCGTATGAATGAGGACTGTCTTGTAGCTGAGCAGGGTATGAAAGACCTTGAGCTAGAAAAACTGCTCGAAGCTCCAAGTGGTTGGTATGAAGAGAGGTCTCCTGTGGGGATCAAGTGCCCTGAGTGGAGAGGTCTTGTAGATGAGCTCCCCAACCTGTTTGGGAGGCATCTGTTGTGAGGGTTGCCTGGGGCAACAACTGCTGGAAGGGGGACCTCAACACCAGATTTTGGGTGGACATCCACCACTGGAGAGACCAAAAAAAGACGTTTGGAGGTTGCTATTTGGTCTGAGAGAGCTCCTGATGACTGAGTCCACTGGGTGGACAAAGTCCATTGAGCTGCTCTCATGTGAAGGCGAGCATAGGGTACCACATGCACTGTGGATGCCATGTGGCCTAGCAGTGGGAGCATTTCCCGGGCAGTTAAATGGCTCTTTGACTGAATCTGGGAGGCTAACTGCACTAGGCGTAGGCAATGGGCCTGAGGGAGATAGGCCCTTGCAGTGGTAGTGTCTACGTAGGCCCTTATGAACTCTAGAGACTGAGTAGGGGTGAGCTGGGACTTTGGGAGGTTTACCACAAGTCCCAGATACTGCAGAATGCGCCTCGTGCGATCCAGGGAAGTCTGGGCCTCTGACTGAGATGGAGCTCAGATGAGCCAGTCGTCCAGGTATGGGAATACAAATATTCCCAGAGTGCGTAGAAATGCAGCTACTACTGCCATGCATTTGGTGAACACTCTTGGAGCAGAGGCCAGACCGAAAGGAAGCACCCTGTATTGGTAATGCTTGCCTTGGAAAAGGAAACGGAGGAACCTCCTGTGAGATGGATGGATGAGCACGTGTGTACGCATCCTTGAGATCTAGAGAACAAAGCCAATCCCGACTCTGAAGGTATGGAAGGTGAGTGCCCAGAGAAAGCATCTTGAATTTCTCCTTGCATAGAAATTTGTTCAATTCCCTGAGATCTAATATGGGTCTGTAATCCCCTGTTTTCTTTGGGATGAGAAAATAGGGGGAGTAAAACCCTGACCCCTGGTAAAGAAGAGGCACTTCTTCTATTGCCCCTTGGGCAAGAAGGGTAGCCACCTCCTAACCTAGAAGGTCGAGAAGAGATGTTGGAGAATTGAAGTGTCTCACCATGGTGTGAGGAGGAAGGTTTGAGAAATGAAGTTTGTAGCCCTCCCTTATGATGGAGAGGGTCCACTGCTCTGTTGTAATTTGCTCCCATCTGGGAGCAAAATGAGCTAACCTTCCTGGAATGGTGAGAGGCTCTGGCTGTTTTAGAGCCAGAAAGGCTAAGTTCTCTAGCATCAAGTCAAAAACCCTGAGGAGGTTGGGACTGCTGAGTTGCAGCAGCCCCTGTAGACTTAGGCCTGGCCTGTTTAGGCTGCTGATGCTTAGTAGCAAAGCGACCTGTAGATGATTATTGGCCAGAAGTAGAAGGGAATCTGCCCTTTTTGAAAAAAAGTCTTCTTGAAAGGTTTTTTCTAGGCAGGAATGGAGGTTGACTTTGAAAGTCTATCCAGAGCAAAATTTTCTGCATCCATTTGAGTGGCTTTTATTTGCCATTCTTTGCCAAATAGGTTTTCACCTGTACAGGGAAGATTTCCTAAGCCATCCTGGACCCAAGGTTCTAAATCAGAAGCTTGGAGCCAAGCAATCCTGCGAGCAGCTATGGCAATGGCCGAAGCTCTGCTGGCACCTTCAAAGGAGTCAAAAGCTGCACGGTAGAAAAACTTTGAAATGTCTTGAATATGCTTAAGCCAAATAAGGAATTCTTCCCTTTTATCCTCTGGAAGAAAAGGGAGGAAGGTGTGCAGTTTCTCTGCAACTTCTTTCAGAAACATACCCATGTAAAGACTATAGGAGTTGATTCTGGCAATGAGCATACTGGCTTGGAAGATTTTCCTACCAAAATCATCCAAGGTCCTGCATTCTCTTCCTGGAGGGGCAGAGGAGTGTCTTTTTGCACTCTTTATCCTTTTCATAGCTGACTGCACCACAATAGAATGGTGAGGAAGCTGTGTTTTATGAAAACCAGGACAAGGAGGGACACAGTACATAGTGTCCAATCTTCGAGAATGAGGAGAGATAGTGAGAGGAGTCTCCCATAAGTCAATCATGTGCTCATAAAGAATCTCATGAATTGGCAAGGTGACTGCCTCCTTAGGAGCCTTAGAATAACCTAAAATATCCAATTTTTTAGCTCTAGGCTCTGATTCAGAGGTTACTGAAATAGAAAGTCCTTTAGCCACTTCTCTTATGAAGTCTTGAAATGACAAGTACTCTGGAGGAGACATCCTTGTTTTTGGAGAAGGCGGCTCTTCAGGAAGGGCTATGGATACTTCAGGAGACTCCTCAGATGTATCAGAATCATCAGAGGAATCAAAGTATCGCCTGTCAGGGTGTTCTTCTAAAGCTCGATACGCGTATCGAGCAGTATCGACATCGGGCGTCATCGGTACCGGTTCGGTACCGATGAGCATCCCTGGACAGGGAACCGCTGCAGTCGGCATCCTGGTTGATGTCGATGCAGTCGGTACCGGAGCCGATACCGACAACGGGGTTTGTTGTGGTATCAGCGGTGTCGCAGCTTGAATGAAGGCCGTGATAGCCTGCTGCATGGATAGAACATTGTGATCCATCGACGCCATGAATGCCTGGAATTCGGTACCGAAGGTTGCGCCGGTACCCCAGAGCATTCTAACAGGTGACCGGTCGAGGCCGTGCCATCGATGTCAACCTGTAACCCCATAGGAGCAGCTTTGGAAGCCGGAGCTTCCCGCCGGGGTTGTTTTGCCGGTGCGGAATCCTCGAGGGCAAGCCCGGGGGCATCTCGATGCTTAGAAGGAGATCTACCCTTCGAGGACCGGCTGGATTTATGTTTGGTTACCTGAGATCCATGGGAGGAAGTAGAGGCCCTGGAAGACGTCGATGCTACTGAAGCTGCATCAGCGGGAAACAGCACATGGAGCTTAGCTGCTCGGTTCTGTAAACCTCGTTTAGACATCAAGGAGCAGGACGGACAATCCAAAATGGAGTGGTCAGGACCCAAACATTTAAGACACCATTCATGGGTGTCGGTGACAGAAATAGTACCGCTACACTTAGTGCATTTTTTAAACCCGGAGGCTGGTTTTTCCATGAGGAAAATTTTTCGTGAGGCCTAAGGCCCAAAGAGGAAACACACACTAAGTGAGGGAAAAATATGTTCGTTTTTTTTTTTTTTTTAAAAGAAAAGAAAGAAAGACCGGCGGTACCGGTCCGACGTCGGGGAAGGCAGACGCGTTACCAAAGAAATAAAATAAAATAAAGAACTTCTTCAGCGGTGACAGGAACATGACCTGCTGGCTCCACGGAAAAGAAGAACTGAGGAGAGGCGGTTAGGAAAGGCGGGAAGGCAGCGCACAGGCGCTGTGGGATGCTCCCAAAAGCTTTCCTTTTTGGGAAGCTGGGGAGCGTTCCCGCGCAGGCTCCGTCGGTACCGACGTACCCATATGTGAAGACTCATTTCTGCTTGTTCCTGGAGATTTCTCCTGGCCTGGAAGATAGACTGCTTTGAGGAGCATGTTGTGTTTCAGGGCAAAGGAACAGAGGTTCTGGGCCTCCAGGCAAAAGAATGGGAACCAGTTCCGCCCTGTTTGTTTACATAGAACATGGCAACCTGGTTGTCTGTCTGGATCAAGACAGACTGCTGTGCCAGGAAAGCAGTAAAGGCCTTGAGGGCCAAGCGAAAAGCTCTGAGTTCCAGTAGATTGATCTGCTGGGACGCCTCCCAATGAGACCACAGGCCCTGGGTGCACTTGTCTAGGCAGTGTGCTCCCCAACCCTGCAGAGGCGCATCGGTGGTCAGTACCACTGTATGAGGTGGGATCTGAAAGGGCACCCCCACCAGCAGATTGGGGGGGATGTAACCACCAGTTGAGGGAGGCCAGGAAACGGTGGGACACCCTGATTCTGTCTCTGACACTTCCTGAGGCTTGTGACCACTGAGTCCGAAGGCACCACTAGGCAGGTCTCATATTGAGCCTGGCATTTGGGGTCACCTGTACTGTCGACGCCATGTGGCCCAGAAGCCTGAGACAGAGTCTGGCGGAGACCAGGGACCTGTGCAGAAACTTGCTGGCAAGGTCCATGAGCCTTTGTGCTCGGTCCACCGGTAAGAATGCTCTTGCCAGCTGAGAATCCAACCTTACTCCTATGAACTCCAAGTTCTGGGAGGGGAGCAAAGTGGACTTTGCGAAGTTGATGACAAAGCCCACCTTTTGGAGCAGTTCTATGGTTCTGCTGGTGGCCTGCTGAACATCTAGGGAAGTCTGGCCTCTGATGAGCCAGTCGTCCAGGTAGGGAAACACAAAGATGCCCTGATTTCTCAGATAGGCTGCCACCACTGCCAGGCACTTGGGTAAAGACCCTGGGAGCGGAGGTCAGTCCAAAAGGCAGTATCCTGTACTGATAGTGGTTTCCTCCCACAATGAACCTGAGGTACTTTCTGTGGTCTGGATGAATGAGGATGTGAGTGTAAGCATCTTTTAGATCTAAAGAGCATAGCCAATCTCCCTGCTGGAGGTAGGGCAGAAGAGTTCCAAGAGTAAGCATCTTGAACTTTTTTCACAAGAAACTTGTTTAGGTTTGAGATCCATAATGGGTCGAAGACCTCTGGTTCTTTTTGGCACCAGGAAATACCTGGAGTAAAATCCGTGACCGTGGAAGTGGGGAGGCACAGGCTCCACTGCCTTGTCCAGCAACAGACCCCGGAGCTCCTGGAGGAGGTGGTCTGTATGCAGGGGAGGCCGGAAAGGTTCCCCTGGAAAGTGTGGCGGAGGCAGTTGGTGAAAATGCAGGGCATATCCTCGATGGACTATGTCCAGCACCCAACTGTCCTGAGTAATCAAGGGCCACTGGTGGGCGAACAAGGCTAGGCGGCCTCCTGTGCAGGGCTGGGTCTGCAAGGGAGTTATGGCTGTACTCAAGGAGTCAAAAAACCCCACCCTGCTGAGTGGGAGCAGGGGCCTGAGGCTTGGGGGCACTCTGCCTACGGGGCCCATTACCCTGGCCCTTGGCTTGCTGACCCTGGGGGGCAGCTTGGGCAGCCGGATATTGTGGGTACTGTTTGTAGGCAGTGCCCTTCCTCGGGTAAAAGGACTTTTTACCCGAGCCCTTCTTCTTATGAGAAGGGGCAGAGGTCTTCCTCGACAGCCTTGTCCGTGTGAGGTGCTCAGTCTCGAGCTGTGCGGCCTTCTCGGCCACAGGCTTGCCAAAAAGGTTTTCACCTCGGCAAGGGACATCGACCAACTTGTCCTGAACCCATGGCTCGAGGTCCAATGACTGCAGCCACGCCTGGCGTCGAGCCACGATGCCGGCAGCCGCTACTCGGGCCGAAGCCTCAAAGCCATCGTAGGCGGCGCAGGACATGAACTTAGAGCATTCCCGGATCCTCGAAGACAAGGACTTAAAACTCTGCAAGGGTTCCCCGGAGAGACCAGCAGAGAACCCGGCCAATTCTTTGGCCAGATCCCGCAAATACATGCCCATGTAGAGCTGGTAAGTCTGGACACGGCAAGCAAGCATCGAGCCCTGAAAGCACTTTCCCGGTCCCGGTCGGGGGACCCCCTGTCAGAGGAACTCCGACGCCTCTCGGGATCGGAATCCCGAGATGTCGAAGCCTCAGACGAGGTCCGGGCCCGGGCAGAGGCCGAGTCCGAGAAAAGCCTTTCACTTTGCTGCTGACGACTTCGGAGGGCCTTGGAAGACATCTTCCCACATGGCCCACACGTTTTAGAGTCGTGGTCCGGGCCAAGGCAGCAGTCGTTTGTGTCGGTGAGAGACATTATCTTCTTATACCGATCACACTTTTTAAACCCACTGGAAGCCATGGGGGAGAAAAGGGCCCCCGCGAGGTCAAAAGACTGAGGTAAAATGGCACCTTTAGGTGGGAAGGGAACCGCGCATGCGTGCCAGCATTCCCAAAGGTTTTCATGGAAAGCTGGGGAAATGCTCCGCTGGGGCTTCATCGGCGTCGATGACACCCATAAGTGAGGACTGACTTCCTGCTTGGTCCTGGAGAATAAAGTAGAACAAAACCAAGTTGAGGTCAGAACCCTTCAGGGTGAGAAATAGCCCCAGGGGAAAAACTGGGGTAGTATAAGAGGTAGAGCTTCAGCAGAGACGCAGAAGGTACTATTAAAGCTTAAGCTGTTTTGGTCCAAAAGTAGTACAAACCTTGGACTAAGAAAAAATGAGTCTGACCCAACTGGACTGGGGTTGGAATCAGTCCATGTAGGGGAGAAAGGGTATGGAGACCCTTGTATCTAATAAAGTAAGGACAGACTCAGGAGCGCTAAGCTTTAGAGCAACTGAAGCTCCACAATGTCTTTCCTAAATGGGGTCCATTAGGAAAGAAAAAAGGTACATGGAGAGCTTCAGGAGTACCTAAACCTTAAAAGGTTATGGTAAGGAAAAAGTTTGTTAATTACCACAGGAAGTGGTTATAAGTGTAGCCCCCTAAGTATGCTGGCACAGCACTGATAGGGGTAGTGCCCATCTGTCAGGATCATATAGGAATGTAAGGATATCTGAACCTGACAGACAGATAGATAAGTATATGGATACAGAACTATCTAAAAATATCTCTCACATATATACATATATCTATAAGAGATATGTATGGGCAGAAGACACAGATAGATAGATATATATACACACACATATATGAATATGTAGGCATATAGACATGTCTCCATGTATGTGGATGGAGAGATGTCTATAGAACCTGATCCCCCCTAGGGATATAGGGAGAGAGGAAGATTCATCTGACAGCAAGAAGGTTGATACCTGCTTGAATAGATACATAGAGAATCCTCTTTTCCTGGTTATGACTGGCAGAGTCAGAGGAAAGGTCTCCCTGACAAGAGAGTCTGAATTCTTTGCAGAATTTGAGCTCTTAAATAAACAGGATGGCCTACGTGAGTACATGCCCCTTGGCAATGCGCTCCCCAACCTTGGAGAGAAGCATCTGTCGTCAGCAGCTGAGAATGCGGAGGGGATTGAAAAACCACTCCGAGCACCAGATTCGGAAGATGAAGTCACCACTGTAGAGAGGAGACAAGCAGTGTGGATATTCTTACTGAGTCCGCAAGGCTCCCTGTGGCCTGATGCCACTGAGTGCAAAGGCTCCACTGAGCAGGCCGCATATGCAGGCGGGCATTGGGGGTTACATGAACCGTGGAAGCCATATGGCCGAGAAGTCTCAGGAATAGCCTGGCGGAGACCAGGGAATTGCTGTGAAACTGCCTGGCTAGATCCATCAATCTGTGGGCTCTGTCCACAGGCAGAAAAGCCTTCGCCTGAAGAGTGTCCAGTCTTGCTCCTATGAATTCCAAGTTCTGGGACGGGAGCAAAGTGGACTTTGCAAAGTTTATGACAAACCCCAAGTGCTGAAGCAGAGCCACAGTGTGAAGGGTGGCTTCACTGGCCTCCTGGGAAGACTGGCCCCTTATGAGCCAGTCATCCAGGTATGGGAACACAAAAAGACCTTGAAGCCTCAGGTAGGCCGCCACCAACACCAGGCACTTGGTGAACACCCTAGGGGCGGAGGTTAGGCCAAAGGGTAGTACTCTGTACTGGTAGTGGTTTCCTCCCACAACAAATCTGAGATATTGTCTGTGGTCTGGATGAATAAGGATGTGAGTATAAGCATCCTTTAGATCCAAGGAGCATAGCCATTTTCCCTGCTGGAGGTAGGGCAGAAGGATTCCAAGGGTAAGCATCTTGAACTTTTCCCTTCCAGGAACTTGTTCAGATTTAGCAAGTCAAGGATGGGTCTGAGGCCTCCTGTTCTTTTTGATACCAGAAAGTACCTGGAATAAAAGCCGTGACCTCTCAGGTGGTGGGGCACCGGTTCCACAGCCTGGTCCTTTAGCAGACTTGCTAACTCCTGAAGGAGTAGGACCCTGTGCAGAGGTAGTCTTGGAGGCTCCCCTGGAAAATAGGAGGGAGGTACCTGGTGAAAATGGAGAAGATAGCCCTTTTGGACTATATGGAGCACCCAGGTATCTGATTTGATGGCTGACCCCTTGTGGGCAAAGTGGGCCAGCCGGCCTCCTGTGCTGATATGAGCCAGCTGAGGAGAAGAGGCTATGCTTTCTGAGTCAAAAACCCCCACCCTGCTGAGCAGGGGCCGGTGTTGGTGGCTTGGGGGCCTTCTGCCTACGGGGCCCATGACCCTGCCCCTTTGGCCTGCTGACCCTGTTGGGGAGCTGCAGAGGCCTGATAATGAGGGTATTGTTTATAGACAGAGGACCTTCCTCGGGTAAAAGGACTTTTTTCCCCGAGCCCTTCTTTTTCTGAGAAGGGGCAGAGGTTTTACTGGACAGCCTAGTCCTGGTGAGAGTCTGTCTCGAGCTCAGCAGCCTTTTCAGCCATGGGTTTGCCGAAAAGGATTTCACCCCGGCAGGGGACATCGACCAACTTGTCCTGTACCCATGGTTCGAGGTCGGATGACTATAGCCAAGCCTGTCGGCGGGCACTGATACCAGCCCCGGCTACTCGGGCCGAAGCCTCAAAGCGATCGTAGGCTGCTCGAGAGATAAACTTCGAGCACTCCCGAATACCAGTGGACAAGGCCTGGAACCTCTGCAAAGGTTCCTCGGAGAGACCAGCAGAGAACCCAGCAATCTCCTTTGCTAGGTCCCGGAGGTACATGCCCATGTAGAGCTGATATGTCTGGACACGGCAAGCAAGCATAGAGCCCTGGAAGCACTTCTTACCGAGGGCATCCAGGATCCGGGCCTCCCGGCCGGGAGGCACTGAGGAGTGCATCTTCTGACTTTTCAGTCGATGCATGGCCGATTCCACAACCATGGAGTGGTGCGGTAATTGTGCCTTTTGGAACCCGGTGCTCTTGCGGACGCGATAGATGGAATCGACCCGCTTGCTTAACACCGGCATCGAGGCCGAGGTCTCCCACATGAGGAAGAGCAGCCGCTCCAGCATCGGAGGAACCGGAACAGTAAAGGCCTCTTTCGGGGGAGAGTCATACTGGAGGGCCTCGAGCTCTTCGGCTCGAGGCTCCTCCTCAGGATCCGCGGGGAAGGCCAAGGCCTTGGCCATATCCCGCACGAAGTCCGAGAACCGAGTATCCTCCGGTGGGGATCGTCTCCGAGGTTCGGACTCCGGTGAGTCCGATGGGACACACCGAGTCCGATAGGTGTCGGGTGACTCTTCCTCCCAGCCCGACTCCTCGGAGGAGGAATTGAGCGGCTCCGGTCGGGCGGGCACCGATGCCCTTCACCCCAACGCCGAGGGTACCGGTGTCGACGACCTCGGTCCCAAACGGGAGGCCGAGGGAGACCGCGTCCGAGGATCAACTCGAGCCCGCATGGACTCACATGCCCAGGAGACTCCATCTCGAGACGAGGTTGTTTGGCAGGCCTCTCTGACTCCGAAAGACCCGGGACGGCGATCGGGGCTATGCGACCTGGCCCTCGAGGAACCAGGAGCGTCCACCGACGCCGCCCTCGCGGGTTTCTTCTTCCTGCGCTGCTCCCGCGAAGGAGACACCTGCTCAGAGGAACCTCGACGCTGCTCGGGGCCGGAGTCCCGAGACGTCGAGGCCTCTGACGAGGTCCGGGCCCGTCCGGACGCGGAGTCAGAGAAGATTCGATCCTTTTGGTGCCGCCGACTCAACGCCTTTGAGGACATTTTGCCATACGGACCACAGATCATCGGGTCATGATCGGGTCCGAGGCAGCAGTCATGTGTGTCGGTAAGAGACATAAGTTTCTTACACCGATCACACTTCTTAAACCCGCTGGCAGCCATCGGGGGAAAAAGGGCCCCTGCGAGGTCAAAAGACAGGGCTGCCAGTGAAAAGAGAAAAATGGCGCGAACGCTAGTCACGAAGGACAAAAACCGAAAGAGAGAGAGTGGGCTCGATACCGGCGTATCGGGCCCGAGCAGGAAAAGGATCCGGCGTCGAACCGAAGAACAAAAAACAGGGAAATCAACTTTTCCTTGGCGAAAAACGAACTACGTCCATCGGGCTCCGCGGAAAAGACGACGACTGAGCAAGATGGCACCCTTGGGCGGGAAGGGGACCGCGCATGCGCGCTGCAATTCCCAAAGGCTTTCTTTGAAAGCTGGGGAAATGCTCCGCACGGGGGCTCTGTCGGCGCCGACGTCACCCATATGTGAGGACTGACTTCCTGCTTGGTCCTGAAGAACTCTCCTCTTCTGATCACGACTATGCCCGAGCGCAAGGTTTCTATGTGGAAATGCAGGACTCGTAAGCAGCAGTTCACCTGCTTGAGGATGAGGATCAGTCAGAAGGCCCCTTCCTTCTTTGGCACCACAAAATAAATGGAGTATCGACTGCATCCACATTGGTCGCAGGGAAGAGGCACCACGGCCTTGAGCTGCAGCAACCGCAACAGGGTATCCCTCACCGCTGCTCCCTTGGCTGGTGCTTTGCAGGGAGACTGAATGAAGGAGTTGTCCACTGGACAAGCCAACTCGAAGGCATACTCCTCCCGAATAACCTCCAACACTCACTGGTCGGATGTGATCTGGGCCCAGACCGGGTAGAACTCCTGCAACAGACCTCCTACAGGCTGCACCGCAGTCTGGGCCCCCTTCGCTTCATTGCGATTTCTTAGGTCCCGAGAAGGCCGCGGGGGCAAATCACCAGCCTCCTCCTCTGAAACCTCAAAACCTTTATCCTATAGACATGTCCCCTTCTGATATGGGGCAAAGCGCGTGGATCGAAAACTCCTGAAGTCAAGCAGTTGACCCAGAGTCACTAGAGCGGCGTGAACCTGTTTCTACGCATCCTCGGGCAACTGCCCGCCTTTGGACTCTTCTAAATCCTTGACCAGTTTATCCAGGTCCTCCCCGAACAGTAATCTGCCTCTGAAGGGCAGCTTACTGAGCCAGGCCTTGGAAAAACTGTCCACCGCCCAAGTTCCGTAGCCACAAATAGCGGCAGGCTGCCATAATTGAGGCCATGCTGTTCAAAAGCCCTCTGAGATCATTGTGAATATCCGCCAGATAAGCTGCCCCCAACTCCAACCTGGCTGCTTCCCCTGTCTGGTCTGATTCCCCCTGCTTTTTCAACCCGCTGAGACCAGCAGAGGCAGGCCCTAGCCACCAAGACCCCGCAGACCGAGGCCTGTAGCGAGAGGGCATTCACAAAAAAGGCCTGTTTCAACAAGCTGTCCAACTTTCGATCCTGGATGTCCTTAAGCGCTGCACTACCTTCCACTGGGATTGTCGTCTTCTTGGTAACCGCTGAAACTGCCATGTCCACCTTCATGGAACGGAAAAATTGTGATCCTGATCTGCAAGTGGATAGAGACAGGCCATGGTCCTTAAACCTCTTAGGCCCACCCCCGACAGATCCCACTCGTCCTATATCATCTACTGAACTATGCGATGCAGCAGAAAGACCTTTTGCATCTTACATACTGCTTGCATGAGGGGATCCTCCAAGCCTCATCCGCCGTAGGAAGGCTAGTGGACATATTCAGAGCCTTCAGCGATTCTGAGATGAGTGCAAGTAACTCCTCCCGGCGGAACACCCGCACTATGTGTGCCTGGTCCTCTTGATCTAGGATGTCCCCCTCTTCCAGCTCTTCATCCACATCAAACTCTGTGTTGAGGTCCTCCTCCGGATCTCCTGACAATGGGAATGGTCCCTGCCCCTTTTCCGCAGGTCTGGGCCTCTGTCAGCACTATTCCCAGCTCGCATTCACTTGGGCCCGTGCCCGTTTGGTGCCACGCTGAGACGTCAAGGGGCTCCCCACCGAGCCCTGCTGGCACAAGTAGAATGCCTTATGGACAAGGAGCACAAACTTTGGGGAAAATACTCCCGGGACCCTCACCTCCGAAAAACTCGGAGATGTGGAGGGACGGCTGGTGGGTAAAAAGCTGACTCCTGCACTGTCTGCCCGGAGACCTCTGACTCCTGAATCACCGTTAGAGCTGGAGAGGGAGGAGTCTCCTGACCACTGTTCCCTCTAAGCTGTTTGTGTGTGCGCGCGCACACACCTCGCCGAGTGAGCGCACATATTTTACAACAGAGCGCACAAAATTTACGGTTCTGATTCTGATAGAAAACAACACAGACGTTCTTAAAATTGAAAAGTTGTTGTGTATTTATGGTTTTCACAAGTTCTACAATATTTTCTAGTGCAATCAATGTGGTGTACATACTGTATTCTGACGTGTAGTCAAATTTTAAAGTATATAACTCCGAGTGTCGTTATGTGGCGCACAAAAACTTAACCTTCCTTCAAAAGCTGCACAGCTGATATTTTATGCGCACACAGCCTACAGAAAATTAGAGGGAACATTGCTCCTGACCCGTCTTATCTTGAAGAGTTTGCTCCATAGAGGTGGCCTCCTGCACATGTCTTCCTCTGAGACTGCACCTTGCCACAACCCACAGACCAGGCACTGCGGTCTGGCCGCATCACAGCAACCAAGATCAGGGGTCTAGTCCCGGACCAGTACCCGACCCCTCCACCGGGAAGAATTATTCAGCCTGAACAAAGGGTTGAAATCGCACAACTACTTCAGAATCTATTACTCTGTACAAATTTTTTTTTTTTTTTTTTTAATATGGTTGCTTGCACTCTCTCCTTACCGAACTTAGAAATTCCCTCGGGGCCCACGTGCTCGCACTAATAGGAGAGAACGAGTAGGGAGGAGGTCAGAGAGGAAAAGAAAAGACCAGCGATCTCTTTCCCGCGCAGCGCTGCGTTGCACTGCTCACCACACGGTCGCAGGTCCCAGCAGAATGCAGGCTTTTGGCTGAAAAGACAGCCTCCAGCAAAACTCTCACTCCCGGCTCTGCACCACCCTAACACCGCAAGTAAAACTCCCTCTGATTAAGATCACCAATCTGTTGTTCCGCCTCTCCTGTAACTCCTGAGCTCAGCCGGTAACGCAGCTTCGGCTGCAGGAAGGGCCTCGGGAGATGTCTGTTCTGCAATCCTGTCAGTCAGGCGGCTCCTCACACGCTTACAGGATCGGAAGCCGTCAAGACCCGGTTTCACCCCCAAACCCCTCATTCACTAAGGGGGGGTACTCCTCTCTCTCTCTATTTTTTTTTTTTTAGCTCAAGCAAAAAAGAATTTTATTCCTGCTGCTAAAGTAATATACTAAAAATGAAGTAAAGAAAGGGCAAAGAAAAATAAATAGCTCAAACTGAACTCTAAATCAAAGCTCCTTAGTTGTCCCTTCAATGAGTCCAGCACCCTGGTTCACCACCTCCTCCAGCTGCTTGGAGACTGAGAATACTGGTGAGAGTGGGCGGTCCCATGGTATTAGTACCAGTGTCATCAAAACATGACATGCTCAGTCTCCAAGCTGCTGGAAGAGGTACACTACACTCAGAGGTGCGGGACTGGAGGGACGATAAAGAACACCTAATGTTCCTTCAGAAAGTCCTAGCAACGGGATTCACGTCGCTCCAACTACTTGGAGACAGATATTGGAAGCTGGGGGAGGAGCCAGCTGTCTATCTAGGGGGAGCTCATCTATATCTGGAAAAACTTAGAGAAGCTAGCAAAGTAGTCAGGAAGGCAAAAATTCAAAAGCAGGAGGAAACAGCCAACGCAATAAAATGGGGGGATAAGACATTTTTCAGATATATTAGTGAGACGAGGAAGGGCAAAAGAGGTATTGTCAGACTCAAGGGTGCAGGGGAGGAATATGTAGAAGCTGATAAGGATAAAGCGGAATTGCCTAACAAATATTTCTGTTCTGTGTTCACAGATGAAGAACCAGGAGCAGGACCTCAGAAATCACCCACAAACAGGAACAGAAGCGAGGGACGTCTTGAACAATTTTCAGAAGACTGTGTTCGTGAGAAACTAGCTCAACTTAAAGTAGACAAAGCGATGGGACCAGATGGAATACAACCTAGAATACTGAGGGAACTTGGGGACGTTCTAGCAGCTCCACTGACTGACCTGTTCAATGCCTCTTTGGAGTCGGGAATGGTGCCAAAGGACAGGAGAGAGGCTCATGTGGTGCGCCTTTACACAAAATCGGAAGGATGTGGATGAAAACTACAGGCCGGTTAGTTTAACTTCGGTGGCGAGTAAATTATTGGAAACGTTGCTGAAAGAGAAAATAGTGAGGTTTCTGGAGTCCAGCGGATTACAGGATCCGAGGCAGCATGGATTCACCATAGGCAGGTCTTGTCAAACAAATCTGATTGATTTCTTTGACTGGGTGACCAGGGAGTTGGACCGAGGGAGAGCCCTAGATGTGGTGTATTTAGATTTCAGTAAAGCTTTTGACACTTCCTCACAGGCGACTTATAAACAAGCTGAGCACCCTAGTGATGGACCCTAAAGTTACTGCTTAGGTTAGAAATTGGTTGGGTGGGAGGCGACAGAGTACAGGTAAATGGAGCTCACTCTGAGGAGAAGGATGTTACCCACTGGTGTGCCCCAGGGATCTGTCCTTGGTCCGATTCTTTTTAACATCTTTGTTAGTGATATAGCGGAAGGGCTGTCGGGTAAGGGTTGCCACTTTACGGATGATACCAAAATCTGCAATAGAGTAGACACCCAGGAAGGTATAGATAACATGAGGAGGGATCTAGCTAAGCTTGAAGAATGGTTTAGAATTTGGCAGCTGGGATTTAATGTTAAAAAATGTAAGGTCATGCATTTCGGCTGCAGCAATCCAAGGGCGCAATATAGTATAGGGGGTGAAGTACTTTTGTCCACTAAAGAAGAGCGGGACCTAGGCGTGGTTGTGTCTGATGATCTTAAAGTAGCTAAAAAGGTAGAAAAGGCGACGGCACAAGCTAGGAGGATGCTTGGGTGCATACGGAGAGGAATGGCTAGCAGAAAAAAGGAGGTGATAATGCCTCTGCATAAGTCTTTGGTGCGACCTCATTTGGAGTATAGTGTGCAATTCTGGAAACCGCACCTTCAAAAGGATGTGAACAGGATGGAGTTGGTGCAGAGGGTGGCTACTAAAATGATTAGTGGTCTTCATTATAAAGTATATGAGGACAGATTTAAGGATCTTAATATGTACATCTAAGAGGAAAGGCAGGATAGAGGTGATATGATTGAGATGTTTAAATACCTCCGTGGCATAAATGTTCAGGAAGAGAGCCTCTCTCAACTGAAAGCAAGTTCTGCTACGAGGGGACATGGGATGAGGGTGAAGGGAGAAAGATTCAGGAGTGATATGCGGAAATATTTCTTTACGGAAAGAGTAATGGATCCGTGGAATAGTCTCACAGTGGAGGTGGTTGAGATGAAGACAGTAACTGAATTCAAAAAAGCATAGGACAAACACAGAGGATCTCTAAAGGTAAAAAGGGGACTGTTGTAGTTGTTGATATGGAAGGACAGACAAGATAGGCCATGTGGACTTTTTCTGTCGTCATATTTCTGTTTCTACGTCATGCTCAGTCTCCAAGCATCTGGCAAGGCGTGAATACCCAAAGGTACAGGGACTGGACTGGAGGTACGAAATAGAAAGCACAGTTACTTACCTGTAACAGGTGATCTCTGGGAACAGCAGGAATAAGTCTTCACATATGGGTACGTCGGTACCGACAGAGTCTGCGTGGGAACGCTGCCCAGCATCCAATCAGAACGCTTTTGGAAGCATCCCAACACGCCTGCGTGCTGCCTTCCCGCCTTTCCCAACTGCCTCTCCTCTGTTAAGTTTTAAAGCTGAGACAAAGAGAGAGAGCGAGAAAGGGAAAGATAGAAATAGAGAAATGCAACTCCTAGGGGAGGTGGGTGGGTTGTGAAGACTTATTCCTGCTGTTCCCAGAGATCACCTGTTACAGGTAAGTAACTGTGCTATCTCCAGGAACAAGCAGGATTGAGTCTTCACATATGGGGACTCCCAAGCTGAGATGCCTGGAGGAGTCCCAACATGTTGCGAATCTGAGAGCCATGCTATTTACCGAAACCCCAGGCATCCTAGGGATGGAGGGTAGGAGTTGAACCAGAAAGATGTGCTGTGGAACAGCTGCACCAAACAGGATGCTTAGATAGGAGTCTCTGTGCAGGTGATATTTAGTGGTAATATTGAGAGCAATAAACCACTATGGACCTCACTTGGAGGTATTGTAAAGGGGTTAATGGAGGTTCATGTGGATTTGTGAATATGAACAGAATATCCCCAGGGAGTACCTCAATGTAAGGAGAGGTAAATAACTGTGCAATAAACAGGCTGAGGTTAGACCCCTTAGGGTTAGAAGAAACAATCCCAGTGGACTGGGGTAGTTCAATAAGGTAGGACTTTGCGGAAAACGCGGAAGTCCCTATTAGATAAAAACTGAAGCTCTTTTGACTTTAAAGAGACATAGCTCTTATAGGAGAAGGGAGTTTCAAAGATCCCTATATCCGATAACAAAGAAGGATAGGAGTAATGAGGCATTGTAGCCTCTCATTTTCTGAAGATTCAGAAAGTCCCTCCTAATTGAAAAGGAAAATATATGTAGGGCTTCAGGTGAACCGAAACTGAAGGTCATGGTACAAAAACTCCTCAACTACCACAGGAGTGGTTGATTACGGAGAACCCTAAGTATGCTGAAACAGCATGGAAAAGGATAGAGAGTATCTGCCGGGTCCATAAAGGAATATATATATATGTATGAGTATATATATCTAGGCAGACAGATCGAAATAGTATATAGACATATCTACCCACTATCATATACTGCAATACATATATATAGATATGTAAATACAGATGTATCCATCATATATGTAAATATATATATATGGGTACAGACATGCAGATGTCCATATACATGTATTGTGATAAGGAAGCTTATCATAGCTCAGGAAGGAGCTATAGGAAAGGTGAAGTGACTGAACAAGCAACCTGTCAGTTACGGTAGAAATAAGAAAACAGAATTTTCCCATAAAAGACTACCAGTCCCAGAATGCACCAGGTTTCCAACAGCCATTAGAGGAGCTGAAGTGGGGAAACGTGTGTTCAATCAGGAGGGCTATGAGGTAATCCCTAAGCACTCATCTCAAAGGGCAGGGCCTGATTCAGCACAGCTGCGCTGTGTTAAGGTGGAGCACTCATCTAAGCAGAATAAAGGTAGAGTTTATTCTACAGAGAATCATCCTCATCCTCAGAATCATCATCATCTTCATGATCAGCTTGGATATCCTCAGTTTCATCTGGAGGATCATCAGAAGCCAAACCGGACGGACAGAGAGGGCAAGAAACCCTTTGGAAGAAAGAAGAGAAAAGCCTTTGAGAGGTCTAGAAGAGTAGGGAGCAGTACGTATAATGGGAGGCATTCCAAGGGCCAGCATACACCATTGGACTGTGGAAAGCCAGAGGAATGGTGCTGCAGAGCTAGGAATCTCCAGATGGTACCTGTGAGGGAGACGGCTGCACTTGGAAGGGACCCTAAGACCCGTGCCAGAAGGTATGTGAAGTGAGACCCAGTGTCCAGGGATCTGGGTTGGAAGGCTGGACATAGGAACTGGACTACATACTGGCCAGGCTATATAGAGAGGAACTCTAACAGCAATGGAAGCTCAGGTATGAACACTGATCTATGCCCTAGCTATAACCTTGAAAGACAGCAGGGAAACAAGTATTCTCCTGAAAGTGCTCCATTGAGAAATTCATCTGTGCCAATCCATGATATTGAACCCATGATTGTTGAAGAAGGGGGAGAGATTGCAGATGAAGGATGTGTTTATATGGACTGCTCTCTGTCTAAACTCCTTTGGTAATTTTCTGTTACAAAGTACAGCAATCATCACAAAGAAATGCAAACTTGTTTTTTAATCTGCTCAGAAAAGCTCCTGAGTAGGATTTTTAGCCACGCAGTAGAAAGCAAGCCAGCTAAGGGGTTTCAGCTGGGTAACTGCTAGCAATTGAGCCTTACCTAATTGCTTGTGAGCTCTGAGGGAATCACTTCTGAATCTATGTGGGAAGATATAAGAAGTTAACCTGAAAAGAACAGTTTCTCTCTTCTTTGTGGATTTTGTTTGTTGTTTGATACACTGCTAAGAAAATATTAGCTAAAGCCTACAGAAAAGACCAGTTTGTTGCCAACCCGGTCTTTATTCTTTTGCTTTGATTGCCTGACAAGTTCAAATGTTGTTTTCCTGATTTTGCTTTTCCAAGTTTAACCCTGAAAGCAAGTATCTTGTTTTATGTGCTACCAAGCATATCTGTGTTGGGAGAAATAACCCCATAAATAAATATCTTATTGGCTTTACCCTCAAGCACAACTAATTATTGTGAGCAGCTGTGTCTGGTGTGAATGGACTGCACTGCCTACAATCCCTTGCAAATCATATTGATATATGCACTTGCCAAGACTGTGAACATTCTCACCCAGGCAGCCATCTGACAGTATATACACATACATACATACCCATGTCCGGACATAGGGTATGTGGAGAAAGAGTAGTTACTCACCTGTAACAGGTGTTCTCCAGCAGCAGCAGGAATCAGTCCTCACTTATGGGTGACATCGGCGCCGACAGAGCCCTCGTGTGGAGCATTTCCCCAGCTTTCACCGAAAGCCTTTGGGAATTGCAGCGCGCATGCGCAGTCCCCTTCCCGCCCAAGGGTGCCATCTTGCTCAGTCTGATGACATAGCTAAAATACAGCAAAAAATTAGCAAAAACAAATGATATGACTGCAACTCCAAGGGGAGGAGGGAGGGTTGTGAGGACTGATTCCTGCTGCTCCTGGAGAACACCTGTTACAGGTGAGTAACTACTCTTTCTCCAGGACCAAGGAGGAAGTCAGTCCTCACTTATGGGACTCCCCAGCTTAAGGCTACCGGAGACCCCAAGCGGAAAAAGGAGCTCCCTCTAGCTCGGCAGCACAGAAGGAAGGAATCTTCTCTGAGAACGCCCCCGACCGGTAGCCCAACACCAGGGCCGGAGGGTAGGAGTTGCCTAAACCCCAAAGAGATTATGGAGTACTGCCTGTCCAAAAGCACTGTCCCTGCGGGACTCCCTCTCAAGGCAGTAATGGGCCGCAAAAGTCTGGCTTGAAGACCAAGTAGCGGCCCGGCAGATGTCTGCCAACGGAACAGAGCGGAGATGAGCCACTGACGCAGCCTTCGCCCTGACACGAGGAGCCGTGACTCGACCCTCCAACGAGAGGCCGGCTGCCCCATAAGCCCAGGCGATACAGTCAGCAACCCATATGGACAACGTACGCTTGGAGACAGAGAGCCCCAACTTATTGGGGACAAAAGAAACGAAAAGCCTTCCGATGCTCCCGCGTACTGTCAAGGTAGAAGGATAACGCCCTCCTACAGTCCAGGGTATGCAAGACCATCTCAGCCCGGTTGGCATGCAGCCTGGGAAAGAAGGTCGGAAGAACCACCTCCTGATTAAGGTGAAAGGGTGAGACAACCTTAGGAAGAAACTTAGGGCGAGTCCGTAAGACTACCCTATTCCTGTAGAACCTAGTGTAAGGAGGATCAGACACTAGAGCCTGCAGTTCACTCACTCGCCTAGCAGAGGTGAGAGCTACCAGAAATAAAGTTTTCCAGGAGAGAAAACGGAGAGGGCAGGTAGCCATAGGTTCAAAAGGCAGACAAGTAAGCCGCTGTAAGACCACATTCAGATCCTACTCAGGGGCCGGTGGACGCAAAGGAGGCTTAAGCAGAAGGCGGCCTGAGGAAACGAGCCACCAAAGGGTGGTTGGAAAAAGGCCTGCCGTCCACCGGCGAGTGGTGCGCTGAGAGAGCACTAAGGTGAACTCGGACAGAGTTAGACTTAAGGCCCAGATTGGAGAGGTAGAGCAAATATTGCAACACCACCGCCACCAAGCACGAGAAGGGATTCTCACTGTGCTGAGCACACCATGCGGAGAATCTACGCCACTTAAAAGCGTAGAACTTCCTGGTGGATGGACGCCGAGAGGCCAAGACTACATTTTACACCTCTCTAGGTAGTAGTAGGGGAGCGAGGACTATCCTTTCAGCAGCCAGGCCATCAGATGAAGGGACTGGAGGTTGGGGTGCAAAAGAGTCCCCTGATCCTGAGACAGGAGATAGTGTTGAAACCCCAAAGGAAGAGGAGTGTCCACCGCTAGCTGTAGCAGAAGCGGGAACCACGGTTGCCTCGCCCACCGGGGGGCTATGAGAATCAATGAAGTCCCGTACCGGAGGACTTTGAACAGCGTTCTGGACACAAGTGGTGTGGGAGGAAACGCATACAGTAGACCTGTGGACCACGAGATCAGAAACGCATCCGCAGCTACTCTGAGAGGATGCGGTTGTCTGGAGCAAAATCTCGGTAGTTGCCGGTTCAGAGGACTGGCGAAAAGATCTATGGTGGGGTGTCCCCACTTGAGAAAGACCTGCTGAACCACCGACGGGTTCAATCTCCATTCGTGTGGTTGCAGGATCCTGCTCAATTTGTCTGCCAGGTAATTTTCCTGACCTGGGAGGTAGACAGCTTCGAGAAGGATTCCGTGATTGACAGACCAAGAGCACAGCCGTTGTGCCTCCTGACAGAGAAGGAAGGAGCCTGTGCCTCCTTGTTTGTTCACATAGAACATGGCAACTTGATTGTCCGTCTGGACCAGTACAGACTGGTGAGAGGTGAGGTGGGAGAAGGCTCTCAGAGCTAAGTGGATCGCCCGTAGCTCCAGGAAGTTTATCTGTTGAGCAGCCTCCCAAGGGGTCCAGAGACCTTGAGTACATGTCCCTTGGCAATGTGCTCCCCAACCGAGAAGAGAGGCATCGGTTGTCAGCACCTGAGTATGCGGAGGGGATTGGAAAACCACTCTGAGCACCAGATTTGGAAAATGAAGCCACCATTTCAGAGAGGAGACCAGGAGGTCGGAGATGCGCACTGAGTCCGCTAGGCCCCCTGAGGCTTGATGCCACTGAGTGCGAAGGCTCCACTGAGCAGGTCGCATGTGCAGGCGGGCATTGGGGGTGACTAACTGTGGAAGCCATATGGCCGAGTAGTCTCAGGAATTGCCTGGCAGAGACCAGGGAATTGCTGCGAAACTGGCTGGCCAGATCCATTAGCCTGTGGGCCCTGTCCAGAGGCAGAAAAGCCTTTGCTTGAAGAGTGTCTAGTCTGGCCCCTATGAACTCTAAGTTCTGGGATGGGAGCAAAGTGGACTTTGCGAAGTTTATGACAAACCCCAAGTGCTGAAGCAGAGCCACAGTGCGAAGGGTGTGGCCTGGTTGGCCTCCAGGGAAGATTGGCCCCTTATGAGCCAATCGTCCAGGTACGGGAACACAAAGAGACCCTGAAGCCTCAGGTAGGCCGCCACCACTGCCAGGCACTTGGTGAACACCCTGGGAGCGGATGAGAGGCCAAAGGGAAGCACTCTGTACTGATAGTGGTTTCCTCCCACAACAAACCTGAGATATTGTCTGTGGTCTGGATGGATAAGGATGTGAGTATACGCATCCTTGAGATCCAAGGAGCATAGCCAGTCTCCCTGCTGTAGGTAGGGCAGCAGGATTCCAAGGGTAAGCATCTTGAACTTTTCCCTCTGCAGGAACTTGTTGAGGTTTCGCAAGTCTAGGATGGGTCTGAGGCCTCCTGTTCTTTTTGGTACCAGAAAGTACCTGGAATAAAAGCCTTGACCTCTCAGGTGGTGGGGCACCGGTTCCACAGCCTGATCCTTTAATAGACCTGTCAACTCCTGAAGAAGTAGGTCCCTGTGCAGAGGGAGTCTTGGAGGCTCCCCTAGAAAATAGGAGGGAGGTACCTGGTGAAAATGGAGAAGATAGCCCCTTTGGACTATATGAAGAACCCAGGTATCTGATGTGACGGCTGACCACCTGTGGGCAAAGTGGGCCAGCCAGCCTCCTGTGCTGAGAGAAGCCAGCTGAGGAGGAGAGGCTATGCTGTTTGAGTCAAAAACCCCCACCCTGCTGAGAAGGGGCCGGTGTTGTTGGCTTGGGGGGTCTTCGGCCTACGGGGCCCTTGACCCTGCCCCTTGGCCTGCTGACCCTGTTGGGGAGCTGCAGAGGCCTGATAATGAGGGTACTGTTTGTAGGCCGATGACTTCCTCGGGTAAAAGGTCTTTTTTCCCGAGCCCTTCTTTTTCTGAGAAGGGACAGAGATTTTCCTGGAAAGCCTAGTCCGGGTTAGAGTCTCGGTCTCGCGTTCTGCAGCCTTTTCAGCCATGGGCTTGCCAAAGAGGTTTTCACCCCGGCAGGGGACATTGACCAACTTGTCCTGGACACATGGCTCGAGGTCGGATGACTGTAGCCAAGCCTGTCGGCGGGCACCGATGCCGGCCAAAGCTACTCGGGCCGAAGCCTCGAAGCCATCGTAGGCTGCTCGAGAGAGAAACTTCGAGCACTCTTGAATACCGGTGGACAAGGCCTGGAACCTCTGCAAAGGTTCCTTGGAGAGACCAGCAGAGAACCCGGCAATCTCCTTTGCCAGGTCTCGGAGGTACATGCCCATGTAGAGCTGGTAAGTCTGGACACGGCAAGCAAGCATAGAGCCCTGGAAGCACTTCCTACCGAGGGCATTCAGGTTCCGGGCCTCCCGGCCGGGAGGCACGGAGGAGTGCATCTTCTGACTTTTCAGTCGATGCATGGCCGATTCCACAATCATGGAGTGGTGCGGTAATTGTGCCTTTTGGAACCCGGGGCTCTTGAGGACTCGATCAATGGAACTGACCCGCTTGCTTAACACCGGCGTCGAAGTCGAGGTCTCCCACATGCGGAAGAGTAGCCGCTCCAGCATCGGAGGAACCGGAACAGTAAAGGCCTCCTTCGGGGGAAAGTCATACTGGAGGGCCTCGAGCTCCTCGGCTCGAGGCTCCTCCTCGGGATCCGCGGGGAAGGCCAAGGCCTTGGCCATATCCCGCACGAAGTCCGAGAACCGGGTATCCTCCGGTGGGGACCGTCTCCGAGGTTCGGACTCGGGTGAGTCCGAGGGGACACACCGAGTCCGATGGGTGTCGGGTGACTTTTCGTCCTCAGTCTCCCAGCCCGACTCCTCGGAGGAGGAATCGAGCGGCTCCGCTCGGGCAGGCACCGATGCCCTCCGCCCCGACACCGAGGGTGTCGGCATCGACGACCTCGGCCCCGAACGGGAGGTCGAGGGAGACCGTGGCCGAGGATCGACTCGAGACCGCATGGACTCGAGGATCGGCTCGGCCTTCGGGGTCGACTTGGACGTCGAGGTCCCGGTGGTCGGGGCAGATGCACCGGTGAGACCAGCGATCAATGCCCACTGCTGTTCCATGAAGGCAGCGAAGCTGCTCTCCAAGGCCATCAACCTGAGTCCGAGCTCAGGAGACCCAGCAGCCCCCGACTCGGGCCCCGACGGCGGCTCCCTCGGAGGAGAGTCAACGAGGACAACAGCACTTACGTGTCCAGGCGACTCCATCTCGACACGAGAATGCTTCGCAGGCCTCTCCGACTCCGAAGACCCGGGACGGCTATCGGGGCTATGCGACCTGGCCCTCGAGGAACCAGGAGCATCCACCGACACCGCCCTCGCGGGTTTCTTCTTCCTGCGATGTTCCCGCGAAGGAGACCCCCGCTCAGAGGAGCCCCGACGCTGCTCGGGGCCGGAGTCCCGAGACGTCGAGGCCTCTGACGAGGTCCGGGCCCGGCCGGACGCGGAGTCAGAAAAAATTCTATCCCTCTGGTGCTGCCGACTCCTCAAGGCCTTTGAGGTCATTTTGCCACACGGACCACAGATCGGGTCATGATCGGGTCCGAGGCAACGGAGGCAGCAGTCATGTGTGTCGGTAAGAGACACAAGTTTCTTACAACGATCACATTTCTTAAACTCGCTGGAGCCATCGGGGGAAAAAGAGCCCCTGCTAGGTCAAAAGACTGGACTGCCAGGGAAAAAGAAAAAAGGCGCGAACGCCAGTCACAAAGGACAAAAACCGAAAAGAGAGAGAAGGACTCGATACCGTCGTATCGGTCCGAGCGGGAAAAGGATCCGGCGTCGAACAGGAGGAAAATAGAAAAATAAAGAATATCAACTTTTTCCTCGGGGAAAAACGAACTACGTCCGTCAGGCTCCGCAGAAAAAAGACGACTGAGCAAGATGGCACCCTTGGGCGGGAAGGGGACCGCGCATGCATGCTGCAATTCCCAAAGGCTTTCTGTGAAAGCTGGGAAAATGCTCCGCACGAGGGCTCCGTCGGCGCCGACGTCACCCATAAGTGAGGACTGACTTCCTGCTTGGTCCTGGAGAAGAAAAGATTTATCTAAGAACAAGAAAGGAGGTACCTGCTTGAGAAGATATTTAGAGAATCTCTGGTTCCTGGTTATGGGTAGGAAGCCCAGGGAGTTTTCTCACTGGCAAGAGAAGTCTAGAGTCCTCTAAGAATTCCAGCCTCTGAATAACCAGGAATGGAGACCTACCTGGAAAATGCAGAGGATGTTTAAAATCTGCAGACAGTAAGTCCGAAACCTTCCATAACTCCAGCAGGTAGCTCGAGAAAAAGATGCAGTAGAAATACCATATTTACCCCTAATGAGGGTAAAAAGGGTATGGTGCATTCTTGTGCTCAACATGGATTATGCCATGAAGAGTTGCGGATGGAAGGAAAAGACAAGGATTGTCTATACTGAAAGAAAAAAACCCATCCCTGGTGAAGGGGTCCCTTGGAGATGTGAAGCAATCCAGGGAATTGGATAATTCTTTAGGTCTTCCCTTAATTAAAAGTCTGTCTCCTTTATTTAAGAAGCCTTTAATGGAAATGGTAAGGACAGGGAGAACCCAGTAGGCATGACTTGGTAAAGCCCTTCCTAACCATCTGACATTATGCGCTCTCTAACAAGGCCCCATAGTGTAGAGCTGCTCCGTAGAGATGCAGAGAGCATGTTGCAGGTTAATTAGAAGAAAAACTGGTGTTTAAGAGCCAGTAGGTATCATCAACTACTCCGCCAAGCCCAAGGAATGGGGAAGGCTGAGGATAGAAGGTAAGGTGATGTGTCTGCAACAATAGCCAGAAAAGGTTTTTAAACCATCTGGGACTAGTGGTAAGGCCAGAAACCATTGAAATTGAAGAACAAGCCCTGGTAGCTTGGTCAGCAAGTCAGTGGTTTAACCAGTAAGAGCCCCTGCAGTTCTAACTATTAATAGGGCAGCAGTAGAAATCTTAGGTCCCAAGATTGGGAAAGAAGTACAGACATATGTAGGAGTGGTAAGACTCCGCTACTGTCTGAGCAGCTGCCAGGAAAACGAAGAATGCAAGGGGGAGACAACTCTGAAAGAAAACTTAGGGGCTTAAGGAAAAATCCCCAGTAAGTGGAATGACTCTTACAGAGCAAATGTCTTAGTAAGAGTGGCAGAGTTGAAAAGAAGACTTACGGTGGATTAAATCTTTGAAGTAATATGAGAGATGCTGATACAGGAGAAAAAGTCAAAGGCAAAGGCATGGCAACCTTATTGACAACTGTTACTCCTCTGTGTAGGTAGAGGCGAGGAGTAACTATACTACCTGTAAAGCATAATCATCTTAAGAAGCTCTTTGAGCTAATAATCAGGATGTCTCTTTAAGAGGGACATATGTAAAGTTTAGGATGGAACCGATGTAGATGCTTGCAGTGGTAGGAAGCAAACTACAGGATCTAAACCTCAAACAGGAAAAAAAGGATTCAGGGAAGAGTATCAGCAACCCTGCGGCTGCTGGGTCTGCTGAAACTGTTGAGGTTGTGGTTTCCTGAGCCTGGCTGGTTGTTTCCCCTGCCTGGGAGCATCTGTATGATGGGTAGAAGATGGATAAAACCTTCTCCCATTAAGGGAAGAAAGGCCTGGCAATCTACTTCCGGTGACACTGCCAAGAAAACCCAGGAGCTTCTGGGTCGCCAGGAGTCAGGACTGACTCGAAGGCACACATTGCATTATTGCATTGCATTGCCCATTAAGGGAACAAAGCTTACTGGTAGATTTTCTACAAGTTGGGATAGAGGAAGGCATAGATAAGCCTCTGAAAGCAATAGTGTCAGTGGTTAACTGAGCAGCCTGGAGTAAAGTCTCTTTATTAAAGAGATTCTCTCCAGTACAGGGAGCATTTCCCAGTCTATCTTGTACACATTTGTCCAAGTCTGAAGCTTGGAGCAAGGCTCTACGTCGTGCCCCTATGGCTACAGCTGAAGTTCTGCTAACAGACTCGAAAGAGTCCAGGGAAGCACGAGTAAGGAACTTAGAAATATTTTGAGCATGATTGACTAGCATAGAAAAATCTTCTCTTTTAGGCTCTTGGAGGAAAGGGGTCAAAAGTAGTAGATCTTTTGTGACTTCCTCAAGAGATAATCCCATATAGAAAATATATGAAAGGATTCTTGCTGAAAACATGGATGCCTGGAAAGTTTGACGTCCAAAGGCATCTAAGGTTTTAGCCTCACGACCTGGCGGATAAGAAGAGTGCTTCTTAGTACTCTTAACACGCCTCATTGCTGATTCTACAAGAGAATGATGAGGGAGCTGAGGCTTTTGAAAACCTGGAGGAGAAGGGGGGCACCTTGTATAGAAGATATGTTGCCCTAGAAGGTGGGGACACAATTAAAGGAGTTTCCGACGTCCTAAATAAGAGATCCTGCAAGGTTTGATGCAAAGGAAACATAATGACTTCCTTTGGATTGCAGGGGATCTGTACAGGTTGTGGATCCCCTGGAGCAGGGTCCTGACCAGGTAGAGAAATGGCAAGTAACTTGGCCATATCAAGCAGGAAAGCTTGAAAAGCAATCTCCCCAGAGGGGAGTCCTCGAGGAAGAGAAGGAAGAACTAGATCTGTTGAAGAACTAGCTCTAGCATCCACCGGTTCATTCAGATTCTGTAGAAGAGCTGGAGGGGTGGAGGATCAGATTATCTTTGAGAGATAGTTGAAGGTACCGCTGAAAACCGGTACCGCAACTCGTCGGTAGCAAATCATCCATGCTAGGGATCGATTCCAAACTCGGCATGGAAGGAAGCGAACTGGCTGAAAGGAGCATGGGAGGTACCGACACCGATGATGTCGTCGATACCGGTATCGGGACCGGTACTGACAGTGACACCGATATGTGAAGATCAGTCTGTGACGGCACTATCGGTACCGAGGTAACCGAGTGTGGCAGAGACCTTGATCATCGGTATAATGTCTTCGGTACCGTCTGAAGTCGGTTCCGAGACGCATCGGTACCCAGTCATCCAGACTAGAGATCGATTCTAGACTCGGCATCGAAAGAAGCGAGTCTATCGATGCAGATCTGGAGGGCACCGACGCGAATACCAGCATCGGTACCGAGGCCGATGTGGGAAGATTGTCAGTAGCGGCTCTAGCGGCTCCGAAGATACCGAGAGGGCTTGACTGCGATCATCGGTGTGGAATATTTCATCCAGCACCATTGCTGATGCCGGGGTACCGGCACCGCTCAAAGCAGATACCACCACCGGGCATGGCTCAGGTATGTTCACCGAGGTAATGCTTTTGAGGCAGAAGCCTCCCGCCGGGGTTTTGCCAATATGTCCTCGGGGGCAAGCCGAAAGGCATCTCTATGATGTACATGAGATCTACCACCCGAGGACTGGCTAGTCTTTACAGACTTTTGTTTGGTTACCTGATCCTGCGAAAAAAGATGTAGCTGGTACCCTCAGGTCTGAGGGGAACGGCGTATCGAGTTGAGCTCGATGCTGAAAACTTCTTACAGGAATAGTAGTGCAGGAGGGACACTCCAGCGGATGGTGTTCAGGTCCCAAACATGGAAGGCACCAATTATGGGTGTCTAAAACTAATTTGGTAGCGCCACAGTTAAAACAGGTTCTAGTGGCTAGCATTTCCATGAGGGAAAGTGGAGAGGCCTAGCAGGCCGAAACCTGTCAGGCACTAAACAGGAAAAAATTTACCACAAAAGGAAATACTTGGAGAAAAGAAAAATGAAAACACCGGCGGTACTGGTGCTTCGAGGGAAGGTAGACGCAACCACAAGAAAAAACAAAAATAAAAAGAATTTTCTGCGGTGACAGGACGTCCTGCCAGCTCCGCGGAAAAATGAAAACTGAGGAGAGGCAGTTGGGAAAGGCGGGAAGGCAGCACGCAGGCGTGTTGGGATGCTTCCAAAAGCGTTCTGATTGGACGCTGGGGAACGTTCCCGCGCAGACTCCGTCGGTACCGACGTACCCATATGTGAAGACTCATTCCTGCTTGTTCCTGGAGATTACATCTAAACCCTCGGCCCAGTGTGCAGTGGCGGCCAAGAAAACAAATAGAATGCTAGGAATCATAAGGAAGGGAATAAAGAATAAAACCAAGGATATTATAATGCTTCTGTATCCTTCCATGGTGCCGATCACACCATGAATTCTGTGTACACTTCTGGCTGCCTTTTTTTAAAAAGGATATAGCAGAATTAGAAAAGGTACAGAGAAGAGCCACCAAACTGGTAAAAGGGATGGAAGGATGCCCCCCTATGGGGAGAGGCTTAAAAGGTTAGAGCTCTTCAACTTGGAAAAGAGATGGCTGAGGGGAGATATGTAGAGGTCTATAAATTAACAAATGGAGTGAAACAGTTAAACATAGATCGACTGTTTATGCCATCAAAAAGTAGAAAGACTAGGGAACATGCAATGAAGCTACAATGTAACCCATCTAAGACTAATAAGAGAAAATATTTTTTCACTCAACGTGTAATCAAACTCTGGAATTTGTTACCAGAGGATGTAGTAAAAGCAGTTAGTGTAGTTGGGCTTTTAAAAAAAAAAAAAGGTTTGGACAAATTCCTGGAGGGAAGGTCCATAAAACATTAAAGAGGACCCTGAAAATCCACTGTTTACACCGGGACAAGCATTGTTGAACCCATGCACCTTTCCGGGAACCTGCTAGGCTGGATTAGCCACTACTGGAAACAGGATACTGGGCTTGATGGACCTTAGTCTGACCCAATATGGCATGTCTTACGTTCTCTCGTCTGTACTGGTCTAGCACAGATATTAAGGAAACTCATTAGAATATGCTTAGATTTATTTTTTGCTACGATTTGTCATACTTGTTTTATATATTTTCCACATTTGTGAACAGAAAAGCAATATTTACAGTAGCTCTAACACACTTCCCAGGGCAGCATTCAGCAGCAGTCATTCTACAGTGATATTTAATGACTAACATATTATAAGCTCTAAATTTATTTATATTCTCTTATATACCGCGCTATTCTGCATCAGTGCGGTTTACACTGAACAAACTGAAATTACATTGAACAGGGTATTATAACTTGGAGATAACTATTTTACAGGTAACATGGGCTATGGAGGGTTAAGTGGCTTGCCCAAGACCACAAGGAGCACCTGTGGGACTAGAAACCCCAGTCCTTCTGGCTCAAGGTTGCTGTCCTCTAGTGGGATTTGAACCCCCGACCTTCCGGCCTGAAGTACCTTGCCCCAACCACTAGGCTACTCCTCCACTCATTACCAGAGGATGTAGTAAAAGCCGTTAGTGTAGTTGGGCTTTTTAAAAAATGAAATTTAAATTTAAATGAAAACAGTCTTCGCCCATTGGTCACAATATAGCTCTTATGACTGTGGCGCCAAACAAGAAATTTTCAGCATCCACTAGGGTGTGCACAGCCAAAAGTAGTTTTGGTTTGTGTTTGGTTTAAACTAACATTTTTCTGATTTTTGGCTATTTTTTCAATTTTTTCACATTTGCTTTTTATGTGCACAAGAACTTCACATGCACATATTGACGGTATGTACACTGATTCATAGGCATACATTTAAAAAATCAATTTGCAACACTTTTAAATTTTTAGGCACACAAACCAATCGAATGCACATCCCTAGTATTCATAATCGAATGCACATCCCTAGTATTCATAGATGAAAGCCCTTATTACTTCAGGTATCAAACTCCTTGTCAGATGAAAGCAAGATAGGATTAGAGCAGGCTTCAAATGGTCTGAAAACAAAAATGATACAAAATGCTGCATCAATCCCTTTCCCCACAACCGCCTCATTAAAAACGTACAGTGTAAAATTTGAGAATGCTGTCAAGAGACATACTACCCAACTTTATTTCCAATTCAGTTTCAGAAAGGGTGACCACGCCCCAAAAAAATGCAACACCTGTTTTACTGTATTCCAAAGAAAGCTTTATCATGTCTGAAGACCTTCTTATGTGACAACATAAGAAGAAATACTTACTTTAAAATAGTTTTTGCGCTGCTGCAGTCTTCAAATCGAATGGAATAGCCAACCTCCTGGCCTAACATCACATCCATTTCATCAGCTACTCGCTGCGCCACACTCATTGCAGCCACTCTTCTAGGCTGGGTGCAAGCAACACCTCTCTTTGGTCCAGGCAATGACCGCATGTAATCAACACACCACTGAGGGATCTAAAGAGGACAGATTCAAAAATAATATTGGCATGATTATCTCTCAAATCATATTTTATTACATACTTCACCATAGCCAGCTCCAAGCAAGTTAAAAAGAAAACCATCACCACCCCACCCCCCACAGCTTTATTATATCTCCCTACCAACTTCTCCCAGCTCAAAAACTGTTTGAATTGCAGTCCACTTAAAATTATTATAGATCTATACAAAGTACACTTGATTTTGTGCGCGTGCATTTTTCTTTTTAATTTTAGCTCTGTACAGCTCAAACACTTCAGAGTTTGCATTCCGAAAGTGGCAGACCTCCAAATGACTATTATGATAACAACTCATGAACATATGCACAGAAGATAAGCATTTAATAATTTTTATTTATGAAATGCATATCTTACGGATCACAGCTAAATCTAATATTAAGATGACCATACTCTATGGTATGCAAATCTTAACACTATAGTACTATTTTCCCACTCTGTTTTAAAATGCAACTGGAGACCAGGAAAAACAATATTAGATTTTTTAACCTTTTCCCAAGAGAACACAAACATTCTGATATAATAGGAGTCTAGATAACATTTATATCTATGCTTCAGACTCAGAGTTTAATCGTATTCACCGGGCTCAATCAATGGAGAGCTATATAGCCCTGGTCCAAGTCACATTAAAATAGTCACAATATTTATTGCTTGAAAATTTCATAAATGTTCTAAGCAGGGTATATCAGCCATAAAAACAGTTAACATAAAAAAAATAAAATCCCTAAATAAATACCACCACTAAAGCGTAATTACTCACCTGTAACAGGTGATCTCCGGGAAAAGCAGGAATTTAGTCTTCACATATGGGTATCGTCAGTACAGACGGAGCCTGCGCGGGAACGCTCCCCAGCGTCCAACAGGAACGCTTTTGGGAGCATCAATCAGCACATGCGTGCTGCCTTCCTGCCTTTTCCAAATGTCCCTCTTCAGTTAGGTTTGTAGCTGAGTGAAAGGATAGAGGGAGAGAGGAAAGAGACAAAGACAGAGAGACAACTCCTAGGGGGGGTGGGTTGTGAAGACTAAATTCCTGCTGTTCCCAGAGATCACCTGTTACAGGTGAGTAACTATGCTATCTCCAGGAACAAGCAGGAATGTAGTCATATGGGGACTCTCTAGCTGAAGATGCCAGGGAGATAGCCCCAGGAAGGTGCTATGGATCTCTGGCATTCCACCAGGGTTGGTGGGTAGGAGTTGAATTAGGTCTGAAAGAGATTTTGAAGAACAGCTTGGCCAAAAAGGCATCCCGACAGGAGGCTTTATGCAGACAGTAGTGGGCTGTGAAGGTGTGTACCGAAGCCCAGGTGGCTGCTCGACAAATGTCATTGATATCACATTATGAGCTGTGAGATGTCCCAGAAGAGGAAGACCCTTACTCTCATAAGCAAAGGATATGCATTGGGCAATCCATTTAGATAAAGTTCTTTTGGAGACTGGAAGCCCAAATGACTAGAGTCAAAAGCTATAAAACGTTGTGAGGACTTTCTATGTTGCTGTGTTCTCTGTAGGTAAAAGGCTAAGGCTCTTTTACAATCCAAAGTGTGAAAAAGTAATTAGTCCTTACCTGCTAATTAGTGTTCCTGAAGGAACTCCAGTCCAGTCCCTTTACTCTCTGGTTGAGCAACCCTTCCAGCAGCTTGGAGGCTGAGCCCATCATCGTTTTGATGATGGTGTGGTATAAATACCACTGGCACCGCCCCTAGGCACCAGTAATCTGATGAAAAAGCAGTCCTGCCAAGTACTCGCAACAAAAATGCGTAAAACAAAGCACCAAAATCAACGAAAACAGGAAATCAAAAACACAATTTTTTTTATTATTTTTTTTTTTTAAACTGAAAGTACAGAGGGGGGGGGGGAGGGAAGGAGAAGGCTTACCCGAGGCCGACACAGCCTTTACTCACTTGTGCCCGTACGGGGCTCCTCCGGCTGGAGTCTTCCGCTTCCGCCCCGCCCCGTTCCCCTACTTCAGTCCATTATACCACTAGACACCGAACCTGGGCAGGATCAGGGACTGGACTGGAGTTCCTTCAGGAACACTAATTAGCAGGTAAGGACTAATTACTTTTTCCTTAGCAGAACTCCAGTCCAGTCCCTTTACTCTCGGGATGTAACAGAGCAGTTCAAACCTGGGTGGGGTTCGCTAACCCGGACCGAAGTACGGCACCCGCAAATCTGGTGTCTGCTCTTCTCTGGACATCCAGCCTGTAGTGCTTGGAAAAGGTATGCAGAGAGGACCAGGTGGCCGCTTTACAGATGTCTAGCGGAGGCACCAAGCTATGTTCTGCCCAGGAGGCCGCCTGCGCTCGAGTTGAATGCACGCGAAGACCTGTTGGGATCTGCCTTCCCTTGAGGATATAGGCAGAGGCAATGGTCTCCCTGATCCACCTAGAAATGGAAGCTTTGGCCGCTGCTTCCCCTTTGCGCGGACCTCCAAATTGGACGAAAAGCCGTTCGGACTTGCGGAAGGAAGCTGTGCGAGAGAGATACCGTCTCAACACTCTACGCACATCTAGGAGACGCAGTTTGGAATTCCCCTCATCTTGAGCTTCTCCCGCGAAGGACGGGAGCGAAACTGTTTGGTTCATATGAAAAGGAGAGGAGACCTTGGGTAGGAAGGAGGGAACCGTCCGTAAAACCACCTTATCTTTGAAAAAGGAAAGAAAAGGAGGCCGAGAAGAGAACGCTTGGAGCTCCGAGACCCTCCTAGCCGAACAAATAGCTACCAAGAACACTGTCTTCAGAGTCAAGTCCTTCAGGGAGGAATTCCTAGCTGGTTCGAAGGGTTCCCTGGTTAGGGAATCCAACACCAGGTTTAAGTCCCAAGGAGGGATCACTGATCTTTGTTGCGGTCGTAGGCGCTTGACTGCTCTCAGGAATCTACCTACATCGACGTGGTCACCTAGAGACTTGCCCCGGACCTTTCCTCTATAACAAGAAATGGCCGCTAACTGGACTCGTAATGAACTGTGAGCCAAACCTTTCTCGAAGCCTGCTTGGAGGAACTCTAACACCTCCGGGACCGAGGATTCTAAAGGTCTCTTATGGCGATCTGCGCACCACGCCTCGAATATGCGCCAAACTCTGATAGGAAAGGCATGTCTAGCGTTTTCGAGCGTTCAGCAGGGTCGAAACTACCGAAGCTGAGTAACCTCGCTTCACGAGCCGCGCCCTCTCAAGGGCCACGCCGTAAGCTAGAATCGATGCACGTGGGGCATGAGCACCGGACCCTGTCGTAGCAAATCCTCTCTGTTGGGGAGCCTCCAAGGGCGAAGAACCGTTAGTCTCACCAGGTCTGCATACCATGGGCGACGAGGCCAATCCGGGGCTATGAGAATTACCAGACCTGGATGGGTTTCTATTCGCCTTAGGACCCTCCCTATGAGGGCCCAGGGCGGGAACACATACAGGGGGGACCTTCCGAGGGCCACTTCTGTACCAGGGCATCCAAGCCTTCTGACATCCTTTCCTTTCTTCGACTGAAGAACTGGCTTGCCTTGGATGTTTCGTAGCGTGCCATGAGGTCCATGATCGGTGCTCCCCAAAGGGCTACCACTTGGTCGAAGACCTCCTGTGCTAGTTCCCATTTGCCGTGGTTTATCTTGTGTCTGCTGAGGTAATCGGCCGTCACATTTTCTCTTCCCGCCACGTGCTGAGCCGACAAGTCCAGAAGGTGAGCTTCGGCCCACTTGAAGAGACTGTCCGCCTCCTTCTCCAGCAGGGGGCTGCCCGTCCCCCCCTGGCCGTTGATGTAGGCCACCGCGGTGACATTGTCCGAGAGAACACGGACTGCCCTCTGCCGGATCAGGGGCTCGAGGGCTCTGAGTGCCAGCGCCACTGCTCTCAGTTCTAGCCTGTTGATGGACCAGCGAGCCTCCCCCGGGGTCCAGCTCCCCTGTGCGAACTGTCCCTCGCAATGAGCCCCCCAGCCAGAGAGGCTGGCATCCGTCGTCAGCTGCATCCATTGGGGTGGATCTAGAGGCATCCCGCATCTTAGGTTCCTTGGGCACTTCCACCAGAGGAGAGATCTCCTGATCTGAAGAGGACAGGGTAGCTGCGTGGATAAGGGATGAAGCTGGGGGGGACAATCGACGTAACAATGCGCGTTGAAGCGGTCGCATATGTGCCTTGGCCCATGGTACTACCTCTATCGCTACTGCCATGGTGCCCAACAGTTGCAGGTAATGCCAGGCGGTAGGGATTCGTCTTGAAATGAAGCGAGAGACCAGGCTCCTGAGGTCTCTCAACCTCTGTTCCGACAGGAAAACCCTTCCTCTTCTTGTGTCGAACCTCGCTCCGAGGTAATCGATCTCCTGCGAGGGAACTAAACTGCTCTTTGCCCGGTTGATGACCCATCCCAATTCCTCCAGGAATTCCACCACTCTGGCTGTAGTGGTGCGACTCTCCGACTCGGATTTCGCCCGAATCAGCCAATCGTCCAGGTATGGATGTACTAGGATCCCCTCCTTGCGGAGGGCCGCAGCCACCACTACCATTACTTTGGTGAACGTCCTTGGAGCTGTTGCTAGGCCAAAGGGAAGAGCCTGGAACTGAAAATGACCCCTCGGCACTGCAAATCTCAGGAACTGCTGATGGGACTTTCGTACCGGGATATGTAAGTATGCTTCCGTCAAGTCTAGTGATGTTAGAAACTCCCCCTGTCTTACCGCTGCGATGACCGACCTCAGGGTTTCCATCCGAAAATGAGGAACCGAGAGGCAGCGATTGACTTGCTTTAAGTCCAGGATTGGACGGAAGGACACTTCTTTCTTTGGTACCACAAAATAGATCGAGTATCGACCGGAACCGTATTGGTCTCTGGGGACGGAAGTCACCGCTCCCAACTTGATCAGCCTTGAAAGGGTGTCTTCTATTGCTGCCCTCTTCTCTGGAGAGCCGCAGGGAGACTGCATAAAGGCAGGGGGAACTTGCTTCGTGAATTCGAGAGCATAACCCTCTCTGATTACTTCCAGTAATGACTCGGGCCCAAGCGGGAAGGAACTGCCTTAACCGACCCCCCACCAGCAGGCCTTTCTCCTGGGCCCCCGTCGTTTCATTGTGTTTTCCTAACGGCAGAGGATGAGGAGGAAGCTCCAAAACCTCTTCCAGCTCCCCGAAACCCTCTGAAGCCTTGCCCTCTAGGCGAGGGGCGGCTCCTAGGAAAAAAATTCTGTCTTGCCGGCCGGAACCTACGAAAGTCCCTCGGCTGATTTCTGGATTGGACCGTCGAACGGATTTGTTTAGGTCTATCCTCCGGGAGTCTACCTCCCTTAGACTCGCCAAGATCCTTCACCAATTTTTCCAGGTCTTCCCCAAACAGCAGCTTCCCCTTGAAGGGCAGGCGACTCAGCCGAGCCTTCGAGGAGGGGTCCGCCACCCAATTGCGCAGCCACAGATATCTTCTGGCTGCTACTACCGAGGCCATATTTTTTGCTAGGCTCCTAATAAGGTCATACTGGCTATCTGCTAGAAAGGCGGACCCCGACTCTAACCGCGCCGCACTAGCCTGTGCGTCAGAAGAGGCGCCATCCGTTAGTTGAAGCTGTTGAGCCCACCTCAGGCAGGCTCTTGCTACCCATGCTCCTGACACCGAGGCCTGCAGGGCGAGGACACTAACATCAAAGGCTTGCTTCAAGAGAGAATCCAGCTTTCTATCCTATCTCTAAGCGCTGCGCTGCCCTCGACTGGAATGGTCGTCTTCTTAGTCACCGCTGACACCGCTGCGTCTACCCTTGGGGACTTCAGTAGATCTTTGTCAGCTTCCGGTAAAGGGTACAGGCGAGACATGGCCCTCACCCCTCTTAGACTGGACTCCGGTTGATTCCACTCTTCCTGGATCATCTGGCGTACAACTCTGTGAATCGGAAAGACCTTCTGAGTTTTTCTGACGGCTTGAATCAATGGATCCTCTAACGTTTCTTCCTCTGCAGGGATGTCTGATGCCATATTGAGCACCTTCAGGGATTCATTAATCAGGGCTGGGAGCTCCTCCCGACGAAAAACTAACTATCCGGGAATGCTCCTCTTCTGGGATTTCCCCCTCCTCAAGCTCTTCCTCTTCCTCCCCCACTTCTCTGTCTGATCCCTCCTCATCTGGAGTGATCGGAGAAGGAGAGGTGAGAGGTTCTTCGCTCCCTAGTCTAGAGCGCTTAGGAGGGGCTCCAGGATCATGTGAGCTTGTCTTCCCTGGGCCGGGCCGGTTACAATCTTTTAGCAGCGACGGCTCCCCGAGTCCCTGTTGCCTCATACAAAAGGCTTTGTGTAACAGAAGGACAAATTCTGGAGAAAAATGTTCCCAGCCTCCCTCTGCGGCACTGGGAGCAGGGGGAGGGACTGAGAGGGGCCTGGTAATGCAGAGGTAGAGGGCGGGGGAGAGGAGGGAGAATCTCCTCCCCCCTCCCGGCGCCCTTGAGACCCCTGAGAAGTGTGGTCCATGGACAGCTGAATTTCCTGCTCCACGGAGGCTGCTTCAGCAGCACAACTCCGGCAGATCCCGGCCTCAGAATCCGCTACTCTGCGGGTTCCGCAGGACGGACAGCGTAATTTACCCGTCATCTTTCTTCCCAAATAAATATTAATTTTGGGTCCTGATAGTAAAGGATTAAAGAAATTAAATGGAATTAAATGAACACAAATCAAACATAAATTCCCTTAAATGGAAGATTTTCCAACCCCAGGGAAGGGAAGGGGGGGGGGCCTCACCCCTGAACGGCAGTCCTAGCTAAGCCTAAAGCCAAAAATAAGCAAAGAATTACAATTAAAATTAAAATGAAAACTATACAGCAATCAAAATATATAGCTCCACAATACTTGCGATTTGGATGTCGTGATACTTTGTTTCGTGCTCCGTACTCTGGGCCCGCAGACTGAAGCTAGACTCCACGTGGTAGGCCTCAGCCACGTGGAGTCAGGTCATGCAGCTGGCGAGCTTGTTCTCGCCGCGGCGTTCCGTATTTCCCCTGATTAGAGAAATCGCTTCATCAATGCGATGCCGCCTCAAGCGCTCAGCTTGTACAATCGCTGTAAGCGCGAGGCGGAAGAAGAGCAGGAGAAGGAGCGCTGCTGATTGCGAGCTCTGCCCCCGAACGGGACTCCTTTGCTGTGATGTCTCTAGCGCTCAGCCCGCCTCGGGGGCTTCGGCGTGAGACAAAAGAGAACGGTGAGGAGGTCGGCGATCCAGCCGCCGTGCCCGAGGGGGGGGGGGGGGGGAGCCCCGAACACTCCGCTACACCCCGCTGCTCAGTAAGCCTTCTCCTTCAAGGATACCGGGGACCGAGAAGGATGGAGGAGGGGGGAGGAGAGCCCAGAGAGCAATTAAAGAAACAGCCAAAGGTAAAAAGGAAAATAACCCGACGGGAGTAAGAGAACTCCCCCAACTAAAGGAAGGTAAATTAAAGAAATAAATTAAATAAATAAATAAAAGGAAACTAAAGACCAGTAAGCTCCTGGCTTACGGTAACCCTCCAGCTGCTTGGAGGCTGAGAATACTGGTGCCTAGGGGCGGTGCCAGTGGTATTTATACCACACCATCATCAAAACGATGATGGGCTCAGCCTCCAAGCTGCTGGAAGGGTTGCGCAACCCGAGAGTAAAGGGACTGGACTGGAGTACTGCTAAGGAAGAATTCTTTCTCCATTAGAGGCGTGAGGCCTTGGAAAAAATACAGAAAGATAAATTGATTGATTCAAATGAAAAGGCGAAACCACCTTTGGCATAAAGTGTGGATGAGTTCTAAGAACAACCTTATGATGAAACCTAGTATAAGGAGGATCAGCCACTAAGGCTTGCAGTTCACTAATGCGATGTGCAGAGATGATTGCAATTAGGAAGATGACCTTCTAGGTCAAAACCTTAAGGGTTGTAGTGGCTAAAGGTTCAAAAGGTGGATTCATGAGCTGCCCTAGAACTAGGTTTAGATCCCATGCCACCGGTGATGGCTTAATGGGAAGTTTGGTTAACAGATGACCTCTCATGAATCTGGATATGAGTGGATAAGAGGAAATTGGTTGTCCATTCAGAGGCTTATAAGAAGCTGCAATTGCACTAAGATGGACTCTTACCGAATTGGTCTTTAGACCAGAATTCGATAAATGAAGATGATTCCCAATGGAGAAAGGTGAATAGTGGTGTACCCCAGGGATCTGTGCTGGGTCCGCTGCTTTTTGACATATTCATAAATGACCTGGAAAGTGGAATAACGAGTGAGGTTATCAAATTTGCAGATGACACAAAACTATTTAAAGTTGTTAAAACCCAAGAGGATTGTGGAAAATTGCAAGAGGATCTTGATAAATTGGAAGAATGGGCATCAAAATGGCAGATGAAATTTAATGTGGACAAGTGCAAAGTTATGCACCTAGGGAAGAACAACCCAAACTATGGTTACACGATGCAAGGTTCCACATTAGGAACCACCACCCAGGAAAAAGATTTAGGCGTCATTGTGAATAACATGTTAAAACCTTTGGCCCAGTGTGCAGTGGTGGCCAAGAGAGCAAATAGAATGCTAGGTATCATAAAGAAAGGAAAGGAAAATAAAACAAAAGATATTATAATGCCTCTATATCGTTCCATGGTGAGACCACACCTTGAATAGTGTGCAATTTTGGTCGCCGTATCTTAAAAAGGATATAGCGTTATTAGAAAAGGTTCAGAGAAGAGCCACCAAAATGGTAAAGGGAATGGAAGGATACTCCTAAGAAGAAAGGCTAAAAAGGTTAGGGCTCTTTAACCTGGAAAAGAGATGGCTGAGGGGAGATATGATAGAAGTCTATAAATTAATGAATGGAGTGGAACGGGTAAACGTAGATCGATTGTTTACGTTATCAGAATATAGAAAGACTAGGGGACATGCAATGAAGCTACAGGGTAAACTATTTAAGACTAATAAAAGAAAATATTTTTTCACTCAACGTGTAATCAAACTCTGGAATTTGTTACCAGAGGATTTAGTAAAGGCTGTTAGTGTAGCTGGGTTTAAAAAAGGTTTGGACAAGTTCCTGGAGGAAAGGTCCATAAACCATTATTAAGAAGGGACCTAGGATATCAATGCTTGACCCAGTATAAGCATTGCGGAACCTGTGTCTTTTGGGGGAAACTGCTAGGTACGTATGACCTAGATTGGCCACTGTTGGAAACAGGATACTGGACCTTGGTCTGACCCAGTGTGGCATATCTTATGTTCTTATGTTATTATACTCCAGTATCGATTCTAAAGGTACGACAAGGGGTTTAATCCCTTCTTGGAACACCATATAGTAAAACGTTTCCACTTGAAGGCATAAGATCTTCTTGTGGAAAGTTTTCTAGAAGCCTGAAGGATATCCTTTACCTGTTGGGAAAGGTTGAAATCCTGGAGGTCTAAGCCTTCAGCAACCAGGCCGTGAGATGCAGGGACTGGGGACTCAAGTGCCAGTGTCCCGTCCTCTTGCGAAAGGAGATCTGGAGCATGCTCCAACTCCAGAGGTGCAGCTCGAGAGAGATGTAGAAGCAGGGGATACCACGCCTGGCGCGGCCATCGTGGCGCTATGAGAATCATTGGACCCCTGTCTCTCTGAAGCTTGAAGAGTGTTTTGGGGAGGAGGGGAATGGGTGGGAAGGTATAAAGGAAGTCCTGACCCCAGTGAAGGAGGAAGGCATCCCTTGCTTGACAATTGTGAGCCGGAATTCTGGAACAGAACCGGGGAAGTTTGCCATTCAGTGGACTTGCAAAGCGGTCTATGTCTGGAGTGCCCCAGAGATGAAATATCTTTGCCACCTGGTCTAGGTGGAAAGACCACTTGTGAGGCAGCAGTACTCGACTGAGTTTGTCTGCCCAAAGTTTTGAATACCTGGAAGATATACAACTAGAAGGTGAATTTGATACTCTCTGGCGAGGGCCCACAGTCGTAAAGCTTCGTTGCATAACGACAGAGAGCCTGTTTGTTCACATAGCACATGGCTACTTGATTGTCAGTCTGGACTAGGACTGTCTTGTAGCTGAGCTGGGCGTGGAATACTCGAAGAGCTAAATAGATTGCTCTGAGTTCCAGGAGGTTTATGTGTAGACCAGCCTCCTGTGGAGTCCAGGTGCCCTGGGTAGAGAGATGATTCAGGTGTGCTCCCCAACCCACCTGTGATGCATCTGTTAGGGTGGCCTGAAAGAGGGGTTGATGGAAAGGAGACCCCACTGTCAGATTTTCTAGTGATTGCCACCACTGGAGGGACAAAATTAGTCGATGAGAGTTTACTATTTTGTCTGATAAATGTCCTGTGGCCTGTGTCCACTGTGTGGATAGGGTCCACTGAGCTGCTCGCATGTGGAAGCGAGCATATGGGACTACATGAACCGTGGATGCCATATGTCCCAGCAACTGTAGTAGCTCTCGAGCAGTTAGGGAGGATTTCCCTGCTGCTTGAGAAGTTAGTTGCATTATGCGAAGACACTGGGCCTGTGGAAGGAAAGTCTTTGCCTGTCTGGTATCTGGACAGGCACCTATGAATTCCAGGCATTGGGAAGGAACAAGTTGGGATTTTGGGAAGTTTATTACCAATCCCAAGTATTGGAGGATTTGCATTGTGCGAAACAGCTCAGTGTTAGCCTCTGCCACTGTAGGGGCTCGAATGAGCCAGTTGTCTAAATAAGGGAAGACGAATATCCCAAAGGTTCGCAGAAATGCAGCTACTACTGCCATGCATTTCGTGAATACCCTTGGTGCTGAAGCCAGACCAAAGGGAAGAACCCTGTACTGGAAATGTTTTCCTTTGAAAAGGAATCGTAAGAATTTCCTGTGATCTGGATGGATCAGAATGTGAGTGTATGCATCTTTTAAGTCTAGAGAGCAAAGCCAATCCTGGCTTTGAAGGTATGGCAGAAGAGTTCCAAGAGAAAGCACAGTTACTTACCTGTAACAGGTGATCTCTGGGAACAGCAGGAATTAGTCCTCACTTATGGGTACGTCGGAACCGACGGAGCCTGCGCGGGAAAGCTCCCCAGCTTCCCAGAAAGGAAGCTTTTGGGGCCTCCCACTACACATGCGCGCTGCCTTCCCGCCTTCCTGACCAGCTCTCCTCAGTTCGAGTTTATAGCTGAGACAATAGAGAGAGGAAAGGAAGATAGATAGAGGATACAACTCCTAGGGGAGGTGGGTGGGTTGTGAGGACTAATTCCTCCTGTTCCCAGAGATCACCTGTTACAGGTAAGTAACTGTGCTATCTCCAGGAACAAGCAGGAGAGCGTAGTTACTCACCTGTAACAGGTGTTCTCCAGGAGCAGCAGGAATCAGTCCTCACATATGGGTGACGTCTGCGCCGACGGAGCCCTCGCGGAGCAATTTTCCCCAGCTTTCAAAGAAAGCCTTTGGGAATTGCAGCGCGCATGCGCAGTCCCCTTCCCGCCCAAAGGTGCCATCTTGGCCAGTCTGATGACATAGCGAAAAGACAGCAAAAAAATCTGCAAAAACTAAATCATATGACTGCAACTCCCAGGGGAGGAGGGAGGGTTGTGAGGACTGATTCCTGCTGCTCCTGGAGAACACCTGTTACAGGTGAGTAACTACGCTTTCTCCAGGACCAAGCAGGAAGTCAGTCCTCACATATGGGACTCCCAAGCTTAAGGCTACCGGAGACCCTAAGCACAAAAATGAGCTCCCTCGAGATCAGCAGCACAGAAGGAAGGAATCTTCTCTGAATACGTCTCCAACCGGTAGCCCAACATCCGGGATGGAGGGTAGGAGTTGCTTAAACCTCGAAGAGATTACGGAGGACTGCCTGTCCGAAAGCACTGTCCCTGAGGGACTCCCTCTCGAGGCAGTAATGGGTTGCAAAAGTCTGGCTCGAAGACCAAATAGCGGCCCGGCAGATGTCTGCCAAAGGAACAGAGCGGAGGTAAGCCACTGACGCAGCCTTCGCCCTAACCCGATGAGCGGTGACTCGACTCTCCAACGAGAGGCCTGCCGCCGCATAAGTCCAAGCGATAGTCAGCTACCCAGATGGACAGAGTGCGCTTGGAGACAGGGAGCCCCAATTTATTAGGGTCGTAAGACAGGAAGAGCTGAACCGTCTTACGGTGCTCCCGCGTACGATCAAGGTAGAAGTTCAGCACCCTTCTACAGTCCAGGGTATGTAAGACCATTTCAGCTCGGCTGGAGTGTGGCCTGGGAAAGAAGGTCGGAAGCACCACCTCCTGATTGATATGAAAAGGGGAGACCACTTTTGGAAGAAACTTAGGATGAGTCCGCAGGACTACCCTATTCTTGTAGAACCTAGTGTAAGGGGGATCAGACACTAGGGCCTGCAGTTCACTAACGCATCTAGCGGAAGTGAGGGCTACCAGGAATAAGGTTTTCCAAGAGAGAAAACGGAGAGGACAGGTAGCCATGGGTTCAAAAGGCGGGCAGGTGATCCGCTGTAAAACCACGTTCAGGTCCCAGTCAGGGGCTGGGGGGCGCAAAGGTGGTTTAAGGAGAAGGAGGCCTCGGGAGAACCGTGCCACGAGAGGGTGGCCGGAAAGAGGCCTGCCTTCCACTGGCACATGATGTGCAGAAATAGCACTGAGGTGAACTTTGACCGAGTTGGACTTGAGTCCAAGATTGGAGAGGGAAAGCAAGTACTGCAAGACCACCGACACCGAGCAGGAGAAGGGATCTTGAGACTGTTGAGTACACCAGGTGGAGAAGCGACGCCATTTAAGGGAGTAGGATTTCCGGGTAGAGGGTCGCCTGGAAGCCAGCATGACTTCCTCCACCTCCGGAGGCAGCAGGAGGGGAGCAAGGACTACCCTTTCAGCAGCCAGGCCATCAGATGAAGAGATCTGAGGTTGGGGTGTAGGAGAGACCCCTGATCCTGGGTCAGGAGATCGGGTTGAAACCCCAGAGACAACGGGGTATCCACCGCCAGCTGCATCAGAAGCGGGAACCACGGTTGCCTGGGCCACCGGGGAGCTATCAGGATCACCGAGTCCTTGTCTTGGAGAACCTTGAAAAGTGTTCGAGACACCAGCGGCATGGGAGGAAAGGCATACAGAAGGCCCGTGGACCATGAGAGCAGAAAAGCATCCGCCGCTACTCGGAGGGGATGCGGTTCTCGAGAGCAGAATCGAGGAAGTTGCCTGTTCAGAGGACTGGCAAAGAGATCCAGCGTGGGGAGGCCCCACTGGAGGAAGATCCTTTGAACCACCAACGGGTCCAATCTCCACTCGTGTGGTTGGAGGATTCTGCTCAGTTTGTCTGCCAGGTAATTTTCTTGACCTGGGAGATAGACAGCTTTGAGGAAGATTCCTCGGCTGACGGCCCAAGCGCAGAGCTTTTGTGCTTCCCGACAGAAAGGGAAGGAGCCCGTGCCCCCCTGTTTGTTCACGTAGAACATGGCCACTTGATCGTCCTCGTCCAGACGGACAGACTGGTGAGAGGTAAGGTGGGAGAAGGCCCGTAGAGCCAGGCGGATCGCCCTGAGCTCCAGGAAGTTGATCTGCTGGGCAGATTCCCACGGGGTCCAGAGACCCTGAGTACATGTCCCTTGGCAATGTGCTCCCCAACCCAGGAGAGAAGCGTCGGTCGTCAGTACCTGAACAGGTGGAGGAGACTGAAAAAGCATACCGAGCACTAGGTTGGGTAGGTGAAGCCACCACCGTAGAGAAGAGACCAGCGGGCTGGAGATTCGTACTGAGTCCGCTAGTCTCCCCGAGGCCTGACGCCATTGAGAGCGAAGGCACCACTGAGCAGGCCGCATGTTCAGGCGGGCATTGGGGGTCACATGGACCGTGGACGCCATATGGCCGAGCAGTTTCAGGAAGAGCCGGGCCGAGACCCGGGAATGGCTGCGAAAACGGCTGGCGAGAGCCATGAGCCGTTGTGCCCTGTCGAGCAGCAGAAAAGCCCGCGCCTGAAGCGTGTTTAATCTGGCGCCGATGAACTCGAGATCCTGAGAGGGGAGCAAAGTGGACTTTTCGAAGTTTATGACAAAGCCCAAGTACTGGAGCAGAGTCACAGTACGTTGCGTGGCGTGAGTGGCCTCCGTGGAGGACGTAACTCTGATGAGCCAGTCGTCTAGGTAAGGGAAGACGAAGAGGCCTTGAAGCCGGAGATAAGCCGCTACCACTGCGAGACATTTTGTGAAGACTCGTGGTGCGGAGGATAGGCCAAAGGGCAGTACTCTGTACTGGTAATGATTGCCTGCCACCACAAACCTTAGGTATTGTCGGTGGCTGGGGTGGATGAGGATGTGAGTGTAGACATCCTTTAGATCTAAGGAGCATAGCCAATCTCCCTGCCGGAGGTAGGGCAGCAGGGTTCCAAGGGTAAGCATCTTGAACTTTTCCCTTTCCAGGAACTTGTTGAGGTTCCGCAAGTCCAGGATGGGCCTGAGGCCTCCAGTCCGCTTTGGTACCAGGAAGTACCTGGAATAAAAGCCTTGACCTCTCAAGTGGTGGGGCACCAGTTCCACCACCTGTTCCTGAATAAGACTTGCCAACTCTTGAAGGAGTAAGTACCGGTGAAGAGGGGGTCGTAGAGGCTCCCCTGGAAAGTAGGGGGGAGGTACCTGGTGGAAGTGTAGAAGATAGCCCTCTCGGACTATGTGGAGCACCCAGGTATCTGACGTGATGTTTGACCACCTGTGGGCAAAGTGGACCAGCCGGCCTCCCGTGCTGAGAGAAACCAGCGGAGGGGGAGAGGCTATGCTGAAAGAGTCAAAAACCCCCACCCTGCGGAGCAGGGACCGGTGGCGCAGGCTTGGTGGCTTGCTGCCTACGGGACCCGTTACCCCGTCCCTTGGCCTGCTGACCCTGTTGGGGAGCTGCGGAGGCCTGATGAGGGTAGTGTTTATAGGCAGCCGTCTTCCTCGGGTAAAAGGGCTTTTTCCCCGAGCCCTTCTTCTTCTGGGAAGGGGCAGAGGTTTTCCTGGAGAGCCGAGTCCTGGTGAGAGTCTCTGTCTCGAGTTGTGCAGCCTTCTCGTCCATAGGTTTGCCAAAGAGGTTTTCACCTCTGCAGGGGACATCGACCAACTTGTCCTGCACCCAGGGCTCGAGGTCGGATGACTGAAGCCAAGCCTGTCGGCGGGCCCCGATGCCGGCTGCGGCTACTCGAGCCGATGCCTCAAAGTCATCATAGGCTGCTCGAGAGATAAACTTTGAGCACTCTCGAATACCAGTGGACAAGGCCAGGAACCTCCGCAAAGGTTCCTCGGAGAGACCAGCAGAGAATCCGGCTATTTCTTTAGCCAGGTCTCTGAGATACATGCCCATGTAGAGCTGGTAAGTCTGGACCCGACAAGCAAGCATAGAGCCCTGGAAACACTTCTTACCGATGCCATCCAGGCTGCGGGCTTCCCTGCCGGGAGGCACCGAGGAGTGCATCTTCTGGCTCTTGAGCCGATGCATGGCCGATTCCACCACCATGGAATGGTGCGGCAGCTGTGCTTTTTGGAAGCCAGGGCTCTTGCGGACTCGATATATGGCATCGACCCGCTTGCTTAACACCGGCGACGACGCCGGACTCTCCCACATGCGGAAGAGAAGTCGTTCCAGCATCGGAGGAACCGGTACAGTAAAATGCTCCTTTGCAGGAGAGTCATACTGGAGGGCATCGAGCTCTTCGGCTCGAGGCTCCTCCTCAGGATCCGCAGGGAAGGCCAAGGCCTTGGCCATATCCCTCACAAAGTCCGAGAACCGGGCATCCTCCGGAGGGGACTGTCTCCGAGGTTCGGACTCAGGGGAGTCCGAAGGGATACACCGAGTCCGAAAAGAATCAGGCAACTCTTCCACCTCGGATTCCCAGGCGGACTCCTCGGAGGAGGAGTCGAGCGGCTCCGGCCGGGTGGGCACAGAAGCCGTCCGCCCCGACGCCGAGGGGGTCGGCGTCGACGACCTCGGCCCCGAATGGGAGGCCGAAGGGGACCTCGACCGAGGATCGACTCGAGCCCGCATGGACTCGAGGATCAGCTCGGTCTCCGGGGTCAACTTAGACGTCAACGTCCCGCGGTCAGGGCAGAAGCGCCAGCGAGGCCAGCGATCAATGCCCGCTGCTGGTCCATGAAGGCAGCCAGGCTGCTCTCCAAGGCAGTCAACCTGAGTCCGAACTCAGGAGACCCAGCAGCCCCCGACTCGGGCCCCGACGGCGTCGGGCCCGACGTCGGACCCCTCGGAGGCGAGTCCACGAAGACAACAGCACTTACGTGAGCAGACGAGTCCATCTCCAGACGAGGCTGTTTGGACGGCCGCTCCAGCTCCAAAGACCCGGGACAGCTGTCGGGGCTATGCGACCTGGCCCTCGAGGAGCCAGGAGCGTCCACCGACGACGCCCTCGCGGGTTTCTTCCTCCGCTGATGAGGAGCTCCGACAGTGTTCAGAGCCAGATTCTCTGGACACCGAAGCTTCTGACGAGGTCCGGGTACGGCTGGGGTCAGAAGATTCTCTCCCGCTGATGCTGCCGACTCCGCAAAGATTTCGCGGACATCTTGCTACAGGGCCCACAGATCATTTCTTCATGATCTGGGCCCAGGCAGCGGAGGCAGCAGTCATGTGTGTCAGTAAGAGACATAAGTTTCTTACACTTAACACACTTTTTAAAACCACTGGCGGCCATCGGGGGAAAAAGGGCCCCTGCGAGGTCGAACGAGCGGGCCGCCAGGGAAAAGTGAAAAAAGCGCGAATTTGTCACGAAGGACAGAAAAAACGAAAAGAAGGGGAGGCCTCGCAAGCGGCGTCGCGAGGCCGGACGGAAAAAGGACCGGCTTCGAACCGAAGAAATACTTAAAATAAAGAAAGAAAATCAACTTTTCAGCGGTGACTTGTAGACAACGTCTGTAGGGCTCCGCGGAAAAAAGACGACTGGCCAAGATGGCACCTTTGGAGCCTCCCATAGGTCCATCAAGTGTTCTTGAAGGATTTCATGGATAGGCAGGGTGACTGCCTCTTTAGGAACCTTAGGGTATCCTAAAATATCCAATTTATTTGATCTAGGTTCTTTTTCAGAGGATGTGGTAATAAAAAGTCCTTTAGCTAGTTCTATAATGAAGTCTTGAAAGGACAAATCCTCTGGTGGAGACATTCTCCTCTTTGGGGAAGAAGGGTCTTCATGAAGAACTAGAGACAGCTCATCAGAGTCCTCAGAGGAGTCAAAATCCTCAGAAGAATCAGAGTATTCTCTATTTGCTTCCAACGCACGATACGCATACCGATCGGTATCGACATCGGGTATGGGATCGGTATCGGGTGAAAACCCGGATCCGGCATGCGGAACCGATCTGCGTTTGGAAGTCGATGGTCTCGGTTCCGGTATGGGAGACAATACCGGAACCGGACCCGTCGCAGCTTTAATGAAAGCTAGCGGAAAAAGAGAAACTGAGGAGAGCTGGGCGGGAAGGCAGCGCACATGTGCAGTGGGAGGCCCCAAAAGCTTCCTTTCTGGGAAGCTGGGGAGCTTTCCCGCGCAGGCTCCGTCGGTTCCGACGTACCCATAAGTGAGGACTTATTCCTGCTTGTTCCTGGAGATATCATTTTGAACTTCTCTCTGAATAGGTATTTGTTCAATTCTCTGAGGTCTAGAATGGGTCTGTGTCCTGCTTTCTTTGGAATAATAAAATAGGGGGAATAGAATCCTGCATCCTGTTGAAGAATGGGTATCTCTTTTATTGCCCCTTTGGTAAGATGTTTTGAGACTTCGCGATCTAGCATATTGTCTGCGGAGGTTTGAGAATTGAATTGACTTAGAATGGTAGGAGGGGGCATGCTGTGGAAATGGAGTTTGTACCCCTCTCCTACAATGGACAGAGTCCAATCTTCTGCGGTTATCTGATGCCATCTGTTGGCAAAGTGGCATAACCTGCCTGGAATATTGGGGGGTTGGGGACCCCTCAGAGGCAGGAAGGCTAAGCTCTCTAGGAAGGAGTCAAAGCCCTTGAGGGGGCTGAACCTGAGGAGCTGGTTGGGCTCTCAGGCCTTTTGGCTTCTTTTGCTATCTAGTTTGTCCCTTTTGGGCAACCTGACCCAGAGTTTGACTAGGCTGGGTATAGGAAGGATAAAATTCCCTTTTTGCTGAAAGAGTTTTTTTTATAAGGCTTCTTTTTGGCTGGAGTGGCTGTAGATTTTGAAGATCTATCTAGAGTGGTATTGTCAGCATCTAACTCGTTAGCATTTTCCTGCCAGTTCTTGCCAAAGAGATTCTCTCCCGTGCAAGGAATGTTGCCTAACTTGTCCTGTACCCAAGTCTCCAAGTCTGAAGCCTGAAGCCAGGCAATCCGTCGTGCGCCAATGGCAATAGCAGAAGTTCTGCTGATGCATTCAAAGCAGTCAAAGGCTGCACGATTGACAAACTTGGAGACATCTTGAGCATGTTTAACTAGAGCAAGAAAGTTGTCTCTTGTCATCTGGGAGAAATGGGCTCATGAGCTCCAAGTCTCCTGTAACCTCCTATAGGAACATTCCCATATATAGTATATAAGAACTGATCCCAGCCAAAAGCATGGAAGCCCGAAAGGTTCGGCACCCAAAAGCATCCAGAGTCCTGCATTCACGACCCGGGGGATTGGATGCATGCCTCTTTGCACTTTTCATCCTACACATGGTTGACTCCACCACCATTGAGTGGTGAGGCAGCTGAATCTTTTGAAATCCTGGACATGGTGGAACTCGATACATAGTATCAAGTCTTCTAGAATGAGGAGATGTGGTCAGAGGTGTTTCCAACATCCTGAGCATTAAGTTATGCAGAATTTCGTGGATGGGCAAAGTGGCTGCCTCCTTTGGAGCTTTAGGATATTGGAAAATTTCCATTTCCTTTGCTCTGGACTCTTCAGGAGCCACCATGATTGACAGTCCTTTGGCCATATCACGGATAAAATCCTGAAGAGACATGTCTTCTGGAGGTGACATTCTGCGTTGGGGATAAGAGGGATCTTCTGGGAGAAAAAGCACAGTTACTTACCTGTAACAGGTGATCTCAGGGAACAGCAGGAATTAGTCTTCACATGTGGGTACGTCGGCGCCGACGGAGCCCGCACGGGAATGCTCCCCAGCATCCAATCAGAAAGCCTTTGGGAGCATCCCTCGCGCCTGCGCAGTGACTTCCCGCCTTTCCCACTGCCTCTCCCCAGTTGAGTTTCATAGCTGAGACAGAGGAGAGGAAGAGGAAAGGAAATAGATAGATACAACTCCTAGGGGAGGTTGGAGGGTTGTGAAGACTAATTCCTGCTGTTCCCTGAGATCACCTGTTACAGGTAAGTAACTGTGCTATCTCCAGGAACAAGCAGGAATGAGTCTTCACATGTGGGGACTCCCTAGCAGAGGGTGCCAAGGGAGATCCCATAAAATGCGTATCCCTGGACAGGACGGCATTTTCCCAACCTGGATCCCCGGCATCCACTGAGGGATGGGGGATAGGAGTTGAGGAGAGAAGAGTTGCAGAGGAGCAACAAAAAACTAAAGACCACAGGGGAGATGAGTCTTTAAAATGCATGTCAGGTATCATTAAAGTATTTAATGAACCAGTACCATATAGAGCTTACCTACTGGAAGTAGAACTGTGATGGAAGGTACTGTAGACGCAGTAGCGGAATCTTCAAGGGAACTTCACAGCAGTGAGGATGAAGTTCCAAATCTGGAATGGGCAAGTGACCCAGGTATCAACTGGAGCAGGAGAAGAACGGCAGGTCTTCAATGGAAAGCTTTATGTGAAAGCTGAGAACTCTTTTAGGCACAGAGTTATTAACACTGAGGATTAAAGAAGAAGACTGACCGATCTGGAATTAGCCCAGTCCGGAAGGGAAGAGAAGGTATGGAAAAAAACCCTTTTCCCAGGGAAAACAGGAGGGTACTCCAGAACACTGAAGATGTACACTGTCTCTCCTAGCCAATAAGAGATAGGAAGACATTGAAGTTTGATACCTCATAGATAAGGAGGTGTATAACAAAAATAGAAGCTGTTGATGCCACAGCAATAATTGTGAGTATAACCGGACCCAGTTACCGAGCAGTATGATAATAGGCAAGCGGACTGTCAGGACCCCTTAGAAAGTAAAAACTTTAGTACCGACAGTTAGGGAGATAGTGGGTAATACACAGGGTGCTATGACCATCTCCCAAAAAGCGCATACCTATATATATATATATATATATATATATATATATATATATATATATATATATATGAGAAACTATATACATATCAATACAGATGTGAATATATATGTCTAGACAAGTGTGACACATATAGCTATATATATATATATATATATAGATATATATATATATATATATATATATATATATAGATAGATGGGCATGGTTTATGCCCACCCAGGGTACAAAAACCATGTATGCATAGGAAAACAATACTGCCTGCAACTGGGCCACAGAAGAAACATCCACATGGGAAATGTGATGCGAAAAACGTCATCTAATAGTAGGGGGCAAAACCACCCGAAGAGTATAGAGAATCTATTTCTGTGGTACAGGGATGCAGATCAATATAGTTGCGTGAAGAACAGAGGACAATATCAGTCTGGGGAGAGCACGGCAGGAGCACTTTAGGCTGCTGATGCGTCCCAAGGACAGAAAACGCATAGACCAAGATACCAGGATGACCCAGCCAAGGGACTCAGGGGTATCATGTACAGTAAAGAGTATGCGTTGTCCAAGTGGAGCAGAGACATAATGCCAAGCTGTAAGGAAAAAGGGGGGGAATTCCTGCCAGATTGGGAGCTCCTTGGACATTCACGCAAAACAAACTTGTCTTCTGCATCATAACAGAAGACAAGAGGGCATAATTATCTCGATAGCCATGGAATGACTATATAAGCCTCTTCAATTATATGGAAGACCCTCAGAGACAAAGTCCAATGCTCTATGGCAAGGGCCCATAGTGGGAAGCCTCTCTGACGATTGCAGAGAGCATCGTGCAGGAGATGGGACTGACAGAAGTCAACATGTTGCCACATCCTCGATAAGGATATGGCCAGGAGACGATAATCTGCAGTGAGTGTCAGCACGCAGATAGTTGAGAGCAGTGTGCAGAAGCATTAAAGTACGCACTGGAACTCCTGCACGCACAGCAACTGAACAAAATAGCAGAGGGGATTCTCCTGTATGAAACAGGGAGAAGACAGACCAAGGGAGCGTGGATATTCCGGCTCTGTCTGAGGAGTTGTCCAGAACATGCGTTGAAGGATAACAGGAAGCCTACACTGGAAAGAAAGAGAGAGACGTTCCAGTATGGTACCGACTCAAGCAGGGGAAACCCTGGAAGAGAGGGGTTGAAGGTGACATACCATATGGTAAGTCAGCAGAAGGAAAGAATGTCCATGTGGGGACAGAAGCTATCATGGGCACTGTTCCCTCTAAGCTGTGCGCATGTGCGCGCGCACACACCTCGCCGAGCGAGCGCACATACTTTACAACAGAGCGCACAAAAATTACGGCTCTGATTCTGATAGAAAACACAGACATCTTAAAATTTAAAAGTTATGATTGTAATTACTAGAAATTTCCCGCTTCATTTAGTAATCGTCTATTTTCATTTAATTTTATTAAAATCAATGTGGTGTACATACTGTATTCTGACGTGTAGTCAAATTTTAAAGTATATAACTCCGAGTGTTATGTGGCGCACAAAAATTTAACCTTCCTTCAAAAGCTGCACACAGCTGATATTTTATGCGCACAGAGCCTATAGAAAATTAGAGGGAACATTGATCATGGGATAGTGGTGATCTCCCTTTATAGCAATAAGAAAGGGAGAATACTGTGACCCATGGACAAAAGCATACTGAAAAGAAAACCCAGTGTAGAGTTGGAAGAAAAACTTCTGGTAAGAAGTTAATTGTAGGCTGCAGCATACAGGAGCCTAGGGCTGCCGGTTATGATTATCCTGGTGAGAGCCTGGGACCTTCAGACCAGGATGAGATGTCCCTTGCTTGGGGACTTCTGGAGGATGGGCAGGAGGAGAATGAAACTTTCTTTTCTTAGGGAAAGAAGGTTTGGTAGGACAATTCCTACATCCTGGGGAAACAGAAGGCTTAGGACGGTTTCCAGAACTAGGAAAGTCAGTGGAGCACTGAGCAACCTGATGTAAAGCCTCGATATTGAAAAGATTTTCTCCAGTACACGGAGAATTACCCAGTGTATGTTGTGCCCATCTGCTCAGGTCTGAAGCCTGCAGCCAGGCAGTACGACGTGCTCCAATGGCAATAGCAAAGGACCTGCTAACAGACTCAAAAGAGTCTAGAGAAGCATGAGAAAGAAACCAAGAGATATTCCTGCTATGGTGAAGAAGCAAGGAATAGTCAGAGGCCTTAGGTTCTGACAAAAAAGGAGACAAAAGAGATAATTTCTCTGTGACCTCCCGAAGTGTTAGACTCATATAAAAGATATATGAAATAAATCTGGAAGCCAACATGGAAGCTTGGAAGGTTTGACGCCCAAAGGCATCAAGTGCTTTAGATGCACGACCTGGAGGAGAAGAATGCTTCTTTTTGCTCCTGACCTTCCTCATTGCCGATTCCACTACAATGGAATGATGCGGAAGTTGGTTCTTCTGAAACCCCGGAGAGGGGGGCACCTGATACAGAACATGCATGGCTGTAGAAGGTGCAGGAACCTTTAAAGGCGACTGCCAAATCCCCAGAAGGTGGTCCTGCAAAGAAGGATGTAAGGGAAGCATCATGGTTGCTTTTCCTGCAGGACCTTGGTTAAGAGTAGGGCCAGGAATAGGGATGGCAAGAAAGTCTGCCATGTCAAGGAGAAACTCCTGAAAAGAAGGAACTCCAAGAGGAACTATTCCTGGGTAGGCTGAGGTTGAATGATCAGCTTGAACACCAGGAGACCTACCGGACTGGTGCACCAAAGAGATCCTGCTAGATGGAGAATGATACCGACAGTTCCGATTCGAGGCAGTTAGTACTGCATCGTCGGTTCCCGGTATAGATTCCAAGCTAGGCATAGAAAGGATCGATGGTACCGATGGAGCTGCAGGAGTCGACATCGATACCGACACCAGCATCGGGGACGGCAATGCCCTCGGAGCCGGCAGCGGCGGCTGCCGGAGTGATACCGAGGCAACCAGAGAGCTTTGATGCCGACAGCTCTGATTCGAGGCAGTTAGCACTGCATCGTCAGTTCCCGGTATCGATTCCAAGCTAGGCATCGAAAGGATCGAAGGCACCGATGGAACTACAGGAGTCGACATTGGCACCGTACTGCGTAGCCGGAAGGGACAAGGATCGGTTCCTAAAACCGTCGGAACCAAGTCATCCAGACTGGATATCGATTCTAGACTGGGCATCGAACCGAGCGAGGTTATCGACGCCCGTCTAGAGGGCACCGACGTCGGTGGTGGTGTCGGCGATGCCGATCCCGGAAAGCTAATCGGAATTGCATCGATCGGCGCCGAAGGCGCCAAGGACATCAGACGACAACGCTTGGCGAAGAGAGGAACACTCGACACCGGCGCCGATGTCGGGGTATATGTACCGCCCGAAGCCGGTACCCCCTCCGAGCATGGCGTAGCAAGAGGAAAAACCATCTGGGGCGTATCGCTCGGCCCCGAGGCCCAGGATACCCAACGCCGAGCCCCGGTGGAGAGTGGAACACTCGACACCGAAGCCGATGCCGGGGCATCGGCGCCGCTCGAAGCCGGAACCAACCTCGCGGCTGGCTGGGGCAGAGGAAAGCCAGTCTGGGTCGTATCGATCGAAGGCACCGAGGACCCCATATGACGATCCCTAGTGACAACCGGAGCACTCGACACTGGCGTCGATGCCGGGGAATCGGCCCCGTCCGAAGCTGGCACTAACCCCGCTCGGGGCTGGGATGCAGGAAGGTCAGTCTGGGTCGAATCGATCGGTCCCGAAGGCACCGAGGACACCAGTTGACGATCCTTGGCGAAGAGTGAATCACTCGACGCCGGCGCCGATGCCGGGGAATCAGCACCGCTCAAAGCGGATACCACCCCCGAGCATGGCTCAGGTATGTTCTGTGAGGAACGAACCCCAGGAACAACCTGAAACCCCGTGAATGCTTTGGAGCCCGAAGACTCCCGCCGGGGTTTTATTGCCAAAGGGGTCTTGAGGGGAAGGCCGGAGCCGTCGTCATGCTGGGCATGAGAGACTTACCCCTCAAGAATTGGCTAGTCTTAACAGACTGTTTGGGGGTTACCTGATCCTGGGGAGAAGAATAAATCTATGTCCACACCTCAGGAGGAAAAACATCATCGAGGGATACCCGAAAAAGAGAGGGTCTTCTCCCAACCCCAAAGCCCGATGGACCGGGGGAAAAAGGGTCAGGACCCAGACAGGATATACACCAAGTGGTGGAGTCTAAAAAGAAGACTAAGTCTCCACAGTGGAGGCACTTCTTAGGGGAAGAAGGCTCCATGCTGGAAAGGCCTGGAAGGCCTCAGAAAGGACTTGAGGAGAAAAAGACCTCTATAAGTGGTAAAAGAAAACAAAAAAACAAGGCACCGGCAGTGCCGGTATCGGCGGGAAAACGGCCACGACCACAAGAAAACAAAAAATAAGGATTTAAGAGAAAAGGTTTCTGCGGTGACAGGAGGTACGTCCTGCCGGCTCCGCGGAAAAATGAAAACTGGGGAGAGGCAGTGGGAAAGGCGGGAAGTCACCACGCAGGCACGAGGGATGCTCCCAAAGGCTTTCTGATTGGATGCTGGGGAGCATTCCTGTGCAGGCTCCGTCGGCGCCGACGTACCCACATGTGAAGACTCATTCCTGCTTGTTCCTGGAGATCCTCTAGTACCAGCAGAATTGTGAGAATCTTCAGAATCGGAGGATTCAAAGTATTCTTGACCACGATGCAAAGCACGGTCCCAGTATCAATCGAAGTCGGTACTGAGCTGATCCGGTACCGATCTGTCCATTCCAGCCAAGGATGGTGTGGGAAGAATTTCCACCGAGGCCGGTACAGTCAGTACCAGTATGGTCGGTATCGGTATCTGCATCCGTGTAGGTACCGGCATCGGCATTGGCACTGGTGCCCGATGGACTAACAGTACCACAGCTGAAAGAAGAGCTGCGATACTGCGTTTGATAGCAAGGAACCTCTGGTCTATCGACGATGCCAATGCCTGGGTGTCGGTACCGGTAAAGGCGGCCGGAACCCCTGAGCATGTTACAGGCAGTTCTTGCGAGGTTGGGACCACGATAACATCCTGAAGCCCCATTGATGCTTTGGAAGCCAAGGCCTCCCGCCGGGGCTGTTTTGCAGGTGTGGTTCCCTCAAGGGCAATGCCAATGGCCTCTCAATGCTTAACAGGAGAGCTACCCTTTGAGGACCAGCTTTTATGTTTAGTTACCTGAGATCCATGGGAGGAAGAGGCCCTTGAAGATGTCGATGCAATGGATCTATCATACAAAAGTATTTCTCCCTCCAATCGTCTAAGACTGTGATGTTTTCTATGGTTGAAGACCCTTATCCTTACACTATTAAGGTTCCGCAACATTTTTTTCTTATTCTTTTTTTTATGATGCAATGGATCTGGCATCCGAAGAAAAGAGGGCACCGAGCTTTGCAGCCCGGTTCTGTCTTCCTCTTTTAGTCATCCCAATATAGAAGAGACATTCAGTTGGAGAATGTTCAGGCCCTAAACACTTAAGAAACCAATCATGGGTGTCGGTGACGGAAATCGTACCGCCACACTTAGTACATTTTTTAAAACCACTAGTTGGTTTTTCCATGTTTTAGGAATATGGGGGCCTAGTGCCCAAAATGGCATCTAGCACCAAAAAGAAAAGCTTCTGAAGAGGAACAGTTTAAAGTATAAGGTGTTTTTTCTTAAAAAGAAAAGAAAACTGGCGGTACTGGTAAGCGTCGTGCGGCAGGCAAACGCGACCACAAGAAAACAATTTTAAAGACAGAATTTTATGCAGTGACAGGGAATGGGTCCTGTCGGCACCGCGGAAAACGAGGAACTGAAGAGGGACAATTGGAAAGGCGGGAAGGCAGTGCGCATGTGCCGAGGGATGCTCCCAAAAGCGTTCCTTTTGGACGCTGGGGAGCGTTCCTGCGCAGGCTCCGTTGGTACCAACGATACCCATATAGAATCACTTGTAAATAACCTATGTAAATAGTTTGGACAGTTTTTTACATCTGTCATTATTTGTAAAAAGTTAGAAAGTTTCTCTGTTTCAATGTAATGTATATCTATTCCATGTAAAAAGTTTAAAAAGTTCTCTGTTCAATGTAAAGTATACAGAAGTATACATAATTTGTTAATTTGGAAGGGGCGGTATAGAAGAAAGAAGAAATAAGTAAATAAATAAAGACTACATTCCTGCTTGTTCCTGGAGATAGCGAATTAAACAATTAAGACATTCAACACCCCGCCACGCCCAACTCACTCACTCACACTGAACCCCATGAGCAGAGAGGTGCACAGGCAAGACTAAATTGGTGAGTTTTCAAGGGATGGGGAGGTAGTTCACAAGTTTTTCATAATTTTCTGGTGTTTTTTCAGTTTCACTGAGAAGCTTTGGTATATGTAAAATTAACTTAACGTATACGGATTAAAGAATTAAGCCATGCTAAGTTTATTAGTGCATTTTAAATCCATTTAGTGCACCTTAAAACCTTTAGTGTGCAGTAACGACCAAACGTGTCCTTGCAAGTACATACCTATCCATTAGTTTTATCAAATAACTACATTTGAGCTTCTGTTGAAAACTCAACAAATCACTTGTTTCACAAATATTCTGGGGCAAATGATTCCACAGAAGAAACAAAGCTCTCTATCATTCATCCAGACTAGTTCTTAATTTCCATTTGCTGACAAGGGATCACAAACCTTCCACTGTGACCTAATTACTGTAAAAGGAGTGAAGCAGATTGATCCCTCACGATATTCTTAGTCTCCAGCAGACTGTCAACATGTGCAAAGCTGGTGTTACTGGATACGTCTTTCAATCCCAGTGCAGTAGACTACAGGGTTGAGTTCCCTCTGGTCAAATGAGGGAAGAGCATGTTTTTTTTTCCCTTTCTGGAGAGCGCCTAACTCAGAACCCTTTGTGCCCCTCAAGCTCTAGGTCTCTGCAGGGGATAGGGGTTGCCATATGCTCTGATTCTACGGAGCCACACGCCACCTGGATCTTGGAGACCCCTTCATCCATGCATCTCTCCCTTTTCCTCTGCAAGGGAGGGGGGTAGGAAGAAGATTCTCAGAGGCAACCTGGATGGCAAGCTGTGAATAGAGCTTAAAAAGGATACAGAGTGAGGGGGAGGGACCGACCTTGGAAGCAGCCTGCAGCAGAACTCTCAACAGTGGTATGCCATGCTTATTTTTGTGATAAGGAAAGCTGTGGGAGATGAGTCGATATTGCAAGAGATGCAGGGTCCACCAGTGCAGATCAATACATAAGAACATAAGATATGCCATACTGGGTCAGACCAAGGTCCATCAAGCCCAGTATCCTGTTTCCAACAGTGGCCAATCTAGCTCATACGTACCTAGCAGTTTCCCCAAAAGACAAAGGTTCCACAATGCTTGTACTGGGTCAAGCACTGATATCCTGGGTACCTTCTTAATAATGGTTTCAGGACCTTTCCTCCAGCAACTTGTCCAAACCTTTTTTAAACCCAGCTACACTAACAGCCTTTACTACATCCTCCGGTAACAAATTCCAGAGTTTTTTTACACGTTGAGTGAAAAAATATTTTCTTTTATTAGTCTTAAATAGTTTACCCTGTAGCTTCATTGCATGTCCCCTAGCCTTTCTATATTCTGATAACGTAAACAATCGATCTATGTTTACCCATTCCATTAATCTATAGACTTCTATCATATCTCCCCTCAGCCGTCTCTTTTCCAGATTAAAGAGCCCTAACCTTTTTAGCCTTTCTTCATAGGAGCATCCTTCCAACCCCTTTACCATTTTGGTGGCTCTTCTCTGAAGCTTTTCTAATAACGCTATATCCTTTTTAAGATACGGCGACCAGAATTGCACACAATATTCAAGGTGCGGTCACACCATGGAACAATATAGAGGCATTATAATATCTTTTGTTTTATTTTCCATTCCTTTCCTTATGATACCTAGCATTCTATTTGCTCTCTTGGCTGCCGCTGCACACTGGGCCGAGGGTTTTAACATGTTATCCACAATGACGCCTAAATCTTTTTCCTGGGTGGGGGTTCCTAATGTGGAACCTTGCATCGTGTAACCATAGTTTGGGTTGTTCTTCCCTAGGTGCATAACTTTGCACTGGTCCACATTAAATTTCGTCTGCCATTTTGATGCCCAGTCTTCCAATTTATCAAGATCCTCTTGCAATTTTCCACAATCCTCTTGGGTTTTAACAACTTTAAATAGTTTTGTGTCATCTGCAAATTTGATAACCTCACTCGTTATTCCACTTTCCAGGTCATTTATGAATATGTCAAAAAGCAGCGGACCCAGCACAGATCCCTGGGGTACACCACTATTCACCTTTCTCCATTGGGAAAATTGGCCATTTAGCCCTACCCTCTTGCTTTCTATCTTTTAACCAGTTCCTGATCCACAGTAGTACACTGCCTCCTATCCCATGACTCTAGTTTTGCCAAAAGTCTCTGATGAGGGACCTTGTCAAAGGCTTTCTGAAAGTCCAGATACACTATATCAACCGACTCACCTTTGTCCATCTGTTTATTCACACCTTCAAAAAAACATAACAGATTAGTAAAGCACAGTTACTTACCTGTAACAGGTGATCTCTGGGAACAGCAGGAATTAGTCCTCACATATGGGTACGTCGGAACCGACGGAGCCGGCGCGGGAAAGCTCCCCAGCTTTTCAGATGAAAAGCTTTTGGGGCTTCCCACAGCGCATGCGTGCTGCCTTCCCGCCTTCCTTACCAGCTCTCTTCAGTTCGAGTTTATAGCTGAGACAATAGAGAGAGGAAAGGAAGGTAGATAGATAGAAGATACAACTCCTAGGGGAGGTGGGTGGGTTGTGAGAACTAATTCCTGCTGTTCCCAGAGATCACCTGTTACAGGTAAGTAACTGTGCTATCTCCAGGAACAAGCAGGAATAAGTCCTCACATATGGGGACTCCCTAGCTAAGATGCCTGGGAGATCCCCCTCCAAGGGTAAACCATCTTCGTATGGATCTCAGGTATCCATTCAGGGAAGGTGGGCAGGAGTTGCTTAAGTATGGAACAGGTGTTTGAGGACAGCCTGACCAAACAAGGCATCCCGGCGGGAGTCCTTGTCCAAACAGTAATGGGCTGTGAAGGTATGAACGGAGGCCCAAGTGGCTGCTCGACAGATCTGATTGATGGATACAGAGTGAAGATGAGCCATAGAAGTAGCCATGGCTCTCACATTGTGAGCTGTGACATGGCCTTCCAGAGAAATGGTAAGCAAAAGAAATACACTGAGCAATCCAATTGGAAAGTGTATGCTTGGAGACTGGAAGTCCCAAATGAGAAGGATCAAAAGCCACAAAAAGTTGGGAAGACCTTCGATGTGGCTCAGTCCTGTTGAGGTAAAAGGCGAGAGCTCTTTTACAATCAAGGGTATGAAGGTTCCTCTCTGCACTGGATGCATGAGGAGCCGGGAAAAAAAAGGTAGATATACCTCTTGATTAAGATGAAAAGGCGAGACCACTTTGGGCATAAAGTGGGGGTTCGTCCTAAGGACCACCTTATCATGATGAAACCTAGTATAAGGTGGATTAGCCACTAAAGCCTGCAGTTCACTGATGCGGCGAGCTGAAGTGACTGCAATAAGGAAAACTACCTTCCATGAAAGAAATTTCAAGGAGGTGGAGTCCAAAGGCTCAAAAGGTGGCTGCATAAGCTGACCTAGAACTAGGTTCAAATCCCATGCTACCGGCAGAGGTCGGATGGGAGGTTTAGTTAAGGTCAGGCCTCTCATGAACCTTGCAACAAGAGGATGAGAGGAGACAGGTTGTCCATTTATAGGTTTTAAGGATGCTGCAATAGCACTTAAATGGACTCGTACTGAATTCGTCTTGAGGCCTGCATTGGAAAGATGCAGGAGATAGTCTAGTAGAGAATTCAAAGGAAGTGCCAGAGGGTCAAGACCCTGTTGAGCACACCAAATGGAAAAACGTTTCCATTTGAAAGCATAGGAACGCCTGGTAGAGGGTTTCCTAGAGGCATGAAGGATATCTGTCACTGGTTGAGAAAGATTAAACTCATGAAGGCTTAAGCCTTCAGTAACCAAGCTCGGATATGTAGGGACTTGGGGTTTGGGTGCCACAAAGTCCCTTTCTCCTGAGACAGAAGGTCTGGCGCAGCTCCCAGGTCCAGGGAGGAGCCCTGGGAGAGCTGTAGAAGTAGAGGGAACCACACTTGGCGTGGCCAGCGTGGAGCTATGAGGATCGACCCGTGATCCCTCTGAAGTTTGAACAGAGTCTTGGGAATCAAAGGAATGGGTGGAAAAGCATACAGGAATTCCTGACCCCAATGAGCAATCGAAGTACCCATACCCCAACAGGGAACGGGGTTTTACTCCCCCCTATTTTCTTATTCCAAAGAAGACGGGGGGACACAGGCCTATACTAGACTTCAGAGAATTAAACAAATATTCGTTCCGAGGAAAGTTCAAAATGATCTCCCTCGGGACACTTATACCATACTTTAAAAGTCAGAACTGGCTATGTTCTCTAGATCTAAGAGATGAGTACACGCATATTCTCATCCACTCAGATCACAGGAAGTTCCTTCGATTCATGGTCCAAGGAGGACACTTCCAGTACAGAGTTCTTCCTTTTGGACTGGCCTCTGCTCCAAGAGTCTTCACAAAATGCAGGGCAGTGGTAGCAGAATTTGAGGACTCTGGGAATATTTGTCTTCCCTTACTTAGACGATTGGCTCATTCGAGCATCGACAGCTCCAGAGGCCAGCTTCGCTCTTTCTCGAGCAATGAGAATTCTTCAGTACTTGGGACTAGTCATAACCTCCCAAAATCTCATCTCACCCCCTCTCAATCTCTCGAGTTCATAGGGGCTCGTCTAGAGACACGGCAGTCAAAGGCTTTCCTGCCACAGCCATGCTGTCTACGAATAATATAACTGGTATCTCAAGCATCTATGAAAGTGTTCCTTCCTTCACGTCCCTCCAGTCTAGTCCCAGGAACTCTGGAGTTGTCAACCTCTTCCAGCAGCTTGGAGACTGATACACGTCATTCTTTGACACCGCTATAAGGACTCGGGCACCGGCTCCTCCCACTCCAGTTTTATCAGTCTCCAAGCAGCTGGAGGATGTGAGCCAGGGTTTCTGGCTCACTAGAGATTCAATTAAGGACTGTAGTTTTTTTTAGTGAGTTAATTTACTGGGGTTAAAATTTTGGTTTTCCCACATTAGGACAGTTAATATTTGGTTTTGGTTTGTTTCAGTGCCTTTTGGGGCGGTATTGCTTTAAATTTTTTCTTTTTGTGATGGGCCTCTCTTCCATCTTCCTCCCTCTTACCGCAGAGACGGGGCAGAAGGATTTTTTCAGACCGGGGGTGCACCCGGGGATGTCTCATTTAGTCTCACTGCCTTCTCCAGCGCAACGCAGAGGGTTTGCCTGCAAGCGCTGAGGAGATCGGACAGCCGGGAACAGCTCTGCCACAGTTCGCTGCTGTGCTAGGTTCCTGTGCGCGTTACAAGCCAGGACGGGGGCACGTTGTGGAGGTAATCACTGTGCAGCAGAAAGGTTCTCTGGCTCGTGGGCGGTAAGGTAAGCCCCGATTTAATTAAGCCCTGATTTAATTTTCAATTTTGAGGGTGTCCTCGGCATTGTAAGTGGGGACCGGAGGCCTGCATAGAGAGTGCATTGGGGGGAAACAAGCTCAGGTTTGAAGCGCAGGAAGCTTCATTTTGCTCAGTTTTTGGTGTGTTTCAGGTCAGGGGACCTCCTACCTTGTTCTGCTTTGATTGGTACTTTAGATTGAAAAAAAAAAAAATATATATATATATATATATATATATAAAAATATAAATAAACTTAAATAAACTTGACGGCTCGAAGTCGCCAGAGCAGGGGTCAGTCTCCCATGGTCAGGTGTGGGGCTTTGGGGGAAAGTTTGAGTTGAAAGGTTTTTAGGTCTGTTCAGTTCTGTCCAGTCTGAGTTAGGCATAGAGGGGGGGTCAGGATGCCACTGAAGACTTTATGCTTACTCTGTGGGGTAAAAAGGTCCTCGGTGTCAGAGGCAAGCATATGTACGAAATGTAGTCAGGTCCCCTCAGGAGAGCAGGCTTTGGAGGCGACAGAGGAGCGGGAGGCAGTGACGCAGAGGCCTCTGTCCCCGTTGTTAGGATCTGTAGAACCTATCCCGGGTCCTTCCTCGGCTCCGGATGGCCCGAGGGCTTCGGCACCTGGGGCTGGTGATTTGCTATCAATTTTTTCCCCAGATTTTGTAGCGCTTATTCACAGAGCTTTTGGTAGTGCTCCTAGGGAAACGTCTCCCTCGGCCTTGGCTCACAGGGCAGGGGAGTTAGGACAAAAGAGGCCAGGCTCCCCTCTGTCAGTGTCACCTTTCACCTTGGGGCCAAAGAGAGCCCGGGTGGAATCTGAGAGGAAGTGTCAGTCCGAGTTTTCCGAGGATGTGCACACAGAAGGTGAGGAGCAGGATACGCAGATGGATGAGGAGCTGGAAGACGGTGAGATTCCTGAACAGGAGGGTCAGGCTAGAGTGGTGCGGATTTTTTGGCGGGAAGAGTTGCCCGCCTTGATCTCAGAAAGGTGCTGAATGTGCCAGTGGTAGAGCCGATTGAGGAGGCTACCTTGGAGGATCCCCTCTTACAGGCCTTTAGGAAGACGCAGAGGGTGTTTCCCATGCATAGAGTTATTAAAGAGATGATACAAGGTGAGTGGGATATGCCTGAATCCACACTCAGAGGTTCTCGGGTGATGTCTCGGCTTTACCCGCTGGTGGAGCAGGATAAGGATTCTTTTTAACATCTTTGTTAGTGATATAGCGGAAGGGCTGTCGGGTAAGGTTTGCCTCTTTGCGGATGATACCAAAATCTGTAATAGAGTAGACACCCAGGAAGGTGTAGATAACATGAGGAGGGATCTAGCTAAGCTTGAAGAATGGTCTAGAATTTGGCAGCTGGGATTTAATGTTAAAAAATGTAAGGTCATGCATTTGGGCTGCAGCAATCCAAGGGAGCAATACAGTATAGGAGGTGAAGTACTTTTGTCCACTAAAGAAGAGCGGGACCTAGGCGTGGTTGTGTCTGATGATCTTAAAGTAGATAAACAGGTAGAAAAGGCGACGGCAAAAGCTAGAAGGATGCTTGGGTGCATACGGAGAGGAATGGCTAGCAGAAAAAAGGAGGTGATAATACCTCTGTATAAGTCTTTGGTGCGACCTCATTTGGAGTATGGTGTGCAATTCTGGAGACCGCACCTTCAAAAGGATGTGAACAGGATGGAGTCGGTGCAGAGGGTTGCTACTAAAATGATTAATGGGCTTCATTATAAAGCATATGAGGACAGACTTAAGGATCTTAATATGTACACCTTAGAGGAAAGGCGGGATAGAGGTGATATGATTGAGATGTTTAAATACCTCCATGGCATAAATGTTCAGGGAGAGAGCCTCTTTCAATTGAAAGCAAGTTCTGCTACGAGGGGACATGGGATGAGGGTGAAGGGAGATAGATTCAGGAGTGATGTGCGGAAATATTTCTTTACAGAAAGAGTAGTGGATCCGTGGAATAGTCTCCCAGTGGAGGTGGTAGAGATGAGGACAGTAACTGAATTCAAAAAAGCATGGGACCAACACAGAGGATCTCTAAAGGTAGAAAGTGGACTGTTGTAGTTGTTATGGAAGGACAGACTAGATGGGCCTTGTGGTCTTTTTCTGTCATCATGTTTCTATGTGACACTCAATGCAAAAGTCTGGAAAGCCCCCATCTCGCCGCTGGACTGCTGTCTGCATCTTAGTTTTAAGTCTGTGTTTAGATTAAGTTCTTTACTTACTAAGGGTTGCTATGGATATTTATACTAATAAAACTGTACCTAATATGTTTAATATACCTTGTTCACCTGAAGCTTAATTAATCTCAAGTCCTTAGTAACGAGCTTCACCTGAGAGCACCTCCTGTCATTTAACATGTGTAAGTACCTATAAAGCTACGATTATACTAGGGGTGGGTGGGTGTTGGGGAGGGAAATAACACTTATTAAAAGAGGGCTGCTACACAGTACCCTGTCTTGTGCTGCTGAGCTAAGCTATATTCTGATTTGATTTAAATTATAGCTCTTTGCTGCTGCTAGGCTCTGACTTATTATGAAATTTAAACTACAAGCTCTCTGCTGTGTTCTAAATTTAACCAGAAAGCTCTCTTCTGTTTTTTAAATTTAAACTTAAACTGCTGCTACTAGGCCCTGACTGATTTAACAAAAAATAGTGGGTTCACAGATTAATTAGCTTTAATACAAAGAATTCCTATCAGAAAATTCCCAGAAGCATATACTCACAATTGCAGATCTTTCTCCAGAAGTAACAGTCCCCTTTTCTAGTCCTTCAAGACTCCACCTGCAACAGGGAGCTGTTCAGCAGTAGTGAAAAGCACAGAACTCAGTGAGGGAAGAGTGGACAATGGCTGCTAGAGCAGCCCTAGTGCCTGAAATAGGTTTGCCAGCCAGCAGATAGAACCAGGGAGGAGCAGCAATCATTTTGGGTGATCCAAATGGAAGTGGTACTGGGGCATGAAGGTTCTCTTTGATCCTGAAATTTCTCTAGCATTCCGGACCCTGTTTAGGATGATGCAGTCAACCATACCTGTGGTGAGGGGGCAAGACCTGGAAACTTGGGGGCCAGTTTCTCCCTTAAGTTTTCTATGGTGATGTACTAGGAAGTTTGCTCACTGCAGCAAAAAGGAGGTAGGACCCCCTTCCTCCAGAGGGTTTTCTTCCCTCTGACAGAGGCTAGGGCCCAAAGAGACCAAGGTTGACCAAAAGAGTTATTGCTACCAAGGATTCGCTGGGGAGTCCGATATCCCCAATGGATTCCCTGAAAAGGTAGTTAAGTGAGCTAAGAGGATGACATGGAGAAAGATGAGCTGTCAGCCTCAGAATCTTGCAGCTGGTTTACCTTTCCCAAAGAGAATTTGGTGGCCCCAGTATTCAGGATGAAGGAGAAATTTGACCTTACCTGCTAATTTATTTTTGCCTGAAGTCCAACTAGACCAGTCCAGAACCCACGGGTTGTGGTTGCAAACCAGCAGATGGAGAAAGACTAGAGTTGTGAGCTACAGCCTAAAATAGGAACCATATAGTCACTTGCTTTCCAATATCTCTGCCACAAAGTAATAATGAATTATAATTATCCACAAACTAGGAATAAGAGGAAATCCAGCATCAGAATCCACTGAACTAAATATGAAAATGAACCCAGAGTCCAAGTACCCCATTAGCCTACCAACCAAAACAGGAAAACAGCACAGAATAAGCGCAGAACTCTGGATAGGCGTGGTTTGATTCAAGGAAAGAAAATTAACAGACAACAAATTTCTCTTCCTTTTCATCCACCAGACCAGTCCAGAATACATAGGATGTACAAAAGCACCCCTTATGCTGGGCAGTATGAATACTCCCCTGCTTTAAGCACCCCGGCTCCAAAAGCAGCATTCTTCCTTGCATATACATCCAGTCTATAATACTTGGAAAAGGAATGCAAAGACTGCCATGATGCTGCCCAACAAATCTGCTTAGAAGAGGAAGAATGAAATTCTGCCCAAGAGGTTGACATGCCCCAGGGTCAAATGAGCACAAAAGGAATGCAGTGGAACCAAATCTTTCAGAACACGAAGCGGACAAGATCACCTTCTTAATTCAGCACAATATGCTGGCTTTGGTGCTACCTCACCTTTTTTCGCTCTGCCATACAACACAAACAAGTGATCGGACTTTTGAAATTCAATGGTTACCTCCAGATAGAGGAGCGCTCTCAGAACATCTAAAAGCCACAAAAGTGAATATTCCTGACCATAGTTCCCCAGAAAAAAAGGAGGAAAGTTCCAGACTCTGATTAACATAGAAAGGTAAAATCACCTTTGGAGAACGGAAGGAGCTGTACGAATGGACACACCCATCTCCATAAGACAGAGAAAAGGTCCTCTACAGGAAAAGGCCTAAGGTTCAGAGACTTATCTCACCTAATAGTAACCAAAACCACCTTTAAAATAAGACCCTTAAAAGAAGCCTCTTCGGACAGGCAAGATGGCGGCATCGACAAACTCGCTGACACCGCTCCTGGATTCCTCCTGTCTTACCCTTTTCTTTAGTCATTTTCCTCCGTTTTTCGGCTGGTGAGAGCTCCCGATGCCACATGCGGGCAGCAAGAGAAAAGCTAAACCGACTTCTGTGTCGGCAGGAGAGAGTTCGGCTGTAGTGGGGTCAGCGATCAGCGGGCCCATGGATGCCTTTGTGACGCCCGCTGGGATGAGTGGGCTAATTCCGGGGCACCCGCTGTGCGCTACAGGGCGGAAGGACGGCCTCCCAGCGCAGAGGGGGTTGAGGTCTCTCTAAGCCCAGAATTCTGCCTACCGCCAGTTCAGCCGGAAGCAGAGGCCTTGCAAGGGTCGTCGAGTGCTGGCATGGAGTCATTGAGCCTGCCTCAGGGCCCGCAGTTGCAGCCGTCCGATCCCGGAGAAGGATATTCGGAGTTGGTCTCTCCAGCTGTATTATCCAGTGCTGTGGGAGGTCGGGAGGAGTTGCTTTCTGCTCTGCACAGTTCGGAGGAGCTGCCTGCATCTTCAATGGGTGAACAACTTCTGCATGGAGGGACTATCCCTGGACACAATTTGGTGAGACCAGATCCTGTTACTCCTGAAATCTTTTTGGGAAGCTTTTTCTTCTCTGTCGCTCACTATCACAACACAGCTTCAGTCTATAGTGCAGCAGTTTCAAGCATTTGGGCAGCAGTTACAGGTATATGAAGTGGGTCAGACTGAGCTTACTGCCAAAGTGGTCTCCTTTGAGGGCCAGCTGGGGCTGGTTCAGGTCTCCCAAGTCTTTGTTAAAGATTCTGCAGTTCTGCATAGGAGGATCAAATTTTTGGAAAATGCTGCAAGGAGCAAAATCTTAGAATATTGAATTTTCCTAAGGTTCCGTCGGTGTCTGCCTTGGAACTTTAAGAAGTTCTTAGTAACCACTCTTACGGTCTCGGCTGAAGCGGTTCCACCCATTTCTAAGACCTTCTATTTACCAACTGCTAAGACTGGTCCTGTGGGTGCAGAGGAGCATCACTTACAATCTTCGGACAGTTTAGATTTGTCTACATTTTTGGAGCGGTCCCCTTCTGATGTGGGGATGACCGCCACTTTGCTGGTCACCTTCGCCCTTGAGGCAGATCGGGATTGGCTATTGAAACTGTTCTTTCGCTCCCCATATAAAGTGTTCTTGGATTTCCACCTGCGAATATTTCCTGATGTATCTAGAACAACCCAAAAGAGACAGAGGCAGTTTCTTTTATACCGCCCTGGGGTGCTTCAGCTGGGAGGGTTGTTTTTTTCTCCGTTTCCCATGTAAATGCCTAGTGAAGTCAGCTGGGCATAGTTACCTTTTCTTTGAACCCTCTCAGCTGGCTAGTTTTATTTCCTCTAAATTACTCACTGTGCAGGGTCCCCCCCCCCCTCTCCCTTTAAGTAGCTCTCCTGTTAAAGAGGGCTAGTTCGGAATAGAGTATATACACTCCTCCTTTTCTGTTATTAGCTTATATTTGCATTATTAACTTATCCTATATTCTGTGACCTATCTTGCCTGTATATTGTGGACTTGTGGGCCCGAGTTAGGGTTGTATTGTTTTTCGGATGGATTTCCCTGCTATTTAAGTTAAAATGGCCCTTTTCGCCCTTTCTGAACAAGTTATTTTCTTGTATGTATTTGAAATTTGCATAAATAAAAATTTAAAAAAAAAAGCCTCTTCAGGGATGAAAAGTCTATGCAGTCAGCACCTGAAGAACTAAATTAAGATTCCACTCCAAGACCACAGACCTAAGAAGATGACACAAGTGGGCCACCCCTTTAGAAACTGATCATCAGATGGGACTCCCCCCAAGAAGGAGCCTTCCAAACAAACTTCAGAAACATGTCAGTGCTGCTACCTGGACCCTTAGAGATGCTAGGACCAGGCCCTTCTTTAGCCCTCTTTGAAGTAAGGATAAAATGTTAGAGACTGAGGTCCTGAAGGAAGAAAGGCTCCATTTTACCACACCAGACTTCAAACACAAGCCATATTTCAGCATAAGATAAGGAAGTTGACCTCTCCCACAATCTTTGCACCTCAGAGATGACCTTTCAAAGCCCAAATCATAAGACAAGAGAGGACAGGTTTTCCATTAGAATGGGACTCTGTGTGAGAAGGCTTCTCCAGTGGAAGCCTTAGGCTCTCTGATATGTGGGCAAACTAAATTTATATATCATGGACATCTTAGCCAGTCTGGTACCACAAGAATGACTTAGTCTAGGATACATAGTTATCCCTCTGCAACAGTCAACCCAAGAGAAGCCAGAAAAAACACAAAGAATCTCCACCAAGAGTCAAAGCTGAAACAGGGCATGTAGCCCTTCTGGCCTCTAATCCTTGTGCAGACTGAAGAAGCGAAATATCTATGCATTCTGCTGAGTCACCATTAGGTCCATCACCAAAGTACCCCATCAGCTGCAAATTAATCAAAAGGCTTGTGATAATGTCCAGTCCCCCAGATCAAAGGAGTGCTTGATCAAGTAGTCCATCTGTACATTCTCTATTCCTACAATGTGAGCCGCAGACAAGGTCAGAAGATGCCTCTCAGCACTGTGCATAAGGAGGGAGGTCTCAGACTAGGGCCACACTCTTTACCCTTCATTAGTGACTGACATGCCACAGAACAGATACTGACTGTTTGGGCCTTGATTAGAAGCTGGAAGGCCACAAGAGCCCTCCAAATCGCTCTGGTCTCTAGGATATTGATGGACTAGGTGGCTTCCATTACTAATCAGCACTTCTGAGCCATTTGCTCCAGCTGGGAGCTTTGAGCTCCTTCCCTTGCAACAGTTGGTGAGGGACAACTATCATGTCAGACTAGCTCTGGCCTTTGTCCTAGCCAGCCATACCTCAAGACTGTGGGAATGAACAGCCCAGTGAGTCAACAATAAGATCTGCAGTGGATGCATACAAGTCCGAGCCCAAAGGACCAAGTCCCTCATCACCACCATTGATACCAGGATCTACCTGTAGCCTGAGGCTCTCTGCACCCTACTTTTGACAAAGGCCCAAAATGTCATTTTGAATTTTCAGCATCCACTGCTGGGGAAGAAATACTTTCCCTTTGAGTGTTGAAACATGTTCCCAAATAGTTCAGCTTCTGATCTGCTCTTATGAGCCAATCGTCCAAGTTAAAAGTGAACCAGGGTCCTTTCTTTGCTAAGCACCAACACCATTACCATAATCTTCAAAGAAAAGCACTCTGAAATTAAAGTGGCAACCGAGGGACTTCCGGTGGCATGGTGGGCTAGGCAGGACGTCTCCTCCTTAGCTCCGGAGCCCGCTCCTCCCCCCCCCCCCCCCCCGGCCGTTAACTAACTTTTTAGCCTTGGTATTATCCCAGAGTGGGGGAGAGCAGTTATATTTTGGCTGGAACCCCTAACTCTGCAATCTGTGGGGAAGAGTATCTTCATGGCAACAAAGACTCCGAGGCGGGAGAAGCCCCGCAGCGGTGAAGCCAAAATGGTGGAAGGGGCTTCTGAAGTGCAAACGCCGATGGCCGCACCGACGATAGTGGCTGAGGTCTCCAAGACCGTGGTGGAGGCATTAGAAGATCGCCTTGGCGGTCTGGCATCGCAAATCACTGCGGTAGCAGCAGCGGTGTCTGATTTTACCAGCCGGGTTGAACAAGCGGAGCACCGCATCGGATCCCTGGAGGACGCATGTGTGCAGGACGAGGCCCGGATCAAAAAGCTAGAAGAGGCTCTGAAAAAGCACGAGGAGAAGCTAGACGATCTTGAAAATCGCAGCCGTCGGAATTTGCGCTTCATTGGAATAGAGGAATCTTGTGAAAGACAAAGACCTTATGCAATATCTGGAGCGTTGGCTGCCGGCTAACTTACCTTTAGCGGCAGAGATGGGTGCCATAGTACTGGAGTGTGTGCACCGCTTGGGGTCATATCGCTCCGGCGACGGTAGGCCCAGGGCGGTGATCGCGCGCTTCCTGAATGCTGCCCAGAAGGAGGGTGTCTTGCGTGCCTCGCGGCAGCAGAGGCGCTTGGAGAGTGCAGCTTGCAAGGTCCTGATCTTTCAGGACTATTCTGCTGGGGTCTCGCTGCGTCGTCGAGCCTTTAAAGAGGTATGTGGTCGACTGGTTGAGCGGGGCCTGCGTTTCACGATGGCGTACCCAGCGACCCTGCGCGTGGAATGTGCTGATGGCCGACGGACCTTCTTGACGCCCGAGGCGGCGATGGATTTTTGCAATGGTCTCAGCTGACTGCGGTGCCCTCACTGAGCTGCGTTGACTTTGACTCGGACCCTGTATGCTGTCAAGCTTGACTTGATCTCTGTGGACCTTTGAGTACAGCCCGGTTTATCTCTATTGGAGGTGACTGTGCCATTGGTGGAGGCCGGACTCTGGGCGAAGTTTTTTTTTTTTTTTTTACTTATTTTTTATTTATTTTATATTTTAATCTTCTATTTCACTTTTTTCCCTCCCTTCTTTTCCCCTATTTAGGGGCTGATGTTATGTTGCAATACCTCCCCCTTTTATTATTTTCTCTGCCTGCTTTATTTTGTATTGCATATTTCAGACATGGTATATTTTGACTGCCTTTTTTCCCTTTCTTTTGGCTCTGTTTGACTCAGATTTATTGTGCAAAGTTAGTCCCTTGGTGCCTTTTGGGGAATTCCTTTGGTTGTCCTTGGGGCTGACTGGCTGGGTTGTACTGTAAGTAGTGCTTGGCGTAGGGTTGGGGGGCAGGGGTATTGGCAGCAGCCTTTGCGGTAATGGGGCTAGGGACCTGGTTGCTGGGTGTGCTCCCTCGGGCCTGGGAGGGGTGGGCAGTTGATCGCCCTCTTCGACCCTGTTTCAGGCTGGGCGAGCTCACTCCTTTCTCTCTATGGGCTTATTGCTGTTGCGGTGGTGGGCTCCCCAGGGATTTAGGTGCATCTGTGTGGTCGCCCCCCTTTTGGCAGGCTCAAATCTGCTTAGCCTTGTAATGTCGGTAGCTCCTGTCTGGCGGGGGGGTGGATACCCGGTGAGTAGCCCATATATAACACCGCTTGGGCCTGTTTTTCTCTCGCTATAATCTGCACTTGCTGTCGCATTGGGGCCCCGGGTTAGGATGTTATTGAGGCATGATACCTGGGGGCTGTTTATCTGTCTGTCAGGTGCTGTTATGGGTAGCAGGGAGTGGGGATTTGGCTCGTGGGAGAGCCCTGTTCGGGTTACGGGGATCTGGCTGTGTTCTTTGCCATCTTGGGGGGGGGGTTCTGAATGCTACGGGAGTCATGGAGGGGCCAGCGTAAGGAGCAGGCTGGTAATTGGAGTAGGATTGGGGTGTTGGGGAGGTGGGATGGTGAGGGTTCTGTTGGTAACGGGGGGGATAAGGTTAATGGTAGTTGGGCAGGGAGAGGGGACAGGGGTAGGGCTAGGATGGGGAGGGAAGATGGGGTGTGTGTCTGGTCTATTGGGTGTGATAGAGAGATTGGATGGTTGCCTGATCGTATGTGTGTGGATATGGAGGTCTTGGGATATCCTGTCGAAGTGGTGGGGGGGGGCCCCTAGGCTGGGGGGGGTCTCCGCCAGATGGAGTACTGGCGTTGTATCAATTGGTGGTTTTTCACTGGCATGAGTGATGAGCGTAGGCATTAAGATTGCATCGTGGAACGTCTGTGGCCTTTAAGCGATATAAAGTGCTTCAACAACTGCGACGCAAGCAGATTGGGGTTATTATGCTGCAGGAGACCCACCAGTCCGCTGCTGAGCACGACAAGTTATGCAAAGGACATGTAACTAAGGTTTATGGGTCCCCGGCGATAGGGAGGAAGCGGGGTGTGGCCATCTTAATCACTAGGTCGGTGAGCTGGGTAGAAGAGAGAGTGGACATTGATTTGGAAGGTCGGTTTGTTTGTGTGAGGGAGTTGCTGGCGGGTATGAAGGTGGCTCTCTGCTCGATTTATGCGCCGAATGTGTATGAGGCCCGCTTTTTTCAGGCTCTTACCCGGCTTTTAGCGGATACCACTGGGTATCAGGTGAGTCTAGGTGGTGACTTTAATGAAGTGTTGGATGCGAATATGGACAGGTCTGGGCTGGCCGGGGGTCGGACTCAGAGGACCCGACGGCGTTTGTGGGGCATGTGTGAGGGGCACAAGCTTTTGGATATTTGGCGGGTCTTACACACGGGGGACCAGGAATACACGCATATGTCTAGGGCGCATGGCTCCTGGTCCCGACTTGATTATTTTTTGATCTCTGATTCTTTATTTAGTTGGGTCCAGCGCGCGGAGGTGGGTCCCTCTGTTCTTTCGGATCACGCGAAATGTAATCTTGGTCGGACTAGGCTCTGGAGATACCCGCTGGAATTTAGTGGAGATGTGCAGTTTGAACGGCATCTCCGGGATCGTTGGGCAGAATACGCGGCCCTCAACGATCAGTCGGGGATATCTCCTGCCCTCTTTTGGGAAGCCGGGAAGGCCGTTTTGAGAGGTGACATTATCAGCTACTCTAGTCTGCGGCGCAAGCAGTTGAATCAGCGGATTCTTCATTTAGAAAAAGAATTGGGGAAGGCGCGGAGGGGGTGGCTGGTTGCCGGACGGCAGCGCATCAATGTGCGCTGCGGGAGCTTCAGACGGAGTTGGAGATGCTTCTGCATCGGCGGGCGCAAAAATCAATGTTGTATTATCGCTATAAGTTATATCAGCATGGGAACAAGGCGGGTAGATTGATGTCCTCTTTGGTGCGGCCTGCAGGGGGGCCACGTACTATCGGGGCTATTCGGCATCCGGATGGGACCCTTAGGCAGGGAGCCACGGATATTGAGGCAGTGTTTCTGGATTTTTTTCGACAGCTTTATGCGGGCGAAGGGGCTCCGGAGGTAGAGGGTCGTGCTTTTCTCCAGAGATGTCTTTTGCCGCAGCTTAGTAACGAGGGCCTACAGGCTCTTAACCAGCCTCTGTCGGGGCGCGAGGTGCAGGAGGTGATTAAGACCTTGAAGACTGGCAGGGCCCCTGGGGTGGATGGGTATCGGGGCGAATTTTTTAAAGCCATGGGCGATGTCATCGTGGAACCCCTGGTAGGGTATTTTGAGGACTTGGTTAAGGGGGGGAGGTTCCCCTTTGAGGCTAATAAAGCATTGGTTACCATACTGCCGAAACCTGGCAGGGACCCGCTTTTGCCTAGCTCGTATCGACCTATCTCGCTCCTCAACGTGGACATCAAGATTTTGGCTAAAATCATGGCGGATCGGTTGGTGCGGTTTTTACCGGAATTGATACACCGGGACCAAGTGGGGTTTGTGCGGGGCCGGTATGCCGCCTCCAATGTGCAGCGGATTTTGCTTTCGATGTGCTCGCGGCAGTCGGCGGACCTTGGCTCTCTCCTTATTAGCTTTGATGCTGAAAAAGCGTTCGATCGAGTCAACTGGGGATTATGTATCAGGTCCTCGGGGCGATGGGATTCTCCGGCTTCTTTGTAGACGTGGTTCGCTTATTGTATGCTGACCCGAAGGGTGCTCTTATGGTGAATGGGCACATGTCCACAGATTTCTGTATTCAGAAGGGGACTCGGCAGGGGTGTCCATTGTCCCCGCTTTTATTCGTTTTGACGTTGGAACCCCTATTGATCTGGATCAGACACGCCACGGAATTTCGGGGCGTTTCTGTTGGAGGGGAGGAGGTTCGAGTCGCGGCTTTTGCCGACGATCTGCTTGTTCATTTAGCTGATCCTAGGGAAGGGTTGCCCCACTTGTTACAACTTATTAGAGAGTATGGTGTGCCCTCGGGCCTACGGCTTAATCTAGACAAATCTGAGGCAATGAGGATGGGTCTGGCGGCATCGCAGGTTTGGCCAGGGGAATTTCCTCTGAAATGGGCGGTGGGGCATTTCAAATATTTGGGCATTCACTTACCGGCGCGGCTGAGCGATCTCTACCACCTCAATGTTTCTAAACTGGTAGCGACTGTGTCGCTTACAGTAGAGAAATGGCGGGACTTGCCGCTCTCCCTGGGCGGTCGAGTAGCCTTATATAAGATGGCCATTTTTCCTAAGATCCTATACATGCTTCAGCTTCTTCCGTTGTTCATTAAGCGCTCCGATCTTCAGAAACTGAACGCTCTCCTTAACCGCTTTCTTTGGAGGGGGCGGAGGCCCCGGGTGAGACTGGCGGTCTTGCAGCAACCTAGAGCGTCAGGTGGTCTAGGGCTTCCAGACTTGCGGAAATACAATATAGCTTGCCTCCTGCGCTTTGCGCAAGATTGGCTTTGGGATCTGGAGGATTATTCGCCTCTGGGGCTGCTTCGGGAGGCGGTCCGTCCTTTCCATCTGCGGTATCTTCTTCACGCTCCGGGAACTCGGGGGTTACCTCTAGACCTCCGGGGATCTGTATTGGTGCCGGTGGGGCAAGCCTGGAGGTCTTTTTGTGCTGGGCGTCGGTTGTTGGTGCGTTACTCTCCCTATCTTCCAATTAGAGGTAATGCGGATTTTTTACCAGGTATGGAGGGGCCTCCGTTCGCCCGCTGGGCGCAACTGGGACTAGAAAATTTGGAGCAGGTAGTGACGGCGGATGGGGCGGCAGAGTGTTTTTCCTTGCTATGTCGGCAGTATCCCCTAGTGCTGTGGGATGTCTTCCCGTATATGCAGCTTCGTAGCTATATTTGTGGTATCCCCAGTGAGGCTCTAAGAGGGGAGGTTAGTTCTGACTTGGAGCTGGCACTCCGGGGGGGGGGGGGGGGGAGACCAGAGGGTGAAGGTTTCGGGCCTGCATAAAATGCTTTGGGAGTTCGTGCAGCCGATTACGCTGGAAGACTTAGCGAGCGCATGGATTTTAGACTTAGGCGAGGAGGTAACGGCGGATGCGATCTTACGAGCCTTGGCAGGACCTCCTGAGTTGAGTGTGATGGTGCTTCACCGAGATGCTCAGTTTAAAATATTGCGCCGTCTGCATTTTGCGCCTCATCGGGCGTGGAGAGCGGGCATTGCTGCGACTCATGGCTGTCCTCGATGCGGGGAGCCCCGGGCAACACTGAGGCATATGTTTTGGACATGCTCGAAGGTCCAGGACTTTTGAGGGAAGGTAGTGGCCCACTTGGTTGTTTGTGTGCATCAACCCCTCTCCTTGAGTGCTGGTAATGTGGTGCTGGATGTCTGGGATGATGCGTGGAGGGAGGAGTTGGGGCCCGGTGTGCTGCGCTGGCTGCGCTTGGTGCTGCTGATTGCCCGTTTGACAGTACTACAGCAGTGGCTGGCTGCGAAAGGGCCTACGTATGGCATGTGGAGGGTTAAGCTGCATGGATTGTTACTTATGGACAGGATACATGCCAGTGGCCATCCACGGCGCTGGCAGCGTTTTTTGGAGGGCTGGGGACCACATCTTTCTCTTGCCTCTTCGGGTGCGTAGTAGGGTCCTGGGTGGGCCCTGATGGTTACCTTTGGATAGCTCGGCCATTCCTCTCTTCTGTGTACATCTGGTTGGGTGGTTGAAAGGAATGACTGGACCTAGGGAGGGGGGGTAGGGTGGGTGGTTAGGGGTAGGCCTAGGGAGGGCAGCACTGTAGGGGTCTGGTTGGGGGGTGTCACCTGGGCTTAGTTCTGGCTGCGGATGGGCGTGGGAGAAGAGCTCACCCTGGGCCTGTCCAGTTTGAGATGGACGTGTTTGCTCTGTGCTGGGGGTGACGGGATGAAGGGGGATATGTTTGGGGAAATAGTGCTATCTCGATGGTATTTGTTTGTTCTGTATGGGCGTGCGGAGTCTTGGACTGTAGGGGGGGGGGGGTTGGTGGGTTGGGCTTGGCCTTACCTCCCCGGGAGCGCCACTTTGCCGGGCGAACAAGGGATGTGGGGTCCCCTTGGCACTAAGGCATCGTTAATGCGTAATGTTGTTTGTTGTGACATGTGTGGTTACGATGGGGTCATGGGGAATATCTTTCCCCACTCTTCTCTGTTGGTTTGTTCTGCCTATATCTTTATCTTTATTGTATTTTCTTTATCTTTATTGTATTTTCTTTATGCAACTGGACGCCTGTATTATGGTTTATTGTTTGGAGTTGCCTGTGAAACTTTGAATAAAATAGATTTGAACATAAAGTGGCAACCGAGAATGTAAAATCTTAATCATCTGTAAAGGAGTTTCCAAATGGGAATATACAGATAAGCCTGCTTAAGATTTATCATGATGAGAAATTCCCCTCTGCGGACCACCAAGATTACCAACCACAAAAGTCTCCATACAAATGTGAGATAATAAGCCAAATTCATCTCCTTCTAATCCAGAACGGGAGAAAAAGAGGACGCCCTCCTCTGGGATAGCAAAATAAATGGAGTGCCAACATGTACCCTCTCGGGGGGGGGGGGGGGGGGGGGGGGGGGGGGGGGGCGGGGAGACAGGAAATACTGCCCTCAGAAACAACAGCGTCATTAAAGTGGACTTGATATCACCCTATTGGCCGGAGATTACATGCTAATTTTCTTTCCTCAAATCCAACCAGACCAGTCAGAACACATGGATTATGCCTGCTAATCAGCAAATGCTTAAGAGCTGTGTGCTCTGTCCTATAAAGGGCCCCATGCAGTAACTTGCTATTCCGTATTTCTGCATCAAAGCAAAACGTTTCTGTAATGCTTTCTTCAAAATTCCCACCGCAGGAGAGTAGCAACAAACCTGCATGAAGCAAACATACCCGAGAGAAATCAGATGTCCAAAGATTTGAACAGAAAAGATAATCTAGATAATTTCTCCCTCCTTTTCATCCACCAGAAGAGTCTAGAATACATGGAATGTAGCAAAACACCCTACACCATGGGTCCAAAAGCCACAGACTCTTTGGCCTGGACCTTGAGCAAATAGTGCTTAGAAAATGAATGCAAAGACCACATTGCAGCTCTGCAGATCTCTACCAGAGAAAGTGCCTGCAGTTATGCCCATGAGGCATAACATCCCACTAGTTGAAAAGGTCTGGAGATCAGAGGTATAGGACTCTTGGGGATACAGACAGATACAATAGTCTCCTCAATCCATCAGGGGATGATAGAATTAGTAGTTGCTTCACCCTATGAAAAGAGAACAATTCCACCTGTAGATTAACAAAGGCCTTGACAAACGTTTCTTGGAATTTAGGAGCCAGCCACTGAGACCTGTCACAATATCCCCAATCCCCAAAAAAAGTATATTGCAGCTCCTTTAAAGGCCCCAATTTACTGTTTTCCACATTTTCTATGGGAAAAGAAAGCTTAAAAAAATTGGGCCCTTAATGTATTATATACATAGTACCTCCTGATGCAGCTGTTACTGTACTTACAAGGCTCTGCCAATAAATATGGAAGACAGCATCATGGCCAACTGACTGGAAAAGATCTGTGTTTATACCAATACTAAAGAAAGGTGATCCAACTGACTGTGGAAATTATCGCACAATCGCTCTGATCCCACATTCCAGCAAGATTCTACTGAAGATTATTCAAAAAAGAGACTACAATCATATCTGGAACAAGAACTACCTGAAGTGCAAGCAGGGTTCAGAAAAGGGCGAGGAACGAGAGACATCATTGCAGATGTGAGATGGATCCTTGAAAAGACTAAAGAATACCACAAGGATATCTATTTGTGCTTTATCGACTATAGCAAAGCTTTTGACTGTGTAAACCATGAGAAACTCTGGGCCACATTAAGAAGCATGGGTATACCAGAACACCTGATCGTTCTCTTGCACAATCTGTACATTGATCAAGAAGCAACAGTTCGAACAGAACAAGGAGAAACAGAATGGTTTAAAATAAGCAAAGGTGTAAGACAAGGCTGCATACTTTCCCCCTACCTGTTTACTTTATATGCAGAACAAATCATCAGAGAAGCAGGATTGTATGAAGACAACAGAGGTGTGAAGATTGGTGGAAGACTCATCAACAACCTTCGCTATGCTGATGATACCACATTACTGGCGGAAAGCGAAGATGATCTGAAACATTTGCTTCTCACAATCAAAGAACATAGTCTCAAAATGGGCCTGCACCTTAATGTAAAGAAGACAAAGATCATGACAACTGGCATAATCAACAGGTTCATCGTCGAAGGAGAAGAAATTGAAATTGTGAATAACTTTAACCTACTTGAATCAACTATCAATAAAGAAGCAGCAAGCAGTCAAGAAATCAGACGCATTGCTCTTGGCAGAATGGCTATGAAAGACCTAGATAAGATTCTCAAGAGCAGAGATGTCTCTCTCCATACAAAGATTCGACTTGTTCAAGCCATGGTATTTTCAACAACATCATATGGATGTGAAAGCTGGACAGTGAAAAAGATAGACAGGAAGAAAATTGATGCCTTTGAATTATGGTGCTAGTGGCAAATACTGTGTATACCATGGACTGCCCGAAGAACAAACCAGTCTGTACTAGAGGAGATCAAACCTAAGCTTTCTTTAGAAGCTCAGATGACAAGACTTCGACTTTCATACTTTGGACACATCATGCGGAGAGAGAGAGATCATTAGAGAAAGACATCATGCTTGGCAAGATAGAAGGTCAACGCAAAAGAGGAAGGCCAGCAATGAGATGGATCGATACAATAACAGCAGCTACGGGTACCAGTCTGTCAACAATGAGCCACCTGACTGAAGACCGAACACAATTTAGGATAGCTATCCAGAGGGTTGCCATGAGTCGACTCCGACTCGACGGCACTTAACAACAACAATGTACTATTACACAGCGCCAACAAAAGACAGTAATCCCTCTCCTCCCCCCCTCCCACCATCAATGAGTACATTGTCAGCAGAATATTGGTGACCCTTTATAGATGCAGCAGAGGCAACTTCCTTTTTTTTTGTTTCACATATCGTATAACAAGTGAAGCAAAAAAAAAATCTCTCCTTGCTCCACATCTCCCAACCAACGTGTTTTTCTCTTTCATTGCCCCCCACCAGCCATCATGCAATGTGTCTTACTATTCTGCCGCATTGTTCACTGCTTCACCATGATTGGCTTTATATGAAGCTTGAGACACATGGTGGAAGAAGTTTGCTCAACACTTTCAAGTCTTGTGAGATCAACAAACATCCTCCACCACATGGCTCAAGCTACATGCAGAGCAGTTCACAGTAAAGCAGCAAAAATGGCAGAATGTAAGACATTGGGTGATGGTTAGGGTAGGGGAGAAAAGACACACATATACACACCACTGGTTAATGGATGGGGGCTACGATAGCAGGCCAAGATCTCTACCTGAACTCTCAAGAGAAAAGGCCTAATCCTTCTTTAGCCCCTCCTGCAGGAACAAAATAAGGGCAACACAAGACCAGAAGGAAGAGATTCCATGCTCTGAGCACCAAGCCTCTCCTAACCGTAGTATAGACTAAAGAAGTAGACCTCTTAAGCTTGTGAGAAAGTCATAATGATCTTTTCTGCGTAACCTTAGCATCTTAGACTTAACCTCTCAAGATCCAGGTGGGCCATGCACAAGAAATGGATCCTGCCACAAAAGACCATTCCTCCGAAGAAGCCTTAGGCTGTCCTCTATCTGGGGACACACCAGATCTGTATACCATGGATGCTGAAGCTAGCCTGGCACCACTAGAATGCTATGTGGGGATATCACAATTTCTCACCTGTTAACAGGTGTTCTCCAGGTACAGCAGGAATCAGTCCTCACATATGGGTGACATCGGCGCCGACACAGCCCACATGGAGCATTTCCCCAGCTTTCAAAGAAAGCCTCTGGGACATGCTACAACGCATGCACGATCCCCTTCCCGCCCAAGGGTGCCATCTTGCTCAGTCAGATGACATAGCTAGGACGGTAGTAAAAAACAAACAAGGTCGGGAGGCAATTCCAAGGGGGAGGAGGGAAGGTTGTGAAAACCGATTCTTGCTGTCCCTGGAGAACACCTATTACAGGTGAGTAAATACGCTTTCTCTAGGAAGAAGAAGTAGTCAGTAATCACATATGGGACTCCCTAGCTCCAGGTTGCCGAGTCCCAACAGCGAAAACATAGGGTAGCCGTGAGCTGCAAAAGAACACGTCCCCACTGAGGGACTCTGCAGAAACTTAGCACCCAGCGACACTATCACTCCAGTAGCCTGAAAAAAGGTTGGAAGGCAGGAGTTGCCTATACCCCAAGAATATTATGGAGTACGCCTGGCCAAATGCACTGTCCCCACAGGACTCACTCTCCAGGCAGTAATGAGCTGTGAGCATATGAACTGAAGACCATGTGGCAACCTTACAGATCTCCATTACTGGCACTGAGCAGAGGTTGGCCACCAATGTGGCCAACGGCCTCATGCGGTGCGCTGTGATCCAGTGCTCAAGGGAGAGGCCAGCTCACTCTTAAGCGAGGCTGATACAATCCGCCACCCAAGTGGACAGATTTTGATTGGTCACAGGGAGCCCCAAGTCTGCTGGGGTCATAAGACACAAAAAGCTGAGGAGCTTTGCAATGGGCAGAGTCTGCTATAAGGAGGAGGACAGGGCTTGTTTACAATCTGGAGTATGAAGAACTAGTTTCTCCCAGCCGATGTCAGGCCGCGGGATAAAAGTGGAGAGGACCACTTCTTGGTTGAGGTGTAAAGGAGATACCACCTTCGGGAGAAATTTGGAATGCATGCGGAGCACTACCATGATCTTGTAGAACCTTGTATATGGTGGACCCGCCACCAGGGCCTGGAGTTTACTCACTCTTTGAGCGGACGTGAGAGCCACCAAGAAGGCCATGTTCCAAAAAAGATACCGTAGGTGGCAAGTGGCTCGAATGGCGGTCTGGTGAGCTGTGAGAGCACAACATTGAGATCCCACTCTGCCGCAAGGGGCAGAGAAGGGGCTGGTCTGAGAGAGGTTTTCCCTTGACAGGGTGGTGGTGAGCGGCTATCGCACTCAGATGTACCCTCACAGAATTAGATTTCAGCCCGGTGAGTGATAGCTGCAGTACATACTGGAGTATTAGTTGAACATGGCAGAAGAAGGGGTTCTTCTCCCTTTCTGAACACGAGATGAAGGACTTTCTCCGCTTAAAGGCGTACGCCTATCTGGTGGAGAGTTTTCCAGAGGTCAGTAGTATTTCTTCTACTCTCTGAAGGTTGAAAGGGGCCAATGTTACCCTTTCAGCAGCCATGCTGTTAGCGTTAGCGACGTCAGATTGGGATGCAGGAGTGAGCCCTCCTCCTTGGACAGGAGGTCCAGGGCTCGGCCCAGCAGGACTGGGAGTGCCACCGACATGGAAAACAACAAAGGGAACCAAGGTTGCCCGGGCCACCTGGGGGCAATCAGAATAACTGATGCCCTCTTGCTCTGGACTTTGAAGAGCATCTTAGAGACGGGGGGGAGGGGGCAGTGGAAATGCATAGAGTAGGTCCTCTGACAACAAGATCAGGAAGGCATCTTCTGCCTCTCTCTCCAGGTGCGGTTGGCGCGAGTAGAAGCAGGGCAGCTGCGTATTGTCTGGGGAGGTGAATAGGTCCATCACAGGCCTGACCCAGAGGTGGAAGAGTCGCTTTGTCACCCTGGGGTTCCAGAAGCACTCGTGTAGCCGAAGGACTCTGCTGAGCCTGTCCGCTAAGCAGTTGTCCTGGCCTGGGAAGTACACTGCTCGCAAGAGCATGCTGTTGCATGCCGTGAAGACGAGGAGGACCACTGCCACATGGCAGAGGGAGTACAAACCCATACCCCCCCCGCTTCTTAATATAAAACATGGTGGCCTGGTTGTCAGTCTGGATAAGTATGTGCCAGTGTCGCAGGCAGTGGCGGAATGCTCATAAGGCCAGGAGAATGATCTGAAAGAGTGACTCCTCTTGAAACCAGCTGCCCTGTGTGCGACGGTCCCCACAATGTGCCCCCCCCCCCCCCCCCACCCAGAAGGGAAGTGTCTGTGGTCAGGGTCCTTTGAGGCGTGGGTGACAGGAAGCGCATTCCTGCCTGGAGGTGGTGCAAACTTGCTCCAGTTGAGGAACTCTGACAGTTGGCAAGTAACACTGAGTTAGTTTTAAGTCCTGCATTGGATAAATGAAGGAGATATTCCAGTAATGATTCCAGAGGTATCGCAAGGGGGTTAAGACCCTTCTGCGAGCACCATATGGTAAACCTTTTCCACTTGAAAGCATAAGAGCGTCTTGTGGAAAGTATTCTAAAAGCATAAAGGATATCCTTTACTTGCTGAGGAAGGTTAAGATCCTGAAGAACTAGGCCTTCAGCAACCAAACCCTGAGATTCAGAGACTGGGGATTGGGATGCCATAACATTCCGTCCTCCTGAGATAGGAGATCTGGAGCAGAGCCTAACTCCAGAGCTTGAGAGAGATGTAGAAGCAGAGGGTACCACACTTGCCGTGGCCAATGTGGAGCTATGAGAATCATACGGCCTCTGTCTCTCTGAAGCTTGAATAGGGTTTTGGGAATCAGGGGAATGGGTGGAAAGGCATAAAGGAAGTCTTGACCCCAATGAAGGAGGAAAGCATCCTTGGTCTGAGCCCTGAGCCAGAATTCTGGAACAGAACCGGGGAAGTTTAGCATTCAATGGACTTGCAAAGAGGTTTATGTCCGGGGTTCCCCAAATTAAAAAATATTTGCCACCTGGTCTGCATGTAGAGACCATTCGTGCAGAAGCAGAACTCGACTGAGTCTGTCTGCCCAAGAGTTTTGGATACCTGGAAGATACACAGCCAGGAGATGAATCTGATGCTCTCTGGCGAGGGCCCAGTCGCAAAGCTTCATTGCAAAGCGACAGAGAGCCTGTTCCTCCCTGCTTGTTCACATAGAACATGGCTACTTCATTGTCCGTGTGAATGAGGACTGTCTTGTAGCTGAGCAGAGTGTGGAACACCCGAAGAGCAAGAAAAATTGCTCTGAGCTCTAGAAGATTGATGTGTAACTGAGTCTCCTGTGGAGTCCAGGTGCCTTGGGTGGAGAGGTTTTGCAGATGAGCTCCCCAACCCATTGGTGAAGCATCTGTTCTGAGAGTTGCTTGGGGTGAAGGTTGTTGAAATGGGGACACCAGCAACAGGTTTTGAGTGGACTGCCACCATTGGAGGGACAAAATAAGGTGATTTGTGTTTGCTATTTTGTCTGACTGGCACCCTGATGCCTGGGTCCATTGAGTGGATAAAGTCCACTGGGCTGCTCTCATATGGAGGCGAGCATAAGGGACCACATGCACGGTGGATGCCACATGGCCTAGTAGTTGTAACATCTCTCGAGCAGTGAGATGAGACTTTAGCACTGCTTGAGAAGCTAACAGCACCATGCAAAGGCAATGGGTCTGGGGGAGATAGGCCCTTGCTTTCCTGATATCCAAAAAAGCTCCTATGAACTCTAGAGATTGAATGGGAGTTAGGCTGGATTTTGGGATGTTTATGACCAGACCCAAATACTGCAGGATACACATTGTGCAGGATAGAGAAATCCTGGCCTCTGACTCTGATGAGGCTCGAATGAGCCAGTCGTCTAAGTAGGGGAAGATGAATATTCCCAGAGTGCGAAGAAATGCTGCTACACAGCCATGCATTTCGTGAACACCCCTGGTGCTGAGGTCAGGCCAAAGGAAACACACTGTATTGGTAGTGCTTTCCTTGAAAAAGAAACCGAAGGAACTTTCTGTGAGCTGGATGGATGAGAACATGAGTGTACGCATCCTTGAGATCTAGAGAACAAAGCCAACCCTGACTCTGAAGGTACGGCACCAGGGTTCCTAGAGAAATCATCTTGAATTTCTTTTTGAACAGGAATTTGTTCAATTCTCTGAGATCTAAAATAGGTCTGTGTTCCCCTGTTTTCTTTGGGATAAGGAAATAGGGGGAGTAAAACACTGTACCCTGTTGAGGAATGCGTACCTCTTCTATTGCTCCTTGGGCAAGAAGCATAGTGACCTCTTGACCTAACAGGTTGTTGAGAGGTCTGAGAATTGAACTGTCTTACCATTGTGGGAGGGGGCATGCGGATAAAGTGAAGCTTGTACCACTCTTTTATAATGGAGAGAGTCCAATGTTCTGCTGCTATTTGCCCCCAACTGGGGGCAAAATGACATAACCTTCCTGGAATGGTAGAAGGTTCTGGTCCATTGAGGGCCAGGAAGGCTAGGTTCTCTAGATGGAAGTCAAAGGCCTTGCGGAGGCTGAGACTGCTGAGCCAATTCAGGCTTAGCAGTCTTTGCTTTCCTTTGTTTAGGTGGTTGCTGAGTCTTCTGGATAGGCTGACCTGCAGAACGTCCCTGCTGATAAGAGGGATAAAACCTCTTCTTTTTGGAGAAGAATGGTTTCTTGAAAAGATTTCTTTATTGCAGGATCAGCTGTGGCTTTGGATAATCTATCCAAAGTGGAGTTGTCAGCATCCAACTCATTGGCCTTTTCCTGCCAATTTTTGCCGAATAGATTCTCACCTGTACAAGGCATATCGCCCAGTTTGTCCTGCACCCAGAGCTCCAAATCGGATGCCTGGAGCTTATGCACTCAAAACAGTCAAAGGCTGCATGACTGACAAATTTAGAAACATCCTGGGCATGTTTAACCAGTGTGAGAAAATCCTGCCTCTTTTCAGGAAGAAGAGGGCTCAAAACCTCTAAATCTCCTGTGACTTCTTTAAGGAACATTCCCATATATTAAAATATAGGAACTGATCCTGGCAGAAAGCATGGAAAAGCCTGGAAAGTACGACTTCCAAAGGCATCCAAAGTTCTACACTCACGTCCTGGAGGATTAGAGGCATGCCTCTCTGCACTCTTGATCTTTCTCATAGCTGACTCCACTACAATAGAGTGGTGAGGCAGCTGAGTCTTCTGGAAACCAGGACACGGAGGAACCCGATACATGGTATCCAGTCAACGAGAGTGAGGAGAGATGGTAAGGCGCGTTTCCCACATTCTTAACATGAGATCATGTAAGATCTCATGGATAGGCAAGGTAGCTTCCTCCTTAGGAGTCTTGGGATATTGTAGCATCTCCAACTCCTTTGCCCTGGGCTCTGTCTCAGGAGCCACAGTAATGAAAAGACCTCGAGCCACCTCCCTGATAAAATCCTGAAAGGAGATATCTTCTGGAGGAGACATCCTACGCTTAGGAGAGGAAGGCTCCTCCGGGAAAAGTATTCCAGTACCAACAGAGCTATCAGAAACCTCAGACTCCAACGAGGATTCAAAGTACCTTCTGTCCGGATGATCCTGTAGAGCACGATACTCGTACCGACCGAGGTCGGTACCGGGGGGGAATCGATACCGATGTGTAGGTACCGGAAGGCATAGCATGACTGGGTGCCGGCAAAGCGGACACCGATGTCGATGCAGTCGGTACCGGTTGAATTGTCTGACGCGGTTCCGAGGGCATCGATGTCGCAAGGAGAGCCGCCAGACTGTGTTCAATAGCCAGGAACCTCTGGTCTATCGATGCTGCCGATGCCTGGGTATCGGTACTGGAGAACACAGCCGGTACCCCCAGAGCATGGCACCAGTAGTTCTGCCGAGGTTAAGGCCTCGAGAACATCCTGGAGCCCCGATAGTGCTTTGGAAGCCGAAGCCTCCCCCCGGGGCAATTTTGCCAGTACAGAACCCTCAAAGGCAACGCCAGAGGCATCTCGATGCTTGGAAGAAGATCTACCCTTTGAGGATCGGCCAGACTTGTTTAGTTACCTGAGATCCATGGGAGGAAAACGAAGCCCTGGAAGATGTCGATGCCACAGAAGCTGCATCGGAGGGGAAAAGGGTACCGAGCTTAGCAGCTCGGTTTTGTCGACCCCTCGTGGACATCATGGCACAAGCCATACACTCCGAGATGGAGTAGTCACGACCTAAACATTTAAGACACCACTCATGGGTGTCGGTGACGGAGATGGTACTGCCACACTTGGTGCACTTCTTAAAACCCAAAGCAGGTTTTCCCATAATGGAGGAAATTCTGGGCCTATGGCCCAAAATGGTGCGTGCACCTGAGGAAGAAACAAATTGGAAAAAAAAGATATATATATATATATTTTTATTTTTTTTTTTTTTTAAGAAAGAACCACCGGCGGTACCGGTATAGCGTCGAAGGCAGACGCGAACCACAAAAAAGGAGGAAAATATTTTCTGCGGGGACAGGAACGACAACCTGCTGGCTCCAAGGAAAACGAAGAACTGGAGAGAGGCAGTTGGGAAAGGTAGGAAGGCAGCACGCAGGTGCTGTGGAATGCTCCCAAAAGCTTTCTAATTGGACGCTGAGGAGCGTTCCCGCGCAGGCTCCGTCGGTACCGACGATACCCATATGTGACGACTACATTCCTGCTTGTTCCTGGAGATAAGAAATTCCCCTTGCTGGACCGATGCAATAACTGACATGATGAAAATGAGGCACTCTAAGCCTGGGAACGACCACCTTCAGATCTAGAATGGGTTGATCCTCCTTTCTTTGATACTAGGAAGATGGAATAATCCCCGATCTTTATCTGTGGAGGGCATGGGCACAATAGTCTGCAACTACAGGGGGCGCTGCAGAGTATCCTTGATCGCCATCCACTTGAGCACGGAGCCACAAGGGGATTCCAAAAAAGCATCCTGAAGAGGGTCTGCAAACTCCAGCATGTACCCTTGACTTAGGACCTCAAGAATCCATTGATCTGACATATGGGTCCATTACACATAAACAACTGGAGCACCCCCCTAAACAGCTGCATCTTGGAAGGGACTCGTCAGATCTCATTACAGGGGCTTACTGGCTCTGGAAGGAGCCATTACTAAGTCTAGTGAATGCTGCAAACCCTAAAAGGACAGACACTTCTTGCGTTTAAAGGAATAGGCAAACCCTGAACTCTTATCAGCCTGAAGCAGCCCCAATGTTCTACACAGAGCCCTATGAGAGGCACCTCTGGGACTCTCCAAGAATAAGAACATAAGAAATGCCATACTGGGTCAGACCAAGGTGCATCAAGCCCAGCATCCTGTTTCGAACAGTGGCCAATCTAGGTCATACGTACCTAGCAGTTTCCCCAAAAGAGACAGGTTCCACAATGCTTGTATTGGGTCAAGCAGGGATATTCTAGGTCCCTTTTAATAAATGGTTTATGGACCTTTCCTCCAGGAACTTGTCCAAATCTTTTTTAAACCCAGCTACACTAACAGTATTTACTACATCCTCCGGTAACAAATTCCAGAGTTTGATTACACGTTGAGTGAAAAAATATTTTCTCTTATTTGTCTTAGTTTACCCTGTAGCTTCATTGCATGTCCCCTAGTCTTTCTATATTCAGATGATGTAAACAATCGATCTACGTCTACCCGTTCCACTCCGTTCAGCCGTCTCTTTTTCCAGGTTAAAGAGTCCTAACCTTTTTAGCCTTTCTTCATAGGGGTATCCTTCCATCCCCTTTACCATTTTGGAGGCTCTTCTCTGAACCTTTGCTAATAACACTCTATCCTTTTTAAGATACAGCGACTAGAATTGCACACAATATTCAAGGTGCGATCTCACCATGGAACGATACAGAGGCATTATAATATCCTTTGTTTTCTTTTCCATTCCTTTCCTTATGAAACCTAGCATTCTATTTGCTCTCTTGGCTGCCGCTGCACACTGGGCCGAGGGTTTTAACATGTTATCCACAATAACGCCTAAAGGTTTTTCCTGGGTGGTGGTTCCTAATGTGGAACCTTGCATCGTGTAACCATAGTTTGGGTTGTTCTTCCCTAGGTGCATAACTTTGCACTTGTCCACGTTAAATTTCATCTGCCATTTTGATGCCAATCTTCCAATTTATCAAGATCCTCTTACAATTTTCCACAATCATGGGTTTCAACAACTTTAAATTGCTTTGTGTCATCTGCAAATTTGATAACCTCACTCGTTATTCCCTTTTCCAGGTCATTTATGAATATGTCAAAAAGCAGCGGACCCAGCACATATCCCTGGGGTACACCACTATTCACCTTTCTCCATTGGGAAAATTGGCCATTTAGCCCTACCCTCTCTGCTTTCTATCTTTTAACCAGTTCCTGATCCACAATAGTACACTGCCTCCTATCCCATGACTCTCTAGTTTTGCCAAAAGTCTCTGATGAGAGACTTTGTCAAAGGCTTTATGAAAGTCCAGATACGCTATATCAACCGACTCACCTTTGTCTACCTGGTATTCCACACCTTCAAAAAAACATAACAGATTAGTAAAACGAGACCTTGCTTGGCTAAAGCCATGTTGGCTGTCTCCCGTTAAGCCACGACTGACTAAGTGTTCAGCAATTGTGTTCTTTATGATGGTTTCTACCATCAGGCTCACCGTCTGTAGGTCTGTAGTTTCTTGGATCACCCCTGGAACCCTTTTTAAAAATTGGCATTACGTTGGCCATCCTCCAATCTTCAGGTATTACAGATGATTTTAATGATAGTAATCTGTGAACTAATAGCAGGTCTGCAATCTCATATTTCAGTTCTTTCAACAACCTTGGTTGTGTATCATCCGGTCCAGGTAATTTGCTACTCTTCAGTTTATCAAATAGTTGTAATACATCTTCCCGATGTATCGATATTTCCTTCAATTCTTCTGCACCTTTAAATATTCACTTCAGTCATGGGTAACATTTATTTAACATTTCTTATATACCGCTTTCATGATATCAAGGCGGTTTACATTGAACAAACTGAAATTACATTGAACAAGGCATTATAACTTAGAGATAACTATTTTACAGGGAACATGGGCAATGGAGGGTTAAGTGGCTTGCCCAAGACCACAAGGAGCACCTGAGGAGCATCCCTGCATCTTCCTCAGTAAAGACCTAAGTAAAGAATTCATTCAGTCTCTCCGCTATCGCCTTGTCGCCTCTTAGTGCCCCTTTAACCCCTCTATCATCTAATGGACCAACTGACTCTCACAGGTTTTTTGCTACGAATGTACTTTCTTTATTACGCATTTTTGCTTCCGCAGCAAACTTCTTCTCAAATTCTCCCTTTGCCTGCCTTATCAATGCCTTGCATTTAACTTGCCAGTGCTTGTGCTGTTTCCAGTTTTTGTCATTTGGCTCTTTTTTCCGTTTCTTGAAAGATGCTTTTTTGGCAATAGCAGCCTCTCTGACCTCACATTTGAACCATGCTGGCAGTTTTTTGGACTTCCTTCCACTTTTCTTAAAGCGTGGAATACAGCTGGTCTGGGCTTCCAAGACAGTATTTTTCACCACCACCCAAGCTTGGTATAAGTCTTTAACCTTTGCAACTGCTCCTTTTAGGTTTTTCTTAACTATTTTCCTCATTTTATCAAAGTCTCCCTTTCAAAAGTTAAAAGGTAGTACTGTGGATTTCCTTACCATCCCCTCCTCCGCTAATTAAATCAAATGCGATCATGCCATGATCACTATTGCCAAGTGGCCCCAACACCCTTATCTCTTGCACCAGATCTGGTGTTCCACTAAGAATGAGCTTCTCCAAGGTCTTGCACCAAGTTCTTGGACCTCACCAAAAGAGCAAACTGGTGAGCTTGCTCAGCTGCAGCTTGGAGGAAACGTTTGACAACCAATTCCAGAGCCAAAGCTACCAGCTGACTACCACCACCATGGACTTGAAGAAAATTATGATAAAGTCACACAACACAGTGCATTTGTCACATACAAAGCACCAGACTCCAATCTTGTTATCTGTGAACTATTCCAGCATAAGAAAGCTTAGGCCACTAAGCCTACACACAGCATCTTTTGAATGCCCAAAGCCGAAATAGTAGACATTTGTTTGCGAAAGTTTTCCATTCTCCTCTCATGAGGCTCCTTCAGCAAACTGCCCCCTTCTACCGGTATGGCAATGCACTCTTTCATTACAATGACAAGAGCCATTCAACAGAGGGAGCCTAAAAGCTGTTACATCTTCTCCTAGGGCAGATGATACAATCAAAACAATACCTTAGGACCCCCCAAAGACCACAAGCTTATGCATAAGCTTCAGGAGAGGGAAACAGCCAGAAGGATAACAAGCTTTCTAGGGTCCACTTGTAGGCTCTCTGCAGCTGGGGGCCTCTGAAATGCATAAAATCAACATAGCATCCCAAATAAGGCTGAAAAGGTCCTTCCAGCATCCAGCAAGGGAAGCTCCCACTCACCCACTGCAGAAAGAGAAACCACTTCTTCATCCAAACCAGTGTTTTTCCCAGAATATTTTGCCAGCCAGTGGCATGAGAGTAGCCAAGTGGGCAGCACTATAAGCTGGCCAGCAGCAGACAACAAAACTAGTCATCTTTCAGGAAGTTCCACATACAATCTATCACTGTTTCAAATTAATTTAAAAAATGTTTAATTCATTCATATTATATTTACACATACTGTAATGTTTAGGTATGAATTACAGAATTAATTTTCCATTCCTGCTCATTATTTTGCTATGTTAATTATCAGATTAATTTAGCCAGATTGGTAAAAATCAGCCAGGTAGCATGTCCATTCAAAAGGTCCTGTGGAGAACACTGCTAACCAATCCCCAGGGGGGGGACAGGCCAGGGCTCCCAGAGGAATGGACTAGTGAAAAGCTAGAACAAAAACGCCTCTGCGAGGCCGCGAGCAGAAGTCGAAGCCCGGAGGGACCAGAAGAATAGCTGTCGAAGAAGGGTCAGAGGGCAGGAGTTGCTTATACCCCAAACAGATTACGGAGTACAGCCTGGCCAAAGGTGCTGTCCCGGGCAGGACTCCTCCTCCAGGCAGTAGTGGACAGCGAAAGTGTTCGCTGAAGACCAGGTCGCAGCCCGGCAGATATCAGTTAGAGGCACTGAATGCAGCGAAGCCACCTTGCGCGGTGACTCGCTGACCCAGCGGGGCGCCCGCTTTTGCTTGAGAGAAGGCGATGCAGTCCGCCACCCAGACGGAGATGGTGCACTTGGTGACTGCCTACCCCAGGCGATTGGGGTCATAGGTGAAAAATGATAATTACACTTACCTGGTAATTGTAGTTCCTTGAGTGACAGTTCAGTCCTCTACCTCTGGGTTGTCAACCTCCTCCTGCAGCTTGGAGACTGGTATGTCAGAATCATGACATCACTGGATATAGCCTGCCGCTCACTCCTCCTCAATCCCAGTGTGAGCTATTAAAGCAGACTCAAAGGAGCAACAAAAATAAGTAGCCAACAAAACAGAACCTAAACTATCTAGCCTGAAAGGTTTACAATACCTATCCCCTGGCAAGGCTTTCTTACACCCTGTACTGCCATAGAAAGGATAGGAAAAAGAGAATGCATGAGAAATACCTCAAAACAGACTTACCTGGAAAACTAGCTTGCTGGCCGGTAGCGCTGAGCCCTTTCCGAAGAACCCTGGGCAGGATGGAGGACTGAACTGCCGTCACTCAAGGAACTACAATTACCAGGTAAGTGTAATTATCATTTCCTTATCGTTCCTCCAGTTCAGTCCTCTACCTCTGGGATGTGCCAGAGCAGTAATCAATGGGAGGGACACCGCCATTCGGACCGCAACACTGCCGAACTGAAACGGGCATCTGCACCTGCCGCGACATCTAGACGGTAATGCTTACTGAACGTATGTAGAGACGACCAAGTCGCTGCTCGACATATGTCCCCAGGCGGAACCAAACTGTGTTCCGCCCAGGAACACGCTTGCGCCCTGGTGGAATGTGCCCGCAACCCCTCAGGCACAGGTCGACCTTGAAACAGATAGGCAGAAGCTATCGCCTCCCGGACCCATCGGGCAATAGAAGCTTGTCACGCCCTTAGTCCCTTACAGACAGTATGGAGGACACTGTTCCCTTTAAGCTGTGCGCGTGTGAGCGAGCGCACATACTTTACAACAGAGCGTACAAAAATTACGGCTCTGATTCTGATAGAAACCACCACAGACGTCTTAAAATGTAAAAGTTATGATTGTAATTACTAGAAATTTCCCGCTTCATTTAGTAATCGTCTATTTTCATTTAATTTGATTAAAATCTATGTGGTGTACATACTGTATTCTGACGTGTAATCAAATTTTAAAGTATATAACTGAGTGTCGTTATGTGGCGCACAAAAATTTAACCTTCCTTCAAAAGCTGCACACAGCTGATATTTTATGCGCACACAACCTACAGAAAATTAGAGGGAACATTGATGGAGGGGCGTGCTTGTCGTAAGAGAGATTCACCATTTAGCCTTTACCTGACTGGCTGCCTTGTAATGCCTCATGGGAAAGGTAGTTCAGTCAGGAGGTACTTGGCTTCAGGTAAAAAAAAACACAATTGTAGTTGGCTTTGAGTGGTAAGGCTTTTGACAGAAATTTATTGATAGGGTAAACGCTAGGGTCATAAATTAACACCTTTGGATTGTTTCTCCAGGATTCTTTCAAAAATACATCAGGATATAACTGAACTCAAAAACAGCTTATAATGTTCTTCAGCATAAAGAAAAGTCCTTTCAACAGCCAATGCTATCAGATATGGCTAGCAGTGCTGTTTTAAAACAAACAGCCAGCTTTTCCGAAAGCAGGTTTCTTTTCTCTCAGTCCAGAACACTTCCCGGCTGTTTGTCTCCTTAAGCACAGTAAATACTTTCAACAAGAACTTTAACTCTTCATGGGCAAACAATTCTCTATGCAAGGTTTTTAGGAATAGTGAAAACACAATCAAAGCTTTTCTTACTTTCACAATCAGCACGGCTTCAGGCTGTGCACTGCACTGGCTAGCAGCTGTTTAACAAGTTTTAATTAGACAGCTTCAGCTTGCTCAGCAAAGGTATTTATCCTTTAATACAGGACTTTCACAAGTTATCTACAAGCTCTCAGGGTTACCGGACACTGGAGGTTTTCCTTACGGTTGACTCCCTTCCTCCAAACCCTCTGTATTTGAAGACTGGCATAAAGAGCAATCCATGTCTTCTTCTACAGCTAGGTCCTGTTCACCCAGTTGCATAGGCTCTACCTTCGTTTCTAGCTCAGAGGGCTTGGCTAACTGCCTTCCGTTAGGGCAAAAGCTGTCTCTTGCAACTCTGTAGTGCTCCAAATTAGGCAAGCTTCTAATGCTCATACCTGGGTCAAGGCTTGAATCAGCTTCTCCTCGCTCATGCTCTGGCCACCATTCATCTGAGCTTCCTCCAACTTGTGTTCCTTGTTCCTGCTGTTCTTACTGTTCCAGCTCCATTCCTCTTCCAGTAAGAGTCCTACTCCTCCCTCTCTCTGGATAATCTGATCTAGACTTAAACCTCTAAGGCTCCAGCCCCACCCCTTCTCCTCTCAGGTGTTGGAGATCAAACTGCCTCGTAGCAGCTGAGCAATTGGGGAATTCAGTGACGTAAGGGTTCCTTACCCTGGGCCTGCATTCCCTCTCCTTTTCTCCACTAGGGGCATTCTGCAACCTATTGCAGCTAGGAATTACCTGCTTTCTAGGTGTAAATTGAGTTTTGTGTCTCTGACCTTGTAAAATAGGTCCTTTGATAAGGGCGAATTCCTTCTCTTTATCCCTGTCTCCTGGGTCATGATAAGCTTCCTTATCACAAGCTTTAGCCACCGCCTCCCCTTTGCGCGCACCTCCAAACACCACAAACAAATGATCCGATTTACAAAAACACTGTGACCTTCAAATAGCGCCGCAAGGTCCTCTTGACATCCAACCGGCGCAAACTGCGATCCCGCTCATCTCCTTCCAAAGAACCGAGAACAGGTAAGCACACCACTTGGTTCAAATGGAATGGAGACAGCACTTTAGGCAAAAAGGAAGGAACCGGTCGAAGCACTACCTTCTCGCTTCAGAAGGACAAGAATGGTTCCCTACACGACAAGGCTTGCAACTCTGAAACACGCCTAGCCGAACAGATCGCCACCAGGAAAACAACTTTCAACGTCAAGTCCTTCACCAAAGCCTGATGCAATGGCTCAAAGGGAGGCTTGGATAACGCCATCAACACCAGACTGAAATCCCAAGGCGGAATCAACACCCTACGCGACGGCCACAATCTGGAAACCGCCTTCAGAAAGCGAATCACATCCGGGTGAGCTCCTAGAGGCAATCCCTGCACCCTACCGCGATAACAGGCCAGGGCTGCCAGCTGAATGCGTAATGAACTAGCTGCAAGACCCTTATCAAAGCTGTCCTGCAGGAACCCTAAGATGGAAGGAATGGTCACCGTAGCTGCCCGAATCTGATGCCTCGAACACCAATCCTCAAATATACGCCAGATCCTCACATACACCAACGATGTGGACTGCTTCCGCGCTCTAAGCAGCGTAGCTACGACTGCCGCCGAATAGCCTTTCTTCCTTAACCTAGCCCTTTCAATGGCCATAACGTAAGCGAGAACCGATCCACTTGAGACATGAAGAGGGGACCCTGCATCAAGAGATCCGCCCTTGCCGGTAACCGCCACAGTGGACCGTCTAGGAGCCGCACGAGATCTGCATAACATGGCCGCCGCGGCCAGGCGGGCGCCAAAAGGAGCACCTTTCCCAGATGAGCTCCGATCTTCTGAAGCACCCGGCCAATCAACGCCGACGGAGGAAAGACGCATAGAAGCCCAGTGGTCGGCAACAGTACGTCGATGCTCTCTGACATACTTTCTCGCCTCCTGCTGAAGAACCAACTGGCTTTCGCTGACTGCAAGGTTGCCATGAGATCCATCAAGGGCATCCCCCAGAGAACTACTATCTGTGCAAAGACATCGGGGTGAATTTCCCACTCCCCAGCATCTACCCGCACTCTGCTGAGAAAATCCGCCTTGATGTTGTCCTTCCCTGCTATGTGCGCCGCCGAAATCGCCGACAACCACTTCTCTACCCAAGAGAACAACAGATCCGCCTCCTCTTCCATGGCTGCACTCCCTGTGTCACCCTGGCGGTTTATGTAGGCGACTGTCACCGAGTTGGACACCACCCGAACCGAACGACCCAGCACCAAGTACTCGAATGCCTACAGCGCCCGCGCCACCGCTCGCAGTTCCAGCTGATTTATAGACCAGGACGTCTCCTGGGGAGACCAAGCTCCTTGCGCAAACCTGCTCCCGCAGTGAGCTCCCCACCCCACCAAACTGGCGTCCGTTAAAAGCAGCAGCCACTCCGGTTGTTCCAGGGGCATGCCAATCGACAACGAAGTCTTGAGGAGCCACCACTGCAGGGACTGCCGGACCTTCAGGGGGGACGGAAAATGCTTGCTCAAAGGATCGGTCTGATGCGACCATCGGCGCAGAAGTGCCCGTTGCAGAGGCCGTATATGAAGTTTGGCCCACGGCACCGCTTCCAAAGTCACCGCCATCGTTCAACACCTGAAGATAGGACCATGCCTATGGAGCCGGGACTGACCGTAACCTGCAAACGAGGTCCCTGAGCACCTGAGCTCTGTGGTGCGGCAGGAACACTAGTCTGTTCCTTGTGTCGAACCGAACCCCCAGGTACTCGATGTTCTGAGAGGGCTTCAGATGACTCTTGGCTGGATTGACCAACCAAGAGACTGCAAGAACTCCACTACTCTGCTCGTCAACCGAATGCTCTCGGACTCGGACTTGGCCCGAATCAACCAATCGTCTAGGTAAAGATGCACTAAAATCCCTTCCTTGCGCAACGCCGCCACCACCATAATTTTCGTGAAGGTTTGCGGCGCCGTAGCTAGGCCGAAAGGTAAGGCTTGAAACTGATAATGACCCCAAGGTAAGGTGAACCTCGGAAACGTTTGATGAGCTGCGTGGATCGGAATGTGCAAATACGCCTCCGTGAGATCCAGAGACGTCAAATACTCCCCCTAACGCACCGCCACTATGACAGATCGCAAGGTTTCCATTCGGAAGTGTGGCACCCGGAGACAACGATTTACGGCTTTCAGATCCAAAATAGGTCATAACGTTCCTCCCTCCTTTGGCACCACAAAATAAATGGAGTACCGACCCATGCCGTACTCCGCTTTCGGCACCTCTATAACCGCCCCTAACCGAAGCAGTAGATCTAAGGTAGCGCAAAGCGCTAGAACCTTTTTGGCGCCCCTGCACGGAGACATGACAAACGAATCCCGTTCCGGCCGTGCCAACTCTAGCGCATAGCCCTGCTGAATTATCTCAAACACCCAGCGGTCGGAGGTGATGTGGGTCCAAGCTGGAAGGAACTCCCGACGCCGCCCTCCTATGGGAGGCCCCTCCGCCGGGACCCCCCTCATTTCATTGGGACTTGCGAGCTGCGGGAGAGGAGTTGGCAGGGAAACGTCTATTAGCTTCCCGAAACTTGTGAAATCCTTGGGCTCGAGCCAGAAGGCGACCCCGCTGGAAGGAGCTGTACCGCGGTGATCGAAATCTGCGGAAATCCCGAAACTGACCTCTAAAGGCTTGACTAGATTTCCCTTGCTTCGGCTTATCCTCCGGTAGCCTACCCGCTTTGAACTCCCCGAGGTCCTTCACCAACTTATCCAAATCCTCTCCAAAGAGCAAACCGCCCTTAAACAGCAGTTTGCTAAGACGAGATTTGGAAGAACCATCCGCCGTCCAATTCCGTAACCACACTGATCTGCGGGCAGCCACCATGGACGCGGTACTATTTGCAAGGGCCCTGATCAAATCATAATGCACGTCCACCAGGTAAGCTGCTTCGGACTCCAGGCGACCCAGCTCCTTGAGCTCCTCAAGATCCATGTGCGGAGACTGCCTCAGCCTCTGCACCCATCGCAAACACCCTCTAGCTACCCAAGCTCCACAGATGGCCTGTAGCGAAAGCGAATCCGCCTCAAAGGTCTGCTTCAATAAACTGTCAACTTTCCGGTCCTGGGCATCCTTTAAAGCTGCACTGCCCTCCACTGGGATGGTAGTCGTCTTTGTAACCGCCGAAACCACCGCGTCCACTCGCGGTGCCTTGAACCGCTCTTTACCCTTATCCGCCAAGGGATAGAGCCTGTTCATAGTCCGTATGCCTCGAAGACCCGCTTCTGGCCGATCCCATTCCTCCTGGATCATTCTGTCCACCACTCTATGAACCGGAAACACCACCTGTGTCTGTCGAACCGCCTGAATAACGGGGTCTTCAACTTCCTCCTCCGCGGCCGCCTGCGAGGAGAGATTCAACATCTGCATAGATTCCGTGATTAACGCTGAAAGATCTTCCTTACGGAATACTCTAATAATCTTGGCTTGATCCTCAGGCTCCGGGATCTCCCCATCCTCAAGATCCTGCGAGTTCTCCTCCTCCTCCTCCTCCATCCAGCCGACATCTGCAGATGTCGACGCTCTGGTTTTCGCCTTTTTGGGAGCCGGCGGTTCCTCGGCAGACCCATCCCCCACCTCAACCGGCTGGGAAGGTCCGGCAATAGTCAAAGCACCGGGTAACCTACCCTAATGCCGCAGACAAAATGCGTGATGCATCAACAAAATGAAGTCAGGGCTAAAATCTTGGACTTCCACCGCCTGCGCCGCTAGCTGAGCCCCCGAAGGCCCCGCCAATTCTTCTGACGCTGAGCCTTCCGCAGGGCCCGGAGGAGACGCAGCTCGCGTTCCCAACGGCACCCCCTGCGACTCCGCGGCCTCCTTAATATCCATCTGCTGTTCCACTGAGGAAGATAGGGCTGCACAGCCACGGCACACCCCTGATTCCGCTACCGTGCCTCTTCGTGTCCCACACACGACACACTGTGGTCTAACCGCCATCCAGGAATCCAACCGTCCTAAGGCTAATTTTTTTTTTTTTTTATTAAAGTACAATCAAATTCAAAAAACCAGACCTGTCACATCCAGCACCCGAAAGAAGGACCCCCCCCTGCAGAAGGCCCCCCTTCGCAAAAAACACGGAGCAGCGCCAAAAGAACAAAATATCAAAAGACGCTTAAAAGAAAAGCAAAAAGAAAGCAAAAGGAAATCAAAAGAAGTAAAAACCCAGCAAATACCTCTGCCTTTCCAGCCCGGGGTCTGTCTACCGCCCGGCAGCCATGAGGCATCACTGAGCAGCCAAAAATGGCCACCGCAAACTGAAGAGCAGCAAAAAGGCGCCAAAACACTCACCGGCCCATGCAGCAGTCCTCGCCGGGATTCCTCACTCTCATACGCCACCTGAAACCGGTTAAAGCCTACAGGCCAGGTCAGCGCTGTGTCCCAATTGCTGTGCTGCAGGGGTCCCTGCAACAAGAGTTGCCGGCGATCTAATCAAGCCGCATCCCCTTCGGAGCCGCGTGAGATTCGTCAATGCGGTCTGGTCAGAGGAGCTTTGTGCAAAGGGCTCTCCCCCGAACGTCCGGGGGGAGAGAACTTTGCCCTGAGAAAATGACAAACGGCTGGTAATTAACTAGGCTCTTCTGTCTTTCCTGCTTTTTTTTTTTTTTTTTTTTTTAACAGGCAGGGCGTAAGAAAATCAGTGCCCTGAATCAAATGCTCTTTCTCTGCACTTTTAAAGAGATCACCCAAAAACAAAAACACACTAATTTCTCAACCTAAGTACCATCTACCTCTACCTAAAAGCTCATCATTCATTTCTCCAGGGAGCTTCTAAGAGGCTCACTACGTCCTCCTGCTGCATGGAGACTGGTCACACTGGGACTGAGGAGGAGTGAGCGGCACGCTATATCCAGTGATGTCATGATTCTCACATACCAGTCTCCAAGCTGCAGGAGGAGGTTGACAACCGAGAGGTAGAGGACTGAACTGGAGGAACGATAAGGAAAGAGCCGATCGGACTTGCGATGACCCTGGGTATGCTGCATGTAAAAGGTAAGAGCCCTCTTGCAGTCGAGTGTATGCAACACCACCAATGCCTGGTCAGCATGCGATCTCGGGAAGGTGGTCGGAAGGACTATCTCCTGGTTGAGATGAAAACCCGAGACCACCTTCAGTAGAAACTTGGGATGGGTGCAGAGTACCACCCTGTTCTCGAAGAACCTGGTGTATGGAGCCTTAGCCATGAGGGCCTGCAGGTCGCTGACTCAGCGAGCCAAGGTCAAAGCCACCAGGAAGACCACCTTCCAGGAGAGATGCCGAAGCGAGCACATCACCATCGGCTCGATGGGCACACACATGAGTTCCATCAGCACCACACTGAGATCCCACTCCGCCAGTGGAGGCCGGATGGGAGGCTTGGAAAGCAATAGACCTCACATGAGGCGAGATACCAAGGGCTGCCCCGAGAGGGGTTTTCCCTCAACAGGGTGGTTGTTCAATGAAATGACACTCAGGTATACACTGACCAAATTGGATTTCAGCCCTGCCTTCGAGAGGTGCAGGTGGTACTGGAGGATCCACCAGGTAGCGCAGGAGAATGGGTCAATCTGACGCTCGGAGAACCAGGTCGAGAAATACCACCACTTAAAGTCATATGCCCGTCTCACTAAATTCTTCCTTGACGCTAGGAGGATCGCCTCGACATCCTCCAGGAGACGCAGCGAAGCTAAGGCAACCCGTTCAGCCGTCAGGCTGCAAAGGACAGCGAGGCCAGGTTAAGGTGGAACACCCGACTCTCCTCCTGCGTCAACAGGCCAGGAGGCGCAGCCCAGAGGGACTGGGAGCTTGGACGCGAGCAGGAGCAGAAGCGGGAACGAAGGCTCTTGAGGCCACGAGAACCACCGAAGTTTGGTCCCGCTGAGCCTTGTGGAGGGTCCTCGCAATGAGAGGAGTGGAAGGGAACGCGTAAAGGCGGCCAGAGGTCCAGCTCAAGAGGAACGCATCTTGGGCCAGAATGCTCGGGTGCAGAACTGGGCCGCAGAAGCGGGGAAAGCGTAGTTACTCACCTGTAAAAGGTGTCCTCCAGGAGCAGCAGGAATCAGTCCTCACATATGGGTGACGTCGGCGCCGACGGAGCACTCGCGGAGCAATTTTCCCCAGCTTTCAAAGAAAGCCTTTGGGAATTGCAGCGCGCATGCGCAGTCCCCTTCCTGCCCAAAGGTGCCATCTTGGCCAGTCAGATGACATAGCAAAAAGACAGCAAAAAAGTGCAAAAACGAAATCATAGGATTGCAACTCCAAGGGGAGGAGGGAGGGTTGTGAGGACTGATTCCTGCTGCTCCTGGAGAACACCTGTTACAGGTGAGTAACTACGCTTTCTCCAGGACCAAGCAGGAAGTCAGTCCTCACATATGGGACTCCCCAGCTTAAGGCTACCGGAGACCCTAAGCACAAAAATGAGCTCCCTCTAGCTCAGCAGCACAGAAGTAAGGAATCTTCTCTGACTAATCTCCAACCGGTAGCCCAACATCCGGGATGGAGGGTAGGAGTTGCTTAAACCTCGAAGAGATTACGGAGGACTGCCTGTCCAAAAGCACTGTCCCTGCGGGACTCCCTCTCGAGGCAGTAATGGCCCGCAAAAGTCTGGCCCGAAGACCAAGTAGCGGCCCGGCAGATGTCTGCCAACGGAACAGAGCGGAGGTAAGCCACTGACGCAGCCTTCGCCCGAACCCGATGAGCGGTGACTCGACTCTCCAGCGAGAGGCCTGCCGCCGCATAAGTCCAAGCGATACAGTCAGCTACCCAGATGGACAGAGTACGCTTAGAGACAGGGAGCCCCAATTTATTAGGGTCGTAAGACAGGAAGAGCTGGACAGTCTTACGGTGCTCCCGTGTACGATCAAGGTAGAAGTTCAGCGCCCTTCTACAGTCCAGGGTATGCAAGACCATCTCAGCACGGCTGGAGTGTGGCCTGGGAAAGAAGGTCGGAAGTACCACCTCCTGATTGATGTGAAAAGGGGAGATCACCTTTGGAAGAAACTTAGGGTGAGTCCGCAGGACTACCCTGTTCTTGTAGAACCGAGTGTAGGGAGGATAAGACACCAGGGCCTGCAGTTCACTAACGCGTCAGGGGGCAAAGAGGACCAGCCGGCCTCCCGTGCTGAGAGAAACCAGCGGAGGGGGAGAGGCTATGCTGAACGAGTCAAAAACCCCCACCCTGCGGAGCAGGGGCCGGTGGCGCAGGCTTGGGGGCTTGCTGCCTACGGGATCCGTTACCCCGTCCCTTGGCCTGCTGACCCTGATGGAGAGCTGAGGAGGCCTGATAATGGGGGTAGTGTTTATAGGCAGCCGCCTTCCTCGGGTAAAAGGGCTTCTTTCCCGAGCCCTTCTTCTTTTGGGAAGGGGCAGAGGTTTTCCTGGAGAGCCGAGTCCTGGTGAGAGTCTCTGTCTCGAGCTGAGCAGCCTTCTCGTCCATAGGTTTACCAAAGAGGTTCTCACTTCTGCAGGGGACATCGACCAACTTGTCCTGCACCCGGGGCTCGAGGTCGGATGACTGGAGCCAAGCCTGGCGGCGGGCTCCGATGCCGGCTGCGGCCACTCGAGCCGATGCCTCGAAGCCATCATAGGCTGCTCGAGAAATGAACTTGGAGCACTCACGAATACCAGTGGACAAGGCCAGGAACCTCCGCAAAGGTTCCTCGGAGAGACCAGCAGAGAATACGGCTAGTTCTTTAGCCAGGTCCCGGAGATACATGCCCATGTAGAGCTGGTAAGTCTGGACCCGACAAGCAAGCATAGAGCCCTGAAACACTTCTTACCGATGCCATCCAGGCTGCGGGCTTCCCTGCCGGGAGGCACCGAGGAGTGCATCTTCTGGCTCTTGAGGCGATGCATGGCCGATTCCACCACCATGGAATGGTGCGGCAGCTGTGCTTTCTGGAAGCCAGGGCTCTTGCGGACTCGATATATGGCATCGACCCGTTTGCTTAAGACTGGCGACGACGCCGGACTCTCCCACATGCGGAAGAGAAGTCGTTCCAGCATCGGAGGAACCGGTACAGTAAAGTGCTCCTTCGCAGGAGAGTCATACTGGAGGGCATCGAGCTCTTCGGCTCGAGGCTCCTCCTCGGGATCCGCAGGGAAGGCCAAGGCCTTGGCCATATCCCTTACGAAGTCCGAGAACCGGGCATCCTCCGGGGGGGACTGTCTCCGAGGCTCGGACTCGGGGGAGTCAGAAGGGACACACCGAGTCCGAAAAGAACCAGGTGACTCATCCACCTCGGATTCCCAGGCCGACTCCTCGGAGGAGTCGTCGAGCGGCTCCGGTCGGGCCGGCACAGACGCCGTCTGCCCCGACGCCGAGGGAGTCGGCGTTGACGACCTCGGCCCCGAACGGGAGGCCGAAGGTGACCTCGACCGAGGATCGACTCGAGCCCGCATGGACTCGAGGGTCGGCTCGGTCTCCGGGGTCGACTTAGACGTCGACGTCCCGGCGGTCAGGGCAGACGCGCCAGCGAGGCCAGCGATCAATGCCCGCTGCTGGTCCATGAAGGCAGACAAGCTGCGCTCCAAGGCCGTCAACCTGAGTCCGAACTCAGGAGACCCAGCAGCCCCCGACTCGGGCCCCGACGGCGTCGGGCCCGAAGTCGGACCACTCGGAGGCGAGTCTACGAAGACAACAGCACTTACGTGAGCAGAGGAGTCCATTTCCAGACGAGGCTGTTTGGACGGCTGCTCCAGCTCCAAAGACCCGGGAAGGCTGTCGGGGCTATGCGACCTGGCCCTCGAGGAACCAGGAGCGTCCACCGACGCCGCCCTCGCAGGTTTCTTCTTCCGCTGATGTTCCCGGTTAGGGGACCCCCTCTCAGAAGAGCTCCGGCGGTGCTCAGAGCCAGATTCTCTGGACACCGAAGCTTCTGACGAGGTCCGGGTACGGCTGGGGTCAGAGAAGATTCTCTCCCGCTGATGCTGCCGACTCCGCAAAGACTTCGCGGACATCTTACTACAGGGCCCACAGATCATTTCTTCATGATCGGGGCCTAGGCAACGGAGGCAGGAATCGTGTGTGTCGGTAAGAGACATAAGTTTCTTACACTTAACACACTTCTTAAATCCACTGGCGGCCATCGGGGGAAAAAGGGCCCCTGCGAGGTCGAATGAACGGGCCGCCAGGGAAAAATGAATAAAGGCGCGAAGTAGTCGCGAAGGACAGAAAAAAGCGAAAAAGAAGGGGAGGCCTCGCAACCGGCGTCGCGAGGCCGGGCGGAAAAAGGACCGGCGTCGAACCGAAGAAATACTGAAAATATTGAGAAAAAATCAACTTTTCGGCAGTGACTATGAGACAACGTCTGTAGGGCTCCGCGGAAAAAAGAAGACTGGCCAAGATGGCACCTTTGGGCGGGAAGGGGACCGCGCATGCGCGCTGCAATTCCCAAAGGCTTTCTTTGAAAGCTGGGGAAAATTGCTCCGCGAGGGCTCCGTCGGCGCCGACGTCACCCATATGTGAGGACTGACTTCCTGCTTGGTCCTGGAGAAAGCAGTTACTTACCTGTAACAGGTGATCTCTGGGAACAGCAGGAATAAGTCTTCACTTATGGGTACGTCGGTACCTACTGAGTCTGCGCAGGAAAGCTCCCCAGTGTCCAATCAGAACGCTTTTCGAAGCATCCCAACACGCCTGCATGCTGCCTGCCCGCCTTTCCCAACTGCCTCTCCTCAGTTACGTTTTAAAGCTGAGGCAAACAGAGTGAGAGAAAGGGAAAGATAGAGATAGAGAAATGCAACTCCTAGGGGAGGGGAGGTGGGTTGTGAAGACTTATTCTGCTGTTCCCAAATAGCATAGTTACTTACCTGTAACAGGTGATCTCTGGGAACAGCAGGAATAAGTCTTCACATATGGATATCGTCGGTACCGACGGAGTCTGCGCGGGAACGCTCCCAGAGTCCAGTAAGAAAGCTTTTGGGAGCATCCCACAGCGCCTGTGCGCTGCCTTCCCGCCTTTCCTAACCGCCTCTCTCCAGTTCGAGTTTTAAAGTTGAGACAAAGAGAGAGAGAGGAAAGGAAAGATAGATAGGGAGATACAACTCCTAGGGGAGGTGGGTGGGTTGTGAAGACTTATTCCTGCTGTTCCCAGAGATCACCTGTTAAAGGTAAGTAACTGTGCTATCTCCAGGAACAAGCAGGAATGAGTCTTAACATATAGGGACTCCCCAGCTAGAGATGTCAGGGAGATCTCCAAGGTTGTGAGTCCCTGAGAAGGGCTCTACCTGCCCCCATGGATCTCAGGCATCCAACCAGGGATGGGGGGTAGAAGTTGATTAGGTATGGAACAGGTGTTTGAGAACAGCCTGACCAAACAAGGCATCCCGGCAGGAGTCCTTGTCCAAGCAGTAATGGGCTGTAAAGGTATGAACCGAGGCCCAGGTGGCCGCTCGACAGATTTGGTCGATGGACACAGTTTAGATGAGCCATAGAGGCTGCCATGGCTCTCACATTGTGAGTTGTGACATGGCCCTCCAGAGAAAGGTTCTTACTCTGATAGGCAAAAGAAATACACTGAGCAATCCAATTGGACAAAGTTCTCTTAGAGACTGGAAGTCCCAAATGAGAGGGATCAAAAGCAACAAAGAGTTGAGAGGACTTTCTATGTTGCTGTGTCCTTTGTAAGTAAAAAGCGAGCGCTCTCTTACAATCCAGGGTATGGAGATTCCTCTCTGCACTTGATGCATGAGGTCCTGGAAAAAAGACAGGTAAATACACTTCCTGGTTCAGATGAAAAGGTGAGACCACTTTAGGCATAAAGTGTGGATTAGTCCTGAGGACTACCTTGTCATGATGGAACCTTTTATAAGGAGGATTAGCCACCAAGGCTTGCAGTTCACTGATCGGCGAGCTGTGGTGACTGCAATGAGAAAAATAACCTTCCAGGAAAGGAATTTCAAGGAGGTAGTGGCTAAGGGTTCAAAGGGTGGCTTCATAAGCTGGCCAAGAACCAAATTCAAGTCCCATGCCACTGGAGGTGGTCTAATGGGAGGTTTGGTTAAAAGAAGGCCTCTCATGAATCTTGCAATAAGAGGATGAGAGGAAATAGGCTGTCCATTGAGAGGCTTAAGGTATGCTGCAATAGCACTCAAATGGACCCTTACCGAATTCGTTTTAAGACCTGCATGGGATAAATGCAGCAAATACTCTAGTAAAGAATTCAGAGGTATTGCAAGAGGGTTAAGACCCTTCTCTGCACACCAAATGGTAAACCTTTTCCATTTAAAAGCATAGGAACGTCTAGTGGAAGGCTTTCTGGAAGCATGAAGGATATCCTTCACCTGCTGAGAAAGTTGCAAATCTTGAAGGTCTAGGCCTTCAGCAACCAGGCTCTGAGATGGAGACTGGGGATTTGGGTGCCACAACGTTCCCTCCTCCTGGGACAGGAGGTCTGGAGCAGATCCGAAGTCCAGGGAGGGAGTTTGAGAGAGATGCAGAAGTAGAGAGTACCACACTTGGCGTGGCCAACGTGGTGCTATGAGGATCATAGACCCCTTGTCTCTCTGCAGCTTGAACAGTGTCTTGGGAATTAGGGGAATGGGTGGAAAGGCATAGAGAAAGTCTTGCCCCCAATGCAGGCGGAAGGCATCCCTGGCCCGAACTCCCCGACACGGAATCCTGGAACAGAACCGGGGAAGTTTGGCATTCCACGGACTGGCAAACAGGTCTCTGTCCGGGGTTCCCCAAATTTGGAAGATCCTGGCTATCTGGTCCCCATGGAGGGACCATTCATGTGGAAGCAGAACTCGACTAAGTCTGTCTGCCCAAGAGTTTTGAACCCCTGGAAGATACACTGCCACAAGATGAATTTGATGCTCTCTGGCGAAGGCCCACAATCTCAAAGCTTCGAGTCAGTCCCACCCTGCTTGTTCACGTAGAACATGGCTATTTGGTTGTCCATGTGGATGAGGTCAGTCTTGTAGCTGAGCAGGGTGTGGAAGACTCAGAGCTAGAAGAATTGCTCTGAGCTCTAAGAGGTTGATATGTAGAGATTTATTTATTTTTATTTATTTATTTACATTCTCTTATATACCGCGCTATTCTGCATCAGTGCGGTTTACATTGAACAAACTGAAATTACACTGAACAGGGTATTATAACTTGGAGATAACTATTTTACAGGGAACATGGGCTATGGAGGGTTAAGTGTCTTGCCCAAGACCACAAGGAGCACCTGTGGGACTAGAAACCCCAGCCCTTCCAGCCCAAGGTTGCTGTCCTCTAGTGGGATTTGAACCCCCGACCTTCCGGCCTGAAGTACCTTGCCCCAACCACTAGGCTACTCCTCCACTCCTGTCTCCTGTGGAGACCAGATGCCTTGGGTGGAGAGATCTTGTAGATGAGCTCCCAAACCCTTTGGAGAAGCATCTGTTGTAAGGGTTGCTTGGGGTAGCAAATGTTGAAAGGGGAACCCCAGCAACAGATTTTGAGTGGACCTCCACCACTGGAGGGACCAAAAGAGGCGACTGGAGGTTGCTATTTTGTCTGACAGGCAACCTGATGCCTGGGTCCATTGGGTGGACAGAGTCCACTGAGCTGCCCTCATGTGAAGGCGAGCATAAGGAACCACATGCACGGTGGATGCCATGTGGCCTAACAGTTGTAACATCTCTCGAGCAGTTAAATGGGACTTTAACTGAATTTGAGAGGCTAACTGCACCAAGCGTAGGCAACGAGCCTGGGGAAGATAGGCCCTTGCAGTTGTGGTATCCAGCAAGGCCCCTATGAACTCCAATGACTGAGTGAGGGTGAGTTGTGATTTTGGGATCTTTATTACAAGTACCAGATACTGATGAACACGCCTTGTGCAGGCTAGGGAAGCCTGGGCCTCTGACTGGGATGGAGCTCGGATGAGCCAGTCGTCCAGATATGGGAATACAAATATTCCTAGAGTGCGTAGAAATGCAGCTACTACTGCCATGCATTTTGTCAACACTCTTGGAGCAGAGGCCAGGCCGAAAGTAAGCACTCTGTATTGGTAGTGCTTTCCTTGATAAAGGAACAGAAGGAACCTTCTGTGCGTTGGATAGATGAGGACATGAGTGTACGCATCCGTGAGATCTAAGGAACAAAGCCAATCCTGACTCTGAAGGAATGGAAGGAGAGCACCGAGAGAAATCATCTTGAATTTCTCCCTGCATAGAAACTTGTTCAATTCTCTGAGATCTAATATGGGTCTGTAGCCCCCTGTTTTCTTTGGGATAAGGAAATAGGGGGAGTAGAACCCTGAACCCTGTTGAAGAAGGGGTACTTCTTCTATTGCCCCTTGCGCAAGAAGGGTAGCAATCTCCTGACCCAGAAGGTCGAGGAGAGATGTTGGAGAATTGAACTGTCTCACCATGGTGTGAGGAGGAAGGTTTAAGAAATGAAGCTTGTACCCCTCCCTTATGATAGGGAGGGTCCATTGCTCTGCTGTGATTTGTTCCCATCTGGGAGCAAAGTGAGCTAACCTTCCTGGAATGGTGAGAGGCTCTGGTTCTTTTAGAGCCAGAAAGGCTAAGTTCTCTAGTTGTAAGTCAAAGGCCCTGAGGAGGCTGAGGCTGTTGGGCCGTAACAGTCCTTGCAGCCTTAGGCTTGGCTTGTTTAGGTTGTTGCTGACGCTTTGCAGCAAAACAACCTGCAGAAGATGCCTGGTGACTATAACCAGGATAATATTTCCTTTTTTTGGGAAAGAAAGCCTTTTTGAATAACCTTTTTCTAACAGGAGCAGAAGTAGACTTTGAAAGTCTATCTAAGGCAGAATTCTCAGCATCCGAGTGGCCTTTGCTTGCCAATCCTTGCCAAAAAGGTTTTCACCTGTACAAGGAAGATTTCCTAATCCATCCTGGACCCAGGGTTCCAAATCAGAAGCTTGTAACCAAGCAAGTCTGCGTGCACCTATGGCAATAGCCGCGGCTCTGCTGGCACACTCAAAAGAGTCAAAGGCTGCACGGTTGGAAAATTTGGAAACATCCTGGGCATGTTTAAGCCAGGTGAGAAACTCCTCCCTTTTATCTTCTGAGATAAAAGGAGATAAAGTTTGCAGATGATCTGTAACTTCCTTTAGAAACATCCCCATATACAGACTATAGGAGTTGATTCTGGCAGTAAGCATATTGGCCTGGAAGATTCTCCGACCAAAAGCATCCAAGGTTCTGCATTCTCTTCCTGGAGGATTGGATGAGTGTCTTTTTGCACTCTTTATCTTCTTCATAGCAGACTCCACCACAATAGAGTGGTGAGGAATCTGAGTCTTATGAAAGCCAGGACAAGGAGGAACACGGTACACATGGTGTCCAACCTGCGAGAATGAGGGGAGGTATTAAGAGGTGTCTCCCATATGCCCAACATGTGATCATAAAGGATCTCATGAATTGGTAAAGTAGCTGCCTCTTTAGGAGCCTTAGGATATTGTAAAATATCCAATTTCTTGGCTCTAGGCTCTGGTTCAGGGGCAACTGAAATAGAGGCCACTGGCCACTTCCCTAATGAAGTCTTGAAAAGACAAGTCTTCTGGAGGAGACCTTCTTTTTGGAGAAGAGGGCTCCTGAGGAAGGAGTACCAATGCTTCGACAGAAGCCTCTGATTCATCAGAGTCTTCGGAGGAATCGAAGTATCGCCTGTCTGGATGTTCTTGCAGAGCCCGATACGCGTACCGAGTGGTATCGACATCGGGAGTGATCGGTACCGATGGGCATCACAGAACAGGGTGCCGCTGCAGTCGACACCGAAGACGATGTCGATGCAATCGGTACCGGCAACAGAACCGATATTGGTGCCGGTGCCGGAACCAGTACCTTCAACGGAGTTTGTTGTGGTACCGGAGGCGTCGCAGCTTGTATGAATGCCGTAATGGCACGCTGCATGGTCAGAATATTCTGATCCATCGACGCAACCAATGTCTGGATGTCGGTACCAGTGGAAACCACCGGTACCCCAGAACATGGCAACAGGTGATCGGTCGAGGCCACGCCATCGATGTCAACCTGTGACCCCATAGATGAAGCTTTGGAAGCCGGAGCGTCCCGCCGGGGTAATTTTGCCAGTGCAGGATCCTCGAGAGCAAGCCCGGAGGCATCTCGATACTTAGAGGGAGATCTACCCTTCGAGGACCGGCTGGACTTATGTTTGGTTACCTGAGATCCATGGGAGGAAGAAGCAGCCCTGGAAGATGTTGATGCCACCGAAGCTGCATCAGAGGGAAACAGGGTACTGAGCTTGGCCGCTCGATTCTGTCGACCTCTTTTAGACATCATGGAACAGGACTCACAATCGGTGATGGAGTGGTCAGGACCCAAACATTTTAGACACCAGTCATGGGTGTCGGTGATAGAAAAAGTACCGCTGCACTTCGTGCACTTTTTAAACCCGGAAGCGGGCTTTTCCATGAGGAAAATTTTTCTAGGCCTAAGGCCCAAAAGGAAAAGTTGCACAGAAGTGGGAAACGGTAGGTTTTTTTGTTTTTGTTTTTGTTTTTTTAAAGAAGAAAGAAGAAAAGACCGGCGGTACCGGTCCGACGTCAAAGGAGGCAGACACGCAACCAAAGAAAAGTCTATAAATTAATGAACGGAGTGGAACGGGTAAACGTAGATCGATTGTTTACCTTATCAGAATATAGAAAGACTAGGGGACATGCAATGAAGCTACAGGGTAAACTATTTAAGACTAATAAAAGAAAATATTTTTCACTCAACGTGTAATCAAACTCTGGAATTTGTTACCGGAGGATGTAGTAAAGGCTGTTAGTGTAGCTGGGTTTAAAAAAGGTTTGGACAAGTTCCTGGAGGAAAGGTCCATAAACCATTATTAAGAAGGGACCCAGGATATCAATGCTTGAACCAATACAAGCATTGTGGAACCTGTGTCCCTTGGGGAAACTGCTATGCTAGGTACGTATGACCTAGATTGGCCACTGTTGGAAACAGAATACTGGGCTTGATGGACCTTGGTCTGACCCAGTATGGCATATCTTATGTTCTTATGTTCTTATGAAATAAAGAAAAATAAAGAACTTCTTCAGCGGTGACAGAAACACGACCTGCTGGCTCCGCGGAAAAGAACTGCAGAGAGGCGGTTAGGAAAGGCGGGAAGGCAGCGCGCAGGCGCTGTGGGATGCTCCCAAAAGCTTTCTTACTGGACGCTGGGGAGCATTCCCGTGCTGGCTCCGTCAGTACCGACGATACCCATATGTGAAGACTCATTCCTGCTTGTTCCTGGAGATTACCTGTTACAGGTAAGTAACTGTGCTATCTCCAGGAACAAGCAGGAATGAGTCTTCACATATGGGGACTCCCAAGCTAAGATGCCTGGAGGAGTCCCAGCATGTTGCGAATCTGAGAGCCATGCTATTTTACCGAAACCCCAGGCATCCTAGGGATGGAGGGTAGGAGTTGAACTAAAAAGATGTGCTGTGGAACAGCTGGACCAAACAGGATGCCTAGATAGGAGTCTCTGTGCAGGTGATATTTAGTGGTAATATTGAGAGCAATAAACCAATATGGACCTCACTGGTGGTATTGTAAAGGGGTATATGAAGGTTCATGTGGATTTGTGAATATGAACCAACAGAATATCCCCAGGGAGTACCTCAATGTAAGGAGAGGTAAATAACTGTGCAAAAAAACAGGCTGAGGTTAGAACCCTTAGGGTGAGAAGAAACAATCCCAGTGGAACTGGAGTAGTTCAATGAGGTAGGACTTTGCGGAAAACGCGGAAGTCCCTATTAGATAAAACTGAAGCTCTTTTAACTTTAAAGAGACATAGTTCTTATAGGAGAAGGGAGCTTCGAAGATCCCTATATCCGATAACAAAGGAGGATAGGAGTAATGAGGCATTGTAGCTTCCCATTTTCTGAAGATTCAGAAAGTCCCTCCTAATTGAAAAGGAAAGTATATGGAGGGCTTCAGGTGCACCTAAACTGAAGGTCATGGTACAAAAACTCCTCAACTACCACAGGAAGTGGTTGATTATGGAGAACCCTAAGTATGCTGGGACAGCATGTAAAGGGATAAAGAGTATCTGTCGGGTCCGTAGGGGAATATATATATATGTATAAGTATATATATATATAGGCAGACAGACAGAAATAGTATATAGACATATCTACCCACTATCATATATTGCAATAAATATATATAGATAGGTAAATACAGATATATCCATCATATATATATATATAGGCACAGACATGCAGATGTCCATATACATATACATACATACATATATATACATATATATATACACACATATACACACACATATACATATACCCATGTCCGCACATAGGGTATGTGGAGAAAGATTTATCTAACAAGAAGGGAGGTACCTGCTTGAGAAGATATTTAGAGAATCTCTACTTCCTGGTTATGGGTAGGAAAGCCCAGGGAGTTCTCACAGGCAAGAGAAGTCTAGAGTCCTCTAAGAACTCTAGCCCCTGAACAACCAGGAATGGAGACCTACCTGGAAAATGCAGAGGCTGTTTTAAATCTGCAGACAGTAAGTCTGAATCCTTCCATAACTCCAGCAGGTAGCTGGAGAAAAGATGCAATAAAAATACCATATTTACCCCTGAGGGTAAAAAGGGTATGGTGCATGGATTACGCCATGAAGAGTTGAGGATGGAAGGAAAAGACAAGGATTGTCTATACTGAAAGAAAAAACATCCCTGGTGAAGGAGTCCCCTGGAGATGTGAAGCAATCCAGGGAATTGGATAATTCTTTAGGTCTTCCCTTAATTAAAGGCCTGTGTCCTTTAAGAAGCCTTTAATGGAAATGGTAAGGGCAGGGAGAATCCAGTAGGCATGACTAGGTAAAGCCCTTCATAACCATCTGACATTATGCGCTCTCTAACAAGGCCCCATAGTGTAGAGCTGCTCCGTAGAGATGCAGAGAGCATGTTGCAGGTTAATTAGAAGAAAAAATGGTGTTTAAGAGCCAGTAGGTGTCATGAACTACTCCTCCAAGCCCAAGGATTGGGGAAGGCTAAGGATAGAAGGTAAGGCTATGTGTCTGCAACAATAGCCAAAAAAGGTTCTTAAACCGTCTGGGACTTAGTGGTAAGGCCAGAAACCATTAAAATTGGAGAACAAGCCCTGGTTGCTTGGTCAGCAAGTCAGTGGTCTAATTAGTAAGAGACCCTGCAGTTCTAACTATTGATAGGGCAGCAGTAGAAATCTTAGGTCCCAAGACTGGAAAAGAAATACAGACATAAGTAGGAGTGGTAAGACTCCGAAATTGTCTGAGAAGCTGCCAGGAAAACGAAGAATGCAAGGGGGAGACAACTGAAAGAAAACTTAGGGGCTTAAGGAAAAGCCCTCAGTAAGTGGTATCACTCTTACAGACCAAATGTCTTAGAAAGAGTGGCAGAGTTGAAAAGAAGACTTACGGTGGAGTAAATCTTTGCAGTAATATGAGAGATGCTGATACAGGAGCAAAAAATCAAAGGTAAAGGCATGGCAAACTTATTGACAGCTGTTACTCCTCTGTGTAGTTCAGAGGACGAGGAGTAACTGTATTACCTGTAAAGCATAATCATCTTAAGAAGCTCTTTGAGCTGATAGTCAGGATGTCTCTTTAAGAGGGACATATGTAAAGTTTAGGATGGAACCGATGTAGATGCTTGTAGTGGTAGGAAGCAAACTACAGGATATAAAACTCAAACAGGAAAAAGGATTCAGGGAAGAGTCTATCAGCAACCCTGCGGCTGCTGGGTTTGCTGAACCCGTTGAGGTTGTGGTTTCCTGAGCCTGGTTGGTTGTTTCCCCTGCCTGGGAGCATCTGTATGATGGGTAGAAGATGGATAAAACCTTCTCCCATTAAGGGAACAAAGCTTATTAGTAGATTTTCTACAAACTGGGATAGAGGAAGGCATAGACAAGCCTCTGAAAGCAATAGTGTCAGTGGTTAACTGAGCAGCCTGGAGTAAAGTCTCTTTATTAAAGAGATTCTCTCCAGTGCAAGGAGCATTTCCCAGTCTACCTTGTACGCATTTGTCCAAGTCTGAAGCTTGGAGCCAGGCTCTACGTCGTGCCCCTATGGCTATAGCAGAAGTTCTGCTAACAGACTCAAGAGTCCAGGGAAGCACGAGTAAGGAACTTAGAAACATATATTTTTTTTATTTTATATTTATGCAATTTTACAATCATAATCAAGCAAAAGCTTGTACAGAAACCACCACTGCGTAAAGAAAGGGGGGGGGGGAAAAACAATATCTTAAAAAAGGAAAAGAAAAAACATTACACAGGAGTTAATTAGTAACCAATCCCTATCTGAGGAAATTGCAAACGTAACTAACAAAGTGGAAACCTTAATGTCAGCTTCTTTAGGGGACTAACAAAGCAGACACCTCAAGGGTGTCCAGTTTTAAAGACCCCAAGTCAACCTGACCCCCCCGTTTACCCGGAGGAAGAAAATACGCTTTCACTACTGGTGGAGTTAAATCTACGGGTACAGATAAAGATTCATGTAAATACTTTTTAAATAAATCCACCGGTGAGAACCCACTAACCATAGGAAAATTTAACAAGCGAACATTTGACGCCCGAACGGCGTTTTCCAAATTTTCTAGTTTCCCTCTGATAGTCAAATTATCTTTCACAATTAAGTCAGTTAAGAGAGAAACTTGAGAAACTTTTTGTTCACCGTCCTTAATCTGTGTACCAATCACAACTAGATCTTCCTGAATCCCAACCATAGCAGTTTCCAACTTTTCCAAGCGCAGGGATGAAGTTTCCATCTGTTGATGAACTGCAATCGCAAGCTGCGAGATTGCTACCCAAATAGTTTCCAAGGAGAACACTTTCGGGCATTCCAAATGGAGAACTTGAGGTAAAACAGCCGAAGCCGAGGAAGTCCCAACAGCTGGCACTACATCTTGATGCAAGATTACCTCCGACTCCACAGACTGCAGTCCGACCGTTTCCACAGCCCCCGATGGCAAGGGGGTCACTCCAGGATATAACTCTGGCGAGGCCCGCTCCCGTAAGACAGCACCAACACCTTCCGGACGCGCTGAAACACCACTCGCGAGAAGAGACAATGGAGGGGTCAGACGCTGAGGAGGCGGTCGATCATCGGGGGGAGAGAGACACCTCCAGGGCAGCCAACACCGGATCTACCTCCATCGGTGCCACAACGCCCGCTCGAATCTCCCCTTTCTTCTGCTCTGATAGTTGTACAAACCGATCCATCGGACCCAAGGAAACCGCAGGTACAGGCTCCGCGTGAGGAGCCTTGTGCTTGCCCTTACGTTTAGGCATACTCTCCAGGCAAACTCACGCCGCCATCTTGGAAGTAACCACTCCCCGGAACTTAGAAATATTTTGAGCATGATTTGACTAGCATAGAAAAATCTGCTCTTTTAGGCTCTTGGAGGAAAGGGGTCAAAAGTAGTAGATCTTTTGCGACTTCCTCAAGAGATAATCCCATATAGAAAATATATGAAAAGATTGTTGTTGAAAACATGGATGCCTGGAAAGTTTGACGTCCAAAGGCATCTAAAATCTTAGCCTCACAACCTGGCAGATAAGAAGAGTGCTTCTTAGTACTCTTAAGACGCCTCATTGCTGATTCTACAACAAGAGGCTTTTGAAAACCTGGAGAAGGGGGCACCTTGTATAGAAGATCAGTTGCCCTAGAAGGTGGGGATACCGTTAAAGGAGTTTCCCACGCTCTAAATAGGAGATCCTGCAAGGTTTGATGCAAAGGAAACATAATGACTTCCTTTGGATTGCAGAGGATCTGTATAGGTTGTGGATCCCCTGGTGCAGGGTCTTGACCAGGTACAGAAATGGCAAGTAACTTGGCCATATCAAGCAGGAAAGCTTGAAAAGAAATCTCCCCAGAGGGGAGTCCTCATGGAAGAGGAGGAAGAACTAGATCTGTTGAAGAACTAGATCTAGCATCCACCGGTTCATTCAGATTCTGTAGAAGATCTGGAGGGGTGGAGCATCGGATTATCTTTGAAAGATAGTTGTCGGTACCGCTGAAAACCGGTACCGCAACTCGTCGGTAGCAAATCGTCCATGCTAGGGATCGATTCCAAACTTGGTATGGAAGGAAGCGAGCCGGCTGAAAGGAGCATGGGAGGTACAGACACCGATGTTGTCGATACCGGTATCGGGACCGGTACCGTCGGTGACACCGATATATGAAGATCAGTTTGTTACGGCACTATCGGTACCGAGGTAACCGAATGTGGCAGACCTTGATCGGTAGAATGTCTTCGGTACCGTCTGAAGTCGGTACCGAGACGTGTCGGTACCCAGTCATCCAGACTAGAGATCGATTCTAGACTCGGCATCGAAAGAAGCGAGTCTATCGATGCATATCTGGGAGGGCACCGACGTGGATACCAGCATCGGTACCGGGACTGATGTGGGAAGATCGGTCGGTAGCGGCTCTAGCGGCACCGAAGATACCGAGAGCGCTTGAATGCGATCATGGGTGTGGAATGTTTCATCCAGCACCATTGCTGATGCCAGGGTACCGGCACCGCTCAAAGCGGATACCACCACCGGGCATGCCTCAGGTATGTTCACCGAGGTAAAAACCCCAGGAACAACCTGAAACCCTGTTAATGCTTTGAGACAGAAGCCTCCCGCCGGGGTTTTAAAGCCAATATGTCCTCGGGGGCAAGCCGAAAGGCATCTCTATGATGTACATGAGATCTACCACCCGAGGACTAGCTAGTCTTTACAGACTTTTGTTTGGTTACCTGATCCTGCGAAAAAGAAGATGTAGCTGGTACCCTCAGGTCTGAGGGGAACAGTGTATCGAGTTGAGCTCGATGCTGAAAACTTCAAGAAATTGTAGTGCAGGAGGGACACTCCAGAGGATGGTGTTCAGGTCCCAAATATGGAAGGCACCAATTATGGGTGTCTAAAACTAATTTGGTAGCGCCACAGTTAACACACATTCTAGTGGCTAGCATTTCCATGAGAGAAAGTGGAGAGGCCTAGCAGGCCGAAACCTGTCAGGCACTAAAACAGGAAAAAATTTCCCACAAAAGGAAATATTTGTAGAAGAAAAGAAAAAGAAAACACCGGCGGTACCGGTGCGTCGAGGGAAGGTAGACGCGACCACAAGAAAAAACAAAAATAAAAGGAAGAATTTTCTGCGGTGATAGGACGTCCTGCCAGCTCCGCAGAAAAACGAAAACTGAGGAGAGGCAGTTGGGAAAGGCGGGAAGGCAGCACACAAGCGTGTTGGGATGCTTCCAGAAGCGTTCTGATTGGACGCTGGGGAGCGTTCCCGCGGACTCCATCGGTACCGACGTACCCATATGTGAAGACTCATTCCTGCTTGTTCCTGGAGATAGTTGTGCGTTCGCTGGACTGGCAAACAGGTCAATGGATGGGGTCCCCCACCGATGGAACAAGACGCCGGCGTCCTCCGGATCCAAGTGCCACTCGTGTGGGCGGAGGATCCTGCTGAGTTTGTCCGCAAGGACACTCTCCTGGCCTGGGAGGAGACCGCTCGCAGGGTCATCCCCCAGCGAGACGCAAAGGAGTAAAGGAGGATCGCCTCTCAGCAGAGGAGGCATGATCCTGTTCTCCCCTCCTTGTTGATGTAAAACATGGCTACCCTGTTGTTGGTCTGCACTAGCACAAACTTCCCCCTCAGATATCCCTCCAAGGCCCTCAGGGCCCATTGGTCTGTCCAAAGCTTGAGCAGGTTGATCTGCTACCGAGACTCCTCGGGCAACCACTGCCCCTGGGTGCACAATGCACCACAGTAGGCTCCCCACCCCAGCAGGGAAGCATCCGTTGTTAGGACAAACTTGTGCTGGGGGTCTGGAAGGGCATTTCCCGAAGGAGACTTCAGGGGTCCTGCCACCAACTCAGTGAGCCGTGGAGACTGCGGATCTGTAAGGTGGCCGAAGGCCTGCCTCCATTGTGCCCTGAGGCACCACTGGGATGTCCGCATGTGCATGCGGGCATAGGGGACCACATGGACAGCAGAGGCCATGTGCCCGAGAAGGCACAGCATGGCCCACACTGTAACCCTGACCGTGTTTTGGACCTGGGATGCCATGGCCCAAAGGCGCTCTGCGCGGTCCGGGGGAAAGAAGAAGGTCGCCTGCACCGTGTCGAGGCGTGCGTTGATGAACTCCAGGGTTTGCACCGGCTCGAGGTGGGACTTGGAGTAGTTGACCAGGAAGCAGAGACGCTCGAGAAGAATCGTGTGCGACGCCGCCAGGCAGGCTTCGCTATTCGAGGACCCCGTGATGAGCCAGTCATCGAGGTAGGGGAAGACTGGTATGCCCTGCTGCCTGAGTGAGGCGGCGACCACAGAGAGGCACTTTGTAAACACCCACGGTGCGGAGGCGAGCCTGAAGGGGAGCACTCTGTACTGGCAGTTTTCCCCCTGTAACCTGGAGCACAGGTATTGCCCTGTGCTGGGCATGAACTAGGATGTGGGCATAAGCGTCCTTGAGGTCCAAGGAGCATAGCCAATCGCCCTGCTGAAGGAAGGGCAGCAGGACATCAAGTGATAACATTTTGAACCTCTCGCACACCAGGAACCTGTTGAGGTTTCTGAGGTTGAGGATAGGGCACAGGCCCCCCATCTTTTTCGGGATGAGAAAGTAGCGGGAGTAGAACCCCTGATGTCGAAGGTGCCGTGGTACCTTCTCGACTGACCGTTGGGCAAGGAGGCTGAACAGTTCCCACTGCAAGGTGGTCTGGTGCGCGAGGAGCTGAGCAGGCTCCGCTGGGGAGAAGGGAGGAGGGCGTCTGTCCAGGCAGAGACGGTATTTGTCTCAGATCACCCGGAGGACTCAGGTGTCCGACATTATCGATGCCCACTCTGGGGTGAACAGGGACAGGCGTCCCACCACCGGCAGAAGAGCTGCCAGGGGGGGGGGGGGGGCAAGAGGCTATGCCGATGGCATCAAAACCCCTGCATAGGCTGGGGCGGCACCAGTGGTTGGGCCTTAGGCCCTTTAGGTTTACGGTGGCCATGTGCACCTCCCTTCCCCTGCGTGATGGGAGCTGGTGCAGAGGTGGGTGGGAAAGGCAGGTAACCCCGGTAAGGGAGCCCCTTCCTTTGGAAGAACGGCTTCTTGGTCTGCTGCTTCTTCCTAAGGAGGGAGGAGGTTTTGCACGAGGGACGAGTTCAAGTCACGAACTCCGTTTTTATCTCAGCGGCCTTATCCTCCATAGATTTACCGAACAGCTTCTCGCCAAGGCAAGGGACGTCCAGGAGCTTCTCTTGAACCCACAACTCCAAGACCAAAGACCGGAGCCATGCCTGACGTCGGGCCCCGATGCTGGCCGCCGCCACCCAGACGGAGGACTCAAACCTGTTATATGCGGCACGGAGAGGTACTTTTAACACTCAGTGACGGATTTCAGAAGGGTTTGGAACCTTAGGAGGGGTTCACCCCTGAGGCCCGCGGCAAAACCGCCGAGCTCCTTGGCGAGGTCATGCAGAAACATGCCCATATACAGTTGGTATGCTTGGATACGGCAAGCGAGCATGGAACCCTGATAGGCCTTATGCCCCAGGACGTCGAGGGCTCTCGACTCCCTACCTGGGAGGACCGAAGAGTAAAACTTCGGTCTTTTCTGCTACCACATCGCCAACTCCACAACCATGGAACTGTGCGGAAGCTGGGTCTTTCGGAACCCCGGGCCATGCTGGACCCTATACATGGCGTCGAGGTGCTTGCTCACAATGGGGACCGAAGCAGACATCTCCCACATGCGGAGGAGCAGACTTGACAATATGGGGATGAACCGGGACAGTAAGAGACTCCCGAGGCGGGGACGCATACTGTAGAATATCGAGTTCCTCAGCTCCTCTTTAGTCTGCATATCCAGGCTGAGGGCCCATGCCATGTCCTGCACAACCACCAGGAATGATGTGTCCTTGGGCGGCGAACATCTGATAAGCCAGCGGGGACGGGTCCGAAGGGAGGTCCCTGTGGGCACTGGGTCTCCAATGAAGTATCCCTGTCCGACTCCCAGCCCGAGAGGTCCAAGGAGAAGTCCGACTCAGGTAGGTCGCCCCGTCCAGAGGCCAAGGTCCACTTGGAGCCAGAGGCCTTGTAGGATCATGCTCCTGAGGACCGGGAAGGCAAACAAGACCAATGCCGAGCCCCGTGGCTCTCAGGGGAATGCAGGGCAGGTTTTGGTGTCCCTCTTGAGGGAACCTCTGTCTTGAGGCGCTGGCCAGCCGTGCTGGGCATGAGCGCATGCTGGGCAGCTAAGGCGGCAGAAATGATGCGCTCTGGTGCCAGCATTCTGGACTCCCACGCGGGCTTGGGACCCTGTGACGCCAACAGCTGGACATGTTGCAGATGACTGCCTTTCTCCCTTCTTCCGGGACCTCCTGCTATCAAAGCCCCATCTCTGCCCTCCGGCGGTGGAATGGGAACTTAAAATGTGGTGCTCTCCTAATTCACTAGACCGCTGTTCGAGCCACTGACCAACTGCCATTTGCGATACCTATCCTAGAAAGTGTTTTTTCTGGTAGCCATATCTACTCAGAGAGTGAGTGAACTCCAGGCCTTGGTGGCGGACGCACAGTACTGTAGCACTATTTGCACGCGGCAGGAGAAAGGGTTCTCCTGTCTGCACACCAGATGTAGAATTTTCTCCATTTGAAGGCATATGTTCATCTGGTAGAGATTTTTCGGAAGGCTAGCAGGATTCTCATCGACTTCCCCCCAAGAGACTGAAAGGAGCTAATGCTACCCTTTTCAACAGTCACGCCATCAATGCTAGCGACCCCAGGTTGGGGTGCAGGAGGGAGCCCTCTACCTGGGACAGGAGGACCAGATCCTGACCCAGTGGGACAGGGACTGTCACAGACAAGGAGAGCAGCAGAGGGAACCAGGGTTGCCGGGCCCATCTGGGGGCGATCAGGATCACCGATGCCTGCTCGCTCTGGACCTTGAAGAGGATCTTGGCCACTAGAGTTGTCGGTGGAAGGCATAGAGGCCGCTTTCAGACCATGGGATTAGGAAGGCACCCGTTGCCACTCTCCCCAGATGCGGCTGGTGTGAGCAGAAGCAGGGTAGCTGCATGTTGTCCAAGGCAGCGAACAGGTATATCATGGGCCTGCCCCAGCGACAGAAGAATCTTTGAGCTACCATGAGGTTTAGACGCCATTCAAGTGGGCATAAGACACTACTGAGTTTGTCTGCCAAGCAATTGGCCTGACTTGGAAGGTATACTGCCCGTAGGAGCATTCTGTGGCACAATGCGAAGGAGAGGAGAACCACTGCCTCCTGGCAGAGGGAGTACAAACCTGTGGCCCCCGGTTTGTTTACATAGAACATGGTGACCTGCTTGTCCATCTGAATCAGCACAGGACAGTTGCACAAATGGTGGCAGAATGCCTGTAAGGCCAGGAAGATGGCTCTGAGCTCCAGGAGATTTATCTGTAAGAGCAACTCCTCCAGCGACCAGCGGCCTTGAGTGTGGAGGACTCCGCAATATGCCCCCAACCCAGGAGGGAGGCATCTGTGGTCATGACCCTCTGTGGCGCAAACACCTGAAATGGCATCCCTGCTCTGAGGTGGAGTAGTGACTGTCACCAGTTGAGGGAGTCTGCCAATTGGTGGGTGACCCTGACCCTGTCCTGCAACCTGCCCGTGACCTGAGTCCACTGGGAGCAGAGGCACCACTGGGCTGCACACATGTGCAAGTGGGCTAGGGAGCATGACATGGACCATTGAGGCCATATGGCCCAGAAGGCAGCGAGCCGGTACTTACCGGTGCCTCTGCACTTCTCCTTTGGTAGGAAGGCCTTGATCTGCAACATGTCCAGCTGAGGACCTATGAACTCCAGGTTTTGGGCTGGAGAGAGGTGAGATTTAGAGTAGCTGATGACGAACTCTAAGTGCTGCAGGAGGCAGACTGTTCGCCCTGTGGCCTGATTGGCCTCGGGAGCGGTGCTTCCTCTGATGAGCCAGTCATCCAGATAGGGGAAGATAAGGCCCCTTGTAGGTGCATGTAGGTGGCCATGGCTGCAAGGCACTTTGTAAAAACTCTTGGCGAGGCGGCCAGGCCAAATGGAAGTACCCTGCACTGGTAGTGCTCTCCTCCCCCACCACGAACCTTAGGTACTGTCTGTGGGAGGGGTGAATCATGATATGGATGTATGCATCCTTTAGGTCTAAGGAGCACAGTCAATCTCCCTGACAGAGGTAGGGCAGCAGAGTTCCAAGGGAGAGCATCTTGAGCTTCTCCCTCTCCAGAAACTTGTTCAGGTTTCACAGGTTTAGTATGGGCCTGAGGACCCCAGTTCTTTTGGGGACAAGGAAGTACCTGGAGTAGAACCCCTTTCCCCACAAATGCCCGGGTACAGGTTCTACTGCCCTGTCCTTGAGCAGGGGCTGGTGAAGAAGAGGTCGCACCAGCTCTCCTGGGAAGAACCCTGGAAGTGTTGGCTGAAACCTGAGGAGATAGCCCTCCTTCACCACTTGTAGGACACACTGATTCGTGGTGACCCTTGAATTTCTCTTTAAACAGGAATTTGTTCAATTCTCTGAGGTCTAAAACGGGTCTGTGTCCCCGTTTTCTTTGGAATAAGGAAATAGGGAGAGTAAAACCCTGTACCCTGTTGGGAAATGGGTACATCTTCTATTGCCCCATGGGCAAGAAGTAAACTGACCTCTTGACCCAACTGAGTGTTGAGTGAAGTCTGAGAATTGAACTGTCTTACCACCGTAGGAGGGGGCATGTTGAAGAAATGAAGCTTGTACCCCTCTCTTACAATGGAAAGAGTCCATTCTTCTGCTGTTATCTGCCCCCATCTGGGGGCAAAATGACACAACCTTCCTGGGATGGTGGAAGGCTCTGGCCCGTTGAGGGCCAGGAAGGCCAAGTTCTCTAGATGGGCGTCAAAGCCCCTGTGGAGGTTGAGTCTGCTGGGCTGGTGAGGCTTAGCAGTCTTTATTTTCCTTTGCTTTGGGGGCTGCTGTCCCTTTCGGGCAGACTGACCTGCAGAATGCACCTGCTGGGTATAGGAGGGGTAAAACCTCTTCTTTTTAGAAAAGAATGGTTTCTTGTAGGATTTTCTCCTTGCAGGATCAGCTGTAGCCTTGGATAGTCTATCCAAAGTGGTGTTATCAGCATCCAAGCTCATTAGCTTTCTCTTGCCAATTTTTGCCAAAGACATTTTCGCCTGTGCAAGGGATATTCCCCAGTTTATCCTGTACCCAGAGTTCTAAGTCAGATGCCTGGAGCCAGGCAATCCTACGAGCACCCATAGCAAGGGCAGAGGTTCTGCTTATGCACTCAAAGCAGTCAAAAGCTGCACGATTAACAAAGAAGTAATTAGGCCTTACCTGCTAATTAGTATTCCTGAAGGAACGACAGTCCAGTCCCTTTACTTCTGGGTTGCACAACCCTTCCAGCAGCTTGGAGGCTGAGCCCATCCTTTTTGAGGATGGTGCGGTATAAATACCACTGGCACCACCCACAGATCCAAGTAATCTAATGAAAAAGCAGACTTAACGAAAAATCAATTAATAGCCTATATAAAAATAACACCACAAACACCACAACTAACTCTCCCACTTTTTTTTTTTTTAAAAAGGCAAGGAGGAAAAAAGGGGGTAGAGGGAAGGTGGTTTACCCGAGTCTGACCAAGCCTTCCTTCACTCCGGCCCACCGGACCTGCACCAAGGGACCCTTCCACTTTGTCTTGGTCCTGAATTTGGTCCGCTGATCCTCACATATCCACTAGGACATTACGCCAATCAAAGAAACTGGGTGGGATCAGGGACTGGACTGTCGTTCCTTCAGGAACACTAATTAGCAGGTAAGGCCTAATTATTTCTTATCGTCACTCCAGTCCAGTCCCTTTACTTCTGGGATGTAACAGAGCAGTTCAAGCTTGGGTGGGACCCGCTATCCCGGACCGAAGTGCCGCGTCCCCAAACCAAGAGTCAGCTGAACTCTGAACGTCCAGTCTGTAGTGTCTAGTAAAGGTATGCAGCGAGGACCATGTAGCCACCCTACAAATGTGCAGCGGCGGAACTAAGCTATATTCCGCCCAAGAGGTAGCCTGTGCCCGAGTTGAATGAGCACGCAGCCCCCCTGGAACCTGCTTCCCCTTGAGGATATAGGCGGAAGCAATAGCTTTCCTGATCCAACTGGAGATGGAAGCCTTGGCCGCCGCCTCCCCCTTGTGTGGCCCTCCAAACTGAATGAATAGACGTCTGGACTTTCGAAAAGGTGCAGTGCGGGAAAGGTAACACTTCAAGGCTCTCTGAACGTCCAGAAGCGCAGCTTCCTGTCCTTCCCCCCTCTTGCCCCTCCGCTGAAAACGCCGGGAGCGTAACTGTCTGGTTCACATGGAAGGGGGAGATGACCTTGGGCAAGAAAGAAGGTACTGTCCGTAAGACCACCTTATCCTTGAAGAATGAAAGAAAGGGGGGCTGGGAGGACAGCGCTTGAAGTTCGGAGACACGTCTGACCGAGCAAATAGCGACCAGAAAAACAGTCTTCAGTGTCAAATCCTTTAGAGAGGCTTCCTTTGCCGGCTCGAAAGGTTCCCTGGTCAAGGCATTTAATACCAGGTTGAGATCCCAAGGAGGAATGACCGATCTTTGCTGGGGACACAGACACCTAACCGCTCTTAGAAACCTGGTCACGTCCGCGTGGGCCCCTAAGGACTTTCCACGGACCTTACCTCTATAGCAAGAGATGGCTGCCAACTGGACTCGTAAGGAACTGTGCGCTAGTCCTTTGTCAAAACCCGCTTGCAAGAACTCCAGGACCTCCGGAACAGAGGCCGAAAGAGGTTTCCTCCGGTGCTCCGCACACCATGCTTCGAAGATGCGCCAAACTCTTACATAGGAGAGACAGGTCGAGCGCTTTCTAGCGCTCAACAAAGTCGAGATTACCGATCCCGAATAACCCCGCTTCCGGAGCCGCACCCTTTCAATAGCCAGGCCGTAAGCGAGAATCGATTCACGTGAGGCATCCGAACCGGACCCTGATTCAGCAGATCCCTTCTGCAGGGAAGTCGCCAAGGCCGGTCGGCAATCAACCTCACCAGGTCTGCATACCAGGGACGGTGAGGCCAATCCAGAGCTATGAGGATTACCAAACCTTGGTGAGCCTCCACCCGCTGAAGAACCTTTCCGATGAGAGCCCATGGGGGGAACACATACAGGAGACCCTCCGAAGGCCACCTCTGGGCCAGAGCATCTAAGCCTTCGGGCATCCTTTCCTTCCTTCGATTGAAAAATCGTCTTACCTTGGCGGAAGCATACCGTGCCATGAGATCCATGACTGGTGGACCCCAAAGGGTTACTATCTGGTCGAAGACCTCCTGCTCCAGCTCCCACTCCCCGTGGTCTATCTTGAACCTGCTGAGGTAATCGGCCGTAATGTTGTCTGTGCCGGCCACGTGCTGAGCTGAAAGAGCCTCCAACCGGACCTCGGCCCACTGGAATAGGCCATCTGCTTCCTTCTCCAAGGCGGAACTGCTTGTGCCGCCCTGGCGGTTGATGTAAGCCACCGCGGTGACATTGTCGGAGAGGACGCGAATTGCTCTTCGTAGCACTAAGGACTCGAGTGCCCTCAGTGCAAGGGCTACCGCCCGTAATTCCAGTCTGTTGATGGACCATTGTGACTTCAACAACGTCCAGCGACCCTGGACGAACTGGTCGTCGCAATGAGCTCCCCAGCCTGTTAGACTGGCATCCGTCGTCAGCAGTAAACACTGCGGGGGTTCGAGAGGTATCCCGCAATCCAGATTCCTTGGGCACCGCCACCACTGGAGGGCCTTCTTGGTTCGAGGAGCGCAGGGCAGCCGCATGAATAAAGGATGATGTTGATGGGACCAACGACGCAACAGGGCCCGCTGCAGGGGCCGCATGTGAGCCCTGGCCCACGGTACTACCTCTATTGCTGCGGTCATGGTTCCCAGCAATTGAAGGTAATGTCACGCCGTAGGGCTTCGTCTGTTCAGAAATAGCGTGACTAGGATCCTTAGGTCCCTTGACCTTGTCTTGGACAGAAACACCCTGCCTCTGTTGGTGTTGAACCTCGCTTCAAGATACTCGAGTTCCTGGGAGGGCATTCAACCTGCTCTTTACCCGATTGATGACCCACCCTAACTCTTCCAGAACTTCTACCACTTTGGCAGTGGCCGAGCGACTTTCCTCTTCTGACTTTGCCCGTATCAGCCAATCGTCCAGATAGGGATGTACTAGTATTCCTTCTCTTCGCAGAGCCGCAGCCACCACCACCATCACCCTTGGTGAAAGTCCGAGGAGCCGTAGCTAGACCGAAGGGCAGAGCCTGGAATTGAAATTGACCTCTTGGCACCGCGAATCTCAGGAACTGTTGATGGGACTTTCTGACCGGGATATGCAAATAGGCTTCCGTCAAATCTAATGAAGTCAGGATCTCCCCGCTCCTTACGGCCACGATGACCGATCTTAGGGTTTCCATCCGGAAATGAGGCACTTTGAGACAGCGATTGACTTGCTTTAGATCCAGGATCGGGAAATAGGAGCCTTCCTTCTTTGGTACCACAAAATAAATCGAGTACCGACCGGAAACGCATTGGTCTGGCGGACAGGGACCACAGCTCCGAGCGCTATGAGCCGTGAAAGAGTTGCCTCTATCGCCGCCCTCTTTACCGGAGAACCGCAGGGAGACTGAATAAAGGCTGGAAGTATTTGCTTTGCAAATTCGAGAGCATAACCCTCTCGGATCACCTCCAGGACCCATTGATCGGACGTGACCCGGGACCAGGCGGGAAGAAACTGCCTTAAACAGCCCCCCACCAGCAGGACCCCCAGTTTGTCATTGAGGTTTTCTAGGTCCCACAGCCTCTCCCTGCCCCCCGAAACCCTCTGAAGCTTTGACCCCTCGAAGGGAAGCGGCCCCTAGGGAAGGTGCTCGATCTGGCTGGACGAAATCTCCGGGGATCCCTTGGCCGATTACGCACAGGAGATAGAGACTGAACTTGTTTTGGTCTGTCCTTCGGGAGTCTGCCTCCCTTAGTTTTGCCAAGGTCTTTTACCAACTTATCTAGGTCTTTGCCAAATAGTAGCTTCCCCTTAAAGGGAAGACGACTCAGGCGCGACTTTGAGGAGGCATCTGCTGCCCAATTACGTAGCCATAAATATCACCTAGCTGCTACCACAAAGGCCATGTTCTTAGCTAGGCTCCTGATGAGGTCGTACTGGCTATCCACCAGGTAGGCAGCCCCGGACTCCAACTTAGCTGAAATAGATTGGGCGTCCCCTGAGGTACCCTCCGCTAGTTGAAGTTGCTGGGACCACCTCAAACAGGCCCGAGCCACCCAAGCCCCCGAAACCGAGGCCTCTAAGGCAAGAGCACTAACATCAAAGGCTTGCTTCAGCAGCGTGTCCAATTTTCTATCCTGAGAGTCCCTCAAAGCCGCGCTACCCTCGACCGGGATAGTCGTCTTCTTTGTCACTGCAGATACCGCTGCATCCACCCTGGGAGACCTCAGCAGTTCTTTATCCGGTTCTGGCAAAGGGTATAGCCGTGATATAGAACGCACTCCCCTCAAACTTGATTCTGGTTGATCCCATTCCTCCTGGACCATCTGACGTACCACCCTGTGAACAGGAAAGACCTTTTGAGAACTCCTCACAGCTTGGATTAAAGGATCTTCCAACGCTTCCTCCTCTGCTGGAGCGTCCGAAGTCACATTGAGTACCTTGAGGGACTCATTAATCAGCGCCGTGAGCTCCTCTCACCGAAAAACACGCACTATGCGGGATTGATCCTCCTCTGGAATCTCTCCCTCTTCAAGCTCCTCCCCATCCTCACCTAAATCCTTGTCTGAGACCTCCTCTTCCGGAGTATTCTGCACAAAGGACGTGAGAGGCTCCTCACTCGCCAGCCTTGCGCGCTTGAGAGGGACACCTGAGTCCTGGGAGCTTGTCTTCCATGGTCTGGACCCCTCACTTTCCTTCGCCGTGCTCGACTCACCTGCTTCAAGCCCCTACTTGCGCAAACAATAGGCCTTGTGCAGCAAAAGAACAAATTTGGGGGAGAAGGGGTCCCCGGAACCCTCCTCCTCCACTGCAGTGGAGGGGGGGGGGGGGGGAGAAAGAGAAGAGACGGGCAAAACCAGGGTAGAAGGTGGGTGAGGATGGGAGACCCTTAACCCCTCCAAAAGGTCCCCTGACCCCTGAGTAGTTTGGTACAACACCGCAAAAGCACAACTCACGCTGAACACAAGAAAAAACAGTCACGGGCGTGAATGAACCGGAAAGACAGAGTCCTTTATTAAACCAACGGCCGCCCGACACAGGACGTGTTTCATACCCTTCGTCAGGGGCTAGCCAGGCAAAGAAACTAAAAACATATTAATCATTGAAACTGATAAAAGAACAAACAAGCCAAGCATATGATTAAAACATTACAAACACAAATATTAAAAATCAAGAAACAAATATGCAGAACAATGCTATAAACTTAAAATAAAACAATAATGATAAATATGAATATGAAAATGGAACGATAGTGCTCGGGACCTGATAAAAATGTGCGCAAATAAAACTTACATACTAACCTCTGTTGCAGTTCCTAAAATGAAGTCTTACTTCACACTGTGCAAACATTAGGTTACATACTAATGCTAAAAGACAGAATACAGGTAAAAATATAAAAATATAAAATCATATGGCAAAACATTGCACACAAATTGAATCTAACTAACAATCAGAGAACACAGAGAGAGCAGGACAGAGACAAGATATGAGATCAAATGAAATGCTAATACATATAACATGGCAATAACTATTGCAAAAAAAGGGGTATCTAAAGGGAAATAGGAGTGAGTCAGTGGAAACATACCAAAAGCCCGATGAGTTATACAGTTGTGGCCATATTAATGCCAAAAATAGGGAATAACGGCAACTTGCATTTATGGGAAAAAGCCGCACATTCTAAAAAACGTTTTTCAAAAGATACCGGCATATGTTATCCTAAAAATCAATAAAACTGCGAAATGAAGTTGAATTAAAAATACTAATGTGACTACTGACCCTTATTGTAAACATGCTTAAAACCATATTGCTAATACGACCGTATTACTATATATAAAACATAAGCTGTGTGGGTAAGGAGGGTCACCTGAGATCCAAACACACATGTGCAAAGAAATAAATTAAAATCAAACCGAAAGCCAAAGTATAATTGGAACATAGTCCTAAACCAATATAATCTCTGGAATGCAAATACCGGAGGAATCATCAAAAACGTGAAGCATTCAGCTGAAAAAAGAAGGAAACTCTTACCTAAAAAAACTGCCGTCAAAACTCAGATGACACGCAGAAGGGAAAGGACGCCCACTCATGCGCATATGAGGAGAGAAGGGGGCGGAGCTAATCATTGGGGGGGATACATAGAAATTAAAAATGAGACTAAATAACACAATAGATTGAAAACGCTCATGTGAGCATACAATAATAAGTCGAGAGCATAAAAATTGGATAACTTAAAAACGAAATCCAAAGCATATGCAGCCCAAAAAAAACGTATATCATTAAAAACATTTGAAGCTATAGACTCTAAACAATATCAATGATACTAACCAGTAGGTGATGAATAGATTAACAAACCAATAGGTAAGTAAATAGATTAAAAACCATAGGTTGTGGGGAAAGCACAGTTACTTACCTGTAACAGGTGATCTCTGGGAACAGCAGGAATAAGTCTTCACATATGGGTACGTAGGTACCGACGGAGCCTGCGCGGGAACGCTCCCCAGTGTCCCAAAAAGGAAAGCTTTTGGGAGCATCCCACAGCGCCTGCGCGCTGCCTTCCCGCCTTTCCTAACCGCCTCTCTCCAGTTCGAGTTTTAAAGCTGAGACAAAGAGAGAGAGGAAAGGAAAGATAGATAGAAAGATACAACTCCTAGGGGAGGTGGGTGGATTGTGAAGACTTATTCCTGCTGTTCCCAGAGATCACCTGTTACAGGTAAGTAACTGTGCTATCTCCAGGAACAAGCAGGAATGAGTCTTCACATATGGGGACTCCCCAGCTAGAGATGCCTGGGAGATCCCCAAGGTTGTGAGACCCTGAGAAGGGCTCTACCTCCTCCCATGGATCTCAGGCATCCAACCAGGAATGGAGAGCAGGAGTTGATTAAGCATGGAACAGGTGTTTGAGAAAAGCCTGACCAAACAAGGCATCCCGGTGGGAGTCCTTGTCCAAGCAGTAATGGGCTGTGAAGGTATGAACCGAGGCCCAGGTGGCCGCTCGACAGATCTGGTGGATGGACACAGAATTTAGATGAGCCATAGAGGTTGCCATGGCCCTCACATTGTGAGCTGTGACATGGCCCTCCAGAGAAAGATTCTTGCTCTGTTAGGCGAAAGAAATACACTGAGCAATCCAATTGGACAGTGTTCCCTTAAGAGACTGGAAGTCCCAAATGAGAGGGATCAAAAGCAACAAAGAGCTGAGAAGACTTTCTATGTTGCTGTGTCCTTTGTAAACAAAAGGCAAGAGCCCTCTTACAATCCAGGGTATGAAGATTCCTCTCTGCACTTGATGCATGAGGACCTGGAAAGAAGACAGGTAAGTACACCTCTTGGTTAAGATGAAAAGGTGAGACCACTTTAGGCATAAAGTGTGGATTGGTCCTAAGGACTACCTTATCATGATGGAACCTTGTGTAAGGTGGATTAGCCACTAAGCCCTGCAGCTCACTGATGCGGCGAGCTGAGGTGACTGCAATAAGAAAGATAACTTTCCAGGAAAGAAATGTCAAGGAGGTAGTGGCTAAGGGTTCAAAGGGAGGCTTCATGAGCTGACCAAGAACCAGATTCAAGTCCCATGCCACTGGAGGTGGTCTAATGGGAGGTTTAGTTAAAAGAAGGCCTCATGAATCTTGCAATAAGAGGATGAGAGGAAATAGGTTGTCCATTGAGAGGTTTGAGAGATGCTGCAATAGCACTCAAATGGACCCGTACTGAATTTGTTTTGAGGTCTGCATGGGAAAGATGCAGGAGATACTCTAGTAAAGAATTCAAAGTTATTGCTAGAGGGTTAAAACCCCTCTCAGCACACCAAATGGTAAACCTTTTCCATTTAAAAGCATAGGAACGCCTAGTAGAAGGCTTTCTGGAAGCATGAAGGATATCCCTCACTTGCTGAGACAGATGCCAATCTTGAAGGTCTAAGCCTTCAGCAACCAAGCACTGAGATGGAGACTTTGGGGTTTGGGTGCCACAAGGTTCCCCCCTCCTGAGACAGGAGATCTGGAGCAGATCCCAAGTCCAGGGAGGGAGCTTGAGAGAGATGCAGAGGTAGAGGGAACCACACTTGGCGTGGCCATCGTGGAGCTATGAGGATCATAGTCCCTCGACCTCTCTGAAGCTTGAACAGGGTCTTGGGAATTAGGGGAATGGGTGGAAAGGCGTATAGGAAGTCTTGACCCCAATGAAGGAGGAAGGCATCCTTGGCCTGAACTCCCTGACACGGAATTCTGGAACAGAATCGGGGAAGTTTGGCATTCCACGGACTTGCAAAGAGGTCTATGTCCGGGGTTCCCCAAATTCGAAAGGGACCATATGAAGGGACCACTCGTGTGGAAGCAGAACTCGACTGAGTGTCTGCCCAAAAGTTTTGAACTCCTGGGAGGTATACTGCCAGAAGATGAATTTGATGCTCTCTGGCGAAGGCCCACAATCTCAGAGCTTCGTTACAAAGCGACAGAGCCAGTCCCTCCCTGCTTGTTCACATAGAAAATGGCTACTTGGTTGTCCGTGTGAACGAGGACTGTCTTGTAGCTGAGCAGGGTATGGAAGACTGAGAGCCAGGAAGATTGTTCTGAGCTCTAAGATGTTGATATGTAGAGAGGTTTCCTGTGGGCACCAAATGCCCTGGGTGGAGAGGTCATGAAGATGAGCTCCCCAACCCTTTGGAGAGGCATCTGTTGTAAGGGTTGCTTGGGGTAACAACTGTTGGAAGGGGGACCCCTGCAACAGATTTAGAGTGGACTTCCACCACTGCAGAGACCAAAAGAGGTGCCTGGAGGTTGCTATTTTGTCTGACAGACCCCCTGATGCCTGGGTCCATTGGGTGGACAAAGTCCATTGAGCTGCCCTCATGTGAAGGCGAGCATAAGGGACTACATGCACAGAGGATGCCATGTGGCCTAGCAGTTCTAACATCTCTCGAGCAGTTAAATGGGTTTTTAACTGAATCTGGGAGGCTAACTGCACTAAGCGTAGGCCAACGGGCCTGGGGAAGATAGGCCCATGTAGTTGTGGTATCCAGCAAGGCCCCTATGAACTCTGGAGACTGAGTAGGGGTGAGTTAGTACTTTGGAATGTTTATCACCAGTCCCAGACACTGCAGAACACGCATTGTGCAGGTTAGGGAAGTCTGGGCCTCTGACTGGGATGGAGCTCGGATGAGCCAGTCGTCCAGATATGGGAATACGAATATTCCTAGAGTGCGTAGGAATGCAGCTACTACTGCCATGCATTTTGTGAACACTCTTGGAGCAGAGGCCAGACCAAAAGGAAGTACCCTGTATTGGTAGTGCTTCCCTTGATAAAGGAACCGAAAGAACCTTCTGTGTGCTGGATGGATGAGTATATGCATCCTTGAAAACTAGAGAACAAAGCCAATCCTGACTCTGAAGGTATGGAAGGAGAGTACCTAGAGAAATCATTTTGAATTTCTCCCTGCATAGAAACTTGTTCAATTCTCTGAGATCTAATATAGGTCTGTAACCCCCCTGTTTTCTTTGGGATAAGGAAGTAGGGGGAGTAGAACCCTGAGCCCTGTTGAAGAAGGGGTACTGCTTCTATTGCCCCTTGGGCAAGAAGGGTAGTAATCTCTTGACCGAGAAGGTTGAGGAGAGATGTTTGAGAATTGAACTGTCTCACCATGGTGTGAGGAGGAAGGTTTGAGAAATGAAGTTTGTACCCTTCCCTTATGAAGGAGAGGGTCCAGTGCTCTGCTGTGATTGGTTCCCATCTGGGAGCAAAGTAAGCTAACCTTCCTGGAATGGTGAGAGGCTCTGGTTCTGCTAGAGCCAGAAAGGCTAAGTTCTCTAGATGCAAGTCAAAGGCTCTGAGGAGGCTGAGGCTGTTGGGCTACATGAGTCCTTGCAGCCTTAGGCTTGGCCTGTTTAGGCTGTTGATGCTTTGCAGCAAAACGACCTGCAGAAGATGTCTGTTGACCATAAACAGTATAATATCTTCCCTTCTTGGGAAAATATGGCTTTTTGAACAACCTCTTCTTGACAGGATTAGAGGTAGACTTTGAAAGCCTATCCAAAGCAGAATTTTCTGCATCCATCTGTGTGGCCTTTGCCTGCCAATCCTTGCCAAAAAGGTTTTCACCTGTACAAGGAAGATTTCCCAATCCATCTTGGACCCAAGTTTCCAGATCAGAAGCTTGTAACCAAGCAATTCTGCGTGCACCTATGGCAATAGCCGAAGCTCTGCTGGCACCCTCAAAAGAGTCAAAGGCTGCACGGTTGGAAAATTTGGAAATATCTTGGGCATGCTTAAGCCAAGTGAGAAACTCTTCCCTCTTATCTTCTGGAAGAAAGGGGAGGAAAGTTTGCAGATGATCGGTAACTTTTTAGAAACATCCCCATATAGAGACTATAGGAGTTGATTCTAGCAACAAGCATGCTGGCTTGAAATATTTTTCTGCCAAAAGCATCTAAGGTTCTACATTCTCTCCCTGGAGGGGTAGAAGAGTGCCTTTTTGCACTCTAACTTTTTCATGGCAGACTCCACCACAATAGAGTGGTGAGGAAGCTGAGTCTTATGAAACCTAGGACAAGGCGGGAACCGGTACATGGTGTCTAGCCTACGAGAGTGGGAAGGGATAGTAAGAGGGGTCTCCCATATGCCCAACATGCGATCTCATGAATTGGTAAAGTGGCTGCCTCTTTAGGAGCCTTGGGATATTGCAAAATATCCAACTTCTTGGCTCTAGGCTCTGACTCAGGGGCTACTGAGATAGAGAGCCCCTTGGCCACTTCTCTTATAAAGTCCTGAAAAGACAAGTCCTCTGGAGGAGACATCCCAGGCCTGAACTCCCTGACACGGAATCCTGGAACAGAACCGGGGAAGTTTGGCATTCCACGGACTTGCAAACAAGTCTATGTCCGGGGTTCCCCAAATTCGGAAAGATCCTGGCTATCTGGTCCCCATGGAGGGACCATTCGTGTGGGAGCAGAACTCGACTGAGTCTGTCTGCCCAAGATTTTTGAACTCCTGGAAGATACACGGCTATGAGATGAATTTGATGCTCTCTGGCGAAGGCCCACAATCTCAGAGCTTCGTTGCAAAGCGACAGAGCCAGTCCCGCCCTGCTTGTTCACATAGAACATGGCTACTTGGTTGTCCGTGTGGATGAGGACTGTCTTGTAGCTGAGCAGGGTGTGAAAGACAGAGCTAGAAAAATTGCTCTGAGCTCTGAGAGGTTGATATGTAGAGATGTCTCCTCTGGAGACCAGATGCCTTGAGTGGAGAGATCTTGAAGATGAGCTCCCCAACCCTTTGGAGAGGCATCTGTTGTAAGGGTTGCTTGGGGCACCACCTGTTGAAAGGGGGACCCCAACAACAGATTTTGAGTGGACTTCCACCAGTGGAGGGACCAAAAGAGGCGACTGGAGGTTGCTATTTTGTCTGACAGGCAACCTGATGCCTGGGTCCATTGGGTGGATAGATTCCACTGAGCTGCCCTCATGTGAAGGCGAGCATAAGGGACCACATGCACAGTGGATGTCATGTGGCCTAACAGTTGTAACATCTCTGGAGCAGTTAAATGGGATTTTAACTGAACTTGTGAGGCTAATTGCACCAAGCGTAGGCAACGGGCCTGGGGAAGATAGGCCCTTGCAGTTGTGGTATCCAGCAAGGCCCCTATGAGCTCTAGAGACTGAGTAGGGGTGAGATGGGATTTTGGAAAGTTTATTACAAGTCCCAGATACTGAAGGATATGGCTTGTGCAAGTTAGAGAAGTCTGGGCCTCTGACTGGGATGGAGCTCGGATGAACCAGTCGTCCAGATATGGAAATACGAATATCCCTAGAGTGCGTAGAAATGCAGCTACTACTGCCATGCATTTTGTGAACACCCTTGGTGCAGAGGCCAGGCCGAAGGGAAGCACTCTGTATTGATAGTGCTTCCCTTGATAAAGGAACCGAAGGAACCTTCTGTGTGTTGGATGGATGAGGACATGGGTGTACGCATCCTTGAGGTCTAGGGAGCAAAGCCAATCCTGACTCTGAAGGTATGGAAGAAGAGTACCGAGAGAAATCATCTTGAATTTCTCCTTCATAGAAACTTGTTCAATTCTCTGAGATCTAATATGGGTCTGTAGCCCCCTGTTTTCTTTGGGATAAGAAAGTAGGGGGAGTAGAACCCTGAGCCCTGTTGAAGAAGGGGTACTTCTTCTATTGCCCCTTGGCCAAGAAGAGTAGTAATCTCCTGACCGAGAATGTCGAGGAGAGATGTTGGAGAATTGAACTGTCTCACCATGGTGTGAGGAGGAAGGGTTAAGAAATGAAGCTTGTACCCCTCCCTTATGATGGAAAGGGTCCATTGCTCTGCTGTGATTTGTTCCTATCTGGGAGCAAAGTAAGCCAACCTTCCTGGAATGGTGAGAGGCTCTGGAGGTTCTAGAGCCAGAAAGGCTAAGCTCTCTAGATGTAAGTCAAAGGCCCTGAGGAAGCTGAGGCTGTTGGACCGTAGCAGTTCTAGCAGCCTTAGGCTTGGCCTGTTTCGGTTGTTGCTGTCTCTTTGTAGCAAAACGACCTGCAGAAGACGACTGCTGACCATAAGTAGAATAATATCTCCCTTTTTTGGGAAAAAAACCCTTCTTGAACACCCTTTTCTTAAAAGGAGCAGAAGTAGACTTTGAAAGTCTATCTAAAGCAGAATTTTCAGCATCCATTTGGGTGGCCTTTGCTTGCCAATCTTTTCCAAAAAGGTTTTCACCTGTACAAGGAAGGTTTCCTAGCCCATCTTGAACTCAAGGTTCCAAATCAGAAGCTTGTAACCAAGCTATTCTGCGTGCCCCTATGGCAATGGCCGAGGCTCTGCTGGCACCTTCAAAAGAGTCAAAGGCTGCACGGTTGGAAAACTTGGAAATATCCTGGGCATCTTTGAACCAGGTGAGGAATTCTTCCCTTTTATCTTCTGCAATAAAAGGAGATAAAGTTTGCAGGTGATCTGTAACTTCTTTTAGAAGCATCCCCATATAGAGACTATAGGAGTTGATTCTGGCAACAAGCATACTAGCCTGGAAAATTCTCCTGCCAAAGGCATCTAAGGTTCTGCATTCTCTTCCTGGAGGAGCAGAAGAGTGCCTTTTTGTACTTTTTATCTTCTTCATAGCAGACTCAACCACAATGGAATGGTGAGGAAGCTGAGTCTTATGGAAGCCAGGACAAGGAGGAACACGATACATGGTGTCCAACCTTCGAGAATGAGGGAAAGTGGTGAGAGGAGTCTCCCATATGCCCAGCATGTGATCATAAAGAATCTCATGTATTGGCAAAGTGGCTGCCTCTTTAGGAGCCTTAGGATACTGTAGAATATCTAGTTTTTTGGTTATAGGCTCTGTCTCAGGGGCCAATGAGATGGAAAGGCCCCTGGCCACTTCCCTAATGAAGTCCTGGAAAGACAAGTCCTCTGGAGGAGACATTCTCCTTTTTGGAGAAGAGGGCTCCTGAGGCTGAATCACCGATGCTTCGATAGAGACCTCTGATTCATCAGAGTCTTCAGCGGAATCGACGTATCGCCTGTCTGGATGCTGCTGCAGAGCCCGATACGTGTACCGGGTGGTATCGACATCAGGAGTGATCGGTACCGATTGGGTACCGATGGGCATTGCAGAACAGTGTACCGCTGCAGTCGACCCCGAAGCAGATGTCGATGCAACCGGTACCGGCGCCGGAACCGATGTCTGTACCAGCGCCGGAATCGGTACCGGCAACGGAGTTTGTTGCAGTACCAAAGGCGTCGCAGCTTGTAAGAATGCCGTGATAGCACGCTGCATGGTCAGTATATTCTGATCTATCGACGCAACCAAAGTCTGGATGTCGGTACCAGTGGGAACCACCGGTACCCCAGAACATGGCAACAGGTGATCGGTCGAGGCCGAGCCATCAATGTCAACCTGTGACCCCATAGATAAAGCTTTGGAAGCCGGAGCCTCCCGCCGAGGTAATTTTGCCGGTGCGGATTCCTTGAGAGCAAGCCCGGAGGCATCTCGATACTTAGAGGGAGATCTACCCTTCGAGGACCGGCTGGATTTAAGTTTGGTTACCTGAGATCCATGTGAGGAAGAAGCAGCCCTGGAAGACGTCGATGCAACCGAAGCTGCAACCGAGGGGAAGAGGGTACTGAGCTTAGCTGCTCGATTCTGTAGACCTCTCTTAGACATTATGGAGCAGGACTCATAATCCGCAATGGAGTGGTCAGGACCTAAACATTTTAGACACCATTCATGGGTGTCGGTGACAGAAATAGTGCCGCTTCGTGCATTTTTTAAACCCAGAGGCGGGCTTTTCCATGAGGAAAAATTTCCTAGGCCTAAGGCCGAAGAAGAAAATGCACTGAAGTGAGAAAAAACAGTAGTTTTTTTTTTTTAGAATAAAGAAAGAAAAGACCGGCGGTACCGGTACAGCGTCGAGAAGGCAGACGCGCGACCAAAGAAATAAAATTAAGAAATTCTTCAGCGGTGACAGGAACACGACCTGCTGGCTCCGCGGAAAAGAAGAACTGGAGAGAGGTGGTTAGGAAAAGCGGGAAGGCAGCGCGCAGGCGCTGTGGGATGCTCCCAGCAGCTTTCCTTTTGGACGCTGGGGAGCGTTCCCACGCAGGCTCCGTCGGTACCGACGATACCCATATGTGAAGACTCATTCCTGCTTGTTCCTGGAGATAACTTGTATAATGCAATAAAGTATTTCTATTGGTAGGTTTCCTAAACAGCGTGGTAGAAAATGAGTCCTGTTCTTTCTTAATAAGTAAATCCAAATAGGGGATGCATTCCAAGTCATAAATCATCTGAAATCTCAAATCATCATCCAAATGGTTAATCCAAGCATGAAATTGAGAAAGGATATCCACAGGTCCTTTCCATAGGATCAGGATATCATCGATGTAACGTATCCAGAGGACAACATGGGATTCAAAACGGATGGGATTTTAAAAAAGTTTATTCAAAATGAAACATGTAAAGACTGGCTATGTCCGGGGCCATTGAAGACCCCATTGTGACACTCTTAACCTGCTTGTAAAACAGTTCTCTGAAGCAAAATAAATTCTCACAGATAGCGTACCGTGCTAAGGTGATCAAAAAGGCAGTGGGCAGACGTTTATGACCAGATCTTCTAAGGAGAAATTGTTCTATTATATGTAAAGCAGCTTCTTGAGGAACATTCGTATAGAGAGATTCTACGTCAAGAGTAACCAAAACGATCTCAGGGCTAAATTGGTCAAAGTTAGACAAAATCTGTATAACATGAGAAGAATCCCTGACATAAGACCACATCTGCTGTACAAATGGACGTAACAATAGATCCAAAAACTTAGAAATGGGTTCCAATAGTGAGCCAATGGCTGAAACTATTAGTCGGCCAGGCGGTGCTTCTAAAGATTTGTGGATCTTCGGAATGATATATATCGTCGGTATGATGGGATTTTTTTTTTCCCTGAGTAGTTTGGGACATGGACAATTGAATACCTTGTTACTCGCCAAAGCAGGGTTGCAGATTCCTGATTCGGAGTCAGTACCGTGGTTTGCCAGTCATGTCCACTTCAAAGGCAAGTTTTCTGCCTGAATAAACAGTATGCAACTTTACAATAAAATATACTTTCAAAGATGCACCCAATCCAAATGGGAATAAAGAGAGGCCTCTAAGTAGTAAACATGATTGTGCCCTCCCCACCCCCCAATCTATTAACCCGGCAAAGAAATTAATGAAAGAAATTTAGAAATAAATTAAAAGACAAGCATCCAGAGGATCACGTGAGCACATGAGCGAGAGGGGACGTGCCCTCATCGCGCTCCCGGGCCGTTGCCCTAGACCGGCAGGAAAACTGCATCAATTTCGGTGTATGTATGTGGGGAGAAGGCTGAGCGGTGCGGATACCCTTGAGTGACTGGGAGCGGCGAGAGTAGCGGCATAGGCATGCGTGCGGCGGCAAAGAAGGAGAAGCCGCATGGGCCCCGCGAGTCCAAGATGGCGTCCGCTCTGCGTCCCGGCAAGAGCCCGGACTCCCCGGGCTCTAGCAATGGAGAATCAGGGGCGGAGGAACTGGCACATGAGGTGGCTAAACTCTTGGAGCCTAAGTTTGACTCTGTGTTGCAAACGTTGGAGGAAATGGCGGAGACGTATGCCGAAGTCACTCAGGAGAGTGGAGGAGGTGGAACAGCGCATTACAGTATTGGAGGAGAGCGAGGTGCAGCGGGAAGCCGATGCTAAACGGCACCAGAAGGAGATTGAAACGCTACTCCTTAAAGTGGATGACTTAGAGAACAGGTCCCGCCGGAATAATTTACGCTTGGTGGGAGTGCCCGAGGCCTGGTCCGACCAACAGCTTGCTGGCCTGTTTGAGACCTGGTTGCCAAAGGAGCTGGGCCTAGAGGAACTGAAAGGACACATAATAGTGGAAAGGGCGCATCGTTTGGGCCCGAAGAGAGGTCCCACTGAGCGACCGTGGCCAGTGCTGGCCAGGCTGCTAAATTTTCAACATAAAATTGTACTACTTCAGGCCTACCATAAGCGGCGCTCACTGAAACTGGATAATCATTCAGTCCTTCTGTTTCAGGACTATTCGGCCGCATTGGCGGCACGGCGGAAGGTGTTCGCGCCCCTTTGCAGTGAGTTGGAGGGAGCGGGAATTCGGTTCACGCTCATCTACCCAGCTGTGCTAAAAATTTTCCACGAAGGGAAGACGCACGTGTTTGAACACTCCCGAGCTGCGAAGCAATTTGTAGGAACCCTGCTCACAGGCCAAGGAGCGAACAAAGGAAGTCCTAACTCTTGACATGGGACTGTAAGACCAACACGTGCTGGCGGGCATGGGCAATGCCACTATCACCCAGACTGGTAAGCGGTGTCTGGTGTGGCTGAGGCAGTGTTGCTCCTTGCTCGAGAGGCTGGACTGGTAACTGTTGCGTGGTTTATTGTTCAAGGGGACATTTTCTATGGTTCTATGGTTTGTGGTTCCAATCTAGGTGGTTATACGAGTCTGGCCTTCCCCCATCTTCTTTCCTCCCTTATTTCTTTGGCAGTGCTGGGGGGGGACGGCCCGGACGTGTGGACTGTGATCTTTCCCATTGGGGGAGTATGGCAGAGGCTCTCATGTCGAGAGGGGGAAGGGTAGGGGGGTTTGTGAAGGGGGGGAAGAGGGGGGGGTGGAGGGGGGAAGAGGGGGGTGGAGAGGGGAGGAGGGGAGGGATGGGGGCAGGGAGGAGGGGAGGGATGGGGGCAGGGAGGAGGGGAGGGATGGGGGCAGGGTGGGGGTAGGGGGATGGGGTAGGGAGATGGGGGAGGGGGGAGGGATTCGGGTGGGGTAGTAGGTGGGAACAGCACCATTTTATGGCGTTCTGTTGGTGGGAGGGGTGTCAACCAAACCTGGAAGTTTTGGAACAGTGGGTGGGATGGGATAAGGTCCTGGAGATGAGGCTGGGCATCTCTGGGTGGATGTTTTGCTATATTGCCTACTGGTATTCTTTAACCTGGAGGTATGCCTGAGGTTAAGATAATTTCTTGGAATGTGGGGGGCATAGGCTCTCCGGTTAAGCGCACTAAGATATTGCAGGGGCTGAAAAGAAAGGGAACGCACATCGCATTGTTACAGCAGACCCATTTGAGCGCCATTGAGCATAGGAAACTGGCCCGGGACTGGGTAGAGGTGTCTTATGGGGCAGAGTCGGGTACGAAGAAAGCTGGGGTGGTGGTGTTAGTGAAGCGGGGGGTCCCTTTTGAAGTGCATACAGTGCAAACAGACCCAAATGGACGATACATTTTGTTACAGGGTAAATTGTATAATGAACCAATGTGGTTACTGAATGTTTATGCACCTAATATCTATGACCATGCCTTTTTTTCTAAGCTGGTGGGGTTGTTAAAACATGCCGGGAGGGCTAAGATCATTGTGGCTGGGGATTTTAATTGTCCACACGATTCGTGTTTGGACAAATCTCATCACAGGGGGGAGGGGGCCTGGACCCGTAGGGGGATAGGGTACCTTTGTAGGCTGGGGGACCTAGTGGATGTTTGGCGAGTTCTACACCCCGGGGTTCGGGAATATACACACCAATCGAGAGCGCATCTCACCTGGTCCCGAATAGACTACATTCTTGTTAGTGAAGGGAGTCTTCCTCGGGTGATGCAGGCGGAAATAGAACCCATAGCGGTTTTGGATCATGGGATGGTCTGGATTACCTGGGAGTGTAAGGGGCCGACGAGAGTGGGGTGGAGGTTTCCGGCACACTTGTGGGAAGATGAAGCCTTTAGAATTTATCTTGCAAAGCAGTGGGATGAGTATGTCTTATTCAATGATACCCCGCATTGTTCCCCGCTTTTATTTTGGGAGGCTAGTAAGGCAGTAATGCGGGGAGCGATTATCTCTTACACGATTATGCGTCGTAAGCACTTGGATCGTAGTATTTTGGTATTGGAGCGCAATCTCCGAAATGTGCAGCGCCAGTTGTGTAGGGATAGAGGTGGTGTTCTCCAAAGGGACTATACACGCTCGCTAACTGTGCAGATTTTCCAAGGCTTTTATACGCAGTTGTACAGTGAGGAGGCGAGGGATTATGAGCAGGGGGTGGCTTTCCTGCGTAGGTTAGCTCTACCCAGGGTCTCGGATGAAGAGTTGGTACGGCTTAATGCGCCGCTGTCGGTGCAGGAGCTTCTAGCTGGCATTAAGCGGGGAAAGTCCCATAAGGCTCCTGGCCCGGATGGGTTTAGTATGGATTATAATAAAATACTGGCTCCTCGCCTTGCCCCCTCTATGGTGGTGATGTTTGAGGTGGCACGTGCAGAGGGAATTTTTCCTCGGGATATGCGTTGTGCGGACATCACCGTAAACCCAAAACCCGGGAAGGACTCGACGGATCCAGCCTCTTATCGATCGATCCCTCTTATTAACTGTGATTTGAAACTTTTGGCCTCAGTTTTGGCGGCCCGACTTGCTCCTTTGTTGCCGTCGCTTGTTGATGCTCGTCAGGTTGGATTTGTGCAAGGGAGGGAGGCGACCCGGAATATTGCTAAATTGCTCTTGGGTATGGAACATTGTTTGCAGAGGGATGAGGCGTTACTTCTTGTTAGCCTGGACGCTGAGAAAGCGTTTGACCGGATGGCCTGGGTTTATATGTGGGATGTTCTGTCTGCCTTTGGATTGCAAGGGAGTTTTGTGCAGTGGGTTCAAGTGCTGTATGCACAGCCTATGGCTCGAGTGGGCTCTAATGGTGTCCTTTCGGACCCTTTTGTGCTGGAAAGAGGCACTCGACAAGGTTGCCCTTTGTCCCCAATGCTTTTTGTGCTTGCCTTGGAACAGCTATTGCGGGCCCTGCAGAGTGATCCTGAAATTGCTGGTATACGAATGGGAGTGGAAGATCTAAAAGTTAGCGCTTTTGCCGATGACATGTTACTCTGCCTTACGAAATTACCCATGTCTTTAGATCGCGCGCTTCGGTTGATACAGGAATATGGGGGATTTTCGGAGTTAAAAGTTAACACCATGAAGTCTGTAGTTTTTGATGTTGGGGGTAAGGTGCGGCCTGGGTGGGAAGGGGCGTTTCCGTTGGTATGGGCAGAGGGGGAGATTAAATATTTGGGGATACAGCTGCCTGCTCGGCCTGAAAATCTTTACCGTGCTAATGTACCTGGTCTGATAGCCAGAAGTATTAAAACTTTGACGGGCTGGCGCAGTTTGCCTCTGTCCTTGAAGGGGCGGATTGCGCTGTTTGTTATGGTGGAGTTTCCTAGATGGTTATACGTGTTACGTATGTTACCTTTATGGATTCTAGATAGAGATTGGAAGCGCTTAGAAGGTTGTCTACGTGGGTTTTTATGGGGAGGCCGTAGAGCTCGGAAACCCCTGAGGGCTTTACTGAGTAGGAGAGCGGAGGGGGGTTTGGAGATGCCTTCGCTACGCAATTATAATCTATGGTATCTAGCCCGACATATTAGGGCACTGGTGGAGGGGGATGGGGGGTGCGCCCCGGTCCGGCAGTTGGCAGAAGCGACAGCTCCGTACCATAGTTTATATATCCTGCATGCAGGTCAGCTGCCCCCGGCGATAAGGGCTGGAGTGGGCGGGAGTTACTTGGGGGCCTTGCGCGCCGCTTGGAAAGTGCTTTGTCAGAGATTTGGTTGGGATTGGCGTAAGTCACTTCTGTTGCCTTTGGTGGGTAATCCTGATTTTGGCCCTGGGTTTTCACAGCGGAATGTTTTCTGTGATTGGGCTGGAAGGGGGCTTGTTTGTCTAGGAGACTTATATTCCCGTGCGGACGGGGTTTTGGATAGTTTTCAACAAGTGCAGTGTCGATACCATATTCGTCAGCATGATTTTTATGGATACTTGCAAGTCAGATACTATCTGGCAGCAGTTACAGCACGGGAGGGAGCTTGGTTAGCTTCCGGGTCCCCACGCGTAATTCTGGAGAAGTTGGAGGAGCATCTCCCGGGGGAGGAGATGTCTAGGCGGGTGCTTCGGCCGTCGGGAGGAAATGTGTTTCTTACTGAACTTGCATGTCGGTGGCGGAGAGATGGGGTGGAGGAAATGAAGGCGGAGATACTGTAGGCAGCCTTTGAGGGGATGTCGAAGGGACCGGTGTGGGTATATTTGCAAGAAATGCAGTATAAATTCTTGTGGTGTGCCTATACTAGTGATAAATGGGCCTACCAGGTTGGTCTACAGTTGTCTGCCACTTGTGCGTGGTGTGGATGAGGAGTGGGCACCCTTACACATAAGTTTTGGGGATGCCCAAGGGTGCGAGACGTGTGGATACAAGTTTGTGCTAAGTTGCGGGGGTGGACGGGGTTGGGGTGTGCCATGCAGAGAGAGGTCTGTCCGTTTCATAATTGGGGTTTGGGCTTTGAGCGTTTCCCTCTTTGGAACAGAGCGCTGCTTGAGCATGGTTTTTTGTTGGTTAGAAAGGTCCTGTTGACGCAATGGGTGTCTACCTCCCCTCCTTGCCTGGCGTTTTGGGAGAACTCTATGATTGACCTGATGTGTATGGAAAAGTTGACCACGCAATGAAGAGGGGGTAAACGTTGGGAGGGGTTTTTGGAAATATGGTCCCCCATGATTTCTCATTTGTCCCCTAGGGAGCGGGGTGGTATGTTAAATGTTTAATGGGGGTTCCTTGCTTCTTTGGAGAGGTTTAAGCCACAATGATATAGCTCGGTACCCGTGTTTCCCGCAGTAGCCTGCTCTGAAGATGTGAAGCTGTGGTCTGTTTTGTGGCTGTGGGATCTGTTCCCTCTGCTATATGACTTCTGCTATATGATATGCTCTCTTTATACCTGATGTCTTTCTTCCATGATCCTTGATGTAGTCCCACCGCTGTAGTTTCCCACCAATGTCATTGCTGTTCCTACTGTTGGGTCTATTGAATGCTTGTGATAGATTCTTGCTAGGGTGGAGGGGGGGGTTGGGTTAGGTTTAACACTGTTTAAGAGGGACTTTCTTGGTGACTGCTTTGCCCTGAGGCTTGTTTTAGCCTAGGGGTATCTCAGGGCTTATACCCCATTGCCTATGTTTCTGTTTTATTTCTGTGGGCTTGTATTTTCATTTTCTTTGAATTTATTAATGATGTCTAGGTTGTGGGTTCCTCAGTACAGTATTTCAGTTATTTTCAACCATCTTTCCTTGCCTATGTTAAATGGGGAAGGGCCATTGTTTGTGTTTATGTACTTCTCATTGTTGTTCTGACTTCTTATGTGCTAAAATATTAATAAAAATGATTTGAAATAAAAGACAAGCATCCAATTAGACTAAAAATCAGTCACTAAATTGCTCCCCAGTACTTGCGTTTTTGTTGCTCCTACACAGCGTGATGCTCCGCGGAAGACAGAAGCACTCCGAAGGCTCACACGTGGTAGGCCGCAGCCACGTGGAGACCTAACCAGCGGTCGGCGGCTCTGCTCTCGCCGCCAAGCAAATTCACACTGCCGAAACCTGATCGGCGGAGGAATCGGGCTCCGGAGCAGGCTTTAAAACCCCCAAGGCTCCCGGTGCTGATCCGCGAAGTCGGAGGATGTGGGGGAGCCACGCGTTGCTGCCTCAAGCGCAAAGCCACCGGAGGGCTTCGGCGCGAGGCAGGGCAGGCCTATGAGCAGGTCTGCAGGGAGCCGGTCGACCTGGAAGGAGAGAGGAGCCTTCGCGATCCTCCTCATTGCTGCCGGTAAACCTCCTCCTCTGGGGAGCTTGGCAACGGATAGGGAGGGGGGGGAGGAGGGAGGATAAGAAAATTTAAAGGTGCAGAAAGACTAAATGTGGATACCCAAAGCAAACGCAATAAAGTAAAGCTAAATAAATAAATTAAAAATTAAATTGAATTAACAGGGAAATTAAAACAGAAGACTCCAGTAAGCTCTTGGCTTACGGAACCCTCCAGCTGCTTGGAGGCTGAGAATACTGGGATCTGTGGGTGGTGCCAGTGGTATTTATACCGCACCATTCTCAAAAAGGATGGGCTCAGCCTCCAAGCTGCTGGAAGGGTTGCGCAACCCAGAGGTAAAGGGACTGGACTGGAGTGATAAGGAACTTGGAAACATCCTCGGCATGTTTGACAAGAGTAAGATAATCCTGACTCTTATCATCAAGAAGGAGAGGGCTCATAAGCTCTAGATCTCCGGTAACCTCCTTAAGGAACATTCCCATGTATAAGATGAAGGAACTAATCCTGGCAGAAAGCATAGAGGCCTGGAAGGTTCGACGCCCAAAAGCATCAAGAGTCCTACATTCACGTTCTGGAGGATTAGATGCACGTCTTTTTGCACTCTTGATCCTTCTCATAGCTGACTCCTCCACTATGGAGTGGTGTAGCAACTGAGTTTTCTGAAATCCAAGACAAAAAGGTACTAGATACATGGTATCCAACCTACGGGAATGAGGAGAGGTGTTAAGAGGTGTTTCCCATATTCTTAACATGAGATCATGCAAGATCTCATGAATAGGCATAGTAGCTGCCTCCTTGGGAGCTTTAGGATATTGCAAAATCTCCAACTCCTTTGCTCTGGGTCTCTGTTTCAGGAGCCACTGTGATGGAAAGATCTCTAGCCACCTCCCGGATGAAATCCTGAAAAGATATATTCTCTGGAGGGGACATCCTACGTTTAGGAGAAGGCAGCTCCTCAGAGAGAAGTACTCCGGTATCAACAGAGCTGTCAGAGTCATCAGAATCATCGGAGGATTCAAAATATCTTCTGTCCGGGTGCTCTTGTAAAGCACGATACCGGTACCGATCGAAGTCGGTACCGGAGGAGTCTGGTACCGGCCTGTCGATACCGGAGGAAATGGCATGACACTGTGTTGGTAACACTCACCGATGTCGATGCTGTCGGTACCGGTATCAGTGCCGGAACTGGTGTCGATACTGGTTGAACTGTCTGAAGCGGTCCCAAAGGCACCGATGCCGCAAGGAGAGCCGCCAGACAGCGCTCAATAGCCAAGAATCTCTGGTCTATTGACGCTGCCAATGCCTGGGTGTTGGTACCAGACGAAGCGGCTGGTACCCCAGAGCATGGCACCAGTAGTTCTGCCGAGGTTGAGGCCTCGAGAACATCCTGGAGCCCCGATAGTGCTTTGGAAGCCGAAGCCTCCCGCCGGGGCAATTTTGCCGGTACATGTCCCACAAGGGCAACACCAGAGGTATCTCGATGCTTGGAAAGCACAGTTACTTACCTGTAACAGGTGATCTCTGGGAACAGCAGGAATAAGTCTTCACATATGGGTATGGTCGGTACCGACGGAGCCTGCACGGGAACGCTCCCCAGCGTCCAAAAGGAAAGCTTTTGGGAGCATCCCACAGCGCCTGCGCACTGCCTTCCCGCCTTTCCCAACCACCTCTCTCCAGTTCAAGTTTTAAGCTGAGACAAAGACAGAGAGAGGAAAGGAAAGATAGAGAGATATAACTCCTAGGGGAGGTGGGTGGGTTGTGAAGACTTATTCCTGCTGTTCCCAGAAATCACCTGTTACAGGTAAGTAACTGTGCTATTTCCAGGAACAAGCAGGAATGAGTCTTCACATATGGGGACTCCCCAGCTAGAGATGCCAGGGAGATCCCCAAGGTTGTGAGTCCCTGAGAAGGGCTCTACCTCCCCCTCCATGGATCTCGGGCATGTCATGATGGAACCTTGTATGAGGAGGATTAGCCACTAAGGCTTGCAGCTCACTGATGCGGCGAGCTGAAGTGACTGCAATGAGAAAAATAACCTTCCAGGAAAGAAATTTCAAGGAGGTAGTGGCTAAAGGGTTCAAAGGGAGGCTTCATAAGCTGGCCAAGAACCAGATTTAAGTTCCATGCCACTGGAGGTGGTCTAATCGGAGGTTTAGTCAAAAGAAGGTCTCTCATGAATCTTGCTATAAGAGGATGAGAGGAAATAGGCTGTCCATTGAGAGGCTTAAGGGATGTGCAATAGCACTCAAATGGACTCTTACTGAATTTGTTTTAAGACCTGCATGGGATAAATGCAGCAAATACTCTAGTAAAGAATTCAGAGGTATTGCAAGAGGGTTAAGACCCTTCTCTGCACACCAAATGGTAAACCTTTTCTATTTAAAAGCATAGGAACGTCTGGTGGAAGGCTTTCTGGAAGCATGAAGAATATCTTTCACTTGCTGAGAAAGATGCAAATCTTGAAGGTCTAGGCCTTCAGCAACCAGGCCCTGAGATGAAGAGACTGGGGATTTGGGTGCCACAACGTTCCCTCCTCCTGGGACAGGAGGTCTGGAGCAGATCACAAGTCCAGGGAGGGAGCTTGAGAGAGATGTAGAAGTAGAGGGTACCACACTTCGCGTGGCCAACGTGGTGCTATGAGGATCATAGACCCCTTGTCTCTCTGAAGCTTGAAGAGTGTCTTGGGAATTAGGGGAATGGGTGGAAAGGCATAGAGGAAGTCTTGCCCCCAATGAAGGAGGAAGGAATCCCTGGCCTGAACTCCCTGACACAGAATCCTGGAACAGAACCAGGAGTGTTTGGCATTCTACGGACTTGCAAATAGGTCTATGTCTGGGGTTCCCCAAATTTGAAAGATCCTGGCTATCTGGTCCCCATGGAGGGACCATTCGTATGGAAGCAGAACTCGACTGAGTCTCTCTGCCCAAGAGTTTTGAACCCCTGGAAGATACAGTCCCTCCCTACTTGTTCACGTAGAACATGGCTACTTGGTTGTCCGTGTGGATGAGGACTGTCTTGTAGCTGAGCAGGGTGTGGAAGACTGAGAGCTAGAAAAATTGCTCTGAGCTCTAAGAGGTTGATATGTAGAGATGTCTTCTGTGGAGACCAGATGCCCTGGGTGGAGAGATCTTGTAAATGAGCTCCCCAACCCCCTTGGGGAGGCATCTGCTGTAAGGGTTGCTTGGGGTAACACCTGTTGAAAGGGGGACCCCAGCAACAGATTTTGGGTGGACTTCCACCACTGGAGAGAGCAAAAAAGGCGACTGGAGGTTGCTATTTTGTCTGACAGGCACCCTGATGCCTGAGTCCATTGGGTGGACAGAGTCCATTGAGCTGCCCTCATGTGAAGGCGAGCATAAGGGACCACATGCACGGTAGATGCCATGTGGCCTAACAGTTGTAACATCTCTCGAGCAGTTAAATGGGACTTTAACTGAATCTGGGAGGCTAACTGCACCAAGTGTAGGCAAAGGGCCTGGGGAAGATAGGCCCTTGCAGTGGTGGTACCCAGTAAGGCCCCTATGAACTCCAGAGATTGAGTAGGGGTGAGATGGGATTTTGGGATGTTTATTACAAGTCCCAGATACTGAAGGATACGGCTTGTGCAGGCCAGGGAAGCCTGGGCCTCTGTCTGGGATGGAGCTCAGATGAGCCAGTCGTTCAGATATGGGAATACAAATATTCCTAGAGTGTGCTGGAATGCAGCTACTACTGCCATGCATTTTGTGAACACCCTTGGGGCAGAGGCCAGACCGAAGGGAAGCACTCTGTATTGATAGTGCTTTCCTTGGAAAAGGAACCGAAGGAACCTTCTGTGTGTTGGATGGATGAGGACATGGGTGTACGCATCCTTGAGATCTAGAGATCAAAGCCAGACCTGACTCTGGAGGTATGGAAGGAGTACCGAGAGAAGTCATCTTGAATTTCTCCTTGCATAGAAACTTGTTCAACTCTCTGAGATCTAATATGGGTCTGTAGCCCCCTGTTTTCTTTGGTGAGAAAGTAGGGGGAGTAGAACCCTGAGCACTGTTGAAGAAGGGGTACTTCTTCTATTGCCCCTTGGGCAAGAAGGGTAGTAATTTCATGACCCAGAAGGTCGAGGAGAGATGTTGGAGAATTGAACTGTCTCACCATGGTGAGAGGGGGAAGGTTTAAGAAATGAAGCTTGTACCCTTCCCTTATGATGGAGAGGGTCCATTGCTCTGCTGTGATTTGTTCCCATCTGGGAGCAAAGTGAGCTAACCTTCCTGGAATGGTGAGAGGCTCTGGATGTTCTAGAGCCAGAAAGGCTAAGTTCCCTAGTTGTAAGTCAAAGGCCCTGAGGAGGCTGAGGCTGTTGGGCCGTAGCAGTCCTAGCAGCCTTAGGCTTGGCCTGTTTCAGTTGTTGCTGTCTCTTTGTAGCAAAACGACCTGCAGAAGATGCCTGCTGACCATAAGCAGAATAATATCTGCCTTTTTTGGGGGGAAAACCCCTTTTTGAACAACCTTTTCTTAAAAGGAGCAGAAGTAGACTTTGAAAGTCTATCTAAAGCAGAATTTTCAGCATCCTTCTGGGTGGCCTTTGCTTGCCAGTCTTTGCCAAAAAGGTTTTCACCTGTACAAGGAAGGTTTCCTAGTCTATCCTGAACCCAGGGTTCCAAATCAGAAGCTTGTAACCAAGCAAACTCTGCGTGCACCTATGGCAATAGCCGAGGCTCTGCTGGCACCTTCAAAAGAGTCAAAGGCTGCACGGTTGGAAAACTTGGAAACATCCTGGGCATCTTTGAGCCAGGTGAGAAACTCTTCCCTTTTATCTTCTGAAATAAAAGGAGACAAAGTTTGCAGATGATCTGTAACTTCTTTTAGAAACATCCCCATATAGAGACTGTAGGAGTTAATTCTGGCAACAAGCATATTGGCCTGGAAAATTCTCCAGCCAAAAGGCATCTAAGGTTCTGCATTCTCTTCCTGGAGGAGTAGAAGAGTGCCTTTTTGTACTCTTCATCTTTTTCATAGCAGACTCCACCACAATGGAGTGCTGAGGAAGCTGAGTCTTATGAAAGCCAGGACAAGGAGGAACACGATACATGGTGTCCAACCTACGAGAATGAGGGGAGGTGGTGAGAGGAGTCTCCCATATGCCCAACATGTGATCATAAAGAATCTCATGTATTGGTAAAGTGGCTGACTCTTTAGGAGCCTTAGGATATTGTAAAATATCTAATTTTTTGGCTCTAGGCTCTGTCTCAGGGGCCACTGAGATGGAAAGGCCCCTGGCCACTTCACTAATGAAGTCTTGAAAAGACAAGTCTTCTGGAGGAGACATTCTCCTTTTTGGAGAAGAGGGCTCCTGAGGAAGGATCACCGATGCTTCGACAGAGGCCTCTGATTCATCAGAGTCTTCAGAGGAATCGAAGTATCTATCTGGATGCTCCTGCAGAGCCCGATACGCATACCGGGTGGTATCGACATCGGGAGTGATCGGTACCGAAGTACCGATGGGCATCACAGAACAGTGTACCGCTGCAGTCGACACCGAAGCCGATGTAGATGCAATCGGTACCGGTGCCGAAGTCGGTACCGACAACGGAGTTTGTTGCGGTACCGAAGGCGTCGCAGCTTGTATGAATGCCGTTATGGCACGCTGCTTGGTCAGGATATTCTGATCCATGGACACCACCAAGGTCTGGATGTCGGTACCAGTGGGAACCACCGGTACCCCAGAACATGGCAACAGGTGATCGATCGAGGCCGAGCCATCGACGTCAACCTGTGACTCCATAGATAAAGCTTTGGAAGCCGGAGCCTCCCGCCGGGGTAATTTTGCCGGTGCGGATTCCTCGAGAGCAAGCCCGGAGGCATCTCGATACTTAGAGGGAGATCTACCCTGCGAGGACCGGCTGGACTTAAGTTTGGTTACCTGAGATCCATGGGAGGAAGAAGTAGCCCTGGAAGACGTCGATGCCACCGAAGCTACATCAAAGGGAAACAGGGTACTGAGCATGGCTGCTCGATTCTGTAGACCTCTTTTAGACTTCATGGAACAGGACTCACAATCCGTAATGGAATGGTCAGGACCTAAACATTTTAGACACCATTCATGGGTGTCGGTAACAGAAATAGTCCCGCTGCACTTCGTGCACTTTTTAAACCCGGAGGCGTGCTTTTCCATGAGGAAAAATGTTTCCTAGGCCGAAGTCCAAAGAAAGAAAAAATGCACTGAAGTGAGAAAAATATATATATTTTTTTTTATTTAGAAGAAAGAAAGAAAGAAAAGACCGGCGGTACAGGTCCGGCGTCGAGAAGGCAGACACGCGACTAAAGAAATAAAAGAAAAGAAAGAAATTCTTCAGCAGTGACAGGAACACAGAAAAGAAGAACTGGAGAGAGGCGGTTGGGAAAGGCGGGAAGGCAGCGCGCAGGCGCTGTGGGATGCTCCCAAAAGCTTTCCTTTTGGACGCTGGGGAGCGTTCCCGCGCAGGCTCCGTCGGTACCGACCATACCCATATGTGAAGACTCATTCCTGCTTGTTCCTGGAGATGGAGATCTACCCTTTGAGGACCGGCCAGATTTATGTTTGGTTACCTGAGATCCATGGGAGGAAGACGAAGCCCTGGAAGACGTCGATGCCACGAATGCTGCATCGGATGGAAAAAGGGTGCTAAGCTTAGCAGCTCGGTTTTGCCGACCCCTCTTCGACAACATCCCACAGGCAACACACTCCGAGATGGAGTGGTCAGGACCTAAACATTTGAGGCACCACTCGTGTCGGTGACAGAGATGGTACCGCCACACTTGGAACACTTTTTAAAACCCGAAGCGGGTTTTTCCAAGTTGAGGAAAAATTGGGCCTAGTGCCCACAATGGCGCGTGGCACCCGAGAGAAAAAAGGCTGGAAAGTCCAGAAAAAGATTACAAAATTTTTTTTTATTTTTTTTTTAAGAAATAAAGAAAGAACCAGCGGTACCGGTATAGCGTTGAGGAAGGCAGACACTACCACAAAAAAAAATGAAAAATATGGGATAATTTCTGCGGTGACAGGAAAACGACCTGTTGGCTCCGCGGAAAACGAAGAACTGGAGAGAGGCAGTTGGGAAAGGCGGGAAGGCAGCACGCAGGCGCTGTGGGATGCTCCCAAAAGCTTTCTAATTGGACGCTGGGGAGTGTTCCCGCGCAAGGTCCGTCGGTACCGACGATACCCATATCTGAAGACTACATTCCTGCTTGTTCCTGGAGATATAAACTTTTTTCCGAGGGGGAACAAGACAAATGTCTAAGTGCTCCACGGAAAAAGGGAGACTGACCAAGATGGCACCTTTGGGCAGGAAGGAGACAATGTCGACATCAACCATTTGTGAGGACTGACCACCTGCTTGTTCTTGGAGAATTTTTTTTCTTTTCTTTTTAACACCTTTTGTCTGCCAGTTCGGGAATAGCCAGAGTTCCTGCAGCTAACAGGCTGCTGGCTGCCCTGCTGGGAAGAGGGAGGGAGGGACTCAGGGCTCCTGGAAAAGTCATCTCAGGCAGTTTTCTAAGTTGTCAGCTCCTGGGTCCGAGGAGACCCTGCCCCTGCTGCCTTCACTCTCCCGCTGCCTGACTAGCAAGGAGTGCTCCCAGCTCTCTCTGCTATCTCTGCTGGACAAATGCTCTGCCAGAGCAAACCAGCTTTTTTTTTTTTTCTCAAAATGAAATTCTAGCTCAATCGTCCATTCAGGTATTCCACTAAATAGGAGCTCTTCCCCAGCTGCTGAGGACTGTGACTGGAGTCTGGGTGCTGTAGGGGGGAGCTCTTATACTGCACCAGCAAGACGCTCATGCTCAGTCCTCAGCTGCTGGAGGGGGCTGACAACATGTGCTTCTGGACTGGCCTGGAGGAACGATAAGGAAAAGCTCAACTTCTAGCCATCTCCCAAAGGTTGGGGGACAGGGAAAAAGGGAACTGAAAGGTGAGGCTAGGAGAGAAATGGGAGGGGGACCTGGACCACCAGGTTCTGCATCCTCGGGACTGCTAAATTAAACTAATACGGCCCAGTGCCACTCCAATACCAGCCTGCACAGGCTAAGCTCACCATCTGCTGGAGACTGAAAAATATTGGCTAAGAAAGGCTATAGAAGATTCTTGTAAAGCTAGGTCTTCAGCTAAGGGTGTCTCAGTCTCCATCTGCTGGTAGGTGAGTATAACCTACACACTCTGGACTGGACAATTAGGAAATCCCTACTAAATTAGGCCCCTAATGTGTTACTTCCCTGACCTCTGTCCTCTCCATCTTGTCCTTACCCAGTCTCTCATATACTCCCCTGTCCCCAGCAGTCTGCCGTCCCCCTTCTTTCTCTCATTATCCCTCCACAATTAGTCATCCACCCAATCCTCCCACCCAGTTCCCTCTTTCACTCAACCAGTACCAAACAGTCATTCCTTGTCCCATGTATGCCAACCATTCTCCCCAGCTCCCCTCCCCAACACACACAAAATGTGACAAATGTGGCCACAGTAACCTGCTCCAGCTTAACAGCTGATTCGTGCATCTACACAGCTCTGAGTTTGAGCCATGCGATGCCTGTATACTTGCACTGGTTGCATGAGACTATCGTGGGAGTTCAGATGTTGTGTGGCTCATACTTCCTAGGGGCTATCTGGGTACAGGAACCAGGACAGTTGTGAGGCAGTGGTGATGGTGCAGGAAGGTCACAACGTCCACATTGAATGGCAAGAACATGAATCATTGCTGCTCTGAAGCCAGCAAGATGAGGGTATGAATAGCTGACTTCAACCAGCTAGGGAGGGAGTGTCTGGATAGCTGGCTGTGAGGGGAGATTGAGAGGGGAAGAAAACTGCTTCATTTGTCAATCTCTACTATAGGTCATTAGGGCTTTCCAAAATTAGCTTTAGAAACATTGCCCATTTGACAGAGTGCACACTATTACATGTGCTTTGGTCACAAGAAAAGAACAGATGTATCGTGTACAGTTCTTCATAGAAAAAAAAACTAGATTCCTCCATATAGCAGACATCAATCATTTGAAACTCACCTGTGTTGTTTTACCAGAACCTGTCTCACCAACTAGCACAAAGGACTGATGCCTTGTTAAAATATCTGTAAAACGTTCCTTATACTCCCAAACAGGAAGCTGTAGCCGTTTCTTTAAGATCTCATAGTATCGTGGCGTATGTGGTAAATTGGTAAATGGATTGATGCCCTGTGGAAGCATTGTTTGTTTCAGTGGTGGTAGACCTCCTGTAATGAATGCAGAATTAGATGAAGTACGCATATCTTTGTCCTTGTCTCTGTCTCGATCTCTATCTCTGTCACGATCTCTATCTCTGTCTTTTGGGCGATCATCACGATCCCGGTCACGATCTCGATCCTTCCTAAAAGATTTATAAGCACACAAGATAATGCACATCAGCTTTTTGTAGTCCAAATATGAAAATAAAGTGACATTTTACTTACCGGATAATGTCATTTTCTTGAGCCCTGCTAGGCTAGTCCAGAAAAGTGGGTTGCGTTCCTCTACCAACAGAGGTGGAGACAGAAAAACCCAGAGTGTGTTCTGACCACCTCATTCTGTACTGAACTGTGAGCAGCTAGAGGGCATACAACCTCAGTACTCATACTCAAGCCATGGATTAGAACCCCAGGCCACACAAGCCCTAATGAAGATATCAAAGACTACCAGTCCAAGAACAGAATACCATGCGTGCAGATAGTCAACCAAGAGGATTATAGCCTACAGGGCTAAACTGCAGGAAATAGACAATCATCGCATTTTGCAGAGGGTCATACCATCACATTGCGTTTCATAGATCACAGCAGGTTTATATCAGTGCACTGTATTTCATAGTAGATCACAACAGATCCTGGGACGGGTCCTGACCTGGCCTAGCGAGACGCAAGGAAAAGACATTATTCGATAGGTAAAATGTCACCTTCCATATCAGTTCTACTAGGCCAGTCTAGACAAATGTGAAATACCTAAGCTATACCGCACTGGGTGGGAAGAAGATACGGCAGACATCAAAACTTCTAAAGGCTGTGCCCACTCGAGTGTGGACATCCGAGCAGAAATGCTTGATAAAAAGGTGGAACGTGACAACGCTGCCGCTTGATAAATATCTAAGGGAACGACAGAGCTGTACTCGGCCCAGGAGGAAGTCTGAGTCTGTGTGGAGCGCACACAAACCCTACAGCCACTTTGCCATTAAGCGGGTATTCAAATAGGACAAATGTGTGTACAACTTTCGGAAGGGGTTAGTGAACCCCTAGTCTCTAAGAAAGCATCCATTTAGAAGTCCACCAGAAGACCCTATACTCCCCCCTGAAATTGTTCCTTCAGGAACAAAAGCAAGCAGACCACCAGGTTGACATGGACAACCAACAGCACTTAAGAAAAAAAAGGAAGGAACGGGCTGTAAATACATGGCCTCTTCCAAAAAAGGAGATAAGGATCTTAGTACAACCAGGTCTGCAACTCTGAGATATGTCAGAGCAGATCACGACCAAAAAGGCAACCTTAAGGGACAAATCCTCCGCAAGTAGTCAGTCAGTCACCAAGGTCCGAAGAACCAAACCAAGAGCCCACAAAAAAAACACACTGAGCATACAGGAGAATACAAGTACTCGCATAGGAAAAGGGCCACATCGACATGCTAGGCCAGGGAGCACTGTATCACCGGCCCTCTAGAACAAGCCAAGGCCACCAACCGAACCCACAGCAAACTAAGAGAAAGGTCCTTATCAAATCCATTCTGTGGGAACGATGACAAAGCTAGCAAGTCTGCTGTGTTATGGCTAATGCGGTACTTATGATTCCAGTCCTCAAGACACCAGACAGGCACATAGGGGAGACAGGAGAACCTCTTCTCATGTTCCAAAGCAAGGAAACCACAGCAACAGAATCTCTCATGCATTAAGCTTTGCTTCTCAAGAACCAAGCGAGAAGCAAGAGGGAAGCTGAACTGACCAGCAGGACTGGCCCCTTCCTCAGTCGCCATGCCGACAGAAGACACAGGTGGGCAGGCTGCCAGAAACAGCAGATCCACATACCTCCTCAGCCAGGCCGGTGCCACCAGCACCAATGGACCCCGATGGCATGCCACACAAAGTACTCGTCCATATGAAGCCACAGAGGGAACATACAGTAGAAAGTGAATTGGCCAAGGTTGAATTAGTGCGACCATGCCCTCCAAGCTCACCTCTGTAGCAACTGAAGAACTTTGCACCTTGGCATTGGCCCAGGTCGTCATCAAATCCATCTTGGGGCAACCCCATCAGCCTGGTATCCTCAAACACTACTTAGCTGAATTCCAACTCACCAGGAGTGGGAGAATGAGGTAGTCTGTTTCCACGTTAATCATTTCCACAATATGGTACACTAAGGCAGCTAGGAGTTTCCGCTCTACCAAAGGGAGGAGAGGGGGGTCATTTTCTGGGGAGACCCCAGAAATCTTCATGCCCACTCTCCAGTTGACATGGGTCACCGCCATGGCACTGCCCAAAAAAGATCCATGCTGCCTTTCTCAGACTATGTTCCAGAAACGCAGGAGAAACAAGCAAATGGCCGTCTGCATCAGCCAATTGATGGCTCAGGTAGTCCACACTAAATCCAGTGACACTGGGCAGGCTGCCCTTAGCTATGAGCTCCCCAGTCGAAAAAGCTGGCATCTGTCAGCAGAAGCCACCGAGTAATATTCAGGAGAAAGTCTTTCAACAGATGAAGCAGGCTTCTCCCACCATTTCAAGTCTGTCCACCAGCAACTGGGGAAGATGGAGCCTGCGACAAAGTGCAGCCTTTGGGAGATGCCGCCACGCATGCGTTGTCTCCTTCCTGCCCTTGCCCCTGAGATGGTGGGGAACTGGTTCTACCACTGTGTCCTCAAGATGACTTGCCAATTCCTTCAGTAGAAGATCCAGGTGAAGAGGAGACTTGGGAGGCTCTACCAGAAAGAAAGGAGGTGGTGTCTGGGCTAGGTGGAGGAGGTAGCCCTCCTTGACCACTTGGAGTACCCAAGAATAGGTGGTGATGGCTGGCCACCTTCGGGCATAGTGAATGAAATGTCCCCCCGTGGTGTAGAGCGGCTATGCCCAAGGAGTCAATGGCTCCTGCACCTGGCTGGGCCAGGGAAGACGCCTGGGGCTTTTGAGCCTTCCGCTTACAAGGGCCATGCCCATGTCAACTTGGCCTGCTGACCCTGTTGAGGAGCTGGGGAGGCCTGAAATGGTGGGAAGTTTCTGTAAGCAGCCCCTTTCCTCGGGTATAAGGGCCTTTTACCCGAGCCATTCCATCGAGGAAGGGCAGTGGCTTTCTAGAGAGCCTGGTCCTAGTCATGAACTCTGTCTCCAACTCGGCAGCCTGGTCGGTCATGGGTTTTCCAAAGAGGTTCTCTCCTTGGCGTGGGACATCAACCTCGAGCAATGGGTTCAAGACAAATTGTTCGGCCACTATAGCCAAGTCTGGCATTGGGCACCGATGCCCACCGCTGCGACTCGAGCCACCGACTCGAAGCCGTCATAGGCTGCCCGAGACAAACTTGGCGCATTCATGGATAGCTTTGGCCAGGTTTATGGACCGCTGCAGGGATTCCTCGGAAAGACCAACTGAGAACCCGGCGAGTTCCTTCGGCAGGTCTGTCAGGCACATGACCATCTACAGCTGGTATGCCTGGATCCAGCCAATGAGCATCGAGCCCTGGTAGCACTTTCTGAAGAGGACGTCCAGGGTGTGTGCCTCACTGCCAGAGGGCACCGAGCAGTGCATCTTCTGACTCTTCAGGCAACGCATGGCCGATTCCACCACCATGGATTTGTGCGGCAGTTGTGACTTCTGGAAGCCTGGTCTCCGGCGGACTCGAAATAGTCGAGCCGCTTGCTCACCACCAGCACCGATGCTGGTGTCTCCCACATACAGAGCATTAGCAGTTCCAGGATGGGAGGGATGGGCACCATAAGCGATTCCCTCGGAGGGGCCTTGTATTGAAGGATTTCTAGTTCCTCCATCCGAGGGTCCTCCTCCAATTCCGTTGGAAATGCTAGGGCCTTGGACATGTCCCCGATGAAATCCACAGGTAGGGACTGACATTGGGGCTCCGAGGGAGGGGAGTCCAAGGGGACACTGCAGTGGCGATGGGTGTCCAGCGATTCCTCGTCCTCAGTTTCCCAGTCAGAATAGTCCGTCGAAGACTCGAGGACAATCCTGGCCTGCTCCTGCTCAGGAATCTTGCCCTCTTCGAGTTCCTCGTCGTCTTCCCCCAACTCCCGGTCTGAGGACTCACCTTCCAGAGCCTCTGACAGAGGGGAGTGGAGGGCCTCTTCATTCGCCAGCCTAGTCCGCTTAGGCAGAAGCCCTGCATATTCCGGCTCCTTAGACTCCGCAGCCCTCCTAGCTGTGCACTCCTGACCTGTCCTAGCATTCCCTGCTGACAGCAACACAAATTCTGGGGAGAAGACTCCAAGACCTCCCCCTTCTTGCACTCCCAAAGAAGTGGAGGGCTTCGACTGAGACTAGGTCGACTGCTCTAAGGAAGAGAGCAGAGGGGACCCCCAGGGAGCACTGCTTCCAGGGGTTCGCCTGATTCTTGGGATACAGAAGATAAAGGATCCTGGGCCACACTGGTCTGGATCCCCTGTTCCACCGAGGCGGCCCCCACTGCGCAGCCCTTGCATATGCCAGCCTCCGATACCGCTCACCTCCGGGTCCTGCAGACCAACACTGTGGTCTAGCCGGCATGGTAGTGGGACACTGATGTTCCTGAACTGCTTTACAAACATATTACAGGAAAAAAACAAACATTCTTTATATCTCCTCTCTTTTTTTTTTTTGCAAAAGGCAATCAAAGTCACAGGGAAACCTCCCCTGCCAAAAACTCCTTCAGGCCCAGAAGAAAAAGGGCACGCAAAAATAAGCAGTGTATCTGATTCCGAAGAAATCCACAGTTCCCCAGAGGTGGAAGGCCATGCAGCAACTCGCAGCCAGCGACCGCGTGGTTAACTTCCAACACCACGCGGTTTAGCGCCATACTCGCCGCTTGCTGACTCTCGATACTGCCACTTCTCTCCCCGATCGCTCTTCTGTGCAGCCGCGCCTTTCCGCTTTCGTGCTCAGCCACCTTAGGGGCTTCGGCAGCGAGGCAGGAGAGAAAAATCGAAGGCACAGGCAGCGATGCTCCAACAGCTCCTTACCCCGGCCGGGTTCGGGAACCGCAATTCCTTCTCCCCCCCCCCCCCTCCTTTTTTTTTTTTTTTTTTAAACTGCTGCTGACTGGCGAAGCCTCCCCCTGTACCCCAGAGCTACCGGACACAAGGACTGCCTAAAGAAATAAAAGCAAACAAATTAAAAACAAACCCCACTAGCACTTAAGTGTCTCTCCAGTAAGCCCTTTTCCCTGGCTTACTGAGTCCCTCCAGCTGCTTGGAGACTGAGCATACTGGAGCTGGTGGAAGGTGCCAGTGGTATTTATATCCTAATGTAATCAAAAGATGACATGCTCAGTCTCCAAGCTGCTGGAAGGGGGGCACAATCCAGAGGAAAGGGACTGGACTGGAGGGACGCTTAGTAAAAGGCTCAAAGGTGCCAAAAAAAAAAAAAAGAGAGACTACAAACCGAGACTCGATGCTGGGGCAGCAGGCTCAGGTGGCAGGAAGAGGACCAGTGTACTACAAGAGGAGAGTATGATACTCAGGTCGAGAAAATCAACTTTTTCCGGGGGTAGAGCAGACAGATATCTGAAAGGCTCCACGGAAAAAAGGAGACTGAGCAAGATGGAATCCTTGGGCGGGAAGGGGACCACGCATGCGTGGTGGCATTTCCCAAAGGCTTTCTTTGAAAGCTGGGGGGATGCTTCTGCAAGGGCTCCATCGGTGCTGACATCACCCCATATGTGAGGACTGACTTCCTGCTTTTTTCTGGAGAAAGAGAAATACTGAGATCATATGCCCTCTAGCTGCTCCCAATATAGTAAAGGATGAGGACATCAGAAAACACTCTTCTCCACTTCTGCGGGTAGGGGAACACAACCCACTTGTCTGGACCTGCCTAGCAGGATGTTATAGAAATCAAATACCAAAATCAAATTCTATTGATAGTTGCAGAGAAAGGTGACTTAGAAGCAAACATATATCATGGCTGGTTTTAAGTATACTTTATGATTCCTCTATTTTGCCATAAAAATCCTTTTGGATACATCTGTGCACCTTAATAGATTACAAAATCAAAATACACTAGCACATTATACTAGCCAAATAAACTGATAAAATATTAAAATCTTAAGCAAAGCTTTTCCAAAAAGTCCCTCATTACAAAATTCCAAAAATAGGAAAATTATTCACAGGTGACAATACAGAATCAACAGGTAAAGTAACCGCTTTGGTGGCACTATATAACACAATCAACTGTAGCTAGTACAGCTACAGAAATGTCAGAGAAACTAAAAAGTTTAAAAGGACTTACTACAGTTAGGTGAACACTCAAATAAAGAAGAGGAAATCATGTACTACTAAATTTTATGCCACAAATCCTGCAGTTTAAATCAACAGTATACAATGAATTTGCCAAAAACTGGAAGAGCAAAATAGCAAACAAACTGGAAAAGGCAGCTGATGGTGAAATGAGGTCTTACCTGCTAATTTTCTTTCCTGGAGTCCCCTCCAGTCCAGTCCAGCAGATGGAGAATGAGCAGAAGGCTCAAACTTCTCGCTGAAGTAGCCTGTGCTTCCCTGCAGAGCTAGTATGAACCTCACCAAGCAGAACGGAGTCCCAGAACCACAACACCTCCCCCAGCCCTGCAACAAATTGTGCACCAGAAATCATCATACACACCTGATCATAGAGTATCTCAATGCACACACGCACATTTTTTTTCTTTAACAGTGTCAAAGCAAGACACCCCCCCCCCCCCCCCAAAAAGACCAGCCCCACAATAGGGATGAACTCCGTCTAGTAGAATGGGCCCACAATCCTGTCGGAACGCCTCTTCAGCAAATATGCGAATTCATTGGCACCCCGAATCCAATGGGAAATAGATGCCTTGGCCGCTGCCTCGCTCTTGCAAGCCCCACCAAATAGCACAAAGATGCTCTGAGCGCCAAAATGCTACCTTCACCTTCAAGTACCGCTTAAGCGCCCGGCAGACATCGAGTAAGCACAGATCCCTAGACTCAGCTGAGTCAAGGGGATCAGCAAAGACTGGCAAGGTTACTGACTAAGGCGGAACACTGAAACCACTTTCAACAAAAAGGAAGGGGCTAGACGAAGGACCACCCTTTCTTCTGTTATGACCAAATAAGCTTCCTGCACGATAGAGCCTGTAGCTCAGAAATGCGACATGCCAAGCAAATGGCCACCAGAAACATCATGTTCAGTGGTAAGTCTTTCAAGTAGGCTCTCAAAAGAGGCTCAAATGGTGCCCCCCATGTGTGCAGAGAGAACCAAGTTAAGGTCCCAGGACGGGACCGGGGAATGGCAAGGCAATCAAAAGCTTGACCCCTTGGTGAGAGGCGAGAGACTCATTCTGTACCTAGACCCACAATCAAACCAGGGCCACAACCTGTACCTTTAAGGAGTTTAAGGCCAAACCCTTATCAAGACCATCCTGTAGGAAAGCCGAAACATCTGAATCATCAAGGAATCCTCCTCAATAGGGAGCTCCCCCTCCAACTCCTCAGGGTCCTGATCCTCCAAAAAGTCAGAACCACCCTCCAGAACCCTGAGGGACCCAAAGGACCTCATTGAGGCCCCATCCTCAAACTCTCCCAGTGTGACCCCTTCCCTGCCACCAGGATCGTCAGTCTCCCCAGCAGGGAAAGAGAATCCAAGTTGGGAAACCCCCTCCCAAGTCCCTGCTGCAGCAGTAACACAAATTCGGGGGAAAAGAGGGGAACATAAGATATGCCATACTGGGTCAGACCAAGGTCCATCAAGCCCAGTATCCTGTTTCCAACAGTGGCCAATCTAGGTCATAAGTACCTAGCAGTTTCCCCAATAGACACAAATTCCACAATGCTTGTATAGGGTCAAGCAGTGATATCCTATGTCCCTTTTAACAATGGTTTATGGACCTTTCCTCCAGGAACTTGTCCAAACCTTTTTTAAACCCAGCTACACTAACAGCTTTTACTACATCCTCCAGTAACAAATTCCAGAGTTTGATTACACGTTGAGTGAAAAAATATTTTATTTTTATTAGTCTTAAATAGGTTACCCTGTAGCTTCATTGCATGGCCCCTAGTCTTTCTATATTCTGATGACGTAAACAATCGATCTACATTTACCCATTCCACGCCATTCATTAATTTATAGATCTCTATCATCTCTCTCCTCAGCCGTCTCTTTTCCCATTTGCTCCCATTGTTCAAGACCCCTCCAACGGTCCCCGGGGGATCCGGGACAACCGGCTTCAAAATACAGAGCTTCCCTACACTCCGAAGCAGTACAGGAGGCAGCAGTCAATATGGCGGTTATTCCCACCAAAACTGAGGGGGCTCCGGCCTCCTCTGAAGGGCACGCGCAGCCATAAGGTCCTCCCCATGGCTCTCTCCGATGCAGCCAGACTGCCAGCCAAGCTCTCTGCAGCAGCCACAGCAAACCCAACTGCAGAGAGCAGGCTCCAGTAGCTGCCGCACACTGCACAACAGCCCCTCTTCAGATCAACCATATGCATGCCACATGGGAAAAAGCCCTGACCTGACTCACTGGCTCCTGGAGGTCCCATTGTGCAGCCGCTGCTTCTCCCCGATGCTACGTGCCTGTCATATTTTTAAGCTTGACGCAATGCAGGAGCAGGAAGGCTCAAAGCTCAACCCACAGCCCCCTCCCATCAAGTTCAGGAGGATAAGGGAGAAGCTGCTGTCTCCTATCCACCCAGAGGATACCAAGGAGCAGCTGGAGGAGACACCCAGTGCCACCAGGTTCTGTACTGCGATCTGGCCAGCAAGGTGGGAAGGGTGGTGGGTACGCTCCAGGAACGCCCTCAATCTATACCCAGTAGGTAGAAGGATCCCTAGTACAGTGCACCTCCACGGGCTCAGGCATGGAGCACCAGAATACCTGAACTAAAATAAAATTAAAAAAAATTAAATTTACCAAAATCTAATTAAATTATAAGGGAACTGCAAATGGCCCCCTAGGAAGAAACTGCTCTGTCCTGCTTTATTCTCCGGTGGTTGCCTCTCCCTGGACCTCAAAACACAGCGGCGGGGTTAAAACGCACACAGGCCTAAAGAAGAAATTGTACCTAAAAATAGCAGGGGGAGTTTCCCTTGCCGCTGCAAGCCCCTCTCTATCTCCTTGTGTTCCAGCGGTTGCTAGTGATTCCTACTGTCACCCCTGCTGCTCTTACCTTGGAGCCTCTTTGCCGTGTGGCTTTTCTACCCCTCACGCTCAGCCTTTTTTCCTGGCTTCGGCGCTAAGGGGGGCGACTAGGGCTGCAGGCTTTCACTACCGCCAATCAGCTTCTGCCTCCACCGGAATTCTCAGACTGAGAACAACCTCCACAGAACCCCCCCCCCCCTTCAAAGACTGGGGGGAGGGGGGGGAAGGAATATCCTCCCCTCAGCCCTGTTTGTTCCCCAGGTTCTTTATGATCTGTCTTTTTTTTTCCTGCCTTTAAAAACAAAGAAACCTGCACCTTAACAGTGGAAATAAAAAGGAAACGAACTAAACCTAACTCCTTAGGTATCCCCTTCACTGAGAAAAGCACCCTGGCTCACTACCTCCTCCAGCTACTTGAAAACTGAGCATACTGGGGCTGGTAGGCAGTGCCAGCTGCATAAGTACACTGGTGTCATCAAAAAGATGACATGCTCAGTCTCCAAGCTCTTGGAAGAGGTACACTACCCAGAGGTGCAGGACTGGAATGGAGGGATAAGGAAGACCCGAAATGGCTACCACAAGCGCACCTCCACACACACTGACTCACTGCGGGTACTGAAAGGGACGGCGCTCAGCTCCTTGAGGCCAGAGGTCTGCTGCTGCTGCCGCTGTCGGGATACATCAACGCCAAATGAACGGCTCAAGGTGGTCCCGCAGGGGTCTCTTTCCGCCCACTGAATGGTTCCGGAGTGACTGCCAGGCCGCAAAAATTGAAATAGCCGTGCTGCTCTTAAGGGAGGAAAATTTCTTGCCTTACGTAAAGGAGCAATTTTTGCTGGGGGTCTTTTTTTGTTTTGTTTTTTTAAGCGCACAGGCAGTGCAGTCTGAGCCCCCCTGCCAGGGACAGTTCTGCTCTTCCAGGACAAAACAACAACTAAGGAGGCCTCAGGGAACTATCCAATCCTTCCAAACCAACAAATGGATGAATATGCCCCAGTTGCTGGAGACTGAAGTACTGAGGAAGGAGACGGGAGCCTCAGAGGGTATAGCGTGACATCATAAGAAAAAATTTGCATTATCAGTCTACAGTTGCTGGTAAACGGACACTACCCATTGGTCTGGACTGGAGCAGAGGGATGTAGATGAAAGATGAAATAACATTCCTAAAATCGTTCTGCAAAGGGCACCCATAAAACAGCCTGCAGCTGTAGGAGGTACTACAGAGTAAACTATTATGAGCTGCTTGAGTAGGGAGCCATAGGGGAATGCCACAAAGGAGTCCCAAGGAGACTCCACACACAGCACGTACCCGACTTAGGATCTTGAGGACTCATTGGTGTGATGCAATATGGGCCCCATTCCAAGTAAAACAAAGCTGGAGCAACCCCCCTCCCACAACAAGTAATACCTTGGAAGGGAAGCTGAGAGAGCAGCTGCTGTTACTACCACCACTAGAAAGGAAAAGGAATTTACACTTGCAAATATTTAACTGCTGAGAAGTTTTCAAAATCTTAGGGAAAAGGAAATTCTCTGGGTATAAATGATAAAGCACAGTTACTTACCTGTAACAGGTGATCTCTGGGAACAGCAGGAATTAGTCCTCACATATGGGTACGTTGGCACCGACGGAGCCTGCGCGGGAATGCTCCCCAGCTTCCCAGAAAGAAAGCTTTTGGGGCATCCCACAGCGCATGCGCGCTGCCTTCCCACCTTTCCTACCAACTCTCCTCAGTTCAAGTTTAAAGCTGAGACAATAGAGAGAGAGAGGAAAGGAAAGAGATACAACTCCTAGGGGAGGTGGGAGGGTTGTGAGGACTAATTCCTGCTGTTCCCAGAGATCACCTGTTACAGGTAAGTAACTGTGCTATCTCCAGGAACAAGCAGGAATAAGTCCTCACATATGGGGACTCCCTAGCTAAGATGCCTGGGAGATCCCCAAGGGTATGAGACCCTGAAAGGTTCCTCGTCTTCCTATGGATCTCAGGCATCCATTCAGGGAAGGAGGGCAGGAGTTGTTCAAGAATGGAACATGTGTCTGAGGACAGCCTGACCAAACAAGGCATCCCGGCGGGAGTCCTTGTCCAAACAGTAATGGGCTGTGAAGGTATGAACCGAGGCCCAGGTGGCTGCTCGACAGATCTGGTCGATGGACACAGAAGGAAGATGAGCCATAGAGGTGGCCATGGCCCTCACATTGTGAGCTGTGACATGGCCCTCCAGAGAAAGGTTCTTACTCTGGTAAACAAAAGAAATACACTGAGCAATCCAATTAGACAGTGTTCTCTTAGAGACTGGAAGTCCTAAATGAGAAGGATCAAAAGCAACAAAAAGCTGGGAAGACTTTCTATGTTGCTGTGTCCTGTGTAAGTAAAAAGCAAGAGCTCTTTTACAATCTAGAGTATGAAGGTTCCTCTCTGCACTGGATGCATGAGGAGCTGGAAAAAAAGACAGGTAAATATACCTCTTGATTAAGATGAAAAGGTGAGACCACTTTAGGCATAAAGTGTGGATTGGTCCTAAGGACTACCTTATGATGGAACCTTGTATAAGGTGGATTAGCCACTAAGGCCTGCAGTTCACTGATGCGGCGAGCAGAAGTGATTGCAATAAGGAAAATAACCCTCCAGGAAAGAAATTTCAAGGAGGTAGTGGCTAAGGGTTCAAAAGGTGGCTTCATAAGCTGACCAAGAACCAAATTTAAGTCCCATGCCACCGGAGGAGGTTGAATGGGAGGTTTAGCTAAAGTTAGGCCTCTCATGAATCTTGCAATAAGAGGATGAGAGGAAACAGGTTGTCCATTGATAGGCTTAAGGGATGCTGCAATAGCACTTAAATGGACCCTTACTGAATTCGTCTTAAGGCCTGCATTGGAAAGATGCAGGAGATATTCTAATAGAGAATTCACAGGAAGTGCCAGAGGGTCAAGACCCTTTTGAGCGCACCAAATGGAAAATCTTTTCCATTTAAAAGCATAGGAACGCCTAGTGGAAGGTTTCCTGGAAGCATGGAGGATATCATTCACTTGCTGAGCAAGATTGAAGTCTTGAAGGTCTAGGCCTTCAGTAACCAGGCTCTGAGGTGAAGGGACTTGGGGTTTGGATGCCACAAAGTCCCCTACTCCTGGGACAGAAGGTCTGGCGCAGCTCCCAAGTCCAGGGAGGGGGCTTGGGAGAGATGCAGAAGTAGAGGGTACCACACTTGGCATGGCCAGCGTGGAGCTATGAGGATCATAGATCCTTGATCCCTCTGGAGTTTGAACAGAGTCTTGGGAATCAAAGGAATGGGTGGAAAGGCATACAGGAAGTCCTGACCCCAATGAAGGAGGAAGACATCCTTGGCCTGAACTCCCTGACACGGAATTCTGGAACATAACCGGGGAAGTTTGGCATTCCACGGACTTGCAAAGAGGTCTATGTCCGGGGTTCCCCATTCCTGGAAGATTCTGAGTACTTGATCCATGTGCAGGGACCATTCATGTGGAAGCAGAACTCGACTGAGTCTGTCTGCCCAAGAGTTTTGAATTCCTGGGAGGTATACTGCCAGGAGATGGATTTGATGCTCTCTGGCGAAGGCCCATAATCTTAGAGCTTTGTTGCAAAGCGACAGAGAGCCAGTTCCTCCTTGCTTGTTTATGTAAAACATGGCTACCTGATTGTCCGTCTGAATGAGGACTGTCTGGTAGCTGAGGAGGGTATGAAAGACCTTGAGAGCTAGGAACACTGCTCGAAGTTCCAAATGGTTGATATGAAGAGAGGTCTCCTGTGGGGACCAAGTACCTTGGGTGGAGAGGTCTTGTAGATGAGCTCCCAAACCTGCTTGGGAGGCATCTGTTGTGAGGATTGCTTGGGGCAACAAAGGTTGGAAGGGGGACCCTAGCAACAGATTTTGAGTGGACATCCACCATTGGAGAGACCAAAAGAGACGTTTGGAGTTTGCTATTTGGTCTGAGAGAGCTCCTGAAGCTTGAGTCCACTGGGTGGACAAAGTCCATTGAGCTGCTCTCATGTGTAGGCGAGCATCGGGCACCACATGTACTGTGGAAGCCATATGGCCTAGCAGCAGTAGCATCTCCCTGGCAGTTAAGTGGCTCTTTGACTGAATCTGGGAGGCTAACTGCACTAGACGTTGACAACGGGCCTGGAGAAGGTAGGCCCTTGCAGAAGTGGTGTCCAACCAGGCCCCTATGAATTCCAGGGACTGAGTAGGGGGTGAGCTGGGACTTTGGGAAGTTTACCACAAGTCCCAGGTATTGCAGAATGCGCCTGGTGCGGTTCAGGGAGATCTGAGCCTCCGACTGGGTTGGAGCTCGGATGAACCAGTCGTCCAGATATGGGAAGACAAAGATTCCCAGAGTGCGTAGAAATGCAGCAACTATTGCCATGCATTTGGTGAACACTTTTGGAGCAGAGGCCAGACCGAAAGGAAGGACTCTGTATTGGTAATGTTTTCCCTGGAACAGAAAACGTAGGAATTTTCTGTGAGATGGATGGATGAGGACATGAGTGTACGCATCCTTGAGATCTAGAGTACAAAGCCAATCCTGACTCTGTAGGTACGGAAGGAGAGTGCCTAGAGAAAGCATCTTGAACTTCTCCTTGCATAGAAATTTGTTCAATTCTCTGAGATCTAGAATGGGTCTGTATCCCCCCGTTTTCTTTGGAATGAGAAAGTAGGGGGAGTAAAACCCTGACCCCTGTTGAAGAAGAGGAACGTCTTCTATGGCCCTCTGGGCCAGAAGGGTAGTTACCTCCTGATCCAGAAGGTCAAGGAGAGATGTGGGAGAACTGAAATGTCTCACCATGGTGTAGGGAGGAAGGTCTGAGAAATGAAGTTTGTAGCCCTCTCTTATGATGGAGAGAGTCCACTGCTCTGATGTGATTTGCTCCCATCTGGGAGCAAAATGAGCTAACCTTCCTGGAATGGTGAGAGGTTCTGGCTGTTGTAGAGCCAGAAAGGTTAAGTTCTCTAGTATCAAGTCAAAAACCCTGAGGGGGTTGGGACTGCTGAGTTGTAGCAGCCCCTGCAGGTTTAGGCCTGGCCTGTTTAGGTTGCTGACGCTTAGTAGCAAAGCGACCTGTAGAAGATTGTTGGCCAGAAGTGGAAGGAAATCTGCTCCTTTTGTAAAAAGGCTTTTTGAAAGGTTTTTTCTTGGCTGGAATGGAGGTTGACTTAAAAAGTCTATCCAGAGCAGAATTCTCTGCATCCATTTGAGTGGCTTTTATTTGCCACTCTTTGCCAAAGAGATTTTCACCAGTACAAGGCAGATTTCCCAAGCCATCTTGAACCCAGGGTTCTAGATCAGAAGCCTGGAGCCAAGCAATTCTGCGAGCAGCTATGGCAATGCCTGAGGCTCTGCTGGCACTTTAAAGGAGTCAAAGGCTGCCCTATTGGAAAACTTTGAAATGTCTTGAGTATGCTTAAGCCAAAGGAGGAACTCATCCCTTCTATCCTCTGGAATACAAGGGAGAAAGTTGTGCAGCTTTAGTGCAACTTCCTTTAGAAACATACCCATATAAAGGCTATATAAGTTGATTCTGGCAATAAGCATGCTGGCTTGGAAGATTTTTCTACCAAAAGCATCCAAGGTCCTGCATTCTCTTCCTGGAGGAGCAGAAGAGTGTCTTTTGGTACTCTTTATCCTTTTCATAGCTGACTGCACCACAATGGAGTGGTGAGGAAGCTGAGTTTTCTGAAATCCAGGACAAGGAGGGACACGGTACATAGTGTCCAATCTGCGAGAATGAGGAGAAAGGGTGAGAGGAGTCTCCCATAAGTCAATCATATGTTCATGAAGAATTTCATGAATTGGCAAGGTGACTGCCTCTCTAGGAGCCTTAGAGTATCCTAAAATATCTAATTTTTTTTGCTCTAGGCTCTGCTTCAGAGGTTACTGAAATAGAGTCCTTTAGCCACTTCTATTATGAAGTCTTGAAAGGACAAATCCTCTGGAGGAGACATTCTCCTTTTTGGAGAAGCAGGTTCCTCAGGAAGGGTAATGGATACTTCAGGAGACTCATCTGAGGAATCAGAATCATCAGAGGAATCAGAATCATCAGAGGAATCGAAGTATTGTCTGTCCCCTTCCAACGATCGAGGGAACCTGAGTCGGTATACTGGCCGATGTCGATGCAGTTGGTACCGGTATCGGTGCTGGTACCGATACCGGCGCCGGTACCGACAACGAGCCTCGTTGCGGTACCGTCGGCGTCGCAGCCTTAATAAAAGCCATTATAGCCTGCTGCATGGATTGAACAGTGTGATCCATGGACGCCACGACTGCCTGGATGTCGGTACCGGGACATTGTGCCGGTACCCCAGAGCAGTCTAACAGGTGATCGGTCGAGGCCGTGCCATCAATGTCAACCTGTAACCCCATAGGAGGAGCTTTGGAAGCCGGAGCTTCCCGCCGGGGTTGTTTGGCTGGAGCAGGATCCTCAAGGGCAAGCCCGGAAGCATCTCGATGCTTAGAGGGAGATTTGCCCTTCGAGGACCTGCTAGGATTATGTTTGGTTACCTGAGACCCATCGGGAGAGGAAGACCTGGAAGATGTCGATGCCACCGCCGGTGCATCCGTGGGAAACAGCACATGGAGCGTGGCTGCTCGGTTCTGTAACCCTCGTTTAGACATTAGAGAGCAGGACTGGCAATCCGGAATGGAGTGTTCAGGCCCCAAACATTTAACACACCATTCATGGGTATCTGTAACAGGAATTGTACCACTACACTTAGTGCATTTTTTGAAGCCAGAGGCCGTTTTTTCCATGAGGGAAAAAGTTCTTGTGGGCCTGGAGGCCTAAGAAGAAAAATACACCAAGTGAGGAAAAGTATATATATTTTTTTTTTTTTAAAAGAAAAGAAAAGACCTGCGGTACCGGTCCGGCGTCGGGGAAGGCAGACACGCGACCAAAGAAATAAATTAAAATAAAGAACTTCTTCAGCGGTGACAGGAACACGACCTGCTGGCTCCGCGGAAAAGAAGAACTGAGGAGAGTTGGTAGGAAAGGCGGGAAGGCAGCGCGCATGCGCTGTGGGATGCCCCAAAAGCTTTCTTTCTGGGAAGCTAGGGAGCATTCCCGCGCAGGCTCCGTCGGTGCCGACGTACCCATATGTGAGGACTTATTCCTGCTTGTTCCTGGAGATAATCTGCATCCATTTAAAAACTGTGTTTTATGATGTCAGAGCACAGTCAGAGTAACAAGCTATCTTAAAGTTTAAAGTAAAGCCAGTTAGGGCACAGTGTAACAAGCTAACATTTAGTATATGTTTACTTCCTACCAACCACAGACAAATCTTTAATTCATTAGTTCCTTAAACTAGTTAAGGGCAAGGAGGTCTCTTATTCACTTTCAGGTTTGACCAGTTATGCTCATCAGAAAATTATTAAATGGGTCCTTGCAGTTCATCTTGAGATAAGCATTAAACAAACTCCCATAAAGCATAGTAACTCATCTGTAAGAGGTGAGCTCCGGGAACAGCAGGAATTTAGTCTTCACATATGGGTAATGTCGGTACAGACGGAGCCTGCGCGGGAACGCTCCCCAGCGTCCAATAGGAAAGCTTTTGGGAGCATCCCACAGCGCCTGCGTGCTGCCTTCCCGCCTTTCCCAAGTTCAGTTTAAAGCTGAGACAAAAGAGAGAAAGAGAGAGATACAACTCCTATGGGAGGTGTGTGGGCTGTGAAGACTAAATTCCTCTTGTTCCTGGAGATCACCTGTTACAGGTGAGTAACTATGCTATCTCCAGGAACAAGCAGGAATGTAGTCCTCACATATGAGGACTCCCTAGCTGCAGATGTCAGGGAGAAGGCCCCAGAAGTTGTGTGCCCTTGTGAAAGGGCTCCACTTCGCCCATGGATCTCTGGCATCCTACCAGGGATGGTGGGTAGGAGTTGATTAAGTATGAAACAGGTGTTGAAGAACAGCCTGACCAAACAAGGCATCCCAGCGGGAGTCCTTGTCTAAGCAGTAATGGGCTGTGAAGGTATGAACCAAAGCCCAAGTAGCTGCTCGACAGATGTCGCCGATAAGACACAGAGTGAAGATGAGCCATAGAGGCTGCCATGGCTCTCACATTGTGAGCTGTGACATGGCCTTCAAGAGGAAGAGTAGTTACTCAACTGTAACAGGTGTTCTCCAGGAGCAGCAGGAATCAGTCCTCACATATGGATGACGGCGCCGACGGAGTCCCCAAGCGGAGCATTTCCCCAGCTTTCAAAGAGAGCCTTTGGGAATGCAGCACGCATGCGCAGTCTCCTTCCCGCCCAAGGGTGCCATCTTGCTCAGTCTGATGACATAGCTAAAAGACAGCAAAAAACAAAATAAATCAAATGACTGCAAATCCAAGGGGAGGAGGGAGGGTCGTGAGGACTGATTCCTGCTGTTCCAGGAGAACACCTGTTACAGGTGAGTAACTACTCTTTCTCCAGGACCAAGCAGGAAGTCAGTCCTCACATATGGGACTCCCCAGCTTAAGGCGACCGGGGACCCAAAGCTGAAAAAATGAGCTCCCTCTAGAGCATCAGTATGTGCGAAAAGAATCTTCTCTGAGAACGCCCCCGAACGGTAGCCCAACACCAGGGCCGGAGGGTAGGAGTTGCCTATACCTCAAAGAGATTACGGAGTACCGCCTGTCCGAAAGCACTGTCCCTGCAGGACTCCCTCTCGAGGCAGTAGTGGGCCACGAAAGTCTGGCTTGAAGACCAAGTAGCGGCCCTGAAGATGTCTGCCAATGGAACAAAGTGGAGATGAGCCACTGACACAGCCTTCGCCCTGACACGGTGAGCTGTGACTCGGCCCTGCAAGGAGAGGCCAGCTGCCCTGTAAGCCCAGGCGATGCAGTCTGCTACCCAAATGGACAACATACGCTTGGAGACAGGTAACCCCAACTTATTAGGGTCAAAAGAGACGAAGAATTGAACAGCCCTTCAGTGTCCCTGCGTACGGTCAAGGTAGAAGGACAACGCCCTCCTACAGTCCAGGGTATGCAAGACCATCTCAGCCCGGCTGGCATGCGGCCTGGGAAAGAAAGTCGGAAGAACCACCTCCTGATTGAGGTGGAAGGAGGAGACAACCTTTGGAAGGAACTTAGGGTGAGTCCATAAGACTACTCTGTTCCTATAGAACCTAGTGTATGGTGCATTTGACACCAGGGCTTGAAGCTCGCTCACTCGCCTTACTGAGGTAAGAGCTACCAAAAACAGCGCTTTCCAGGAGAGAAAAGCGCAAAGGACAAGTAGCCATAGGCTCAAATGATGGGCAAGCTGTTGTAAGACCACATTCAAATCCCACTCAGGGGCAGGTGGACGAACTGGGGGCTTAAGCAAAAGTAGGCCTCTGAGGAAGCGAGCAACCAAAGGGTGGCTTGAGAGAGACTGACTCTCCACCTGTGAGTGGTGCGCTGAGAGAGCACTGAGATGGACCCTAACAGAGTTGGATTTAAGGCCTAGGTTGGACAGGTGAAGCAAATATTGCAGCACCACTGGTATCAGGCATGAGAAAGGATCCTTCTTGTGTTGGGCACACCAGGTGGAGAACCTACACCACTTAAGGGCATAAGACTTCCGAGTGGACTGCCTCCTAGAGGCCAAGACCACGTCCTCCACTTCCCTAGGCAGCAGAAAGGGTGCTAGAACTACCCTTTCAGCAGCCAGGCCATCAGATTGAGGGACTGGAGGTTGGGGTGGAAGAGAGATGCCTGCTCCTGAGACAGGAGATCGGGTTGCATCCCCAGAGGAAGAGGAGTGTCCACCGCTAGTTGCAAAAGAAGTGGGAAACACGGTTGCCTTGGCCATCTGGGGGCCACCAGGATCACCGAGGCCTTGTCCCGGATCACTTTGAACAGTGTCTTGGACACTAGAGGCATGGGAGGAAACGCATATAGGAGGCCTGTAGACCATGGAATGAGAAAAGCATCCGCTGCTACTCTGAGAGGATGTGGTTGTCTGGAGCAGAACCTGGGCAGTTGACGGTTCAGTGGATTGGCAAAGAGATCTATGGTGGGAAGACCCCATCTTAGGAAGATCTGTTGAACCACCAGAGGATTCAACTGCCATTCATGTGGCTGCAGAATCCTGCTCAATCTGTCTGCCAAGTAATTCTCTTGTCCAGGGAGATAGACCGTCTTGAGAAGTATGCCATGACTGAGACTGCCCAGGAGCACAGGTCCTGTGCTTCCTGACAGAGAGGTCTGTCCCCTGTTTGTTCACATAGAACATCGCAACTTGATTGTCCGTCTGAACTAAGACAGACTGGTGAGAGAGGACATGAGAGAAAATCCACAGGGCTAAGCGGATCGCTCTGAGCTCTAAGATTGATCTGCTGTGTGGCCTCCCAAAGAGACCACAGGCCCTGAGTGCATGCTCCTTGGCAATGTGCACCCCAACCTTGAAGAGAAGCATCAGTTGTCAGCACTTGAGAGTGTGGAGGTGCTTGAAAAGACACCCCTTGCACCAGATTCGGAAGATGAAGCCACCACTGCAGAGAAGATGCTAGTAGCTTGGACACCCTCACTTTGTCCTTCAGGTATCCTGTGGCCTGCAGCCACTGAGTTCTGAGGTCCCACTGAGCTGGCCTCATGTGCAGACAGGCATTTGCAGTTACATGGACCGTGGATGCCATATGGCCCAAAAGCCTCAGGAATTGTCTGGCGGAGACCAGAGAACTGCTGTGGAATTGTCCGGCCAAAGCCATCAGTCCGTGGGCCCTGTCCACGGGTAAAAAGGCCTTTGCCTGAAGGGTGTCCAGTATTGCTCCTATGAACTCCATGTTCTGTGAGGGATGCAAAGTGGACTTTGCGAAGTTTATGACAAACCCCAGATGCTGGAGGAGAGAGACAATGCGGAGGGTGACTTGATTGGTCTCCTGTGGAGACTGACCCCTGATGAGCCAGTCATTCAGGTATGGAAAGACAGAGTCCTTGAACCCTGAGTAGGCCGCCACCACCGCCAGGCACTTGGTAAAAACCCTGGGGGCGGAGGTTAGGCCAAAAGGGAGTACCCCGTACTGATAATGGTTTCCTCCCACCACAAATCGGAGATATTGTCTGTGGTCTGGATGAATACAGATGTGAGTGTAAGCATCCTTTAGGTCTAAGGAGCATAGCCAATCTCCCTGCTGGAGGTAGGGCAGCAGTATCCCAAGGGTAAGCATCTTGAACTTTTCCCTCTCCAGGAACTTGTTGAGATTTCACAAGTCTAGGATGGGCCTGAGGCCTCCTGTCCTTTTTGGTACTAGAAAGTACCTGGAATAGAAGCCTTGACCTTTCAGGTGGTGGGGCACCGGTTCCACCGCCTGTCCTTTAGAAGACCTCTTAACTCCTGCAGGAGTAGGTTCCTGTGCAGAGGGCGTCTTGGAGGCTCCCCTGGAAAGTAGGGGGTACCTGGTGGAAATGGAGGAGATAGCCCCCCCCCCCCTCTGGACTATGCTTAGCACCCAGGTATCCCTCGTTACAGCTGACCACCTGTGGGCATACAGGGTCAGCCGGCCTCCTGTGCTGAGAGGGGCCAGCTGACGAGGAAAGGCTATGCCACTGGAGTTAAAACCCCGTTCCCTGCTGTGCAGAATTCGGAGCTGTCGGCTTGGGAGTTTTCTGCCTACGGGGCCCATGTCCCTGCCCCTTGGCCTGCTGACCCTGTTGGGGAGCTATGGAGGCCTGGAAGTGAGGGTATGATTTGTAGGCAGATGACTTCCTCGGGTAAAAGGTCTTTTTCCCTGAGCCCCTCTTCTTCTGAGAAGGGGCACAGGTTTTCCTGGACAGCCTTGTTCGGGTGAGAGTCTTGGACTCGAGTTCTGCAGCCTTTTCAGCCATGGGCTTGCCAAAGAGGTTGTCACCTCGGCAGGGGACATTGACCAACTTGTCCTGAACCCATGGCTCGAGGTCTGATGACTGTAGCCAGGCCTGACGGCATGCACCGATGCCGGCTGAGGCTACTCAGGCCGAGGCCTCGAAGCCATCATAGGCTGCTCGAGAGAGAAACTTTGAGCACTCTCGGATCCCCGATGACAGGGCTTTGAACCTCTGCAAAGGTTCCTCGGACAGACCAGCAGAGAACCGGGCAATCTCCTTTGCCAGGTCTCGAAGGTGCATGCCCATGTACAGTTGGTAGGTCTGGACACGACAAGTAAGCATAGAGCTCTGGAAGCACTTTCTACCGAGGGCATCCAGGTTTCGGGCCTCCCGGCCGGGAGGCACCAAGGAATGCATCTTCGGACTCTTCAGATGATGCATGGTCGATTCCACAACCATGGAGTGGTGCGGTAGCTGTGCCTTCTGGAACCCAGGGCTCTTGCGGAATCGATAGATGGAATCGACCAGCTTGCTCAGAACCGGTGTCGAGGACGGCGCCTCCCACATGCGGAAGAGCAACCGTTACAGCATCGGAGGAACCGGTACAGTAAAGGCCTCCTTGGGAGGAGAGTCATACTGCAGGGCCTCGAGCTCCTCGGCTTGAGGCTCCTCCTCGGTCCCGAACGGGAGGCCGAGGGAGACCTTGGCCAAGGATCGACTCAACATCACATGGAATAGGCTCGGCCTCCGGGGTCGACTTGGACTTCGATGTCCCGGTGGTCAGGGCAGATGCACCGGTGAGACCGGCGATCAGTGCCTGCTGCTGTTCCATGAAGGCAGCCAAGCTGCTCTCCAAGGCCATCAACCTGAGTCCGGACTCAGCAGACCCCCGACTCGGGCCCTGACGGCAGCTCCCCCGGAGGAGAGTCCATGAGGACTACAGTACTCACATGACTCGGGAACTCTGTCTCCACACAAGGTTGTTTAGCAGGCCTCTCCGACTCCGAAGACCCGGGACGGCGGTTGGGGCTATGCGACCTGGCCCTCGAGGAGCCAAGTGCGTCCACCGACGCCCTCACGGGTTTCTTCTTCCTGCGGTGCTCCCGCGAGGGAGAACCCCTCTCAGAGGAAGCCCGGCGATGCTCAGGATCAGAGTCCCGAGACGTCAAAGCCTCTGATGAAGTCCGGGCCCGGCCGGATGCGGAGTCAGAGAAGATTCTTTCCTTCTGATGCCGACGGCTCCTCAATGCCTTCGAGGACATTTTCCCACACGGGCCAAAGATCATCGAGTCATGATTGGGCCCGAGGCAGCACTCATGTGTGTCAGTAAGAGACATAAGTTTCTTACACCGACCACACTTTTTAAACCCGCTGGCAGCCATCGGGGGAAAAAGAGTCCCTGCAAGGTTAAAAGACAGGGCTGCCAGTGAAAAATAGAAAAATGGTGCAAACGCTAGTCACAAAGGACAAAAACCGAAAAATGAAGTCCGGGCTCGATACCGGTGTACCGGGCCCAGGCGGGAAAGGGAAACCGGCGTCGAACCAAAGAAAAACACAGATCCATGCAGAAAATCAACTTTTTTCTCAGGTGAGAAGGAAACACGTCCATCGGGCTCCGCGGAAAAAAGACGACTGAGCAAGATGGCACCCTTGGGCGGGAAGGGGACCGCGCATGAGTGCTGCATTCCCAAAGGCTTTCTTTGAAAGCTGGGGAAATGCTCCGCATGGGTGCTCTGTCGGCACCGACGTCACCCATATGTGAGGACTCACTTCCTGCTTGGTCCTGGAGAAAGGTTTTTACTCTCATAGGCAAAGGATATACACTGTGAAATCCAGCTGGACAGTGTTCTTTTGGAGACTGGAAGTCCCAAATGACTAGGATCAAAAGCAACAAAGTTGAGAGGACTTTCTATGTTGCTGTGTCCTTTGCAAGTAAAAGGCCAAAGCTCTTTTACAGTCCAAAGTATGAAGATTCCTTTCTGCATTTGAGGCGTCAGGCCTTAGAAAGAATACAGGAAGGTAAACCGCTTGGTTTAAATGAAAAGGCGACACCACCTTTGGCATAAAGTGTGGATGAGTCTTAAGGACTACCTTATCATGATGGAACCTTATAACGCTTGCAATTCACTGATGCGACATGCTGATATAACTGCAATAAGAAAGATGACCTTCCAGGAAAGGAATTTCAAAGAGGTAGTGGCTAATGGTTCAAAGGGTGGTTTCATGAGCTGCCCAAGAACCAGATTTAAGTCCCATTCCACCGGTGGTGGCTTAATGGGAGGCTTAGTCAAAAGAAGGCCTCTCATAAATCTCGCTATGAGAGGATGAGAGGAAATAGGTTATCCATTTAGAGGCTTGAAAGAAGCTGCAATAGCACTCAAATGGACTCTCACTGAATTGGTCTTAAGCCCTGCATTTGATAAATGAAGGAGATACTCCAGTAATGATTCCAGAGGTATTGCAAGAGCATTAAGACCCTTCTGCGAGCACCATATGGTAAACCTTTTCCATTTAAATGTATAAGAGCCTTGTGGAAGGCTTCCTGGAAGCATAAAGGATATCCTTTAGCTGCTGGAAAAGGTTAAGACTGTGAAGTTCTAGGCTTTCAGCAACCAGGCCCTGAGATGCAGAGACTGGGGATTGGGATGCCACAGCATCCCATCCTCTTGAGAAAGGAGATCTTGAGCAGATCCTAACTCCAGAGGCGGAAATTGAAAGAGATGTAGGAGCAGAGGGTACCACATTTGCCATGGCCAACGTGGACCTATGAGGATCATATGACCTCTGTGTCTCTGAAGCTTGAACAGGGTTTTGGGAATTAGGGGAATCACCCCAATGGAGGAAGAAAGCATCCCTGGCCTGACAACCCTGAGCTGGAATTCTGGAACAGAACCAGGGAAGTTTGGCATTCAGCGGACTTGCAAAGAGGTCTCTGTCCAGGGTTCCCCAAATGTGAAAACCTTTGGCCAACTGGTCTGCATGGAGAGACCATTCGTGTAGAAGCATAACTCGACAGTCTGTCTGCCCAAGAGTTTTGAATGCCTGGAAGATACACCGCAAGGAGATGAATCTGATGCTCTCTGGCGAGGGCCCATAGTCACAAAGCTTCGTTGCAGAACAACAGAGAGCCTGTTCCGCCTGCTTGTTCACATAGAACATGGCTACTTGATTGTCCGTTTGAACTAGGACTGTCTTGTAGCTGAGCTGGGTGTGGAATACTCCAAGAGCAAGGAAAATTGCTCTGAGTTCCAGGAGATTGATATGGAGATATGCCTCCTGAGGAGTCCAGGTACCCTGGGTAGAGAGGCCTTGCAGGTGGGCTCCCCAACCCACCTGTGAAGCATCTTACAGTGGCTTGGGGTGGGGGTTGCTGAAAAGGAGACCGCACCAGAAGGTTTTGGGGTGACTGCCACCACTGGCGGGACAAAATAAGGCGATCTGAGTTTGCTATTTTGTCTGACAGGCAACCTGATGCCCGAGTCCACTGAGTGGATAAAGTCCACTGGGCTGCACTCATATGGAGGCGAGCATAAGGAACCACATGCACGGTGGATGCCATGTGGCCTAGCAACTAACTGCACAATGCGAAGGCAGCGGGGCTGTGGAAGGTAGGCCCTTGTATGTCTGGTATCCAGCAGAGCGCCTATAAACTCTAGTGATTGAGTGGGAGCAAGGTTGGACTTTGTGAAGTTTATGACAAGTCCCAAATACTGAAGGATGCGCATTGTACGAGAGAGAGAAACCCTGGCCTCTGGCTCTGAAGGGGCTCGAATGAGCTAATCCTCTCAGTAAGGGAAGACAAATATTCCCAGAGTGCGGAGAAATACTGCCACCACAGCCATGCATTTTGTGAACACCCTTGGTGTAGAGGCCAGGCCAAAAGGAAGAACCCTGTATTGGTAGTGCTTCCCTTGAAACAGAAAGCGAAGGAACTTTCGGTGAGTTGGATGGATGAAAACATGAGTGTACGCATACTTGAGATCTAGAAAACAAAGGCAATCCTGACTCTGAAGGTATGGCAGCAGAGTTCCTAGAGAAATCATTTTGAACTTCTCTTTGAACAGAAATTTGTTCAATTCTCCGAGATCTAAAATGCGTCTGTGTCCTCCTGTTTTCTTTAGAATAAGCAAATAGGGGGAGTAAAACCCTGTACCCCGTTGCGGAATGGGTACCTCTTCTATTGCCCCTTGAGCAAGGAGCACAGTGACCTCTTGACCTAACCGATCGTTGAGAGGGATCTGAGAAATGAACTGTCTTACCATTGTAGGAGGGGGCATGCTGAGGAAATGAAGCTTGTACCCCTCTCTTACAATACACAGAGTCCAATTTTCTGCTGTTATCTGACCCAATCTAGGGGAAAAATGACAATCTTCCTGGGATGGTGGAGGATTCTGGGCTGTTCAGGACCAGGAAGGCAATGTTCTCTAGACAGGAGTCAAAGCCCCTGTGGAAGCTGAGTCTGCTGAGTCGGTTGAGGCTTAGCTGCTTTTGGCTTCCTTTGCCTAGGTTGTTGCTGCTGTCCCTTTTGGGCAGACTGACCTAAACAATGTCACTGCTGGGTATAGGAGGGATAAAACTTTTTCTTCTTGCTGAAGAATGGTTTCTTAGAGGATCTTTTCCTCGCAGGATCAGCAGTAGATTTAGACAATCTATACAAAGTGATATTGTCAGCATCTCTCTCATTAGCCTTTTCCTGCCAATTCTTGCCAAAGAGATTCTCTCCTGTGCAAGGTATATTCCCCAGTTTGTCCTGTATCCAAATTTCCAAATCAGATGCCTGGAGCCAGGCAATCCTACGTGCACCTATGGCAATGGCAGAGGTTCTGCTTATGCATTCAAAGCAGTCAAAGGCTGCACGATTCACAAACTTGGAAACATCCTGAGCATGTTTGACAAGAGCGAGATAATCTTGCCTTTTACCATCAGGAAGGAGAGGGCTCATAAGCTCTAAATCTCCTGTAACCTCTTTAAGGAACATTCTCATATACAAGATATAGGAAATGATGCTAGCAGAAAGCATGGAAGCCTGGAAGGATCGGTGTCCAAAGGCGTCAAGAGTCCTACACTCACATCCTGGAGGATTAGATGCATGCCTTTTTGCACTCTTTATTCGTCTCATGGCTGATTCCACCACCATGGAATGGTGTGGTAATTGAGTCTTCTGAAACCCAGGACAAGGAGGAACTCGATACATGGTGTCGAGTCTTCGAGAGTGAGGAGATGTGGTTAGAGGTGCTTCTCACATCCTTAACATAAGATCATGCAAGATCTCATGACTAGTTAAGGTAGCTGCCTCCTTGGGAGCTTTAGGGTATTGTAGGACTTCTAATTCCTTTGCCCTAGGCTCTTTTTCAGGAGCCACTGTGATGGAAAGACCTCAGGCCAGATCTCAGTTAAAATCCTGAAAGGACATATCCACTGGTGGAGACATCCTATGCTGAGGAGAAGAGGAATCCTCAGGTAGAAGTACTATGGTATCGGCAGAGCTTTCAGAGTCTTCAGACTCATCCGAGGATTCTAAGTATCTCCGATCCGGATGATCGTGCAAGGCACGGTACCGGTACCGATCGAAGTCGGCATCGGAGTGGTCCGGTACCGACTTGTCAATGCCGGATAGAGACGCATTACTCGGTCCCGGTAGAACACCTGCTGATGTCAATGCAGTTGGTGCCGGTTCAGATTGAATTGTATGAAGCAGTTTCACAGGTATCGAGGCCAGAGTAGAGCCGCCAGACTGCGTTCAATAGCCAAGAATCTCTGGTCTATCGACGCTGCCGATGCTTTGGTATCAGTGCCGGATGAAGCGGCCGGAACCCCAGAGCATGGTACCAGTAGTGCTGCCGAGGTTAAAGCCTCGAGAACATCCTGGAGCCCCGTTAGTGCTTTGGAAGCCGAAGCCTCCCGCCGGGGCAATTTTGCCGGTGAAAGACCCTCAAGGGCAACGCCAGAGGCATCTCGATGTTTAGGAGATCTAGCCTTTGAAGACCGGCTAGATTTATGTTTAGATACCTGAGATCCATGGGAGGAAGACGAAGCCCTGAAAGACGTCGATGCCATGGAGGTTGCATCAGAGGGAAAAAGGGTGCTAAGTTTAGCAGCTAAGTTTTGCCAGCCCCTTTTCGACATCATCCCACAGGCAACACACTCGGTGTAGCGTCGAGGGAAGGCAGACGCGACCACAAAAAAGAAGAATAAGGGAATTTTTTTCTGCGGTGACAGGATGTGCGACCTATTGGTTCCACGGAAAACGAAGAACTGGAGAGGGACAGTTGGGAAAGGCGGGAAGGCAGCATGCAGGTGCTGTGGGATGCTCCCAAAAGCTTTCCTATTGGACGCTGGGGAGCATTCCCGCGCAGGCTCCGTTGGTACCGACGATACCCATATGTGAGGACTACATTCCTGCTTGTTCCTGGAGATACTTATTAGGTATATTGTATTGGTTCAAGTATCCCTACTCACACAGCAACTTTAAACAACTGAATAACTTTAAATAGCTAAAGAAATCATTACAACTAAAATTCAGACAGCAGTCCAGCAGCACGATAGAGAAATTAGACTTACCTGCAAATTGTTGTTCCTTGAGGAACTATAGTCCATTCCGAAACCTCTGGGTAGTGTACCTCCTACAGCAGCTTGGAGGATGAGCACGTCATCCTTTTGATGACACCAGTGTACTTATGCAGCTGGCACTGCCCACCAGCCCCAGTACCTATTGACAAAGCAGACTCACAGGAACAAGTCAGTAAATAAACACTAAGCCCAAACAAACTAGTACCCAATCCATCCCCTGGGAAGGATATCCCATCCCCCCCTTCCAGGATGAGACGACCTACCTGTTGAGCGTCCGAGCGACTGGAACTGGCAGGGAGCATGCAACCGACAGCTCTTCAAGTCTGCCCCCAAAACAAGTAGATTCCACTCATCGGCTCTTTCCTGGGCACTTCCTTCTTCGAAGGAACCAGCTTCATGACCAGGATGTGCACAGATTATCACAGAAAGCACTCATGGAGGGTTCCGGGACTGGACTGGAGTTCCTCAAGGAACAACAATTAGCAGGCAAGTCTAATTTCTCTTTCCTTATCGTCCCTCCAGTCCTGTCACGCACCTCTGGGATATATCAGAGAAGTTAACCTAACGGGAGGGACTCTCACAACCAGCCTGAAGCCCCGCCGATTCATCCAAGCGATAAAGCTTAGAGCAAGTATGCAGCAACGAGCACAAAGCTACCCTACCGATCTTCCCAGATCTTGAAGGACTACAAAAGGGGACTGCAACTTCTGAAGAGAGATCTAAAATTGTAAGCATTTATTTCTGGGAATTTTTCAAAATCTTGGGAAGATGTACTACAACTATTTCTTAAACTGAAAAGTAGCAAATCACCTGGACCAGATGGTATACATCCAAGAGTGTTGAAAGAACTAAAATATGAGATTGCTGACCTGCTATTAGTAATATATCAACTATCATTAAAATCATCTGTAATACCTGAAGATTGGAGGATGGCCAATGTAACGCCAATATTTAAAAAGGGTTCCAGGGGTGATCCAGGAAACTACAGACCAGTGAGCCAGATGTCAGTACCAGGAAAAATGGTAGAAGCCATCATAAAGATCAAAATTACTCAGCATGTAGATAGTCATGGCCTAATGGGAGACAGCCAACAGATTAGTAAGACAAGATCTTCCTTGTCTAAAGCTATTATGTTTTTTTAAAGCTGTGAATAAACAGGTAGACAAACGTGAGTCATTTGATATAGCGTATCTGGACTTTTAGAAAGCTTTTGACAAAGTCCCTCATCAGAGACTTTTGGCAAAACTAAAAAGTCATGGGATAGGAGGCTGTGTACTAATGTGGATCAAGAATTGGTTAAAAGATAGAAACCAGAGGATAGAGCTAAATGGCCAATTTTCCCAATGGAGAAAGGTGAATAGTGGAGTACCCCATGGATCTGTGCTGGGTCTGCTGCTTTTTAACATATTCATAAATAACCTTGGAAAATGGTTATAACGAGTGAGGTTATCAAATTTGCAGATGAGACAAAGCTATTTAAAGTTGTTAAAAGCCATGTGGATTTTGGAAAATTGCAAGAGGATCTTGATAAACTGGAGGACAGGGCATCCAAATGGCAGATGAAATTTAACGTGGACAAGTGCAAAGCTATGCACCTAGGAAAGAACAACCCAAACTATGGTTACACAATGCAAGGTTCCATATTAGGAATCAACATTCAGGAAAAAAATTTAGGCGTCATCGAGGATAACATGTTAAAACCCTCCACCCGCTGAGGGATCCGAGATGGCGCTTGGTCGGGTGTGCTGATCGGCACAGTGTTTCTTATGTGGAAGAAGCAAAAGACTAGAGGGGCAAAACAGCCTGCAGTCCCCTCTAGTCTCGACGCCATTAGCTGCTGCGGTGGTTGGACCACTTGATTCCATTTTTTCGCCAGTGCCACAACAGTGGACTGAAGGGGAGAGTAGCCCGGCTGTGCAGCATTTGGAGGAGGTGTCCTCGTCGTCTGCCTCGGGCGTCGATCTCTCGTCCCCGTGCTCTGTTTGGGCCTCAAAAGGTGCCTCGACAGAACAGCGGCGTCCTGGGAAGCCAGTTGGTGGGCGTCGAGTTGTCGGACTCCGCAAGGCAGAGTTTGGGAGCGGAGTGTGGCCTAAGCTCTGAAACTCCCTGTGGACAGCAGCAGAGGGTAGAGGTCCCGACAGGAATGGCAGATAGGGGTGAAGGCTTAGTCCCTAGCCTATCAGCCCCCATTTCATCGAAGGCCGAGGGTATGGTGACTGTTCTTGCGGTGGAGGCTGCTTCGTCAGTTCCTATGGCTCTCCCGGAGGTGGTAACGTTGGAGGTGATCTGGGCTGCTATAATGAAGCTTCGAGAGGAATTGGCCCTGCGGATGACAACGTTGGCTTCACAGGTTTATCTTAATAGATCTTAAGGAAGCTAGGCTTAAAATAACTGCCTTACAGACTGGTTTCTCAATATCAGGCTAAAGTTGTGACTGTTGAAAATGAAGTAGAATTGCTTAAAACAGTTTCTTTACCTATACGGTCTAAGCTGGAAATGGAGAATGCAGTTTGTATGACAAATATTCATTTGGTTAATTTTCCTAAAGTACCATTAACATCTGCAAGGGATACGTTTCTGAATTATATGACTGAAAATTTGGGTATCCCTTCTGAATTTGGGTATCCCTTAGCTAAAATGTATTATTTGCCAACAGGGAAAAAAGTGGAGGGGCAGGGAATAGTTATAGGATTATCTAATGTGGATGTCTTAAATGTTACTGATATTTTCGAGTCATCACAAGAAGAGTAGGTTACACCTTCTAATTTATTAATTACTTTAGCGTTACTATCAGATAAAGAATGGCTTATGAAGTACTTCTTTAAAAAACGCCATATGTTGTTTAAGGGTCTGACTGTTCGTATGTTTCCAGACCTATCTAGGGAGACCCAGAAGAGACGATGTCCTGAGATTTTGCAACTGGGAGGGCTTTTTTTCTTTAAATATCCTTGTAAATGTTTGATTAAGTATCAATCAAATATCTATATATTTTATGAGCCCTCCCAATTGCTGTATTTTATTAATGCCCAACTTTCTGAAGGGGGTGCTGATCCTCTGTTCCTATTTGAGCTATTTGTTGCCACTGTTTAGCCCACCTGAATTTCCTTCAGAATATTGGTTGTTATAAATTTCTAATCATTGTATCCCCTTTGAGAGCTAGAGTGGGTTGGATATATACGGTTGTTTTCCTGTGATTTATTTGGGATTAATGTTCTAATTGTTTTCATGTTATTCATCCCAATTTCCGTTTCAAGATGTATTCTTGATATGTAAGTATAAATTTAGAGAAATTTAAATTTTAAAAAATCCTCCACCCAGTGTGCAGCGGTGGCTAAGAGAGCAAACAGAATGCTAGGTATCATGAGGAAAGGAATGGAAAATAAAATAAAGGATATTATAATGCCTCTGTATCGTTCCATGCTGTGACTGCATCTTTTAATTTATTTATTTAGGTGTTTTTTTTTATACTGCCCCTTCCATCGATCAAGGGCGATTTACAAAGAACAGAACAATTACATTAAACTTTTTAAATTCATTAGTAGAAAACACAGTTACTTACCTGTAACAGGTGATCTCTGGGAACAGCAGGAATAAGTCTTCACATATGGGTATCGTCGGTACCGACGGAGCCTGAGCGGGAACGCTCCCCAGCGTCCAGAAAGAAAGCTTTTGGGAGCATCCCACAGCGCCTGCGCGCTGCCTTCCCGCCTTTCCTAACTGCCTCTCTCCAGTTCAAGTTTTAAGCTGAGACAAAGAGAGAGAGAGAGGAAAGGAAAGATAGATAGAGAGAGAGATACAATTCCTAGGGGAGGTGGGTGGGTTGTGAAGACTTATTCCTGCTGTTCCCAGAGATCACCTGTTACAGGTAAGTAACACTGCTATCTCCAGGAACAAGCAGGAATGAGTCTTCACATATGGGGACTCCCCAGCTAGAGATACCAGGGAGACCTCCAAGGTTGTGAGTCCCTGAGAAGGGCTCTACCTCCCCCCATGGATCTCGGGCATCCAACCAGGGATGGGGGGTAGGAGTTGATTAGGTATGGAACAGGTGTTTGAGAACAGCCTGACCAAACAAGGCATCCCGGCGGGAGTCCTTTTCCAAGCAGTAATGGGCTGTAAAGGTATGAACCGAGGCCCAGGTGGCTGCTCGACAGATTTGGTCGATGGACACAGTTTAGATGAGCCATAGAGGCTGCCATGGCCCTCACATTGTGAGCTGTGACATGGCCCTCCAGAGAAAGGTTCTTACTCTGGGTAGGCGAAGGAAATACACTGAGAAATCCAATTGGACAGAGTTCTCTTAGAGACTGGAAGTCCGAAATGAGAGGGATCAAAAGCAACAAATAGTTGAGAGGACTTTCTATGTTGCTGTGTTCTTTGTAAGTAAAAAGCAAGTGCTCTCTTACAATCCAGGATATGAAGTCTCTGCACTTGATGCATGAGATCCTGGAAAAAAGACAGGTAAATACACCTCCTGGTTCAGATGAAAAGGTGAGACCACTTTAGGTATAAAGTGTGGATTAGTCCTGAGGACTACCTTGTCATGATGGAACCTTGTATAAGGAGGATTAGCCACCAAAATAACCTTCCAGGAAAGGAATTTCAAGGAGGTAGTGGCTAAGGGTTCAAAGGGTGGCTTCATAAGCTGGCCAAGAACCAAATTCAAATCCCATGCCACTGGAGGTGGTCTAATGGGAGGTTTAGTTAAAAGAAGGCCTCTCATGAATCTTGCAATAAGAGAATGAGAGAAAATTGGATGTCCATTGAGAGGTTTAAGGGATGCTGCAATAGCACTCAAATGGACTCTTACTGAATTCGTTTTAAGGCCTGCGTGGGATAAATGCAGCAAATACTCTAGTAAAGAATTCAGAGATATTGCAAAAGGGTTAAGACCCTTATCTGCACACCAAATGGTAAACCTTTTCCATTTAAAAGCATAGGAACGTCTAGTGGAAGGCTTTCTGGAAGCATGAAGGATATTCTTCACCTGCTGAGAAAGATGCAAATCCTGAAGGTCTAGGCCTTCAGCAACCAGGCTCTGAGATGAACAGACTGGGGATTTGGGTGCCACAACGTTCCCTCATAGGGACAGGAGGTCTGGAGCAGATCCCAAGTCCAGGGAGGGAGCTTGAGATGAAGAAGTAGAGGATACCACACTTGGTGTGGCCAATGTGGAGCTATGAGAATCCTAGACCCCTTGTCTCTCTGAAGCTTGAACAGTGCCTTGGAAATTAGGGGAATGGGTGGAAATGCATAGAGGAAGTCTTGCCCCCAGTGGAGGAGGAAGGCATCCCTGGCCTGAACTCCCTGACACGGAATCCTGGAACAGAACCGGGGAAGTTTGGCATTCCACGGACTTGCAAACAGGTCTATGTCCGGGGTTCCCCAAATTCGAAAGATCCTGGCTATCTGGTCCCCATGGAGGGACCATTCGTGTGGAAGCAGAACTCGACTGAGTCTGTCTGCCCAAGAGTTTTGAACCCCTGGAAGATACACTGCCATGAGATGAATTTGATGCTCTCTGGCGAAGGCCCACAATCTCAAAGCTTCGTTGCAAAGCGACAGAGAGCCAGTCCCGCCCTGCTTGTTCACGTAGAACATGGCTACTTGGTTGTCCGTGTGGATGAGGACTGTCTTGTAGCTGAGCAGGGTGTGGAAGACTCTGAGAGCTAGAAGAATTGCTCTGAGCTCTAAGAGGTTGATATGTAGAGATGTCTCCTGTGGAGACCAATGCCCTGGGTGGAGAGATCTTGTAGATGAGCTCCCCAACCCTTTGGGGAGGCATCTGTTGTAAGGGTTGCTTGGGGTAGCAACTGTTGAAAGGGGGACCCCAGCAACAGATTTTGAGTGGACTTCCACCACTGGAGGGACCAAAAGAAGCAACTGGAGGTTGCTATTTTGTCTGACAGGCAACCTGATGCCTGGGTCTATTGGGTGGACAGAGTCCACTGAGCTGCCCTCATGTGAAGGCGAGCGTAAGGAACCACATGCACGGTGGATGCCATGTGGCCTAACAGTTGTAACATCTCCCAAGCATTTAAATGGGACTTTAACTGAATTTGAGAGGCTAACTGCACCAAGCGTAGGCAATGGACCTGGGGAAGATAGGCCCTTGCAGTTGTGGTATCCAGCAAGGCCCCTATGAACTCCAATGACTGAGTAGGGGTGAGTTGTGATTTTGGGATGTTTATTACAAGTCCCAGATACTGAAGAACACGCTTTGTGCAGGCTAGGGAAGCCTGGGCCTCTGACTGGGATGGAGCTCGGATGAGCCAGTCGTCCAGATATGGGAATACAAATATTCCTAGAGTGCATAGAAATGCAGCTACTACTGCCATGCATTTTGTGAACACTCTTGGAGCAGAGGCCAGACCGAAAGGAAGCACTCTGTATTGGTAGTGCTTTACCTGATAAAGGAACCGAAGGAACCTTCTGTGTGTTGGATGGATGAGGACATGGGGTACGCATCCTTGAGATCTAGAGAACAAAGCCAATCCTGACTCTGAAGGTATGGAAGGAGAGCACCGAGAGAAATCATCTTGAACTTCTCCTTGCATAGAAACTTGTTCAATTCTCTGAGATCTAATATGGGTCTGTAGCCCCCTGTTTTCTTTGGGATAAGAAAATAGGGGGAGTAGAACCCTGAACCCTGTTGAAGAAGGGGTTACTTCTTCTATTGCCCTTTGGGCAAGAAGGGTAGCAATCTCCTGACCCAGAAGGTCAAGGAGAGATGTTGGAGAATTGAACTGTCTCACCATGGTGTGAGGAGGAAGGTTTAAGAAATGAAGCTTGTACCCCTCCCTTATGATGGAGAGGGTCCATTGCTCTGCTGTGATTTGTTCCATCTGGGAGCAAAGTGAGCTAACCTTCCTGGAATGGTGAGAGAGGCTCTGGTTCTTCTAGAGCCAGAAAGGCTACGTTTTCTAGTTGTAAGTCAAAGGCCCTGAGGAGGCTCAGGCTGTTGGGCCGTAGCAGTCCTTGAAGCCTTAGGCTTGGCTTGTTTAGGTTGTTGCTGACGCTTTGCAGCAAAACGACCTACAGAAGATGCCTGGTGACCATAACCAGGATAATATTTCCCTTTTTTGAAAAAGAAAGCCTTTTTTGAATAACCTTTTTCTAACAGGAGCAGAAGTAGACTTTGAAAGTCTATCTAAGGCAGAATTCTCAACATCCGAGTGGCCTTTGCTTGCCAATCCTTGCCAAAAAGGTTTTCACCTGTACAAGGAAGATTTCCTAATCCATCCTGGACCCAGGGTTCCAAATCAGAAGCTTGTAATCAAGCAAGTCTGCATGCACCTATGGCAATAGCCGAGGCTCTGCTGGCACACTCAAGAGTCAAAGGCTGCACGGTTGGAAAATTTGGAAACATCCTGGGCATGTTTAAGCCAGGTGAGAAACTCCTCCCTTTTATCCTCTGAGATAAAAGGAGATAAAGTCTGCAGATGATCTGTAACTTCCTTTAGAAACATCCCCATATAGAGACTATAGGAGTTGATTCTGGCAGTAAGCATATTGGCCTGGAAGATTCTGCGGCCAAAAGCATCCAAGGTTCTGCATTCTCTTCCTGGAGGATTAGATGAGTGTCTTTTTGCACTCTTTATCTTCTTCATAGCAGACTCCACCACAAGAGTGGTGAGGAAGCTGAGTTTTATGAAAACCAGGACAAGGAGGAACACGGTACATGGTGTCCAAACTGCGAGAATGAGGGGAGGTAGTAAGAGGTGTCTCCCATATGCCCAACTTGTGATCATAAAGGATCTCATGAATTGGTAAAGTAGCTGCCTCTTTAGGAGCCTTAGGATATTGTAAAATATCCAATTTCTTGGCTCTAGGCAATGGTTCAGGGGCCACTGAAATAGAGAGGCCCCTGGCCACTTCCCTAATGAAGTCTTGAAAGACAAGTCTTCTGGAGGAGACATTCTTCTTTTTGGAGAAGAGGGCTCCTGAGGAAGGAGTACCGGATGCTTCGACAGAAGCCTCTGATTCATCAGAGTCTTCGGAGGAATCGAAGTATCGCCTGTCTGGATGCTCTTGGAGAGCCCGATACGCATACAGAGTGGTATCGACATCGGGAGTGATCGGTACCGATTCAGTACCGATGGGCATCACAGGACAGGGTACCGCTGCAGTCGACACCGAAGCCGATGTCGATGCAATCGGTACCGGAACCGATATCGGTGCCGGAACCGGTACCGACAACGGAGTTTGTTGCGGTACCGGAGGCGTCGCAGCTTGTATGAATGCCGTAATGGCACGCTGCATGGTCAGAATATTCTGATCCATCGACGCAACCAATGTCTGGATGTCGGTACCAGTAGAAACCAAATGAACCCCAGAACATGGCAACAGGTGATCGATTGAGGCCACGCCATCGATGTCAACCTGTGACCCCATAGATGAAGCTTTGGAAGCCGGAGCCTCCCGCCGGGGTAATTTTGCCGGTGCAGGATCCTCGAGAGCAAGCCCGGAGGCATCTCGATACTTAGAGGGAGATCTACCCTTCGAGGACCGGCTGGATTTATGTTTGGTTACCTGAGATCCATGGGAGGAAGAAGCAGCCCTGGAAGATATCGATGCCACCGAAGCTGCATTAGAGGGAAACAGGGTACTGAGCTTGGCCGCTCGATTCTGTCGACCTCTTTTAGACATCATGGAACAGGACTCACAATCGGTGATGGAGTGGTCAGGACCCAAACATTTTAGACACCAGTCATGGGTGTCGGTGACAGAAAGAATACCGCTGCACTTCGTGCACTTTTTAAACCCGGACGCGGGCTTTTCCATGAGGAAAATTTTTCTAGGCCTAAGGCCCAAAAGGAAAAGTTGCACAGAAGTGGGAAACGGTAGGTTTTTTTTGTTGTTTTTTTTTTTTAAAGAAGAACGAAGAAAAGACCGGCGGTACCGGTCCGACGTCGAAGAAGGCAGACCCGCGACCAAAGAAATAAAGAACTTCTTCAGCGGTGACAGGAACATGACCTGCTGGCTCCGCGGAAAAGAAGAACTGGAGAGAGGCCGTTAGGAAAGGCGGGAAGGCAGCGCGCAGGCGCTGTGGGATGCTCCCACAAGCTTTCTTTCTGGACGCTGCAGAGCGTTCCCGCGCAGGCTCCGTCGGTACCGACGATACCCATTATGTGAAGACTCATTCCTGCTTGTTCCTGGAGATCATGTTTACACTGTGTGCAATTCTGGTCGCTGTATCTTAAAAAAGAAGATATAGCGTTATTAGAAAAGGTACAGAAAAAGCCAGCAAAATGGTAAAGGGGATGGAAGGATACCTCTATGAAGAAAGGCTAAAAAAAGGTTAGGGCTCCTCAACCTGAAAGAGAGACGGCTGAGGGGAGATATGATAGAGGTCTTTAAATTAATGAATGGAGTAGAACGAGTAAACGTAGATCGATTGTTTACATCAGAATATAGAAAGACTAGGGGACATGCAATGAAGCTACAGTTTAAACTATTTAAGACTAATAAGAGAAAATATTTTTTCACTCAACATGTAATCAAACTCTGGAATTTGTTACCGGAGGATGTAGTATTTATTTATTTATTTAACAGTTTTTATATACCGCGCTATTCATCATCAGCACGGTTTACACTTTAACAACCTTGTACTTAAGCATAAAACATATGTCAAGTTTACAGATAACAGGGAATGAAACCGGGACAATGGGGATAACGATAAGATAAGGTAATAAATATTCACAACTATTTACAGCAAATTAGGATAAGTTTTGAGTTTCATGGGTTAGGGATTGTGAGATTTTAATCTGGGGCAAGCAATGGAGTTTAGAGGCCTTACTTGACTAACCATAGTCAATGGTTTGGGTTGGAAGGGGGGGAGGTGGGGAGCTAGTGCCTTGGGATAAGTATTGAAGGAAGAGGTGTGTTTTTAGAGATTTTCTGAATTGGGACAGGTCTTTCTGTGATCTGATGTTAGGAGGTAGCATGTTCCAACATCTAGGGGCGAAGGATGAGAATGCTCTCATGGTAGTCATCTGTGTGAGTTTTGTTAGGTCTTTTGGGACCATTAGTGTATTTTCCATTACCGATCTTCTAGATCTGGTGTTTTGAGAGTGGTGAAGGATGTCAGAAAGCAAGGATGGTGAGATTTGGTGGAACGCTTTGAAGGTCAAGAGAAGGGTTTTGTATAAGATCCTAGATGTTATTGGGAGCCAATGAAGTTCAAACAGGATGGGGGTGATATGTTGACTCCTTGAAACCCCATATAGAACTCTGGCTGCTGTATTCATGGCCAACTGTAGAGGGTTCAGCGTGCTCTTGGGGAGGCCATGTAGCACAATGTTTGCATAGTCGAAATGAGGGGTGACTAATGCCTGGACGGTTGTACGAAAGTCATTTGGTTCAAGCATGGGTCTGAGGGGTCATAGAGTCCTGATCTTGTGATAGATGGATTTTACTGTACTTTTTATGTGTTCTTTGAAATCCAGTCGCTGGTCCAGTATGACACCTAGGTAACGTATCATGGTTTTGACTGGTAAGTCAGCATCTCTTGTTCTTAATGATGGTGGAGGGGAGAAGTCTTTATTCCTTGTGACAATCAGAGCTTCCGTTTTCTTAAAATTGATTCGGAGATTTTGTGTGAGGAGCCAATCTGAGATTGCATTGAAGCAGGTGGTTAAAGGTGTGTAGTCAGGCTTTATCACATTGACTGGTGTGAATATAAGCACATCGTCAGCATAGATAAGGCATGAAATTCCAAATGAGCGGGTGATGTTGCAGATTGGCTGCATGTAGATATTAAATAGTAAAGCCGAGAGGGAGGAACCCTGGGGTACTCCTTGCTTCTGTCGGAAAGGCTGGGATGTAATGTTACCGATCCGGACCTGTTGCCATCGGTCCTCCAAATAAGATTTGCACCAATTCCAAGCCGTTTCCTTGTATTCCTTTTTCATGGAGTCGGGCTAGGAGTTGGTCATGGTCAACGGAGTCAAAAGCTGCTGAAATGTCTAGGAAGACCATTGCAACTCCATTTTTAATATTGTCTATTGTATTAATGAGCGTGTTCATTAAAGAAGTCAGAAGAGTTTCGACTCCGTGTGCTTCTCTGAATCCATGCTGGTTTGGATCTAGTGGTGCTTCAGAATCGATGTGCTGTTGAATCTGCCTCAGTGTAACCTTTTCTAGGATCTTGGCTAATAGGGGAATGCTTGAGATTGGACGGTAAGAGTCTTCCTTCTTTGGATCCAGTTTATTGTTTTTCAGTAAGGGACGAATGGAAGTCTGTTTGAGAGCTGTTGGGAATATCCCTGTGCTGAGTGATTGGTCGGCTATGGATGCTATGTATGGGCTAAGTTCTGTTCTCAATGCTTTGATCCAGTGGGCTGGGCATGGGTCATTAGGGGCGGTGGTGGCATTGATGGAGGTTATAATTTCTTCAATTGTTTTGGGAGATGGAGATGAGAATTTATTAAGTATGAATTGGACATTGGAAGGTTGTATGGTTTCGCTTGAGATTGATGTTGTGATTTTGATCATCTTGGACTGAATGTAGTTGGCATATAGTTGTGGTTGTACATGTTCATGTTGTGGTGACGTAGGCTCTCTGGTTAGGGATTTTACTAATTGGAAAAGATCTCTAGGTTTGTTAAGAGACCGACTAAGGAGTCTTGCATGATATTCTTTTCGCTTGTCCCAGGTTAGTTGACGATGGGATTTCAAGTGAGATAAGTGGCTTGGACATCAGGATTCAGAGAGTCTCCATTTCCTCTCTAATTTCCTCAGATGATGTAAGGAGGCTCGTAACTCAGCAGAGAACCATGGCGCGTTCTGTTTCTTGGGTATAGGTGAGTTGATAGAGATTTGATTGTCTGAGGTGGGAAGTTGGGCGGATAATCCAATGACGCGGTTCCAGTTCAGTACAGACTCACTGATGTTGTCGGGTATATGAGAAAGACTTGGGATGATTTGAGAAGTGATTGCTTCTCTGTCAAATGGCTTGAAACGTGTTTTTGAAGGTGGCTTGACATCTGATGGTTTGCTCAGAGATTCCTCAGCTGGTATGCAGAATGTGATAAGATTATGATCGGACCAGGGGACGGGGGTTGTTGAGAGCTCAAGTTGGTTTAGCGAGTGAGCGGATGAGGGTGGAGCGAAGATGAGATCGAGGAGATTTCCTTGTTTATGAGTAGGGTTTTTTACAATTTGTCTATATTGTAAGATGTCCATAGCATCAAGGAAGGAGTTTGATACTGATGGCAGTGTGGATGCCAGATTGAAGTCTCCCAGGAGCCAATTAGGTTTGTCAGGATCTTTAGGGTTAATAGCAAGATCGATTATGTTTGCGAAATCATCAGCTGGAGCATTTGGAGCTCTGTAGATAAGAGTTATGGTATTAACTTTGTTGGAGATGGATAAGGTATTTATGTGGTTTGTGACCTTGGTAGAGGTGGTGTGGTAGTTTAAATCGGTTCTTGCTATTATGCAGACACCTCCCCCTTTTCTGTTTTCTCTGTTGCAGGTGTAAATAGAGTAGTTAGGTGGGGTAAGTTGGTGCATTAGGACATTATCAGTATTGGAAAGCCAAGTTTCTGTGACCAGAATGATGTCTAGCTTAAGGTTTGATATAAGATCAATGATGACAGGCCATTTGTTGCGGGCTGAACGTGCGTTAAGAACGCACTTGAGGTCGTGTAAGGTGGTTTTTAGATTGGAGCTTTTGGTGTTTGTTGCTTCGAGAGGTACATAGAGAAGGTAGGTGTGTCTATTGTTATATGTACTCTGTGGGTGGTGGTGTTGATTTTGGTGGGGTTTCCTATGCCTGTATTGGTGTATAGGAATAGTGTTGAAGTCAGCTGATAGAGCGAATGAGGCATGTGAGATACCAGAGAGTATGGAGAGGAGCAAGAGGGCGATCATAGTAGTGGCCATGGTGCATCTTACAGAGTGTTAAGTTATTGTGGGTGGTGGAACAATGATGATGTATATGACGTGAATGCAGGGGAGAATAGGGGTGAGGTGAGTCTTGGATTCCGTATCTGGGCTGGATTTGTTCTTTATCTAGCAATTGTAACAGGTGCTTTTTGTCATGGGGAACAATTAAAGAGAGATACTTTGTAAAAAGGTCCAATTTCAAGATGGTGGTTACAGTGAAGATACTTTGTGCAACAATCAAGTTACAGGGTTGTAGTTACAGAGAAAGTACTTTGTTTAGCAATTATAGTCACAAGTAAGCAATTACAAGACGGGTACTTTGTATAACAATCAAGTTACAGGCTAGTAGTTATAGGGGATAATTTCACAGAGTAATCTCAAATAAAGATATGTTGCATTGTCACACTTAACAATTAACAGGGAATAGATAGCCTCATTATGGTAGAGGTATAGATGTTATCAAGGTTAATAAGTGATGGAACAGACAGTTGGTTGGTAAGTGGACAGTTTGAACTCACAGTTTATGTTGCTGAGCTTGAATAAGCCATGGAGAGTGTTCAGCTCCAGAGTTAATCACGGCAGGGTACGTCAGGTGTTTGAGCTGTTCATCAATGTATGAGAAGGTTAGAGTTTCAGACCTGCTTTACGATCCGCGCCAAAGGGCCATCTGGCGAGGCCCTCAGGCGCGGGCCCGCCAGGCACGGGCGCGCTTGATCGGCGCCGGCTTTAAAGATGCAGCACGCTTCCCCGATTGGGCAGCGCTTCTGGTGGGGGTGGTGCTCCTTCGGTGCTCCGGCCCGCTCTATCCCCTCTGGGAGAGCAGATCAGAGGGCTGGAGTGAAGAAAAGGGCCGCGTGCCCGATCGGCGCCGGCTTTAAAGATGCAGCACACTGCCCCGATTGGGCAGCGCTTCTGGTGGGGGTGGTGCTCCCTCAGTGCTCCGGCCCGCTCTATCCCCTCTGGGAGAGCAGATCAGAGGGCCGGAGTGAAGAAAAAAAAAAGTAAAGGCTGCTAGTGTAGTAAAGGCCGTTAGTGTAGCTGGGTTTAAAAAAGGTTTGGACAAGTTCCTGGAGGAAAGGTCCATAAACTATTATTAAAAGGGACCCAGGATATCACTGCTTGACCCAATACAAGCATTGTGGAACCTGTGTCTTTTGGGGAAACTGCTAGATACTTATGCCCTGGATTGGCTACTTTTGGAAACAGGATACTGGTCTTAATGGACCTTGGTCTGACTCAGTATGGCATATCTTATGTTCTTATGGTGGACGCAAACTTTACTTTGTCCCCGAGGCTGCTTGAGTCCTCATGAAATGCACCCGCAACTCCGTTGGCACTGCTTTACCTCTCCAGATGTAAAGGGAGGTCTTAGCTGCCGCATCACTTCTGCGCTGCCCGCCAAACAGAACAGAACAGATGGTCCAACCTCCTAAAGTATGATGCCTAACTCACCTACCTTCGCAGGGCTCTCATAACATCCAGGCGGCAGAGACGCAGAGAGGCAGGGCCTGCATCCGCACTCGCTAAAGCCGGCAAGGAAACAGCCTGAAGCACATGAAATATTGCCACCACCTTGAGCAAAAATGAAGGTACCGGGCGTTGGACCACTTCGTCCTTGAAGGAGGAAAGAAATGGCTCCTGGCATCACAGGGCCTGAAGCTTTGAAAACCTGCTTGTTGAGCAAAAACGGCACCAGAAGACCTCAGAGCCCCATCCTTCCAGGAAGTGCAACTCAACAACTCCATGGATACCCCAGACAGCACCATCAGCTGCAGATTGAGATCAAGGCGGTACCACTGCCCTCCTCGTGGGACAGTAGTGGGACACCGCCCTTAGAAATCTCAGCACATCTGGGTGTGCACCCAAAGTCACCTGTGGCCTTCCTAGTGATAAAAGGAAAATGCCGCCAGTTGCACCCTACAGGAACTGGCGAGATAGGCCCTTAACAAAACCAGACTGCAAGACCATCAAGATGTCCAGGACCAAGGCAGTGGAAGGGCTTGCACGCCTTTCTCTGCAACATGCTCCAAAGTTGCGCCACCCGTGGGTGTACACCAGGCTCATAGACCTCATCCAGGCATGTAGCAACATCCCTCTCACCATGCCCAAAAATCTTTTCTACTTCAATCTCACTCTTTCCCCAGCTATGCCCTAGTCACGAATTGATCCCCTGGTAATGCTAAGTGGCCCCTGCATCCAGAGGCCCTTCGGAACTGGAAAGCGCCATGGGCGATCGGCCAGCATCCAAGTCCGTACACAGGCACCTCGGCCAGTCTGTTGCTATCAGAAGTAGTAATCCCCGGTGTGCCTCTATCCGTTGTTCTACCCAGCCTATGAGCACCCATGCGGGAAAAACAGACCACCTCCTTGAACGCACTGCTGAATAGAGCATCTAGGCCCTCAGATATCCTCTCTCCACTTCTGCGGAAAAGCACGGCAGGCCTTGGCAGAACTCTAACATTGCTATTAGTTCCATGGCCGGAGTGCTCAATCAGCGAACAGCCTACTCGAACATCCCCTGGTTGAGTGCCACTCTCCAGGGCCCACGGGCAGTCGGCTAAGTTAGACTACTGTCACATAGTCGACGCCTGCTACGAGCGCTGCCGATAAAGTCCCGAGAGGAGACTCCAGCCAGCCTTTTGGCCTCCTCCTCCAGGGCTGTACTGCCCATGCCTCCTTGCCGTTTGCTATAAGCCATCATGGCTGCATTGTCTGAGAGGACTCTGACCACCTTGCCCTGCAAACAAGGCTCAGAACATCTTAGCGCCAAGGACAGCACTCACCTCTCAAGCCTGTTGATCGACCCCAGGGCCTGCTGTAGATTCCAGAGTCCCTAAGCCAAGAGACCATCACAAACTTGACAGACTGGCACCAGTCATCCGTGAAACCCATACTGGGGAACTCTAGCGGCACACCCTTCTTCCAGGCTCCCCGGATGCAGCGATCACCAGAGGGCTCCCAAGGGACAGGGGTTGACCCTGATGGGACCACCACCAGTGCAGAACTGTCTGCAGCGATCACATGTGTGCCCACACCCAAGGGACTAGCTCGAGAGTGGCCACCATGGTCCACCGAACCTGCAGCTAATGCTGTGCCATATCAACTGTCTCGCCAACTTCAGGGGCTGCCATATCAACTGTCATAGCTCCTGCGCCTGGCAAAACGCCTTAGGCAAGAGACACTCCGGTGAGAACTCCTCCAGGAGCCCTATTGCTCCCTGGGCTTGAGGGGTGGATGGTCCGGGTATCGTGCAGGGACTGGGGGCCGGATCCGTTAAAGGTAACATGACACCCCCTCTCCTCCCCCCCCCCCCCCCCGAGTCTCTTGCAACCGGGAGGGATTCTCCTGCTTCGTTTCATCCTGCAGGCCCTGCTTCAATGACTTAGCCTCTTGCGTGCAGTCTAGGACGACACCTGCTTCCGAGACCACACCCCATCAGGGACCGCATATCTTGAGGATTTTTAGATTGCGCAGCCGTGTTGTATCTTAAAGATATGAAATGGACCTTGCACTGATCTAATCAAACTGACACTTTCTCCAAGTTTACATTTTTATTGTAAGTACTACAAATGGCTATAAGGGAGTACAGCTTCCCTTACAATATAGCGAAATTAGACTTACCTGCTAATTGTTATTTCTTGAGGAACTCCAGTCCAGTCCCGCACCTCTGGGTAGTGCACCTCCTCCTGCAGCTTGGAGACTGAGCATGTCAGATCTGAAGCCACTCGTACTAATACCACTGGCACCTCCCACCAGCCCCCAGTAACCTTATGACAAAGCAAACTCACAGGAGCAACAAATAAGTAGCCAAAGTAACAAACAAATAAACCACCTAACACCTACTCTCACTCTCCCCCCCCCCCCCGCATCCCAGAGAGAGAGAGAGAGAGAGAGAAAGAAAAGCAGAGTAAAAGGCAAAACAGACAGGTCTCCCGGAAACTATCCGGTTATCAACAAGCCGCCGAAGAGAGGCAGAAGAGTCATGAACAAAACTGTTGCGATTCCCAGTTGCCCTGGCACCCATGCCCGCAGCAACTGAGCCAAAACACTTGCCCCAAGAAAAAACAGACATAGCAGAAAACCCCGGGTGGGATCCAGGACTGGATTGGAGTTTTTCAAGGAACAAACATTAGCAGGTAAGTCTAATTTCGCTTTTGTTATCGTCCCTCCAGTCTAGTCCCGCACCTCTGAGATGTAACAGAGCAGTAACTTAATGGGAGGGGGACCTGCCAGACCGGCATACAAAACCGCCGACATGAAACAGGCATCCCCTGCCGCCTGGACATCTAGACGATAATTCTTGCTGAAGTTGTGTAGAGAGGACCAAGAAGCCACCCTGAAGATCTCTACCAGAGGCACCAAACTATACCCAGCCCACAAAGCCACCTGAGCTCTGGTAGAATGGGCCTGCAAACCTAATGGCACCTGTCGCCCCTGCAAAATATAGGTTGACGCGATCGCTTCCTGAATCCATCTGGAAAAGGAGGCCTTGGCCGCTGCTTTGCCCCTGCGCGGTCCTCCAAAGAAGATGAACAAGCGATCCGACTTGCAAAAACTCTCCGACACTCTCAAGTAACGCCCGAAAGCTCTCCTCACATCCAGAAAGCGCAGGCTGCAGCAGGAGGCACTCTCCCCTGAGCCCCCCAGAACTGGCAAGGACACCAGCTGATTAACATGAAATACTGAAACCACTTTCGGCAGGAAAGACAGAACCGGACGCAACATCACCTTTTCCCGGGAAAGGGACAGGAATGGTTCCTGGCAAGACAAGGCCTGTATCTGAGATTCAACGCGCAGAGAAGATCACTACCAAGAAGACTGTTTTCAGAGTCAAGTCCTTTAATGAGGCCCGGCGTAACAGCTCAAAGAGCTCTCTAGTCAGCACCGTCAGGACTAAATTGAGATCCCATGGCAGAATCATCGCCCTACATGGTGGGCACAAACGGGTCACTGCCCTCAGAAAACGCAACACGTCTGGGTGACAGCCAAAGGACACGTCCTGGACTTTCCTGCGATAACAAGCAACTGCTGCCAGTTGCACTCTCAACGAGCTGGCAGCCAAGCCCTTAATCAAACCCATCTTGCAAATAACTCAAGTTCTCCAGAATAGTGGCCGAGGCCGGCCGCGCCTGCTTCGCTGCACACCAAGCCTCAAAAATACACCAGACACAGACGTAGGCTAGCGAGATCGACCTTTTCCTGGCCAACAGCAAGGTTGAGATCACGGGCCCTGACTATTCTTTCCGCCTCAACCTCGCCCTTTCAATGGCCAGGCCATAAGCGAGAACCGATCTACCTGAGACATTCGAAGTGGCCCCTGTTGGAGCAGGTCCTCCTGCACTGGAAGGTGCCATGGTCAACCGTAGAGGAGACGCACCAAGTCGGCGTACCACAGGTGCCGCAGTCAATCCGATGCAATCAATATGACACACCCGCGATGCACCTCGATTCGCTGCACCACTCAGTCTGACAGCCAAAGGGGGAAAGACGTACAGAAGGCCCTCCGTGGGCCAATGCTGCAACAGCGCATCCAGTCCCTTGGACATCCTCTCCAGTCTCCTGCTGAAGTGGCTCGCTTTGGCAGATCCAAACGTAGCCTTCAGATCCATAATGGGCGTCCCCCACCTGCACAAAGACTTCTGAGTGAAGCTCCCATTCCCCGAGATCCACGCGAACCCAGCTGATAATCCGCAGTCATTGTCTACTCCCGCGATGTGTGCCACTGACAACGCCTGGAGCCGAGGCTCTACCCAGCTGAACTTTTCCACCTTCTCCACCAGGGCCGCGCTGCTGGTGCCACCTTGATGGTTGAGGTAAGCCACCGTAGAAGCATTGTCCAACAGGAATGACTGCCCTTCCTAGCAAGCTGGACTCAAAGGTGCGGAGCATCCAAGATACTGCCCGCAGTTCCAGCCGGTTGATTGACCACCTGGCTTCCTGCTCGCTCCAGCTCCCTTGGGCAAAGAGCTCCCTACAATGGGCCCCTCAACCCAGCATCGGTCAGCACCGTGACCCACTGCGATGGCTTGAGGGGCATGCCCGCCACCAGATTCTCTAGACAGAGCAACCAGTGGAACGCCTCCCTGGCTCCCAGCAGACATGGAAGCCGCTGGGCCAGAGAATCCCTCTGGTGCGACCAGCGACAGAGCAAGGCCCTCTGCAACGGACGCATGTGTGTTCTCGCCCATGGCACTATCTCCAGTGTGGCTGCCATCGTTCCCAGCACCCGAAGATACTGCCAGGCTGTCATCTCTGACCGTCTCAAAAAAACGCACACTAAGTGACACAGCCCCTGGGCCCGTTGCGCCCACTCGACTGTCGAAGCGGACCCCCAAGTATTCCAGGACCTGAGAAGGGTTAAAGCGGCTCTTGGCAATATTGACAACCCAACCAAGACTTTCTAGAAGCTGTACCACCCTGGCTGTAGCATGCACACACTTGGTTCTGGACTTTGCCCGAATCATCCAGTTGTCGAGATAAGGGTGTATCAACACCCCTTCCTTGCGGAGAGCCGCCGCCACCACAACCATCACTTTGGTAAATGTGCGAGGCGCCGTCAAACCTAACAGTAACTCCAGGAACTGGAAATGCCCCATAGGCACCGCAAACCTTAGAAATCGTTGATGGTCCAGCCTGAAGGGAATGTGGAGGTACGCTTCTGTGAGATCGAGGGATGTCAAAAATTCCCCCCCTTTCTCACCGCCACAATCACTGACCACAAGGTTTCCATGCGAAAATGAGGAACTCTAAGACAACGGTTCACCCACTTGAGGTCCAGAATTGGGTAAAAGGACCTGTCCTTTTTGGGAACGACAAAATAAATGGAGTACCAACCATAGCCACACTGCTCTCAGAGGACCGGGACCACCGCTCTGAGCTGGAGCAGCCGAGACAGGGTCTCTTTTAGCGTCACTGCCTTGCCTCGTGCCCTGCAGGGAGACAGGACAAAGGACTCTGCCACTGGTCGAGCAAATTCGAGGCCATAGCCATCGCAGATGATCTCTAGAACCCATTGGTCAGATGTGATCTGGGTTCAGGCAAGGAAAAACTCCCAAAGCCAACCTCCCATGGGCTGCTCCCCAGCCTGGGCCCCCCTCACTTCATTGAGCCTTTTTAAACCCCGAGGCGGAGGGACCAGAAAAACCTCTGCCCGCCCCTCGGAAACCTCTAAAACCTTGACCTCGGGAGGGAAACCTCCCCCCTCTGGAAACTGCCCAGGTGGGAGGTATGAAAACACCGGAAATCTCACGTCTGGCCCCGAGGTGCTGCCGCCATCCAACCCAGCTTTGGCTTATAATCCAGCAGGCACCTGCCTTTGGATTCTCCCAAGTCTTTGACCAACTTGTTCAGGTCCTCCCCGAACAAAAGCTTCCCCTTAAAGGGGAGCTTACTAAGATGGGACTTGGAGGAGCTGTCCGCTGCCCAACTGCGCAGCCAAAAGGTAGCGACGAGCCACCACCGCCAACACCATGCTCTTAGCCAGCCTGCGAATGAGGTCATAGTGGATATCGGCAAGGTAAGCGATCCCCAATTCTAGTCTAGCTACATCTGCCGACTGATCCTGCGTAGCCTCTCCTGGCTGTTGCAGTCACTGCAACCAGCAAAGACAGGCTCTCACTACCCAAGTCCCACAAATAAAAGCCTGCAGGGATAGCGCATTAACCTCAAAGGCCCACCTCAACAAAATGTCCAACTTCCTGTCCTGCCCATCCCTTTAGGGCTGTGCCCCCTTCCACCGGGATGGTTGTCTTCTTCGTGACTGCTGAAACCGCTGCATCCACTTGCGGGGAACAAAACATTTCATGCTCCTGATCTTGGATCATCTGCTTGACCACCTGGTTCATTGGAAAAACCGCCTGAGTCTTCCACACCGCCTGAATAAGAGGGTCTTCCAGCACCACCTCCTCCACCGGTTGGCTGGCAGGCAAATTGAAGGCTTGAAGAGATTCCACAATTAAAGCCGGCAGCTCTTCTCACTGAAAGACTTGGACAATCCTAGCCTGGTCTTCTGGCTCCGGAATCTCCCCTTCTTCCAGTTCTTCACAGCCTGCCTCCAGTTTCAAGACATACACTTACGGCCACTCAGACAAGGAAGGCAGCTCCTCCACGGACTGGGCCCTCTTGGCCGGTCCTGCACCAGAGCTCTCTCCCTTCTCAGCGGAGGCCTGACCCACCCTGGCACCCAGTGCCAAGGGATCTCCACCGGATCCCTGCTGGCACAAGTAAAAAAGCCTGATGCAGCAACAGCACAAACTCCGGAGAAAAGCCTCTCAGTGCGCCCCCCCCCCCCCCCCAAATCTTGGGGGTTAGAGGAGACGGGGACTGCCAGCGCAACCCCCGCGGCAAGGGAGGAGCCTCAAGCAGAGGGCTAGAGAGGCTTGAGCCCCTGCCCAGATGAAGGAACAGGCTCCCTAGAGTTATCCTGTGAACTCCTGTTCCATGCTGGTGGCCTCTGCAGCGCATCCACGGCACACCCCAGCATCTGAGATCATTCCCTGACGGGTACCAGACAAGACACTGCGGGCACGCAGACATTAGCACTGAACCCTTGTGTCCCGAATCTAATAAGGCCGAAGTCAAAGAGGAGGAGAAGAGTTACCAGTCTACCCTGTCGCCCCCTCTTAAATTGGGAGTGGCCTTTCAGGCTCTTATCTATCCAATCTCTATTTCATTTTAATTTATTTTTTAATTTATTTTTGTTTTAACCCTTTCATGTCTGTTGCCATATGGCAACCTTCAAATTTTCCCCAAACTTTTTCACCGGATTCTATATTTCCAAAACATCTGCACACTGTGTGCAAAATGTGATGTGTATCTTTGCTTGACATCTGAAAAAAAAAACTTGTTATTTAAACTATCACACCCAGCAGTAAATGAAACATGACAAGACTGTTTTTAATTTTCAGCCATTCAGGACCGTAGTTGCCATATGGCAACAGTAAATATTGTTTCTTGGAAATAAAAGGTTTTCAAACTTTATATTCTGCATCATTTAGCTCAAATCTTAATAAAAAATAAAACAGAAAAATAATTTTCAGTTACAAAACAATTATGTGGACACGAAAGGGTTAAGCAATCACAGCCCCGGAAGGGAAGACATGAAACCAAGTGTCCCCCAGAGGCCAACGAGCGCTGTCAGCCCACTGAAAACCAGGCCCTCCGGCAGAGCTGTGGCAAAAGCACTGGAAACCGGGCCGCTAACCAGCTTAACTGCAACTATACTGCTGCGTTCGCCATGAGGCGCTAGGCCGCACACTCCAGCCTGGCTATGCCCTGCTGTGCCGCAAAACTCACCCCCCCCCCCCCCGGGTACCTGGACGCTGTCAACTTCCCTGCTAGACACATCCTGAGTCTCCGCTTCTTCAAAGCGCCAATTCTGTCTGCCAAAAAACCCCAACGCTCAGCCTACACATGGCTTCAGCACGAAGGGAGAGGACACAACGGCGGCTCTTCACCCGCTGACGGGATTGGGAGCCACCAAATCTGCAGGACTCCGGCAGATGCCCCAGACCCCCTCTGTACAAACGAGGGGGAGAGGGGAGTAAGAAAGCAGGGGGGGGGGATCCTCCTCTGCCCTGTAACCACAGAGCCTTCACTCCACGTTTTCCTTTTTTTTTTCAAAACCCACAACTTTAAGCCCAAATAAAAAGGCGGCAAAGGGAATGGAAACCAATACAAAACCTATCTAAACCTTGCTAAATTTGCTCCTTATCTGTTCCTTCAGTGAGCCCAGCACCTAGGCTCACTACCACCTTCAGCTGCTTGGAGACTGAGCACACTGGGAGTTGGTAGGAGGTGCCAGCGGTATTAGTGCGGGTGGCTTCAGAATCTGACATGCTCAGTCTCCAAGCTGCGGAAGGAGGTGCACTACCCTCAGGTGCGGGACTGGACTGGAGGGATGATAAATTTGTATTTCTTAATAGGTACATAATCTGGGCTAAGAGACAAGGGATGAGCATGTCAGGTTACTCACTGACCATAGACTGATGGAAGGATTTCATTTGCCTCCTTACCCAATGACCGACTATCTTTCAAATTAAATACATCTCTTGTATGCAGGTACTTCCTGTTTTCCAAAGAACTGTAGCTGCTACAAACCTATATGCAGCACTCCCCCCCCCCCCCCCCTTATCTTTCATTTATTTTTGTCTCTGACTTTTTATATGATCCTTCTCAGGAGAAAGTCACAATGTCTCAGCTGTCACTTACATCACTTGACCAGGCACAACAGCACTCTGAAATCTGCCCAGCAACAATGGCATTTCTAGTTAGGCTTTTCCCACAGGTCTGCATCAAGTCATTGTGCACTGAATAAGTTTTGAGCTGTATAACACAAGGAATGCTCAAGGATTAAGTGGGGTTCACCCTCCTTGATACCATCCTATACCAAGCACTGCGGGCTGGCTGGCATGGTGGGAAGGGCTGGGGGTACTCCCCAGAAACGCCCTCAATCTGTACCCGGGCAGGTAAAAGGATCTCTAGCTCAGTGCACCTCCAGGGGCTCAGGCACAGAGCACTAGAGTACTTGAACTAAAATAAAATAAAACCAATTTACCAAAATCTAATTAACTGAAACTGAAATTAAAAAGAAACTGCAAATAGCCCCCTAGGAAGAAGCTGCTCCGTCCTGCTTTATTCTCTGGTGGCTGCCTCTCCCAGGCACCCGAAACACAGCAGGGGGGTTAACACACATGCGGGCCTGAATAACAAATTGCGCCTAAATGCAGAGGGGGAAGTTTCCCGCGCCGCTACAGGTTCCCAAATATGCGGCTGCAGGCTCCTCTCTGTCGTCTCATGTTCTGGAAGTTGTTAGGGGTTCCTGCAGTCCCCCCCTTGGAGCCTCTTTGCCAAGTGGATTTTCTACCCCTCACGCTCAGCCTTCCTTCCCGGCTGAGGGGGGCGACGGGGGGCGACTCTGGGCTGCCAGCTTTCACTCCCATCAATCAACTGCAGCCCCCACAGTGGCTCCTCACCCGATAATGGGTTCAGGAGCCGCCACAAGTCTCTGACTAAGGAAGGCCCCCACAGAACCTAACCCCCCCCCCCCCAAATCCTGGGGGGAGAGGGGGGAAGGAGGAATATCCTCCCCTTAGTCCTGTTGTCCGTGTTCTCTGTTCCTTCTGATTTTTTTTTTTTTTTTTTTTACTTCTGCCTTCAAAAACAAAGAAACCTGCACATTAATAGGGGAAATAAAAAGCAAACTAAACCTATTTCCTTAATTGTCCCTTCAGCAAGTCCAGCACCCTGGCTCACTACCTCCTCCAGCTGCTTGGAGATTAAGCATACTGGGGCAGGTAGGAGGTGCAAGCTGCATATGTACACTAGTGTCATAAAAAGATGACATGCTCAGTCTCCAAGCTTCTGGAAGAGGTACACTACCCAGAGGTGCGGGACTTGACGGGAGGGATCATAAGGAAAGGATCCTAAGTGAAAACTTCAGGCATTATTTGGACAGGCATTTAAACAAGCGAAAGGGAGTGACGGATGGAAAAAAAAAGTTCAGAACGTCACTCCTTGGAAAAACATAATATTGGAAAGAGCCACAGTATTATGTGGGAAGAGGCGTGTAAAACAAAATACAGGCAAACCAAACAACATATGCTGGAAAGCAATGAGCACAAATGTTTGAAGTCTAGCCAATAAAGTTCCTGACCTGGAAGCCCTAATGGTGGAAATGGACTTGGACAATGTGGCCATTACAGAAACATGGTTTGAATCACATGAATGGGATATAGCCATGGCTGGCTATAATTTATTTAAAAGAGAGAGGGTAGAAAAGGAGTAGTAGCACTATATGTCAAAAGCAATAGTAAAGATGCTGAAATGCAGGGGATGTGGGGAAAAGAAGAAACGCTGTGGACTGTGTTGAAAAGAGAATATGACACTGTCACCCATAGTGTAGTATACAGGCTTCCAACTCAAACTGAAGAAATGGATAGCGGATTGGATTATTGATATTGCAAAGATAGCCATAAAGGGGAAAGTGATCATATTGGGTGACTTTAATCTACCCAATATGGATTGGAGTATTCCTTATGCAAATTTGGAAAGAAAAAAAGAATGTGGGTGCCTTCCAAGATGCATTACTTAGACAAATGGTGATGGAACCAACCAGGAAAAGCTTGATGCTGGATTTAGTATTCACCAACAGAGATAACGTGTCGAATATCCAGGTGGGTGCCCATATGAGCAGCAGCGATCATCACATGGTGTGGTTTGAGATAAAAGCCAAGGCGGAGTCCAATCACAGCAAGCTCAAAGTCCTAGACATCAGTAAAATGGCCAAGTGCCTGAAGGAGGAGTTGGCAGGATGGGAGAAGATAAGGGAAGTGGAACTGCAGTGGGCTAAACTAAAGGGGACAATAAAAGGGGCAACAGATACATATGTAAGGAAAATAAATAAAAACAAGAGGAAAAGGAAACCTATTTGGTTCTCCAAAGAAGTGGCTGCACAAATAAAGGCAAAACACACAGCTTTCACAAAATTCAGAAGTTCACAAACAGAGGAACACAGAAAAGAATATAGGATAAAGTCAAAAGACAAAAAGAGAAATAAGGATAGCAAAATCAAAGGCAGAAGAAAAGATGGCTAAAGATGTGAAGTGTGGTGATAAAAACATTTTTTCAGGTATATTCAGAAGAGGAGGAAGATCAGAGGTGGAATTGCAGGACTCAAAAGTGCCGGGAATGGATTTGTGGAAAATGACAATGAAAGAGCAAAAATGCTAAATACTTCTGTTCTGTTTTTACTAAAGAAAATCCTGGAAAAGGATCACCTATGACTGACAAATAAACAAACGCAAATGGAGTAGATACCATACCTTTTACTGAAGATGTGTTTGAATAACTTGAAAAACTGAAAGTAGACAAGGCCATGGGACTGGATGGGATACATCCCAGGATACTGAAAGAGCTCAGAGAGGTTCTTGCAGGTCTGTCAATAGATGCTTTTAATAGATCCTTGGAGACAGGAGACGTTCCACAGGATAGGAGAAGGGCTGATGTGGTACTTCTTCACAAAAGTGGTACTAGGGAAGAAGTAAATTACAGGCCAGTAAACCTTACCTCGGTGTTGGGAAAAGTAATGGAGTCGTTCCTGTAAGAGTGAATAGTGGACTTTCTTGAAACCAACAGGTTGCATGATCCGAGGCAAATTGGCAAGATCGTTCTTTGGTAAAACCAAAGAAATCTGATTGAGTTCTTTGACTGGGTGACCAGAGAACTAGATAAAGGGCATGCGATGGATGTGATCTACCTAGATTTCAGCAAAGCCTTTGATACTACTGTTACTCATAGAAGGCTTATCAATAAACTAAACAGCTTGGAGAGTGGTCCCAAGATGGTGAACTGGATCAGAAATTGGTTGACAGACAGACAACAGAAGGTGATGGTAAATGAACTCACTTGGACGAAAGAAAAATGATTAGCGGGGTTCCCCAGGGTTTGGTCCTGAGACCAGTACTGTTCAATGTATTTGTGAGTAATATTGCTGAAGGACTGAATGGAAAAGTGTCTTTTTGCAGATGACACGGAAATTTGCAACAGAGTGAACTCCCCTGAGGGACTGGATAACAATGAGGAAAGATCTACAAAAGCTGGAAGAATGGTCTAATGCTTGGCCATTAAGATTTAATGTGAAGAAGTGCAGTGTCATGCACTTAGGAAGCAGAAATCCAAGGGAATTGTATGCAATAGGGGGCAAGAGGTTCGAGGGCACAGACCAGGAGAAGGACCTTGGCGTGATTGCTTCTGAGGATCTCAAGGTGGCAAAACAGTGTGACAAGGCGATGGCAAAAGCTAGGAGGATGCTGGGTTGCATACAGAAAGGAATTACCAGTAGAAAGGAGGAAGTACTAATACCACTGTTCAAGTCACTGGTGAGGCCTCACTTGCAATACTGTGTTCAGTTTTGGAGACCGTATCTCGCAAATGATATAAAAAGACTGGAAACTGTTCAGAGAAAGGCGACCAAAATGATTTGGAGCCTGCGTCACAAGATGTATGAGAAGAGATTTGAAGATCTAAATATGTACACTCTGAAGGAGAGGCGGGACAGGGGAGATATGATTCAGACCTTTAAATACTTAAGAGTATAAATGAATAAACAAACCTCTTCCAAAGCTGTAAAACTAGACGGCATAACATGAAGCTACAAGGGGGTAAACTGAAAGGAAATATCAGGAAATACTTTTTCACTGAAAGGGTGGTAGATGCTTAGAATGCCCTCCCGATGGAAGTGGTAGGGGCAAATACAGTGGCAGAATTCAAAACGGCACGAGAGAGCAACAGAATAAAATAAAAAACAAACATAACTCTCTCTTGTATATCTCAAGAAATAAGTGTGACCTGCACAGAGCAATGGATTTACCCTTGGCAAGAGGCGATAGATGCACCTACTCTTGCCGCCTTGCTGGACAGACTAAATAGACCATAGTGATCTTTATCTGCCGTCATATACTATGTTACTATGTTGAGAAAATAAAAAAACAATAGGAGACAGGTGTACAATTGTGGATTGCTAGAAGTCTAAAAAATAAGAGGAGAGAGTTAGAATATATAGCACTAAATGAGAGGTTAGATATGACTGGAATATCAGAGACATGGTGGAAGGAGGACAACCGATGGGACACTGATACCTGGGTACAAACTATATCGTAATGATAGAGCTGATCAAATTGGTGGAGGGGTTGCGCTCTATGTTAGAGAGAGCATTGAGTCAGAAAGGATTAAAGATTTGCAGGAAATAAAATTTGCTGTAGAATCTCTATGGATTGAAATTCCATGTAAAAAGGGGAAGGCGATGGCAATGGGGGTGTACTATCAACCGCCTGGCCAGAATGAACAAATGGATGATGAAATGCTCAAAGAAATCAAGGAAGCTAACAATCGTTACAGCGCAGTAATAATGGGCGATTTAAATTACCCCGGTATCGACTGGGTCAGTGTCACGGCAGGACATGCTAGGGAGATAAAGTTTCTAGATGGAATAAATTACTGCTTCTTGGAGCAGCGGGTTCATGAACCGACCAGAGGGGAAACCATATTAGACCTAGTCCTTAGTGGAACACCAAATCTAGTGCAAGAGATAAGCGTGGTTGGGGCCACTTGGCAATAGTGATCATAGCATGATCACATTTGATTTAATTAGTGGAGGAGGGATAGAAAGGAAATCCACAGTACTACCTTAACTTTCAAAAGGGAGACTATGATAAAATGAGGAAAATAGTTAAGAAAAAACTAAAAAGGAGCAGTTGCAAAGGTTAAAGACTTACATCAAGCTCGGGTGTTGTAAAATACTATCTTGGAAGCCAAGACCAGCTATATTCCACGCTTTAAGAAAAGTGGAAGGAAGTCCAAAAAACTGCCAGCATGGTTTAAAGGTGAGGTCAGAGAGGCGGCTGTTGCCAAAAAAGCATCTTTCAGGAAATGGAAAAAAGAGCCAAACGACGAAACCTGGAAACAGCACAAGCACTGGCAAGTCAAATGCGATGCAAGGCACTGATAAGGCAGGCAAAGGGAGAATTTGAGAAGCAGCTTGCTGCGGAAGCAAAAGCACGAAAAAGACTTTTCAATTACATTCATAGCAAAAAAACTGAGTCAGTTGGTCCATTAGATAGAGGGGTTAAAGGGGCACTAAGAGGCGACAAGGCGATAGCTGAGAGACTGAATGAATTCTTTGCTTCGGTCTTTAATGAGGAAGATGTAGGGATGTTACCCATGACTGAAGTGGTATTTGAAAGTGCGGAAGAAATGAAGGAACTATCGATACATCGGGAAGATGTATTACAACTATTAGTTAAACTGAAGAGTTGCAAATCACCTGGACCGGATGGTATACATCCAAGGGTGTTGAAAGAACTGAAATATGAGATTGCAGACCTGCTATTAGTAATCTGTGAATTTTCATTAAAATCATCTGTAATACCTGAAGATTGGAGGATCGCCAATGTAACGCCAATTTTTAAAAAGGATTCCAGGGGTGATCTGGGAAACTACAGACCGGTGAGCCTGACGTCAGTACCAGGAAAAATGGTAGAAACCATCATAAAGAACAAAATTACTCAGCATGTAGATAGTTATGGCCTATTGGGAGACAGCCAACATGGCTTTAGACAAGGAAGATCTTGTCTTACTAATCTGTTATGTTTTTTAGAAGGTGTGAATAAAACAGGTGGACAAAGGTGAGAGTCTGTTGATATAGTGTATCTGGACTTTCAGAAAGCCTTTGACAAGGTCCCTCATCAGAGACTTTTGGCAAAACTAAAGAGTCATGGGATAGGAGGCAGTGTACTATTGTGGATCAGGAACTGGTTAAAAGATAGAAAGCAGAGGGTAGGGCTAAATGGCCAATTTTCCCAATGGAGAAAGGTGAATAGTGGAGTACCCCAGGGATCTGTGCTGGGTCCGCTGCTTTTGACATATTCATAAATGACCTGGAAAAAGGGAATAAAGAGTGAGGTTATCAAATTTGCAGATGACACAAAACTATTTAAAGTTGTTAAAACCCAAGAGGATTGTGTAAAATTGCAAGACTGGGCATCAAAATGGCAGATGAAATTTAAAGTGGACAAGTGCAAAGTTATGCACCTAGGGAAGAACAACCCAAAACTATGGTTACACGATGCAAGGTTCCACATTAGGAACCACCACCCAGGAAAAAGATTTAGGTGTCATTGTGGATAACATGTTAAAACCCTCGGCCCAGTGTGCAGCGGCAGCCAAGAGAATAGAATAGAATGAATAGAATGCTAGGAATCATAAGGAAAGGAATGGAAAATAAAGCAAAAGATATTATAATGCCTCTATATCTTTCCAAGGTGAGACCGCACCTTGAATATTGTGTGCAATTCTGGTCGCCGTATCTTAAAAAGGATATAGCGTTATTAGAAAAGGTTCAGAGGAGAGCCACCAAAATGGTAAAGGGGATGGAAGGATACTCCTATGAAGAAAGGCTAAAAAGGTTAGGGCTCTTTAACCTGGAAAAGAGACGGCTGAGGGGAGATACGATATTAGTCTATAAAATTAATGAACGGAGTGGAACGGGTAGACGTAGATCGATTGTTTACGTTATCAGAATATAGAAAGACTAGGGGACATGCAATGAAGCTACAGGGTGAACTATTTAAGACTAATAAAAGTGTAATCAAACTCTGGAATTTGTTACCGGAGGATTTAGTAAAGGCTGTTAGTGTAGCTGGGTTTAAAAAAAGGTTTGGACAAGTTGCTGGAGGAAAGGTCCATAAACCATTATTAAGAAAGGACCCAGGATATCAATGCTTGACCCAATACAAGCATTGTGGAACCTGTCTCTTTTGGGGAAACTGCTAGGTACGTATGACCTAGATTGGCCACTATTGGAAATAGGATACTGGGCTTGATGGACCTTGGTCTGACCCAGTATGGCATCTCTTATGTTCTTATGATTAGGAACTGGTTAAAAGACAGAATACAGATGTCTATTATGTGTTGTCTTGACTAGATTGTAAGCTCTAACGAGCAGGGACTTTATTTTTGCTTATATTTCTGTACAGCGCTACGTGCATAGCGCTATATAAATGCCAGTTTTCTCAATGGAGAAAAGGTGCTAGGATCTGTGCTAGGAAACGGAAACTACTGAGTTGATCAAATTTGCAGGTGATCAAATTATTCAAAGTTGCTAAAACACAACAAATTGTGAAAAACTGCAAGAGGACTTTGGGAAATTAGGAGAAATGGGCATCCAAATGGCTGATGAATTTAATGTGGAAAAGTACAAAGTTATGCACTTAGGGAAGAACAACCCAAACTGCAGGTTCCACATTAGGAATCAGACCCCAGGAAAAAGGATCTAGGTGTCATCATGTTGAAACCCTTTGCCCAGTGTGCAGCAGTGGCCAAGAAAGCAAACGGAATGCTGGAATCATAACAAGAGGAATGGAGAATAAAACCAAGGTTATTATAATACCACTGTATCGCTCTATGGTGCATCTGCACCTCTAATATCGTGCACAAATCTGGTCCCCGAATCTCAAAAAGTACAGTGGTGTGCAAAAGTCTGGAATCACTTGTAAATTTGACGTTTTTTCAACTTCGTGATCTTATATTTTAATTTATTTTCTTTTTCCTCCCAGTGGCTTTTTCTGTGTATCTCATGATAAGTGATAGATTTGGCTATTAGCGTCAACTTTTAGTATTGGTTTGGCCCTTATTTTCTGAGTTTGTTCCCCATAGTTGTCCTGTTGATAGATTTTCAATGAAAATCGCGTAATGTACATCATTGGCCAACGATATACTATTGTAAGTATGCTTTAAAGTATTATGGACGCACGCCAGGTTTCCTTCAAATTAATGTATGTGGCCTTGAAAAAGGACATTTTTATGCGTCAGTGATGGCTGAGTATTTGATGGGCCACCCTTTGTTCTTGATCATCTGACTGCACCTTGTCGGCATTGAATGAACCAGTCTGACAAGGTGATCGTTGGTGACAACGCAGTTCCAAGCTGCAATGAGTGACTCAATCAGCTGACGCTTTGATGTCGGATGCCTCGAATATTTCCAAGGCCACCTTGTGCCACAGGTTCTCGATTGGATTCAGATCTGGAGACTGGGCAGGCCAGTCCATTGACTTGATGATGTTCCGCTGCTTCCAGCTGATCACCTGTCTGGAGCGATGGCAGGGTGCATTGTCATCTTGGAACAGGAACTGGCCAGGAAACAGTTGTTGTGCTGATGGCACCATGCACTTTTGCAGCATGGTGATGTACTTGGTGCCGTTGACCATTCCATCAACGATGTGAAGACATCCAACACCACTGGCAGCCATGCAGCCCCAGACCATGACCTTGAGGTTGAGACACTCAGGCTTGAATTCCTCTCCAGGAAATCTCCTCACATAGGTGTGGGCCTGGTTACCAAACAGGCAGAAGGTGCTTTCATCGCTGAATAGCACCTTTTCACACATTTCAGTCGACCAGGTTGAGTACTTTCTCGCCCACATGATCCGGTTGCACCTTTGTATGTCAGTCATCAGTGGCTTGTCCAAACTTGAAGTCACCAGTACTGGTACTGCTGGCACCACCAACCAGCTCCCAGTAACCTATTGACAAAGCAGACTCACAGGAGCAACAAATAAGTAGTTTAATAGGTAATAATCAGAACAAAGTACTAACTAAACTCACTGAACTATCACTTCCCCCTCCTCGGCCCCACCAAGGAACACTGTCACCCCCCCCCCCCCCCCCGCAAGAGAGGATGAGAGAGGAAGAGACACACCCGAGGAACTCTGACACCAAAGAGCTGCCAAAGAGAAAGAGCACTCCCGGTCCCGCCCCCGTCACGCCAAAACACCGGCGATTCCTCGCTATTCCGGCACCTCTGATGCCATCAGAAACTAAGACAACAGACTGATCACAAAGACCTTCATCAAAAACCCTGGGTGTGATCTGGGAGTGGAACAACAATTAGCAGGTAAGTCTAATTTTACTTTCCTTATTGTCCTTCGAGTCCAGTCCCACACCTCTGGGATGTAACAAAGCAGTATTTCTAATGGGAGGGGCCTGCAATACCAGCACGCAGCACCGCCGCCCCAAAACAGACGTCCCCTGCAGCCTGAACATACAGGCGATGGTGCTTATTTAAGATATGCAGAGAGGACCAGGTCGCTGCTCTGCAGATTTCCACCGGTGGCACCAAGCTAAACTCAGCCCAAGAAGCCACCCGAATCCTCATGGAATGAGCACGCACGCACGCAGCACCCCCCCCCCTCCCCCCCGGGACCTGACATCCCTGCAAAATATATGCCGAAGGATCGCCTCACAAATCCATCTGGAAATAGAGACCTTAGTCGCCCCTTCGCGGACCCCCAAAGAGCACAAACAGGCGATCAGACTTGCAAAAACTCGCTGTCAACTTCAGGTAATGCCTTGAGAGTCCTTTGCACATCCAAGAGCAGCAAACTAAGGCTGGCGGCATCAGATCTCAAGCCCCCCAAGACCGGCAGGGACACGGGTTGATTGACATGAAACGCTGAAACCATCTTCGGGAGGAAGGCACAGGACACGAAACTACCTATTCCTGCAAGCATGAAAGGAATGGCTCCTGACATGATAAAGCTTGCAACTCCAAGATCCTGCGCACGGCGCAGATCGCTACCAAGCAAACCGTCTTCAGAGGTCTTTCAGCGAGGCACGGCTCAAGGGTTCGAATGGCACTCTAGCGAGTGCAAAGAGAACCATATTGAGGTCCCACAGCAGCACCACCGCTCTTAAGAAGCGCAACACGTCCAGGTGAGAACCCAATGGCACACGTTGCACTTTTCCATGGTAACAAGCAATAGCCGCTAGATGCACATGCAACAAGCTGGCCGCTAGGCCCTTATCAAAATCATCCTGCAAGAAGGCCAAGATCTCCGAGACAGAGGCCACCGTAGACCACGCCTGCTTCTCCACGCACCAAGCCTCAAAAACACACCATATCCTAACATAGGCAAGCGAGGTAGACCTCTTCTGCACCTTCAAAGATAGAAATTAATGGGCCCGAATAACCTTTCCTCCTCAACCGCGCCCTTTCAAGGGCCAAGCTGTAAGCGAGAACCGATCAACCTGAGGCATTTTCACCGGATCCTGCACCAGAAGATCGGTCCCAAGATGGCAAGCGCCACAGCCGGTCCTCTAGAAGCCAAACTATGTCCGCATACCACAGGCACCGTGGTCAGTCCAGGGCTATCAGAATGACTTGCATCCTGTATGCCTCGATCCGCTGCACCACTTGGCCGATCCGTGCCCACAGAGGATTAGAGGGGAAAAAAAAAAAAAGCCATACAATAGGCCCTCCTCAGGCCATTGCTCAGCAGAGCATCCAGACCCTCGGACATCATTTCTCGTCTCCTGTTGAAAAACTGGCCCGCCTTGGCAGTTTCGAACATGGCCATCAGGTCCATGACAGACACTCCCCATCTGCGCACCACCTGCACAAAAACCTCCACATGGAGGGACCACTCCCCCGGGTCCACATGCACCCGGCTGAGAGTGTGTCATCACATTGTCGACTCCAGCAATATAGTAACATAATAAATGACGACAGATAAAGACCAGCATGGTTCATCTAGTCTGCCCAATACGATGGCAAGAATAGGTGCACCTGCCGCTCCGTGCTGGCCACCCCTTCCCATGTCAGTTTTAGGGGTGAAACCACCGCTCCGTGTAAGACACCCCTGTATGTTGAGAAATTAGAAAGTTAAGTTTATTTTGATTTTATCCTGTTGCTATAAAAAGGGATCCACTGTGTCTGTCCCATGCCATTTTGAATTCAGTCACTGTATTTTCTCCCACCACTTCCATCGGGAGGGCATTCCAAGCATCCATCACCCTTTCTGTGAAAAAGTATTTCCTGACATTGCCTTTCAATTTACCCCCTTGCAGCTTCATGTTATGCCCTCCAGTTTTACAGCTTCCCCGTCTTTGGAAGAGGTTTGTTTGTTCATTATTTCTCTTTAAATATTTAAAGGTCTGAATCATATCTCCCCTGTCCCGCCTCTCCTCCAGAGTGTACATATTTAGGTCTTCAAGTCTATTCTCGTAAGGCTTCTGATGCAGGCTCCAAATCATTTTGGTCGCTTTCCTCTGAAGAGTTTCCAGTCTTTTTATATTCTTTGCAAGATATGGTCTCCAAAACTGAACACAATATTCCAAGTGAGGCCTCACCAGTGACTTATACAGTGGCATTAGTACCTCTTCCTTTCTGCTGGCAATTCCTCTTTGTATGCAGCCCAACATCCTCCTGGCTTTTGCCACTGCCTTGTCGCACTGTTTTGCCACCTTGAGATAAGCAGAAATAATCACACCAAGATCCTTCTCCTGGTCCGTGCACACCAACTCTCGCCCCTATCGGGTACATTTTCCGTGGATTTTTGTTTCCCCAAGTGCATGACACTGCACTTCTTCGCATTAAATCTTAACTGCCAAGCATTAGACCATTCTTCCAGCTTTTGTAGATCTTTCCTCATGTTCCCCACTCCCTCAGGGGAGTGTTACAAATTTTTGTGTCATCTGCAAAAAGATAGACACTTCCATGCAGTCCTTCAGCAATAATCACTCACAAATATACATTGAACAGTGCCGGACCCAGGACCGAACCATGGGGCACCCCGCTAATCACCCTCCTTTCATCCGAGTGAGCTCCATTTACCATCACCTTTTGTCGTCTGTCAGTCAACCAATTTCTGATCCAGATCACCACCTTGGGACCCTTCCCCAAACTACTGAGTTTACTGATAAGCCTCCTATGAGGAACAGTATCAAATGCTTTGCTGAAATCCAGGTAGATGACATCCATCACATGCCCCTGATCTATTTCTCTGGTCACCCAGTCATAGAACTCAATCAGATTTGTTTGGCAAGATCGTCCTTTGGTAAAACCATGTTGCCTCAGATCATGCAACCTGTTGGTTTTGAGAAAGTCCACTATTCGCTCTTTCAGAAGCACCTCCATTACTTTTCCCTCCACCAAGGTAAGACTCACGGGCCTGTAGTTTGTCACTTCTTCCCTGTCACCACTTTTGTGAAGAGGTACCACATCCGCCCTTCTCCAGTCCTGAGGAACTACTCCCGTTTCCAAGGATCTGTTGAAAGCATCCTTTAACGGCACTGTAAGAACCTCTGAGCTCTTTCAGTATCCTGGGATGTATCCCATCCGGCGGTCCCATGGCCTTGTCCACTTTCAGTTTTGCAAGTTGTTCTAACACATCTTCTGTGAATGGTGTGGTATTTACTTCATTCCCATTTTTATATTTGGGAGTCCAGATGGTCCTTCTCCAGGATTTTCTTTAGTAAAAACAGAGCAGAAGTATTTGTTTTGCAAATTTCGCTTTTTCAATGTCAATGTCACTTTCCACAAATCTGTTCCCAGCACTTCTGAGGCCTGCAATTCCATCTCTGATTTTCCTCTTCTCCCGAATATACCTGAAGAAAGATTTGTCTCCACACTTCACATCTTTAGCCATCTTTTCCTCTACCTATGATTTGCTTTCCTTATTTCTCTTTTTGTCTCTTTTAGTTTGATCCTGTATTCCTTACTGTGTTCCTCTGTTTGCAAGCTTTTGAATTTTGTGAAAGCTGTGTTTTTTGCCTTTGAGCAGCCACTTCTTTGGAGAACCAAATAGGTTTCCTTCTCCTCTTGTTTTTATTTACTTTCCTTACATATACATCTGTTGCCCCTTTTATTGCCACCTTTACTTTAGCCCATTGCAATTCCACTTCCCTTAACCCCTCCCACCCTGCCAACTCCTCCTTCAGGTACTTGGCCATTTTACTGAAGTCAGTATTTTTGAAATTTAGGACTTTGAGCTTGCTATGATTGGACTGCACCTTGGCTTTTATCTCAACACACATCGCGTGATGATCGCGGCTGCTTACAGGGGCACCCACCCAGACATTCGGCACACACTCACTCTTGGTGAGCACTAAATACAGCATTGAGTTTTCCCTGGTTGGTTCCATCACCATTTGTTTAAGTGACATCTTGGAAAACATCCACAACTGTTTTGCTTCTTGCCAGATTCGCAGAAGTACTCCTCCAATCCACATCGGGTAGATTAAAGTCACCCAATATGATCACTTCCCCCTTTGTAGCTATCTTGGAAATATCTATAATCAATTCATTATCTATTTCTTCAATTTGAGTTGGAGGTCTGTAGACTACAGCAGTATGGATGACCGTTCCATCTCCTCTTTCCAACACAATCCAGAGCGCTTCTTCTTTTCCCCATGCATTGCAGTAACTTTAATATTGCTTTTTACATACAAGGCTACTCCTCCTCCTTTTCCACTTTCTCTGTCTCTTCTGAATAGATTAATAGCCAGCTATTTTTTATTTTATTTATATTCTCTTATATACCGCGCTATTCTGCATCAGTGCGGTTTACATTGAACAAAACTGAACTTACATTGAACAGGGCATTATAACTTGGAAATGACTATTTACAGGGAACATGGGCTATGGAGGGTTAAGTGGCTTGCCCAAGACCACAAGGAGCACCTGTGGGACTAGAAACCCCAGTCCTTCCGGCCCAAGGTTGCTGTCCTCTAGTGGGATTTGAACCCCCGACCTTCTGGCCTGAAGTACCTTGCCCCAACCACTAGGCCACTCCTCCACTCCTCCTCCAGCTATGGCTATATCCCCTTCATGCGATTCATTAAAACATGTTTCTGTAATGGCCATAGTGTCCAAGTCCATTTCCACCATTAGGGCTTCCAGGTCCGGAACTTTGTTGGCTATAAGCTTTGAGCATTTGTGCTCATTGCTTTCCAGCATTTATCTGGCTTGCATGTATTTTGCATTGATTTTGTTCTACCCACTTGTCGATGTGTGGTTTAAGTGTGGCTGTTTCTGATGTTGTTCTGCTTTTGCCGGGAGTGACATCCTGAACTAGTCCTTCCCCATCCGTCACCCCCTTTTTCTAGTTTAAATGCATAGCCACATACTGTCTGAATTTTTCACTTAGGATTCTTTTTCCTGCGACAGAGAGATGTAGTCCATCAGCACAGTATAGTCTCTTGTTGGTCCATTTGTTTCCCAAGTCGCCAATCTGAATTCTTCTCGTTTGCACCAAGCCTGGAGCCATGTATTAAAGCTGTTTATGCAATGCAGCCTTTCTGCCCCCTTACCATGAACAGGTAGAACTTCTGAGAATGCTAGTGTTAACAATGGGCTTGAGTTTCTCTCCCAGAGTCTCGAAGTACCTTTGAACTGCAGAAGTACCCAGGTGGATGACATCATCAATTTTGGAATGCTCACTTTCTGCGCTAAGTACAATAACAATTTGGTTTGTATTCCTGCTGGCTGTAGAGCCTGGGGGGCATTTGACTATCTTCTCTCCTTTGAACTGCATTCCCAAGTTGGTGCCTTTTATGATGGAATCTCCAAGTAGTAGTAGTTTTCTGTTTGGTGAGTTTTTCTTCATATTTGGTACTTAAGCAGATTGGGCATTGACGGACTCATTTAAGTGCCCTTCAGTTTCCATGGATTGGTGATCCTCATTAACGAAAGCAGAGAAGGCATTATGCAGGGATCTCTCGATGTATAGGATGTCTCTGTGTTACAGGTTGCAATCTATCCGAGCCCACCGTGATCCATTTGTTCCTGGGATGTTTGATTCTTTGTGGGAGCGGTGGCGGACTTTGTTTCGTTTGTATCCTATAAGAGGTGTGTTTCATTGCAGCTAGTTCTTCCCTTAGTAGAGTCAATTCTTTATGCATGGCAACTAGTTCTTCCCATATAAATAAATTGTAAGTGGATTAGAATAGTTCTATTATGAAAATATACAATTCATAACAAACATATACAATTTAAAATATACATTTTTTAAAAAATGTACTATTCATAAAGCAACACCATTTGCGACTCCCACAGCTCATGACATCACTGGATATAGCCTGCTGGTCTCTCCCATCAGCCCCCAGCGCTATATTGTTATATTATATTACAATATTGTTATATATATTGCTATATTGCTCTGGATTGTTTAGGGCTAGTCTCACTCTGCAAAGAGTGCACCCAAAAATCATGCCTAAGCAATTGTGAGCACATACAAAATGCACATCTAGATATGTGGGTGACCCAGCATCTGTCACCCAAACACAGTGCAGCGAGCACGCTTGAACATAGGCTGAATGCATGGAGCAGACACAGAGTATTGACTTCTGCTATGAAACCTTCCAGTGCCCTGGAGCGCTAAGCCCCAGACTTTGCTACTTAGACGTCCTTTTTCTTCACCCTCAGAATGGGCCTTTTAACAAGATGGCAAGACGGGTCAGTGCCCCTGCTAAGTGCTTAAAGCCCTGCTCTGACAGCACAGGCTCTAGAAATAGATGAGAATTTCCTGGGAAGGGCATGCTAAGTGGAGCTATGAAACACACAGGCACCCCCCTGGCATTCCTGCAGTCAGAGAAATAGCAGTGGGATACACCGACAACCTTGCAAGTGGAGGTCTTAGAGGTTGCTGCCTGTGTGAACCTGATGAAGAATACGATTTCGTATTTTACAAGCCCCCCCAAGGGATGGGGGCACTGAATACTATATGTGATTCATGAGCAGCGCTGCCATACGGTGGCCTTTAGGGCACCAGAGCCCGACAAATGATACAGACGTTAAGAGCTTTAAATCTTGGTCATATAATCTTGATTATGTACTATGTATGTACTCCCGCACCGCCTGAATGAGGGGATCTTCCAGCCCGTCTTCTTCCACAGGACGCGCTGTAGCGAGATTGAGCATTTGGAGAGACTCCGTAATCAGGGGGACCAGCTCCTCTTTACGAAACACTCGAATGATCCGAGCCTGATCTTCGGGCTCTGGAATCTCCCCTTCCTCCAGCTCGTCAACCCCATCCTCGGGCTCTACCTCAGCAACCTCAGCATCTTGCCACTCCATATCCACCTGTTCTATCTCCGTGGACTGAAGCCGCTTAGCTGGCTTCGGGATATCCCCTCTTGAATCCTCTCCTTTGGGGGATGGTAAAGGCATGGCGTCACCAAGGACTCTGGCAACTTTCCTCAACGTCCCAATCGAAAGGGCTGATGCATAATCAGGACAAAGTCCGGGGAAAAATCCCCCCAAGGACGCTTCTGCCGCCCCTAACGGCTGCGCGCCCAACTGCCCCGCGGGCGTAGCTGGAGGAGAAGGCGGAGGAGGACCCGGAGAAGGTTTCCCCCCAGCCGGTATTGCAGGGTCTATGGGGTCTAGTAGCGCCCTGACTTCCATTTGCTGCTCTAGGTAGGAAGAAACAGAAGCGCAGCTCCTGCAAATTCCAGAATCAGATACCGTTCCCCTGCGAGAACCGCAGACCATGCACTGCGGCCGAGCAGACATTAATCAGGATTCAAAACAAAAATCTACCACTATAGTGTGAGGAAAAAAGGCTCAGCAAAGAAACAGAAATTAAATATCCTTTTTTTTTTTTTTGCAAGACACCTACAAACTAACGCTGATCAAACAAATGAAGAAAGAAACTCTAAATTAAACAACGAATTAAAAGCAGTCAAGCAGCAGATCCTCTGCCTGCCTTAATCGCCAAGCACACGCAGCAGCACGGTCCTCCACTCCGCATGGGAACTGAACCAAAATGGCCGCTGCCCACGCCAGCCGAAAAAGGCACGAAAACCCTGAACCGATCTGAACACTTCTCTGCTTGAATACAGGCCGTCGGCGTTCTAACAGGACAAAGAACTTACCCCGAACCGAAGTGGAGCCCTGCGCTGAACGCCGCTCGAGTCCTGAGCGACGCGTGCGCTACCGTCCGGGCTGTCCTAAAAGGAGTCGGTGAGCCGAGCACGTGGGAGTCCTCTCCGGCTCGAAGCTACCGCTCTGGACAGCCCATGGAGCAGAGCGTGTGGCTGTGCTTGCCAGATCTCTCCCCCGTGCCGTCTAGGAGGAGAGATCTAAACTTGCTGCCTGCACTTTGATCTCCCGTCCGAAGGTAAGAAGCAGAAAGGCAGTGAAGGGCTCAGCTCCTCATTTTTTTTTTTTTTTTTTTTTTTTTTTTTTAAAGAAACAGGAACCTAAAAACCAACAGAAGTCAAAGAGGGGAACAAATAAACCAAAAACCTAACTAGTGTTGCCTATCTAGTCCCTAAGTGAGCCCAGTGCCAGACTCACACGTCCTCCTGCTGCGTGGAGACTGAACACACTGGGGGGCTGATGGAAGCTCCAGCAGCATACATCCTGTGATGGTAAGATTCTGATTGGTCCAGTCTCCATGCTGCAGGAGGAGGTGAACTACAAGGATGTGGAGGACTAAACTGGAGGACCGCTCAGGAATATACATTTATAAAAAAATGTACTATTCATAAAGCAACTGAGTTCACTTTCCTTCTCCATTAATTATCAGAACTTCATTTCATCTCTCTGAGATATTGTTTAAAAAGTTTGGTCTTTATGAATTGTCTAAAAAGCAGATTTGCTTACCTGTAACAATGGTTCTCTACAGACAGCAGAGAATTGCAGTTGCACTATCTGGTGATGTCCCAGATGGCACCAACATGCCTGGAGCCCTTCCTCAGTAAAAAGTAGTATTTAAGACTATTGCACTTGCATTGGGAGTTCCCGTTTGCAGGAGGATATATGTTATTTAACAGATTTTTTTATACCACTTTATCCTTTGGTCAAAGTGGTTTTTATTGAAACAGAACAACTATAATGATCAGGGCAGTCAACTAGGATTAACATTGAAATATAAAAGGGGGGGGGAGTATATGAACAGTATTATACACGGGGAAGTGAGGCGGTGGAGGTTAGGGTGTTAAAAGGGAAAGGGTTGTGGGGAGGGAGCAGATAAGAGTTATGTTTGAGGATAGCATTCACTGAAAAGAATTAGACCTTACCTGCTAATTAGTGTTCCTGAAGGAACGACAGCCCAGTCCCTTACTTCTGGGTTGCGTAACCCTTCCAGCAGCTTGGAGGCTGAGTCTATCCTTTTGAGGATGGGACGGGATAAATACCACTGGCACCACCCACTGATCCCAGTATTATAATGACAAGTAGTTTTAACTAGAAACCAAAACATTAAACAACCAAAAAACCAACAAGATTAGGAAACACAGCAAACTAATAAGTCTTAGTGGCATATCCCCCACCCCCCTCTTCCAACTGCAGAAGGTAGAAAGGAGAGAGGAGGAGGAAAGAGGGAGTGGAAGGGACGGAAGAATCCTTGTCCCGCGTTTCCTTCTCCACGAACTTCTTGGTTAGCTTCAAGGACACTTATGTTGTCCTTTGGTTCTGACTTCGGTCCACCGCTCCTCACGTGATCCCTGAAATACTCAGATACAAGACGAAACTGGGAGGGAACAGGGACTGGACTGTCGTTCCTTCAGGAACAGTAATTAGCAGGTAAGGTCTAATTAATTCTTCCTTATCGTCACTCCAGTCCAGTCCCTTACTTCTGGGATGTAACAGAGCAGTTCAAGTTTGGGCAGGTTTCGCTATCCCGGACCGAAGTACTGCCTCCCCAAAACGAGTATGTGCTGAACTCTGAACATCCAGCCTGTAGTGTTTGGAGAAGGTATGCAGTGAAGACCAGGTGGCCGCTCGGCAAATGTCCAGAGGCGGGACTAAGCTATACTCCGCCCAAGAGGTAGCCTGCGACCGCGTAGAATGTGCGCGCAGACCTCCTGGAACCTGTTTCCCCTTCAGGATATAGGCTGACGCAATAGCTTCCTTGATCCATCTGGAAATAGAAGCCTTTGCCGCGGCCTCCCCCTTATGGGGCCCTCCAAATAGAATGAATAAGCGCTCTGACCTCCGAAAGGGCGCCGTACGGGAGAGATAAAGCTTCAACGCTCTCCTAACATCCAGGAGTCGCAACTTTCCGGCATAAGCCTCTTGCTCCTCTGCCGAGAAGGCCGGGAGCGTCACTGACTGGTTCACGTGGAAAGGCGAGATGACCTTGTGTAAGAAGGAAGGAACCGTCCGCAAAACCACCTTATCTTTGGAGAACGAAAGAAAGGGGGGCTGAGAAGACAATGCTTGCAGTTCGGAGACGCGTCTGGCGGAGCAGATGGCCACAAGGAAGACCGTCTTGAGAGTTAGTTCCTTTAGGGATGCTTTCTTAGCCGGCTCGAAAGGCTCCCTGGTCAGGGCATTTAACACCAGATTGAGATCCCAAGGAGGGATCACCGACCTTTGTTGCGGGCGCAGATGCCGAACCGCTCTTAGAAACCTGGCTACGTCCGCGTGATCCCCTAAGGGCTTGCCACGTACCTTACCTCTGTAACAAGAGATAGCAGCTAGCTGGACCCGCAAGGAGCTGTGCGCTAGGCCCTTATCAAATCCCGCCTGTAAGAAGTCTAGAACCTCCGGGACAGAGGCCGAGAGAGGTTTCTTCTGGCGCTCCTCGCACCAGGCTTCAAATATGCGCCAGACTCGTATGTAGGAGAGACAGGTCGAACGCTTTCGTGAGCTCAATAAGGTGGAGATTACCGAACCCGAGTATCCCCTCTTCCGGAGCCGCGCCCTTTCAATAGCCAGGCCGTAAGCAAGAACCGATCCACGTGAGGCATCAGCACCGGCCCCTGTCTCAAGAGGTCCTTTCTGCCGGGGAGATGCCAGGGGCGGTCGGCCGATAATCTCACTAGGTCCGCATACCAGTGGCGCCGGGGCCAATCCGGAGCAATGAGGACTATCAGACCTCGGTGGGCTTTCACTCGCTGCAGGAGCCTTCCTATGAGGGCCCAAGGGGGGAATACGTACAGGAGGCCCTCCGAGGGCCACATCTGGGCCAGAGCGTCTAGGCCTTCAGACATCCTTTCCTTCCTTCGACTGAAGAATCTGCTTGCCTTGGCCGAAGCGTACCTTGCCATGAGATCCATGACCGGAGGACCCCAAATGGCTCCTACCTGATCAAAAACGTCCTGGTTCAGCTCCCACTCCCCGTGGTCGATACTGAACCTGCTGAGGTAATCGGCCGTAGAGTTGTCTGTTCCGGCCACATGTTGAGCCGAGAGAGCCAATAACTTGTCCTCGGCCCACCGGAACAGACTGTGTGTCTCTTTCTCCAAGGAGGGACTGCTTGTGCCTCCCTGGCGGTTGATGTAGGCCACCGCGGTGACGTTGTCTGAGAAGACGCGAACTGCCCTCTGATGGACTAAGGGCTCGAGAGCCCTTAGCGCCAAGGTTACCGCTCACAGCTCCAGCCTGTTGATGGACCAATGGGACTCCATAGGGGTCCACAGACCCTGGGCGAACTGATCCTCGCAATGTGCTCCCCAGCCCGCTAGACTGGCATCCGTCGTCAGCAGTAACCAATGCGGTGGTTCGAGGGGCATCCCGCGGCCCAGATTCCGAGGACACCGCCACCACTGAAGTGCACTCTTGGTGCGAGGAGCACAAGGTAGGCGCATAGCTAGCGGGTGAAGTTGGTGAGACCACCGCCGCAACAGGGCCCGCTGCAGGGGGCGCATGTGAGCTCTGGCCCACGAGACTACCTCTATAGTTGCCGCTATGGTTCCCAGCAATTGGAGGTAATGCCACGCCATAGGGTTCCGTCTGGCCAGGAATTGTTCCACCAGTATCCTTAGTTCCCTTGCCCTCTTTTTGGACAGAAAAACTCTTCCTATTCTGGTGTCGAATCTCGCTCCGAGGTACTCGAGCTCTTGAGAGGGCACCAACCTGCTCTTTGCCCGATTGATGACCCATCCTAACTCTTCCAGGACTTCCACCACTCTGGCAGTGGTGGAGCGACTCTCCTCTTCCGACTTCGCCCAGATCAGCCAATCGTCCAGGTAGGGGGGAACCAAGATTCCCTCTTTCCTGAGGGCCGCCGCCACCACTACCATTATCTTGGTGAAGGTCCTTGGGGCCGTTGCTAGCCCGAAAGGTAGTGCCCTGAATTGAAAATGACCTTTTGGTACCGCAAATCTCAGGAATTGCTGGTAAGAGCTTCGAACCGGGATATGCAGGTAGGCTTCCGTCAGATCCAAGGACGTCAGGAACTCTCCGCTCCTTACGGCCACGATGACGGACTTCAGAGTTTCCATCCGAAAATGAGGCACTTTGAGGCAGCGATTGACTTGCTTTAGATCTAGGATAGGACGAAACGAACCTTCCTTCTTTGGTACTACGAAATAAATTGAGTATCGACCGGAACCGCATTGGTGCGGTGGGACGGGAGATACCGCTCCGAGTGCCCTGAGTCTTGAAAGTGTGATCTCTATTGCCGCTCTCTTTTCCGGAGATCCGCATGGAGACTGAACAAAGGCCGGGAGTAATTGCTTTGCAAATTCGAGAGCATAACCCTCTCGGATCACTTCTAGGACCCATTGATCGGACGTGACCCGGGACCAGGCGGGGAGGAACTGCTTTAAGCGGCCTCCCAACGGCAGCTCCCCCACCTGAACCCCCGTTTTCTCATTGTGGCTTCCTAGGTCCAGCGGAGGAGGAGGAGGAGGCCCCAAAACCTCTCCCAGCTCCCCGAAACCCTCTGAAACTCTGCCCCCTTGAAGAGAAACGGCCCCTAGCAAGGGGAATCGTTCTGGCTGGCTGAAACCTCCGGGAATCCCTAGGCTGGCTCCGCCCTGGGGCTAGTGCACGAGCTTGCTTCGGTCTGTCCTCCGGCAGTCTGCCCCCTTTCGAATCGCCAAGGTCCTTTACTAATTTCTCTAAGTCCTCTCCAAACAACAACTTCCCCTTGAAAGGGAGACGACTCAGGCGTGCCTTTGAAGAGGCATCGGCTGCCCAATTTCGTAGCCATAAGTATCGCCTGGCTGCAACCACAGATGCCATGTTTTTAGCCAGGCTCCTGATGAGGTCATATTGGCTATCCGCTAGGTAGGCAGCTCCGGACTCCAGCTTAGCTGAAATAGATTGAGCCTCCCCGGGGGAACACTCTGCCAGCTGCTGAGCCCATCTCAAACAGGCCCGGGCCACCCAAGTCCCGGACACCGAAGCCTGTAAGGCGAGAGCACTGATATCAAAGGCTTGCTTCAGCAGCGTGTCCAATCTTCTATCCTGAGAATCCTTCAAGGCCGCGCTACCCTCGACTGGGATTGTCGTCTTCTTAGTCACCGCTGCGTCCACTCTGGGCGACCTCAGCAGCTCTTTGTCCAGTTCCAGCAAGGGGTAAAGTCTTGACATCGTGTGCACGCCCCTTAAACTGGATTCTGGCTGATCCCACTCCTCCTGGATCATCTGACGCACCACTCTGTGCACGGGGAAAACCTTTTGGGATCGGGAGACCACGTGATGTGGTGAGCTTGAACGGACGTGTCTGTTTGAGCTCTGGACCCCCTGCTCCCTAAACCGTGGAAAACCACCGTGTAACACTACCAACTTTGGCAACGTTGTAAAGGGAGAGCTCTCCAGTACCTGGACTCTTGCTTCGCCTTTCTACTGTTATGGCTTCGGCAGCTAAACTTGGATGCAGGGAGAAAGACCATGGAGCCGGGTCTTCCAAAATGGTGGACTCCCCCCCCCCGAAGCACACCGGGCCTCCCCCTTCACCGTCCATGTCAGCGGAAGTCTCGGCGGCGGTGACTAGTGCGCTGTCGGGGAAATTTGACGCTTTACATACCAAAATGGACACTCTCCAACACTCCATGGATGCGCTGGGGTCCCGAGTACATGAGGCCGAGACCCGCATAGCCCGGACCGAGGAAGACCTGACAGCACTCCAGCGGGAACTCCGAGAGGCGCAAAAACTTGCCAGGGACCAGGCGCTCAAGCTGGATGATCTGGAGAACCGGTCCCGGCGAAATAACTTAAGGTTCCTGGGCATAGCTGATTCTATACCAGACAAGGACCTTCCGGGGCTCGTGGAGGCTTTGGCGACATCCCTGCGGCCCGAGACTGACCGGCTTACTCCCGTTATAGTGGAGCGTGCCCACCGGATTGGGCCTAAACAATCCGCGAACGACCGCCGGCCCCGAGTGGTCTTGGCGCGATTTCTAAGTTTCCCGCAGAAGGAGGAGCTGCTCAAGACTGTGCGACAAAAAGGAGCGGTAGACTGGGAGAACATGCGTATCCGCGTGACCCAAGACTACTCCGCCGCGTTGAGCCAACGCCGTAAAGCTTATGCCTCCCTTTGCCAAAAATTGATCAGAGCGAACATCCGCTTTCAGGTCCAGTACCCGGCGCGACTCGTGATCTGGAGCGCGGGGACCCGCCGGAGCTTCGATTCAGCGGGAGAGGCTGCTTCCTACGTAGAGAGGATTACAACACCCGCGACGGACCTAGCCCAGTGAGTGAACGTGTACCTTACAGACTGGGGACAGAGACCGAATCCTAGAAGAGATGGCCCTTTGCCTGGGGAGAGAGTGAGAGCGCCTGTCCATATAAATGTAGACGAGGCTGAAGGGTATGGGAAATGGTGGACTCCTTCACAGTTTTTATTCTTCTTGGAGCATATGGCCGGGGGCAGCTGGCAAGGAGACTGTGAATCATAGAGCCGAAAACAGGCAACTCTGTTACTTTGCAGCGTTACATTGTTTGCTTAATCCCTCGGGGCAACATTCCCTGTAACATAGTTGCTACTAGGGGCCCGATTGCCTACGGCCTTGTTCCAGCCCTTTGACTTTGTTACTGTTTTCCTTTCTCTCTATTTTCCCGCCCTCTATAAACGGACCGGCTTGGACTGGGCCCCGGAGAGAAACTCCAGTACTGTATGTGGCAGCCGACACACGGTTTCCCGGGACGCCTTCTCCTTGGGTTTTTTTACCATTTGTTCACCGGATTATATGGAGGAAAATGCTGGGCTCAAAGATATTTATGCTGCCCTCCCCTCACGCGGTTGAGAGGGCGTGGGCCCTGCCAGGACGGGGGCCCCCCCCCCCCCGGGACCCCAGGTTGCGGGACTGTAAGGGTGGGCGACACTCCATGCGTCTGGCTGGGGGTAATCATCGCAGCGTCACTGCGGCCTGGGGGCTTTTCCCTTTTTCCCCTCCTTTCCATGTTGGCCTCCCCTGGGTCGGGTTAAGTGTGGAGTGTTGCCTACCTAGCTTATGTTTGTATTACTGATGCCGGTAGGGTTGTTTATTGCAGTGTTGGGGTACGTGGGTGCCCCCTCTAGGTCTCTCCCTCCCCCCCCCCTTCTTCTTCCCCTTCCTTCCTTCCCTTTTTTTATCTTTTTATTTCAATTTTTAATTTAAATTTAGCCCCCTCCTGTTCCGTAAGATAGCTTGGTGTGAGTATTGTGGGGACGGGGGGTGGGGGAGCTGGGGGGAGGGGGAATAGGTTACCGGGTTCGGTGGTGGGGGGGGGGGGAGGGCTGGGGATAGTGCTGTTCGATAGGCGGGGAGGGGGTCCTGCTCACATCCTAAGGGTCTCCTAAGATTAGGGTGAGGAGATCAATTGGTTGGGGGAGGTGGGTGGTTGGGCATGGAGGGGTGGGGGTGGGGGGGGGCCGAGGGGGGGGTTGGGTGGGATAGGGGAGGGAGGAAAGGGGGGGGAAAGCTTGTGGTCACTTAGGAGCAGCCTACTATCTGGGGGGGAACCTCAGGCTGGGGAGGTTCGCCCACACATCACACGTTGTTTTGTTTTGTACTTGTTGAGCATCTATTATCCAACCTGAAGATTATTTCCTGGAATGTCTGCGGGATAGGTAACCCTATTAAAAGATCTAAAGTGATACAAATGCTGGCGCGCATGAAGTGTGACATCGCCTTGCTACAAGAAACTCACCAGACAGCCGAAGAACATGCTAAACTGCAAAGGGCATGGGTAGGACAAAGTAAGGGGGCCCCGGCTCATGGAAGAAAGGGTGGAGTGGTCACACTCATTAGCAAACGAGTACGGTTTGAGCTGATAACAGAGTTTGTGGACCCGGAAGGCCGTAATCTCTTGCTCTACGGCAACCTAGAGGGCAAGCCGACCGTCCTTGGGAACCTCTATGGCCCAAATGTTTTAGATCGCGCCTTCTATGCGCGCTTGGCCTCTAAGGTGGAGCAGTTACCTGATGTCCCTTTGATACTAGCTGGCGATCTGAATGGGGTCCTCGATATCACTATGGATACGGCGGGGGCAGGAGGTGAGAGAGGGTGGGCTCCCACTACGGCGGTGTTGCGGGAGCTGTGTCGGCGGTTGGGTGTCGTGGATCCCTGGCGCTTGCTTCACCCCCTAGAGAGGGACTTTACGCATCAATCGCGAGCTCACGGGTCTAGTGCCCGCATAGATTATATCTTGGTCTCGGAGGGGCTTTTCTCTCAGGTGGACGAAGCGCAAATAGGTCCCTCCGCAGTGTCAGACCATGCCCCAATTTGGGTGGATCTTGTTTGGGGGGTGGTAGCTGATACGACTCGCATCTGGCGATTTCCGGCGGGGCTTGACCGGGATGTGGAGTTTCAAGCACATCTGCGGTGCTGCTGGCAAGATTTTATGGTCCACCACGCAGCACACACTGATGCCCCAGAATTGCTTTGGGAAACCGCTAAAGTTGTGCTGAGGGGCAACATTATTGAATACGTGGTACGAAAACGGCGCTTGCTGGCGCAGCAAATAGTGCACTTGGAGAAACAAGTGGTCCGGGCACGTCGTCGCTGTGCCGGGGACCCATCGGGGGTCAACCGGAAACGGTTTTGGGAACTGCAAACATCGCTCAACGAACTTTTACATCAGAGGACGAAAAAATCCCACCTGTATTACCGTTACCGCTTGTACCAGTTTGGGGACAAACCGGGCAGTCTCCTAGCTCGCTGCCTACGTGGTAGTCGAGGCGTTCGATCAGTGGCCGCCTTGCAAGATGAGAACGGTGTTCTGTATAAGGATAACCGGTCTATTGTGGGGCAGTTCCGTTCCTTTTTTCAACAACTTTATGTGCGCCGGGAGGGGTCTGCATCTGAGATGCAGTTATTTGCGGGACCTGCCACTACCCAAACTGACAGCAGCACAGCGGGATAGCCTAGATGCCCCGATCACAGTAGAGGAGGTTAGCGGGGTTATTCATCGCGCGCAGCGTTGTAAAGCGCCGGGGCCTGACGGTTTCGGAGCCGAGTTCTACAAGGGGCTCGGGGACTTGGTGCCTCCGGTTCTTGTCGCTATGTATGGCCACAGAGCGCAAGTGGGGCGGTTCACTTGGGGATCCAACCACGCCTATGTTACATTAACACCTAAGTCTGGGAAGGATCCTACTCGGGCGGCTTCCTACCGCCCTATTTCGCTGCTGAACTTTGATATGAAGATTCTGGCAAAGGTGCTGGCAGATAGGTTGGCCTCTGTGCTTGGTGACTTGGTTCATGAGTCACAAGTGGGTTTCGTTAGAGCGCGTTACGCCGTCCGCAATTTACGGAAGATTTTGGCATCCATGGAGTGGGTTCGAGAGCAGGAGTTGCCTTCCCTGCTGATTAGTTTTGATGCAGAAAAGGCCTTTGATCAGGTACACTGGGACTACTTGAAGGGTTTATTGCCGTACTATGGTCTGGGGGATACTTTTTGCAGTTTAGTGATGCTTTTGTATGCGGATCCGACAGCGGGAATCCTTTGCAATGGTATGCTCTCTGACCCATTTTGTTTGGAACGGGGTACCCGACAGGGGTGCCCGCTCTCCCCGTTGCTTTTCATCCTGTCTTTAGATCCACTGATACGGACTGTAGAGGCTTCCCCGAGCATTAAGGGGGTGCAGATTGGAGTAGCGGGTTTTAAGTTGGCCGCCTTTGCAGATGATATATTGGTTCATATCACGTCCCCCCAGTGTTCTCTACCTAATCTGTTGGCAGCCTTTTCGACCTATGGTAGATTTGCAGGGTTACGTATCAACACCGAGAAATCCGAGGCCCTAGATGTGGGGGGTACGCTGCGTGGTCAATGGGGGGATACTTCCCGTTACGATGGGCGGGCGACGCCTTTGTTTATTTAGGTATAGTGTTGACAAGGGTGCCTGCGTCGTTGTATAAAACCAACTTCGACCGGGTGTATTCGAAACTTCAGTCACAACTGCGGGCCTGGACGCCATTACCGCTGTCTCTGCTGGGTCGGGTGGCGGCTTTACAGATGGTGATACTCCCACGCATTCTCTATTGGATGCAGACCCTCCCGGTGTGGCTGCTGCGGCGCGATGTAATGCGTATAGAGAGAGAAATCCGACGTTTTTTATGGAAAGGGGCCAAAGCGCGTATACCGTTGTCTCGGTTCGGGGAGGGTGGCGGACCGGGGGCGTGGGGGTTCCGGACTTCTGGAAGTACGCGCTGGCATGTCAGGCGCGGCACCTTAGTGATTGGTTGGGCGATACTGAAGTGTACACTCCCCGCGAGTTAGAACGAGCCTTTGTGGCGCCTCATGCCTTAGAAGCGGCCTTGCAGCTGCCCGGGACACGACTGCCTTCTCGGCTGACCAGCAGCGTTCTACTGCAGGCGACACGCCGTACTTGGCAGCAGCTTAACAAGTACTGGGGTAGCAACCCCACTGTTTCGTGTTGGCTACCCCTGCGAGGCAATGTTTGTTTTACCCCGGGTACCGATTCGTCCGTTTTTCGGCAATGGGAAAGGGTCGGCATTTGCCGTTTGGGAAGTGTAGTTGATACAGCGGGACAGTGTAAGACCCTGGTGGAGCTGTGTGGGGACTATAGACTGAACCGGCGAACCTCCAGCTTTGCTTATGCCCAACTGTCTCATTTTGTGGGCTCCCTGTCCCGGTCGGACCTCACCGTGACGCGTTCGGCACAGGTTCTGGAATTTTTGAGCCCGGGGACGGAGAGCTCTCCCTCTATTGCCGATTTGAAAAGGCGCTTAGATGGACTGGGGGCCCCCCCCCCCCCGAACCTTCAGGCATTGGAACAGGCCTGGGCGCGGGATTTGGGTAGGGTGATCGACCCGGGCTCTGTGCTGACCGCTTTGCGTCAGATTCGGCAACTGGTAGGGGGCGCCCGGTGGCGAGAGGTGCAGTATAAGTCAATTCTTCGCGCGCATTTCTCCCCAAGGAGGGCACTGCGAAGTCGTCTGGTCCAGTCTGGAGGATGTTCTAAGTGCTCCTGCTCTTTAGCTGATCTCGGTCATATGTGGTGGAGTTGCCCCGTGATCCGTTCCTATTGGCAGCGTATTGGGGATTATCTCAGTGGTCTTTTGCGACAACAGGTCTGTTGGACAGGGCTATTAGTGGTGCTGGATCGACTGGGACCACTCCACCCTAAGGGGAGGTGGGAGCGTATCCTAGTGCGCAAGGCTTGTCTGGTGGGGAAGGGACCTATTCTTCGTCGATGGATAGAGGCAGAGCCACCTACATTTTATGAATGGCGTAACTGTTTCCATCAGCTCATGCTTTTCGAGCGACGCCATGCACTTGGATCCCCCCAGCGCTGGGCTCCGTTTCTGTTGATCTGGATGCCCTATATTCAAAAATTGGGCCCTATTGCCCGCAGCGAAGTGCTTAGGGTTGGATAGGGGATGCTCCTGCTTTCGTGCTTAACTAGGCTTGGGGGTGGGGGGGGGGGGGAATTTTTACGAGTTCGTCTGTACCAATTTGTCTACCTTGTTTGGGTTCCTGGTCTCTGGGTGGTGGATCAGACACAACCCTGCCCAGAGGGGGTTGAAATGTAAATTCCCCATTGTTGTATATACCTATTGGTTGTTTTATACTGTATGTTTTATTCAATAAACAGATTATACAAAAAAAAAAAAAAAAAAAAAAACTTTTGGGATCTCCTGACCGCCTGGATCAGCGGATCTTCCAACGCTTCCTCCACTGAAGGAGCGTCGGTCACATTGAGCACCTTGAGGGACTCATTAATTAGCGCCGGGAGCTCTTCCCGCCGAAACACCCTCACAATCCGGGATTGGTCCTCTTCTGGAATCTCTCCCTCTTCGAGTTCCTCCTCTTCTTCTCCCAGCTCCTTGTCCGAGACCTCCTCCTCAGGCGTATCCTGGGAAAGGGGCGAAAGGAGCTCCTCACTCACCAGCCTTGCGCGCTTGGTAGGGGCCTCAGAGAACTGGCGGCTAGGCTTCAGAGGCCTAGTGCCCAGACTTTCCAGCATTGGGACAGAGTCTGCAGCTCCAAATCCTTTCTTGCGCATACAATATGCCTTGTGCAGTAAGAGGACAAAGTCCGGGGAGAATAAGTCAGTGGCACGTCCCTCCTCCGTTGCCACAAGTGGAAGGGGAGGAGGGGGGGCCGACAATCCCGAGGTAGAAGGAGTAGGAGAATGGGGTTCCCTTTCCAGAGGGTCCCCAGACGTCTGTGCCGTATGGGATATAGCTAATTGAAGATCTTGTTCCACCGAGTCAGCCTCTGCCGCACAAACCCTGCAGACTCCTGCCTCGGCTGTAGTACCCCTGCGAGTGCCACAGGTGGGGTAACGCACTTTGCCAGTCATGTTCTATGCTGGATCAGATCCAAATGTAAGGATATGTAAATCCAAGATCAATCTTCAATTAAGCAAATCAGCAAATAAACAAATAAACTAATAACGGACTCAAATCAAATAAATTAACCTAGAGTAAAATAAATTACTTGTGGAAATCCTGAAAAGGAAGACCAACCTCCCCCAATGCGCTCTATCTCCGCGCTGGCTAAAAACTGCTAAGGCGGGAGATCAGGAAAAAAACAAAGCAAGTAATTTAAAATGTATTTAAAATGTTTCCCTCTGTTAAACTCTTCCCCAGTACTTGCGATTTGTAGCTTTCAAGCAGCGCACTGCGCGGCGGAAGGCCGCTGTCCTCCGGGGGCTCCCACGTGGTAGGCCGCAGCCACGTGGAGCGCTACCCGGTCGGCGTTTCTGCCGGACTCTCCTTCCTTACTCGCAGGGTCCGATCAGCAGCAGAAACCGGCCTTGGAAGATGCGAACGACCCCGAAGCTCCTGACTGCTGGGGGCCCAGCCGGAGGAGTGGAGTAACGTCGCGCTGCCGCCTCAAGCGCTCAGCCGCCAGAGGGCTTCGGCGCGAGGCAAGGCAGTACTCCGGGGTAAATGAGGCCCCAGCCGGGGGATGCGATTGCGGTTCTCTCCCCCGCCGGAAGGCTCCGGTACAGAAAACACCACCAGCTCCTCTGCCCCGTACAGGACTCAAATTCTTCAGCCGTGCAGGGGGGAGGGGGAGAACGGAGGATTAAAGGAGCAGTTACAGGAAATGCTAAAATTAAAGTAAGAGGGATTCCAATAAAGTAAAATAAAAGTAAATGAAAAGTAGATTAAATCAAATGAGATAATGGAGACTCCAGTAAGCCCTTGGCTTACTGAACCCTCCAGCTGCTTGGAGGCTGAGAATACTGGGATCAGTGGGTGGTGCCAGTGGTATTTATCCCGTCCCATCCTCAAAAGGATAGACTCAGCCTCCAAGCTGCTGGAAGTGTTACGCAACCCAGAAGTAAGGGACTGGACTGGAGTGACGATAAGGAATACACGGGCAAGGGAGTCTCCGGGACAGGGAGTCCGTCTGGTGCAACCACCGCCTGAGCAGGGCCCTCTGCAGAGGCCGCATATACGCTCTTGCCCACAGCACTACCTCCAGAGTAGCTGCCATAGTTCCTAACACCTGCAGATACTGCCAGGCCGTTGGCTATGGCCGGCCCAGAAAGTGATGCAGCAACCGACGCAGTCCTCGAACCCTCTGCTCTGGTAGAAAGACTCGACCCTGACGAGTGTCGAACCTTGCTCCCAAATACTCCACATTCTGCGACAGGACCAAATGGCTCCTTACCACGTTGACCACCCAGTCAAGGCTTTCGAGCAGACTCACAACCCGCGAAGTTGCCAACACACTCTTGTCTCTAGACTTCGCCCAAATGAGCCAGTCGTCGAGATAAGGGTGCACCAGCACTCCCTCCTTGCAGAGTGCAGCTGCAACCACTACCATAACCTTGGTGAAGGTGCAGGGAGCCGTCACCAAGCCGAATGGCAAAGCCTGAAACTGGAAGTGCCCCACTGGTACTGCAAAAAATACAGGAAACTGCTGGTGCTCTGACCCGATGGATGTGTGAAGATACGCCTCTGTGAGATTGAGGGACATCAGAAACTCCCCCTCTCTCACTGCGACCATCACTGACAGCAACGTTTCCATCTGGAAATGCGGAACCCGCAGACAATGGTTCATTCGTCTGAGATCCAGAATCGAGCAAAAGGATCCATCCTTTTTGGGGACCATGAAATAGATGGAGTATCGACCGTAGCCACACTGCTCCTGGGGAACAGGGACCATTGCCCCGAGCTGAAGCAGCAATGACAGGGTATCCCATATGGCAGCTGCCTTGTCTGGAGCCTTGCAGGGGGACTGGATGAAGGACTCGCTTATTGACCGAGTGAGGTCAAGGGCATAGCCTTTACAGATGATTTCCAGGACCCACTGGTCAGACGTCATCTTGCCCCAAGCAGAATAAAACTGCCGTAGCTGACCCTCTACCTGGGGCCCCCCCCCCCCCCGTCTTAAACCCCAAGGTGGAGGTGGCAGAGCAACCCCTGCCAGCCCCTCGGAAATCTCGGAACCCCTGCCCCCAAGTGGAAAACCTACCCTTCTCTGGAAGAAACCTAGGTGGGACGTACGAAAATGCCGAAAGTCACGGGCCTGGCCCCTAGACAGCACCAAACTACGACCCTGCTTCTGCTTGTCCTCCGGAAAACGCCTGCCTTTAGATTCCCCCAGGTACTTCATCAACTTATCCAGGTCCTCCCCGAAGAGAAGCTTCCCCTTAAAGGGTAGCTTACTCAGCCGAGAGCTATCCGCAGCCCAATTACGCAGTCAGAGATAGCGACGGGCCACTACCACCGACGTCATACTTCAAGATCATAGTGAACATCAGCGAGTAGGCAGCCCCGGACTCCAGCTTGGCTACCTCACCTCCCTGCTCCAGCATGGAGTCCTCCGTCCAACGCAGTCCTTTGCTACCCAGGGCCCACAAATGGAGGCCTGCAAGACTAGAGCGTTGACATCAAATGCCTGCTTCAACAAGGTGTCCAGCTTCCTGTCCCAGCCATCCTTCAGGGCCACGACCCCTTCAATCAGGATGGTGGTCTTCTTTGTAACCACTGCGGCATTCACTCGCAGGGACCGGAAAACCTCACGCTCCTGATCCGACAGGGGGTAGAGACGTGACATTGTTCTGACTCCCTTAAGACCCGCCTCCAGCAGGTCCCACTCATCCAGAATCAACTGCTTGACCACCCGGTGCACAGGGAAGACCATTTGAGACTTCCGCACCACCTGTATCAACTGGTCAACCAGAGCATCCTCCTACACGGGCATACTGAGGACCTTAAGAGACTCCGCGATCAGGGCAAGCAACTCCTCACGCTGAAACACACGGACGATCCAAGCCTGATCTTCTGGCTTCAGGACCTCCCCTTCCTCGAGCTCGTCGCCCTCTAGGTCCGACTCGATCTCCACCTCGTCCCCCTCCCATCCCTTGGACCCAGACGAGGGCTCTGACCATATCTCTGAAGGCCTGGTCTTCTTAACCCGTAACACAACAGGAGCCTCCCTCCTCCCCGCGGAGTCTCTCTTCCACCGACCCCTACCAGGGAGGGGTCCCCCACTGCGCCCTGCTGACACAAGCAGAAAGCCTAGTGCAACGAGAGCACAAACTCTGGGGAAAATCCTCCCAGAGCCCCTGCAATCCCCTGCCCCTAGGATGTCGAGGGGCTGGGAACTGCCCCCAGCGGAGAGGAAGGAGACTCCAGCATCCTGGACCGGCATGGACACAGACTCCCACGCCTTGTCCTGCAGCACCTGCTCTATGCTGGAAGCTTCTGCCGCACAGCCACGGCACACGCCTTCGTTTGAGACAGACCCTCGCCTGGTTCCGCAGACCAAGCACTATGGACACGACGGCATGGGAGCAAGTCCGCTACCCCCCCCCCCCCCCCGATCGCAGATGGGAAAGGCCAAGAGCCCCCTAGCCTACAAGCCGCAAAAAAAATAAATAAATAAATAAATCCTGTCAGTGCTAAGTTGTCCTTATTTACTATCTTTCAATTGTTTTTCTTTTAACTAAGAAAGGTAACCAGCCGCACAGGAGGGCAGGAAGAAACCCCCAACAGGAGCTATCATGTACCCCGACGGCAGAGCAGGCCATTCCAAGAGTTACAAAAAAAGCACAGGAGAAAAAGAACAGTCCTGCTTTCCCTCACTGCAACCGCTGCCAAAAACCATGAGATGCTAGGCCTGCATCCCGGCAAAGTCTCTTCGCGCCACACTCACAGCGCCCGAGGAATCCCCCTACCTGAAACCATGCTGAAGAGAAGGGCCTTCTCCGGCTGCCTCAGACCTCACCGCTATTGCTGCCAGGCAGTACACTGCACTTCCGCCAGCACAACTACCCTCCTCGCGCTCAGCCTTTGGCGCAGAGGGGGAGAAAGCAGGAGCACTCAACAAATGCAGTTCAGCACCAGCAGCTCTTCACCCGTTCGCGGGAAATGGGAGCCACTCTCCAGCCCCAGATCCCCAACAGCTGCTTCTTCACTCCCCCGGACACACCACGAGGGGGGGAGGGAATCCTCCTCAACACTATGTTCTAGAAAGAAAGTTAAGTAGAACCAACCAAAATAAACCCTAACTAAACTGACTTCTTATTTGCTCCTTCAGTGAGCCCTGCATCCTGGCTCACTACCTCCTCCAGCTGCATGGAGACTGAGCATACTGGGAGCTGATGCCAGCCGTACTAGTACTGGTGACTTCAAGTTTGAACATGCTCAATCTCCATGCTGCTGGAGGAGGTGCACTACCTAGAGGTGCGGGACCGGACTGAAGGGATGATAAGGAAAGTTCAAATACTGATTTTGGGCCCAAGAAGCTGGTCAATAAAAGCTACAGCATGAGTTTGGAGTTTCAGAACATATGGTAAAGATGGCAGGAAAAATCAGGAATGAGCAAGATATCTGTGCCTCTCCTGACCCAAAGGTTGGCAGACAATTTCCAAAAGAAGTAGTTGACAGAGTATGACAATTTTATGAATATGACTAATTCAGCAGAATGTGTCCTGGCAAGAAAGAATGTGTTTCTGTTCGAATCGATGGAGTCAAGATACAAAAACAAAAGCAGGTGCTCCTGAGCAATATAAAAGGAAATGCATGTGACATACTGTGACAAATATGGAGCTGAAATCAGGTTCTCAAAATTTTGTGAACTTAGACCAAAATGGTGCATAACAGTTGGAGTTTAAGGCACTCATTCCGTCTGTTTGCACTATACATCAGAATATCAAGCTAATGCTGCAAGCTGCAAACATCAAAAGACAACTACAAAATGCTTATGGAAAAAAACTGTTTGCAATTTGAACTCCAGAGATTGCATGATGTAACAATGTCAAAACTGTCCTGGTGAGGAAGCACTGGCAGTTTACTTGGAACATTCATTCAAGGATTGGGATACGGACAAATCGATCGAATTCAAACAGTGAATCTACACTGACTGTGAAACACTAGAAACAAGCAAACTAAAGGTAGATTTTATCGAAAAACTTGCAAACAAAATTTGGAAGCTGATAAGTCACCACTTCATATCAAAGAAGCAAAGAATATTTGAAATCTCTGAAAGCCAATTTAGAAGAAAGCAAATTGATTGTCCTGATGGAGTTTGCTGAAAATGACTCCTTTGTTGTACAAGATGAAAATTCACAAGTTACATTGCATCCCTTTGTTGCTTACTATGCCGATGAAGCTCATACCGTACAAGTCAAATGTCTGCATCATCACAGACCACATGCAGCATAACTCATTATCTGTTCATATATTTATTCAAAAGTTAATTAAATTTTTGAAGACAAAAATTAAAGTTACCAAAATTCACTATTCCAGTAAAGACTCAGGCGCTCAATACAAGAACTATAAAAATGTTGTCAACCTATGCAACCATAAAAGCGATTTCAATGTTGAAGCGCAATGGAATTTTTTTCGGTACAAGCCATGGAAAATCAACAAAAAAACTAGCAGCTAGAGCTAGCCTTCAAAGACCATCAAAATGACCAAATATTGACATCAAAAGACCTATTTGATTTCTATGACAACATACATAAAATAAAGGACATATTTGTTCACAAAGAAGAAATCGATCAAAACAAGAAATTTCAAGAAAGCAGTACAATTGTTGGAACTAGAGATCATCATCAGTTTGTACCGCTAGACTCAAATACACTTCGTGTGAGCAAAGTGTCAAATGATACTACCTTTGTGGCCAAAACTTCTAATATGGACACCGCAATACCAAATTTGAGAATATCACAACTGCTCCCTGGTTATTATGTTGCTTGCATTTATGATAACAAATGGTGAACTGGCAATATTATTGAAGTATCGATGGAAGACTTGATAACGTTTATGCACCCGCATGGCCCTAATTCATTTTACTGGCCTGAAAGACAAGACATTTGCTGGGTGTCAGATCATCTCCTCATTTTCATGCTCTCTGCTCCATCAGTTACATTATCTGGGCGACAATATCAGTTTTCATAAACTATATTGGCAAGCATGGTTCGTAAATTCAATAAAATGCAACAAAACAAGATAATTTTCATCTTTGTCAGAACTTCGGCTTGGGAACCATTAAAGATACCCACTTTAGGCTTGGGAACCTAGGTTAAGCTACCCAATCATTTGCTTGGGAACCAGATACCCATTCAAGGCTTTGGAACCTCGACAAAGAAACCAAGAATGCAGGCTTGGGAACCTGGACCAAGAGACCCACCCATGGCTGGTATTGCACAGCTATCGGGCGTGACCTCTACAGCGATGAGGTTGTTGGTTCAGATTCCTTGAACTGGTAGTGACAATGTCACCATGGACCAATGCAATCAAAATATTTTCCTCATAAAAAATACAAAAGAACAGTCGCATAATAAGCACAAATTGAAAAATTGACCAATGTTAATGTGTGCCGTTACAATGGAAAACTATGACCTTTGACTCTTATTTTCTGGCACTGTTTGCTCGCATTGAAAAACAAAACCAACCAACTTTTTCCAGGGGTTGGATAAGTGTTCTAATGGAGCTGATTTGAAAATGTTTCAAGATGACTCTTTTCTGCAAAAGTCGGTTGAAAATACCTCGTTAACGTTTTTCTAAAAATCACAAACTTTTAAGTGAAATTGTAAAGTAATGACATTAGCTTATAAGCTGAAATTGTGCATTTGAGAACAATGTTATGTCACAAAATAACAGACAAAATTTTACAAGGATAGCTTCATTATTACAGGAGTCACATAAGGCTAAATTGACATTTTTTAGCATGTCCATTTTTTTGCCCACTTGAGACTTTTTACGTACGCCATTTTCGAAAAATGAAAACTCTCGTTAGTTCCATTGAATAGAGCGTATAAAGTTGTGTACGATCACTAAGTTTCATTTGTTTTGCTTAAATAACCAAGGAAATATTTTGACTCAAAGTTGCAAAAATTTCATAGGGATACTATACACTGTCGCAGTATGGTATCAATCAAAAGGCTTTATCTCCACAAGTATTCCACTGACAAAACTTAAACTTCACCAAAGTTAGTTTGAGTCATGTAAGATTAAACACACACAATTTCGTCAAAATCCATGGTGGTGAGGTGGGGCACTTTTCTAAAACTAGACCACTTGACATGGAATGACCCGGACAGGAAAAACGAAGTAGAGCATCTTTGGGCCACGGCTGCGAGAGTATCTATTCCTTGGACATTCTCTCCCTCCTTCGACTGAAGAGCTATGGACATTTTGCGTTTCTTGTAGAAGCCATCAAGTCCATTTCTGGTTGACCCACCTTTAAGATAAATGTGAAAGACTGTCTGATTCAGTGATCATTCCCACGGATCTAGATGACAACTGACAAAGTCTGCCTGTACATTGTCCACTCCTGCCACAGGTACTGCTATTATGACTTGAAGTTGTTGTTCTGCCTAAAGCAGTAGTGGCTCTATTTCGATGGACAGGATCAAACTTCCTGTCCCCCCCATGATGACTGATGTATGCTACTGTGTTTGCATTGTCTGACAGGACTCTTACAACCTTCCCTTCGAGATGGTGCTGAAAGGCCTGTAGAGCCTGAAAAACTGCTCTCATTTTTAAACTATTGATTAACCACAATGTTTGCTCATTGTCCCGTTTCCCTTGTGCTATTTGATTCCAACAATGAGCTCCCTAGCCTGTAAGGCTGGCGTCCATCCATATTGGCGGATCCAATGAAATATCTGCCATTCATTTTTATTTTCAAAGCCACCACTTGAGGCTTACCCAGACCTATGTTGGACATATAGGTTTTTGAGAAAGCGGACATCTCTGTGGACTCCATCGTGATAACAGTGCCCTCTGAAGTGAACGCATTATGCGCTCTCGCCCACGGCACTAGGTCTAGCATTGCTGCCATGAATCCTAGTATCTGCAGATATGACCATGCTGTGGGGAGGTTTTCAGCGCAGAAAAGAGAAATTAGACTTACCTGCTAATTGTTGTTCCTTGAGGAACTCCAGTCCAGTCCCACACCTCTGGGTAGTGTACCTCCTCCAGCAGCTTGGAGACTGATCCCATCATCCTTTTGATGACACCAGTGTATTTATGCAGTTGGCACCGCCCACCAGCCGCAGCACCTATTGACAAAGCAGACTCACAGGAACAAGTCAGTAGATAAACATGCCACAAACAGCTCTACGCCCAAATAAACTAGTACCTCATCCATCCACTGGAAAGGCTACCCCGTACCTCCCCTCCAGGATGAGACCTACCTGTTGAGCGTCCGAGTGATTGCAACTGGCGGGGAGCACGCAACTGACAGCTCTTCCAGTCCACCCCACAAACGCCGAGTATATCCCACTCCTCAGCTCCTCCTGGGCACGCCCTCCTTCAAAGGAACCAGCTTCAGGACCGGAATATGCAGATCACAGAAAGCACCCAGGGAGGGTTCCGGGACCAGACTGGAGTTCCTCAAGGAACAACAATTAGCAGGTAAGTCCAATTTCTCTTTCCTTATCATCACTCCAGTCCAGTCCCACATCTCTGGGATGTATCAGAGCAGTTAACCTAACGGGAGGGACTCACACAACCGGCCTGAAGCCCTGACGATCTGAAACTAGCATCCAGGCGACGAAGCTTAGAGCAAGTACGCAGCGATGAGCACGCTGCCACCCTACCGATCTTCCCTGGTGGAACCATACTATACTCTGCCCCCAAAGACGCCTGAGCCCTCATGAAATGAGTCCGCAACGCCGCCGGCACTGCTTTACCTTTCCAGATATATGCAGACACCATTACCTCCCTGATACATCTATAAAAGGGAGGTCTTAGCTGTCATCACTTCCACGCGGCCTACCGAAGAACAGAACACACAGATGGTCCGACTTAGTAAAGGTTGATGCCTAACTCACCTACCTTCGCAGGGCTCTCATAACATCCAGAAGGCGCAGCTCCAGAGAGACAGGGCCCGCATCCACACTCGCTAAAGCTGGCAAGGAAATGGCCTATAGCACATGAAATACTGACATCACCTTGAGCAAAAAATGAAGGAACCGGACGCCGGACCACTTCCTCCTTGGAGAAGGAAAGAAATGGCTCCTGGCACAACAGGGACTGAAGCTCTGAAAACTCCGTTCTCAGAGCCCCATCCTTCAAGGAAGCTCGACTCAAAGGCTCCAAGGATACCCCAGACAGCGCCGTCAGCAGCAGATTGAGATCCCAAGGCGGAACCACAGCCCTCCTCATCGGACAGTAGTGGGACAATGCCCCTAGAAATCTCAGAACGTCCGGGTGAGCACCCAAAGCCACCTGTGGCCTTCCTGGTGATAACAGGAAAACGCCGCCAGTTGCACCCTCCAGCAACTGGCGAGTAGGCCCTTATCAAAACTGGATTGCAAGACCATCAAGATGTCCAAGGCCAAGGCCAAGGCCATGGAAGGGCTCATACGCCTTTTTCTGCACCACGCTCCGAAGATGTGCCACCTGTGGGTGTATGCCAGACTCGTAAACCTCCTCCGGGCCTGTAGCAACATCTCTCTCACCGAGCCCGAAAATCTTTTCTACTTCAATATAGCTTTTTCCCCAGCAATGCCCTAGTCGCGAATGGATCCCCTGGAGAATGCAAAGCAGCCCGTGTCCAAAGGCACTTCCAAACCGGAAAGCACCATAGCCGATCCACCAGCATCCAAGTCCGGTGGGCCTAACACAGGCACCTCGGCCAGTCTGTTGCCACCAGAAGTAGTAATCCCTGGTGTGCCTCTATCCGTTGTTCTACCCGGCCTTTGAGTGTCCATGGGGAAAACCATAGAGGAGACCCCCTTGAACGCACTGCTGAATAGAGCATCTAGGCCTTCGGACATCCTCTCCACTTCTGTGGAAAAGCCCAGCAGGCCTTGGCAGAATTCGAATGTTGCTATTAGTTCCATGCCCAGAGTGCTCCATCGGCAAACAGACTGCTCGAACATCCCCTGGTTGAGCTGCCACTCTCCAAGTGTCCTTTGCGTTGCAAGGCAGGCAACTTGCAGATGAGCCACCCTTCTGCATCTCTCTTCCAACTCCTCCTGCAGACCTGGCTCCATGTTGAGGTCCCCCCCCCATCCAGCCCCTCCAACAAGGGCGATTGTTGCCACTCCTCTGGGCCTCTAGCCCGCTTGATCGCCACTGCCCCTGACATGGGCTCTTTCGCGTCTGATGCCCTCCTAGCCCTACGTTCCAGGGCTGAGGAGTTGCTTGTCAAGCCCTGCTGACTTAGCCAAGCGCCTTATGCAAAAGGTAAGAAACTTCAGAGAGAATCCCTCCGGGAACCTGGCTCCCTGGGTTTGAGGGGTGGATGGTCCACGCCTCATGCTGGGACCGGCTCCACTAAAGATACCTGTGCCCTGTCCCTGCCTCCAGGGTCTTGCGACTGGGAGGGACTCTCCTGCCTTGACGTGTCCTGCCAGCCCTGCTCCAATTACCTAGCCTCTTGAATGCAGTCTAGGCCGACACCTGTCTCAGAGACCGCTCCCCACCGAGTCCCATAACTCCTGAGGATTTTTAGACCCCTAAGATATGCAATAGACCCTGCACTGATCCAAATCAGTCTGATCCCTTCTCCAAGAAAGGTATTTCTTATAATAAGGAATATCACAACTTTAGTAGGTTCCGAGTCTGTGCAAAGGACATAAGGATGATCATGTCAGGTTACTCTTTGACCATAGACAGATGGAAGGATTTTGTCTCCTAACCACTGACTATCACAGCCTCTCTCTAGTCAAATACATTTCTTGTATGCAAGTGCTTCCTGCTTCACCGAACCGCAGCTATTCAGCACTTTTTTAAATCCGTCTCAGGAAAATGCTACAGTGTTTCAACTATCACTTACCTCTCTCCAGAACCACCTGAATAGGCACACCGGCCCTGAAAATCTGCCCAGCAACAAGACACTGGCCCAGGTCCCCCCATGCCTGTGAGTGTAGGGGGGGGGGGAGAGTGGAGGGGTCCTGGGATGGATAAAGGACCTGGCAGCCAGCCCCACAGACTCTTGCACGGACCGCTCTGCGGCCCGTGCCTCCCAGAACAGCAAGGGACTTTCCAGGCCTGGCTCCACAGCTGCAGTCTCATGCAGGCAGCCCGTGGCAAATACCTGCCGCCGAGACCACCCCCCACTGCTGGGTTGGATATAGCAAACACCGCAGAGTTTGGCCAGCATGGATACCCTCCCCCCAAATAACCGAAGTCCACAACAGTGAGAGCAAGCAGTGCAATAGCACTGCGCAACCACAACAAAACAAAGGGAAAACGTGCCACAACCAACTAGCCCAGAGGTTGCCTGTTCCAGCTATCAGCATCTTTAGAACCAGCACCAGACCAAAAAGAGAAGTCAAGTCCCAGGATGGTCCTGGACTGGACAAATTCCAGGAAAATAAGTTAGCAGATAAGGTCTAATGTCACCTTCCAGTTCGTCCCTCCAGTCCAGTCCAGACACATAGGACATAAAGCAGTACTATCACGGGGTGGGTAAAGAAATTTCAGCTTGTAACACAAGAACCCTGAAATCCATGTCTTGACGGTACTGCACATCCAGCCAGTAATGACATGAAAAGAGGTGGAGACACGACCACATTACCGCCCTGCAAATATCCTGTGGCGGAACAAGGCTGAACTCTGCCCAAGAGGCCGCCCGGGCCCTAGTAGAATGAGCCGAGAGCGCCTTTAGCAAGTAAGCCGATTCAGTAGCATCCTGAATCCAACAGGAAAGAGACACCTTGAATGCCGCTTCGTGAGGCCCACAAAGACGCTCCAAGTATCGAAAGGCCTCCATCACCTTCAACTAAAGCTTAAATTTTATTTTATACCGTGCTATTTAGAATCAGTGCTGTTTACATGTATACTAACAGGTACTTTTTATTCTTCCCTTGTCCCCGAAGGGCTCACAATCTAAGTGTACCTGAGGCAATGGAGGGTTAAGTGGCTTGCCCAAGGCCACAAGGAGTGGCCATGGGACTAGAGACCCCAGTCCCTCCAGCCAGAAGTTGCTTGTCCCCATGTGGGAATTGAATCCCCAGCCTTCCGGCCTGAGGTAACCTGTCCCAACCACTGAGCCACTCTTCCCTCTTAAGCGCCATGCAGACGCTGAATAAGCGTAAATCCCTAGATACAGCCAAATCCAGGGAACCGGCAAAGGCTGGCAAGGTCAATGCCTAAGGTGAACACACCGAAACGACCTTTGGCAAAAAGGAACGAACCAGCCAAAGGATCACCCTTTCCTTTGTGATCAACAAATAAAGCTCCCTGCAGCTCCGAAATGCCGCCACCAGAAACACTACCTCGAGGGTCAAATCCTTCAAGGAGGCTCTCAACAAAGGCTCAATCAGGGCTCCTGCGTGCAGGGAGGACTAAGTTAAGGACCCAGGACAGAACTGGGGGACAGCAAGGGCGTCTTAAGTGCTTGACCCTCTGAAGAAAATGGACTTCATCTCGGTGAGAGGCAAGGGGCACACCCTGTACCTGGCCCGGAAAACAAGCCAGGGCTGATACCTGCACCATCAAGTTGTTCAACGCCAGAGCCTTTAAGGCCATAGAAACATGACAGCAGAAAGAGACCACATGGCTAGTCTGCCATGCCATGTCAACTACTGCAATAGTCCCTTTTTTTTCTTTTAGAGATCCTCTGTCCCATTTTTTTTTTTAAATTCAGATACTGTCCTCATCTCTACCACCTCCACTGGGAAACTATTCCATGCATCTACACTCTTTCCGTAAAGAAATATTTCTGCATATTACTCCTGAGTCTATCCCCTTTCACCCTCATCCTATGTCCCTTTATAGCAGAGCTGGCTTTCAATTGAAAGAAGCTTTTCTCCTGTGTATTTATGCCACGGAGGCCATCCCGCAGGGAAGCCAAAATATCCGGGAGAGCGGCCCCTAGGGGCCACACATCTCTCCCCCAGCACCAAGCCTCAAAAACACACCAAACCCACACATAAGCCAGGGAAGTAGAATGCTTTAGTGCCTTCAGCAAGGTATGAACCACCTTGGAGACATACCCTTTACGTCTCAAGCATGCCCTTTCAAGAGCCAAGTCATAAGCAAGAACTGATCCACGTCCAGCATCTGGACAGGGCCCTGCATCAGAAGGCTCACCTCTCATGGGAACACAAAGAGAAATTCATCTCTAGGCCAAGGCTGAACCAGTGCAGAGGCCCTCCATTATGTGCTCCCTGCGTCTGCTGAAGAACATGAAGGCCTTTGCATTCACCAAACATTGCCATCAAGTCCATCATGGGAACACCCCAGCGCTCCACTATCTACTGGAATGCTATCTCAGGCAGGGACCAGTCTTCCAGGTCCAGGAGATGATGGCTCAGGTAATCTGCCTGGACATTGTCTATCCCAGCCACATGTGCCATGACAGCAAAAGCAAGTGGGCCTCCGCCTACTGCAGGAGCGGAATCGCTTCCGCCATCACAGCAAGCTCAGAGTGCCCCCTGCAGGTTGATGTAAGCCATGGATGTGGCATTGTTGGATAGCACCCTCACAGCACGCCTCAGAACCATGGGAAAGAAAAACTCCAGGGAACAAACAAACTACCCTGGTCTCCAGACGACTGATAGGCCAGAGGTTCTCCTCTGGAGACCGCTGTCCCTAGGCCATGTGACCCTGGCAATGAGCCCCCCAACCCAAGAGACTGGCATCCATTGTTAGCACTACCCAAGCCAGGGTCTCAAGAGGCATCCCAGTTGCAAGGTGGTCAAGTCAACCCACCAATCCAAACTCTTCCGGGCTCGCCTTGGTAGAGCAAGGCACACCTCCATTGACTGCACCTGTGAGGATCACTGCACCAAGAGCACCGCCTATAGGGGTCATATGTGGAGTCGAGCCCAGGAAACTAACTCCAGAGAGGCCACCATCAAGCAGAGAACCTGCAAATAGTCCCTCTGGTAGGGAATCACCTGCAACCTCTGTACCTGCCCCTGCAACTTCACTATCCTGCCCTCTGGCAGAAATATCTCCTGCTGCATGTCCAAAAGGGCACCTAGGTACTCTCTAGGGACTGCGCAGGGGACAGCCAACTTGGCAAAATTCTCAACCTGAGTTCTTACAGCCAGCAAATCATGCATTCCATCGCCTCGCGACTCTCCTGCAAGGATTTTGCTCAAATCAACCAACTGCCCAGATATAGGTGCACCAGAATGCCCTGCTTTTGCAGAGCCACCACCACTACTATGACCTCGGTGAAAACCTGAGGGACAGTGGCCTGAAACTGAAAATACCCCTGTGGAACTGCAAAACATGCCGATTCTCTGGATGAATGGGGATATGCAGATTTGCCTCAAAAACTCCCCCTGCCGGACAGCCACAATGATGGACTGCAGGTCCTCCATGCGAAAACGCAGAGCCCTGTTTAGCCCTTTCAGATACAGAATGGGGCACCAGGAACCTTCCCTCTTGGGCACAACAAAGTAAATGGAGTAATGCCCCGTTCCCAACTCTTCCGGAGGCACAGGTACTACAGCCTCAAGCCACAGCAGGCGGTTCAGCATCTCCCGGACCATTAAGCCTTTGACAGCGGCTCAACAAGGAGACACCATGAAGGCATCCATGAGAGGTCTGGCCTACTTCCAGGAACTAAGTGTCTGTTGTAAGGTGGGCCCAGGTGGGCTAAATTGTGTTAGGCAACTGCTACTGACTGCTCCTCTGCTGAGACCCACGAACAGTCACTGGGAGGACCTAGCAACACCAAAACCACCCCAACCACTCCACAAAAGGAGGGGCCTTTCAGGAGAAACTAGGACCTCTGGGGGTTTGCCCCACGGGCCGGGCAGAACTTCCGTGCCTCACACCCCCGGCATCTACAAGAGGACCCCCAGCCTGCCACCTTGGGCTTGTCCTCTGGGAGTATTGCGACCTTAGTATCTCATAGGTCCTTTACCAGCTTCTCTAAATCCTCCCCAAGGGGAGATTGCTCAACCTCATCTTGAAGGCCAAATCTGCTGACCAGTTCCATAGCTCCAAGAACTGCCTTGCAGCCATCAGTGTCACCATTGACTTGGCAGAGGCCCTAAGCAAGTTGTAGAGGCAATGAGCCAGGAAGGCGGTCCCAGACTCCAAATAGGCCACTTCCATCCAGGCTGCTGTCTCCGAAATCTTCTGCAACCAACATAGGCAGGTCCACACCACATAGGAGCCACAAATGGCTCCCTGTAAGGCCAGAGCAGAAACCTCAAAGGCCTGCTTAAGCAGCACCTCCATCTGCCGATCCTGCAGGTCCTTCAAGGCTGCCCCTCCCTCTACTGGAAAGAGTAGTTACTCACCTGTAACAGGTGTTCTTCAGAAGCAGCAGGAATCAGTCCTCACATATGGGTGATGTCGGCGCCGGAGCCCTTGTGCGGAACATTTCCCCAACTTTCAAGGAAAGCCTTTGGGAATGCAGCGCGCATGCACGGTCCCCTTCCCGCCCAAGGGTGCCATCTTGCTCAGTCTGATGACATAGCTAAAAGACAACAAAAAACAAAATGAAGGATACGACTGCAACTCCAGGGGAGGAGGGAGGGTTGTGAGGACTGATTCCTGCTGCTCCTGGAGAACACCTGTTACAACTTTCTTCAGGACCAAGCAGGAAGTCAGTCCTCACATATGGGACTCCCCAGCGCTAGGCTACCGGGAACCCTAAGCTGAAAAAATGACTCCCTCTCAAGAGCCTCAGCATTCGTGATAAGAATATCCTCTGAAAACACCCTTGTATGGTAGCCCAACACAAGGGGCGGAGGGTAGGATTTGCCTAAACCTCAAAGAGATTACGGAGTACCGCCTGTCCAAAAGCACTGTCCTTTCAGGACTCTCTCTCCAGGCAGTAATGGGCTGCAAACGTCTGGCTTGAAGACCAAGTTGCGGCCCAGCATAAGTCTGCCAACGGAACAGAGCGGAGATTTATTTATTTAATAGTATTTCTATGCCACCTTATCTTACAATCAAAGCGGTATAACAGCAAAACAATCAAAAGAGGTGATGGTGTAATCATGCAGTGAGGGTTATATCGTAGTTTGAGAGTATGGATGTGTTGTGTATTAGAATAGATTGAGGTATGTACATTGTGCGCTATTATACAACATGTGCTATAATACAATCTTCTATATGTTTAGTGTTAAGAAACAACAAGTGCCGTTATACATTCTCTGTCCGTGTGTCTGAGGGTAGGAAGTTGGTCGTTCCTGGTATATGAATTGATCATGTAACGTGTCCATAGTGTTCTATGAACAGCGTTGTCTTCAGCTGTTTGCGAAAGTCCTTGAGGTCCAATGCTGATCTCAGATCGTCTGGGAGGGTGTTCCAGATTGTTGGCGCAGCCAGAGAGAGTGCTCTTTCTGTAGTGTCCTTGCGTGCTTTTCTGAAGTCATTAGAGGTGATGACTCTGTTGGAGGTTCTTTTTCTTCTTGGAAGTGTGCTGGTGTCTGTCTGTATGAGTGAGTGCAGGCTGTTTGCTGAGGTGTGTTGCTTGATCTTGAATATGTTTATGATTGTTTTATATTTGATGTGTGAGATGAGCTACTGATGCGGCTTTCACCCTGACACAGTGGGTCGTGACTCGGCCCTGCACTGGGAGGTCGGCTAACTTGTACACCCAGGCGATACAATCTGCTACCCAAGTGGACAACGTACGCTTGGAGACAAATAGCCCCATCTTATTAAGGTCAAAGGAGATGAAGAGCTGAGTAGGCCTTCGATGCCCCCGCGTACGTTCTATGCAAAAAGATAACGCCCTTTTACAGTCCAGGGTATGCAAGACCGTTTCAGCCTGTCTGGTATGTGGCCTAGGAAAAAAGGTCGGAAGAACCACCTCCTGATTGAGGTGGAAAGACCTGATTGAGGTGGAAAGAGGAGACCACTTTTGGAAGGAACTTGGGATGGGTCCGTAGGACCACCCTGTTCCTATAGAACCGTGTGTACGGTCTATCAGAAACCAGAGCTTGTAGTTCACTCACACATCTGGCTGAGGTAAGAGCCACCAGGAAAAGCGCTTTCCAAGAGAGGAAGCGCAAATGGCAAGTAGCCATCAGCTCAAACGGTGGGCGAGTAAGTTGCTGCAAGACCACGTTCAAGTCCCACTCAGTCGCCAGTGGACGAACTGGAGGCTTGAGTAGAAGCAGACCTCTGAGAAAACGGGACACCAAGGGGTGAACTGACAAAGGCTGTCCTTCCACCGGTGAATGGTGCGCTGACAAAGCACTGAGGTGAACCCGAACAGAGTTAGACTTAAGGCCTAAGTCTGACAAGTGAAGTAGATACTGCAGTACTACTGGCACAAGGCAAGAGAAAGAATCTTCATTGCGCTGAGCACACCATACCGTAAACCTACACCACTTGAAGGCATAGGACTTTCTGGTGGACTGCCTCCTAGAGGCTAAGACCACCTCCTCAACCTCCTTAGGTAGACGTAAGGGAGCTAGCACTATCCTTTCAGCAGCCAGGCCATCAGATTGAGGGACCTGAGATTGGGGTGCAGAAGGGAACCTTGCTCCTGAGACAGGAGATCGTGTTGCAACCCCAGAGGGAACGGAGTTTCCACCGCCAACTGCAGCAGAAGTGGAAACCATGGCTGCCTTGGCCATCTGAGGGCTACCAGAATCACCGAGGCCTTGTCCCGGAGAATCTTGAACAGAGTTCGGGCCACCAGGGGCGTGGGAGGAAACGCATACAGGAGGCCCGTAGACCAAGAGATCAGAAAAGCATCTGCTGCCATCCACAGGGGATGCGGCTGTCTGGAGCAGAACCTGGGCAGCTGACGGTTCAGTGGACTGGCAAAGAGATCGATGGATGGAAGTCCCCAGCGGAGGAAGATCTGCTGGGCCACAAGTGGATTCAACTGCCATTCGTGAGGCTGGAGAATCCTGCTTAGCTTGTCTGCCAGGAAATTCTCCTGACCAGGTAGATAAACTGCTTTGAGAAACATATCCTGCTTGACCGCAAAGGAGCAGAGATCCAGTGCCTCCTGACATAGGAGCCTGGATCCCCTGTACCCTTGTTTGCTCACGTAGAACATTGCCACTTGATTGTCCGTCTGAACTAGGACAGACTGGTGAGAGAGGGCATGAGAAAATGTTTGCAGAGCTAAGTGGATTGCTCGCAGCTCCAAAAGATTGATTTGCTGCGTGGCCTCCCGAGGAGGCCACAGGCCTTGAGTGCACATGCCCTGGCAATGTGCACCCCAGCCCTTTAAAGGAAGCATCGGTTGTCAGCACCCTTGTGTGTGCTGGAGCCTGAAAAGGTACCCCCCTGAGAAGGTTTGAGAGATGTAGCCACCCACTGTAAGGAGTCCAAAAGTGGTTTGGACACCTCTACTCTGTCTCAGAGGTCGCCTGTGGTCTGCGTCCACCGAGCTCGGAGGCACCACTGAGCAGCCCGCATGTGCAGACGAGCGTTGGGAGTCACATGTACAGTGGATGCCATGTGGACCAGGAGCCGCAGGTAGTGCCTGGCGGAAACATGAGAACTGCTTTGGAACTGGTTGGCCAAGTCCATCAATCTTTGAGCCCTGTCCTCGGGCAAGTAGGCTCTTGCATGAAGGGTGTCTAATCTTGCCCCTATAAACTCTAGGTTCTGAGAGGGGCGCAAAGTGGACTTTGCGTAGTTTAATGACAAAGCCCAGATGCTGAAGAAGAGAGACAGTGCGGAGTGGCTTGTCGGGCCTCCTGGAGAGACTGGCCCCCGATGAGCTAGTCATCCAGGTATGGGAAGACAAAATTCCCCGATTCCTGAGTTAAGCCACCACCACTGCCAGGCATTTGGTGAAAACCCTGGGGGCAGAGGTTAGGCCAAAGGGAAGTACCCTGTACTGAAAATGGTTTCCTCCCACCACAAATCTGAGATATTGTCTGTGGTCTGGATGAATGAGGATGTGAGTATAAGCATCCTTTAGTTCTAAGGAGCATAGCCAGTCTCCCTGCTGTAGGTAGGGCAGCAGTATCCCAAGGGTAAGCATCTTGAACTTTTCCCTCTCCAGAAACTTGTTTAGGTTTCGCAAGTCTAGGATAGGCCGGAGGCCTCCTGTCCTTTTTGGTACCAGGAAGTACCTGGAGTAGAAGCCTTGCCCTTCCAGGTGGTGAGGCACCGGTTCCACCGCCTGTTCCTTAAGAAGACTTGCCAACTCCTGAAGGAGGAGGTTCCTGTGTAGAGGGAGTCTTGGAGGCTCCCCTGGAAAGTAGGAGGGGGTAGCTGGTGGAAGTGGAGCATGAAGCCCTTTTGGGTTATGCTCAGTACCCAGGTATCCCCTGTGATGGCTGGCCACCTGTAGGCGTACAGGGTCAGCCGACCTCCTGTGCCGAGTGCAGCCAGCGGTGGAGAAGAGGCTATGCTGTGGGAGTCAAAACCCCGCTCCCTGCTGTGCAGGAGCCAGAGCTGGCGGCTTGGGGGTCTTCTGCCTATGGGGCCCATGCCCCTGCCCCTGCCCCGCTGGCCCTGTTGGGGAGCTGGAGAGGCCTGATATTGAGGGTAGGATTTGTAGGCAGCACCCTTCCTCGGGAAAAAGGGCTTCTTTCCTGAGCCCTTCTTTTTTTGAGAAGGGGCAGAAGTCTTTCTGGACAGCTTTGTCCTGGTGAGAGTCTCAGTCTCGATTTCTGCAGCCTTTTCAGTCATAGGCTTACCAAATAGGTTTTCACCTTGGCAGGGGACATCAACCAACTTGTCCTGTACCCATGACTACAGGTCAGATGACTGTAGCCAGGCCTGACGGCATGCACCGATGCCGGCCACGGCTACCCGGGCCGAAGTCTCGAAGCCATCATAGGCTGCTCGAGAGATAAACTTCTAGCACTCTCGGATCCCTATCAACAAGGCCTTGAACCTCTGCAAGGGTTCCTCGGAGAGGCCAGCTGAGAACCCGGCAATCTCCTTTGCGAGGTCTCGTAGGTACATGCCCATGTACAGCTGGTAAGTCTGGACACGGCAAGATAGCATAGAGCCCTGGAAGCACTTTCTACCAAGGGCATCCAGGTTTCAGGCCTCCCGGCCGGGAGGCACTGAGGAGTGCATCTTCTGACTCTTCAGGCGGCACATGGCCGATTCCATAACCATGGAATTGTCCGGTAGCTGTGCCTTTTGGAACCCAGGGCTCTTACGGACTCAATAAATGGAATCGACCCGTTTGCTAAGAACCGGCGCCGAGGCCGGTGCCTCCCACATACGGGAGAGCAGCCGTTTCAGCATCGGTACAGTAAAGGCTTCCTTCGGAAGAAAGTCATACTGGAGGGCATTGAGCTCCTCGGCTCCTCCTCAGCATCCGCAGGGAATGCCAAAGCCTTGTCCATGTCCCTCACGAAGTCCGAGAACCGGGTATCCTCGGGGGTGGTGGGGGACAACCTTCTCCTTGGCTCGGACTCCGGGGAGTCCGAAGGGACGCACCGGGTCTGGAAGGTGTCCGGAGACTCCTCGCCCTCCGTCTCCCACGCTGACTCCTCCGAGGAGTCGTCGAGCGGCTCTGGCCGTGTGGGCCTCTGTGCCACCGGCGGCGACGACCTCGGCATTGCACAGGAGGTCGAGGGGGACCTTGACCGAGGATCAACTCCAGACTTGATGGACTCGAGGATCGGCTCAGCCTGGCCTCCGGGGTCGACTTAGACAGACATCGGTGGTCGGGGCAGATGCACCGGTCAGACCGGCGATCAGCACCCGCTGCTGTTAAAATGAAGGCAGCCAAGCTGCTCTCCAAGGCCGTCAGCCTGAGTCCAAGCTCAGGAGACTCAGCAGCCCCTGACGGCATCGGGCCTGATGTCGGTTCTCCTGGAAGAGAGTCCACGAGGACAACAGAACTTACGTGACTCGGGGACTCCGGCTCCATGTGAGGTAGTTTGGACGGCCTCTCTGACTCTGAGAGCCCAGGGCGTCAGTCAGGGCTACGCGACCTGACCCTCGAGGACCCAGGGGCTCCACCGACGCCATCCTCACGAGCTTCTTCTTCCTTTTGTGCTCTCGGGTGGGAGACCCCCTCTCAGAGGAACCACGACGGCGCTTGGGGGTCAGACTCCCGAGATGTCGAGGCCTCTGACAAAGTCCGGGCCCGGCCGGACACGGACTCTGAAAAAATTCTCACGTTGATGCTGACGGCTCTGAAGTGCCTTCGATGACATTTTGCCACACGGGCCACAGACAAGCGGGTCATGGTCAGGCCCGAGGCATCAGAGGCAGCAGTCATGTGTGTCGGTGAGAGACATACATTTCTTGCACCGATCACATTTTTTGAACCTGCTGGCAGCCATCAGGGGAAAAAGGGCCCTTTAAGGTCAAAAGACCGGGCTGCCAGTTAAAACAACAAAAAAAAGGTGTGAACGCTAGTCATGAAGGACAAAAACCAAAAAAAGAAATTACGGACGATACCGGTGTACCGAGCCCAGGCAGGAAGGGGAACTGGCGTCGAACCGGATAAGAAAAAGCGAAAATCGCAGAAAAGAAATCTACTTTTCAAGGGTGACACGAACTCACATCTGTTGGGCTCCGTGGAAAAAGACAGACTGAGCAAGATGGCACCCTTGGGCGGGAAGGGGATCGTACATGCGCGCTGCATTCCCAAAGGCTTTCCTTGAAAGCTGGGGAAATACTCCGCACGAGGGCTCCGTGGGCGCTGATGTCACCCATATGTGAGGACTGACTTCCTGCTTGGTGCTGGAGAATAGCAGTCTTCCTGGTGACAACCACCACTGGTGCGTCCACCCATGGAAAGCGCAAGCACTCTTTTTCCTCCAGAGAGATGGAGTAGGGCCGCATCCAGGACCTTCCACTCCTCATCGACCATGGCCTTGACCGCCCGATTCACGGGAAAAGAGTGAGGCGGCTTCCAAATACCTGAGGAACAGATTGTCCGCCTGATCTGCGGCATCAGGCAGCAGTTCGTCCTCAATCCACAAGGCTGCCAAGGTCTGGACAATGGAGGAGGGGAGCTGATCCCTATGAAATATGTAAATGGCCAAGGAATTCTTCCCAGCAGAGTGCACCCCCTAACTCCTCAGGGTCCAGATCCTCCAAATAATCACATGGATCCTCTAGAGTCCTTAAGGATCCCATCCTTAGAGTTTGGGGACCTCTCCCAGCATGGGCACTTCCCCGCTGCCAGTACCAATAGGCCCCCCCAATCAGAGACCCCTCACAAAAGGGCTTGCTACATTACATTAGGAAGCCCTGATGCAGCAATAACTCACTCTGGGGAAGAAAGGGGATTTGCCCCTGCTATTCTGACCCCCTCCAACTGCCCCGGGGGGGGGGGGAGGCCCAGGCTAACAACTGCAAAAGAGCTTCTCTGCATTCCAAGGAAGGAGAAGCAGCAGACAAGATGGCGTCCATTCCCACCAAAACTGCAGGTGTCCCGACAACCCCCCCCTCCCCCTCAAGAGAGCACTCGCAGCCAGAAAGAAGGACCCCCCCCCATCGCTGCCTCCGATGCAGCCGGACTGCCGACTACGCTCTCTACGGCAACCGCACTCACCTTAACACATGTGGCAGAGCCTTACTGCAGAGAACAAGCTCCTGCGGCTACCACATGCATGCTGCACAACGGGCCCCTCTCTGGGTCAGCCATGTGCATGCTGTGCGGGAACCTCCCCTGCCCTGACCCATCGGCTCCCAGAGGTCCCGATGTGTTGCGGCTGCCTCTCGCAATGCTGTCTTTTTTTTTTTTTTTTAATTGATTCAAGCAGGAGCAGAGAGCTCAAACCCCCGGCCCCCTCCTAAGAGTTGGGGAAGAAGAGAAGGGGAGCAGCTGTCTTCTACTGCCCAGACAGAACTGAGGAGCAGCTGGGGGAGAGACCCTGTGCCACTGGGTTCTGCACCCCAAAATCGTCGCCCAGCATTTAACTAAGGAAAAAACAAACAGCCAGCACAGGCCTATGCTCATCCACCTGCTGGAGACTGAGAAATACTAGCTCTGCAGGGAAGCACAGGCTACTTAAGGGAAAAGTTTTGAGCTCGCTGTTCTCAATCTTCCCCTGCTGGTGGATGAGCATAACCCACACATCTGGACCGGACTGATGAACTGCAATATCCGTTTTCTCAATTTCCCAATGTCTTGATCTGTTAAGCCAAAACAATATGATTAAAAAAATACATGACATGGATCTTGAAAATACACATGGAAAATATGCCTCCAATTATAGGAATTCTTTATCTGGGGGAAAGGAAAAGGAAGAAAATGAGGATGGCAAAGGGGGGGTGTCTTCTATCTTGGTATATTTGTTCTAATATTCCTCTGAAGTCCAGACTAAGACTCCACGTTGAAATTGTGACTATTTGTGCTTAGGCTAGTTGTGTCTTTTGCATTTGAATTTGACAAAAGTTGGATTTTAAAGTTGTATTTCAAGCATAAGGATGATTTCTTTCTGGGGGAAAAATGTGTTTTCCCAGATTTATGCAAAGCATACACAAGCATGAAATTTTGCTTCTTAAGATGACCAAGACCTTGGGTATTGGCTTTGTACTTTGTTTTCCCTGTAAATGTGTTATTTACCTATCAAGATAATTCCTATACATTTTTTTTAATCCAAGCAATTTAGATGCTAAATTGAATTTAGGATAGAATGGAGACTAACTTCCAGTTGTCTTGCTGTCTGTAAGGAACATCACCACAGCACGAATCTGTGTATTTAAGTACTACTGCTATTTGTTCATAGCTTTAAGCACCTGATTTATTACCAGATCTGGGATTTGATTTCCTCTATGTGATGAGGGTTATGACTAGTTTATAGAACCTATGAAACTTATTTTCATATGTAGAGTTCTACACTTTCATAAATCCCGGTTTTGCCTTCCAAGTGTAATCTTGAATATGTAACTTTGAAATGTTATGAATAATTTTAAATAAAGCGCTAGAGCACAGTCCACACACACAAAATTCAAGAGCAGGCCTTGACAAATTTTGTTTGGATTTAGGGGCCAGGCCAAAATCTTAGGAGCCGGTAGTTGTGGACCCCCCCCCCCCACCCCCAACCAACACCTTATTACCTCCATTTGCAAACTCATACAAGGAGAGTGGAAGAGTTTGAAGACAGATAACAGTGCTTCCCAAATTATTTTCCGGTGTGACCCCGTTTTAGCAAAGGAAAATTCACATGACCCTGGATACTTATAAAATAAAATTGTTAAACATAAATATAAATATAAAAATATAAATATGTAAGCCTATCCTTTCTAACATATTTATTCACATATGGGCTTTGAAGTTATAACAGCTTCTTGAATGTTTGCCGCGTGGGCAGGGCTGGTGGTTAGACATGCAGAGGACCCAGCCAGAAACTGATGAGGAGACCCAAAGCCCACCACCTGCCAGCTATGCCTCCTGCAGCCTGAGCTGAGGCAGACTTGGGGCCCCCTTTGGCATGGGTGCCCAGAGCAACTGTCCTGTTTGCCACCCCTAACGCCAGCCCCGAGTGTGGGGGCTGAGTGCCTGGGAGCGGTGTGTGTGTGTGTGTGTGTGTACAGATGTGAGGAATAAGTGACCAGGGACAGCGTGTGTATGTCTGAAGTTGAAAAAAGCACAGCTTCCTGGTGGGCTTTGAGGTTCCCTCCCAAAGCTTTACCCTGAATTGGTCCCCAGCCATATCTATCATCAGTCCTGGCAGATGTACATTCCAAAAGCTCATATATTCCAATCACTAAATAGAAAAAAAAAAAAAAAAGAAAAAAAAAAGGATTTTATCTTGTTTTCTGGCCATTTTATTTTTATAATCATTTGGCTCTGATTTCTGCTTTTCTCCGTCTTCTCTTAGCTTTTTTCCCCCCAGGGTCACCTTTCTACTTTTTTCGTCATCACCTGCATGAATCTGTAACACTAATCTTTCCTTTCAGTTTTCTTCCTTTTCTCTTTTACCATTTAGTTATCAGTCTCCTGCTATTTACTGCATTTACCCACAGCTTTCTGTCACTTTCCCTCATCCATCCCTTCCATTCACAAGCCTCTTATTGCCCAGTCTTTTACTAACTTTTCCCCAGTATCTAGTATCTTCCCTCTTACCTTCCCCATCCAGGATCTCTCCCCCCCCCCCCATGTTCATTAGCTCCTTTCTGCCTCCCTAGTCTCCACAATACATGTCCAACATCTGTCTCTCTGGTTCCCACCCCCCTTACAATATCTTTTCTGTCTCCCTAGCCCTACCCTTAATGTTCAGTCTCACCAGTTGTTGCACCCTCCATGTCCAACATCTCTTCTCTCACATCCCCTGTAACCCCTCCTATGTCAAACATCTCCTCTGTCTCCCTCCTTCCCATTCCAGCATCTCCTCTATTTCCATAGTTTCCCCCATGACCATTATCTCCTGTATTCCTCTCTTCCCACATCCAGTATCTCATGTTTCCCCAAGTTCCTCTACAAAGGCCATTATTTCCTTTATCTCACCAGTCATCGTCCATCCAATATCTAGCATCTCCCTCCCTTTCCTGTCCAGCATCACCTCTGTCTCCCTATGCCCCCCCCCCCTTGAAGTACAGCATCACTCCTCTATCTCCTTATGCCTTATGTCCAGCATCCATTCCTCTGTCACCCAATGTCTCCCCCTCACATGTCCAGCATCTCCTCAGTCTCCCGCCATGTCCCATCCTTTCTGACATAGTTGTCACGGCCACATGCTGGGTTTGGGGGCAGGGGTGAAATCGGGCATGCCCCAGGAGACCACCTCACGTCAAATCCAGCCCGCCGGTAACAAAGGTAGCACAAGTGCGGGGCCTTTTCTGCTACATGTACACGCGTGCCTCTAAGTCCCCCTGCCGGCCCCCTCCTTGTCCTGCCTCCTCTGACGCGACAAGTATGCATCAGAGAGGGTGGGACAGGAAGTGCCGACATGGTCTTATTGGCAGATGCTTGTATCAGAAAGGCCCTGCATCTGTATTTAAGAAGTAATTAGATCTTACCTGCTAATTAGTGTTCCTGAAGGAACGACAGTCCAGTCCCTTTACTTCTGGGTTACGCAACCCTTCCAGCAGCTTGGAGGCTGAGCCCAACCTTTTTGGAGGTGGGGCGGTATAAATACCACTGATACCACCCACTAACTCCAGTATTCGAATGAAAAAGCAGACTAACCGAAGTTCTATGAACAATCAACAAAACTAAAAACCTAACTCCATCAAGGACTACTTGACCAGAACCCAACTTTTTTTTTTTTTTTTTTTTTCTAAATAAGAGATAGGAGCAAGGAAGGGGGAAATACCACGGAGGGGGGGGGGGGGATTTGCCCGATACTGCCCTAGGCGACGTTCTCCTGCCCTCCTTCACCCAGACCTGGTTCCACACTCGGCCAGACGCTCCGCCCTTGTCTGATAGGCCTTCAAGTCCGACCGTGCCGGGTGGGATCAGGGACTGGACTGTCGTTCCTTCAGGAACACTAATTAGCAGGTAAGATCTAATTACTTCTTCCTTATCGTCACTCCAGTCCAGTCCCTTTACTTCTGGGATGTACCAGAGCAGTTCAACCCTGGGTGGGTTCCGGCAAACCGGACTGAAGGACTGCCAGACCAAACCGAGCGTCCGCTGAACTCTGTACGTCCAGCCTGTAGTGCTTTGTGAAGGTATGTAGAGAGGACCAAGTCGCCGCTCTACAAATATCCAAAGGGGGGACTAGACTGAACTCTGTCCACGAGGCGGCCTGAGCCCGGGTGGAGTGCGCCCGGAGCCCCCCTGGGACCTGCTTCCCTTTTAGGATGTAGGCGGATGCAATCGCTTCTCTGATCCACCTGGAGATGGAGGCCTTGGCCGCCGCCTCTCCTTTGTGCGGGCCTCCGAACTGGACGAACAGCCTGTCGGATTTCCGGAAAGGAGCTGTGCGGGAGAGGTATCGCTTCAAGGCCCTCTGGACGTCTAACAGTCGTAGCTTGCTATTTCTACCTTCAGGTCCCTCGGCCGGCCAGGCCGGAAGGGTGACTGTCTGATTCACATGAAAGGGAGAAATGACCTTGGGCAGGAAGGAAGGTACCGTGCGTAGTACCACCTTGTCCCTGAGAAAGGATAGGAAAGGCGGTTGAGAGGACAGCGCTTGCAACTCGGAGACCCGTCTGGCCGAACAGATAGCGACCAGGAAGACTTCTTGAGGGTTAAGTCCTTCAGGGAAGCCTTCTTTACCGGCTCGAAATGTTCCCCGACCAATGCATTTAGTACAAGATTGAGGTCCCAAGGAGGGATCACCGACCTCCGTTGAGGACGCAGACGCCTAACCGCCCTTAGGAACCTGGAGACGTCCGCGTGGGCCCCAAGGGGCTTGCCGTGGACCTTGCCTCTATAGCAAGCGATGGCGGCTAGTTGGACCCGCAAGGAACTGCGCCAGGCCTTTCTCAAAACCCGCTTGTAAGAATTCCAGCACCTCAGGGACTGAGGCCAAGAGGGGTTTCCGTCGGTGTTCCGAACACCACACTTCAAAGATGCGCCAGACCCTTACGTAGGAAAAACAGGTCGAGCGTTTCTTCGCACTCAACAGCATTGAGATTAACGCTCCTGAATAACCTCGCTTCAAGAGATGCGCCCTTTCAATAGCCAGGCCGTAAGCGAGAATTGATCCACGTGAGGCATCAGTACCGGGCTTTGTCTGAGCAGGCCCCTTTTGCAAGGGAGCCGCCAAGGCCGGTCGGCCAGCAACCTCACCAGATCTGCATACCAGGGGCGATGTGGCCAATCCGGGGCAATGAGGATCACCAGACCTTGGTGAGATTCCACCCGCTGCAGGACTTTTCCGATCAGGACCCACGGAGGGAACACGTAGAGAAGACCCTCCGTCGGCCACTTCTGAGACTGGGCATCCAGGCCTTCGGACATTCTTTCCCTCCGCCGACTGAAGAATCGGTCCACCTTGGCTGACGAGAAAGTTGCCATGAGGTCCATGACTGGGAGCCCCCAGCGGGCCACTATCTGGTCGAAGGAGTCCTTTTCCAGCTCCCACTCTCCGTGGTCTATCTTGTGTCTGCTGAGGTAATCGGCCGTGTGGTTGTCCGTGCCTGCCACGTGCTGAGCCGAAAGCGCTTCCAGGCGAGTCTCTGCCCACTGGAAGAGGGCCTCCGCCTCCTTCTCTAAGGCGGGGCTGCTGGTGCCGCCCTGGTGGTTGATGTAAGCTACCGTGGTGACGTTGTCGGAGAGAACACGAATTGCTCTTCTTAGCACTAGGAATTCTAACGCTCTGAGCGCTAGGGTGAGGGCCCGCAACTCCAGTCTGTTGATGGACCATTGAGATTCCAACGGCGACCAGAGGCCCTGGACGAACTGGTCCTCGCAGTGAGCCCGCCAGCCTGTCAGACTGGCATCCGTTGTCACCAGTACCCATAGATGGGGCTCGAGGGGCATCCCCCGCTCTAGATTCCTTGGGCACTGCCACCAGCGAAGGGCTTGTTTGGTCCGCGGAGCACAGGGTAACTGAGTTGATAGACGATGGTGTTGTGGGGACCACCGACGCAATAGAGCGCGCTGTAGCGGACGCATGTGGGCCCTGGCCCAAGGCACTACCTCTATCGCCGCCGCCATTGTGTCCAGCACCTGAAGATAATGCCATGCTGAGGGGTTTCGTCTGCTCAGGAACTGTGCAACTAGTAGTCTTAGGTCCCTTGACCGCGCTCGAGACAGGAACACCCTGCCCCTTCCTGTGTCGAATCTTGCTCCGAGATATTCGAGGTCCTGGGAGGGAGTCATCCTGCTCTTTGCTCGGTTGATGACCCACCCTAACTCCTCTAGAACCTGAACCACTCTGGTCGTCGCTACGTGACTTTCTTCTTCCGATTTTGCCCGGACCAGCCAATCGTCTAGGTATGGGTGTACTAGGATTCCTTCCTTTCGGAGGAAGGCCGCCACCACCACCATCACCTTGGTGAGTGTCCGTGGAGCCGTAGCTAGGCCGAAGGGGAGGGCCTGGAATTGAAAATGGCCCCCCGGTACCGCGAATCTTAGGAACTGTTGATGGGCCTTCCTGACTGGAATATGCAGGTAGGCTTCTGTCAAGTCGAGGGACGTCAGAAACTCTCCGCCCCTTACCGCTGCGATGACTGATCGTAGAGTCTCCATGCGGAAATGTGGTACTCTGAGACAGCGGTTGACCTGTTTTAAATCCAGGATTGGTCGGAAGGACCCTTCCTTCTTTGGCACTACGAAGTAAATCGTGTATCGACCCGATCCGGACTGGTCTGGTGGTACAGGCACCACTGCCCCGAGTGCGATTAGCCGAGCGAGGGTTGACTCTAATGCCGAGCTCTTTGCCGGAGATCCGCTGGGAGATTGAATAAATGCTGGAGGTATTTGCTTTGCGAATTCGAGAGCGTAGCCCTCCCTGATGACCTCTAGTACCAGGCGGGGAGAAACTGCCTTAAGCGACCTCCCACTGGCAGCTCTTCCCCCTGGACCCCCGTTGTCTCATTGCTGTTTTCTAGGGGCCGTGGAGGAGGAGGCTCCAAAACCATGACCTGCTCCCCGAAACCCCCGGAAACCTTGACCTCTAGCGGGGAAGCGTCCCCTGGAGGGGGGGTTGGATCTGGCTGGACGAAACCTCCGAGAGTCCCTAGCCTGGTTACGAGCCGGAGCCAGAGGACGACCTTGTTTCGGTCTGTCTTCTGGGAGCCTGCCACCCTTGGACTCGCCAAGGTCCTTTACCAGCTTCTCCAAGTCCTCACCAAACAGCAGCTTCCCCTTTCGAGGAGGCATCCGCTGCCCAGTTCCGTAGCCACAAGCAACGCCTAGCTGCCACAACCGAGGCCATGTTCTTGGCCAGGCTTCTAATGAGGTCATACTGACTGTCCGCCAAGTATGCTGCTCCAGATTCCAGCCTAGCTGTGTTGGGCCAGGGGTCGCCCGCGGGGGTCTCTGCTGACTGACGCTGCTGAGACCACCTTAAGCAGGCCCGAGCTACCCAGGCTCCCGAGATGGAGGCCTGCAAGGCGAGAGCGCTTACGTCGAATGCTTGCTTCAGGAGTGTATCCAATTTTCTGTCCTGTGAATCTCTTAGGGCCGTGCTGCCCTCAACCGGGATAGTAGTCTTCTTAGTGACTGCTGATACCGCTGCATCCACTCTGGGAGACTTTAAGAGCTCTTTGTCTGTCTCTGGGAGAGGATATAGACGCATCATGGACCTGCCTCCCCTTAGGCTAGATTCCGGCTGGTCCCATTCTTCCTGGATCATCTGACGCACCATTCTGTGGACCAGAAAGACTTTCTGGGATCTCCTAAAGGCTTGGATTAATGTATCTTCCAGCGCCTCCTCTTCTGCAGGCGTATCTGAGGCCACGTTGAGCGCTTTTAGGGACTCATTAATTAACGCCAGGAGTTCTTCCCGGCGAAAGACCCTAATAACTATGGATTGGTCTTCCTCTGGGATCTCTCCTTCTTCCAGCTCCTCTTCTTCTTCATCCAACTCCCTGTCCGAGTAGGCCTCCTCCGGGGTGCCCTGAGAGAGGGCCGCCAGGGGTTCCTCCTCACTGAGACGGGGGCGCTTAGGTGGTATGCTGGGCTCTTGAGTACCTGCTCCCAAGAGCCTGGCTGACTTGTCTTCCCTTGACGAACCCGCCTCCCCTGGCCCCAAACCCTGCTTCCGCAAACAATAGGCTTTGTGGAGCAAAAGGATGAAGTCTGGCGAGAAAAAATTCCCGGTCCCTCCTTCCCCGGTAGGGAGGGGGGAAGGGAAGGGGAGAGTACGTCCGAGGACGTAGAAGGAGGTAACTGGGACCCTCCCTCCCCCCCTAGGAGGTCACCTGGCCCCTGAGGAGGGGGAGCGATGGATAGATTATTTTCCTGCTCAACTGAGGTCACCAATGCGGCGCAGCTCCTGCAGATTCCTGCCTCTGCGGAGGTGCCTCTGCGTGTTCCGCAGGAAGGGCAGCGGGGCTTGGTCGCCATGACTTGGATCCCCTCTGAAAGAACACAAATTCAAAATATATTTCTTCCCTTCAGAAGCACTTCGGAGAGGGAACTAACAATTCGAGTTTGAAGGAGTTAAATGAAATAAATGAATTAACTGAATTCAATGAGCTAAATAAAATCAAGTAAATTAAAGTAAAATTAAAGCACATTAATTGAAAGGAAGAAATTAAAATCATCTTTTTTCCTCCCACGGGAGGTACTTGCGTTTAGGCAGACTGTATCTCCTGGACCCGACTCCGCGATCCTAGCCCGTCGGCTCTACACGTGGTAGACGTGGAGCCTGGGCAGAGGACCGCGAGACAATTTCCTGGGCCGCGCTGTGCTCCGTTGCGAGGTTCCCCTGTAACGTTCTGCTCTCTTGCAGCCTTCGATTTGTTCTTTGACTCTCTCTCCCCCCCGTAGGGCTCCCCGGGAGTAGCGAGTCTCGCCTCCACGTCCTTCCTTGGGACGGGTCCGGCGAGAGGCGCTGTCTAGCGGCGCCGCCTCCAGCGCTCAGCCGCCAACGGGGCTTCGGCGCGAGGCAGATGCGATCCGGAGCAGAGGGCAGAAGAAAGCGCCGGAGCTGTCGTCGGGGCAGTGAAGCAGGAGCGAAATTGCCTCCGACGCTGCGAGGAGAGAGCACCTCCGAGGCCCGATCCTGGAAAGGGGGGGGGGGGGGGGGAACTGTGAGAGCAGGCAGAATTAAAGAAACAGGAGCAGGACGGAAGGAAGTCCCAGCAAGAAAGAAATGAAACAAATTGAGCAAAATAAAGGCCAATTAAGGCAGAATTAGATGAAATTAAAATTAAAATAAAATTGCTAACAAGAAGGACTCCAGTAAGCCCTAGGCTTACGGAACCCTCCAGCTGCTTGGAGGCTGAGAATACTGGAGTTAGTGGGTGGTATCAGTGGTATTTATACCGCCCCACCTCCAAAAAGGTTGGGCTCAGCCTCCAAGCTGCTGGAAGGGTTGCGTAACCCAGAAGTAAAAGGGACTGGACTGGAGTGATAAGGAACTAGGCTTATATACCGCTTTTCTACCAGTCAAAGCAGTGTACATTCAGGTACTGTATATATAATTCCCTTGTCCCCAAAGGGCTCACAATCTATGTTTCTTTTGTACCCGAGGCAACGGAGGGTTAAGTGACTTGCCCAAAGCCACAAGGAGCACCTGTGGGACTGTACTACTTTTGTTACCGGTGGTGAACTGCTGGTTGGATTTGACAAGAGGTAGCCTCCCGAAAACACTATGTGTGTCTGAGGGTGGGGTACAGAACTGCATTTCACATGCGTGTGCGTTGCAGAACTGTGCGTATCTGTTATGTAGAGGTGGAGCACCTGTGTAGGTGGGGTGCTTACGTTTGTTTGTTTTTTTTGGAGGGGGGCACTTTTTGGCATATACAGATTGTCTACCCCCCCCCCCCCATATATTCATCCCTTTAACCTCCAAGCTTTGAACTCTTCCTTCAACCCCTTCCCACCCTTTACCCTTCTCCCACCCCCCCCCCCCACTCTGTCCTCCTTCCTTTTATTTAACTATTGCCCCTTTAAATTTTTGCTGCCCCATTTTTTTCTGCAGGCCCTGATCCAGTTGTCTTCTGCCCATGGGGGATGGGATCCACAGGCAGCCTGCTCCCTCCAAGCCATGATCAATGTCCTTCCCTCCTATTCTGCAAGTTGTCCTCTAACCATGACCGCTTGTTCTTTAAAAAAAAAAAAAAAAAAAGGTGGGCTAAGAAAATGCCAGGTGCAAATTTCTAGTTGTCATGGCAACCTGGTGCCTGGGATTTGTCAAGCTCTGTTCAAGAGCCATTGATTTCAAACACTATGACTTTTGTAAAATGGTGAAACACCTGAAGGAGAAGCTAGCAAGATTTGAGAAGAGGAAACAGAAAGACAGTGGGACCAAACTGGAAGGAGCTAAAAGAAAGGCAAACTTTTTTTGTGAGGAAAGTAAATAAAGGGAGAAGGAAAAAGATGGTTCTCTAAGGAAGTGGCTAAAAAATAACATACAAAAAAACTACAGCATTCACAAAATACAGAAAATCATGAGGGAAAAAAACACACAGAAAAGACTACCAGATAGAGCTCAAGGAGGCAAAGAAAGAAATCAGGATGGCAAAAACATGAGCAGAAGAAAACAAGATGAAGTAGTGAGGTGACAAGACTTTTTTCATGCATGTTGGAGAGGAACAGGTGGTCAGATATAGAACTATAATAGTGAAAGATGCTGAGGAAAAAACACAAAATGTTCTCGCTCTTCCAAGGACCATAGATTACTGACAAAGGGTACACATGGAAATGGAGTAGATACCACATCATTTGCAGAAGAAAGCCTCTATGAATAACTTGAAAAACTGAAAGTGGACAAAGTCATGGAGCTTAATGAGATACATTCTGGAATAAAGTGAGCTCAAGAGAGATTCTGGCAGGTCATCAGTTGGAGAGGAGAGAGTCTCCATGGGAGAGGAGAAGGGCTGCTATGGTTCCTTTTCACAAAAATAGTAACAACTAAGAGGTGGATATCAGACGCCAGCAAGCCTTAACCAGTGGTTGGAAATATGATGGAGACACCACTAAAGGAAAAAATAGTGAACTTTTTACAGTCCAGTGTGTCGCACTGAGGCAATAGTTTTACCAGAGGCAGAAAGTGCTAGACAAATCTGATTGATTTCTTTGACTGGGTAACCAAATAACTATATTGAGGACATTGGCTGGACATGGTTTACTTCACTTCAAAGTATTTCATACTGTTCCTCCTAGGAAGTTCATGAATAAACTGAGCAGCCTAAAGTTAGGACCCAAGGTAGTCAACTGGATTAGAAACTGTTTGACCAACAGACAAAGGTTGGTAGTAAATCGCATTCACTTGGAGAAAAGATAAGCATCAGTATATCGCAAGTATCGGCCCCAATGCCAATTCTGTTCATCATCTTTGTGAATGATATTGCAGAAGGGTTAGAACAGAGCTTGACAAAATCACAGGCACCAGATCGCCTAGAAATTGCACACCCCTGAAAGTATTTATCCACCAGTGCCTGTTGAATGCAAGTCTCCACAATGATTGGCTCTCTGCGAGGCACTTAAGCCACACAGTGAGGGGGGGGAGGGGGAGTAAAATTTCAACCCAAACTTCCTTCACTGCACAGTCACAAACAATGCAGCAGGCAAGAGATACCAGATGAAGGCTGTGAGAGAGAGCAAGACACATTCAGGTTGATAGGGGTAGAGAGGAGGAGGAGGAAGAGAGTCACTGCCTTCTGTTGATACTGTGGTAATGCATGTTAAGGGCCTGATTTACTAAGGTCTCTTTTCCCACAAAAAAATTGGAAAACAGTAAATCAGGTCCTTAAAAAAGGAGTCACAATATATCTTTGAGGTGGGGGGGACGACACTGTGGTAGAGGTCTCAGCGGCTGGCTCCTAAATTTTTACGCTGGCTCTAAGATTCAAAAAAACACACAACTTGTCAAGGCATGGGTTAGAAGAAAATAAAAATGTTTGCCTTTCTGCTGATACTGAGATATTATAAGGCCTCTGTATTGCTCCATGGTGCAATCGCACCTTAAATATCGTGTGCAATTCTGGTCGCTATATCTTAAAAAGGAGATAGCAGAATAGGAAAAGGTACGGGGAAGAGCCAACAAAATGATAAAGGAGATGGAAGGATATCCCTTTAAGGAAAAGCTTGAAAAGTTAGGGCTCTTCAACTTTGAAGAGAGATATGATAGAGATCTATAAAATAATGAGTGGAATGGAAGGGGTAAACACAGATTGGTTGTTTACTTCTTCAAAAAAGTAGAACGATTAGGAGGCACATAAGGAGAAATTAGGCCTTACCTGCTAATTGTCTTTCCTTGAGTTCTCTCTGGGCCAGTCCAGGAACCCTAGGGTAGTCAACCTCCTCCAGCAGCTGAGGACTGAATTCTCAAAGTCTTGCTGATAGCCTATCCAGCTCCCCCTGGTGTCAGAGACTCAGTCTTCCATTGTCAAAGCAGCTTGTCCTATTCTATATACTACTTCATCCTAACATAAATCTACAGAAACATAAAAAAAAACTTTGAACTACCCTCTATGATAACTGCTTTCTGCCCTTCCTAACTTTTTTTTTTTTTTTTTTTTTTTTTAAAAATTCCAGAAACGGCTCCTACTCCTCCCCCAAACTCGGGAGGGAACCCCAGAGCCAGTGCCGCCCGAAACACCTCGGACGCTATACCGAAAAAGACATGGTTAGCCTTCCTTTTAGTCTCCTCCAACCACCAATCTCTGAATTAACTGCAGACACACTAGCCTCCCCAACGAAACCCACAAATGAAATGGGTGGGCCCTGGACTGGCTCGGAGAGAACTCAAGGAAAGACAATTATCAGGTAAGGCCTAATTTCTCCTTCCTCTTCGTCTTTCCGGGCCAGTCCAGGAACTGTAGGGAAGTACCAGAGCAGTACCTAATTTCGGGAGGGTCCCGCTAGCCCCACCACTATGGCTGAGGCCCCTACATTTGCATCTCCCCTTGCTTGAACATCCAATCGACAGTGCTTCGCAAAAGTGTGGAGAGACTACCAAGTAGCCGCTCGACAGATATCCACAGGCAGAACCAAGGCGAATTCGGCCCAAGAAGCCGCCTGGCCCCAAGTAGAATCAGCTCGGATACCTTCGGGAGGCGACTTCCCACTCGCCTTATACGATGCTCCTACAGCCTGCTTCACCCACCAGGCAACTGAAGCCTTGGAAGCCGCCTCACCTTTACGTGTTACTCCAAAAAGCACGAACAACCCTGTCCATCCTTCGAAACGACTCCGTCCTCCTGAGGTATTGACGGAGCACTCTTCCCAGATCCAACTTCTGAAGCGAATGATCCATTCCATCCCTTTCACGATTCTGAAAAGTCAGAAGCGAAACTGGCTGATTTAAGTGAAAACCAGACACTACCTTTGGCGGAAAGAAGGGTACCAGCCGCAACATCACCTTCTCTGCCGAAAACTGAATGTACGGCTCCCTACACGATAGCACCTGCAGATCCGAGATCCTTCTTGCCGAGCACAACGCCACCAAGAAGGCGGTCTTCCAAGAAAGTTCTCTCAGCGCCACTGCCACCACGGGCTCATAAGGAGGCCACGCCAACGCTTCTAGAACAAAGTTCAAATCCCAAGCCGGAACTACCGGTCTCACTGGTGACCTTACATTATTAACTGCCCTCAGGAAGCGCAGAACATCCGGATGCGACAAGATGCCCCCTTGCACCCTGCCCCTATAGCAAGCCAGGGCAGCCAGGTGAACCTTTAGAGAGCTGAGGGCTAGACCCTTATCCAGACCCCCTTGCAGAAATGACAAGATGTCCGGTACCATCGCGGAAAATGGCTTAACGCTACGATCCTCACACCAACCTTTAAAAATGCGCCAAATACGGATATATGCCAAAGACGTAGACCTCCTCTTGGACTTCAACATCATAGCCACTACCACCGTGGAATATCCTCTACGCCGCAACTGCTCCCTTTCAAGAGCCAAGACGTAAGCAAGAACTGATCCACCAGCTGCATTATTATTGGCCCCTGGTACAAGAGATTTACACGACTGGGAAGCCTCCAAGGCCGGTCCACGAGCAGCCACACCAGGTCCGCATACCAAGGCCTCCTTGGCCAATCCAAAGCAATGAGAATTACCTTGCCGTCGTGACCTCCTATCCTCCGAATGACCCAACCGATCATCGGCCACAGAGGAAACACATAGAGCAGCCTGACCGACGGCCAAGGCTGAACCAGCGCATTGAGTCCCTCCGACATGTGCTCCCTGCACCTGCTGAAGAACCGCGATGCCTTGGCATTGACGAGTGGCCATCAGATCCATGACCGGCTGTCCCCACCGCACTGTAATGTCGTGAAAGACCGCCACATTCAGCTCCCACTCTCCTGGATCTAAGAAATTCCGACCGAGATAGTCGGCCTGCACGTTGTCCTTTCCTGCTACATGAGCCGCCGAAAGGTCTACCAGATAGCACTCTGCCCACTGCATCAACAGCCGACTCTCGTCCAACAAGGCCACACTGCCCGTACCCCCTTGCCGGTTGATATAGGACACCGTCACTGCATTGTCGGAGAAAACGTGCACCCCTCCACCAAACTCTCGAACTCCTGAAGTGCCAACCGCACCACTCTCATCTCCAGGCAATTGATCGACCATCCGCTCACTTCTGCCGACCAGCAGCCCTGCGCCCCCCCAGCCCGAGAGACTGGCATCCGTGATGACCAGAATCCAAACCGGCTGCTCCAGAGGTACTCCTGCTTGAAGATGCCTGGGATCCAACCACCACTGCAGACTGCCACTTACAGCCTCCGGGAGCACCAACTTCCGAGACAGAGGACGATCCTGTGGTGACCATCTGGATAGCGACACCTGCTGAAGAGGACGCATATGGGCCCTGGCCCACGGCACCAGATCCAAGGACACCACCATGGAGCCCAGCAGTTGTATGTATCTCCACGCCGTCAGGGCTTTCATGCGTAAAAACGCTCTTACCTGTATTAAAGTCCTCGGGCAGAAATACCGCTCCAATGCCCATATCGAACAACGCCCCGAGATATATTAGGTGCTTCACTGGAAGTAACTGTCTCTTGGCCTGGTTGCGTGCTGTAGCCAGCCTGAACGGCAACGCCCAGAACTGAAAGTGTCCCATGGGAAAGCCAAAGCGCAAAAACTTTTGATGTTCTGGTCTGATGGAAATGTGCAGATATGCTTCCGTTAAATCTATGGAAGAAAGCATCTTGCTGGGCCTTACCGACCAAATTATGGATCTGAGCTTCCATTCGGAAATGCCGCACCCTCAAATAGTGGTTCACATGCTTGAGATCTAGAATGGGCCAAAAAGATCCCTCCTTCTTGGGGACCACGAAATAAATCGAGTATCGACCTAACCCGTACTGGTCTCGGGGAACCGGAACCACCGCTTGAAGCCGCAGCAGCCATTGAAGTATGTCGCTTACCACCTCTTTGCCTGAGCTCCGCATGGGGACACCACGAAGGCTTCCGCCAGCGGCTGAGCAAACTCCAGCACATAACCTTCGTGGATGATCTCTAGCACCCACTGGTCCATAGTTATGGTGGCCCAGACGGAGTGGAAGCCCTGCAAGCATCCTCCTATTGGAACCTCCGCCTGGACCAGCCCCTTCTCATTGAGGCTTCTTTGAGAAGCTCTGCTGGGAACCAAAATACCCCCGGCCGAACCCCCTAGCTCCTCGAAAGGGCTGCCCTCTGGCCACAGAGCAACCTCTCTGATATGGAGCAAACCGAGACCCTCGGAATCTGTGAAACTCTCTACATTGACCTCTCTGCAGTGCCCCTAGTCTCGGACCCTTCGGACGTCCTCCAGGAGCTGGCCACCTTTGGAGTCTCCCAAATCCTTCACAATCTTTTTCCAAGGCCTCCCCAAAGAGCAGCTTGCCCTTATAGGGGAGCTTACTAAGGCGAGCCTTAGAAGACGCGTCCGTCGCCCAGTTCCTCAACCAGAGTAACCTCCTCGCAGCAATCACTGACGCCATAGACTTTGCCTAAATTCTTACCAAACCATAGAAGGCATCGGCCCCCTCCGAAGGAGAACCTTAATCCCCTTCAGGGGAAGACTCCCCTTGGAGCCAACGAATAGAGGCTCTTGACACGTACGCCCCGCACATGGAGGCCTGTAGAGAAAGAGCACTTGTGTCAAATGCCTGCCTGAGAAGAGACTCTAACTTCCGATCTTGCATATCTTTTAAGGGCCGCACCTCCCTCCACCAGAATTGTAGTTTTCTTTGTCATCGCTGATATCAAAGCATCCACTTTGGGCATCCGTAGCAGCTCCTTCTCCTCCTGCAGCACCGGGTACCGGCAGCCTATAGCGCAACTACCCCTCAGAGTAGCTTCCGGGCATTCCCATTCCGATTCAACCATCTGCTTGTTCACCCTATGAACTGGAAAACACTTCTGCTCTGCTTTAAACCCTTGGAGCAGAGGATCCTCTAGCGGTTCTTCCTGAACCGCCAGTAGGGCAATATTCAGAGCCGCCAGCGAATGGGCAATAAGAGCCCCTAGCTCTTCTTTACAATTGGGGTCTTCGCACGGCCCAATCTCACCTTTCTCGAGATCTCCTGTCCACTGATCCAGTCCCTATTCTGAGAGGATTTCTCCATCCTCTGCTACCTGAGAAACTGAGGCCTGATGCCCGAAACCATCGGAGCCCGCCTCCATCACCAAGCCTCTTTTAGAAGACCTCTCTCCTGGGCCCATGAAACTGATATCCCCCTTCGGCAACCCTAACAGGTTAGGAGGAGGAACCTTGCATTGTGCCCGCTCTCTTTAAACAATAGGCTTTATGCAGCGACAGAATGAAATCCGCTGAAAACGAAGGCTCCAAAACCTCCTGTACCTCTGGTAACTGCGTCTGGGGCAAATTTACTTCCGGAGAAGGTTTCTTAAACTTGGCTTTCTTTTTTACCGCCTTGTCCTGAAGTGCGGGAGAAACGGCTGCCTCTTCTAAAATGGCTGCCGTTCCCGCCTTCTCCGTCGTGCTCTGATGCCTGCCTAAAGGATCCAATGACGCCAATCTCTCTTCCATGCTGCACCTGAATAGTCTCTCTAATCTGCTGCCTCTCCTAACACAAAAGCGGCAGAGCCCCAGACCCGATAAACCACAGCGACTCCCACACTGCACGCACGCCGCCAAGCCCGGTAGCATGCGCCTGAAATTGATACCGGCACCCAAAGCTTTCCAATGGCCGTGATCCCTTGGTGCCAAACTAAGGCCTGCCCCCACCGAAAAAACCTTGTGCGAGCAGCAATTTCCCTTCTCCTACCTGTGCTGCATGTCACAATTCAACCGATCTCACCTCCTCCACTGCTAGCGGAAGATTAAGTTTGGCCTTAGGAGGTAGAGGGCTGGACTCTGGGGCTCCCAGTTCCTCCCTCAATTTCTCAGCAACGGATCCGCTTCAACGAGGCAGGCTCTGCCTCTGCTGCCTCCTTACCCTAATCTACCGGCAGCTGAACTCCATCCAAATTCTTTTTTTCTCAATCTTTGTCAATTTGACCTCCCCTGGTCTTAGTGCCCTGCTAGGGCCACCCAGGATTTCCTTCCCTATAACTTTCCGATTATTCCTTTCTTCGTCGTCTCCATCAGGAGCCTGTCAGCAACACGTCCTATCCAGCTGCTGAGGACTGAAAGACTGAGTCTCTGACACCAGGGGGAGCTGGATAGGCTGTCAGCAAGACTTTGGAATTCAGTCCTCAGCTGCTGGAGGAGGTTGACTACCCTACAGTTCCTGGACTGGCCCGGAGAGATGAAGAGGAATAAAGCTACAATGTGGCACATTTAAAACAATTGGAAAAAATATTTTTCACTCAACACAAACTCTGGAATTTGATACCAGGGGACATAGTGAAAGCTATTAGTGCAGGGTTCAAAACAGGTTTGGGCGAGTTCCTTGAGGAAGTCCATAAACCATTATTTAAAGAGGACCTGAGAAATCCACTGCTTACCCCTGGGACAAGCAGCATGGAATGTGTATACCTTTGGGAACCTGACAAGCACTTTAGACCTGGAATGGCCACTTTTGGAAACAGGATACTTGGTTTGATGGACCCTTGGTCTGACCCAGTATAGCACATCTTATGCAGTATATGCAATAGGATGGATTCCCCCAGAGGGAGCGGACAACATGAGAAATAGTCTATAAAAATTAAAATGGTCTAATACTTAGCAGTGAAGTTTTAATATGAAGTGCAAAATGATGTACCTGGGTTGCAGAATCCAAATAAACTGTATGTAATAGGGGGCAAGAGTTTATCATGCATTGACCAGATGACTTCAGGGTGATGGTGTCTAAGGATCTCAAGGTGGTGAAACAACGTGACAAGGTGATGGCCAATGCCAGGATGCTAATTTTCATAGAGAGGGGAATAAGTAGTCAAAAGAAGGCAGTGATAATGCCCCTGTAGAGATTATTTGTGAAGCCTCACTTTCAGTACTAAGTTCAATTTTGGAGGTCACATCTTGATAAATATATAAAAAGACAAAATGGTAAGGGATCTATGCCAGAAGCTGTAGAAGAAACTTAAATACGTCTACCCTAAAGGAAAGGAGGGACAAGAAGAAATGATGGGACATTTAAATACTAGAAAGATATTAATGAACAAACCTTTGCCAGAAATGCTGAAGTTATAAAACTAGAGGCCATGAAATGAAGTTGGGAGGTAAACTTAAAAGCGACATTAGGAAATACTTTACCTTAACAAAAAAAAAAAAAGGTAAGGTCTAGAATGCCCTCCCTACTAGAGGTGGCAGGACAAAAACAGTGACAATTTAAAACACAGCAACAGAAAATGACAGGATAAAGACCATTCCCCCTATTTGATATGTTCATCTATACAAACTATTAAATTCTATGATCCATTCCTCTCCCTAGAGATCACTGACCCATGCTTTCATCAAAAGTGCGGTACTCCTCTCCATTACCTCCAACGGGAAGCTGTTTGACACATCCACCAACCTTTCAATAAATAAATGGGTCATTAGATTACTCCTGAGTTTACCCCCCCCCCTCACCTTCATTCTATAACCCCTTGTTCTAAAGTATGCATATTGAGATCTTTAAGTCTAATCCCACAGGCAAAAATGCTACAAAAGCCCACAATCGCAGCGGAGGCCGCCACCATCTGCCTATGGGATATGGAATCCCAGTGGACAGACCATACCAATTTCGGCCATAATCGTGGCCTTTTGCAGCACTTCTGCCCACCAGGGTCCCATCTCCTGTGGGCAGAAGTGTTGCAAAAGGCCACAATCGCAGCAGAGGTACTGCAACTGTCTGGCCTGCAAGAGAATAAAAAAAGGAAAAAAAGGTTAAGAGTACAGAGCCTGAAAAAAAAAAAAATCAAAGTGGAAGCAGATTTGATTGAAGAAAGAATGAGGGGGGGAGCGGGTTGGAGTGGTGGGTGGGGAAGAGTAAGTGGTTCGAAAGTCAAGCACCCCAGCCCAGCACCATACACACACGGGTGGTAGCTTAAAGGATAAGTGGGGTGGTAGGAGAGGGAGGAGGAGTGGGGCCCAATTTATTAATCTGTTTTCCATAGAAAATGGGAAAATAGCTTTAGTAAATCAGGCACAAAAAACTTTAAAAAAAAAACCACAACTGTGATACACCTTCAGGGTTGGTAGGGGCACGCACATTTACCTAGGTTTTGGTGGTCAGCCCCTAGATTTTTAGGCTGGCTCCTAGGATTCCAAGAAAATTTGTCAAGGCCTGCCTTACTGGGCAGATTGGATGGTTCATGTGGGCCTCTATCTGCAGTCAGTCTGGGGCCCCCTGCTTTATAACCTTAATATAGATACCCTAATAAGAGAACAGGAGATATAAGTAGTCATATGTATACTTCAAAAGTATAAGCAAGCATTTTTATTAGAATATAATTGATAGAGCGAAGATCTTAATTAAAGTAAGCTCTATGGGGGTGGAGCCTAAGATGGAGGACCATTGGACCTACTCGCTTGACCTGCTCTGCAATTTATGTTTTGAAATTTTCCTATGGCTCCCAACCAGAAAGGAAAGGGCCCAGCCAAACTGGCTAAGGCTCCCTTCTTCTCAAGGGGGCCGGCAAAAGATTAAGGCTCTGCTGAGGCGGCCATGAAGGGCTCTGCTGAGAAGGCCCTAGAGGGGGAGACACCAGTCTTTGAGCAGTACTTACCACCTGAACTATGGCTGCACCTTCTGGGATCTTCAGAGAGTGTACAGCAGGGTGTTCCAGACTCCCCTCTGGACAAACACTTGTCTGCCTCTGGTTTGGAGGATACAGGCTTGAGCTCTGTGGACCCCACCTCGTGTTCAACCCCCTTAGCCCTCTACTCAGAACGAGTGTCTGATGTCGACTCCGATGTGATGGGAAGCAGCGCTGAAGTGGGGGTTAGAGTTTCCATCCTGATTCCAGCGACTAAAGATCATTCAGAAGCTATCCCAATGATTAAGGCAAGCAAAGATCTTCCGGGGTATCTATCCTCACAGGTGACTTATAAACAAACTGAGCACCCTAGGGATGGACCCTAAAGTTACTGCTTGGATTGGAAATTGGTTGAGTGGGAGGCAACAAAGAGTACAGGTAAATGGAGCTTACTTTGAGGAGAAGGTGGTTACCAGTGGTGTGCCCCAGGGATCTGTCCTTGGTCCGATTCTTTTTAACATCTTTGTTAGTGATATAGCGGAAGGGCTGTCAGGTAAGGTTTGCCTCTGAGGATGATACCAAAATCTGCAATACAATAGACACCCTGGAAGGTGTAGATAACATGAGGAGGGATCTAGCTAAGGTTGAAGAATGGTCTAGAATTTGGCAGCTGAGATTTAATGTTAAAAAATGCATTTGGGTTGCAGCAATCCAAGGGAGCGATATAGTATAGGGGGTGAAGTACTTTTGTCCACTAAAGAAGAGCGTGACCTAGGTGTGATTGTCTCTGATGATCTTAAAGTAGCTAAACAGGTAGAAAAGGCGACAGCAAAAGCTAGAAGGATGCTTGGGTGCATAGGGAGAGGAATGGCCAGCAGAAGAAAGGAGGTGATGGTGCCTCTGTATAAGTATTTGGTGCGACCTCATTTGGAGTATAGTGTGCAATTCTGGAGACTGCACCTTCAAAAGGATATAAACAGGATGGAGTCAGTATAGAGGGTGGCTACTAAAATGGTTAGTGGTCTTCATTATAAAGCATGAGGACAGACTTAAGGATCTTAATATGTACACCTTAGAGGAAAGGCGGGATAGAGATGATATGACAGACATTTAAATACCTCCGTGGCATAAATGCACAGGAGAGCCTCTTTTGACTGAAAGCAAGCTCTGTTACGAGGAGACATGGGATGAGGGTGAAAGGGGATAGATTCAGGAGTGATATGCAGAAATATTTCTTTACAGAAAGAGTGGTGGATCCTGTGGAATAGTCTCCCAGTGGAGGTGATAGAGATGAGGACAGTATCTGAATTCAAAGAAGCATGGGACAAACACAGAGGATCTCTAAAGGAAAAATGGAGACTGTTGTAGTGGTTGATATGGAAGGATAGACTAGATAAGCCATGACGTCTTTTTCTGTCGTCACGTTTCTCTGTTTCTATTTGGACTATGCTCGTTAAATTGAAGGGAACGGTTTCTAAATGTTCTTCAGACATCAATATATTAGTTCAATCTGTTGGTCAGCTATCACTACAGGAAGATATTATTCGCAAGGAAGCTCAAGAGAAGTTTACTAAGATAGGAAAGGATGTTAAGGAATTCAGAGAAATTGACCAACTGGTTAAAGTCCTGATACACCAGAAGTTAGTACAGTTTGAAAACAAAACTACAGGGCTTACATTTTTGTTTCTTAATTTTTCCTACTGTATCTAATTTGTCACCAATGGAACTCAAAAGTATTGCAAGTACCGGATAGTGCCTTGCTGCCGGTTAATAAAGTTTACTATCTACCTCGTGGGAAAAATACGCAAAATTTATCAGGAGATCATGGTAACTTACAGGACATAAGTAACTTTCAAGCAACTTCTGAAATGGAGATTAAGGACAGAGCGACCTTGCTAGTGAACTTGGTCTTTAGAACGGATCTATCTAAAGTTTTGTCCCACTTCTTTAAAAAAAAGATGAAAGGTGCCGTTTTTAGGTCAAATAATCCAAATATATCCCGGTGTGAGCCGTTCCACCCATGAAAGGAGAAGATTGTTTCTGTCAATGAGACAAGAGACAGACATTGGGAGCTAGCTTCAGTTCGAGGTAACATTTAAATAGGAAACAAAGTATATATTTTTCTCACTGGATCAGCTTTGCTCCTTTCTAGATTTGAAGAAGGTAACAGGGTAACTGGTTTTTATGTATAAGGGTGGGGGGAACGTGGTGGAAGACACATGTTGACGGTTTGCAGGGTCAGTGCCTAAGCCTTGGTTCTATTATCGTTAGGTTTCCTCTTTTCTTGACCCCCTCATATTTTGTCTCCATCTCTCTCCTATTATGTGGTCCACAAATAAAGTGAATTGATTTATCTTGTATACTGTACCTTTTGAGTTTTTGTATTTTTCTTTACACTCGTTACTCAAGTGAATACTTGTGTATAATTGTTCAAAATTGTACAAATATAAAATTTTAAAAAAATGATAAAAGATATTATGCTAAACTTGAGAAGCATTACAATGAAATTAGGCCTTACCTACTAATATTTTTTCCTGTAGCCCCTCCAGACGAGTGGGATATGCATGCCAACCAGCAGGTAGAGAATGAGGAACACTTTGTCAATGCAGTATAAATAGCCTGTGCCCACTGACTGAGCCAATATTAGACACTCACCAAGCAGAATGCCAGGCCAGGGCCCCAGCCCCAACACACACAGGTCCCCACTAACAGAATCAAGGGGCATTCCAGCCTGTAGAAGCCTTGCACCACTCACCCCTGCAGTCATACTGGGACCAACCACTATAACAAAAGAGAGACACTCGCCACTAAGTGTTCCCAATACTTCTGCCAAGGAAGCTCAAATTACTCAAAAGAAATTTCTGTTGTGCACTGAACAACTATATCATTGCTTCTTTTTGTTTTTGACACCTACACACACATGCACCTCCTAGATCGAGATTCTGACATCACACGTGCACCTAAAAACACATATCCGCATGGAAACCTGCAACAAAAGCTGAAGACAAGTGAGGGTTCTGGACTGGACTTGAGGAACTAAAGGAAAGAAAATTAGCAGGCAAGGTCTAATTTTACCTTGCAAGGCGTCCTACCAGTACAGTCGAGTAGGACGTAGCAGAATAGTACTAATGTTGGGAGGAAACCAAAGCCCCCGCCTGCAGCACCATCACCCCAAAATTCGCATCTTGCTGGGCTTGAAGATCCAAGTGGAAATGCCAGACGAAAGAATGCAGAGAGGACCAAATAGCCTCCCGACAGATGTCGAGGAGAGGCACCCTCCCCAGTTCCACCCAGGAGGAAGCCTGGGCTATAGTCAAGTGGGCCCACAGACCCAGAGGCACTTGTCGACCTCCTAACAAGTAGGCCAGCTCAATTACCTCACAGATCTAATGGGCCAGAGAAGCCTTGGAAGCCACCTCACCTTTTTGTGGACCACAAAAAAGGACAAAGAACCTCTCTGAACGCCAAAACACTTGAGTCACTGCCAAGCAACACTTCAGTGACATGCTCCTTCCCACCCGGAGACCCGCGTCAGAAGTGATCCACTCCTTGTCGATCATGGCCTGCAGGGCTCTATGGATCCGGAAGGTCTGTGAAGGCCAGCGGATCCCCTCCATAAGGGGGATCCTCATCTGGATCTGCGACCCCTCTCCCAGGCTCTGCAATGCATAGAGCCTCAAGTGACTCCGTGATTAAGGCAGGAAGCTCATCACAATGAAAAACCCGGATGGCAGAGGGATCCCCCACCCCAGGGAGCTCACCCTCTTCCAGCTCCTCCAGCGGTTCAGGGAGGCAAGGGAAGCCGAATTGCACTCCCTACTCTAACACTCCCACCTGGGACGCTTGGGCAGGACAGATTCCACGCTGTGCCACAAGGGGGTCAGGACAGATGCCCCCACACCCTCCTGCTTCATTAAGAATCCATAATGCACTAAAGGTACAAACTTGGGGGAAAATTCCACCAAAACAATGGAACCGCCATGATCATCCGCAGCCTACAGGATGCATGATCCAAGACAACATGGTTCTACCAAAGTACTAGCATGCCAAACAAATCCGAGTTCTCTGACTGGGTGACCAGAGAACAAAAAGGGCATGGCAATGGATGTGATCTACCTAGATTTCAGCAAAGTCTTTGTTACTATTCTTCATAGCAGGCTTATCAATAAATTGAACAGCCTGGGGATGGGTCCCAAGGTAGTAAACTGAAATCAGAAATTGGTTGTCTGACAGATGACAGAAGGTGATGGTAAACGGAACTCACTCGGATGAAAGGAAGGTGAGTAGTGGTGAGCTGTTCAGTGTATTTGTAAGCAATATTGCTGAAGGACTGAATGGAAGAGTCTGTCTTTTTGCAGATGACACGAAAATTTACAAGAGTGGACTTGCCTGAGGGAGTGGATAACATGAGGAAAGATCTACAAAAGCTGGAAGAATGGTCTAATGCTTGGCAGTTAAGATTTAAATGTGAAGTGCGGTGTCATGCACTTGGGATGCAGAAATCCTCTCTCCCAGACCTACAACCCCAGAATGACTTTAGCATACTATCAACACAGCAAATAGAAGACATAGTGAATGACCTTAACACAACGACCTCGCCATCCGACCCATGCCCAGTGGCATGGATCAAAGCCACTAAAAGCCAACTAGCCCACTACCTCCACAATATCATTAAGGAATTCCTCCAGCAAGGACATATGCTGCAATCCCTGAAGAAAGCCATGATACGGCCGAACCTCAAGAGCACCATGCTAAGCCCCTCTGAACTAAACTCCTACCGCCCCATCTCCAGCCTACCATTCCTTACAAACCTCATTGAGAAGACAGTGCAAAGACAACTACAGGACTACATAGATTTGAATACCCCACTAGACACCCACCAGCATGGCTTTAAAACACAGCACAATGTGGAAACTCTGTTCACCAACCTCTTCAACAATCTCCTAAAAGGCATAGATAACAAAGAACGGATTCCTGCTAGTGTTCATGGACATCTCAGCGGCTTTTGACACAGTGTCCCATACCATAATGCTGCAACACCTACAACAGATCGGAATAAGTAAGAACACCCTAAAATGGTTTACATCTTACTTGGAAGATCGGACGCAGCAAGTCAAATGTGCACAAAAGAAATCACTGCAGTTCCCCCGTCATGCAAGGAATACCACAAGGTTCAGCACTATCATCTATACTCTAATATATACATTCAACCCCTATGCAACATCAAACGCCACAAGCTACATTACCACCTCTATGCCGACAATACCATGGTATATGCCCCAATCAACCTACAATCACCTGACATGACGACGATGACAAAATGCCTTGAAGACATGAGCACCTGGCTCACCATTAACAACGTGACGGTCAACTTTGATAAAACAGAGGCTATCACTAGAGACTCCACTTTCATTCCACCACAAGCAATCAGCATTCTAAACAAAGCTATAACAGTCAAGTATGAAGTGAGGTACCTGGGCATTACCCTGGACAGAGCTCTGAACCTAAAATCTCACATTACTAAAGCTGCAGCAAGAGCCTACCACCAATTAAGGATCATCAGAAAGCTCAAACCAATCCTTAACCACTTCCGCAGTTTGCCAAGCAGTCATCACTCCACTGCTTGACTATGGAAACTCATCATACCAAGGCCTCCCCCAGCAGACTATTCACCCACTTCAAATGGTGCAGAATACTGCAGCATGCATCATCATGGGCACTGCAGGATCGGAACACATCACCCCAGTCTTACAACAGCTACACTGGCTCCCAATAATTGCAAGGGCAAAATTCAAAACAATCCTGAACATCGTCAAAATCTTCCACCACCGCTCGGCAGATGCGATCCACGATATAATAACCAGAGATGCCAGCAACAGACCAAGAAGAACCAACAATGGCAACAGAATCAGCACACCCGCAGGTTATCACAAGACTAAGCAAGCAACATCTAAGAGAGCTCCCTCGCTACTAGCTCCTGCATTGTGGAACTCCCTCCCTAAGGACTTAAGGGCCCTGAACGACACCAAAGACTTCCGCAAGGTACTCAAGACCCTGCTCTTTACCGAGGCCTATGAGCAACCACCTTAAGTTGCCAAACACTAGATACCACCCAAATGGCCTAACATCTACCTACACCACTTGGCCCCTACCACCCATCCCCATTTAGACCTATAAGCACATAGCATTTACATTTGGGAGTCGTATCCCCTCCTGTTAAATGTAAACCCCCAATTGTGTTGCGACCACTTTGACTGAAGGATAAGGCGGTATACAAGACTGTATAATTAAATAAATCTAAAGGAAGTGTATGCGATAGGGGGCAAGAGGCTGGTGTGCACGGACCAAGAGAAGGACCTTGGAGTGATTGTTTCCAAGGTCACTAAGAGGGGACAAGGCCATAGCAGAGAGACTGAATGAATTCTTTGCTTCAGTCTTTACTGAGGAAAATATAGGGATGCTACCCATGACTGAAAAGGTATTTAACGGTGATGCCACAGAAGAACTGAAAGAAATATCAATAAATCAGGAAGATGTATTACAATTATTTGATAAACTGAAGAATAGCAAATCACCTGGACTGGACGGTATACATCCAAGGGTGTTGAAAGGACTGAAATATGAGATTGCAGACCTACTATTAGTAATCTGTGAACTATCATTAAAACCATCTGTAATATCTGAAGACTGGAGAATGGCCAATCTTTAAAAAGGGTTCTAGGGGTGATCAGGGAAACCACAGACTGGTGAGCTTGACCGTCAGTACCAGGAAAAATGGTAAAAACCATTATAAACAAAAAAATTATGGAACACATAGATAGTCATGGCTTAATGGGAGACAGCCAACATGGCTTTAGCCAAGGAAGGTCTTGTCTTACTAATCTGTTATTTTTTTGAAGGTGTGAACAAACAGGTACATAAAGGCGAGTCGGTTGCTATAGTGTGTCTGGATTTTCAGAAAACCTTTGACAAGGTCCCTTGTGAGAGACTCTTGGTAAAATTAAAAAGTCATAGGATAGGAAGCAGTGTACTACTGTGGACCAGGAACTGGTTAAAAGACAGAAAGCAGGTGGATCACGTGAGCGCATGAGCGGGTGAGGACGCTCCTCATTGTGCTCCCGGGCCACCCTAAGAATCTTGTGTTTTATTCAGCAATCTACTGTGTGGGGTGCCTTGGAATTCATCTATCTCGTCTGGTGGACAGTGCTTGCTTGGCTTACCCCGAGCTGTGCTTTGCGAAGGGGCCATGAAAGCGGCGACGCGGCGGGAAAAGACAGCGACCGCACGAGACCCCAAGATGGCGTCCACAGCAAAGGCCGCAGCGACGCCTGATTCCCCGGGGAAAGACAGCGTGGACTCCGGCCCAGAGGAGTTGGCACTTGAGGTAGCCAAACTACTAGAGCCCAAATTTGACGCCGTTTTACAAAAGCTGGCGGAGATGAGCGATACCTTTGGCGAGCTCACAAAAAGAGTCGAAGAAGTTGAGCAAAGGGTGACGGTACTCGAAGACGGTGAGCTAGCATTGGAGCGTTGCACTCAGCAGCAGCAGAAACAAATTGATGCCCTTCTACTTAAAGTAGATGATTTAGAAAATCGCTCCCGCAGAAACAATTTGTGCCTCATCGGGGTGCCAGAATCTTGGACGACCCCCCAACTATTCTCTTTATTTGAAACATGGTTGCCGAAAGAACTGGGTCTCGTGGAACTGCAGGGCCAGATCAGGGTGGAGAGAGCTCACCGGCTTGGGCAGCTGCGGGAGGATCGTGCCAGGCCCAGACCAGTATTAGCCCGCCTGCTGGATTTCCATCAAAAGACTTTGCTTTTGCAGGCGTAGCGAAAGAAACGGGACTTGAAGTTGGACAATGCCCCAATATTTCTTTTCCAGGACTACTCGGCGGCATTGGCCGCAAAGCGCAAGGAGTTCGCGCCTTTTTGCAGCGATCTCATCAACGGCAGAGTACGATTTGCGCTTAGCTACCCCGCGACCTTACGAGTCTTCCATAAAGGCGAGACTCACTCCTTTGATCAAGCAGTAGCAGCGCGGAAGTTCCTCACTTCCATTTTATCTGGACCCACGCTCACTGCCCCGTGAAGACTTCAGTTTGGAGATGGACTACCTGGCACCGGGCCTACCCATAGCGGGGTCACCTGAGACCGGCCCTTAGGCCGGTCAGCTTTTGTCTTCGGTGCTTGCGCTCGTGGGACATTACTTGGGACATTACATTGCCTCAGGATACTCTTTACCTAAGGGGGCCTGGAGGCGCATGGACAGTGATCTCATCCCTGGTTGGGATGCCTTGCTTTAGCAAGGGTTCTTGCTGTTGGGAAGGGATTTGGGTGTATGGGGGGGGGATGACTGGGAAGAGCGACAGTGGTGCTATGGATGAGTGTGAGGGTGTGTGTGGGTATGTACTGGCACGTGCGGTTGATCTTGATGTGGCGCATGGGCCCTGGGTTGGGGGGGGGGAGGGGAGGGCGGAGGTGCGGGCTAGGGTGGGTTGGTGGGCACATGAGGGGTGTGGGAGGGGGGATAGGATGTTTACTACTACAGGGGGCCTGGGGGTATTTTCTATGGGGAGGTTAGGTACGGGCTGCAGATGTTACATTAGGCGGTATCTTGCCTGGGGAGATGGGGACTCACAAAGTCCGGGAGTCGAGGCTGGGCGACTCCTGGAAAGCCTGTTTCGCATTGTCCTAGGAGTAACCCCGATACTAGTAAATGTCTAGTGTCAAGATAGCTTCCTGGAATGTGGGGGGCATAGGCTCTCCCGTTAAGCCCACTAAAATCCTGCAATCCCTTAAACGCAAAGGGGTACATGTAGCAATGTTACAGGAAACGCATCTAAGCGCCCTGGAACATCAGAAGTTGACTAGAGACTGGGTGGCGGCCGCCTATGGAGCATCTTCGGGTACTAGACGGGCAGGGGTCGTGGTCCTGGTGAAGCAGGGCTGGAGGCTGATCCGGGGGGGGGGGGGGGGGGATATGTCTTGCTACATGCTAAGCTCTATAATGAGGACATCTGGCTCGCTAACCTATGCCCCAAATATATATGATCATGCCTTCTTTCGGTTTGTCCGAGGGGCGGAGAGACAGAAATTGATTCTGGCTGGAGATTTTAACTGCCCTCATGAACCGCTCTTGGACAAATCCCGGTGTAGTGGGTCTGAGGCCTGGCGGAAGCGGGGGGTGGGCTATCTCTGTAGGATGGGGGACATGGTCGACATCTGGCGACTCCTCAACCCCGGGACCCGCAAATATACACACCAATCTAGAGCCCATCTCTCCTGGTCGCGCACTGATTATATCCTGGTGAGCGAAGGGGCGGTTTCTAAGGTGCAGCAGGCAGGGATTGAACCTGTGGCGATCTCAGACCATGGGCTGGTGTGGATTACATGGGAGGGTCAAGGGGCCCAGAGCAAGCAGTGGCAATTCCCGGCATACTTGTGGGAAGACTTAAACTTTCAGAAATACCTAGCAGATCAATGGGATGAATTCCTCTCTTTCAATGACGCGCCCCACTGCCCACCGGTTCTTCTGTGGGAAACTAGCAAGGTGGTCATGCGGGGGGCCATTATTTCTTACTGTGTGAAGCGGCGCAAACACTTAGATCGTAGCTTGTTGCTGTTGGAGCGTAGAGTACGGGACTTACAACGTAGGTTGAGCAGGACGGTGGATAGGAAGTTACAGTTAGAGTATGTTGGGGCTCAGGCGGCGCTTAATGAGTTACTTCAGAGGCGAGCGGTGTATTCCCAGCACTCCTACCGACACCAATTCTTTCGATATGGTAATCGTTCTGGTAGATTGTTGGCTAAGTTGATTAAGGATCCCGGAGGCTCGCGATTCATTCCTGTTCTTCGAGATGCTCAGGGCTCTGTCCACCATCAGCCTGCGCAGATAGCGCAACTCTTCTGTCAGTTTTATGCCGGTCTATACACTGAGGAGCCGCGGGACTATGTGAGTGGCCGCGCCTTTCTGGATTCGCTCCCCCTTCCCGCCTTGGCGGAGGAGGACTTGCGGCGGTTGAATGCGCCGTTGACGATGAAAGAAATTCAGCAGGTGATTAAACGAGGGAAGACTCATAAGGCCCCGGGCCCTGACGGGTTCAGTTATAAGTATTACAAGATTCTGACCTCTCGGATTGCCCCCTCTATGGTAGTCATGTTTGATGAGGCCTGGAAGCTAGGTGAATTTCCTAGAGATATGAGGTGTGCCAACATTACGGTGATTCCGAAGCCGGGGAAGGACCTGACTGATCCGGCCTCGTACCGCCCGATTTCTCTTATCAATCGTGATATGAAGATTCTGGCATCGGTCTTGGCGGCAAGGCTCAATCCCATACTACCGCTGCTTATTGATCCTCGGCAGGTGGGCTTTGTGCCGGGAAGGGAGGCGGCCACAAATATTGCTAAGTTGCTTCTGGGGATGGAGCACTGCCTACATCGGGAAGCAGATCTGATTTTGGTAAGTCTAGATGCGGAAAAGGCATTCGACAGAGTAGCCTGGACTTTCTTGTGGGATGTGTTACGCGGCTTCGGATTCACTGGGGAGTTTTTGCAGTGGCTTCAAGTTCTGTATGCTCACCCCACGGCTCGAGTAAGTGTAAATGGTGTCTTTTCAGAAACTTTCGTGTTGGAGAGAGGTACGCGTCAGGGGTGCCCCCTATCTCCCCTTCTGTTTGTATTGGCCTTGGAACCTCTATTATGGGCAATTCAGAAAGACTCGCAGATCGGAGGGGTTGATATGGGGGGGATGCTCTCAAAGTCAGTGCCTTTGCGGATGATATGCTTTTATGTTTGACTCAGCCGCAGTGTTCCCTGCACGTGGGTTGCAGGTCATAGAAGACTTTGGCAGTTTCTCGGGTCTCAAGATTAACACTTCCAAGTCACTGGTGCTAGATGTGGGCGGACGAGTAAGGTCGTCTTGGAAGGGAGCCTTCCCGCTGGTGTGGGCGGAAGGCTCATTAAAATACTTGGGAATTTGGTTGCCAGACCGCCCCAAAAATCTCTACCAGGCCAATATTCCTAGACTGCTAGATAGATCCAAAGAAGTGCTCAGGAACTGGCGGGGGGTTCTCCTATCCCTGAAGGGGAGGGTAGCTTTATTTACTATGGTTGAGTTCCCCAGATGGTTGTATGTACTACGGATGCTCCCTCTCTGGGTACTAGCTCGAGATTGGAAAAGACTGGAGGGTCATCTTCGGGGTTTCTTATGGGGCGGCAGACGTGCGCAGATTCCGCTTAGGGCTCTTTTGCGGCGGGTGGGGGAAGGGGGACTAGGTTTGCCATCCCTCCGACACTTCAACCTCCGGTACATGCTTCGTCACTTCTGGGGTCTCCTAGGGGAAGATGGGGGGGTGCGCCCCGGCACGACAGCTGGCTTGGCTCTGTGCTCCCTACCACAGTCTCTATGTATTACATGTTGAGCGCCTATCCGGGTTACGATTGAGTGGAGGGGGTTTGTATACAGGTGCCCTTCGAGTAGTTTGGCGAGCGTTATGTACCCACTTAGGCTGGAATTCGAAGAGGTCGCTCTTACTCCCCCTGGTGGGGAATCCTGACTTCCCCCCCGGGGTTGACTGAGCATAATGTGTTCCGACTTTGGGCGGACCGGGGGTTGTTGTGTTTAGGGGACCTTTGCATTCCGGGGAGGGCGTCCCTTGACAGTTTCCAGGCCTTGACGATGCGCTATCAGCTTCCCAAACACCAGTTCTATGGGTACTTGCAGGTGCGCCATTATTTCAACAGCCTTTGGGGGCACGAACAGGCTGAGCTGGGAGCCGCAGTTGGGACCCCTCAGGAAACCTTACAGATCTTGATGGAGAGAGACAGGCGGAGACAGGAGTACTGGCAGCTCATTTACCCAAGGGCTGATGATTCCCTCTCCTGGCGTTGGTGGGTAGATGGCGCGGCGATGGGGTGGAGGAGCTGACAGTGGACCTCTTGAAGGATGCGTTTGGGCGGATTAAACAGGGATCTCTCTGGATTTATCTCCAGGAAATGCAATACAAATTTCTCTGGAGAGCTTATATTACTGATAAAAGGGCTTATCATGTAGGCATACAGCCATCCCCCCTGTGTGTGGTGTCAGAGGGAAGTAGGTACATTCTTGCATCGCTTTTGGGAGTGCCCCTCAGTTCGGATCCTTTGGGCCCAAGTTTGTGCAAAGATAGAGGGCTGGCTAGGTGTAACAGGAGTTTGGGAACGGGCGGTGTGTTTATTTCATGAGTGGGGCTCTTCCACCTTCCTACCAACTCCGGTCCAGCGGAGACTCTTGGAAAGGGGCTTCTTGCTTGTTAAGAAGGCCTTATTGAGTCGTTGGATGGAACCGGCACCCCCGGGGACGTTGGTGTGGGAGCGAGCCTTGCTGGAGTTGATGTTCATGGAAAAGTTAACATCGAAGCAGCAAGGGGGCCAGCACTGGGATAGGTTCCTGGATTTATGGTCCCCTGTCATTAACAGCCTTGCGCCCAGAGAGCGCAGTGTGGTATTGAATGTCTAGCGTGGCTCTTGAGGGGGGGCACCTGGAGCAACAGGAGTGTGAATAAGTGGATGTCCTTGACCTGAGGTGGTGGCTTCCCCCCTAGGACTGTGATGTCTTGTACTCACCGTCCCCTCTCTGTATCTCAGCACCTGTAACTTACCCATTTGTTGTACTCTCCATGCTCCCTTTATCCCCCGGTGTGCCTGCTGGGTGGGGGGGGGGGGAGTGGGGCTGTGCGTGTCTAAGAAACTGAGATTGTTCTACTGAGGCACTATGGGGGCATAAGTTACTGTGGATGTTTTGTTCTCCTGTGCCAGGCGGCAGCAACTTTGTTATTTCTTTGCTACATGGATACTTCTGTTAATGCCTATAATTGCCACCGCAGCTGTATGTTTCTATTTTTTGAAAATTCAATAAAAATGATTTGAACTAAAAGACAGAAAGCAGAGGTAGGGCTAAATGACCAATTTTTGCTGATGGTGAAAGGTGACTAGTGGAGTACCCCAGGGATTTGTGATGGGTCCGCTGCTTTTTAACATTCGTAAATGAACTGGAAATGGGAATAACGAGCGAGGTAATAAAATTTGCAGATAACACAAAATTATCCAAAATTGTTAAAACCCAAGAGGATTGTGAAAAATTGCAAGAGGACCTTGATAAATTGGAAGACTGGACGTTCAAATAGCAAATGAAATGCAATGTGGACAAGTGCAAAGTTATGCACCTAGGAAAGAACAACCCAAACTAAGATTACGTGATGTTCCACATTAGGAACACCACCTACGAAAAAGGTTTAAGTGTCACTGTGGATAACACGTTGAAACCCTCTGCCCAGAATGCTAGGAATCATAAGGAAAGGAATGGAAAATAAAACAAAGGATATTACAATGCCTCTGTATCGTTCCATGGTGCAACTGCACCTTGAATATCGTAGACACGTGTAATTCTGGTCGCCGTATCTTATAAACGATACAGCGGTATTAGAAAACTTATAGAGAAGAGCCATCAAAACGATAAAGGGTAAGATAGAAGGATATGCCTATGAGGAGGGGCTAAAAAGGAGGGGCTCTTCAACCTGAAAAAGAGATGGTTGAGGAGGGATATGTTAGAGGTCTATAAATTAATGAATGGAGTGGAATGGGTAAACGTAGATCAATTCTTTATGCCATCAAAATATAGAAAGACTAGGAGACATGCAATGAAGCTACAGTGTAACCTATTTAAGACTAATAAGAGAAAATATTTTTTCACTCCACGTGTAATCAAACTCTGGAATTCGTTATCGGAGGATATAGTAAAAGTTGTTAATGTAGCTGTGTTTAAAAAAGGTTTGGATAAGTTCCTGGAGGAAAGGTCCATAAACCATTATTAAAAGGGACCCGGGAAATCCACTGCTTGCCCTAATAGAAGCATTGTGGAACCTGCGTGTCTTTTGGGGAAACTGCTAGGTACTTGTGACCTAGATTGGTCACTGTTGGAAACAGGATACTGGGCTTGATGGACCCTGGTCTGATCCAGTATGGCATATCTTATGTTCTTATGAGGATCGCAAGCTGGCAAAATAGTGTGACAAGGCGGTGGCCAAAGCCAGAAAACTGCTGGGTTGCACACAGAGGAACGGCCAGCAGAAAATAGTAATTAGATCTTACCTGCTAATTAGTGTTCCTGAAGGAACGACAGTCCAGTCCCTTTACTTCTGGGTTACGCAACCCTTCCAGCAGCTTGGAGGCTGAGCCCAACCTTTTTGGAGGTGGAGCGGCATAAATACCCCTGGGACCACCCACCAACTCCAGTATTCGAATGAAAAAGCAGACTTAACGAACATCCATGCAAAAACTTATAACGGCATACATTAACCTAAACCAATAACTCAATACTCTGAACAATAGAATATATATATATATATATAGATATATATATATATTTATAGATATATATATATATATATATATATATATATATATTATTTTTTTTTTTTTTTCCGGAAAATATAGGAGGAGAGGAGGAATGACAACAGACGGAGGAGGTGGCTGCTTCTATCCAGTCCGGGCTTCCCCTGCACTCCCTCCCGCTGACCCAGCTCCGCGCTCGGTCCAGCGCTCCTCCATGAACGTGAGGACTTGTCAGTTGCCGGAACCGGGTGGGATCAGGGACTGGACTGTCGTTCCTTCAGGAACACTAATTAGCAGGTAAGATCTAATTACTATTTCCTTATCATCACTCCAGTCCAGTCCCTTTACTTCTGGGATGTGCCAGAGCAGTTCAACCCTGGGTGGGATCCGGCAAACCGGCCCGAAGAACCGCTATCCCGAATCAAGCATCCGCAGTGCTCTGTACGTCCAGCCTATAGTGTTTGGTGAAGGTATGCAGCGAGGACCACGTCGCTGCTCTGCAAATATCCAGCGGAGGGACAAGACTGAATTCCGCCCAGGAGGTCGCCTGTGCCCGAGTGGAGTGAGCCCTCAGTCCCACTGGGACCTGTTTCCCCTTGAGAATGTAGGCGGAGGCAATTGCCTCTCGGATCCACCTGGAGATCGAGGCCTTTGCCGCCGCCTCCCCTTTGTGCGGACCTCCGAACTGAATGAACAGGCGGTCTGACTTCCAGAATGGTGCCGTGCGAGCTAGGTACCGTTTCAAGACTCTCTGGACGTCTAGCAGGCGCAGCTTGTTATTCCTTCCCTCCTGCCCCTTGGCCGCGAAGGCCGGCAGGGTGACTGTCTGGTTCACATGAAAAGGAGAGATAACCTTGGGTAAGAAGGACGGCACTGTGCGCATGACCACCTTGTCCTTTAGGAAGGTCAGGAAAGGAGGCTGGGCGGAGAGCGCCTGGAGCTCCGAAACCCTCCTGGCCGAGCAGATCACTACCAGGAAAACTGTCTTTAGGGTCAAATCCTTTAAGGAAGCTCTCTTCACTGGCTCAAAGGGCTCCCCGACCATGGCATTCAGCACTAGGTTAAGGTCCCAAGGGGGGACGACCACCCTCCGCTGAGGACGTAGCCGACTAACTGCCCTCAGGAACCTGGATACGTCCGGGTGCTCTCCTAAGGGTTTGCCCTGGACCTTGCCTCTATAGCAAGCGATCGCCGCTAGCTGGACCCGTAGGGAGCTGTGCGCCAGGCCCTTATCAAAACCTGCTTGTAAGAACTCCAGGACCTCTGGAACAGAGGCCGAGAGAGGTTTCCGTCGATGCTCTGCACACCAGGCTTCGAAAATGCGCCAGACCCTTACATAGGATAAACAGGTCGAGCGCTTCTTCGCCTTCAGCAGTGTCGAGATCACTGCTCCTGAGTAGCCTCGTTTTAGGAACCGCGCCCTCTCAATAGCCAGGCCGTAAGCGAGAATCGATCCACGTGAGGCATGCGAACCGGACCTTGCCTCAGCAGGTCCCTTTTGCAAGGGAGCCGCCATGGGGGGTCGGCGATCAACCTCACCAGATCCGCATACCAGGGGCGGCGAGGCCAATCCGGGGCTATGAGGACTACCAACCCCTGGTGAGACTCCACCCGCTGTAGCACCTTTCCGATCAGAGCCCACGGCGGGAACACATATAGTAGCCCTTTGGGAGGCCACCTTTGAGACAGGGCATCCAAGCCCTCGGACATTCTTTCCTTCCTTCGGCTGAAGAATCTGTCTACTTTGGCTGTAGAGAACCGCGCCATGAGGTCCATGACTGGGATCCCCCAGCGGGCCACTATCTGTTCGAAGATCTCCTGATCTAGTTCCCACTCCCCGTGGTCTATCTTGCATCTGCTGAGGAAGTCGGCCGTGACGTTGTCCTCACCCGCCACGTGCTGAGCTGAAAGAGCTAGTAGATTGTGCTCCGCCCACCGGAAGAGGACGTCTGCCTCCTTCTCCAGGGCCGGACTGCTGGTGCCCCCCTGGTGGTTTATGTAGGCCACCGCCGTGACGTTGTCGGAAAGGACGCGTATGGCTTTTCCTTGAACTAAGGCCGAGAACGCCTTGAGCGCCAGCGTGACGGCCCTCAGTTCCAGTCTGTTGATGGGCCACTGAGACTCCACCGGTGACCAGCGGCCCTGGACGAACTGGTCCTCGCAGTGTGCTCCCCAGCCTGACAGGCTGGCGTCCGTTGTCAATAGTAACCACAGATGAGGTTCGAGGGGCATCCCGCGGTCCAAATTGCTTGGACACCGCCACCAGAGAAGGGACTGTTTGGTCCTCGGGGTGCAAGGTAACTGTATTGCCAGAGGATGATGCTGAGGAGACCATCGACGTAACAGTGCCCGCTGAAGCGGACGCATGTGTGCCCTGGCCCATGGGACTACCTCTATCGCCGCCGCCATAGTTCCCAGAAGCTGAAGATAATGCCAAGCCGAGGGACTTCGCCTGCCGAGAAACTGCGTGACTAGTCACCTCAGCTCTCTTGATCTTGATCGTGACAGGAAGACCTTGCCCCTGAGAGTGTGGAATCTTGCCCCGAGGTACTCTAGGTCCTGTGAGGGAGTCATCCTGCTCTTCAGGCGATTGATGATCCACCCCAATTCTTCTAGAACCTGAACCACTCTGGCCGTTGCCGCCTGACTTTCCTCTTGTGACTTTGCTCGGATCAGCCAGTCGTCCAAGTAGGGGTGCACTAATATTCCCTCCTTCCGAAGGAAGGCCGCCACTACCACCATCACCTTGGTGAATGTCCTGGGGGCCGTAGCTAGTCCGAAGGGTAGGGCCTGGAACTGAAAGTGGCCTCTTGGCACTGCGAATCTCAGGAATTGTTGATGGGATTTCCTGACCGGGATATGAAGGTAGGCCTCTGTCAAGTCGAGGGACGTAAGGAACTCCCCTCCCCTTACGGCCGCTATGACTGAGCGTAGGGTTTCCATCCGGAAGTGTGGTACCCTGAGGCAACGGGTTGACCTGCTTTAGATCCAGGATCGGACGGAAGGAATCTTCCTTTTTTGGTACTACGAAGTAAATCAAGTATCGACCAGAGCCGCACTGGTCTGGTGGAACTGGGACCACCGCCCCTAGAGCTATTAGTCGGGCAAGAGTTGTCTCTATTGCCGCCCCCTTTGCTGGGGAACCGCAGGGCGACTGAACAAACGCTGGAGGAATTTGTTTTGAAAATTCGAGAGCATAGCCTTCTCTGATTACCTCTAGGACCCATTGGTCGGACGTGACACGGGACCAGGTGGGAAGGAACAGCCTCAGGCGACCGCCTAGTGGCTGTCCTTCCTCCTGGGCCCCCGTCATCTCATTGTTGTTTTCTGGGTCCCGAGAAGGAGGAGGAGGCCCCAAAACCCCGTCCTGCCCCCGAAAACCTCTGAAGCCTTGTCCCTTCGAGGGTAAACGGCCCCTGGGAAAGGAGCCTGACCTGGCTGGACGAAATCTCCGCGAGTCCCTAGGTTGGGAGCGCACCGGGACTGGAGGGCGCCCTTGTTTCGGTCTATCTTCCGGGAGCCTGCCTCCCTTTGACTCACCCAGGTCCTTAACTATTTTCTCCAGATCCTCTCCAAATAAGAGTTTCCCCTTAAAGGGGAGTCGGCTCAAGCGTGACTTCGAGGACGCGTCAGCTGCCCAATTTCGTAGCCACAGGTACCGTCTAGCTGCCACGACGGAGGCCATGTTCTTGGCTAGGCTTCTGATGAGGTCATAGTGACTGTCCGCCAAGTAGGCCGCTCCGGACTCCACCTTCGCCGAGTTGGCATGTAACTCGCCCGTTGAGACCTCTGACTGGAGCTGTTGTGCCCACCGTAAACAGGCCCGGGCCACCCAAGCTCCCGACACGGAGGCCTGCAAGGCGATGGCGCTTACATCAAAGGCTTGTTTCAGGAGCGTATCCAACTTCCTGTCTTGCGCGTCCCTTAGGGCCGAACTGCCCTCCACTGGTATCGTGGTCTTCTTGGTAACTGCTGATACCGCTGCATCTACTCTGGGAGATTTTAGCAGCTCTTTATCTGCCTCTGGGAGCGGGTATAACCGAGACATGGTCCTGACTCCCCTTAAGCTTGATTCAGGCTGGTCCCATTCTTCCTGGATCATCTGGCGCACGACCCTGTGGATAGGGAAGACCCTTTGGGATTTCCTGAAGGCCTGGATTAAGGGGTCCTCCAACTCTTCTTCCTGTGAGGGCGTGTCTGAGGCCACATTGAGGACCTTTAGGGACTCATTAATTAACGCCGGGAGCTCCTCACGGCGAAAGACCCTGACTACCCGTGACTGATCTTCTTCCGGGATCTCTCCTTCTTCTAGCTCCTCTTCATCCTCCTCCAAGTCTTTAACTGAGCTATCCTCCTCCAGAGTACCCTGGGATAGGGATGCTAGGAGCTCTTCGCCGCCCAGACGTGGGCGCTTAGCAGGGATACCGGCGTCCTGAAAGGTAGCCCCGGGGGCACTAGCTGATTTGTCCTCTGCTGGCGGGACAGCCTCTTCTGTCCCCCGGCCCTGCTTACGTAGGCAGTAGGCCTTATGGAGTAAGAGGATGAAGTCAGGAAAGAAAAATTCTCCGGACCCCCCCGCCCTGGAGTGGGGGGAGGGTAAAGGCTGAGGAGGCATAGGTAGGTCCGTCGGAGTGGAGATAGGAAACTGGGACTCCCCTTCTCCTTCCAGAGGATTGCCTGATCCCTGGGAGGGCTGCGACATGGCCAGGCTAATCTCCTGTTCCACTGATGCAGCCTCCGCGGCACAGCTCCTGCAGATACCTGACTCTGCGGAGGTGCCCCTGCGCGTCCCACAGGAAGGACACCGCGGCTTGGATGCCATGGAAGGAGAGAGAGCCGGGGCTTCTCTTGTGCGCGGCGAAACCAAGGAAGAAAAACAAATCCCTGATAAAGCAAATAGCCTGTAATGCTTTCCTAATATGGAACCAAGGCTAGAGAAGTGACAATAAACAGCTTAACTTAACAATTAAATTAAAATTAAATTAAAATTAAAATTAGCTTCAAACTGAAGAATATGTGCCAAAAATTATGCACAAGCAAACCCCCCTGCCACCATAAACTCTTTACTTGCGGTTAGAAGTCCTTCCGAAGCTGTGCAGAGGGCCGATTCAGCAATCTCGGGCCGTAGGCTCCACACGTGGTAGGCCTCAACCACGTGGAGCTCGACCCAGGGAAAAAAGAACGACTGTGCCTTTGCGGCGCTGGGAGAGGAGAGCCAGGGCCGGGAACACCCTCCAGCGCCAAAGGCGGCTTCCTCCCGCTGCCGCCGAACGATCTCCGCGGGCCTGCTGCGATCGCGGCTCCGGGGCTCAACTCCGCGTCCCTACGTTCAGGAGCGGGACAAACGGAGGAGGCTAGGCGCGGTGTGCCTCCAGCGCTCAGCCACCGGGGGGCTTCGGCGCGAGGCAGCACAGCAGCACAGGACTCTGCCGAGGAAATGCGGGGTAAGCCCGGAGCAGCCGCGAGAGGATCCTGACTTGTCCTCCTCGCTGCCGCCGGTGAAAAACACTCCTCCGACGTCCGTCCCCGGGGAGAGGGGGGGGGGAGGGAGAGAGAAGGCAGGAGAACAATTTAAAGATACAGAGACAAATAAAATTCAATACTCAAATTAAAGGAATTAAAAGAGCTTAGAATGAACACTAAGATCAATTAAGATTAAAATTAAAGTAAAATTTAAAGAAAGGGGGACTCCAGTAAGCCCTAGGCTTACGGAACCCTCCAGCTGCTTGGAGGCTGAGAATACTGGAGTTGGTGGGTGGTCCCAGGGGTATTTATGCCGCTCCACCTCCAAAAAGGTTGGGCTCAGCCTCCAAGCTGCTGGAAGGGTTGCGTAACCCAGAAGTAAAGGGACTGGACTGGAGTGACAATAAGGAAGGAGGAGTTATTAATGCCACTGTACAAGTCACTGGTGAGGCCTCACTTGGGAGTTTCGTGTTCAATTCTGGAGACCGTATCTCACAAAGGGTATAAAGAGACTTGAAACGGTTCAGAGGAAGGCATCCAAAATGATTTGGAGCCTGCACCAGAAGATGTTATGAGAAGAGACTTGAAGACCTAAATATGTATACGTTACAGGAGAGGAGGGGCAGTGGAGATATGATTCAGACCTTAAATACATAAAGAGTATTAATGAACAAAGCAAGCTTTTTCAAAGACGGGGAAGCTGTAAAACTAGAGGGCATGAAGTTGCAAGGGGGTAAACTGAAAGGCAACGTCAGGAAATACTTTTTCACTGAAAGGGTGGTGGATGCTTGGAATGCCCTCACTTTTATTTATTTATTGCTTTTATATACCGCACAATTTAAAATCAGTGCGGTTTACATAACAGATTTGTACATAGCAGTCACCTGTTGAGTACGTACAGTAAAACGGGAAGGTACAACTTGGATATCAACTGGGGAAATCATCAACAACTATATACATTTAACTGCAATATTAATTTGAGGTGATTGTGGCTTTCTAATTCGTGGCCAGGTTTTTTGTAGGCGTGGTTGAGATACCGGGTTGGGAGAAGTGTAGGAGAAAGAGGTGGTGTTTTAGTGCTTTTCTAAACTGGGCTAGGTCTGTGATTGCTCAGATGGTCGTTGGGAGTGCATTCCAGCAGCTGGGAGCATAGATTTTGAATGCTCGTTTCTTTGTTGCCTGGGTGCATTTTGTTACCTCCTTGGGGATCTGTAGGGTATTGGTAGCAAATGCTCTCCTTGTTCTGTTTGATGGGGTGGAGGAGGCCAGTCAGAGAGGTCGGGGATATTTTGTTGATGGCCTTGAAGGTCATCAGGACTACTTTATATATGAGCCGGCAGTAGATTGGAAGCCAGTGTAAGTCCTTCAGTATTGGGGTGATGTGGTCCCTCCTGGAGGCTCCTTGTATGAAGCATGCGGCTGTGTTCATTGCAAGCTGTAGAGGGTATAATGTGCTTTTGGGTAGACCCTGCAGGATAACATTAGCACAGTCAAAGTGAGGGGTCACCATGGCCTGAAAAACTGATCTGAAATCCTCTGGTTGCAGCAAGGGTCAGAGGTGTCGTATTGTTCGTAGTTTGTGGTAGATTTGCCTTGTGGTGTTATTGATGTGGGTTTTAAAGACAAGATGTTGGTCTAGCATTATGCCTAAGTAACGGATGCTGGATTTAGTTGGGAGTTCAGAGTCTCTTGTCCTTAAAAATGGAGGTGGTGAGAATGCTTGGTTTCTGGTTATGAATAGGACGTCCGTTTTGCTGAAATTTATTTTGAGGCTCTGTGAGTGTAACCAGTCTGTTACGGCGTCAAAACATTTTACTAGTGGGGATAAGTCTGGATGATCGGTCATGAATGGGGTGAAGAGAAGCACATCATCCGCGTAGATCAGGCAAGATATGTTGAATGAGCGGATTAGTTCACATATAGGCTGCATGCATATGTTAAATAGGAGGGCAGAGAGGGATGAGCCCTGCGATACCCCATGTATTTGTTGGAATGGCTCAGAAGTTGTGGATCCTGTCCGTACTTGTTGCCATCTGTCTGTCAGGTAGAATTTGCACCAATTCAACGCTGCACCATTGATTCCCGTTCGTGGTTTATTGAGTCGAATGCGGCTGCGATGTCTAGGAAGATTAAGGCAAATCCATGTTTGATATTGTCAATCCCTGTGATCAGCATGTTGGTGAGGGTGGCAAGAAGAGTTTCAACGCCATGTGCTTCCCTAAAGCCATGCTGGCATATGTCAAGGGGAGCTGTGTTATCAATGTGGTCCTGTATTTGCCGTTGAGCGACCGCAATGAAAGTAGTGGGGGCAAACACAGTGACTGAATTCAAAATGGTATGGGACAGACAGTGGATCCCTTTATAGCAACAGGATAAAATCAAAACAAACTTAACTCTTATATCTCAACAAATAGGGGTGACCTGCACGAAGCAGTAGGTACATCCCTAAACAAAAGTATGGGGAGGGGTGACCTGGACAGAGCAGCCGGTGCACCTACTCTTGCCATCTTGCTGTGCAGGCTAGATGGACCATACTTATCTTTATCTGCCATCATATATACTATGTTACTATGTACAACCTCCCCGGTCTCCTCCTCGGACCCATCTGGGGCCCCCATGAGGTCCTCTGCTGACAATTCACCTGATTTGTGGTAATCATGGCAACGCACGATGTCAGACAGCTGTGTCCAGCAGCTGCCACACATAGCACACTAGCCTCGATCCATGTGATCACAGTGTGCTCTGCCTTCCCTCAGCTGATCTACAAACAGTCAGAATACCCTCCGGGGCCCGCAGGACTTAACCAGGGCACCCCCTCCGCAGGAATCACCAGATCCCCTTACTTAGAGCTGCTTGCCTGCCTCATCTATCTTTTTGTTTTCACATCTTTGATGCTCCTTAGAGTGGTGCACGGCAGGCAGGCCAATACCCCCAGCCCCATCCCCATCCCAAAGGATGGGGAGGGGGAAAGGAAGGAGCCAGGGTGAGGAGGCTCTGGGGGAAAACTAGGGGAGGGACCTGGCCAAGCTTCTCCTTTCTGCACCTGAGGCCTCAAGCAAAGCTACAGTCTAGTCCAGGCTATAGACACCACCTGCTGGAGACTGAGAAATACCAGCTCAGTCAGTGGGCACAGGCTATTTAAACTGCACTGAGAAAGTGTTTCTCAGTCTTCAACTGCTACCTGGCATGCATAACCCACTCGACTGGACTGGAGGGATGTCCTGGAATAGTCATTTGTTCACAGAAAAGAGAATGGATGCATGCGTGCAAAACATTCCTCAATGCAGGCCAAAAACAACAGAATTCAAGAAAGTAAGGACAAAAACCAAATTATTCTCAGGTGCAAGAAGTAAAAGCTAAGCCAGATATACAAGTAGACCAGGCCTTAACAAATTTTCTTGGCATCTAGGAGCTGGCCATCAAAACCTAGGTCACAGTGCATGTCCCACCCCAAAAAAAGTGTAGTGGATCTACATTTTTAGGGCCCGATATACTAAGATTGTTTTCTTACTTTCTATGGGAAAAAGCTTAATAAATCAGGCTCTTAACTGATCACTGCACAGTGCCAACAGAAGGCAGCGGCCCTAGGGATTCCTTCTCCTCCTCCCTCACCCACCATCCCTACTAACCCTTTAAGGCAGGGCTCAAATCCCAGGCGCCATGGCGACCAGAAACTTGCACCTGGTGCCTTGGATCTTCTCCCTCCTTTAAAAAAAATAAATAAATGCAATCATGGGCAGAAGAGACCTTCTTTCTGCCTGCCTGTGGGGATCTGATCTCTCACAGGCAGAACAAAAGGGGAAGGCTACAATCGCAGCCTGGAAGGCAACAGACTGCCCGCAGTGACCTCAACCACTGCAGGCAGAAAACAAGCAGAGAGCCACAATCACAGCAAAGGCCCCTTCTGTCTGCCCATGGGAGACTGAATCCCAGTGGGCAGAACAGGAGGGGAAGGCCACAATCACAGCTTGGAGGGAGTAGACTGCCTGCAGGGACCACTCCATCCGCAAACAGAGGACAGCTGGCTCAGGGCCTGCAGGAAAAAAAAAAGGGTTAAAGAAGGGGGGAAGTAAGGTAGCAAAAATTTTAAGGAGCAACAGTTAAAAAAGGACGAGGATGGCGAAATGGAGGGCAAGAGGTGGGAGTGCTAGGGAGAAGGGTTGAAGGGGAGAGTACAAGGCTTTGCAAATTAAAAGGATGAAGGCATGGGAACAAAAAGAATCTGTACATATCAAAATATGCACCCCACCTACACATGCACACAGCCCACCTGTGCACCACACACATACCCCATCCACACAAAGGCACCCTCTGCAGTATCCCATGCAAAAAAAGAAGCAGACTACCATTGCACCACACACAATACTTGCCTCATACAGTCCCTACCATAAGACACTTATTTCTCTTCAAACTCTTCCATCTTCCTCAGACATGTATGAGTTTGCAAATGGAGAAACCAGTGGTGAGTGAAGACAATAGGGGGGGGGGGCGGTGAGGTCACAATGGTTGGCTCCTAAATCCAAACTTTGTCATGACTTATTTTAAGCTACACCTGTGTGGTGTTGGGATACACCTCTTGCACAAAATCATCAGTGCCCTTCTCAAGCATTCCTCTTTTCATCCTCCAACCCTTTCCTCCTTGTACTCACCCAGCAATATTCCCCTGCATCTAACCCTTTTCTCCAGCTTGGGCAGACAGCACTGGCTCTGGCCCCAATTGAGGCCATTTGCAGCACTTCTGCCAGTGGGAGATGGGATTCCTATGGACACACACTATCAAATCTGAGCCCCAGGCACCAAGTCTAATTTTTTTAGTCACCATAGCAACCTGATGCATGGGGTTTGTTAAGCCCTGAAACAAGCAGACTATGCAGTATTGTACAGGAAATAATGGATAGTAGATGCAAGACCTTCACAATCTAGGTTACATGGCCAAGCAGCCTCACTAATTTTGTAGTGAAGTGGTGGAACAAGGGAGAGGGAGAAAATTGTGGTTAGTAAATGATCTTGCATGGTCATGTACCCAAGCAGACTTAAATTTACACACAAACATATGCAACTACCCAGGGCACCAAATGTTTAAGGTGCCAAGTACTTAGGCCAAAAAGGAGCATTCTCCTTACTGTAGGGCAAGGCCACCAATGCTACTTCAAAGTGGTACCACTATGGCACTCTTGACCAGGCAAAGGAACACCCTCCCCCCCCCCGGAGGATACATGTCCTCACTCTTCAAGCCTCCCTATAGGCACCAAAATCTTCAACTCAATCCTGTAGCCAATAGACTAGATAAACAGTATAATCAAGAAAAACTGTTTTAAGTAGATAAGCCAATTTATCTTTTGTCATCGTTTATTATGCTACCATATTATTAAGGAGACGAATAAACTTTATATGCCGCCGCATTCTCTTTTAAGAACATTTCACTCCTGAATATATCGTAGGCCTCCTACAATTAGATAACTCAAAAGCGAGGTGCATGCGATGCATGGAAGTGATCTCCCCGTCACAACCATCCTCCGTTTCCTACTTTATGTGAATAAATTCTCTCATTAGCCAGGTGTTCGCGGACAGCACAGGAATGTGGTGAGCCCGCGCTTGCTTCCCGCCAGCCAGAGGAGCCAGCAGCAAGGCCGAACATCTTACCACTCCAGCAGGCCGCACGCCTCTCAGGAGTAGGCCCTGATTTCCCAGCAGTTAAGATCAAGCTGATAGGCAATAAAGTCCAACCAGCCGCATGGGGATTTAGCCGCACTGCCGCCATCATTCCCCTCTCCCTTCCCTTCACCGGCACAAGGGCCAGGGAAAGCGCGGCCCTCCCAACACCCGGCTAGGTGCCACTCAACCACTGACCCGTCTCACTCACCCGTCGACAGTTAGTCGTTTCTTGCTAGATGTGTAATCGTCTCCCAAGTCTAGCCGGTGCCGTTTGGACATCTTTGTTCGCGCGGCCGTCGCCGCCGCAAACCTCCGCCCCTCCGTTTCTTTCTTTCTTGCGTTCGCCAACCGCTAAGTTTCCCCGTCGTCGGGTTGTTGAACGTACGCCTGCTTCAAGTATCAGCGCACGAGCCTCTACCAAGGGGGAAACACACCGGTAAGTCTACCGACTGACTTAGGAAGGGATGCGCTGCGCACGCATACACACACACACACGTTAAGCACGAGCCGCAGGCAGCGGAGGTAAGAGATGCAGAAAATGGCGGCCGGAACCGCTCTGTAGGGAATGGTGGGAGGGTCAACGTTCGTTTACAGGCGCAACAAAAGAAAACGGTACACAATAGGCTAGTACCACTTGCGAGTCTGTTTTGGACGTTTCGTGATTACACAATCTAAATTTCGTTATTTATCGACAAGTCACCGTTTCACCGTTTTATACCCAATGCACGAAGACTCGCGAATAGGATGTTGGGAAATTTGACCTCGTTTGAGTTATACACCCACGGTAGAAAGCCTAGCTGAAAAAAACGTAAACGTTTAGGGGTAAATACTCTTCGTAACTCTTAAGTCAAAATAAACGTGTAGGTGATGTATTTCTAATCTCAAATTCTAGTTTGACCACCAGTAGCAAGAAAGACCGGCGAATTTAAAAGCATGGAAGATTCCGGGAAATGCCGGCTAGCAAAAAGCATGTATTGTGATGTCATCATAGCTCTCCCGAATGTAATTCTCCGCTTTTGAGGCGTGGTTACATTTTATCTAGTGCGTCTGTGCAGTGCTCCCCCCACCAGAAAGTTTTGGGAACTTTTCTAGCGTGAGGTCGTTTCGATATGTTTTCCTGTAAATTGTGTTGGTGTTTCGTGCGGTTTTCCCTATGTATGAAAAGCGGGATAATTTTTTTGCTGAGTAAATAGAAACAGAAACAAAAAGGGAAAATATGGTGATACGTTTTCATTGGATTAACAATACGTTTTTGGACTACGTTTTAACGGTTAAAACATTCTTTGTCAGACCAGAAATGAGCAATATGAAAATACCAGAATGTATAAGTGAGTAACAAAAGCATTCCATTGACAGTCTTGGGGAAGAAGGTAAGTGGGAGAGATGGATTGGATGGATGATCAGAAGGTGATTCGGCTGCACAAATGTCTATAATGTGGAGTGGAGGAGTGGCCTAGTGGTTAGGACGGCAGAAAGGCCCACTAGCACTCCTTGTGTTCTGGCCAAGCCACTTAGCCTTCCATTGCTTTAGGTGCAAAAGATTGGTGAGCCCTCTGGTAACAGGGAAATGCATACTGTACCCAGGGGTGGGGGCCTCATTTGCATAAGGTCCATTTGCATAAATATTTGCATGTTACCATACACTAACTTTTAGTAAACATGCCTCATAATGAGCGTATGGATAAAGAAAGACTAAAAGATTTCTACATAAAAAAGCAAAACAATATAATGTAAATATGTATAAATGTACAGTCAAGTACACCTCAATGAAAATGTAAATTGTTGATTCTTACCATATGTAACCAATGTTTGATGTGTAGAGTAAACCGCTTCTGATCGTATACAAATGAAACCAAATAAATAAATAAAATACATTACTATAATCCAGTGCCAACCGCCAGGCACATTAGGAACTACTACAAACACTGCCCACTTAGAACCAATAGCAAACCCACCGTATCATAACAGCACAACCAGGACTCATAAAGCACCAGACCCTACCTATCAAAAGACAACACTGCAAATATTAAACCAATATTTTTCAGAGAATAACAATACATGACCTACTGGGGAAAGAGAACAAGTGGCAATGTCAAAACTACATAAACAGAATACCTCAGCTCAGTTACACATGCAGAACATAGACCATCACCAAACAAGGAATCACAATTTAGAAACAGGAAGACAATAATTAAACTGGGAACCCCAAAAGCCAAACTTGGAATGTACAACAACGCTGTAGAAATAAAAGTATAAATTAATTTCCTCTTGTACTAAATAAAGCACAGATGTTAATGATTCACATTTCCCAGAGCTGACATATTCCAGTTAATAAATTCAAAATAAAGAGATATTTTTCTACCTTTTGTGCATTTTTTTTCAGTTGCAATTGCTCCAGCCACTTTCTTCTGGTTTCTTTGTGTCTTCTGCTAACTCTCCATCATCTGCTGTCCATTTGTCCTTTCTTCTCTCTTCTAGGTTTTTTCCATTCTCTCTCTACATCTGCTTTAACATACTATTCCTTATCGCTTCTCCAGGCCAGTCCAGGGACAGGTAGGGTTGTCAATCCTCTATAGCAGCTGAGGACTGAAGACTTCAAGTTTTCTTGAGAGGTGAAGCCACTCCCCCTGAGGGTAACCCAGCAGTCTTTCAGTCCTCAGCAGCTAAAGAGGATCGAATCTCTGGTTCTCCCTCACTTACAGTCCTACTATTTATTTTTCTTTGTTTTCCATAAAATATATTGGCTCTAGCAGGGCTGATATTCTTCTTGAGTCCTTGTGCTAATTTTTGGGGTGCTACTGCTTTAATGTAATTTGAGACGTCGAGTGAGTCAGTCTCTACCGGTGTGAGGCAGAGCCTGTCTCCTTCACCGACTCCGTCGGCAGAGTGTTTTTCTGGGAGCCCCAGTTATACCTCTGCCGCAAACGCTGCCACTGTAGACTGCTTCCCGCTAGCTGCGGGACTGCCTGGTATGCTCCGGGGTTGCTCTCTGCTCTTGGTGAGTCTTTGATTTATTTTTATTTCGCGCCCGTTCCGGTTCTCCGCGTCCTCCTGTCATCGGGCAATTTTTACAGTGCCGTTCCTGCTTCAGCGACATCAATTTTTTCTTCAGAATCGGGTTCTGTCTTTTTCCACGCGTTTTTTCAGCATGGCAGACAAGCCAGTAAATAAGTTAGAGGAGCCTTCTTTACCCGCCGAAAAGGCGGGAAAGACGGCCATTTTGTCGGCGCCGGCCACACAAAAGAAAGACTAAGTCATCTAAGGAACCTTTTCCTATAGATAAGCCTGCACATCCCAGTTTAGAGGCTCAGGGAGACATAGCTTCTTTTTTCTCGCCCGAATTTATCTTGGCGATGCACAGGGCTTTTTTGCTTAAATCGGCACCGCCTGAGCAGTCTGCAGCGTTTCCCACTCTTGAGGCACTCTCACCTAGTGTGCAGCGCGCAGAGGATCCTGGAGAGGGTTCTTCTAAGACTAAAGATGTTCTTAGAGATCCGTTGGATCCTTTTCTTTCCCATGATTCTATACTCCTCGGTCAGGGAGACACAGAGGGTCTAGCAGAAACCACCTTAGATCAGGATCCAGAGGAATTGGAGGAGGGGGAAATTGCCCCTGGAGAGGATCCTAATGTTTTCAGGGTCTTCCGTAAGGAGGAGCTGGCAGCTCTTATTGCACAATCTCTGGCGGCTCTCCACCTGCTTCCTCCTTCTTCCTCTCAGGAGCCTTTGGAAGATCCTTTATTGCAGGGGTTTAAGTCTCAGCAACGCTGTTTTCCCATGCATCGGGTAATTAGACAAATGATAGATTTGGAATGGGAGTGCTCCGAAGCTACCCTGCGAGGAGGCCGTGCCTTAGCTCGCCTGTACCCCCTTCCGCAAGAGGAAAGGGATTTATTTTGCATGCCAAAGGTGGATGCCTTGGTCTCAGCGGTGACTAAGAAGACTACCATCCCTGTAGAAGGGGCAGCGGCGCTTAAGGACCTCCAGGATAGAAAATTGGAAATTCTTCTCAAGCAGGCTTTTGATTCTAGCGCTTTGGCGCTGCAAGTTGCAGTTTGTGGAGCTTATGTTTCTCGTGCATCCATTAGATGGTTGCAGGGGGACGCGGCTGGGGAGTCCGCTTCGGAAGTTCCAGACAATGCGAAGTTAGAATCAGCCGCTGCTTATACGGCGGATGCCTTTTATGATTTGCTGCGGATTGCAGCAAAAACCATGGCCTCTATGGTAGCTGCCAGGCGTTTCCTCTGGTTGCGTAACTGGTCGGCGGATGTTTCCTCGAAGGTCCGCCTTAGTAAACTGCCCTTTAAGGGGAAGTTGCTTTTTGGGGAAGCCTTGGAGAAGATTGTGAAAGATTTAGGCGACTCGAAAGGCGGTCGTTTGCCTGAGGATAGGCCTAAGCCGCTGCGAGGTACTGGAACTCTTCGGGGCTCCGCTCGGGATTCCCGCAGATTTCGTGGGGCGCGCTTTGCGCCCTATTCTAGGGGACGGTCCGGTTTTCGTGGTCAGTCCTTTCGAGGAGCCAGAGGTTTTGGCCGGTCTTACGGAATGGCCTCTCAACCTTCCATTAAAAAGCCGCAATGAAGGTCGGCTGGTCCAGGCGTTAGTTCCTGTAGGAGGGCGCCTGCAGAATTTTCTGGCAGCCTGGACCGAAATCACTTCAGACAAATGGGTTTTGGAAGTAATTCAGAAGGGCTATGCTCTAGACTTCGCCTGCCCTTTACCACCCGCCTTTGTCATGTCCCCTTGTACGCCCGGTCTGAAGATGCAAGCCATTTCGGACACGCTCGTCCGTCTTTTTCAGCTGTGGGCGATCGTTCCCGTGCCACTGGACCAATACGGCTGCGGTCGATACTCGATCTATTTTGTGGTTCCCAAAAAGGAAGGTTCTTTTCGTCCCGTGCTAGATCTCAAAGGTGTAAACCGTACTTTACGGGTGCCACACTTTCGCATGGAAACCTTGCGCACAGTGATTCGGGCGGTGCAGCCGGGAGAATTTCTCTCGTCCATAGATCTCACAGAGGCTTATCTTCATATACCGATCAGACAATCTCATCAGCGCTATTTATGTTTTGCCCTTCCGATGGGACATTTCCAGTTTCGCGCCTTGCCGTTCGGTCTCGCGACAGCTCCACGGACATTCACAAAACTGATGGTGGTGGTAGCGGCGGCGCTTCGAAAAGAGGGTATCCGGGTTCATCCGTATCTCGACGATTGGTTGATCTGGGCCGATTCTCGGGCAGCTTCAGTGACGGCGACAGCTCGCGTAGTTCAGCTTCTCGAACAACTCGGTTGGGTGATCAATCACTCCAAGAGTCATTTGGTACCAGTGCAGCAGCTAACTTATCTCGGAGCCTGTTTCGACACAGCACAAGGGGCGGTCTTTTTGCCCGATCTGCGGGTGGAGAAGCTCTTGCAGCAGGTTCAAGCTTTTCTGTGTCTACCAGCTCCGTCGGCATGGACCTATTTGCAGCTCTTGGGGTCCATGGCGGCGGCACTGGATCTGGTCCCGTGGGCCAAAGCCCACATGCGACCGTTGCAGCAGGCGCTTCTTTCCCGATGGTCGCCGCAACTTCACCCACTCTCGCAGCGCCTCTCCTGTCCAGAACAGGTGCGGCACAGTCTGCAGTGGTGGTTAGTTCCGGAACATCTTACGGCGGGAGTTCCTTTACAGGAGCCCTCGTGGGTATTGGTTACCACCGATGCCAGTCTCTCGGGCTGGGGAGCTCATTGTCAGGCGCGGGTCGCTCAGGGTTCGTGGTCGATCAATCGTCTGGAGCTGCGCGCAGCTCGTCTCGCCCTACTGCGCTTCGCGGACTTGCTCAAGGGCACTGCGGTCAAGATTTTCTCCGACAATGCAGTGACAGTCGCTTATATCAATCGTCAAGGCGGCACCAAGTCTCTCGCCCTCCTGACCGAATGTCAAGAATTAATGGTTTGGGCAGAATCCAATCTCATAGCGCTCTCAGCAGCACATGTCGCGGGCAAGGAGAATGTGCAAGCCGATTATCTCAGTCGCAATGTCCTCGATCCCGGAGAATGGGAACTGAACGCGGCAGTTTATCACGAGCTGACTTTGCGTTGGGGGCATCCAGTGATGGATCTTATGGCGACGTTCTCCAATGCCAAAGCCAGCCGGTTCTTCAGCAGACGCAGAGAACGCATGTCCGAGGGGCTCGATGCTCTAGTTCAACCGTGGCCGCTGGACTCCCTATTGTACGTTTTCCCTCCTTGGCCGATGTTGAGTCGAGTCATCCAGCGGATAGCGCACCACCGCGGGATGGTCATTCTCATTGCACCGGATTGACCTCGTCATCCCTGGTATGCCGATCTCGTTCGGCTTCTCATAGCTCCGCCTTGGCCTCTTCCGGTTCGCATCAATCTGTTACATCAGGGTCCGATTCTCATGCCCAGGGTGGATCGCTTCTTACTTATGGCTTGGCTCTTGAGAGGGCTCGCTTAAAGCGCAAAGGTTATGCAGATTCCGTGGTAGACACCTTGCTTCAGTCTAAAAGACCGACGACCTCTCTAGCATATGTGCGCGTATGGCGTCTGTTTGAATTATGGTGTGGACAGCGCAGTGTTCCTCCTATGTCGTCTACCTTGCCTCAGCTCCTCCTTTTCCTTCAGCATGGCTTAGACAAACGTTTGGCTCTCAGTACCCTTAAGGTTCATATAGCCGCGCTTGCTTGTTTTCGGGGCTCAGTGCAGCATCGCCGTCTTTCGGCGCTTCCCGATGTGCAATGTTTTTTACGGGCAGCAAAGATACTCCGTCCTCCAGTGCGACCCATAGTTCCTCCATGGGATTTGAACGTGGTGTTGGAGGCTTTTTCCCAGTCGTCCTCAGCTTCGCTCAGCTCTCGTGATATTCGCGAGTGTTCCTGGAAAACGGCTTTTTTAGTAGCTTTGTGTTCGGCTCGCCGGATTTCCGACTTGCAGGCTTTGTCTTGCCGAGAGCCTTATCTTCAATTTCTGCCGGAACGGGTGTTGCTACGAACCGTACCTTCCTATTTACCTAAAGTACTGTCTGTTTTCCATGTTAATCAAGCGGTAGCCTTGCCCGTGTTTACTGATACTTCCAGTTCTCCCATGGATCGGGCGCTCAAGCGTTTGGATCTTGGCAGGGTCTTACGTACGTACCTGCGGGTTTCCAAACCCTTTCGGAAAACGGATAGACTCTTTGTCCAATACGCCGGGTCTCGTAAGGGTCAACCAGCCTCCAAATCCACCATAGCTCGTTGGGTTCGCTGTGCTATTGTAGCAGCTTACACTGCTAAGGGGCTTTCGCCACCGGTTGGTTTAAGGGCTCATTCTACTCGAGCTCTAGCCACTTCCTAGGCGGAGTTTGTTTTTGTACCGCCAATAGGTATCTGCAGAGCGGCAACGTGGTCTTCGTTGCATTCTTTTACCAAGCATTACAGATTGGATGTTCAAGCCCGGGACGATGCGAAATTGGGGGCCTCGACTCTTATCGCAGGGCTCGCGGGTCCCTCCCGTGTTTAGGTACTGCTTTGGTACTGCCCTACCTGTCCCTGGACTGGCCCGGAGAAGCGATAAGGAATATGAAATTAGGTCTTACCTGCTAATTATCTTTCCTTGAGCTTTCTCCGGGCCAGTCCAGGGTCCCACCTCTTGCGGTTTGTAGGCCTTTTTTGTTTGTATCCTACAGAACTAGACCATTTTAAGGCATTCGTCCGTGAGAGGTCATAATTTGGGCTTTCAGATTTCATTCAGTACAGACTACTATTATGTTAATGCTAGTTTGAAAAAAAAAAAAATATAGGAGCCCCTTTGATGGCTTCTGCTTTTTTCAAGGACTATGGAACATTATCAGTTGTTAAAGGGTTAATCTGGTATTTTCAGTTATTTCTTTTAGTTGCTTTGTCATAAGAAGACTGCTGGGTTACCCTCAGGGGGAGTGGCTTCACCTCTCAAGAAAACTTGAAGTCTTCAGTCCTCAGCTGCTATAGAGGATTGACAACCCTACCTGTCCCTAGACTGGCCCGGAGAAAGCTCAAGGAAAGATAATTAGCAGGTAAGACCTAATTTCATAATCATTCTCCTTTTGCTCTTTCCTCATTCTTATTTCATCCACTCAAATTTTACCCCTCCATCCTCAATACCCACTTTCCCAATACCCGGCCAATTGAAGATTTTTCTTCTCTCCCACACAAAATATTTTTCCCCTCTCTATTTCACTCTCCCAGCCCCATCCCATTCTAATCCTCCCTCAGCTCCCTTCTAGTTCCAGCCCCACCCAGCATCCGCTCCCTTCTAGTCCCCGCATCAGCCCATTTCCAGTCCTATCCTAGCCCCACCTATTTCCAGTCCTATCTGAGTCCCTCCATCAGCTCATTTCCAATCCCAGCCCCCCATCAGCTGATTTCTAGTCCTTTCCTAGCCCCACCATCAGCCCATGTCAAATCCTAGCTCCACTCAGCCCATTTCCAATCCAAGCCCCCAATGAGCCTACTTCCAGTTCTAGCCCCTCCATGAGTCCATTTCATTCCAAGCCCCCACCACAGCCCATTTCCAATCTTAGCACCCCAACAGCCTATTTCCAGTCCTATCCTAGCACCTCCATCAGCCCATTTCCTGCCCTAGCTCCCCCCACTCGGCCCATTTCCAGTCCTAGCTCCCCCCTCACAGCCCATTTCCATTCCAAGCCCCCCCTCCCCATCAGCTATTTGCAGTTGAAGCCCCCCTTCCACTCATCCCATTTCCATTCCAAGCCCCCATCCCCATCAACTATTTGCAGTTGATGTCCCCCCTTCCACTCAGCCCATTACCAGTCCTAACCCCCCCAACAGCCCATTTCCAGTCCTAGCTCCCTCCCCTCACAGCCCATTTCCAATCGCAGCACCCCCAACAGCCCATTTCCAGTCCTAGCCCCCCATCAGCCCATTTCCAGTCCTAGCCCCATAGCCCATTACCAGTACTGACCCCCCCATCAGCCCATTTCCAGTCCTTTCTGAGTCCCATCAGCTCATTTCCAATCCCAGCCCCCATCAGCTGATTTCTAGTCCTTTCCTAGCCCCACCATCAGCCCATGTCAAATCCTAGCTCCCCTCCACTCAGCCCATTTCCAATCCAAGCCCCCAGTGAGCCTACTTCCAGTTCTAGCCCCTCCATGAGTCCATTTAATTCCAAGCCCCCACCACAGCCCATTTCCAATCTTAGCACCCCCAACAGCCCATTTCTAGTCCTATCTTAGCACCTCCATCAGCCCATTTCCTGTCCTAGCTCCCCCCCCCACTCAGCCCATTTCCAGTCCTAGCTCCCCCTCCCAGCCCATTTCCATTCCAAGCCCCCCCTCCCCATCAGCTATTTGCAGTTGAAGCCCCCTTCCACTCATCCCATTTCCATTCCAAGCCCCCGTCCCCATCCCCATCAACTATTTGCAGTTGAAGTCCCTCCTTCCACTCAGCCCATTACCAGTCTTAACCCCCCCATCAGCCCATTTCCAGTCCTAGCTCCCTCTCCTCATAGCCCATTTCCAATCGCAGCACCCCCAACAGCCCATTTCCAGTCCTAGCCCCCCATCAGCCCATTTCCAGTCCTAGCCCTCCCATAGCCCATTACCAGTCCTAACCCTTCCCCCCATCAGCCCATTTCCAGTCCTAGCTCCCCATAGTGGATTGCAAAGGAAGAATACATTTATTTTATTCCATTAATCAACTTCAGCCATTGGCCCGACACAGGCCGTGTTTCATTAAGCCTTCCTCAGGGGCTAAAATGGCTAAAAATATAACAATAAAAACATATATGTATCAAACCATAATATTAAATAATTAATTAAACATCCAAATGTAAAAACGTGAGACTAAGATACGAACATAAAGTAAACATTCGTATTACACATCGTACACTAAATTACATTTATCATGTACAGGCTAAAAACGGAGTAACAAATAATGAATAAGAATATAAATTTTTTTTAAAAATTTGTGTAAACAGACCATATTATAAATGAATAATTAAAACACATAAAAACATAGCCAATCTTAATTATATGACTCATACAATTAAAAAAACTTGTATTGAGAATTTCTGTTTGAAAAACAACTCATTGAGGGTGTGACAAAACTATGAAAGTAAAAGAACCAAAGTAAAACTAACATACCTATATGTGTATAGTCTATATCCAATCAATCCGTGTTACCATGAGACTAAAATAAAAGAGGGTTGAACACAGGAGGATAAAACCATGGAAAACGACATTTTAAACACCATCAAACACTATCGGCAAAGTATATGACCATTTTATTTTATTTATTTATTAATTTCTCTTATATACCGCGCTCTTCCACATCAGTGCGGTTTACATATAACATGGGTGGTTTACGATGGGGGTAATACCGTAATTACATATAACAGGAAGCTCAACTTGGATAACAGTATTAACTATTTACATCTCAATGGATAACAGAAAAGTATTTACACATATAAACATCATATTGAGGGTAGTTACATGTGGTCATGTAGTTGTGTTGTGCGTGAGGAGATTGGTGTATGTTCCTCCTGGTAGCATTTGAGGAAGAGGTAGTGCTTCAGTGCCTTCCGGAATTTTAATAGTTCAGGGATTGCTTGTATATTGGGTGGAAGGGCGTTCCAGCATCTGGGTGCGTAGAGACTGAATGCCCTGTTTACAGTTGTTTATGTACAATGGGTCATTGCTTTGGGGATTACCAAAGTGTTTATTGCTGTAGGTCATCTGGCTCTCTTTGATGGGGTAATGTGCGTAAGGCCAGCGAGTGAAGAGGGGGAAAGCCCATTGATGGTCTTAAATGTTAGTAGCAAGATCTTGAAGGTGATCCTACCATGGATTGGGAGCCAGTGGAGACTTTTGAGTATGGGTGTTATATGGTCACGCCTTGAGGCTCCATTTAGAACCCTGGCTGCCGCGTTCATGGCGAGTTGCAGCGGGCTCAGGGTGGATTGTGGCAGCCCTTGGAGGATTGCGTTGGCATAGTCGAGATGGGGGATGGTTAGTGCCTGGAAGATTGTTCTGAAGTCATCCGGTTGAAGTAGGGGGCGTAGATGTTTGAGTGTCTTGATCTTATGGTATGTTGATTTTACCATGTTGCCAATGTGTGTCCTCGTATCCAATCTTTGGTCCAGTGTAACACCCAGGTAGCGGATTGATGGTTTAGTTTGCAGTTCTATCTCTCCGATTTTTAAGCAGGCTGGAGGGGAAAAATTGGGGTTTCTGGAGATGAACAGCACTTCGGTCTTTTTGTGTTGTATACGGAGATTCTGATTTTGGAGCCATTTTTCTACTGTGATAAAACAGTTGGTTAGGGATGTGAGGTCCAACTGGTTGATCTGGAAAGGCATGTAAAGTAAGACGTCATCGGCATAGATCATGCATTCAACGTTGAATGATCGTATGAGGTCACAGATCGGCTGCATGTAGATATTGAACAATAAGGCAGATAGGGAGGATCCTTGCAGGACGCCTTGTTTCTGGTGGAACGGTTTGGAGGTGGAGATTTCTGTTTGCACGTGTTGCCATCTATCGGATAGGTATGATTTACACCAGGTTAGAGCTAGTCCGCAGATGCCCTTCTCTTTGAGTCGTTTCAGAATGGTTTCATGGCATACTGAGTCGAACGCTGCCGCTATGTCCAGGAATATTAGGGCAACCCCATAATGGATGTTATCTATTGTGTTGAGTATGTTGTTGAAGAGAGTGGTGAGCAGCGTCTCCACACCATGAGATTCTCTGAATCCGTGTTGGCAGTGGTCTAGCGGCGATGTATTGTTGATGTGTTGTTGAATCTGGTATAGTACTTCTTTCTCGATTATCTTAGCTAGTAGTGGGATGCTGGCGATTGGTCTATATGATTCCACTTTCTGGGGGTCTAACTTGCTGTTTTTTAGCAGAGGTCTGATGGATATGTGTTTGAGAGTTAGGGGGAAAGATCCTGACGTGAAAGATGTGTCAATGAGTCTAGCTATGAATGGGCTGAATTCAGACCGTAGTTCCTTTATCCAGAAGGCAGGACAGGGGTCGGTCTGGGCGGTGGTGGTGTTGATTGTGGAGATGGTGTCAATGATTCGCTTATTGGGTGGGGTGGTGAATCTTGCTAGAGTCATTGTGTTTGATGGTACTGTGATGAAGGAGGGTGGATCAGTCTTGTCAGTTTGGCACAGTTTTGATTGAAGGAAATCAGCGTAGTCTTGGGCGTGGATCTCAGGTTTTTGCTCTTGGCCTGGATCTTTCGTTAGGTTCCTGACGAGGTTAAATAGGTCATGTGGTTTACATAGAGATCGCATTAGTGTGTCCGTGTGTGCTTGCCTCATTTTCTCAGATATCGCTTTACGGTGAATTGCTAGCTGAAGGTTATAGGCTTCCTGATTTTCCGTGGATCGTGTCCGTCTCCATCGCCTTTCCAGTTTTCTAAGTTTGAGGAGAGAAGTCCTCAGTTCGTCCGAGTACCAGGGTGTGGGAGCTTTTTTCCTTGGGGCTTTGTTGTGAACTGTGCGTAGTGCAATGGCACTAAGGCTTTTGTTCCAGCTGGAGACTAGTCTATCTGGACTAGTTGTTGTCGTGCTAAGGAGTGGGTGTGTGTTGTTCAAGATGGTTTCCTTGTTACTTGAATCCAGTATCCCAGGGGAAGTTGTAGATTCGTGCATAAATGATTATTGTTTCAAAGTTACATGCCCTTTGTCCACCTATGAAACAACCAGCCCTCATTTATCATTATACACTTTATTTATTTCTAAATAATATGTAATTATATTAATGGTATGAAAGTTAAATATATACATGCCTGTGCTAAGAAGCATGAACCACTATCTTCGTATGTGTATTGGTCCCAGTATTTGCTTGTGCAAAGCGCAGAAACTACTTTATGTATAGTCTTTTAATACACCGTTCTTCAAAATCCTTCATGCTGTAAATGCGCCATTTTGGCAACAAAGCCATGAATTAACCTTATTTATATCCATGAGTAATAAGTGAGTAAAGGGACAAAGGGGAATGCGTATCGATAACCAGCTGTTCCCATCAGCCCCAGCGGGCTTAACAGAGCCGCGAGAGGGAAACCCTCCCTTCGCGGCTCTGAAAGCCGCGCCAAGGAGAGTGATTGAGGGAACTGCCGAACAGGAGGGAGGGCTCTGTTGGACAGGCGGGGGCCCCGCGGGAGACACTTGATTCTGCCGCTGCCACAGCAAGTTAGTTTTTTCTTTAAAGTTTCCCTGGGCTGATGGGCAGAATGTTGTTTGCGCGGGGCCCCCTGAAACGCAGGGCCCTGTGCAAACAACGTTCTTGCTCAATGGACAGGCCGGCCCTGACTGTACCTGAATGTAACCTGCCTTGATCGTCTCCTGGAAAGGTGTGAGCTAAATAACTAGAAAATAAATAAATAGCCCATTTCTTTATTCAGTCTCTTCTGATCCAATGGAAAGTGCCCCAACATCTTCATTTTAGAAGTTTTACATTATTGAATTGATTTGAATCTTCCTTTCAGGACTCTCGCCCTAAAATCATTGATGCTGTGTTCTAGTCTTGAAAAGTGCTCCCCAACCACAGAGGTGACACCTTGTTCTGCTCTGTGCCATATGATCTGTGAGAGAGTCAATTGGATTATTGCTCATCCATGTCAGTACAAATTATACTGCTAGGTATTCCTCTGTAATGTATCAAAAGTGACTTCATGGCTCTGGGAGAAAGTGAAGCAGATAGGTACATAGGTGGTGGTCTCTTCATTCCTCCCTGTTAAGGGTAAAGACCGAGGCAGAGACGATCACATCCTGGAGATGAATGCATGGCTGTGTGGATGCTGTTAGCAAGAGCATTTTGGTTTCCTGGACCATGGGATGATGTTCCAGGGGCTGCAGAGCAGAGATGATGCCCATCTGTCCAAGAAGGGTCAAAGTGTCTTTACCAGCAACTGTCTAACCTATTGAAGAGAGCTTTAAACTAGATTCATTGGGGTGAAGAAAGCCCCCAAATAAGTGAAACATTAAATATCTCTGTAGAAATGGGTAAAAAGGGCAACATCTGGAAAGCGGTGTGTATAAATGCATTTAGCATGGTAAATAAGATCCCAGATGTTTATTATTTATTTATATTCTCTTATATACCGCGCTATTCTACATCAGTGCGGTTTACATTGAACAACTGAAATTACATTGAACAGGGCATTATAACTTGGAGATAACTATTTTACAGGGAACATGGGCTATGGAGGGTTAAGTGGCTTGCCCAAGACCACAAGGAGCACCTGTGGGACTAGAAACCCCAGTCCTTCCGGCCCAAGGTTGCTGTCCTCTAGTGGGATTTGAACCCCTGACCTTCCGGTCTGAAGTACCTTGCCCCAACCACTAGGCCACTCCTCCACTCTATGTTGAGGCTTTAATGGGAAAGGCTGACTTGGATTTAGTGGCGGTTATGGAGACATGGTTCACAGACGACCATGACTGGGATCTAATTATACAGGCTATACTTTATTCAGAAAGGACAGGAAGAAGGGGAGCAGTAGCAGCACTACATGTAAAAAATAACATTAAAGCTATAGAATTACAGGGCTTAAAAGGGAGCGAAGAGGCCCTGTGGGTTAAACTAGAAAGAGGGAAAGGAAAATCAATTTGAGTGATATACAGGTCCCCCTCGGAGAAGTGGGCGGAGATTTAATAGAAGACATACACAGCATTGCCATGAAAGGAGAAGTGCTTTTGATAGGTGATTTCAATATGCCGGATGTTGATTGGCACATCCCTGCTGTGGTGTCTTCTAGAAGTAAGGAGATCTTGGATTCTCTACAGGGAGAACTATTCAGGCAACTCGTAACAGAACCCACACGTAAAGGGGCCATACTGGACTTGGTTCTTACGAATGGGGAAAGTGTTTCTGATGTTATAGTAAATCATCTCGCATCCAGTGATCACCAGATAGTGTGGTTCAATATTAGGACTAGGGCTGATAAATCCATTTAAAAGTGAGGAGGGTCTTAGACTTTAGGAAAACTAACTTGGCTAAGATGGGACAATACCTCAAGGCATTGTTAGCGGGATGGGAACAGCTGGGGGATATAGAAAAGCAACAGGCAAAATTGAGAGAGGATATTTTAAGGATGACAAACCTTTTTGTTAGGTGAATAAATGTAAAAGGAGACTGCTATGGTTCTCAAAAGAAGTAGTTGAAAAGGTGAAGAAAAAGAGTGAGGCCTTTCAGGAAATACAAGAGATTACAGAGAGTGGAAGACAGGAATCTATATTTGGAAAAACTTAGAGAAGCTAGCAAAATAGTCGGAAAAAGCAAAGATACAAAAAGAAGAAATAATGCAATAAAATGGGGGAATAAGTCATTTTTCAGATATGTTAATGAGAGGAGGAAGGGCAAAAGTGGTATTGTCAGGCTCAAGGGTAAAGGGGAAGAATATGTAGAAGCTGATGAGGTTAAAGCAGAATTGCTTAACAAATATTTCTGTTGTGTTTACAGATGAAGGGTTAGGAGAAGGATCTCAGGAAAACACCCACTAATAAAAACAGAAGTGATGGGGAGCTCGAAGACTGTGTTCCTAATCGACTCTCCAGTCCAGTCCCTGAATGCTGGGTAGTGTCCCTCTTCCTGCAGCTTGGAGGCTGAATCTGTCAACTTCTTGATGACATCAGGCTATATATAGGACCGGCACCACCCACCAGCCTCAGTATTCAGTCTCCAAGTGCAGCTGGAGAGAGCAGCAGACTAGCAGTTTCAGTCTGCTGGAGAGACATTAGACTTAGCAGAGTTTTTTGTTCTTTGTTTGGGTGTGTTTTCTTTAGTTTCTTTTTCCCTATAGGAGTAGTTAGGTCCTTGCTGGGTTCCTTCATCCTCCCCCCCCCTTATCCCCTCCGGGTGAGGAGGCTTGCGGCGACTTCTCCCGTTTAAAAAAAAAAAAAGAAGAAGAAGAGGAACGGAGAGGCGAGTTGAGCGGCAGCAGACACCGACGGTTGGCTGGTTGGTCTGCCGGGAGTCTCCTCGCTGTAGCAGGGCCTCCGATTCGGTTCCCCGCCTCGTGCCGAAGCCCCGCGGCGGCTGAGCACGTGGGCGGACGGGCAGTGCAGCACTCTCTTCTCGCGCCTGAAAGGGGAGCACCTTGGAGACGACTGCCGGGAGAAGCAGGTAAAGGAGCCAGTTTGAGCCGCGTGGTGAGCGGTGGGCTCGTGCCGTGGGCGGGCTAGGGCAGCTGATAAGAAGGAGCTGTTCTTCCCGCGGAGGCCTTCGCACGCCTTTCTTTTCGGGCGCTGGGCTGTGCTGCGAGGGGGGGGGAGGTGTAGAGAAGCAGGCAGTTTTTTGCTTGTTTTTGCTTGTTTTCCTGCCGTTGCGGTGGGGATTGAAGAGAGGGAAGCAGTTTTTTTTTTTTTGTGATAGGTGTGTGTGTGTATATATATATATATATAATCTTTATATAATGATATAGCTATAGTAGATAGTTTGGGTAGTCTATATCTATATATATTTGAAGTGTTCAGGTATAGAGGCAGTTTTTATCCTGTTTAAAAAAAAAAAAAGAAAGAAATAATAGATAAATAAATAAAATAAAGATAAAAGAGGGGGGTCCGAAGGAATATGCCTGCTCGTCCGAGGTGCCTAGTCTGTGGGGCACGCAGAGGGACGGTGTCTGAGGCTGGAGTGTGCAGAGGCTGCGCTCTGGAGGCGGCCTCAGTGGAGCAGGAATTTCAGGCATCGGATACTTTGCTCCCCACAGCTTCTGGGTCTATGGAGGCAGGAGAAGCGTCGGAGGAGCCCCTAGGAGAGGGATCGTTGCCGCTGGGGCAGATGGCTCCCTCACAACCGCTTCCCAATACTTCCTCGGTGGAGGGAGGCCTTTGCGGTTTTTCCCTGGAGTTTGTGCTTTTGTTGCACAAGGCTTTCTGCATGCGTCAACAGGAGGGCCGGGGAGGCTCTCGGAAGCGGCAGGGTGTGGAGAGGCCTATTTCAGAGTTGGGTCTCCCTCCCAAGCGATCCAGAATTGATGAAGAGGAGCTCCTTTCCCCTGATTCGGAGATACTATAATCGGATAGAGAACTGGGGGATGAGGAGGAGCTCGAGGAGGGCGAGATCCCGGAGGATCAGGCGAGGATTGTGAGGGTCTTTCGCCGTGAGGAGTTGCCTGCATTGATTGATGAGTCATTGAAGGTTCTTAACATGTCCACAGAAGTTCAAGGTGACGATGACGCATTGGAGGATCCCTTGATTCAGGCGGTCCGGAAATCTCAAAGGTTTTTCCCGGTCCATAAGGTGGTCCGGCACATGATCCAAGAGGAGTGGGATCAGCCTGAGGCCGGGTTAAGGGGGGTACGATCTATGTCGCGTTTGTACCCCTTGCCGGAGACGGACAAGGACTTATTGAAGTCTCCGAGGGTAGATGCGACAGTGGCGGCCGTGACCAAGAAGACTACTATCCCAGTTGAGGGCAGTGCAGCCCTAAAGGATGTTCAGGACAGGAAATTGGATACTTTGCTGAAGCAGGCCTTTGACATCAGTGCCATGGTGCTTCAGGCCTCGGTATGTGGGGCCTGGGTGGCTCGGGCGTGCTTACAGTGGTCCCAGCAGCTGCAGCTAGCAGGGGAGTCGCAGTCTGGGTCCCAAGGTGAGGCGGCTCGATTGGAGTCCGGAGCTGCATATCTGGCGGACAGCCAGTATGACCTTATTAGGAGTTTGTCAAAGAATATGGCTTCGGTGGTGGCGGCCCGCTGGTATCTTTGGCTCAGTAATTGGGCCGCAGATGCTTCTTCCAAGGCCCGCCTTAGCAGGCTTCCGTTTAAGGGGAAGCTGCTTTTTGGAGAGGATTTGGAGAAATTGGTGAAGGATCTCGGAGAGTCTAAGGGAGGCAGGCTTCCGGAGGATAAGCCAAAGCAAGGTCGTTTTTCGCCTTCGGGTCGTTCTCAGCCAAGGGAAAGCCGGAGGTCTAGGCTGGTCCGGCAGAGCCCCTTTCAAAGGGGTCGTTTCCCATCCAGGAATATGGGTTTCCGTGGGTTTCGGGAGCAGGAAGAGGTTTTGGGTCCTCTTTGGCCTCCTCAGGTCACAGGAAGCCACAATGAGATAACGGGGGCTCAGGGGGGAGTGCTGCCGGTGGGGGGAAGGCTGCGGCAGTTCCTTCCCTCCTGGGCCTGGGTCACAACAGACCAGTGGGTGCTGGAGGTGGTGCAATTCGGTTATGCCCTAGAGTTTGCAAGACCTGTCCGCCCCTCGTTTGTTCAGTCTCCCTGCAGGACGCTGGCCAAGCGGGCGGCAGTGGAGGAAAATCTGGCAAGGCTGGTGGCGTTGGGGGCGGTGGTCCCAGTGCCAAGAGACCAACGCGGCTGCGGTCGGTACTCGATTTACTTTGTGGTCCCAAAGAAAGAGGGTTCCTGGCGACCAATTCTAGACCTGAAGCGAGTCAATCGGTGTCTCCGGGTGCCGCACTTTCGCATGGAGACTCTCCGTTCGGTGATAGTGGCGGTACGGCAAGGGGAGTTTCTGACTTCCCTCGATCTCACCGAGGCTTATCTGCATATTCCTATCAGAGACGTTCATCAGCAGTTTCTGCAGTTTGCTGTTCCGCAAGGTCATTTCCAATTTCAGGCTCTGCCGTTTGGCCTGGCGACGGCACCTCGCACGTTCACCAAGGTGATGGTAGTAGTAGCAGCGGCGCTACAGAAAGAAGGGATTTTAGTCCACCCTTACCTAAACGATTGGCTGATCAGGGCCAAGTCCGAGGCGGAGAGTTTGAAGGCAACTTCCCGGGTGGTAGCTCTTCTTCAAAGTCTGGGATGGGTCCTCAACCAGGCAAAGAGCCGGTTAGTACCTACGCAGCAGTTAGAGTATTTAGGGGCCAGGTTCGACACGGTCTTGGGCAAGGTGTTTTTGCCAGTTCAGAGAGCACGGTGCCTGCGTCAGCTAGTGCGGGAGTTTGCGGCGCGCAAGGCTCCCTCAGCATGGCATTATCTTCAGGTGCTGGGGACCATGGCGGCGACGTTGGATCTAGTTCCCTGGGCCAGAGCCCACTTGCGGCCACTTCAGAGGTCCCTTCTGCGCCGCTGGTCCCATCAGAGGCACTTTTTGTCAATGGCTCTACCCTGTACAACAGCGGCTCAGGAGTCACTTTGCTGGTGGCTCTCTCCAGGGGTTCTGGAGAGAGGAATGCCTCTCGAGCCTCCTCAGTGGATACAGGTGACGACGGATGCGAGCCTGTCGGGCTGGGGGACGCACTGCGAGGGACGCTTTGCCCAAGGGCTCTGGAATGTTCAGGAGTCACAATGGAAGGACACAGAAAGGAGCAGCGTTTCTTGCACAACCAACCGGGATACACAATGGAGCAAGAGACGGAGAAAGTGTGGATGTTTGTTAAACCTTTAATGGTAAGAGTCTCAAGAACCCCAATGCGTTTCGGTGTTTCCGCCTTCTTCAGGGGGTATGAAGCTTAAAAACAAGGAAATTATACATATTATAAATTTCATACAAGAATATAAAAATACATATATATCAAAGAACAGATAAAAAGCATATAAATGAATAATTGGATTAATACCAAATACAATTTAAAAAGTAATAATAAATACAACAGTATGAATGACAGTGTGACTACCCCTCTTAGCTATCTTAATTGTGTAGGCTAGTATAAAATTGTATACATTGATACAAAGGAACTGTATATTAGTTATGGGAATCACATGAATGTACAGAAAACTCCAAATAAAAAATGCTGAGAAACGCAGGACATGAGGAAATAAACCATAAATATAGATGGACAACCAAACTACATAAAGAAATATTAATGATGAACGTATAAAAGGGATGGTATTATATCTAAAACTCAGTCATGTTAGGAAGACTAACAGGCATGTTTACTAAAGTCCGTTGCTGTGCGGGTCCCCGTTAGTGTGCTGGTGCCATATAAGGAGTGGGCGGGCCAGGCAGAAAAAGGAAAAAAACGGACCGTAGGTTTGTGAGTCGCGCTAATGTGCGGGTCCCACATTAGCGCGTGAGAAGGCTAAGTGGGGCGCTGCTGCACAACCAAACAACAAAGCCGTAGTACAACGGTGAAGACATTGACCTATGGTGCAGGGTTCAGGGGTTCAAACCCCCATTGCACCCAACAAAAAAGACCAGCTGAGGCATCAAATTTTATGGGCAAAAGTGGTGTAGGAGGCATATTGATTATGGGCGGCAGAAGGCGGCGCACCTATCTTTTTAAACGGCATGAGACGGCGCACTGTTTATTGTGGGCGGCAGAGGGCGGCGCGCTGTTAAGGTTGGGCGGCAGAGGGCGGCGCACTGATAAAATTGGTCAACAGAAGGCGGCGAGCCGGTGGGCAGAAGGCGGCGCGCTGATGTGTGAGGGGGCAGCCCAATAGTGGGAGGGATAAGTGGCGCGCTGATGTGCAAATAGCAGGAATGGAGCCATAGGACAATGGTTAAGACACTGACCACCCATGCAGGCACAATGGGTTCAATTCCCCCCAGTGCCCATTGAAGACAGCTGGCTGAGGCAGTATTTTAAGGGGCATGCCCATGTTGGGCGCTGTTAATGTTACGCGCCAGAAGGCGGCGCGCTGTTAATTCTAATTTTGTGCGCCACAAGACGGCGCGCCAATGGCTACAAGGCTGCGCGCTGCTGCTCAAACACAGGAACAGAGCCACAGCACAATGGTGAAGACACTGAGCAATGGTGCAGGGGCCATGTGTTCAATCCCTCACAAAGCCCAGAGAAAAAGGCTAGCTGAGGCAGTATGTTTTATGTTGGGGAGAGCTGTAGGAGGCTCTATAATTTTAGTTTTATGATAACTACTAGCAAACGCACTCTCACAGCATATTAATATAGGGCCGCCCATAAGGCACATGTTACAGTGCACCGTCTGCCAAGGCACCCTAGAATGTCCCCGATAGGGCAGCATGTATGTTGCGACACAGGATAATGTATGGTGCACCCTATATGGATGGCAACCATACAGTGCCCTATAGGGCGCCCCATAAAGCACCCTCAGAGGCACCTTATGGGTACAGTACACTGAGGGTGCTATTGCTGACATCAACATATGTACAGTAAACTAAAAAAATATGCTTTGAACACCTGTCTCACAGAACCCCAATGTGGGTTTGAACTCATCACCTCTGGCTGCACAGGCAGTGACCTAACCATAGCTGTATGGAAGCCCCTGGCTGGCTGCAGATAGCCTGCACGTCATCTCACAGATAGTATGCCAGGGTAAACAGGATAGGGTTAGGCCACACGTACCCATGATGCACTGCACATGCAAATTAGCTGTCCACAGATGGACACAAGATGGGAAATGCACCCCCACAGCACCTCGGCCCTGTTGGGGGACGTTACCGGGTGCACCCACACAGCAACTCGGCCTGGTAGGGGGCACTGACCGGGTGTTTTACTGGCACAAAGTAGCTACACAACGTTACATCGTGCGGGTTCTGGCCTCACCCGGAGTGTACAATGAGGCGCCCAGGACCAGGTCTACAACACTTTCCATGGCTGATGGAGGCCAAGCGGGAGTTCCAAAGCAGTGTTAATGTGTAAGATAGCTAGTTTCTGCACAAACACCATGGATACCCCAGTCAGGCACAGCCGTAGCGCGCGCCCCCCCCCCCCCCCCGGGCTGCCCCTAGAGACAAACATGGTCCCCCATCAAGAGATCCACACTCTACCTCCCTGCAAAGGTGGCAGTAGAGGGCAACATCAACCCCAGTCCTGCTGAGTAACACCCCCCACACACAGCCATAACACAATAACAGACAAACATATGACCAGGTATGGTAGGTTGCACCCCACCACCAGGTATTCCCCTGCAGCAAGCCAACTGCACCCTGCAAGCCATTCCAGCAAACCACATACCATCTACAAACAGTCTGCTGGTTAGTCCATAGTGCATGTTCCCAGTGGAGACACATGCACACAGAACTGGGCTGCCAGCATACACAGCAAGCAGATAACTCAGTGACTGGGCCCCAAATAGATACCCATATGTATCACATGAGAGAAAGACTGTACAGCACTATGGGGGTGCCTAGCCATGCTGTGGTCACTGCACAGTCAGGGTGAGCGTGATCTCCCAGAAGGACATGCTTTGGCCACCCTGTCTGTGTAGGTGGTGGCCGGACACTACAGTGTCCCTGCCAGTGCCCTATGCCCGGTGCAGATGCATCCTGCCCAGGCCACCCTGTCCTGGCTATACCCATGGTACCGTGCACCTCATTATGCACATTGGCAGTGTGGGCTGTGGAAGGGGCTTGCTGCCAACACCCACGGTATAGACAAGCACACACTTCCACACCTATGCCATCATGGTGCTACTATTGAGAAGGTAATCAGCCTTGCCCACCAAGACCGCTCCTGAGCACGGCAAGGCATGGATATGGTAGGCAGTACAGCTGGTGGCCACTCCCCAGGGTGGTAAACAGCGTCAGAGGCCAGGCCTGGAGCACGCACCGCAAACACCTAACAGATTGTTCGGATGGGGTCAACTAGCAGTATGTGTGGAACTAGCAAACATCTCAGAGCTGTGTATCATATACCTCAGGTGTAGGGTGACATTGGTAGGACATGCAGGGTTCAATGGTTTGCCTCTCCAGGAGACATTGGTCAATGAGGCCTGTGGGTGTGGGTGTGGGTGTGTCTGCCCCTGATGGCTGCTGCTTTACGGCACAGATTCCCAACTCCAGTCCAGGTTTGCATCACACTGTTCTGGTTTTCCTGCTGTCCCTCATGGATATGCATGAGCTACATCTACATACCATGGGTGTGGTGCATAGATATACAGCACAGGCATTTGTATGAGTGCCATCATGGGACCTGACTGGTGTGTGCCCCACCAGGACTGCATTGTGTGATTCTGCTCTGGGTACTGGCCCTGTTCATGGTGTGTGTGCTCAGTGGGGTAAAGATAGACGTATTGCCATTGCATATGTCCTCCCCAGGAAAGGTGTGCCCTTACTATCACTGTTTAATTGGGGGAAAAAGATTAGTGGTTGCCCCAGTTGGGCTTTGAACCTGTGACCCTCTGCTCTTGTATACAGTGTCTGTGTGCACTGCACCACCGTGTATCCACAGATTGGGTGATTTCCCTGGAATGTCCATGACTGTGGATCCGGTAGGGCCTGTGTTGCAGTGGACTGTGCCAGCCTGCACATGACTGGGCCTCTGTCTTCTGTGGCTAGCAGCCACTGCCCCCTGCACCACATGTCCTCGTCCGCCAACATGCTGGCATGAGCTTCTCTCAGAAAAAGCAGATGACCTGATTGCAATGTGGCAGTACGGGACTGCATTTGGGTGACTTGGCTGTAGGTAATGCCCATTGTTGTGGTGTGTGTGCGCGTTGTTGGGTAAAATATGGGTGCTCTCCCCATGCTTATGTTCCCTGCAATACAGGGGTGTCTGCGCTATCTGTGTTCAGTGGTGGGTAAAATATAGGGATTGGGCTGGCACGTACCCCAGCTGGGCTTTGAACCTCTGACCCTCTGGTTCTAGAGGTACTGACTCTGTCCGCTGCACCACACTATGGCCACAGAAACAGTGCAGCCCCTGGAGGTAGTAAGCTTAGCAGAATGGAGTCACAAACCCTGCTCTATGCAATTTTACTGTGGGCATATGCACCCTGTCTGGTGACAGACGTGCACATAAACCCCGGAAATGGCTACGGGAAATGGGGGACAAGATATCACCGCGCTGGGCAACAGTGATATTAATGGGCAACCATACCAAACACTCCCAGGAAAGCTCCAAACAAAGGAAATGTTTTTTGGAAGAGACTCGAGCTCCGTAAACCCTTCAAAAGTTCATTTCTTTTTTCTGGAGCTTTGCTGGGTGTGTTTTCTGTATTTGCCCATCACTATAACTGTTCCCCAGCTGAATTACTGTTTTTAATAGTTCTGTTGTGGTCATTTTCTATTTGTATTTGCACTTTTGTGCTGTGCACATGTATCACACTGCTCACGTTTTGCTGGTTTCCCCGGTTTTCCTGTACATTGCTGACGGAAATGGTTTCTCTTCCCTTTAAATGCTTTCTACCGCGAGTGTTTCACTCGCGGTAGTTTTTACATGCAAATTCGGGCCCGATACTGTGCGGGGAGCCTCTCCCCTCCCACTCTCCACCCACTGACCCCGTCCCTCCGCCCCTCCGGAGCCTTCCTCCGCCCTCCTTTCGCCGTTCCACGCCTCTATCAGAAATTTGCGGGCCGCACTTGTACGGGGCCCGTTAGTGAGCCGCGTACCTGTGCGGGGGTGACACGCACATGTGCGGGGCGTTTAAACGCGTTTCTGCGCGTTTCAGTGCTGCGTTGCCGTGCGCTATTTTGCGGGGTGCTATTTTGCGGACTTTAGTAAACATGCCCCTAAGAATTTTATGATTGTTTAATAGTGTAGTTCCCATCCTGATCTTCAAGCAGCAGCATTTCAAGGTCTGATTTTCATGTTAGTCTTACCTTTACTGACATATTATATTAAGATAAGATTCACTAATGCTAAATCCCGCATTAAACACTCATAGCATTTATAGTAAGTCACCATATGATAATTTATGAATATCATTTGAGTTTTAGATATAATACCATCCCTTTTATACGTTCATCATTAATATTTCTTTATGTAGTTCGGTTGTCCATCTATATTTATGGTTTATTTCCTCATGTCCTGCGTTTCTCAGCATTTTTTATTTGGAGTTTTCTGTACATTCATGTGATTCCCATAACTAATATACAGTTCCTTTCTATCAATGTATACAATTTTATACTAGCCTACACAATTAAAGATAGCTAAGAGGGGTAGTCACACTGTCATTCATACTGTTGTATTTATTATTTACTTTTTAACTTGTATTTGGTATTAATCCAATTATTCATTTATATGCTTTTTATCTGTTCTTTGATATATATGTATTTTTATATTCTTGTATGAAATTTATAATATGTATAATTTCCTTGTTTTTAAGCTTCATACCCCCTGAAGAAGGCAGAAACGCCGAAACGCGTTGGGGTTCTTGAGACTCTTACAAACACCCACACTTTCTCCGTCTCTTGCTCCATTGTGTACCCAGGAGTCACAATGACCCATCAACAGGTTGGAGTTACGGGCGGTAACGATGGCTCTCGCAGCGTTCCAGCATCTGGTGTTCAGGAGAGCGGTCAGGATTCTCTCGGACAATGTGACAACGGTGGCCTACATCAATCGTCAGGGCGGCACGAGCAGCCGTCTCTTGGAAGAGGAGGCGGGAAGCCTTTTGACGTGGGCCGAGGATCATCTGGTAACCTTGTCGGCTCAGCATGTCGCCGGAGTGGAGAACGTTACAGCCGACTACCTCAGTAGGTACAAGGTAGATCACGGCGAGTGGGAGCTCAACCAGGACGTCTACGAGCAGGTGGTGCACAGGTGGGGCCTCCCGATAATGGATCTGATGGCGCGTTGGGAGTCGGCCATTTCAGCAGAAGGAAAGAGCGAATGTCGGAGGGGCTGGATGCCCTGGTTCAAAGATGGCCCACGGAGGGGTTACTCTGTGTTTCCTCCTTGGGCCCTGATCGGCAGAGTTCTGCAGAGGATAGAGTTTCATCAGGGGTTAGTGATCCTGATAGCCGAGGCGTCCGTGGTATGCCGATCTAGTTGGCAGATCATCCATGGCGGCTCCCCGTAAGGGAGGACCTCCTCAGGCAGGGACCGGTGAGGATGCCACAGGTGGATCGGTTCTCGCTTACGGCCTGGCTATTAAAAGGGCAAGGCTGCATAAAAGAGGGTATTCGGCAGCAGTGATTTCGACGTTGTTGAAGGTTCGCAAGTGTTCTACCTGTTTGGCGTACGTTAGAGTTTGGCGCATTTTTGAAAGCTGGTGTGAGGAGCGTGGTAAGAGGCCCTTGGCAGTGTCAGTTTCGGAAATGTTGGAGTTTTTGCAAGATGGCCTTGAAAAGGGCTTAGCTTCTAGTTCTTTGCGGGTGCAGCTGGCAGCTATCACTTGTTATAGGGGCAAGGTTAAGGGCACCACATTAGGCCAACACCCCGATGTGGTAAGATTTCTTAAAGCGGTAGGGCGTATGCGGCCCCGTCAGAGTGTGGTGGTGCCTCCTTGGGACCTCAATTTGGTGCTGGATTCTCTAGTCGGGGCACCGTTCGAACCGCTTGCCCAGGCTTCTCTGAAGGATTTGACCCTCAAGGCTGTGTTTTTGGTAGCCATTTGTTCAGCCCGAAGAGTTTCGGAGTTGCAGGCGTTATCTTGTCATCCGCCTTTTCTTGTTTTCTTTGAGGAGAAGGTTGTTCTGAGGACGGTTCCTTCTTTTTTGCCCAAGGTGGTCTCCCCTTTTCATGTTAATTAGTCCGTGTCGCTTCCTTCCTTTGCTGGGGTGGCGAAAAAGGGGGGAGACGCACGGCTGCACCTTCTGGATGTTCGTAGAGTTTTGAAGCAGTATCTGAAACGGACTAAATCTTTCCGCAAATCAGAGCGTTTGTTTGTATTGTTTGGGGGGCCACGCAGGGGGGAAGCGGCGGCCAAGGCCACTATTTCTAGGTGGATCAGGCAGGCTATTGCGTCTGCTTATATTCTTAAGGGCAGGCAGGTTTCGGTAGGCTTGCGAGCTCATTCCACTCGGGCTCAGGCCACGTCCTGGGCGGAGTTTAGTTTGGTTTCTCCGTTGGATATCTGCAGAGCGACCTGCTGGTCGTCTCTGCACACTTTTGCTAAACACTACCGGTTGGATGTTCAGGCGGCGGCAGATGCCGGATTTGGGAGAGCGGTGCTTCGATCTGGGTTGGCAGACCCCTCCCAGGCTTGAACTGCTTTGCTACATCCCAGCATTCAGGGACTGGACTGGAGAGTCGATTAGGAAGAAGTAATTAGACCTTACCTGCTAATTAGTGTTCCTGAAGAGTTTCCAGTGCAGTCCCTGATCCCGCCCTGGATATTTGGTGCTGGTTCGAAGCACTTCAGGAAGGGGGTACTGGCTCAAGAATTGGTGAACGTCAGTGTTGCTGGAGGGGTTCCGGTGTCGTGGCAGAGGGAACCGAAGCGGAGCCCTGCTGTAGGTAAGGATGTATAGCCTGTTCGTCATTTCATACGGGCTTGGTCAGGTAAGCCTCCTCCTCCTTGTCCTCCTTTGGGGGGGCGGGGGGGGGAGTGTGGTAATAAGTTATAGTTATGGTTCTTTTTTCTAGTTGTCTCTCCGTTAGGTTTGCTTTGTCAACAGGTTACTGAGGCTGGTGGGTGGTGCCGGTCCTATATATAGCCTGATGTCATCAAGAAGTTGACAGATTCAGCCTCCAAGCTGCAGGAAGAGGGACACTACCCAGCATTCAGGGACTGGACTGGAGACTCTTCAGGAACACTAATTAGCAGGTAAGGTCTAATTACTTCTTTGTGAGGAACTAGCTAAACTAAAGGTAGATAAAGCGATGGGATACATCCGAGTATACTGATGGAACTTGGAGACGTTCTAACCGCTCCAGTGACTGACCTTTTCAATACTACTTTGGAGTCGGGAGTGGTACTAGAAATGGCCCTTTACACAAAAGCATAAGTTGAGGATGAGGTTGAAAACTACAGGCCAGTTAGTCTAACATCTGTGGTGAGTAAATTATTGGAAACGCTGCTAAAAGAGAGAATAGAATAGTGAGGTTTCTGGAGTCCAATGGGTTGCAGTGTCCGAGGCAGCATGGTTTCACCAGAGGCAGGTCTTGTCAGACAAATCTGGTGATGAGGGAATTGGACCAAGGGAGACACCTAGATGTTGTGTATTTAGATTTCAGTAAAGCTTTTGACACTGTTCCACACAGGCGACTTCTAAACAAACTGAGCACCCTAGGGATGGACCGTAAAGTTACTGATCGGGTTAGAAATTGGTTGAGTGGGAGGCAGCAAAGGGTACAGGTAAATGGAGCTCATTCTGAGGAGAAGGAGGTTATCAATGGTGTGCCTCAGGGATCTGTCCTTGGTACGATTCTTTTTAACATCTTTGTTAATAATATTGCAGAAGAGCTGTTGGGTAAGGTTTGCCTGTTTGCGGATGGTACAAAATTTGCAATAGAGTAAACACAGGATGGAGTAGATAACACGAGGAGGGATCTAGCTGCTTGAAGAATAGTCTAGAATTTTGCAGCTGAGATTTTAATGCTAAAAATTCAGGGTCGTGCATTTGAGCTGCAAAAAATCCAAGAGACCAGTACAGTGTATAGGGTGAAGTGCTTCTGTCCACAAGAGAAGAGCGGGACCTGGGCATGATTGTGTCTGACGACCTTAAGGTAGCTAAATAAGTAGAAAAGGTGATGGTGAAAGCCAGAGAGGATGCTTGGGAGCATAGGGAGAGGAATGGCCAGCAGAAAAAAGGAGGTGATTAGTGCCTCTGTATAAGTCTCTGGTGTGACCTCATTCGGAGTATTGTGTGCAATTCTGGAGGCCACATCTTGAAAAGGATATAAACAGGTTGGAGTCGGTGCAGAGGGTGGCTACTGAAATGGTTAGTGATCTTCGTTATAAAGCATATGAGGACAGACTTAAAGATCTCAGTAGGTATACATAGAGGAAAGGCAGGACAGAGGAGATATGATAAAATACCTCCGTGGCATAAATGCACAGGAGGAGAGTCTTGATTGAAAGCAAGCTCTGCTATGAGAGGGTATAGGATGGGTGTGAAAGGGGATAGACTCAGGAGCAATATGCGGAAATATTTCTTTACGGAAAGAGTGGTAGATGCGTGGAATAGTCTCCTAGTGGAAGTGGTAGAGACAAGGACAGTATCTGAATTCAAAAAAGTGTGGTACAAACACAGAGCATCTCGATAAAGGTAAAAAGGGGGCTATTGTAGTTGATATGGAAAGGCAGACTAGATAGGCCATGTGGTCTTTTTCTGTCGCTGTGTTTCTATAAATGATAAAGGGGTAAAAAGGGCACTAGAACATAGCAGAGACTGAATTCTTTGCTTTGGTCTTTACTGAAGAAAATGTAGGAAAGTTACCCATGCCAGAAATGTTATTTACAGTTGAAGGAATTGAAGCAAATTTCGATAAACTGGGATGATGTAATAGAGCAATTTGGTAAACAAAAGAATAGCAAATAACCCTGACCGAATGGTATACATCCCAGGGTACTGAAAGAACTCCAAAATGAAATTGCAGCCCTAGTACTTGTCTGGACCGGTCCTTCTATATTAGTCTAGATAAGTGAGTTGTATTCTCTTACCAGCAGATTGGTGGAGACAAAGAACTGATGAAAAGCCCAGTTTTGTTTTGTTTTTTTATTAAGCTTTGAAAATACATTCCAAAAAAATACAAGAATGGTGGTAAAATAATGGTATAACAATATCGAACAAGAAAAAATTCCATGAAGTAATCATTTCCATTAATTTAGACCACTACTAAAAGTAAATTCCTTTACGTTTCTCCGAGCCAATCCAGCAACTCTCGGGTAGTCTCCAATCCCCTTCAGCAGCTGAGGACTGATCACTGAAAACTTTCTCCTGACAGGCTACCTAGCCCCCCCTGGAGTGAGAGGCCCAGTCTTTCAGTCCTCAGCAGCTGAACAGGACGTGGTAGATAGGCTCCCTGGAGTGACATAGAGGAATGTGAGATTTAGTTTTTGTTTCAGGCAAGAGAAGCTTCAGCCGGGTATTTGCCCTAGCAGGGTAATGATACCACGTTTTTTTGGCTGATTAAAAGTAATTGAGCTTCACAGCACAGATAACAAACGACTGCAGACTTCCCTCAACGGCAAGTAGGGCAGAGCCTGCCCGTTAAGCGTCTTGCTAGCAGTCCTGTTTCTTCGCGGAGGTGAGGGAGACACTGGGAACCCCAGAATCCACCTCTCTCTCTCCGGTGTGTATGCGATCTCTCTCTTCCTCGCTAGCAGCGGGAGCAAGGAGAGCGCGCAGTGGCAGCCAGCTTCTCTGCGGTGAGTCGTGAGTGACTGCAGTGTGTGGGCCTGAATTCGCTTTGGCCTCGGGGCGTGTTTCGTGTTGTGCAGCTTGATTTCAGTTAGGGGCTGGTGGTGTGAGGCTGTTTGGGGGCATAATGGAGTCCACTTCTGCGGCGGTGGAGATAGCAGCGGCTCCTCAGACAGCACAAATTTGCCCGGGAACGGCGGCTATTTTGGATGGCCCGACCGTTTCTGTGGAGCCTCATAGCAAGGCGGGAAAGAAGAAAGTACGTGCCAAGAAGGCCTCAACTGCTGGGGGTCCAGTGCAGGAACAGGCTGGGGGATTCCCTGAGGGCTTGCAGTCCATTTTTTCGGCGGATTTTATCTTAGCCTTACACAAAGCTTATTGTTTAAAGGTTTGTCAGGGATTATCCCAGGAGGTTTCCCCCGCTCTGGGGGCTCAGCTGGAGGATAGGAGCTTAACAGACCCTGGAGAGGGGCCCTCTCAACAGGGGAAAGGTGCTGAGCCCAGCCAGAGGACCTGCGGATTGCAGTTAGATCTGCCTTCTGTGGCTGAGGAGGGTGAGATCCTCTCGGAGGCAGGTTTGGACTCCTGGGCAGGAGACTTCGAAGAAGGAGAACTGCTACCTGGAGAAGACCCTAATGTGTTTAGGGTGTTTCATAAGGAGGAGCTGGGAGCATTGATTTCTCAGTCGTTAGCGGCTTTAAATCTCGCTCTGCCAGTGGTTACGCAGGAGCCTCTGGAAGACCCCTTGCTTCAAGGTTTTAAAGCGGAGCAGCGCTGTTTCCCCCTTCATAGGGTTATAAAGCAAATGATTGAATCTGAGTGGGAATGTCCAGAGGCCTCCTTAAGAGGGGGCCGCGCTATGGGTCGCCTGTACCCGTTGCCGCAGGAGGAAAAGGAGTTATTCTGCATGCCTAAGGTGGATGCCTTGGTCGCTGCGGTGACAAAGAAGACCACTATTCCGGTGGAAGGGGGTACTGCTCTTAAGGATCTGCAGGACCGGAAGTTAGAGGCGCTGCTTAAACAGGCGTTTGATTCGAGTGCTTTGTCTCTGCAAGCTTCCGTTTGTGGAGCGTATGTTTCAAGAGCTTCTATACGGTGGCTCCGAGGGGGTCTGGGGCCAGCCAAGGAAGATGGTTCGTCTCCCGAAGCGGCGAAGTTAGAGTCTGCTGCAGCTTATTTGGCGGACGCTTTTTATGATTTAGTGCGGATAGCGACTAAGTCGATGGTATCTGTGATTGCCGCTAGGCGGTTTCTCTGGCTTCGAAACTGGGCAGCGGATTCTTCTTCTAAGACTCGGCTGAGTAAGCTGCCGTATAAGGGTAAGCTGCTCTTTGGTGAAGCACTGGAAAAGATTGTTAAGGATTTGGGAGATTCTAAAGGAGGTCGTCTGCCGGAGGACCGACCTAAGCCAGCAAAACAGAGTCCGCTGTCCAGAGGACCAAACAGGAACAGATTCCGGGGCTCTCGTTTTGCTCTGTATCAGAGAGGTAGGTGTCTTTCCAGAGGTCAGCCCTTTCAAGGAGCTTGAGGGTTCGGCAGGGGATACTTTAGTGCCCAGCCGAACCCTACAAAAGAAGTCTCAATGAAGGGACGCAGGTCCAGACGGAGATTCCGGTGGGAGGTAGTTTAAAGGAGTTTGTCTCTGTTTGGGCCGCGGTAACGTCAGACCGGTGGGTACTGGAAGTCATTCGCGAAGGGTACGCCCTGGAGTTCTCCCAACTGCTGGCGGGGGCCTTCGTGAGATCCCCATGCGGGTCCCAAGCAAAGGCAGTTGCAATCTCGGCCACGCTGCGGAGGTTATTGCCGCTCCAAGAGGTGGTTCCGGTACCTCCCAACCAGTACGGCTTAGGTCGGTACTCGATTTATTTCGTCATGCCCAAAAAGGAAGGGTCTTTTCGTCCAATTTTAGATCTCAAGCATGTCAACCGGTGTTTGCGCGTGCCGCATTTTCGAATGGAAACGCTCCAGTCGGTGATACGGTCCGTACAGCCGGGAGAGTGGCTTTCGTCGATAGACTTGACGGAGGCTTACCTGCACATTCCCATCCGGGAAGACCATCAGAAATTTTTGTGTTTCGCGGTCCCCATGGGTCATTTCCAATTCAGGGCAATGCCCTTCGGGCTAGCGATGGCGCCGCGCACCTTTACAAAGGTGATGGTGGCGGTGGCTGCGGCATTGCGAATGGAAGGCATTCAAGTGCATCCCTATCTGGACGATTGGTTGATTCGTGCGCCCTCAATAGCAGAATCGGAGTCCGCCTCCAGGAGGGTGGTAGCCTTTCTGGAGAGTCTTGGCTGGGTTATCAACCAGGCCAAAAGCAAGCTGCTGCCCGTGCAGCGCCTTTCTTATCTCGGAGCGGTGTTCGACACAGCGATAGGGTTCGTGTTCTTACCCGAGGACAGAGTGCAAAGGATTTTGAGGCAGGTCACACAATTTTTGCGCTTGCAGATGCCGACGGCTTGGAGGTACTTGCAGCTTCTCAGTTCCATGGCGGCGGTCTTGGACTTAGTACCGTGGGCACGGGCGCATATGCGTCCTCTTCAGCAAGCGTTATTGACCAGATGGTTGCCTCAGGAGCATTCTCTAACCCAGCGGATGGTATGCCCGAGAGATGTCCGTGACAGTTTGCGGTGGTGGTTGGACCCGCAGCATCTCCTTGCGGGAATGCCATTGCGAGAACCGGAGTGGTTGTTGGTCACCACGGATGCCAGCCTCTCGGGCTGGGGAGCACATTGCCTCTCCCGGGTGGCGCAAGGAGTTTGGTCGATAGAGGAGAGATCTTGGTCGATAAATCGCTTGGGGCTCTGGGCTGTGCGCTTCGCTCTGCAGGAGTTCGCGGATCTCGTGCAGCGGAAAGCGGTTCGCGTGTTTTCAGACAATCTGGTGACGGTGTCCTATATCAACAGGCAAGGGGGCACGAGGAGCGTAACGATGCTGGAGGAGAGCCAGTTGCTGCTCCAGTGAGCAGAGACCCATTTACTGGCGTTATCAGCGGCGCATGTAGCAGGAAAGGACAACCTGCAGGCGGATTTCCTCAGTCGTCATTTTCTCGACCCCGGAGAATGGGAACTGAATGCGGCCGTGTTTCACGACATCACGTGCAAATGGGGTCAGCCAGTTCTGGATTTGATGGCGACCTTCCACAATGCAAAGGCATCTCGGTTTTACAGCAGGGGCAGGGAACACATGTCGGAGGGTCTAGACGGCCTAGTGCAGCCCTGGCCGGAGCGCAGCCTGCTGTATGCGTTCCCGCCTTGGCCGATGATAGGTCGGGTGGTCCAGCGGATTGCGAGTCACGCAGGGACAGTAATTCTCATTGCCCCTGATTGGCCCCGACGGCCGTGGTACGCGGACCTCGTACGTCTTCTGGTGGATCGACCGTGGCGGCTTCCGGCGCGGGTCAATCTGCTAACTCAGGGTCCCATTCTCATGCCGCAAGTGGATCAATTCTTGCTTACGGCTTGGCTCTTGAGAGGGAAAGGTTGCGACGGCATGGGTACTCGCCGTCAGTGATCTCCACTCTGTTGCGGTCCAAACGGAGGTCGACTGCGGTGGCGTATATTCGTGTCTGGCGAAATTTTGAAAGTTGGTGCAAGGACAGGGAGCGCAGACCGTTTGCAGCCTCCTTACCAGACATCTTGGCCTTTTTGCAAGGGGGGCTTGAAAAGGGCTTAGCGCTCAGTACTCTCAGGGTACATCTGGCGGCCTTGGCCTGCAATAGAGGTCGGGTGCACGGAGTTTCATTGACCTCTCATCCTGATGTTCTCCATTTCTTCCGGCGGCGAAGAACATACGGCCCCCGTTGCGGCCAGTGGTTCCCGCTTGGGATTTGAACTTGGTACTGGAGGCGTGGTCGCAGCCTCCATTGCGCTCCGCGGCAGCGCACACTTTGAAGGAGCTTTCGTGGAAAAAAGCCTTTCTTGTAGCCTTATGTTCCGCTAGGCGGATCTCGGATCTTCAAGCCCTTTCGTGCCGGGAGCCGTATTTGCAGTTTTCGGCAGAGAAGGTGTGGCTGCGGCCGGTTCTGTCCTATCTGCCGAAGGTGGTTTCCAGTTTTCACTTGAATCAACCGATTTCTCTCCCTACCTTTTCGGATAGTGTAATGGGGCGCAGGATCGCGTCCTACAGCAGTTCGACATGGGCAGAGTTTTACGGCGGTACTTACGGAAAACGGCTCCATTTCGCAGGTCGGACAGATTGTTTGTTCTGTTTGGAGGTGTCCGTAAAGGCGAAGCAGCTGCCAAGGCTTCTATTGCTCGCTGGGTAAAGCAAGCGGTGGTGGCGACGTATGAAGCCAGGGGAAAACCTCTTCCTGCGGGGCTCCGAGCACATTCTACGCGGGGGCAAGCGGCGTCCTGGGCGGAGTTCGCTTTTGTCCCTCCGGTGGACATCTGTCGAGCGGCGACATGGTCGACGCTCCACACCTTCACGAAGCATTTTCGTTTGGACCTTCAGGCTAGAGTTAACGTGAGGGTCGGAGTGTCAGTCCTGATGACGGGGCTCTCCAGTCCCTCCCAAGGATAGGAACTGCTTTGGTACTTCCCGAGAGTTCCTGGACTGGCCCGGAGAAACGTAAAGGAAGGAGAAATGAGGCCTTACCTGCTAATTGTCTTTCCTTGAGTTCTCTCCGGGCCAGTCCAGGTCCCACCCAGTACGGCTCGTCATTTGGCTAAGAAGTTCAGTGTAGGTCTTGTGGCGCCAGGAGCTTGTGAGAATTGTAGGACTTTCGTGCTTGAATTCGCTTATTTCCGGAGTCCGGTGGAGTTTTCTGCCGGTATGGATTCTGGGATCCTAGTGGGGACCATAAATTCCTCCCTAAAGGTTAAAAAAAAAAAAAAAAGACGGAAATCAGTCCCTACAGGGGGACGGAGTTCCCGGATAACTATCCATCAGTAGGGTCCGAGTTAAGTTAGTTACTGATGCTGTTGGTGAGTTTGCAGTGGGTTGTTGTTTGTGTCATTGTGTTTCATTTACAGTAGGTTAAGCTGCTTTGACAAAAGTAGACTGAGCCTCTCACTCCAGGGGGGGCTAGGTAGCCTGTCAGGAGAAAGTTTTCAGTGATCAGTCCTCAGCTGCTGAAGGGGAGTGGAGACTACCCGAGAGTTCCTGGACTGGCCTGGAGAGAACTCAAGGAAAGACAATTAGCAGGTAAGGCCTAATTTCTCCATACAGAGGCAACAGGAAATAAAAATAAACAAGGGAAATAGTGACCTACTCCTAAAGGAAAATGCAAGTAATTATAACAGGGTGAGAACTCATGCATCAGCTGTATGGGACGTCATATTAACCACAGTCTCCTCTCTAACAACCAGAAATTCTAGTTGCTGCCCAGTTTAAAAAAATAAAACAATTATCCTTATAGGTAATTATACAACAAGAAGGAAATCTTTAAACAAAATTCCCACCATGAGAGAGGACCCTAGGTCTAAGTCCTAGGAATTCCTTCCTTCCTCAGTTTGGTAACACTTGAGAGATCTGGGAAAATGCGTACTTGAGAATCTTTTGATAAGGGCTTGTTGAGCAGCAACAAATTGGAAGGATTTGAAAGAATCTGGAAAAGTACAGCAGACTCGCACAACCTCCACTCCCCCTCCCCCTCCCTCTTCCTTCTCCCCTGCCCCTACCTTTGGTCCATGAATTACACTGGCACAACGAAAGGATGAGTGGAGGAGTGGCCTAGTGGTTGGGGCAAGGTACTTCGTGCCGGAGGGTCGGAGGTTCAAGTCCCGCTGGAGGACAGCAACCTTGGGCCGGAAGGACTGGGGTTTCTAGTCCCACAGGTGCTCCTTGTGGTCTTGGGCAAGCCACTTAACCCTCCATTGCCCATGTTCCCTGTAAGTAAGTATTGGTGTATGTGTCTCATATCCCTTCGTTTTAAATGTATCCCCCAATTGTAACCGCTTTGACCCGGAGAAAGGCGGTATATAAATATGGCTAAATAAATAAATAAAATGTCATGTCAAGGTGATGCAGTACCTATGCGCCAATGAAGGATATATGTTGATGGGTGTGTCACAGATGCAGTATGCTGTAATAGAGCCTCCCTTATAAGCCAGCTGCACTGTGTTTCTCAGTGCTGCTTGGGGTGCATAGGAAACAATAGAAACATACAAACATGATGGCAGGATAAAAAACACATGGCCTATCTAATCTGCCCATTCATATCAACATCAATAATTGTCTTCTTTCTGTTACAGATTCTCTGGGCTTGTCTCATGCTTGGAATCCAGATACTGTCCTTGTCTCTACCACCCCCACTGAGAAACTATTTACCACTCTTTCTGTAAAAAAAATATGTCTGCATATATTACCTTTGTCTATCCCCCTTCACCCTCATCCAATGTGGCAGACAGAAAGTACTCAACACTCAAATCCTGCCAAGAAAATATCTTGGTGAGCAGGAGCATCCGCAGTAGTGACATGTGTACTAACCTCAGGGTTACGTAGGCATGATGTTGATCCAAGCTATGAGAGCATGAATATCACTAAATTGGTCTGCTGCATGACAGAAGTTAACCCAGCCTCTGTCCCTGATATTGCACTGCAGCCCCTGCAGATGGCATGACAGCAGTTGCAAATTTGGCACACTGTAGGGTATATTAGTAGCACAAAAAGAAGTTAGACTCTGTTGTTGTCCAGGGGAAATAGTTACTAATTCCCATCCCAAAGTTCGGTGAGTTATTCTGGCAATGAGCCACGAAAGAAGTCTGGTCTGCAGATATATATTAGACTTTATTATAGGCAACCAGGTAGAAAAATATACACACACACATATAGCTAATTAGAAACATGAGGTAGAAATTTGTTATAGTACAGATGTACACTTGGACAACGTAATAAATCACTGATTAGTAACCAGACGTCACTGATTCGCTCTGCACTGAGGAAAAGTAAGAAATATATTGCTAACCCCTTGCCCATCAGGAGGAGGAGAGATAAGTCAGTACCTTAGTTCCGTCGGGCTCTCAGGAACAATGCAGTCCAAGGAGGCAGCTCCTAGCTAATGCGGGCTCTAGCCTCGTCAGGCGAGCCGCAGTAAGTCCGAACCGGAGGTATCTGTGAAAGTCTTATCTCAGACCTGTGGAGGATGGCCTAGCCCACACTTAGTGGCCGTCTTGCGGAAGGGTCAGGTCACAGGAATCAGGTACACAGTGCACAGCAGAGAGGAACCAGTGCAGGAGTCTGTATGTACAGGTGGGGAAAAAAACCCAACTCTCTCTTACTACTACTAAAGTTTCCAGCGCAGATTGCATTATTCCGTGTAAGAATCCTCCGTCATAGGTCCGATGATTGGTTGGCACCAGGCAGTCTGAGGTGTTCTCAGCGAATCAGGAGGTAGATGATGAGCAGCTTCTTGCAAACAAAGAAGCCATAGTAAGAAGTCATAGATAAAAAGCTCCCAATCTCAATAAATGACCATCTTAATGGTTTTAAAAGTGTTTTATCAGCCATTGTAAGATTGACCTCAGCTGCGATGACGGCGTTTTGGAAGCAGTAGTTTTGAAAACAGCTTATGAAGAATTTTGAAGCCTGGTTACTACACTTGAAACAGGGTTGGATTGCCCGAAACGTGCACGTCGTGTACCTATTATAACTGGCATTTTGGATTGAGATAAGTCTACTTGATTTAAACTTTACTGGTTAATTGCACTTTAACTTTAATTTTTGGTGAAGAACCTTTGAGAATAAAAGTAGCTACCCGCCTGGTGAGAGCCGGTTTCCCTTCCGGCCTTCTCACGGCTAGCTCCGACAAAAGAATAACTATTAAGATGGTCATTTATTGAGATTGGGAGCTTTTTATCTATGATATCAATTTGCCCTGACTTAAAGGTTTTCTTAGTTTTGATAGTAAGAAGTCAGGCAGAGGCAACAGTATGTAACTTCTGGGCATGTACCAGTGTCCAAGGCCAGCCACGGACAATAGCTTCTGTATGTCTGCTTAGAAACGCTGATCCAGCAGTTGCTTAGGTCGTTTGTAGCTGAACACAGCAAAAGTGAAGTGAAGAATCCATCTTGTCTGTGCAGGTTGGTTCAGGCCTGAGTTGCTGAGCAGGCCGGAGATTTGCATGTAGAATTGCAGGGGTACCAGCCCTACATCTCCCCCCCCCCTTGTAAGATGGAGGATGCTACAAGGGAGTACACTCCATCGTACAAAGCCTAACTAGCAGTACTACCGTGCAGGTCAGAACCAAATGACAAATGATTGACTAATGCAGGAGAAGTGGATAATACTTCAAGCACAATATGCATGAAAACAATACTGCATGAGGAATAATACCGTGAATACACTCAAGCAATAAAAGAAGTCAAAATAAAATGACATTGATATAGTCAAGTCAATTCAATCAAAATAATGCATGGTAACTTCAAACTCAAGAGTATATATATAGTATCCAAACCAAAAATAAAAATGTATATCTGTAATGCAATATAATGTGTTAGTGTAACACCAAGGGGAACACTCAAAAGTAATGAGAAGCAATGTGTAACTGTGTTAGTAAAATAAACACATGCTAGTTATGAAAAAAAAACACAACTCAATCAAGAGCAATGGATAACTTTCAAAGAAAATGGTGACACTTATTCAAAAGTGTGACGTTCCAGCAAATCCTGCAGACGCATGGCAGGCAGCAGAGGTGCAGGATGCATAGAGCGACGAAGAGTACGAATCTGTCTCTGTTGATACAAGGAGATAAGAAACTGGAGCACCAACAGAAAGAAAAGACCAGGAACAATGACATGTGACATAAAATCAGTTTGTAAAATGTCCACATCTCGTGAATCAAAGTTATAATCAGCAATGGCAAGGTCGTCCTGGTCAATAGACAGTTCAACTGTGTGAGAGTCCTTATAGTCCAAAAGATAGGTCAAGGCTGCAGTGAAGTCAATCTCATGACCTCGAAACACATCCAATATCTGGAGCTCTGTCGAAACAGGGTCAGCATCTGGATAAAACAAGGAAACTCCACCAACATTAACAATGGAGTTCTTGGGAACATCAATCAAGCAAACATTGCATGGTAGAGGAACTCTATTATGAATGTCATGTTTATTCATGGTGACCAGGAGTTCACTCAAAGGGGTACTAACCAGCCAAACATCGTTGACAACAGCAACTTTCGTCTCTGAAAAGTCATCGAACTTGGCCATGGTAACTTTACATTGTTCTTTCACATTTTCAGCAGACAACCCACAAAGAGCCGTAGAAGTGTCCTTCAGGAAAGGTTTACCAGGACACAACCAAGGAATGTCTTTAGAGCGTTGGCACATGCCTAGATTAGGTACCACAGTGGTATATTAGTGGTGCGTGCAACAGACGATCCAAAATGTTTCTGTAAAACATGTCGGGGATCTAGGGACACAAAAACTTTCTGTGTGACAGTCTGGGACTGTGTAATCAGGAAACCAGGCGCATCCTGTAGCACGACACCAGAAAGAGGGCCAGGCTCAATCAATCTGGCAACCTCGGATCCCGCTAACATCAAAATCAGGAACAGGACCTTCAAAGTTCGGGACTCCATCTGTAAAATAAAACAAACAGGCTATCCCGCCTCAAGGTTAGCATCACTCACTTCAGCAAGAGGTTCTTCAGGAAGGAACTTACTGGGATGACACGGTCTAAGCTGATTAATGTGGACCCATTTAAGGGAGCCTTCCCTCTCAATACCTGACTTCATTCGAATTTGATAAGCAACAGGGGAGGCTTTATCCACAATAGGAAATGGACCGTTCCAGCTAGGTAGAAATTTACAGTCTTTGACCTTATTCTTACCAAAATTGTAGTAGAATACCTTATCGCCAATCTGGTATTCTTTAGAGGTAGTCCTCAAATCATAGTAGGCCTTTCTACCCCTAGCAGCAGTGTCCAAATTCTTTTGGGCAAAGGCAAAGGCACTTTGCAAGTGTTGTCTTAAATGGGCAACATATTCATGAGCAGTTGTAGCAGCAGCGAGATTCACATCATTAGTCCTGTAAAGAAGATGAAGGGGTAAAACCATGTCCCTACCTGTCATCATCTCAAAAGGGGACACACCAGTAGCACGATGACGCGTGGCTCTGATAGCCATCAGGACTAAGGGCAGTTTGATGTCCCAGTCCTTCCCAGAGGAAGAAACATACTTTTTCAAGATACTGATGATAGTTTTGTTTGCTCTCTCCACGTGTCCAGAGGATTGTGGATGATAAGCAATGTGGACTTTGGCCTTCACACCTAGTACCTTCCACAGATGCTTAATGACTTGTCCCGTGAAGTGGGAACCCTGGTCGGATTCCACTCTCATGGGGAGGCCCCACCTGCTGAAAACATGGTTTAACAACAAGGTGGCCGTGGTCTCGGCAGTACAGTTGGGTGCTGGGATGCACTCGACCCACTTAGTAAATAAGCAGGTAACTGTCAACATATATTTGTTGCCTCGAGAGGATCGGGGCACGGGGCCGATCCAATCAATCTGGAGATCAGACCAAGGCATGGTCAGACCTCTGTTTCTCAGAGGAGCTCTATGAGAAGGAGCCGCAGGTTGAAATCTGCAACAGGTCAGACAACCTTTAGTATACAATTGTACATCTTGGTACATGTGGGGCCAGTAGGCCACTTGTTTCAATGTTTCATAGGTTATTCGGTCACCTCTATGACCGGCACAAGCTTCATCATGAGCGTGCTGTAACATAACTCCTCGGAAGGCCCGAGGTACCACCCATTGCACAATACCATGCTTACTCGTCCGTATCAACAGATCTTTCTGGAGATGGAACATGTCCTTGGAGATGTAGAGGATCCTCAGTTCCTCATCGTCCTGACAATCCTCCAGAGTTAATGGGTGTTCCTGGGGGTTCTGCAGAAAAAGGTAGAAACGTCCAAGAGTAGGATCTTGTTTCTGGGCTTGCACGAGGTCGAGATCTGTGCTCTCGCCACACCATTGAACCACAGGGGGCATGGTGGATAATTGAGCTTGACGCCGGGTAACCGCCGTCACAATTTGAAGCCCATTGGTCTCGGGAGCCTCCAACTGCCAGAGGTCTCCAGAGACAGCACCCTCCTTGGCAAGCTGATCAGTTAGATCATTTCCAATCTTGTCTGGGTTATCAACACGGGAATGACCTTTCACTTTCTTCCAGTAGATGGTCATGTCATTTTCATGAGCTACCTTGTCCAAGGCCAGAATCAGTCCGGCATGTTTGACAGGTTTCACTTTGGAATTCAGCATATTGTTAGATTTCCAAATAGGTAAGTGGGAAACAAAATTCTGTCGGACGTAGTCTGAATCAGTACAGATGGTTAGGGTGTGAACCCCTCCCTGCGCAGCGGACTGGAGAGCTGCCAGGGCTGCAGCTAGCTCTGCATACTGATTAGTCTTGGTACCCAGACGGTACTTGAAGGGTTCACAAGGGTGGTTCTGGTTCCAAACCACACCTATACCTGCTACCAGTTCATGGTCAGGCTCTCGACGGTAAGCACAACCGTCCACATACACCTTGGGGTAGCCTTTACAGAGGTTCTCATCATAAGGACGATGACGAGAAGGCTCAGGCGTACATGACTCCATTTCGGTGTCTAAATTACCCACTAAAGGTTCTCTGGCAGTGCAATCGTGCAATTCAGCCAGGCCCTGTGCGGCGGCATCCTTGCGGTTTTGAGCATACCTGACCTCCAGGGGCCAGCCCTGAAGTGCTAAGGTCCAGGAGACAATGCGACTGTTTGACACTTGTCCCGATTTAATCCGATCACTGCCTAGGAACTTGATGGGTTGGTGATGAGTCTCAACAACCAACCTCTCACCTTGGATATAACTGCAGAAATATTGGAGGGCCCAGACTGTGGACAACAAGGATTTCTCACAGTCAGAGTATTTCCTCTCCACTTCCGTTTAAGATTTGCAGGCATAGGCAATAACTTTCCTATCTGTGTCATGCATCTGGTACAGAACAGCACTCATAGAGTGATCGGTGAAACCTAGTTCCACGAAGAATTCTCTGCCACTCTCTGGATAGGCAAGACAGGGAGCTCGACTCAAAGCTGCCTTCAGCTCTTCTAGAGCTGCCTCTTGGTCGGGATTCCATGCCCAAGGTTCATCTCTTTTGAGGAGTTTGACCAGGGGTCGGGAAATCTCCGCATATTGATCCACAAATTGGCGGGAATAATTGCAAATGCCCAAGAATGAGCGCAGCTCACTCACGTTGGTCGGACGTTTGAGTTGTTGCAAGGCCGCAAGTCTCTTCCTTTGAGGCCGCAGTCCCTCAGCAGAAACTTCGTAACCCAAATAATTGAGGGATTTCCGGCACCATTGGCCCTTTGACAAGGACAGCTTTGCTCCCGCAGCTTTCAGTTGCTGGAAAACATGCTCTTTTTCTTGCAAATGGTCAGTGAAACTGGTGCTCTTCACCAGAATGTCGTCTACATAGACGAGGGTGCCTCTAGTCTCAGCATCAGGCAAAGCCTTATGCAGGAAAATATTGAAGTCTGCTGGGGCATTCAAATAACCAAACGGTGTCCGATTCCAAGTATATTGTCGCCTACCGAAGGTAAAAGCCAGCTTATGCTGATCTTCTGGATGGACAGGTATAGTCCAAAATCCTGAGGCCAAATCCAGGCTTGTAAAGTACCTTGCACCCTTGATGGTGGCTAAGTTCTGTTCCAGATGTGCCATAGGCCATCTGGATAGAGGTACCTTTTTATTAAGCTGGCGATAGTCCAAAGCTAAGCGCCAGCTAGAATCCTTCTTGATGATAGGCCACAGTGGGGCATTGTAAGTACTGTTGCATTGACGTATAATTCCCTTTTGTTCCAGGGAATTAATGATTTCCTGAACGGATTCATAGGAGGCCAATGGGATTTTATACTGCCTCACAAAGACAGGTTTACTGTTGGGATCCGTAGGAATACGGGTGACATGTAGGTCGGTGAGACCACAGTCATAGGTGTCAGTGGCAAACAGGTCCTTGTGACGGTACAGCAGTTCTTTTAATTGGGCCTTTTCTGATTCATCAGTGCAGGTGTCTGTTTCAGCAAGTTTTCCCGCTACCATTTCATCAAATCCCAGAACAGGTTTGTTTGAGGGTATTTCAACCTTCTCCTCAATCTCATCTTGGAGAGAGGAGACCTGGATGGCTTGGACAGTATGGGGCTCCCCCCCCGGTGGGTGAGGGAACTAACAGTCTCATCGAGTTTACTTGACAAAATCAGATGGTCAGACTCGAGGTCCACCTGAGAGGTCACAGCACTATGTGGCCAGACAAACTGTAAGGTGAGGAGGCCTCGGGGTGAGGATCGTACACACGCAGGGGTTCCCCCCCCCCCCCCCTTCACAGATGTTCCAGGAAACAGGGGCTTCCCCAATAATCTGGAGACTCAATTCCACACTTGGGAACGATTCTCCCACTAGGAATCCCAGAGGTTCGCCCTTCACAAGGTGAATGCGATCTGGGTTTGGATTGGTGAGCAATAAGTGTAAGGAGGGAGCTGTGGCCTCCATGCAGGGTATGGGACCCATGGCTAGGCCCAGCTCCTCAAAACGGGAATTTGGACTGAAGAAGACCAAGTTGTCTGAGACCACATGTCCTCGGGTCACCTGTATCGGCAGGGGACAATCCTGTACCCTCCCAGGTATGTGGGTGTCTTCTGCACTGACCACTTCACAGACTTGAGGAATAGTCTGACCAGCCCGTAGGGATGGGCGGGCACCAGAGAAATCCACCGGATCTCCTTCCAGCCTACTCCAGAGGATGTTGTTCACAAAATCCACATAAGTTCCCAGTCGAACAAGGCAATCTGAGCCTAAGGAGAGGGGCACCTCAAGTCCTCTGATGATGGAGAAGGTGTGCCGAAAACCTTTGACCCCAACTTGCAAGGGGAGATTGCAGTAGCCCATTAATGTCTTGAGCCCTTCCCCAGGCACTTGGAACAAAGTCTTCGCTCCCATTACCCAATCAAGGGTAAGCTGTTGTTTGAGTCGATAGAAAAGAGTCTCACTGATGAGGGAGTGGTCACAGTGGGGTAATAGGTAGGCCCTTTCCTTTTGGGACATGCCCACCTGCACATATATAAAGGGACCTTTCTCAGCCGAGAATATGTCCGTCAGTCTCCTAGGGTGATCTAGGCAGGGATGGGATGGAGGAGGGGTTTGCACCTCACAACCTTCCACAGGTTCCTTCAGGAATATCTGCAGGCAGTCAGTATCAAGGACAATGTTAGCTACTGAACCCACTGCAATGGCAGCCACGTCGCTGATGCCCTGATCCTCATCTCCAGCCCTTTCATACTGGAGCTGAAGGATTTGGGGATCAGCTGACCTCTGGAAATTAATCCTGATGGACTTGTTTGTGCGTTCCACCGAACAAGGACCACTGACTCTGCTGTCATGTTTTACCATAGCATAAGGTATGGGATGCGTGACCTGTGTCCAGATCACTTCCTGGACGTAGTCCAGAATGGGGCGTAACCGTTTCAGGAGCTCATTGCCAATCAAGAATTCTTCCCCAGGGCACTTAGTAATGATGACAGGATGTTTCACCTGTAATTTTCCAATTTGGAGGTTAAGCCAGACCTGCCCCATGGACTCTATGGGCTGATTCCCATAAGCTGCGAGTGACAAATCACTGGGTGTGACGTGTAGGGTCCTCTGACTCCCCAAGGAAGCAGTGAGTCTATCAAAGAGACTCGAGGTAATCAGGGTAGCCTCAGAGGCGGAATCTATCAGACCCTCACAGAGAAAAGCCTGCAGAATTGTAACAGGAACAGTGTACCTCTGTCCTTTTGGCTTGAGTTTACCCAGAAAGTACTTGTGCTTCCTGATGGTGTCAAAGGCTGGACCCTCGATGTCCATTGCGGGACTGTCACTCTGTGTCCATGGGGTGGCATCCACAGCTGGCTGCACCTGTGCAATAGTGACCTGTGGGACAGAAACAAAGTCGGTTAGTCATTCAGTCGCATTAGAAGGGGAAGAGGAGTCAACCAGTTCCTCCTCTGGCTTCTGAGGCTTTGCTCGTGGCTTAGGTGGCGCACTACTAGCAGAAGCCTCCTGTGAGGAGCCGAACGCAATGGTAGCCTTCATCATATCTGTCAACTCGCTTATTCTCTTCTCCAGTTCCAGGTATTTGTCAAAACCGGGCTTTCTCTTCCAGTTCCGGTTCTGTGGAGCGAAACGCTGATTCCCAGAGCGCTGCTTAGACCCAGATGACTGGTTATTCTGGGGTGGCCTGGGAGGATTCTGTGGAGCAGAAGGAGAAGAGTTATTTTCTAACGAAAGGGTAGATTTTACAGCACTAACACCCTGTTTTGGCTCTCTGGCTTTGCTGGGAGCCCTTACTGTGCTGCCAGTATTGGTTGCTCTCATGTTGGGAACAGCTTCCCAAATCCACTCAGCATGTTCTATCACACGTGACAGGGGTTCGTGACGCTTGTCAGACATATAAGGCTTAATAGATGGAAGGAGCAACTGACAGAAAAGATTACGAAACTCCTGATGGTGTTCTATTGTTTCCCAAGAAGGGTCACTCTGGAAGAAGGTCTGCCTAAGTCTGTAAGCGAACTCTCGGGGTGTTTCATTTTCCCTATGAGTCATACTAAATGCTGCCTGCTTTGCAGCGATATCATCAGGGTATGGCCCATAATGTTTCTTTAGTGCCTGTTCAAAGATGACAATGTCCTTCTTTTCATCATCTGCCATGGCCCGAATAAATTGCTGACAAGGTACATCAAAGGACCATGGAAGATACAGAACCATGTCCTCCCCCCTGGTAATGTTCAGTGCCCGAAAGGCATCTTTGACTGCAGCTAAATGTTCATTTATGGTGGCATGACCAGTTTTCTCAAAAGGGGTGACCATGCTCCGCAAGGTCTTGATAATTTGTAATTGTGCGACAGAAGCACCTTCATTTATTTTCCCTTGCAGGACACGGGAGCATAGAGGATTTCGCTGGCCTTCAGCTCCCTCTGGTGGTCGCTGCTGGTACAGTTTTCCATCACTAGGGGGACTTCTCACCCCCCCTCCACCGCTCCCTGTATGGGGAGGGGTCGAGAGTAGGGTGTTTCACTCCGCCCTGTTTCTCTCCTGTGCTCATGCGCTGATGGGAGAGAACTGACTCTGTTCTGGAAAAGCTGCCTTTCTACACTGGGCAGGGTTTCCAGTGGCAAACTGCCGTCATCTACCCTCCGGTAATCTGAGAAGCCTAGAGGGATCAAATTATCCCGGTACTCTGTCTCGTTACTATGAGAGGTAGTCACACCGGCCAAATCAAAACAATCAGCTTCCTGGATTTCGAGGTTAACTCTCTGTATGTCCTGCCCACAATCCTGATGTGCAACAGCTAGCTTTCTTTGGAGACTAGCCGTGCGCTGTCTTGCTGCAATCAGAGCAGTCTCTATCTCATTTAACTGAGCCATCAGAGCTCTCTCTCGTTGCTCATAAAGAGCAGCGAAATCTGTTAGTCTCCTGGTCTGGGCGGCTAGTTCAGTTCTACAAACTGTCAGAAATTGCAATTCCGTTTGATCCAGAGCATTCCGCTTCCTGAGAGCGGAAACCGGATCCAACCAGCCCTCTGTGTGAACCATCAATAGCTGAGACTGTCTGTAAAAACAAACACAGGAATAACTGCTGAAGAATTACTCTAATGCAGAGATCCTGTAATGTGGGTTCCAAAGCCGTCTCAACAGACAATGCTCGCTAGCCACAAACCTCAGCATAAACAGCTGCTTTGACCACAATAGGACAATTCCGAAATATTACACAAATTCTGAGAGGCGTAGCACATTCAGAAATACTCATCCCGGACGAGCCCCCATTATTATGTAGGGTATATTAGTAGCACAAAAAGAAGTTAGACTCTGTTGTTGTCCAGGGGAAATAGCTACTAATTCCCAGCCCAAAGTTCGGTGAGTTATTCTGGCAATGAGCCACGAAAGAAGTCTGGTCTGCAGATATATATTAGACTTTATTATAGGCAACCAGGTAGAAAAATATACACACACACACATATAGCTAATTAGAAACATGAGGTAGAAATTTGTTATAGTACAGATGTACACTTGGACAACGTAATAAATCACTGATTAGTAACCAGACGTCACTGATTCGCTCTGCACTGAGGAAAAGTAAGAAATATATTGCTAACCCCTTGCCCATCAGGAGGAGGAGAGATAAGTCAGTACCTTAGTTCCGTCGGGCTCTCAGGAACAATGCAGTCCAAGGAGGCAGCTCCTAGCTAATGCGGGCTCTAGCCTCGTCAGGCGAGCCGCAGTAAGTCCAAACCGGAGGTATCTGTGAAAGTCTTATCTCAGACCTGTGGAGGACGGCCTAGCCCACACTTAGTGGCCGTCTTGCGGAAGGGTCAGGTCGCAGGAATCAGGTACGCAGTGCACAGCAGAGAGGAACCAGTGCAGGAGTCTGTATGTACAGGTGGGAAAAAAACCCAACTCTCTCTTACTACTACTAAAGTTTCCAGCGCAGATTGCATTATTCTGTGTAAGAATCCTCCGTCATAGGTCCGATGATTGGTTGGCACCAGGCAGTCTGAGGTGTTCTCAGCGAATCAGGAGGTAGATGATGAGCAGCTTCTTGCAAACAAAGAAGCCATAGTAAGAAGTCAGGCAGAGGCAACAGTATGTAACTTCTGGGCATGTACCAGTGTCCAAGGCCAGCCACGGACAATAGCTTCTGTATGTATGCTTAGAAACGCTGATCCAGCAGTTGCTTAGGTCGTTTGTAGCTGAACACAGCAAAAGTGAAGTGAAGAATCCATCTTGTCTGTGCAGGTTGGTTCAGGCCTGAGTTGCTGAGCAGGCCGGAGATTTGCATGTAGAATTGCAGGGGTACCAGCCCTACAACACCAACATCAAATGTGGGAGCTTAGCCTCCTATGGTGTGCTTTAGTCTGCCTGAGGTGGAGTTTGGGGGGAGAAAAGCTGGGCTACATGTCTGAAACCCTCTAGTATGGCAACATGGCCAAATGCCTTCAGTATGGGATGAGCCAACTCAAACGCTTGTATGAGATGTCTGAGAGGATCAGCCAAATGCATTGGAAATCATGAATGTGAACAATGACATGCATATCGCCTGCCCTGGGTTGTAAGCGGCCACTCACTGGTCACTGCACAGAGCACATTTACAATCAGGGCCCATGTGTTCTATCAAACTATCAACGATCCAGACTGAGGCAACTATATGCTACAAACCCTGATGAGTCAACACAGGCTGTGCCTCATGGAATGAAGACTGTTGCCGTGGCTCAACAGGGTGATTCCATATCTTTGTCAAGAGTCATGCTGCAACACCCATGTACCAGCTTTCTCTGCTACCACTGTTGCAATGCAGCTGCCTCATACACCCAAGGTTAGGAGTTCAAGACTCAACAATGCAAAGTAGGGCTGCCCCACCCATTAGTGAAACCACATGTCTGGTTAGGACTATAGAGTGGGTCATGACTCCAAGAAAAAAGTCTTTCAAGCGCCAGCATTTCCCACATTGCAACTGGATCAATACTGTTGCATGCAGGTGCCATCGTGGCCTGCTGCTGGTGCCCCTCTAAAAGAATATCCTGTCGGAGGGGGCTGGAAGTTGTGTATGTAGGCCAGGGGTTGGGAGAGGCCAGCCCTGAGGGGAAATGCATGTAGCATATCAAAGCAATTTGCATGAATGAAACCAATGGTGATTGACAATACTTTGGCTTTGTGGAGAGTCTGTGTGGATCACGGGTCATGGTGTTGTGTGCTGGAACTTGTAAGCCCTGAAACCCCGCAAGGCATTCAGTGGTGCATCTGTTCCATTGAATGATTGCTATTATGTCCCTTCTCTGAAGTGAGATGATGTGCGGGGGTCTGTACTGAAGTCCTGCCAAGGTTGACAAATTTCATTAGGGCATACCTGATGCCAATATCACATGTGTGCATGTGTTATACATATGTCTGGTCCACATTAGCAAATGCTATCTAATACAGGTGTGATGTGTAATGACCAAGGAAGGAAAGAAGGGAAAAGGATTGTACAAATCTAGATGTGAATACTTACAGTGGATGTTGAAGGTCATTGATAGTGTGATAGGAATTTATTGTAATACAGAAGACACCGCCAAATTGCTGACCACAGTATATATAGAATGTACGACAGTTAGGGATCCTTGGATGTAAGACTGTTCTGTCAAATAGTCTGACAAGCATGGACCATGCCCCTGAGCCTCTGCATCCTTGTCCTGGGTATTTGTAGGTCATGTGAGCTCCATAATGTTGCTGTCATTTGATTCACCTTGTGCCACAAATCCTGAAAACACTATGGGTCACGTTGTCCTGCAGCAGCTTTGCATTAAGTGCTTTAATAAGCAGACAGCAGGACATACATGCACACACTGCCTGACAAATTAAGTAGGCCATGATGACAGGAGATTATAGTGACTAATATGTATGTGTAGCATACAAACGCCAAATGCTCTGCAACCAAATAGGGTCTGGCCACATTGGGGGTGTTAGCCCAACAGCGGTACTGTGATACATCATGGTGTCACAGACTTACTCGCATGAATTGACTCCACTGTTCTCCAGTCATGTCTATGAAATGAACTGTCTGTCATACTGTGCATATGAAGCAAAGACGGGATGTGTGAACATGTTTGCAGCTGACCATCACAGGAGTGATGTGGCAGTATATACTGCATATATGTGGCCTGCAGATATCATGCATACTGAAATGTCAAATTCAGGTGTCCTGGACAAATAGCCTGCAGGAGCATGCCAAATTGCAATATGCTGCATGAGCCGCCATATAGTCATGCAGTCTGCAGGGCATGATTGTCATGTCTGTGCTTGCCGACACAGTGTGCTGTCCAAACTGTGAAGGCAAGACCCTAAGCATATGTGTGTCCTGATGTTGGTAAGGAATCCTGCAGATGCAGAAGCCTCTGCCCTCTACTGATACCCCAGAATGTGACAGAATAGTCTGTGGCCTCCTCAAATGCAATGGAGGTCTAATAGTTTGGTCTATGGGCACTATGAGTGTTACTGGGAATCCAACATGTGTCTGTGTTGTGAAGCAGTCTGTGGCAGAAACAAGAGGCAAATCAACATATGTGATCTATGAATTACTTGCATACAACGATCAGAGCTGCATCGTTGTAGGCAGCCTGGACCTGTTTGCAGCAAGGAATGACAGTCAGTGAAATTATCATGTCTGACCACAATTAAATACCTGCTATGTTGCTTCGTCATCTATGAAGAAACATAAGTGTCACTGTTGGTTTTCTGAAGTGCATAGTTCATAGAGGAACTGTGTAACACTGTGCATTGCTGGGCTGAAGGCATCTAACTGATTGCTCATACATCCTGACAGGAGCAATGTGCAGTTGTATATACACATTATTTGATATGGCGTTTATGTGCACTCATTGTGCATTTAACAAACCTGGGTGGTCATATATGTCTTCTACCTATCATTTGTTATCAGTATGCAGTTTCAATACCTTGGGATGGCAGTGCATTGAGTGAGTAGGAGGGTATGTGATGCAGTGTCATGCACTATCATTAAATGCCATATCACATGTCAGGTGCAGCACTTTACATCTTGTGAATCAGAGGATGCATTGCAATAAATGATGTAGTGTTTCCTAAGAGACAGTATCCTCTCTGACTTTGCAAGGGATGGACAGGTGAATGCATGCGTGGTGATGGGCTGCTGCATAGTATTGTTAAGGCGTGTCTACAGCAGATGTCATGCCATATGCCATATTGGGTCCAGGAAAATGTTTGTCATGGACATATTTATTTATTTATTTTTTATTTACATTCTCTTATATACCGCGCTATTCTGTATCAGTGTGGTTTACATTGAACAAACTGAAATTACATTGAACAGGGCATTATAACTTGGAGATAACTATTTACAGGGAACATGGGCTATGGAGAGTTAAGTGGTTTGCCCAAGACCACAAGGAGCACCTGTGGGACTAGAAACCCCAGTCCTTCCGGCCCAAGGTTGCTGTCCTCTAGTGAGATTTGAACCCCCAACCTTCCGGCCTGAAGTACCTTGCCCCAACCACTAGGCCACTCCTCCGCTCCATACTGCCGAATTAGGGGTGAATGGACAGTCACGGTATCAAGGGTTTCTGAATCTATATGTGTGGCAAGTTTATTAGGAAGGAGTCACGTGGGTGGTCAGATATGTCTTCTACCTATCATTTGTTGTCAGTGTGCAGTTTCAGTACCTTGGCATGGCAGTGCAGTGAGCAACGAGAGATTTTATTTAGGGCTCATGTACATTGCCACATAATATACATACACCCTTGTCATGTTGCTATATACATTATTGCTCATATCCTTCCAAATGACCATCTGCTTCAGTTATGTCTACCTCTGTCAGCTGCTATGCCATGCACATCCCAGTTAGCTTCTTTCCATACACATCACTCGCATCTATCATGTGCGTACTGTGAATAGCAGCACTCTTGCACTGTCATGCTTTTCTTGGAAACATCAGGGCCTTGGAGGCACACTTACAAATGATCTGAGACCAGACACTAACATCACAGCACATTCATAGACTACCCATCACTTCGACATTATCACTGGCTGCAACATTATCCTCCCATGTACTGTGTGACACATAAGAACCATTTGGGTCATTGGGGTTCATCTTCTCTTACCTTTCCTTCTAAGCAGCCAGGAACAGCCCTACAGTTGGTTCAGAGTGTTGGTGCCCTAGGCGAACATCAAGGTTTACACCCCCTTTTGCTGTCAAACTCCATTATTTAGCTTGGATTACCTTGTGATTTTTGCCTTTGGGCCAGTATCTGAAATGCTGATATTGAGAAACCTGAACATGTTAGAAGGCTATCAGAGGGATCTGCCTACCAGCTACCTTTTCCCACTGTGCTGCTGAAAAATAAACCCAGCCAGTGAAGCAGTTTCAGGGGAGTAGAGCTGAGCCTGGCATGGATCCTCCGTCCTGTGCTCTCAGGGGGTGAGCATCAAGGCTTGACCTTATCATTGTCCTTGTTGGGGGGCTCCCAGTTCCGTCTCTGAGAGATGCAATTCAGGATGGACTTGTAACGACTGTTAGCACTTGGGGGTTTCCCACCATTTTCTGCACACATTAGTAACATTTTTGCCTTTTCTGCACCTGGGGGGTCACGCAGCCCTAACACGCTTTGCACACAAGCGGCTCCAACGCATGCTCCTTCCCTAGCACCTTAGTGTGCATTCTTTAAAAGCGCAGTGAACATGCGCTTGCAAGCCAATGCAACCTTAACGCACACTCTGGTGATACCCTAACTCTCTACGTCGTCTTCCAGGAAATGTTGTTTGACCTGTGGCAAGTGAGGAGCCTCATACTTGGATTCTGGACTCTGCCTTTCCTGTATGGCCGCTTCTGAGTTGCCCCTGGAGGGCATGCTTTCCCCCTCTCAGCTGGGAAATACAGTTAGTCCACCCTTACCTGCCTCAGGGAAGAAGATGCAGGATGGCGCTAAGGGTAAGAATACTCAGCCAGCTGGGGGCTCCAGCAATCGAGTTGTGAGACACTCCATCTTCTAGGGGGTCTATGGTGGCTGTGCCCTCTGGTGTTGGGGAGTCTTTTCCAAGAGAAGAGCTTCTGGATTGTCCTCCCTGGATTTCTTTTCCTTTTTGCAACAGGCCTAGTCCTTCTGCTGTGGAAATTAGATCCTGTGTCCTCTGGATGCCCCCCCCCCCCCCCCCGATGCAGTCTTGTACCAGGCAGGCTGGAAACAGAAGCCCTACTCGATTGCCTTTGGCTAAGCATTCCCGGTACAAGATACTTCTTGAAGATGAAGAACACTTGGGACCTGTCTGAGATGTTGACTATGCCTCTGACTCAGATGAAACAAACAAAGAAAAAGGAGCACTGTCCTTGCAAAAGTCCAAGGGGCCACAAAAAGCAAGAAGCCAAGACGTCAGGACGATTCAAATCAATTTTATTAATACAGACCCCAACGCGTTTCGGCAATCAATGCCTTCATCAGGGGGTAGTAGCTACAATAAAATATAAGTAATATAAACATAAAAACATAAAAAGAAAAAATCAAAATCATAAACAAAAACATATATAATATGATCTTATGTAATCAAGAAGGACTGGTGAAATTCTTACCAATGTAGTTAAACAAACAGATGTATATAAACGCAGGACACACACATGTAATAAAAAATAATAATTAATAATATTTAAAATAACAGCATAAATATCCTAAAAAGGATTATAAAAAGGTATTATATAATCATTAGTCAATAATTTTTCAATTTAATTAAAAGACTGAAGCAAAAGTCTTCCAAAAAGGTTGAAGAAAATTCTTGTATAAATGTAAACATGAAAGAAAACAAATCAAAACTATTGTACTTACATGTAACCCTATTTATGGACTGTTAGTATAATCTTAAGTCCAGGGTTGGGCGTATTCTGTCTCACAATATTAAAGAGACTTAGTATCGCCTGTCTTAGACTGTAAATATAAAACAACTAAAGATAATCACAAAGAGGAGCATAGAATTTAGTTAAAATCAATCATATAGGATAGATTATGCATAAAAGAGGATGACATAAAAAAATATATAATAATAAATATAAATAATAATGAATGAATAATAATAATACACGGTAAGATAAATATATAATTGTGTAGAACTATGAATTTATACATATAAATATTGTAAAGACTTATAATTAAAAAACATGTAGAGACTAGATTCATGAGCAAATCTTATGCCTTATTATATTATGGGTATCTGCTGAACAGCAAACCAAATATAAAAATCTAAATACACAGAGAATGTTAAAATTATAAATAATAGCCAATGAATCACAGGTTGAGAAACTTCATCAAAACAAAGAGTCAAGCCAAAGAAATTATAATAATTATTTCGGTAATGAGAGATACATAAAAAATGAAGCTATATAAATGAAATATATATATATATGAAAAAAATGAAGTAAAACAATGGGGTAAAACAAATTGTACATATGCACATTTCATGCCATGAGTATGAAGATAACATAAAATAGTCTAAAAATTAAACTAATGAGTGTCATAGTTAATTGATAGGTATTTATACTGAACAAAGGAACCAATCATTGTAAAATGATGCTTCCTATCAATTTGTTATAAAAGATGAATTGACTATCTTGTATGAACTGATCATGTGTTTTATATAACGAACTGATAGTTCAAGTATTAACAAATAAGTTAAATCAATTATCTTAAATGGTCCTCTATCCTATAATGAAACAAAGGTGTTATTATTTATAAAAGAAACTATTGAATTGAAAATGGGATATGCATAATTTTGATAGATGTTAACGTCTTTCTAAGTTAATAGCGTTGCTGCCTTGATGTTGTGGATCAATAGTATTCACCTATGAAATGCATGAGTTACTAAACCATGATACGGTATCACGCAATTTAAATGTAGAACTGAAGAAATACATGGATCCATTAGGTAGCAAACCCGAAGGCGTATTGTGCCGGTACTTGCTCAAAAAACGAACATAATAAATGAACTCGAAGGATGGAAAAATGACGCCTTAAATGTACATATGAAGACCTTAAAATGCATACAGATAAAAATAAAGATGATGATGATAAAATAAAAGTGAAATACCTTAGACACATAGGTTTATGGTTTTCCCAAGTTCATTGCCTATGTCGTAAGGACACATAAATAATGTTAAAATGCCGTATAGCCTAGCTTTTACTTAAAAAGCATTTTCTGAAGGAGAATTGCTAAACTGTAAAGTGACATATGCCAACGGTTTAGGAATATATGCGGAAGACATTAAATAAGCATGAAAAATGCGTTTAAAAAGAAAGAATGTACTTTACGGTTCTATTTTTAAAACCTCATCTACACTAAAAAGGTAGCATCTAGGTTTAAAAAAGTAAATGAATGTATGAACAGAAGCGACCACTAAAGATCATGACTTACAACTCGAAATAAAATAGGTGTCTTAATAAAAACAGGCTATTTCCATGGCAAATGATTAAATATTGTCGTAGTACTCGAGTAGCACCCATGCTATCTAGTGATGTAAAAGTTTTTACTCACGTTGATCTTACGATTGTCTGCCTTAGAAAGCTGCAAAGCGCTAGTACTGCTCACATGAAAGCGAAAGTGAAAGTGTACTGGCTTCGAGGGGTATAATATAGCCTTTTAAACTTGGCGCCAAAAACCAAGGAAGCTAATTGGAGGAAAAAGTGATGAGGCGAAACGCATAATGGCTCACCGTAATGTTAATGAAAACAAAACACTTAAAAACAGTGTATTATAAATGTACATAAGAATCTTTCTATGGTAATGAGAAACTGCGAAACATAAAAAGTAGTGTTGTTCATAGGAAAGAACAATGCCTAAACAAATTAACATCTAGGTTTTAATGGGTGGATGGAAAAATGCTAAACGGGTCTCTGTACCTCACAGGAAGACGGAGAGGTCTATCTCTTGGTTAAGACCATCTGGAGATAAGCTTTTAAACTCATAGATGTATCTTTGTTCCAATTTCAATAGTTTGTTGTTTATGTCTCCTCCTCTCCAATATGGTTTGATCCATTTCAAAACTAAATATTTCAAGTCATTGATTTTGTGATCGGCAGCGTTCCAATGAGAACAAAGGTTTGTCTATGATTTTCCAGGAAATGCAGCTTTTGTGCTCAGTAATCCGAGTACGAATTTCTCTTTTAGTTTTGCCAATATATACAAGATGACATGGGCACTGTATGAGGTAAATTACATTGGACGTTCTGCAGTTTGTATAATCATTCAGGTATATCTTATGTCCTGATTTCGAATCCGTGAAGCTATTTTTGGATGTAATGGTGTGTAGACAAATAGAACATTTTCCACAACTATAATGTCCCTTGATTTTGGGGGGAGCATGTGATCTCATGAGGGCTGATGGGACAAGTGTATTAGCTAGATTAGTATTTCTTTGTAAGCAACCATAATATGTTTTGTATCAAATGCTGGCAATGTGGTGAGTAAATGCCATTCCTGTCTAAGAATGTTCACTATTGACTTCGAATATTGTGAGAATGTTAAAGCACAAACAACCTTGTTCGAATTCGTAGAAGTCTTCTTTTTTTGTAACAAAACAGAACGATCAGTAGTACAGGCACGTAAATATGCTTTTTTGATGCTCTCTTTAGGGTATCCTCTTGTTTTGAACCTGTAATGCATATCAACAGAGTGACGTTCAAAGTCTCTATCTGTAGTGCAAGTTCTTTTAATTCTGAGGAATTGACTTACCGGTAGATTTTGTTTAAATGCTCTATTGTGGCAGCTATCATAGTGAAGGAGAGTGTTGCGATCAGTGGGCTTTCTATATAGTTCTGTGACAAAGCCATTGTGGTCCTTCTTAATCATAATATCAAGGTAAGGGATTTTTTCAGAACTGAAAGTGCCCTCAAATTGTAAATGGGGGTCTAGGGAATTGAGCCACAGGAAAAATTCTTGTAACTTGTCTTCTGGACCATCCCATATAATCAGAATGTCATCTGTATACCTCTTCCATAGAAGGACATTAGATGCATAAGGGTGAGTGTTCAGATATTGTGCTTCAAAATTAGCCACATAGAGATTTGCCACGTCTGGGGCCATGGAGGAACCCATGGCAACCCCTTTCACCTGTTTATAGAAAAGACCGCGGAAGTAAAAGAAGTTCTCTGACATCGCTATTGAAGCTAACTGTACTAGAAAAGCCGTGGGAGTACGTACTGGTCGTGTCCTTTGTATGAGAGTATTGGCTAGAACTTCAAGTGCAGCCTGTTGAGGTATATTAGTGTACAGAGAGTTTATGTCCAAAGTAACAAGTGTAAGCTGATCATGATATTGATTGAATTCTTGTAAAATATTGATGATGTGTGTAGAATCGCGAATATAAGAAGGCGGTGCCATAGTTATTCAGAATAGAGAAGACTATATCAATGAAATATTACGACAACTTAATGATCAACAATTCTATCAAAAAATATTTGATGACCCCACACCAATGATACAACAAAAAATTGATACTCTCCTTTTCATAGGAAAAGAAGCAGGGTATCTCACACCCAATGAGATCACATATCTGCGTGTAACACATCCCATTATTCCCACCATCTATATTTTACCGAAAATACATAAATCTTTACAGAAACCACCAGGTCGTCCAATAGTTTCTGCTATAGGTTCAGTTTTGGAACCCATTTCCAAGTTTCTTGACATTTACCTCAGACCTTTTGTTGTACAGATACCTTCTTATATTCGCGATTCTACACACATCATCAATAGTTTACAAGAATTCAATCAATATCAACAGTCCATAAATAGGGTTACATGTAAGTACAATAGTTTTGATTTGTTTTCTTTCATGTTTACATTTATACAAGAATTTTCTTCAACCTTTTTGGAAGACTTTTGCTTCAGTCTTTTAATTAAATTGAAAAATTATTGACTAATGATTATATAATACCTTTTTATAATCCTTTTTAGGATATTTATGCTGTTATTTTAAATATTATTAATTATTATTTTTTATTACATGTGTGTGTCCTGCGTTTATATACATCTGTTTGTTTAACTACATTGGTAAGAATTTCACCAGTCCTTCTTGATTACATAAGATCATATTATATATGTTTTTGTTTATGATTTTGATTTTTTCTTTTTATGTTTTTATGTTTATATTACTTATATTTTATTGTAGCTGCTACCCCCTGATGAAGGCATTGATTGCCGAAACGCGTTGGGGTCTGTATTAATAAAATTGATTTGAATCGTCCTGACGTCTTGGCTTCTTGCTTTTTCTGACTCAGATGAACCAGTATTGGGCTCTTATGTGGAGGAGGACCTTCTATCACCTTCAGAAGAGTATGAGGAGGTTGGCGTGTTCCGGCGGCGTTCATTTTTCAGGGTCTCATCCGCCTTGAACTTGCCAGATGCTTTTAGCACAGAGCAGTAGCCGAAAGTATACCTGTTTCTTGAAGGGGTGAGGAAACCCACTACTGCCTTCCCGTTTCCGGAGGTGATCAAAGATATGATCTGATTCATGTGGGACTCGCCTGACTCCCTGCCTAAAGGGCTAAGGATCTATAAGAAGATCTACGCTCTCCTGGAGGAGGAGGTGAGTGATTTGACATTCACAAAATGGATGTACAGGTCATGGCGGTTACCAGATGGACCACCATTCCGGTGGAAGGTAGATCAGCCTTAAAGGATGTTCTGGATCACAAGGTTGATTCCTTGCTGAAGAGCCAGTTTGCCATGGCGGCAACTATTCTACAGCATGAGGTATGCACTGGCTTCACTTCTCGAGCCCTGCACCAATGGATTCGGTCTCTTCCGCCTGGTGATACTATTTCTCTGAGTCAGCTATAGCAGCAAGGACAGAAACACGTCGGAAATAGACATTTAACTCTTTGCCGTCAAGCCCGTAATTGCTGAGTTTGACTGTATTAAAGACAATACTGTTAAAATGTTTCACGATGAGAGATACAGATAAGGTAATTTAAATCCACTTTGCACTGCCGGTGATAGGGTAATGACAATTTGTAATCATACACCGATAGGGAAACATCTTTAGCTTACACAACTTGGGTTGTACAGTTCTGGTCAACATTATTGGCACCCTTGTATTTTAGGTATATGTACAGTATTTTGAGAAATAATTGGAAATATTCCAACTGTATGTCATAATATTTTAATTATATATTCAAAGTTATACAACAAAAAATGTCTGTACAACTTAAACATAGTAATTTCTGAGAAAAAAGAAAATACAAGGTGTGATCAAAAAACATCAAGACTTGTGTAGCTATATAACAATACGTCGCACCACGATGCTATTAAGCATGCAATGACCTAGTTATGTGCTCTGCATGTGCAGAGTATAGCGTGGGTGCAGCACACCTGTATTTTTTTTAATCACATGATGTTTGGTATTGTGTGAAAGCAATCCATCAGCTTTACAATGAGTGAAAAAACTGAACAGCAAATTTACATTAAATTCTGCTAGAAACTTGGAGATTCATGCAAAGAGACTCATGACAAGTTACAGCAAATGCATGATGATGAATGCGTGAGTCGTGCTCGAGTTTGACTGGTACAAACCTTTCCAAAAGGGCCACCAAAGTGTTGACAGTGAGCAGGAATGAAGACAAAGTTGAAGCAGCACGTGCTGCAGTATGCTTATGTTCTCCAGGACCAAGCAGGAAGTCAGTCCTCACTTATGGGTGACGTCGGCGCCGACGGAGCCCTCGCGGAGCAATTTTCCCCAGCTTTCAAAGAAAGCCTTTGGGAATTGCAGCGCGCATGCGCGGTCCTCTTCCCGCCCAAGGGTGCCATCTTAGCCAGTCTTCTTTTTTCCGCGGAGCCCTACAGACGTCCCCGTCGTGTCCCCGCGAAAAAGTTGATATTTCTTCATAATTTTATTTCTTTTTCCTTCGGTTCGACGCCGGTCTTTTTCCCGCCCGGACTCGCGACGCCGGTCACGAGTCCTCTTCCTTTTTTCGTTTTTTCTGACTTAGTCAGCTTTCGTTTTCAGTTTTTCCCTGGCAGCCCGGTCCTTTGACCTCGCCGGGGCCCTTTTTCCCCCGATGGCTGCCAGTGGTTTTAAGCGGTGTGGTCAGTGTGACCGAAATATGTCACTAACTGACACACACGACTTTTGCCTCCGCTGCCTGGGCCCGGATCATGAAGAAATGATCTGTGGGCCCTGCGGCAAAATGTCCTCCAAAGCGTTGAGAAGTCGGCGGCATCAGCGGGATAGGATCTTCGCTGACCCCAGCCGTACCCGGACTTCGTCGGAGGCCTCCGCGTCCAAGGGTTCCAGCTCGGACCATCGGCGGAGTTCCTCCGACAGGGGTTCTCCCTCCGGGGACCATCGACGTCAGGTGAAACCCGCGAGGGCGGCGTCGGTGGACGCTCCTGGCTCCGCGAGGGCCAGGTCGCATAGCCCCGATAGCCGCCCCGGGTCCTTGGAGAAGGAGCACCTCACGAAGCAACCTCGTCTGGAGTCGGAGCTGCCGGTTCGGGTAAGTCCTGTGGTCCTCCTGGACTCACCTCCGCGACAGCCGACGTCGGGCCCGACGCCGTCGGGGCCCGAGTCGGGGGCTGCTGGGTCACCTGAGCTCGGACTCAGGTTGACGGCCTTGGAGAGCAGACTGTCTGCCTTCATGGACCAGCAGCGGGCACTGCTCGCTGCGCTGGCGTCGCTGCCCCGACCGCCGGGACGTCGACGTCCAAGTCGACCCCGGAGACCGAGCCGATCCTCGAGTCGATGCGAACTCGAGTCGATCCTCGGTCGAGGTCACCCTCGGCCTCCCGTTCGGGACCGAGGTCGCCGACGCCGACTCCCTCGGCATCGGGGCGGCCGGCGCCGCGCCCTGCCCGGGCCGACCCCACCGAGTCCTCGTCGGAGTCGGTCTGGGAGTCTGAAGAGGAAGAGTCGCCTGATTCTTTCCGGACTCGGTGTGTCCCCTCGGACTCACCGGAGTCCGAGCCTCGGAAGCAGTCCCCCCCGGAGGATGCCCGGTTCTCGGACTTCGTCAGGGATATGGCCAAGGCTTTGGCCTTCCCTGCGGACCCCGAGGAGGAGCCTCGAGCCGAAGAGCTCGACACCCTCCAGTGTGACTCTCCCGCAAGGGAACACTTTACTGTACCGGTTCCTCCTATGCAGGAACGACTACTCTTCCGCATGTGGGAGAGTCCGGCCTCCTCGCCGGTCCTGAGCAAGCGGGTCGATTCTATCTATCGAGTCCGCAAGAGCCCTGGCTTTCAAAAAGCACAGCTACCACACCATTCCATGGTAGTGGAATCGGCCATGCATCGTCTTAAGAGCCAGAAGATGCACTCCTCGGTACCTCCTGGCAGGGAGGCCCGTAACCTGGATGGCCTTGGTAAGAAGTGTTTCCAGGGCTCTATGCTTGCGTGTCGTGTCCAGACCTACCAGCTATACATGGGCATGTATCTCCGAGACCTGGCTAAAGAGCTAGCCGGATTCTCCGCTGGTTTGTCCGAGGAACCCTTGCGGAGGTTCCTGGCCTTGTCCACTGGCATTCGGGAATGCTCAAAGTTCATGTCCCGAGCAGCCTATGATGGCTTTGAAGCATCGGCTCGAGTGGCCGCAGCCGGCATCGGTGCCCGCCGACAGGCTTGGCTTCAGTCGTCAGACCTTGAGCCCTGGGTGCAGGACAAGTTGGTCGATGTCCCCTGCCGAGGCGAAAACCTCTTTGGCAAGCCCATGGCTGAAAAGGCTGCACAAATTGAGACTGAGACTCTCACCCGGACCAGGCTTTCTAGGAAGACCTCCGCCCCTTCCCAGAAAAAGAAGGGCTCGGGAATAAAGTCCTTTTACCCGAGGAAGGCGACTGCCTACAAACAATACCCCCATTATCAGGCCCCTGCAGCTCCCCAACAGGGCCAGCAGGCCAAGGGACGGGGTAACGGGTCCCGTAGGCAGCAAGCCCCCAAGCCTGCACCACCAGCCCCTGCTCAGTAGGGTGGGGGTTTTTGACTCACTAAGCATAGCCTCTCCCCCCCCCGCTGGTTCCTCCCAGCACCGGAGGCCGGCTGGTTCACTTCGCCCACAGGTGGTCCAGCATCACCTCAGATGCCTGGGTGCTTCAAGTCGTGCGAGAAGGCTATCTTCTCCACTTCCACCAGGTCCCTCCCTCCTTTTTTTCCGGGAGAACCTCCACGACCCCCTCTGCACAGGGAATTACTCCTTCAGGAGTTAGCAGGTCTTCTACAGGAACAGGCGGTGGAACCGGTGCCCCACCACCTGAAAGGTCAAGGCTTTTACTCCAGGTATTTTCTGATACCAAAGAGAACAAGAGGCCTCAGACCCATCCTGGACCTGCGCAACCTCAACAAGTTCCTCGTGCGAGAGAAGTTCAAGATGCTTACCCTTGGAATCCTTCTGCCCTACCTCCAGCAGGGAGATTGGCTATGCTCCTTGGATCTAAAGGATGCCTACACGCACATCCTCATCCACCCAAGCCACCGATAATACCTCAGGTTTGTGGTGGCAGGAAATCATTACCAGTACAGGGTACTGCCCTTTGGCCTGTCCTCCGCACCGCGAGTCTTCACAAAATGTCTCGCGGTGGTGGCGGCCCATCTCCGGCTTCACGGCCTCTATGTCTTTCCGTACCTCGACGACTGGCTCATCAGAGCAGCGTCCGCTCTGGAGGTCACCAACGCCACGCGCCGCACGGTGACTCTTCTGCAGCACTTAGGCTTTGTTATAAACTTCGCAAAGTCCACTTTGCTCCCCTCACAGGATCTCGAGTTCATCGGCGCAAGACTGCACACTCCTCAGGCACGAGCATACCTACCGCTCGACAGGGCTCAACGGCTCATGGACCTAGCCGACCGTTTTCGCGGCCAGCCCCTGGTTTCCGCCAGGCGCTTCCTGAGACTACTCGGCCATATGGCTTCCACCGTCCATGTGACCCCCAATGCCCGCCTGAATATGCGGCCTGCTCAATGGTGTCTCCGCCAGCAGTGGCAACAAGCCACAGGCGGCCTAGCGGACCTAGTGTGCGTCTCCGAGCCGCTGATCTCGTCTCTCCGGTGGTGGCTTCAGCAGCCGAACCTGACATTCGGAATGCCTTTCCAGTCTCCTCAGCCGACCCAGGTGCTGACAACGGATGCATCCCTCCTGGGCTGGGGTGCGCATTGCCAAGGGGCACGTACTCAGGGCCTCTGGACCACGTGGGAGTCTGCTCAGCAGATCAACTTCCTGGAGCTCAGGGCGATCCGCCTGGCTCTCAAGGCTTTCTCCCACCTGACTTCTCACCAGTCCGTCCTTGTCCAGACGGACAATCAAGCTGCCATGTTCTACGTGAACAAGCAGGGGGCACGGGCTCCTTCCTCCTCTGCCGGGAGGCACAGAAGCTCTGCTCTTGGGCCGTCAGTCACGGCATTCTCCTCAAGGCAGTTTATCTCCCAGGCCAAGAGAATTACCTGGCGGACAAACTCAGCAGGATCCTCCAGCCGCACGAGTGGCGTCTGGATCCCTTGGTAGTTCAGAAGCTCTTTCTAAAGTGGGGCCTCCCCACGATGGATCTCTTTGCCAGTCCTCACAACCGGCAACTTCCTCGCTTCTGCTCTCGTCAGCCACATCCCCTTCGAGTTGCGGCAGACGCTTTTCTACTCTCATGGTCGGAGAGCCTTCTGTATGCTTTTCCTCCCATCCCGCTAGTCTCTCGAACTCTTTTCAAGGTTCTCCGAGACAAAGCTTCCATGATCCTGGTGGCCCCTCGCTGGCCCAGACAGCCGTGGTTTCCGCTCCTGCTGCAATTAGCGGTGGAGGATCCATTCCCTCTGGGGTTTCAACCGGATCTCCTCACTCAGGATCAGGGGTCTCTGCTACACCCCAACCTCAGGTCTCTCAACCTAATGGCCTGGCTGCTGAGAGGGTAGTCCTCGCTCCCCTTCTCCTGCCGGCAGAGGTGGAGGAGGTCGTCTTGGCTTCGCGACGGCCTTCTACCCGCAAATGCTACGCCCTTAAATGGCGTCGCTTTTTCCGTTTGGTGTGCCCAACAGTCTCAGGATCCCTTCTCCTGCCCGGTGTCGGTGATCTTGCAGTACTTGCTACACCTCTCTAATCTGGGACTTAGGTCCAACTCCGTCAAAGTTCACCTCAGTGCTCTTTCGGCACATCATGTGCCGGTGGACGGCAGACCTCTCTCCAGCGACCCTCTCGTAGCGAGGTTTCTCCGAGGTCTCCTTCTACTTAAACCACCTCTGCGCCCGCCAGCGCCTGACTGGGACCTGAATGTGGTTTTGCAGCGGATCACCTGTCCGCCTTTTGAACCTATGGCTACCTGTTCTCTCCGTTTTCTGTCTTGGAAAACACTGTTCTTGATAGCCCTCACTTCCGCTAGACGCGTAAGTGAATTGCAGGCCCTCGTGTCTGATCCCCCTTACACTCGGTTCTACAAAAATAGGGTAGTCCTACGGACTCACCCAAAATTTCTTCCAAAAGTGGTCTCCCCTTTTCACATCAATCAGGAGGTGGTACTTCCAACCTTCTTTCCCAGGCCACACTCCAGCCGAGCTGAAACGGTCCTCCATACCCTGGACTGTAGAAGGGCTTTGAACTTCTACCTTGACCGTACGCGGGAGCACCGTAAAGCTGCTCAGCTTTTTGTGTCTTTTGACCCCAATAAATTGGGGCTCCCGGTCTCCAAGCGTACCCTGTCCATCTGGGTTGCGGACTGTATCTCTTGGGCTTATGGGGCAGCCGGACTCTCCTTGGAAAGTCGAGTCACGGCTCATTGCGTTCGGGCAAAGGCTACGTCAGTGGCTTACCTCCGCTCTGTTCCGCTGGCAGACATCTGCCGGGCCGCTACTTGGTCTTCGAGCCAGACTTTTGCGGTCCATTACTGTCTCGAGAGGGAGTCCCGCAGGGACAGTGCTTTCGGACAGGCAGTCCTCCGTAATCTCTTTGAGGTTTGAGCAACTCCTACCCTCCATCCTGGATGTGGGCTACCGGTGGGTAATAATTCAGCGAAGATTCTTTCCTGCTGTGCTGCTGAGCTAGAGGGAGCTCATTTTTGTGCTTAGGGTCTCCGGTAGCCTTGAGCTTGGGAGTCCCATAAGTGAGGACTGACTTCCTGCTTGGTCCTGGAGAAAGCGTAGTTACTCACCTGTAACAGGTGTTCTCCAGGAGCAGCAGGAATCAGTCCTCACAACCCTCCCTCCTCCCCTGGAGTTGCAATCGTCTGCTTTAGTTTTTTTGCAAATTTTTATGCTGTCTTTTTAGCTATGTCATCTGACTGGCTAAGATGGCACCCTTGGGCGGGAAGAGGACCGCGCATGCGCGCTGCAATTCCCAAAGGCTTTCTTTGAAAGCTGGGGAAAATTGCTCCGCGAGGGCTCCGTCGGCGCCGACGTCACCCATAAGTGAGGACTGATTCCTGCTGCTCCTGGAGAACACCTGTTACAGGTGAGTAACTACGCTTTTATGTTTATTGAATTTGATATACCGCTCAGACCCAAAGGTATTAGAGCGGTTTACAATATTACTTCATTTAGGGAAACAAGAAAAGAACGCCATTTATAAGATAGGACAATAGTCAGTTGACTATGAGGGAGCTTGCTGAGGACATGGATATCAGTTTTGGGTCAGTACCGTTCATTCTTACTGTCGATTTGGGGATGAGATGTGTGTCTGCAAAATTTGTACCAGAACTCCTGTCCCCTGACCCAAAAGATAAACTCTGCAGCCAGGGAGGAGTTGGAATGCGTTGACAGTGACTCAGAGGGGGTTCCAGTGATGTCATCTGCCTGGCATGGTTGGCTAGAGGATAGCCAAACAAAAGAGCGAGCAGGATAAGGGTCACTTGCACTTTATTAATGAAGAACCCCGACGCGTTTCGGCAGGTGCCTTCATCAGGGGGCTAAAAGGACTGCAAACCACATAAAAACATATAAATAAAACATCAATAAATACATGCTAAAATAATAATAATGATAATAAATATGGACATCAATGTAAGATCACAAGTAAGAAAAAATATACTCACACGTACTCTAGTCATGCATTAAAGGAAGCGCATAAACAATGTGTGACCAATAGTACAGTTTAAAATGCTGTAAAGACAATAAATACGTTAAAATATCGAAATGCATATAACTTCACATTAGGAATCTTTGAAAAAACAAGGAAAATGGGAGACCCAGACCAGAACACCATAGACTATGTAAATATACATATGTAATCTAAATGAAACAATATAACATTAAAAGATGATAAAAACCAATAGAACATTTAAAAGCATTTAAACAACATCATAGAACAATAAAAACATAAGTAAATAATTTAATTTAAAACAACAAGAAAGAGAATAGTTGTAAATGAAATTGATAAAAGCCACTAAATGTAAAGAACCATTAAACATAAATATAGTGACAATCCTAATGAACACACCGTGTGTATAAACAAATGCCAATGCATTTGAGCTATGACGTGGGGACAAATTGAAACATATTGAAAAATAAAAGTATGTGGACTTCTAAAACATAAAATAATCGCAGAACACATACAATATAAAAACAAAGATCAACCTTGCCCTAAATAAACTTTTAAAAATTGTATATGATAAAATATATATAATATACCCATGGAGACAAGGATAAAAACAAAATAGTGAAAAAACCATGGAAAAAGGCCCCTTGTACCTTAAGCAATTAATAAAAAAATAATCAATAAATAAATAAATAACTAAATGCAGCCATACGGAGCGTAAATCAGCTCATTTTAAAAAAACATATTTTAAAATAACCTTCGAAAAGGCACATTTCAAAAATTGCGAAAGATAGGCGTGTGCTTAAAAATAATAATAATAAAGGGTAAATATGGTTAATGAATAAGTGAATAAAAAAAACGCACCAAAATTCGGAGCGTCTGTTTAAAGCTGTTGCATTTTTCTTCTGCTGGTCTGTAGGTAGGTGAATCTTTTAGCAAGGATCTCTTTTATGGTTTTTCCCCTTTTAATATTTAGGGTAATCCATTTCATAGTGTTTGGATTTTATTTGCACCTGTGTCTGAACATACCCACTTTTTTAATGGTTTTTAAAGATATTTTTATCTTTATACCCTTTTTGGTGTCGTTATGCTCTTCAACACAGAAGTATATATGATGCATTCCGTTCTTCAAAACACAAAAATACGTGCCAAAATTAGCGCGTTTTTTCAAGTTGTGTCTATTTTAAGTATTTATGAAGGCACTGTGTCCTTTGACTCCACCCTTTGTATTTAATTACACAGGTACACTACCAAAAAACTGCCTCCAGTTTTGCAACTGATTCCTATAGATTTTGGGGTGCTGAATCCAGGAAAAATAGCCAAAATGTTCCATCACGTCACGTTTTCTTGCAAAATTAGATTTCTTACCCATATAAGGAATGTTCACATAATTTCTTTTTAGCCGACTGCAGTTTATTTTCTTGGCCCAAAATAGAGGTTGTAATGGTTAACTAACTAGAAACACTCCCTCATGATATTTTAGAGTGTTTTGTATTCATTTTATACATTAACAGGACAATTGGGAGGCGGGGGGCTAAATCCAGTACTCGCGCTGGCGCATGTTCTTTCCTGTTCGCCTCGCCTCGTTCGCTCGCTCGCTCAAACACGGTGGTTGCGACATGAACGTTCCTGTCAAATTTCAGTTTCTTGCAAGTTCATTATTACCTTTTGTTTGCTCAGTCGTAATCCAGCTTTATTCCGAAGTGGTTCACTACAGTTGCAGTTTGCAGTGCTGTGTATTTGTGATGGCTCACAGAGCCAGAGGTTGCGTCAACTCTCCGGACAGTTTTTGTTTTATTTGTGGGGAATATACCGTGAAAAAGCGGCAGAGGAACATTTCTGCATTTATTAAAAAAGTATATTTTGCCTATTTCGGTTTGAAGTTAGGCGATCAAGACAAACCGTGGGCTCCTCACAAAGTGTGCAAGACATGTGTGGAAGATCTACGCTTATGGATGAAAGGTAAAAAACAAGCATTTCGTTTCGGAATACCTATGATGTGGCGTGAACAAAGAGACCACAGCAGTGACTGCTATTTTTGCTCTTGCATTGTGAAGGGATACAACTTAAAAAATAAGAACGTAATAAGTTACCCCAACCTTCCCTCAGCAATTAGGCCTATGCCTCATAGCAACGAAGTACCTGTGCCTGAACCACCAAAATCTTTGGATCATATTTGTGTGGACGGTTCTGATCATGATGAGACTCATCAGATGGCTTTTCCCGATGAGTCCAGTACTTCCGAGTTTGAAACTGAACCAGATCCGAAACCTGAACTTTTCTCTCAAGCTGAATTGAATGATTTAGTCTGGGATTTAGGACTCCCAAAAGATGCTGCCCAACTGCTAGGTTCTCGGCTTAAACAGAAAAATCTATTGTCACCAGGAACAACTTTTTATTGGTACCGCAACCGCGAGACACAATTTTTGAAGTATTTCAGCAAAGAGGAAGATTTGGTATTTTGCAACGATATATACAGAGTGATGGAAAAGTTTAAACTCAAGTATGATCCTGCTGAATGGCGGCTGTTCATTGATTCGTCAAAAGACAGCATAAAAGGTGTTCTTCTTCATAATGGCAACACATTCGCTTCAGTTCCTATTGCTCACTCTGTTATTCTCCAAGAAAAATACGAAAATTTGGCCCTGATTCTTCAGAAGATTCGTTATGATGAGCATAAGTGGATGATTTGTGGAGACTTTAAAATTCTATCCATGCTATTAGGGCAGCAATCCGGTTTCACCAAATATCCCTGCTTCCTTTGCTGGTGGGATAGCCGGGCCCGCAACCTACACTGGGGGAAAAAAAGACTGGCCAATTCGGGAGTATTTGAGACCCGGTGAGAAAAATGTTCTTCATGAGAGCTTGGTACCTCGTGATAAAATTCTATCACCACCTCTCCACATTAAGTTGGGTCTCATTAAGCAATTCATCAAGTCCCTTCCAAAAGATGGTGAGTGCTTTCGGTACCTTTGCTCAAAGTTCCCCCGACTTTCTGAAGCAAAGCTAAAGGAAGGAGTGTTTGTTGGCCCTGATATAAGGAATCTCATTTCAGATGGAACATTCGCTGAAACGATGTCTGAGAAGGAAAAAGAAGCCTGGGATTCCTTCAAGGATGTTGTTCTCAAATTCTTGGGGAACAGGCGGGATGAGAACTATAAGGATATTGTTGCCAGGATGCTCAATGCCTTCAAAGAACAAGGCTGTAACATGAGCCTGAAAGTCCATTTCTTGCACTCCCATGTGAACTACTTTCCCAAAAACTTGGGGGCGTACAGTGAAGAACAAGGTGAAAGGTTTCACCAGGACATCAAGGACGCAGAGAGAAGGTACCAAGGAAGATGGAACACCACTATGATGGCTGATTTCTGCTGGTTGCTGCTGCGGGAAACCCCAGATGAAAAATACGCCAAGCAGCGCACCAAGAGAAGCATTCGGGGGAAGAAGAAACGGGCCCACCAGGAGATTGATTGACCCAAGAATGACTTTAAAATCTAAACTGTGTTGACAAATATCGTGTTTTTACTAAACTTTGAAATAAAAATTTGCTAGTTATTACCACAGTGTCGGATCTCATTTATTAGAATTTTATTTTCACACCATCGGGTGTTTGTCTTCATGTATTGCAATGGTGCGGTTTGCGTTTTCTATTCTTACATACATACCTGTACAACATTTTTTGCACATTTCTTTGCTTTGCTTTGTGTCTAACCTCGCTCTTATATGCTCAATGTTTGTGCACATGTATGTGGCTGTTTTAAGTGCAGACAATTTTGCTACCATCACAGTGTGTGTTGTTGACATTACTCTATTCTTATGTGCTGCCTTGTTACAATTTTCTTTATTCTTATTTGAATAACTACTAAACAATTAGTATAAAGAATTCATCCAAGAAACTTTTATCTCGATCGCACTCAATCTGAAACGTTCACCTCAAACTGCTAACCCAATGTAGCAAAAAATCTGTACGTGATGGAGCAAATTGGTTACCAGATTTGGATTCAGCGCACCAAAAAACGTAAAAATCAATCGAAACATTAGAGGCAGTTTAAAAAAAATTTTTTTTAGTGTATCTCTGTTATTATTACTGCACTGTAACTTTTGCTAGCTTCCTTGATTTCTTTGAGCATTTCATCATCCATTTGTTCATTCTGGCCAGGCGGACGATAGTACACCCCCACTGCCATTTTATTTATTTATATTTATTTATTTATTTAACATTTCTTCTATACCGCGCTATTACAATCAGCGCGGTGTACATCGAACAAAACATACTACAATGCATACAAGCAACATTGAGTTTTACATAGAACAGGGAAAAAAAACATAGGATAACCGGGGTAACTATTTACAGGGTAACTATTTACATGTTAAATTAGTATTGTCACCAATATTCTAAGCCAATTTGGTATCATCTTCATTTCGTGAGGGAGGGACAGGAGTAAAAGTGGTGGGTGGGCAGTAGTATAGTCTAACCATTTTCTGGTTGTAATAAGGTGCTATGGTAGCTGAGACATGAGGGAAGTTTACCCGATGTGTGGGTGTCAGGGTAGTATATTGTGAATAGGTGGTGTTTCCATTGCCTTCCCCTTTTTACATGGAATTTCAATCCATAGAGATTCTACAGCAAATTTTGTTTCTTGCAAAACTTTAATCCTTTCTGACTCAATGCCCTCTCTAACATAGAGCGCAACCCCTCCACCAATTTGATCAGCTCTATCATTACGATATAGTTTGTACCCAGGTATCACAGTGTCCCACTGGTTGTCCTCCTTCCACCATGTCTCTGATATTCCAATCATATCTAACCTCTCATTTAGTGCTATATATTCTAACTCTCCCATCTTGTTTTTTAGACTTCTAGCATTTGCATACAAGCATTTTAGAGACTGTATTTTATTCATATTAATTTGGCTATTGGTAGACATGGGTAATTTGGGATCTTTAAGCTGTGTCTGCTCCATACCCGAGGGCATTTGGGCTACTTTACTGTTTTTTGGAACCTCTCTGCTTTTTGTAGTATCCTTCAAGGATACATTCTTCCGAACCATGCACTCTTGGGCGACTGTCGGCTTTCCCCTATTATCTAGTTTAAAAGCTGCTCTATCTCCTTTTTAAAGTTTTGACTCATTTGAGAGATGCAGTTAGTCGTAAAAGGCCAGTGTTGCACAGAAATTGTGAATGGTTGCTTCATCACAATAACTCCACGGCTCACACATCACATCTTGTCCAACAGTTCTTGATCAAACACCAAATCGAGCAAGTCCGTCAGTCTCGGTACTCGCCTGACCTCACACTCTGTGACTTTTTTTCTTGTTTCCAAAACTGAAATTACCACTGAAAGGAAGGAGATTCGACAACTTGGAGACCATTAAGCAAAATGCAGCACAGCACAATTGTAAGTATTTACCTGCTGGACTATCCTTTAAATCTTGGGGAAAAGGGAATTATTTGGGTTAAAGCTGATAAAACCTGTGTGTTTTTTTTAGAATATAGTGTTAGAACATAAGAACATAAGATATGCCATACTGGGTCAGATCAAGGTCCATCAAGCCCAGTATTCTGTTTCCAACAGTGGCCAATCTAGGTCACATGTACCTAGCAGTTTCCCCAAGAGACACAAGTTCTACAATGCTTGTACTGGGTCAAGCATTGATATCTTCGGTCACTTCTTAATAATGGTTTATGGACCTTTCCTCCAGGAACTTGTCCAAACCTTTTTTAAACCCAGCTACACTAACAGCCTTTACTACATTCTCCGGTAACAAATTCCAGAGTTTGATTACACGTTGAGTGAAAAAATATTTTCTTTTATTAGTCTTAAATAGTTTACCCTGTAGCTTCTTTGCATGTCCCCTAGTCTTTCTATATTCTGATAAGGTAAGCAATCGATCTACGTTTACCCGTTCCACCGGTGTCCTGGTCGATGTGGATGCCCTGGGTACTGGTATCGGTTGTGGTACCGGAACCGGAGTCGGTACCGCTTGCTGCGGTACCGAGGGCATTGCAGCCTTAATAAAAGCCATTATAGCCTGCTGCATGCAGTGTTTTTGTTAGTCAGGGCTTAGTACCACCAGAGAGCTTTCATTTAAATCAAAATCAGATAGAGTATAGCTTAGCATTAGAAGGTAGACTAGGGTAAATATTCTTTGAGTAGGAATAAATTGTTTCTAGAGATCTTTATAAAGAGGCCTTCCATTTAGGAGGGAAGAGAATTCTGAAATTGTTTTAAATAGGGGATAAAGCCAAATGACTGCCTCCCTCTATCAAACCAAGGGTTGTATAAAACACCCAGGGAATTGTTAAGAGATTACCTTAGAAGCACAGGTGAGGGCACTGTGTAGCAAACCAGATTTTAAGCGTTTCTTTCTCTCCTACCCACCCCAGGCATAATCTTAGATTTATAGGCTCTTAAAACTATTAAAAGGTAAGAAGGTAGTCAAATTCACTTTCAGGTTTAGCTGGTTATTCTCATCAGGAATAGATGAATTAATTAAGGCCCTGAAATTAAATTAATCTCGAGGTGAACAAAAGTCCCTTAAACTTATTAGGTATAGTAGTATTGGTACAAGTATCCCTAGCAACTTTAAGAAACAACTTAAATATCTAAACAAATCCTTAAAACTAAAATACAGACAGCAGCCCCTGCGCATAGAGCTTACAATCTGTGCAAGGTAAACACAACAACCAGGGGGATAAGAGACTTCATACTTCATTGCCTCAGATAAAGATTTAGGGGCCAATGTTATAAGCCATGTATTAGAACACTGCACTGAGCTTCGTAGTGTTCTATTGCATGTGCTAAAAAAACATCTATTTCTGCCACAGTAAGCTAATGCCATGCAAATTACTGCAGTTGAAAGATTTATTTTTTAAGACCTCCACAATTGATAGTCCGCGATTTTTAATCAGCATACCAAGCAGGGATCATTTCAGTTACCACTAGCTTATAACAAAGAGAGGATTTCAGATTCAAAAACTGGTTTAAAAGAACATCATACTCCTCTTTTCAAATTCCTCTCATCTGCCTCCTCCATCAATGCTAAATTCATTTGATCCAAATTAACTTGAATTCTCTTCAGTTTTTCTTGAAAAAAAATCTTTCAAACTCTGATACCAATACATTCCCCAAATCCCATTTTGCTTCAAGTGGGACCTGAAAGATCTAATCTGTTCTCAAAAAAGGTCTGCTTTCCAACACTGCTATGCCTTTGCCTCGATCAGGCCGTTCTTCCAAAGTTAGTAGCCATGAGCTAAGAAAACTACTGAAGAAGCTCGCTGTGAGGCTAAAGATGGCTTCAAAAGAAGATCAGAGGTCTCTGGTTGGGACTAGGGGAAATGCTGGCTATTCGACAGTTTCAAGATTAACCCACAAACATTCCTTCTATGGAGGTATGGCAAGAAGGAAGCCAATGGGGTCTTAGTTTCTAACGGGTGCTTATGTGAGAGGACCAAAAGGAAACTGGGCCTGATGTTCAGCAGTATTCAGTTGGCAACGTCTGTTGTCTGGTTAAGTGCTGCTATTTAGAATATTCAACAGCATTATCCGGAGAGTGCCACTGGATATCCTTTTAGTCTGCTTTGGCACTATCCAGATTGTGCAGAGGTGGTCTGTGGGCAGGGCTGGGGTAGATCCAGAGATTATCCATACAGTAGCAATACTCAATGTCACTATACAGAACCATCTGGAGAACTTACAACAGCAAAAAAAGATGTCCTAAAGTTATCTGGCTAGCGGCTGCAGTATCCAGCTATGCAGCACTGGTCACAATTCAGATATGGGTGCTGAATACCTTTTTTTTTTTTTTTGTAACTGAGGTGACTACTGCCATGGTTCAATATGCACCTGACTTATTTTGAGTGCATTATATAAAAGCAAAATTGTCATAGACATAAAAATATGCATGATGAAATGCACGTGAGTACTTTTCTTATAGGCATTGCTGGGTTATGGTTTGGGTAGAATGTGGGCAAGAGTCATGAAATATATATGTGGATTATAAAATAAATTAATTTACACACGTGCATCAATCTATGCTCAGACATTTAAACCTGCTCAAGCAGGCATAATGTTCACACCTACAATTTAGGTGCAAGTTCTGCAGGATTTATGCTAACATTTTAAGGAGACAAATAGATGGTTCCTTTTGGGGTTTTTTAAATAAACACAAAATTGGTGCTTCCCTGCTCATTTAATCTAGGTGTCATGTGATAAAATTAGCCTAATTGTATGCAAATACCATACATATATTTATTTATACCTGGTCTGAATAAGGTATATATGTGTGCATGTACTCTACATGTGTACCTTTGCATTTTATTAAATGTATGCTTACATTCCAACTCTGTCTACACTCCATCCAAATTATGCCCTCTGGAACGCTTGTATGCAAACTCTGACCTGGCTCGTCTGGTAGGATAATAATAGCCCCTAGACGCAGGAGATGTACAGAGTCAGTATTCCCTCTGTTTTGTAGTCCTGAAGAAGGATGTCCCTACCATCTTACTTAGATCTCAAGGTTGTCAACAGCTTCCTCAGTGCTCTGGTTTTGCATGGAGCCTCTCAGGTCTGTCAGAGTGGCTGTCAGGAAGGGGAAGATTTGTTTCCTCTCTGGATCTGTCCGAAGTCTACCTCCCAATTCCTCTTTGTAAGCAGGATCAGAAATTTGCAATCCTAGACAGGTATTTTTGGTTCAGGCTACTGCTTTTTGGCCTCACGTCAGCTCCCAGGACCTTCTCGAAGGTGATGGTGGCGTTGTAGTCTCCTTGTGCAAGGAAGGATGTTTCACCCCTACTTAGATGATTGTGAGATCAATGCAAAGTACAAGGAGACAACTATTAGGTAACATTTAGCAGCTAGTTGCCCAATTGAATGGTCAATTACTACAAGCGTTATCTCCCTCCCAGTCTCTGGAGTATCTGTGCAACTAACTAATCTGGTACCTCCCTCAACCCAGCCACATTTAGTAACTCGCTGTTTTTGAGCTTCCTGGAAGCTCAGTGATGATAGCACTCCCTTTTGTGCTTGCACCCTGTGTGGCCGCACCGCTCGCACAGCCCTTTGTGTGACCCTGTTTGGATGCCTAGCTGATAGTGGATGAAGCCTCTGTGGGTAAGTGATCATTATCTTGGTAGCAAACTCGATGGCTTAAAGCTTGGGATAGAGGGGAGCTTGTGGATTTACTTGGAATAGTCCATTTTTTATTTCATTAAAAACATCAAAACTAGTTCTCAGCATGCTTTAGAGGTTTTTGTTTTAACTGAACTTCTGTTAGATGTAGGTAGGTTCTTATAGTCTTAAAAGAAAGCAAGCGAACAGGAACTTGCTGTAGAGATTTTAAACACCAAGAAAAGAGGAGCAGCAACCCTCCGCAGAAATCACAGAAGTCACTAGAACAGCGCAGGGAGGACACGGCCACACCTCTTTAAAAGAAAGAAACCTTTTATTTTGTAAAGCCTTCAAAGGTACAGACCCGACTTGGCCAAGTTTTGGCAGTCAGCCTGCATCAGGGGTCAAAAAACAAAACACATGGTATTGTCTGTAGCGATTGTACTGCTTCCTATGCACTTTTTAGGTCACATATGTATGTTTTATTATAGGCTCTGGTTACAATGTCCTGACTGCCATTGGAATATACTCGTATATGCAATTGCATCTTAATTGGTATTGTATGGTGTTTCTGGTTTTGTTTGTTTTTTTACTGTACATTTTAGAGAATATTATTGTATTTTTAATATTCATGTGTTTTGTTTTTTGACCCCTCCCTCCATATCAGCCCCCTCCCTCCATCCATCCATATCAGCCCCCCTCTGTCCATGTCAGCCCCCTCCCCCATGTCAGCCCCGTTGCAGTTTCCCAGCTCCCCTCTCCCCATGTCTGCCTCCTTCTTCTGCAGCTGCAGCTCCCTGTCTCTTAGGGAATTGCAGCTATGCCTGTAAAACTGGTGCGGAGCCTTTCTGTCTCTAAACGGGCTCCGTGCAGCATTGCCCCACCTCCAAAGGACGTGGTAAACAACTTGAGAGCAGGTTTAAATGTCTGAGCATAGATTGATGCACGTCTGTAAATTATTTTATAATCCACATATATATTTCATGACTCTTGCCCACATTCTACCCAAACCATACCCCAGCAATGCCTATTTATTTATTTATATTCTGTTATATACCGCGCTATTCTGCATCAGTGCGGTTTACATTGAACAAACTGAAATTACATTGAACAGGGCATTATAACTTGGAGATAACTATTTTACAGGGAACATGGGCTATGGAGGGTTAAGTGGCTTGCCCAAGACCACAAGGAGCACCTGTGGGACTAGAAACCCCAGTCCTTCCGACCCAAGGTTGCTGTCCTCTAGTGGGATTTGAACCCCCGACCTTCCGGCCTGAAGTACCTTGCCCCAACCACTAGGCCACTCCTCCACAAAAAAATAAAATAGAGCCTCTAAAATTCTTGTATACAAATGCTAGAAGTCTAAAAAAGTAAGATGGGAGTGTTAGTTAGCATATATAGCAGTAAATGAGAGGTTAGATATGATTGGTATCAGAGACATGGTGGAAGGACAACCAGGGCAACACTGTGATACCTGGGTACAAACTATATTGTAATGATAGAGCAGATTAAATTGGTGGAAGGGTTGCACTCTGTTAGAGAGGGCATTGAGTCACAAAGGATTAAAGTCTTGCAGGAAACAAAATTCACTGTAGAATCTCTGTGGATTGAAATTCCATGTAAGAAGGGGACGATAATGACAGTGAGGGTGTACTATCGACCGCCTGGCCTGAATGAACAAATGGATGATGAAATGCTCAAAGAAATCGGGGATGCTAACAAAAGTAACATCACAGTAATAATAATGGGTGATTTCAATTACTCCGGTATCCACTGGGTCAGTGTCACGGCAGAACATGCTAGGGAGATAAAGTTTCTAGATCAGTGGTTCTCAACCTTTTCCTTATCGCTTCTCCGGGCCAGTCCAGGGAAAGGTAGGGTTGTCAATCCTCTATAGCAACTGAGGACTGAAGACTCCAAGCTTTTCCTGTGATGTGAAGCCACTCCCCCTGAGGGTAATCCGGCAGTCTTTCAGTCCTCAGCAACTATAGAGGATCGAATCTGCCTTCTCCCTCAGCAATATACCTACGGGTTGTTTATTTTTATTATTTGTTTTCAAGAATAATTTGATTGGCTCTAGCAGGGCTGATCTTTCTATAGTCCTAGGATAATTTTGTTTCTGGCAGCACTATACCTTTAAGAACGTGAAGAGACGTTGAGAACATTACCCATACAGTGTGAGGTAGAGCCTGCCTCTCTCACTGTCTCCGTCTCAGATAACAGAGTGATACTGGGGGCCCCAGTTCTCTCCTCTGTCTCAAGAACGGTAGCTTTCTCGGTATGTCCCGCTAGCAGCGGAACAGCATTGCCGGCTCAGCTTTTATTTTCGGGTGAGTTCTTTTCATTATTCTTGCTGTCTCGGGACCGCGGGCTTCGTCGCGCTTCCAACGTCGTTTCCACAGTGTTTTCTTCTGAACGTCGTCTTGTACTTCTTTTTCTTCGGTTTTTCGGAGTTATTTTTACCATGTCAGAGAAGCCGCTAATTACTTTACCAGAGCCATCTTTACACGCCGAAAAGGCGGGAAAGGCGGCCATTTTGGCGGTGCCGGGCAGTGCTCTGGCAGAGCAACAGAAGCCGCATAAACGCAAGGCAAAGTCCTCTAAGGATGCGTTTTCGCCAGACAAGCCCTCTCACTCTATGCCTAAGGAAGATATGGCTTCATTTTTTTCTCCAGAATTCATTCTGGCAATGCACAAAGCATTTCTTCTGCGATCTGCTCAGCCTCCAGAGATTCCTTCGGGTCCTAGTCCTTTGCCTCTTCCCCTTCCTATTCCAGTACCTGATGATCCAGGAGAGGGATCTTCTAATTTTAAAGAGGTGGTTAAGGATCCCGTGGATCCTTTGTTGTCTCAGTCTTCTCTGTTACTAGAGCAGGGTGATCCAGAGGTTCTGACAGAACCAGCTCTGGATTTGGAAGCAGATGGCTTGGAGGAAGGGGAGATAGCGCCCGGAGAGGATCCTAACATTTTCAGAGTGTTCCGTAAGGAAGAGCTCTCTGCTCTCATTTCCCATTCTTTGGCAGCGCTGCACCTGCTTCTTCCGGCGGCTTCTCAGGAGCCATTGGAGGATCCGTTACTGCAGGGCTTTAAAACTGAGCAGCGCTGTTTTCCCTTGCACCGAGTGATAAAACAGATGATTGACTCGGAATGGGAGTGTCCGGAAGCATCGCTGCGTGGCAGCCGCGCTTTGGCTCGCTTATACCCCCTTCCTCAGGAGATAAAGGACCTCTTTCACATGCCGAAGGTGGATGCCATTATTTCCGCAGTAACCAAAAAAACTACTATCCCTGTAGAGGGTGCGGCGGCGCTTAAAGACCTTCAGGATAGGAAATTGGAAATTCTCCTCAAACAGGCTTTTGATTCTAGTGCCTTGGCTCTACAATCGGCTGTTTGTGGGGCTTATGTATCTCGAGCGTCCATTCGTTGGTTGCAAGGGGATGCTTCATCTGAGGCTACGTCTGCAGTTCCAGATACGGCAAAGTTAGAATCGGCCGCTGCTTATATGGCGGATGCTTTTTATGATTTGCTGCGGATTGCGGCTAAGACCATGGCCTCTCTAGTAGCTGCTAGGCGTTTTCTTTGGTTGCGCAACTGGTCGGCGGATGTCTCCTCCAAGTTGCGGCTCAGTAAGTTGCCCTATCAGGGAAAGTTGCTCTTTGGGGAAGCTTTAGAGAAAATTGTTAAAGATTTGGGCGACTCTAAAGGAGGCCGTTTGCCTGAAGACAAACCCAAGCCGACGCGAACGGTTCCTAGTTTCCGAGGCTCCGGCCGGGACTCCCGTAGATTTCGCGGTGCGCGCTTTGCACCCTATTCCAGGGGCCGTTCCAACTTTCGAGGGCATTCCTTTCGTGGGGCCAGAGGCTTTGGCAAATCCTACTTTAGTGCATCACAGCCCTCAGTTAAAAAGCCGCAATGAAGGTCTGCTGGTCCAGTCGCTGGTTCCTGTGGGAGGACGCCTGCAGGACTTTCTGGCGGCCTGGACCAACATTACTTCCGACAAATGGGTTTTAGAGATCATTCGGAAGGGATACGCACTCGATTTCGCCTACCCATTGTTACCCGCCTTTGTGATGTCTCCCTGTGCTCCCGGTCGGAAGACTCAGGCCATTCGGGACACGTTGTTTCGCCTGTTACAACTAAAAGCGATAGTTCCCGTACCTCGAGACCAATACGGCTGCGGTCGATACTCGATCTATTTTGTGGTTCCCAAAAAGGAAGATTCTTTTCGGCCCGCCTTAGATCTCAAAAGCGTCAACCGTACTTTGCGGGTGCCTCACTTTCGCATGGAAACGCTGCGTACTGTGATTCGAGCGGTACGGCTGGGAGAGTTTCTCTCATCCATCGATCTCACGGAAGCCTATCTGCATATTCCCATCAGGCCCTCGCATCAGCGTTTTTTTACGTTTCGCCCTTCCCATGGGACATTTCCAGTTTCGAGCGTTGCCATTCGGTCTCGCTACGGCTCCGCGTACTTTCACAAAACTGATGGTGGTTGTTGCAGCGGCACTTCGAAAGGAAGGTATCAGAGTGCATCCTTATCTCGACAATTGGTTGATCAGAGCCAACTCGCGGGAAGCGTCCGTCCAGGCGACGGCTCGAGTGGTTCAGCTTCTCGAACAGCTCGGATGGGTACTCAATCAAGCCAAGAGTCACTTACAACCGCTGCAGCAGCTGACTTATCTCGAAGCATTTTTCGACACCGCACAGGGGAAAGTCTTTTTGCCCGAAGCTCGCGTAGAGAAGCTGGTACAACAGGTCCAAGCGTTTCTAAGCTTGACAGCGCCGTCGGCGTGGACGTATTTACAATTTTTGGGATCCATGGCGGCGGCACTGGATCTCGTCCCGTGGGCCAAGGCTCACATGCGACCCTTGCAGCAAGCATTGCTCTCCCGCTGGTCACCGCAGCTTTATCCGCTCTCTCAACTTCTTCCATATCCAGAGCTCGTGCGTCACAGTCTGCAGTGGTGGTTGATTCGGGATCACCTCACGGCGGGTGTTCCCTTACAGGAACCCTCCTGGGTGTTAGTCACCACGGATGCCAGTCTCTCGGGCTGGGGAGCCCATTGTCAGTCTCACCTTGCACAGGGTGCTTGGACCCCAGAGGAAAGCTCTTGGTCAATCAACAGGCTAGAGCTTCGAGCGGCTCGGTTAGCTCTGCTTCACTTCGCATCTTGGCTCAAAGGGACAGCGGTCAAGATTTTCTCCGACAATGCCGTTACAGTTGCGTATATCAATCGTCAAGGCGGGACAAAGATTCCTTCTCTCCTCTCCGAATGTCAGCAGTTGATGGAATGGGCGGAGAGCAATCTCGTGGCGATATCGGCAGCTCACGTCGCTGGCAAGGAAAATGTGCAGGCGGACTATCTCAGCCGCCATCTCCTCGATCCAGGGGAATGGGAATTGAATGCGGCGATATTTCACCAGTTAACATTGCGTTGGGGACAGCCAGTGATGGATCTCATGGCCTCCTGCAGCAATGCCAAAGCCAGCCGTTTCTTCAGCAGGCGCAGAGAACACATGTCAGAAGGTCTCGATGCCCTCGTTCAGCCATGGCCTCTCGACGCTCTCCTGTACGTTTTTCCGCCTTGGCCGATGTTGAGTCGAGTTATCCAGCGCATAGCGCAGCACCAGGGGCTGGTAATTCTCATTGCTCCGGATTGGCCTCGTCGTCCTTGGTATGCCGATCTCGTTCGCCTCCTAGTAGCTCCGCCGTGGCCTCTTCCAGTCCGCGTCAACCAGTTGCATCAGGGTCCGATCCTCATGCCGCAGGTGGATCGCTTCTTGCTTACGGCTTGGCTCTTGAAAGGTCTCGCTTGAGAGGCAAAGGATATGCGAGTTCCGTGGTGGCCACTTTGCTACAATCTAAACGGCCAGGGACTTCTTTGGTATATGTTCGAGTCTGGCGTCTTTTTGAGTCTTGGTGTTCTCAGCGCAATGTGGTGCCCATGGCTTCTACCGTGCCTCATCTTCTCCTATTTCTGCAGCATGGTTTGGATAAGGGCTTGGCTCTGAGTACCCTTAAAGTGCATGTAGCGGCGCTGACTTGTTTTTTGGGGGTTGATTCAACATCGCCGTCTTTCGGCCCATCCGGATGTTCAGCGTTTTCTGCGGGCAGCAAAAATTATCCATCCGCCACGGCGTCCCATCGTACCTCCTTGGGATTTGAATATTGTCTTAGAAGGTTTTTTCCTCGGTCGCCCTTAACTTCCATCTGCGCTCAGCAGATCCGAGAGTGTTCTTGGAAAACGGCTTTTCTCGTGGCCTTATGTTCGGCAAGGCGAATTTCCGATTTGCAGGCCTTATCTTGTCAGGAGCCTTATCTGCAATTTCTGCCCGAACAAGTTTTACTACGACCTGTTCCCTCTTTTTTGCCTAAGGTGCTATCGGTTTTTCATATTAACCAATCCGTGGCATTGCCCGTATTTTCTGAGCGCGACGGTTCACCTATGGACCGGGCTCTTAAGCATTTAGATCTTAGCCGAGTGTTACGAATGTACCTTAAGGTTTCACAACCGTTTCGGAAGACGGACAGGCTTTTTATCCAGTGGGCCGGCCCACGTAAGGGACAAGCTGCGTCAAAGTCTACGATCGCTCGCTGGTTTCGCTCTGCTATTGCAGCAGCTTACGCTGCCCGGGGAGTTTCGCCACCTGTGGGTCTCAAAGCTCATTCGACACGAGCTCTAGCGACTTCCTGGGCGGAGTTTGCCTTTGTTCCTCCGGTGGATATCTGCAGAGCGGCGACGTGGTCTTCATTGCATTCGTTCACTAAACATTACCGCTTAGATGTGCAGGCCAGAGACGATGCAAAAGTCGGAGCATCGGCGCTTATCGCCGGTCTAGCGGGTCCCTCCCATTCTTAGGTACTGCCCTACCTTTCCCTGGACTGGCCCGGAGAAGCGATAAGGAAGATGAAATTAGTTCTTACCTGCTAATTGTCTTTCCTTGAGCTTTCTCCGGGCCAGTCCAGGGTCCCACCCTGTTTGCTATTTCGGCTACTTTGCATACATGCCTCTACAGTATTACATCGTATGTTCTCGAAGGAGACGTCTTGGGGCTTCTAGTATTCATTCCAGATCATTCTAAGCTATTCTAGTTTGATGTTTTTTTTTGTTGTTTTTTTTTTAATCACAACATTGTTATGGATGTTTTCAAGGACTATAGAACGTTATCAGTTTTTCATGGGTTAATCTGCTGTGTTTAGTTTTCTTTCTGTTTAGTTGCTTTGTCACAAGGAGACTGCCGGATTACCCTCAGGGGGAGTGGCTTCACATCACAGGAAAAGCTTGGAGTCTTCAGTCCTCAGTTGCTATAGAGGATTGACAACCCTACCTTTCCCTGGACTGGCCCGGAGAAAGCTCAAGGAAAGACAATTAGCAGGTAAGAACTAATTTCATCTTTTGTACCGTGACCCCTTTTACCATTGGTCAACTTGTAATGACCCCCAATGATAAAATCGAATGCGTCTCTCTTCCTTTACTGTTAACGCATTGTCGCTATAATCATTTGTTGAATTATTAATATATTATAGGCCTTTGCATTATGTTTTTATTTATAAAATTTACTTAAACCACAATAATTAATCACAATAACAAGTAACAATATTTGATTTCAAAATTATTATGATTTTGTAGTCAAATCACTAATATGAAATAAAATTATTTTTTCTACCTTTGTTGTCTGACCAATTTATTCTCTGATCATGCTGGTCCCGATCTGAGGCTTCTGTTTCCTGTCTTCTCTTAGCTCTCTTTCTGTGGTCTATGGTCCATCTGCCATTTCTTATCTCTTCTTTCGTTTTCTTCACTTCTTTGCATCAGCCTATTTCCAGTCCCAGTAACCCTCCCCAGTATCAGCCCCTTTCCAGTCCTCACTCCCAGTACCTTCCAATGTCAACTTGCATTCCCATGACTGCCACTGGTGTCCATTCCCTTCCAGTCCCCCCTCCTTCCCCACTGACCAGTCCCTTCTAGTACAAATACCATGGCAGCCCCTCTCAGATCCACTCCCTTCCAGTTCCATTCTCCCGTCCCCTCATATCAGCCCATTTGTAGCCTTAGCCCCCAATTTTCTTCCAGGGCCAGCAGCTCTATCCTCCCCTCCCCACAGTCACCCCATTCCCAGTCAAAGCCCCCCAATCAGCTCACTTCCAGTGCTAGTCCCCCCTCATCCCCTTTACCAGTGCTAGCCTCCCCTAATCAGCCCAATACCAGTCCTACCCCCCCCCCATCAGCTCATTACCAATCCTAGCCTCCACTAATCAGCCCATTTCCAGTCATAGCCCCCCAATTAGCTCATTTCCAATGCTAGCCTCCCATCAGTCCATTGCCAGTCCTACCACACCCTGTCAGCCCATTAGCAGTCCTAACCTCCCCTAATCAGCTCATTTCCAGTGCTAGTCCCCCCTCAACCCCATTACCAGTGCTAGGCTCCCCTAATCAGCCCATTACCAGTCCTGCTCCCCTAATCAGCACATTAGCAGTCCTACCCCCCCCCCCCCCATCAGCCCATTACAAGTCCTAGCCTCCTCTCATCCAGCCCATTTCCAGTCCTAACCTCACCGATCAGCTCATTTCCAATGCTAGCCCCCCATCAGTCCATTACCAGTCCTACTCCCCTATCAGCCCATTACCAGTCCTACCCCCCCTATCAGCCCATTACAAGTCCTAACCCCCCTGATCAGTCCTTTCCCAGTCCTAGCCTTCCCTAATCAACCCATTACCATTCCTAGCCCCCCCATCTGCCCATTACCAGTGCTAGCTCCCCCATCAGCCCATTATAATCCTAACCCGCACTGTCTTTCCTCTCTATGCAGCATTTATCCCGTCTGTCCAGTATGTCCACCTGTCTCTCCCCTTTGTCCATGTCAGCCCCCTCCCTCCCTCCATGTCAGCCCCTCTGTTCATGTCAGCCCCCCTCCCTCCCTCCATGTCAGCCCCCACTCCCTCCCTCCATGTCAGCCCCCATCTGTCCATGTCAGCTCCCCTCCCTCCCTCCATGTCAGCCCCCCTCCATGTCAGCCCCCCTCTGTCAATGTCAGCCCCCCCTTCCCCCCATGACTGCCTCCTTCTTCTGCAGCCGTGGCTCCCTGTCTCTTAGGGAACTGCGGCTGTGCTTGTGAAGCCGGTGCGGAGCCTTTCTGTCCCTAAACGGGCTCTGTGCAGCATTGTCCCGCCTCCAAAGGAAGTGGTAAACAACTTCTTTTTGGAGGCGGGACAATGCTGCACGGAGCCCGTCGAGAGACAGAAAGGCTCTGCAACAGTTTTACAGGCATAGCCACGGTTCCCTAAGAGGCAGGGAGCCGCGGCTGCATTAGAAGGGAGGCGGTAAGTTTGCCGCTGCCAAGAAGCAGACTCGGCAGCGGCAGCAACTTGTGCACTTTAAAAAAAAAATGTAATTTAGTGGAGTGAGGCGACCCCCCACTAAATCCTGTGGCGACCCCCGTGGGGGTTGCGACCCACAGGTTGAGAACCGCTGTTCTAAATGAAGTACATGATTTACTTTTTGGAGCAGCTGGTTCATGAACCAACCAGAAGGGAAGCCATTTTGGACCTAGTCCTTAGTTGAACACAAGATCTAGTGCAAAAGATAAGGGTGTTGGGGCCACTTAGCAATGGTGATCATAGCATGATCGCATTTGACTTAATAAATGGAGGAATCATTGCAAGGAAATACACAGTACTACCTCTTAACTTTCAAAAGGGAGACTATGAAAAAATTAGGAAAATAGTTAAGAAAAAACTAAAAGGAGCAATTGCAAATGTTAAAGATTTACATCAAGCATGGGTGTTGTTTAAAAATACTATCTTGGAAGCCCAGACCAGCTGTATTCCACACTTTAAGAAAAGTGGAAGAAAGTCCAAAAAACTGCCAGCATGGTTTAAAGGTGAGGTCAGAGAGGCTGTTGCCAACAAAGCATCTTTCAGGAAATGGAAAAAGGAGCGAAATGACAAAAACTAGAAACAACATAAGCACTGGCAAGTTAGATGCAAGTCATTGATAAGGCAGGAAAGAGAGAATTTGAGAAGAAGCTTGCTGTGGAATCAAAAATGCGTAATTAAGACTTTTTCAAGTACATTTATAGCAAAAAAAAACCTGTGAGAGAGTCATTTGGACCATTAGATGATAGAAGGGTAAAGGGGGCACTAAGAGGGGGCAAGGCCATAGCGGAGAGACTGAATGAATTCTTTGCTTTGGTCTTTACTGAGGAAGATGTAGGGATGTTACCCATGACTGAAATGGTATTTAAAGGTGATGCCGCAGAAGAACTGAAAGAAATATTGATACACCAGGAAGATGTATTACAACTATTTGATAAACTGAAGAGTAGCAAATCATCTGGACCAGATAGTATACATCAAAGGCTGTTGAAAGAACTGAAATATGAGATTGCAAACCTACTATTAGTAATCTGTGAACTATCATTAAAATCATCTGTAATACCTGAAGATTGGAGGATGGCCAATATAACGCCAATTTTTAAAAAGGGTTCCAGGGGTGATCAGGGAAACTACAGAGCATGATGTCAGTACCGGGAAAACTGGTAGAAACCATTATAAAGAGCAAAATTACTGAACATGTAGATAGTCATGGCTTAATGGGTGACAGCCAACATGGCTTTAGCCAAGGAAGGTCTTGTCTTACTAATCTGTTATATTTTTTTGACCATGTGAATAAACAGGTAGACTAAGATGAGTTGATACATACTGTATCTGGATTTTCAGAAAGCCTTTGACAAGGTCCCTCATGAGAGACTCTTGGCAAAACTTACACTGCCTCCTATCCCATGATTTTTTATTATTGTGGATCAGGAATTAGTTAAAAAATAGATAAGCAGAGGTTAGGGCTAAATGGCTAATTTTTCCAGTGGTGAATAGTGGAGTACCCCAGGGATCTGTGCTGGGTCTGCTGCTTTAAACATATTCGTAAATGACCTGGAAATGGGAATAATAAGTGAGGTAATCAAATTTTCAGATGACACAAAATTATTCAAAGTTGTTAAAACCCATGAGGATTGTGAAAAATTGCAAGAGGACCTTGATAAATTGGAAGACTGAGCATCCAAATGGCAGATTAACTTTAATGTGGACAAGTGCAAAGTTGTGCACATAGGAAAGAACAACACAAACTGTGGTTCCTTATCCTTCCTCCAGTTTAGTCCTCCACCTCTGGGTTGTGCACCTCCTCCTACAGCTTGGAGACTGGGCATGTCAAACTTGTGACATCACTGGATGTAGCCTGCTGGTATCTCCCATCAGTCCCAGTGTGTCCACTCTCCATGCAGCAGGAGGACGTAGGGAGCCCTAGGTGCTGGGCTCGCTAGTGGAATAGATAGGGAGCATTGGTTAGGATAGTTGTTTTATGGGGTTTTTCTTTCTCCCCTATATTTATATTTATATTAATTTGTACTGTTTTTTAAAAAAAGAGGCAGGACTTGAATCCGATTCTTTGCTGCCCCTCCATCGCCTGAGCATGTCCGGCAATTTGAGCTGCTCTCCCCTCCTAGATGGGATGGAGGGGAGTTGTTCAGCAGGGCAGAAGGTCTGCCGCTCAGCTCCAGCGTGCCAGTTTCTCACATGAAGGCACAGCTAGAGCCGGGAAGCCCTCTCCGCGCTGGGAGCAACAGCACGGATAGCAGGGCTGCCGATCGCACCGCCGATTGAAAGAACAACTCGGGGGTCAGAGTTGAAACGGAGCGCAAGTGAGTGCCTTGCTAAGCCCAGAAGGGCTGGACGAATGCTGAGCCCGCGTCGGGGGCGAAAAGCGCCAGACAGGCCCGGTGCTGTTCGTGCCCATTTCTCCCATGCCTTTTTACGGCCGTGAGGAAACGGCAGGTTTCCCTTTAATACCTGAGTTTTCTGCTGAGACAGATGCGGCAAGGATAAGTCCAGTTAAATCTCTGTTAATTTATTTAATTGCATTGCTTTATTTAATTTCGGCCTCATAAGGGATATTTTTCTAGCGAGGATCTATGTTGAAAGAAAAAAAAAAGAGGAAGACTTAAAGCGGGGGACCTACGGTGTCTACGTTAATTTCTGGCATTGCTAAGCTAAGAGCTCATGCCGTCTTAGCTAGGGATTGTGTAATTTAATTGTGGGCCTTGGAGGGGAATGAGAACCAGCGGAGACAGAGCCTCTTCCTTCTCCTCTCTCCGGTCAACCCAGATGATTGCGCTGATCTCTCCTCCAGCATTGTTCGGAGGGGAGTTCGGCAACACAGCTGCCGGCGAGTGGGACAACGCAGGTCCTGGCCAGGCAGGCACTACCGCCCGCTGCGGGGACCTCTTAGCGGCCTCTTCGCGGGGGACAGCCTTCTCCTCTGAGGCGGTCCGCACTCGGCGGCGGGTGGCACCGTGGAGCAACACTCACTTAGCCGGGGTGGGGGGCTGCTTAGTCGGCTGGTCAGCAGCAAGTGCCTACTCGGTGCAGCGTGTGACGGTAAGGGCGTTCTGGGCCCGATTTGGAGTGTGGCAGTATCAGTGGAGCCGCTGAAGGCCGCGAGTCACGTTGCCGCATTTTTTTCCAGCGGCGTGCTGGTGGCGGTCTCCCGCCCTTTTGTCCCGGACTCGGAAAGATAGTGGTGTCAGGGGAATGTAAGCTACTTCGTGATACTGTGGGGATTTTCTCACTTTTTAGTTGGGTTTATAGCAGAGCACTTTTTAGTTGGGTTTATAGCTTAAAAAAAAAAAAAAAGAGGCAGAGATGGGAAATATGAAATATTTCCATTTTCATAAAAAATAATAAAAAATATTTGCAATAAAATATAATAAACGATTAAGCCTCTAAGGGTGCTTCCATTTCTAGCTCTTGCGATCACGTTCTCAGCGCCGGTCCTGAAGCATGCAAAGGGACGCAGTCTCGAGTATCGGGGTATCTTGAATGAGATAGGCCTTAAGTTTTGGTTATTGCCCGCTCGCTCACAGTATTTGTACTGAGGCGCACGCAGGGGCGCAATACTGGACGCAGAGGTCTACTTCATCTGGCAGTTGCCTTCCATTACTTGGGGCGAGCGCTGCAAGAGGAGGTAGGTGAATTGCCTCAGATCTCATCTACAAGGCTGAAGGTGAGTCATTGCTGGAAGCCCCAGCTGTACCCATCCTACAAGGACAAGCAGGGACATCCGCTGAACGGTTCAGCTAGGCCACGGATTAGTAAGCGGCTTTGATGGGTTCCCCCAGTAGGTCATAGAGTTGGTCCTGAAGGTTTTCAGGTCAGGTTTGTCCCCATAAGGCTTCAGGCACACTGCATGCAGGTTTAGGTGGCAGAGCAGTTGACGCCGGGAGCGACGGCGCAACAATCAGGCCCGGAAACGGTTGACAGTGGTCTGGTGAGGCGCCTTATGAGGGCTCTCCCTCTTGATGATTAGGCCTCGAGCGAGGATTGGTCAGGTGAGGAGATCTCGTACCTCTCGTTTGTGGGCTTTCCAAAGGGGAAGATTTGCTTCTCTGGCCTGTGGGTTTCGTGGAGCAAGTAGGGGGTTTGCAGGGGCCACTCGAAAACCACAATGAAAGGAGGCGGGTCTCGACAGACAGCCAACTGATAGGAGGGTGGCTTCGGGGATTTCTTTCTGCCTGGACCCAGGTAGCGTCCGACCAGTGGGTGTTGGAGATCATTCGCAAAGGTTATGCGCTAGATTGGACGCGACCAGTACTGGACTCGTTTGTGAGGTCAACGAAAGAGCCTAGCTGTTCACCGTACCCTAGAGCAGCTTTACAGTTAGCAGCCGTCGTGCCGGTCCCGGGGGCGGACTACAGAATGGAGCAATACTCCTTTTATGTCGTGGGGCCAAGGAAGGGCAGCTCTCTTCGCCCTATCCTGGGTCTCAAAGGGGTGAATCGTTGCCTTTGGGTACCGCATTTCAGAAGGGAAATGCTAAGGTCGGTCATTGTGGCGGTACCCCAGGAAGGGTATTTACCTTCTCATGATCTCAAGGAGGCGTATCTACGCGTCCCGATTAGAGCTTCTCATCAAAAGTTTTTACGGTTCCTCTCCCTTGGGGACATTATCAGTTCCAAGCTTGCCATTCGGTCTTGCAACAGCACTGCGGATTTTAACCAAGATCATGGTGGTGATAGCGGCGGCACTACAGAAGGAAGGAGTCTTGGGTCATCCTTACTTCGCGATTGGTTGATTCGGGCGAAGCCCAAAACCAAGAGCGTGAGGGCTACAGACAAGGTGGTGAAGTTTCTGCAGAGCTTCTCCTGGATGATCAATTCGACCAAGAGCCATCTGGTCCCGGCTCAGGACCTCGAGTATCTGGGGGTTCGGTTCAACACTCAGAGAGGGGCAGTGTTCCTGCCGGATTGCCAAGTGCAAGCACCACAACGGCTAGTGCGGTACTTCAGATCTGCTCCAGTGCCATCAGCATGGAGTTACCCTCGGGTGCTGGGAAAGATGGTGGCGGCCTTGGAAGTAGTCCCGTGGGACAGATTTCATATGAGACCTTTACAGAGGGCATTGTTTCGTTGATGGTCGTCTCGATCCGAGTCGTTCAACGAACGCTGCATTGCCCTTCCGGGTCAAGCAGTCTCTTCGATGGTGGCTACTACCCAACTCCCTGAAGGCAGGAAGGCCTCTGGAGCAGCCACTGTGGCTCCCACTGCTGATGGATGTCAGTCTCACAGGGAGGGGAACACATTGCGGAGAGCTCTTTGCGCAGGGCGCTGGGTCCATGCAAGGGAGCAAATGGTCAATCATCCGGCTAGGGCTGAGAGCGGTCTTCCTAGCCTTACAAAGGTTCGAATCCACGGTGGCAGGGCAGCCAGTATGAGTGCTGTCCAACAATGCCATGACGGTGGCCTGCATAAATCGGCAGGGCGGTACAAAAAGTGTGGCCATGGAAGCAGAAGCAGAGGCGCTGTCTCTTGAGTAGAGACTCATTTGCCCGCAATCTCGGCAGCGCACATTTTGGGGCAGGACAGCGTGATGGCGGATTTCCTCAGCAGGGTCCAAGTGGATGCTGGGGAATGGGAATTGCACCCGGACGGATTCGCACAGATAGTTCGCCGATGGGGGACACCAATCAGGGATCTCATAGCACCTTCCAGTTAGGGAAAAAAAACAGAGTCATTTCTTCAGCAGACAACGGGAGAAGTTGTCGGGAGGATTCGACACCTTGATGCAACCTTGGCCATCGACAGGTCTCCTCTATGTCTTCCTGCCGGGGGCGCTCATCAGGCGAGTGGTCCAGCATATCGAAGCGCATCGGGAACAAGTGCTGTGGGGGGCCCCAGACTGGCTAAGACGTCCGTGGTACGCCAACCTCATTCAGTTACTCGACAGAGATCCTTGGAGATTTTCAACATCAGAGAGTCTGTTGATACAGGGGCCGCTGCAAATGCTGCAGGTGGATCGCTTCTCGCTTACGGTTTGGCCATTGAAAGGGCACAGTTAAGGAAGAAAGGTTACTCCAGATCGGTCATTATGACATTGCTTCAGGCAAGAAAAAAAAAAAAGCCCTCGTCATTGGTTAATGTGCGCTTCTGGTGTGTTTTTTGAGGACTGCTGCTCCAGGCGTCAAGTCCGCACGGCGACAGCTTCTGCATCCTTAGTGTTAAGTTTCCTACCGGACGGGTTTGATAAGGGGCTGGCTGCCAGTTCCTTGAGAATTCAATTTGCAGCCCTGTCTTGTTATAGAGGCAAAGTACAGGGAGTGCCGCTACGTTCTCCTGTCAATGTTGTGCGTGTTCTTCAAGCAGTTACCAGAATACGTCTGTCTCGTAGAATCATAGTCCCTCTGTGGGATCTCACCTTGGTTTTCAGGGCGGTAGTACAGGAACCTTTAGAGCCCTATACCAAGCATCTGTTACGGCTTTGTTTTTAAAAACAGTGTTCTTGGTAGCCATTTTTGTGCTTTTCCAGAGAAAATGTGGGCCTGCATCCGGTTTCATCCTTTTTGCCGTTTCACTTAAATCAAACGGTTTCTCTGCCAGTTCTAGAATCGGCAGATGGGAACGTTTCTGACCCTAGTTTACGCCGCTTGGCCATAAATTGGGTGCTGCGGCAATATTTGAATGTTTCAGAATCTTTTCACACGTCCGGGCCGTCTATTTGTGGTATTCGGAAGTCTCCGCAAAGGAGAGGCAGCAGCAAAAGCATCCTTTTCCAGATTGATTAAGGAGGCAATTGCATCAGCATATATCTTATGGGGTCGTCCGGTGCCAGTGAGCTTGAGAGTTTACTCCGCTAGAGAGCAAGCGACTTCATGGGCAGAACACAGCTTAGTTCCGCCATTAGAGAGGTGTAGAGTGGCCACTTGGTCCTCTCTTCATTACGTCAGTAAACACTATCGCCTCGATGGGGTGTGGCGTTCCGGCTGGAAAGGTCCCTCCCGATAGTACTGCTCTGTTACATCCCAGAGGTGGAGGACTAAAATGGAGGAATGATAAGGAAATGGAAATTACACTTACCTGGTAATTGATGTTCCTTTAGTGACTCCAGTTTAGTCCTCATTCCCGCCCGGGGTCGTATGGCAGTGGAGGTTCAGTTGGGAGAAGTGCAAAGACGACAGGTGACTATAGTTTTAATAGGATGACAATCGTCTTGATTATTCTTATTTCTGCCTTTCTGTGCTTTCTGTTCTCGTCTCTGGATCGGCAGGGGGGAAAGGAGCAGGTGTGAAAACCAGACCCTTCTGTTTAGAGGGGAGGTTGATTGTCAAATAAGTTATGGGTTCTACGTTCAGTTTAAGTATAAGATTAACATTAATATGATAGCTACTTATTGGTTGCTGGTTTGAGTCTGCTTTGTCAATAGTTCACTGGGGCTGATGGGAGATACCAGTAGGCTACATCCAGTGATGTCACGAGTTTGACATGCCCAGTCTCCAAGCTGCAGGAGGAGGTGCACAACCCAGAGGTGGAGGACTAAACTGGAGTCACTAAAGGAACATCAGTTACCAGGTAAGTGTAATTTCCATTTACACGATGCAAGGTTCCACATTAGGAGCCACCACCCTGATAAAAGATTTAGGTGTCATCATGGATAACATGTTGAAACCCTCTGCCCATTATGCAGTGGCAGCCAAGAAAGCAAATAGAATGCTAGGAATCATAAGAAAAGGAATGGAGAATAAAACAAGGGATATTATAATGCCTCTGTGGGCGAGAGGGCACATGATGCACTGAGAACGGACGGACGTGCACTGTTTGCTCTCTGAGATGGAACCCCCTTAACTCCCCTGGAGCAAGCGACTACTTGTGCCCCCGGGATCTGAGACGCCAACGAAAAGTGTAGTGAATATCGGAGATGCCATTGGGAGCTGCTCCCCCTCACGGCGAGAATGAAATCGGCTCGGAAGGAGCGGGATCGGGGCCTCCCAACAGGAACAAAGATAGTGGATAGTCCCCCCCTCACCGGCAGCATCGCAGCAGTCTGCACTTGTGTAGGAGGTGACGACGGCGATGGTGGGTGCATTAGCTGAGCATTTGATGCCATTACCCAGAGGTTGGAAGCGGTTACCCAGTCCCTAGAAGGAATAGTTGGATGCATTCAAGCCGCGGAGGAGCGCATTACAAAAGCGGAGGATGAGTTACAAGCAGCTACTATTGAATTAACAGCTCTCTGGAAGAAAGTAGAGCAGCAAGCCGAAAAGCTGGATGATATTGAGAACTTTAGCCGCAGAAATAACTTGCGCTTTGTGGGCATTCTGAAAATGGTGGTAGACTCAGAATTTCGGGGATTTATAGAGACTATGCTTACTCTCCAGCGCAATTTGGGTACAGACTGCGGGCCACTAATCTTAGAGAGAGTGCACAGATTGGACCCTAAGTGTGGAAGCGATCAAAGACCAAGAGTGGTTTTAGCCCATTTTTTAAACTATTTGCAGAAGGACAAGATACTGCGTTCAGTGCGTGGTCAGGGCCCATTCTCCCATAATGGGGGGAAAGTTTGGTCTTTGCAGACTACTTGCAAGCGTTGAGCCAATTCCGTCACGCCTTTTCGGGACTATGTGGTAGTTTGGTGGAGGCGAAAATCACATTCTCCTTGCAATACCCGGCACACCTCAGAATTCAGCACAATAGTGTAACATGAGTATTTGAAGAGGCACAGCCAGCCAAAGCGTTTGTTCAATCTATCATAGCGCAGACAGACTCCAGATGATGGCAGGAGGAATGGAGCCCAATGGATAAGTCTAGACTATCTGATCCTGCTTCCTGTTCATTTGTTATATAGTTTAAGGAACCTCACAGAGCACAGTTTATGGCCTAGTGCCGCCCCACCATCGCAATAGAGAATCGCGTATGGAGTCACCGTAAACTGTGGGGGACAGTGAGGTAAATTTGTTTCATGCTGTTAAAGGCCATGTTGCCGAGGCCATATTTGTATACTGGAGGTGGGAAAAGGGAAAGGGCTAAATAACAGCGGGTAAGTAGCGACCTGAGGGTGGAGGGCATAGAAATGTTTAAAATACCTAGTGTCTGAACTCTGGATTGACTGAATTGGATGATGTGTGTAGATTAAGGAAGTATAATAAGAGTGAATGGCGATGGATGGGAGTTGAGAGATAGGATGATGGATTATGAGAGAGCTTGGGGGTGACAAATATGTGTGTGAGTATGAGTCAGTGGAGGATTCTTCGGGGTTAAGAATTGGCGGGGATGAGTTAAAATGGAGAATATGGGGTAGTTATGGGGGGGGGGAATCCCAGCACTAATGTGCCAACACTATGTGGAAAGGGGTAGAAATAACCTGGTTGGTTTGGGGAGTTGGAGGGGGGAGGATGGTGGGCAGGGCTGGGGAGGAGCTGGGATAGGAAAGGGGGCAAAAACTTAAGAAGGCAAAGGTCCAGAGGGGAAGGACTAGGGGGCACAAGGCACGTAAAAGTGATGCTCAGGGGAACAGGACACCTAGGCTGCGGGGTGTTCTGTTGGGAAAATGACTTTATCAAATGAGAAAAAGAATCCCGTTGAGCAGGGACCCAGTGTGAGCAATAGGTCCGCTGTGCAACATGGAATGTTTGTGGCTTGGGGTCTCCTATCAAGAGATATAAGGTGCTAAAACATTTGAGAGATCTGAAGGCAGAGGAAGCCCTGCTGCAGGAGATGTACATGTCTGAGCAGGAGCATGCTAAGTTAAAGCGCTGCTGGGTAGACCATGCCTTTGGAGCCTCAGCAGGTTTCAGGAGAGCCGGGATAGTAATCCTTATCAGGAAGAGTTTAGATTGTGACCTAAAGGGACAGGAAGTAGATCCACAGGGCCGCTATATTATAGTGGACAGGATCATTGGTAGTGTTCTCCATGTATTTTGCAACATCTATTGGCTGAATACGTCAGATAGCATGTGGTTTGCTAAACTGGGCAGGGCTCTGGGGAAATATCTGCAGCAGTCCCTATTTGTTGGGGGGGAGATCTCAACTGTGTGCTGGATCCTAGTATAGACAAGATGCCTGCGGAGTGGGGGATAGGGCAGGCAGGCTGTAGACATGGAGTTGAACAGCTCTCTGCAAGGCTAGACTTGGTGGATGCGTGGTAGATGCTTTACCCGCAGGAGCGTAATTTCACACATCTGTCATGAGCACATGGCATCCTGTCACGCTTGGACTACTGGTTGATACCTTCTGCTACTTTATCCAGGGTACGTGAGGTGGGTATAGCATCCATAGTAATCTCAGACCATGCACCAGTATGGTTGACTCTTGGAAGGAAGAAGAAGGGCACAGAGAGCAGAAGGTGGCGCTTCCCGCTACACTTATTTATTTTATTTATTTATTTATTTATTTAACAATTCTTTTATACCGCGCTATTACAATCAGTGCGGTGTACATTGAACAAGAACATACTACAATGCATACAAGTAACATTGAGTTTTACATTGAACAGGGAATTTCAACAATAGGACAACCGGGGGAACTATGTACAGATTAACTTAATGTTATATACAGTAATATGAAACTCGTTTGGATGTTGCGATGTGGTTCACTAATAGGACTAGAGAGAAGGTTGACCAACTAGCCCTTTTCAGGTTGTATTGAGGAGCTAGTTTTGTTAATGTCTAGGTTGACTTCTGGGTAGTGTTTTGTAAACAGGTGGTATTTCAATGCCTTTCTGAATAGGATTTGGTTTTTGATAGCACGGATTTCGGGAGGTAGCGCATTCCAGTTTAGAGGTGCAAATAAGGAGAAGGCCCTGTTGGAGGTGGCCTTAGAGCACTTCGTTATTATTTTCGGGACTATTAAGGTGTTCATTGATGTGGTTCTCCTTTTTCTGTTTTCCAGGGTGACGTGGATGAGCTTGCTGATTGGCGTAGGGGGGCAGTTATTTAGTGCCTTGAAAGTAAGGACTAAAGACTTATACTGGATTCTGGCATGTAATGGCAACCAATGCAGTTCTTTCATGATGGGTGTTATATGGTCAGATCTTGAAGAGCCGGAAAGGACTCTGGCGGCTGTATTCATGGCTAGGCGGAGCGGATTCAAAGTTGATTGAGGGAGGCCATGAAGGATGATGTTGGCAAAATCCAGGTGTGGGAGGACTAATGCCTGGAAGGTTGTTCGGAAGTCTGTGGGATCAAGTAGGGAGCGGAGGTGACGTAGCGATTTAATCTTATAATATATAGTTTTTGTGATGTTCTTGACATGCGTTGTCATATCCAAGTGCTGATCCAATGTAATGCCGAGGTAACGGATGGTGGCTTTTGATTTCAGCTCTATGTTGTTGACGAGAAGTGATGGAGGAGGTATGAACTTACGGTTACTTGTGACAAAAAGAACGTCAGTTTTGTTGTGGTTAATCCGAAGGTTTTGAGATAGCAACCATTCGGCTACAGCTTCAAAACAGTTGATTATTGGGGAGAATACTGGGTGTTCAATTGTGAATGGCATATATAGGAGGATGTCGTCTGCGTAAGCGAGACATTGTACATTAAAGGATCTGATCAAGTCACATATCGGCTGCATGTAGATATTAAACATTAGTGCCGATAGGGACGATCCTTGGGGTACTCCCTGTGATTGCAGGAATGGTTCTGAGGATTCATGGCCTGTTTTTACTTGTTGCCACCTGTTAGATAAGTAGGATTTACACCACTCGAGTGCTGTGCTTTGAATCCCCTTATCTTTCAAGCGTTGTAGGAGTATGTTATGACTCACAGAGTCAAAAGCAGCGGAGATGTCCAGGAATATGAGGACGAAACCCTGTTGTATGTTATTTATTCCTGTTACCAGAACATTGAATAGGGTTGTAAGGACTGTGTCGACTCCATGTGCTTCCCTGAAGCCATGTTGAGATGGATCTAGTGGTGCTTCAGTGTCAATATGATGTTGGATTTGTTGTTGGGCGGCCTTCTCAATGATTTTTGCAAGCTGTGGGATGCTCGAGATAGGCCTGAAGGAATCAACCTTGGATGGGTCCAGTCTATTATTTTTTAGTAGGGGCTTGATGGAAGTGTGTTTTAGACTCTGCGGGAAGGAACCTGTTGAGAAGGACTGGTTCAGTATTTTGCTCAATATTTGACTGAGGTCATGTCGCATGTCCTTGATCCAGCTGGCTGGACACGGGTCATTAGGAGCTGTGCTGGGATTGATTGAGGCAATAATGTTCACAACCTCTCTATTTGATACATTGGAGAAGTTGTGTAGTGGCATTGCCTGGGATGCCTTGGGTGAAGTGGTAGCATTATTGACATTTATGTCTGTGTTGGTCTTAATCATCTTTGATTGCAGGTAGTTTGCGTAGTCCTGCGGCTGAGGCATAGGGGGTTGTGCTGAAACCGGTTCACCTGTTATGGACTTTACTATGCTGAACAATGCATGTGGTTTGTTGATGGAGCGTTTTATTAAGGCTGTGTGGTAAGTTTTTCTGCTCTGTGATATCTTTGCTCGGTGGGTAGATAGGTATGAGCTGTATGCTACCAGCGCCTCAGGGGAGTGAGTTCGTCGCCACTGTCGCTCAAGTTTGCGTAGATGGTGGAGAGATGTTCGAAGGTCTGTGGAGAACCATGGAGTATGTTCACGTTTTCAAATTCTCTTTTCAGTGAGTGATGGACAGGAGGCAGCTCTCAGGTTTTCATCCCATTTCGATATGAGATCATCTAAGTCCATAGTTGTGTTGGCCATGAGAGGTCTGAGATTCTCTAGGACTGCGCTCTGGTTGAGTGGTCTAAAGCGGGTTGTGTGGGATCCAGATGTATTAGAAGACTTTCGGCTTTTGTGGGATGTATTAATGGGTATATTGAAACTGAGAAGACTGTGGTCAGACCAGGGTACTGGTATTACAGATAGTGCAAGAGTTAGGGGTATTATGGCGTTGGAGAGAGGTGCGAAAATGAGGTCTAGTTTGCCACCTTTAGTGTGGGTGGGGGAATCAACAAGCTGTTTGTAACCTAGATCCTCCAGGGCGTCAAGGAATGCTGCTGAGTGGCTGTCTTGAAGAGATGGGAGATTGAAATCACCGATTAGCCAACTTGGTGAGCGTGAGGTGGATGTGGTACATGCCTGCTCAATTATAGTTGGAAGATCATCTGGAGAAGGGGAGGGTGCACGATAGAAAAGGTTGATTGTGCAGAGCTCGTTAGCTATAGTGAGGGAGTCAAGGTAAGTTGAGCTTGAGGAGTTGCACATCTTGAAGTGTAGATCAGCTTTGGCGAGGATGAGGGTTCCGCCTCCTTTCTGACTGGATCTGTGGGATGTGTATATCACAAATCCTGGTGGTAGCATCTGATTCAGTAGTGCGTTGTCACAGTCGGATAGCCATGTCTCTGTGATCATCAAGATGTCGAGATTATATTGTGGTATAAGGTCAATGGCTGCGGGCCATTTAGATCGTACTGATCTGGCATTTATCAGTGCACATTTTAGTAGGCGTTGGTGATGTTGCTTCTCTTCTTGTATCCCTTTGATGGTTTGGAGAGGAATGTTGAGTAGATGGGAGTGGGATGAAAAGTTATTTTTTGCCGTAGTGTGGTGGGGGAATTCGGACCATCTCCTTCCGTATGTGCGTAGGATTGGTATATACCGAGACCCCCACCTTCTTGCAATTTCTGTAAGAAGAGTAGGACATATTTGCAACAACAAATGCACTCCATCAAGTGGAACCCACGTTGTACTGGGAAACGGCTAAGACAGTACTTCAGGGGGAGATTATTAGTTACGAATGCAGTCGGAGGAAACTCATAAATGTACAAATCCTCCGTTTAACAAAGCAGACCCAAGAACTCAGACGAGCCTTGGGGCGGAAGTGCATGGCGAAACGGCGAGGAGAACTGGTGGCTGCACAGGTAGAGCTCAATACGCTCATACATCAACGGGCTTACAAGTCACAAATTTACTATCAATACCAATTGTACCATCATGGAAATTGGGCAAGGTGACTTATGTCCTCTTTTGTGAAGCAATGGAGGGGGCCAAGAGGGGTTGCAGCTTTGAGGGATGGAACTGGGGTAACAACAGATCAGAACCATATTTTGGCAAAGTTCTGGGAGTTTTACCAGGCATTATATGCAGAAGGGGAGGGCCAGAGACTTGGGGATGTGAGGTACCTGGATAAGGTCAATCTCCCAACACTCACAGTTGAGCAGCAGGAGGGGTTGAATCAACCTATTACCAAAGATGAGGTGATGAGGGTTATTAAGCAGGCTAAAATATATAAGGCCCCAGGCCCAGATGGATTTGGAAATGAGTGCTAGAAGTTACTTTGAGAGCGGGTGCAGGGCCCCCTACAGGAACCTTTCAGTTATTTAATTTAAAGGCAAGCTTTTCCCTATGAGTCTAATGTGGCACATATCATAGTTCTGCCAAAGTCGGGCCGAGATCCCCTCTTGACAGCATCCTACCGTCCTATCTCCCTTTTGAACTGTGATAATAAATTTCTCGCGAAGATCTTGGCTGATAGGCTGGCCGTGCCTGGTTCAGGAGGGACAGGTTGGGTTCGTGAGGGACTGGCACCCAGTCCTAATTCTAAGATGTGTAGTGTCTTCTATAACGGTGAGCCACACTAGGAGGCATGATCCTCTCCTAATAAGTTTTGACGCCGAGAAAGCTTTTGACCTTGTAAACTGGCGGTTCCTTTTCGGGGTTATGGAGCAGATGGGATTCCAGGAGTCCTTCATGCAATCAATGTGACTACTGTACCACACGCCAAGTGCCGCAGTGGTGGTTAATGGCCAAGTATCATAGAGATTTACGTTGGGGTGGGGCACACATCAGGGGTGCCCATTGTCCCCCTTATTTCTCCTTTTCCTGGAGCTGTTATTGCGAGTTATACAAGCAGACCCACGGATCGATGGGGTACAGGTCGGGCAGGATATTTTTAAAATAGTGGCCTATGCAGATAATATCTTAGTTCATCTTCAAAACTCACAACAATCACTGCCGGCACTTTTGGAAGTGTTCTGGGATTTCGGAATGCACTCTGGTTTCAAATTAAATTTGGAAAAATCGGAAGCACTGCCATTGAACCAAATGGTGTGGGACAGATGGGTGGGCCCCTTCCCATTAAAGTGGATGGTAGAGTCCTTTAAATATCTGAGGGTACAAGTGTCAGCAAATTTGCAGCAGCTGTATGAGTTAAATGTCTACCCCTTGCTACAGAGAGAAAAGGAACAGTTGCAAAGGTGCGAGACTCTTCCACTGTCCCTACTGGGTTGCGTAACGCTCCTATAAAATGACGTTTCTCCCTAGGTAGTTGTATCTCCTCCAGGTCCTTCTGCTGCTGCTCTGGAAAAGGGATTTAAAGATTTGGCAGCGGCAACTGGCCCATTTTTCTATGGCGAGGCCATCGGCCCAGGATATCGTTTGAACGTCTCTTGGGAGCTCCGGCCTTGGGAGGGTTAAGGGTCCCGGACCTGGCACAATATAACTATAGTTGTGTATTGAGACATGTTCGGGACTGGATTTACCAGATGCACATGTACATTCAAGCTAGAAGGGCAATTACTAGCGGACAAACATCCAATGTTTATCCTGCACGCTCCCTGTGATCGGGTGGAGGAACATTTAAAGTTAAGCCCAGTGGTGCACTCAGTACGAGAGGCCTGGCAGGAGTTTTGTCAGTGGCTGAATCAAGTCCTGCCCAGCTCGGGATTCTTATCATTGAAGGGTAATGTGGAGTTTCCTGTGGGAGAAATGTCACAAACCTTTCAGAAATGGGAACAGCCAGTTTGGTTCGGCTGGTGCAGTTTCTAACTCAGGAAGGGCATCTCAAGTCTCATGAACAATTAAGGAAGGAATTCCAAGTCACTCCTAAAGAGACATTAGCAATTATGCAAGTTTACTGTATCATTACATAAGGTCAAAACAGCGTGAAACATTGGACCAGTCTTTTATGGGAAAAGTAGATGTGAGGGAGAGGATGTCGCTTTCTCGGATGCGAAAGAAGTGGGCGGAACTATTGAAGTGCCAACGACATCAGGAACTGGCGCAGCGGTGGAATGTGGAGCTGAATACCTACTGGACTGGGGATACTTTGATACAGGCTCTGCGACAGATACCACAGACCACCTCGTCGATGATGCTCCGTGAGGTATGGTATAAGGTAATATTACGTGCTCCTTTCTCTCAGGCAAGAGCTAGAGCACAGCAAGTTTAGTTGAAACCAGGAGTTATTTAAAATGTGCAGAGACCAGGAGTATGCTGGGGCATCCGTTCTGGTTGTGACCGGTGATACAGGGATTTTGGGCTAGGTTGTGGGCATATCTCTCTGATATACTGCAGCAAAAAGTGCAGTTTAGAGTACAGGGTATAATTCTAAGAGATCCAACGGGCCTGGTTTTTAAAGGCAAAGGGGCTGGAATTTTAATACGCAAGGCCTGCCTGTTGGGACTTCAAGGGGTGTTGAAGCCATGGTTGGAGCCGGAGCCCCCAGCATATTAGGTCTGGCGAAATAATCTACATAAATTGATGTAAATGGAAAACATCATTGCCCAGGATTCTCCCCAGAGACACATAGCCTTTATGGCTATTTCGGAACCCTACATTCAATCACTCTCACCCAGGGGACGTAGCATGGCCCTAAATTGTGTTTTCATTTAAATATGGGGGACGCGCTGTCTTCAGATCTTTACTTTCTCTTTGTATTTCCTTTACTATAGAAGGATTTATGACATGGTATCTCTAAAATAGATACCTTGGTTAAACTGCTGTTTTTTTAGAAGGCTGCTACTGTGGGGTTAGTAGAGCTGTATGATATATGCAGATTGGGCTACTTGTTTGTACGTGCCATATGAAAACTGCAACGCTTGTATCCTGAACCTGTTGAAGTTGTCTGGAGAACTAAAGGAAGGGGGAAGGGAGGCAGGGTGGGTGGGGCGGGGGTGAGGTGGGATGTAGCATGTAAGAATGTGATTGGGGGGGGGAGTCTGTAAAAAGTTTGAAATAATATTTGCGTGCCGTACATTTTGGTTGTATAAATATTTGTGGTGGCTGGGAAGATTTCTGGCACATTTTTGTATTGTTGGATTGGTTAATAAAAAATGATTTAAACATAATACCTCTGTATTGTTTTATGGTGCAATCGCACCTTGAATATTGTGTGCAATTCTGGTTGCCATATCTTAAAAAAGATATAGCGTATTAGAAAAGGTACAGAGAAGAGCCACCAAAATGGTAAAGGGGATGGAAGGATACACCTATGAAGAGAGGCTAAAAAGGGTTAGGGCTCTTCAACCTGGAAAACAGATGACTAAGGGGAGGTATAATAGAGGTCTATAAATTAACAAATGGAGTGGAATGGGTAAATGTAGATCAATTGTTTATACCATCAAAATATAGAAAGACTAGGGGACATGCAATGAAGCTACAGTGTAACCTATTTAAGACTAATAAGAGAAAATATTTTTTCACTCAATGTGTAATCAAACTCTGGAATTCATTACCGGAGGATGTAGTAAAAGCTGTTAGTGTAGCTGGGTTTAAAAAAGGTTTGGGCAAGTTCTTGGAGGAAAGGTCTATAAACCATGATTAAAGGGGACCCAGGAAATCCACTGTTTGCCCCAATACAAGCATTGTGGAACCTGTGTCTTTTGGGGAAACTGCTAGGTACTTTTGACCTAGATTGGCCACTGTTGGAAACGGGATACTGGGCTTGATACACCTAGGTTTGACCCAGTATGGCATATCTTATGTTTCTATGCATGGATACTACCTAAATTGTATGCAAATATATCTCAGGCATATTCATTAGGGCTCTCCTGAAAACCTGGCCTGTTTGTGACTCTTGAGGACTGAACTTGTACACCCCTGATCTGTACTGACCCTGATCATTGACAGGATTTCCTCGAGCCTTTTTGTTCATTCATTGAGGGCATGCCACCATGGGACTTCTAGATGTTTGTTTATTGCTGTTCCTATATTTTTCATGATTTTTTAAAGTTAATTTTCCCTGTTATATTAAGGTTTTGAGGGTATCTATCTTCCTCTTAGGAGTATGTTTACTAAGCTGGGCTAATGGTTTGCATGGGGATCTGTGATTCCATCTGCATAGCTGAAGCAGCTAACAGCCATCAGACCTGCTGCCCAATCAGAGCTCCAGCTTGCTTTTTAAATAGGAAGCTGTGATTCCATCTGCATAGCTGAAGCAGCTAACAGTCATCAGACCTGCTGCCCAATCAGAGCTCCAGCTTGCTTTTTAAATAAGAAGCACCATCTCCAGGAACAAGCAGGAATGAGTCCTCACATATGGGTACGTCGGTACCGACGGAGCCTGCGCGGGAAAGCTCCCCAGCTTCCCAGAAGGAAAGCTTTTGGGGCCTCCCACAGCGCATGCGCGCTGCCTTCCCGCCTTCCTCACCAACTCTCCTCAGTTCTTCTTTTTCCGCGGAGCCAGCAGGTCGTGTTCCTGTCACCGCTGAAGAAGTTGTTATTTTAATTTGTTTCTTTGGCCGCGTGTCTGCCTTCCCCGATTCCGGACCGGTACCGCCGGTCTTTTTTCTTTATTTCTTTAAAAAAAAAAAAATCTTCTTTTTCCCCACTTGGTGTGTTTTTCCTGTTAGGCCTCTAGGCCTTCACAAAAGTCTCCCTCATGGAGAAACCAGCTTCTGGTTTTAAAAAATGCACCAAGCGACTTCCGGTGGCATGGTGAGCTGAGAAGACGTGTTCATCTCGGCTCCGGAGCCCGCTCCCTCCCCCCTGCCGGTATTTTGAGCTCATTTAATTTCTTTTATTGTAAAAGTGGGGGAGCGGTCCCGTGGAGAACCGCAGCGTCTCTTTATTAATACCTACTGTCTGGAGTCCGCTGTATGGCCACAAGAATCCCCCGCCGGACCAGAGCACGCGTTGGGGAGGACAAGATGGCGGAAGGCGGGATGGAGCCCTCGGGTCCGTTGGATACCCCGGCGTTAGTGGCTGAAGTGTCAAGAGCGGTGGTGGGTGCGCTGGAACAGCGACTGGGAGGCTTATCCAGCCAAATGCAAGGGGTGGCCCAAGCTGTCTCTGATTTCAACAAGAGAGTTGAATTAGCCGAGAATCGTATCGGGTCTCTAGAGGACCAGCACATGCAGGACGTGGTAAAGATTAAAAATCTGGAGGAAACACTGGCGCAACATCGAGACAAGTTGGAAGACCTTGAGAACCGAAGTCGCAGAAATAACTTGCGGTTCATTGGGGTCGCAGAATCTGTTCCCGATAGAGAGTTGCGGCGCCATCTGGAACAATGGATCACCGACAATCTATCCCTGCCTGAGGAGGTTGGAAGGGTCGTGCTAGAGAGGGCGCACCGCTTGGGGCCCTCTCGGGCTGATGACCGGCGACCGCGAGCAGTGATTGCCCGGTTCCTCAATTCCTCACAAAAAGATGAAGTGTTACGGGCATCGCGGCAACTGAGGCGGGCCGGAGCTCCCAGCCACTCACTGCTTATTTTTCAAGATTACTCCGCGGGTGTTTCACTGCAACGTAAGGCCTATAGAGATCTATGCAGCAAACTTATTGAGCGGAGTGTCCGATTTACGCTCGCCTATCCGGCGACTCTCAGGATTTATGGTGCTAATGGGAGTCGAGTGTTCTCCTCCCCGGAAGAAGCCCGAGACTATTGTAACAGTCTGGGTTAGAATCCTATCGTGGTGGTGCTGTACCCTCGGGACTGGCCTGGATGCCCTTCGCCTTCCTTGATTTGATTTGGCCGGGTCTGGCATTACGCCCTGAAAATCCAGCTGAGGAGCGCCGGCGGGTGAAACGGAGATATGTAACACAGAGACTCCAGTCGGACCTATTCTGCTACCTAGAGCGCTGCCTCACCATGTGGGCACACACAGCGGCTCCTCGACACCCAAGGAGAGAGTATGCGAACACGGTGTGGTGGTGGAAAGGATTTGCATTATCTAAGCAACTGTGTATCTTTGTTTGCTACTTTCTCACAAGTTACTGTTTGGCTACTTTTTGATGGTATTACACTCTTCAAATGTTACTTTGTTTCTTGCGTTAATACCAGGGGTGTCTCGTTGGACACTATTGTAAATGTTTTGGTCATTTGGACGGATGTTAATATGGCTGTAGGGGTTGGGGGAGGGCTCTGGTCTGGCGTGGGTGAGGGGAGGATGAGGGGTACACGGTAATTTGGTATGGGGGGTGCGGGCCGCTGGGTGCGGATCGGTGGGGCGGCGCCCCGGCCAAACGGGGTGGCGAACGATGGCGGGGGCCGCTGCCCGGCCGCTGTGCACGGCTGCCCGCGCCCGTTTCTGGAGAGGCGGGCGCGGGGGCGCACGTGGCCTGCAGGGGAGTGGTGATAGCTATATGGGGAGCTCTGCGGCGAAGTGTTCTGAACCTGGTAATGTATGTTTTACTGTTCTGAAAGCGCGTGCAGTGGGGAAGTAACTTGGCATGAGTTTGACGAGCCATACATACCCACTTCGGAGAGGGGCGGCTCTCTGGAACCGGGGTTGGGTATTGAGGAGTTCCCGGGGCTTTACGTACCTCTCCAATTCACCGATGTGGCCGGGGGGGGGGGGGGCGCGGGGCGGAGCTGGGAGGGGGGCCAAAACCCACAAACGCCAACAGTGATTATAGCTTTTTGCTTTGTGTGCCCCCCCCCCCCCGGCCTCCCCCGGCTTTTCCTTTTCCTAACTTCTTCTTCTTTCATTTTCCTTTTTCTTTTTCCCTCTTCTTTTTCTTCTTCTCTTTTTAGTTTCTTGCCTCTCTGCCCTTTCCCATCCTATAAATCTGTGGGTAGGGGGGGTCGCGTTCGATTTAGTCTGAAGAATGTGGATATAATATGCTGATGGGACTGCTGTCCCCTCGATTGAATTAATGGTGACTCAGGTCACCTATGGGTGCTCAGTCGCCCAGTGCATGTTGTTATAACAGGGAAACTGCAGATGGGAACTTTCGGTGCTTTGTGGACCTGTGCTTTGATCATGTTAGTACAAAATCCCCAACCGGGTTTTTTTTTGCAGCTACAGACAATGAACCGTGGGATGGAGGAACTCGCCCACCACACCCAGTAAGTTGGGCGAATCCTTATGTGGGAGCGCTGCATCATTTATTTCAGTGAAGGGTTGGAAGGTGAGGTGGGTGGGGGCGGAGTTGAGAGAGGGGGGGGTAATACAAGCAGGGCAGTCCCTCGTTGTGCGGGCTTCTCTCAGGTCTCCCCGGGACTGTGGGGACTGAATAGGTCGTGGTTACACCCTGGAGAGGATAGCTTTTCCTAGCTGGACATCTCTAGACAGGTAGGGGCCACATTTGCCCTCCCCTACAAACCCGTGGGGTGGGGAGGGAGTGGTGGATGCGAGAGCGTAGAACGATAAAGTATAATATAAAGGATGGGGAGGGGCGGGGGGGCCCACATGCCACAGAAGTCAAGGTGGGACCAGCTCCAGCTGGTGTGCGGTGGGAAGAGGTGAGGAGGGGAGTGGTGAGGGGGGGGTTGGATGGAGGGGGGCGCCTGGGAGGGTGGGGGGGAGGGGGGGTCACAAGTTAAAGTAAAAGTTAGGATGCAAGGTATGTCTGGCAGAGAAGAGGGAATTCAGTTGACTGAATGGGTCGTGAATGTGTATGGGAGATTAGAGTGCACTGGACGATGGCAGTGGAGTTTCTGGGCTCTTAGTAAAGAGTGGCTTGGGGTACTTTGGAGAGGGGCTCTGGGCTGGGGGGGCCCCTACTCTGGTGTGTATGTGACGGGCAAGTTTTGGCTCTTTGGATATATGAATGGCTATGGATAAACTCACACGAGTGATCTCTTGGAATGTCTGTGGATTGGGCTCCCCGGTAAAACGGTCTAAGGTTCTACAGCATTTGAGACGTCATCGTACAGATATTGCTTTGCTGCAGGAAACACATCAATCGGTAGTGGAATATCAGAAATTAGGACTAGGTTTTAAGGCTCGAGTCTATGGGGCCCCTGCGGTGGGGAAGAAGCGGGGGGTGGTGATTCTCGTTGCCAAATCTCTTTCCTGGGAGGAAGAAAAGGTAGTCTCAGACCCTCAGGGTCGTTTTGTTGGTGTATGGGGGAGTCTTGCTGGGAAGAAGGTGTTTCTCTGCTCGGTATATGGTCCCAACATCTATGACGCTCGATTTTTTCAGGACCTCTCCAAACTGTTGGGTGAAGCTAGTGGGTATCAGGTGATTTTAGGCGGTGATTTTAATGTTACTATGGACAGTGGTCTTGATCGGTCTGGCCCCCTGGGAAGCGGGAGCTCTCGGGCTTGCCGCAATCTATGGGGTCTGTGCGAAGCGTACAATCTCCTCGACATTTGGAGGGTGTTGCATCCTGGAGACCGTGATTACACACACTTATCCCGAGCACACGGCACTTGGTCTCGGATAGACTTCTTTCTTGTGACGGAATCGCTTTTTAGTTGGGTCTCCAGGGCGAACATTGGCCCCCTAGTTATCTCCGATCATGCTATGGTTGTTTTGGACCTGCGGGGGAGTCGCTCCTCTTCCAGTAAGATCTGGCGTTATCCCCTGGAACTCTGCGGTGATACGAGGTTTGACACCTTTCTTCGGGAGCGCTGGAAGGAGTATGAACTCTTAAATACATCGTCGGATATTTCTCCCGTGACCTTTTGGGAAGCCGGTAAGGCGGTGCTCCGGGGGGATATTATTAGTTATCAAAGTCATCGGCGTCGACAGATGAACCGGCGGATCCTTTTGTTGGAGAAGGAGTTGGGTCAGTTGCGTCGGGTGGCGGCGGGATCTCGCATTGGGGCGCATACACGTAGGCTCCGGGAAGTACAGACGGAGTTGGAGTCGCTTCTTCACCAACGTGTACAGAAATCGATGTTATACTATCGTTATAAGCTTCACAGGTTTGGAAACAAGGCTGGCAAGTTGATGTCTTCTCTGTTGCGGCCGGCGGGTGGCTCCCGTCAGATTGGGGCCATCAGGCAGTCGGATGGTACCGTCACACGTGATCCCGCCGCCATCGAGAGGGTTTTTACTGATTTCTTTCGGGAGCTGTATGTCGGAGAGGAGGCTGGAACTGAGGAGGGACGTTCTTTTCTTGCAGGCTGTGGGCTCCCCACACTAGAGGCGGAACACTTGGAGGCCCTCAATAAGCCCCTGTCAGGCCAGGAGGTCCAAGTAGCTATCCGGCATCTGAAGAATGGGCGAGCTCCGGGGGTCGATGGATTCCGGAGTGAATTTTACAAAACCTTGAACGATGCAGTTGTCGCTCCTCTCATTGGGTACTTTGAAGATCTCGTGAGCCTTGGAAGATTTCCATTTGAACCCAATAAAGCCTTAATCACCATTCTTCCCAAGCCAGGGAGGGATCCTCTTTTACCGGGATCTTACCGCCCTATCTCTTTACTCAATGTCGATATCAAGCTCTTGGCCAAGATTATGGCAGATCGACTAGCGCACTTTCTTCCCGCCTTAATTCACCGGGACCAAGCGGGGTTTGTTCGGGGCGTCAGATTGCATATAACTTACAACGGATCCTATTGTCCATCGGCGCCGGGAGGTTGGCCGGGGAGACCTCGTTGCTCATTAGTTTCGACGCCGAAAAAGCGTTCGATCGCGTAAGTTGGGGCTTTATGCATCAGACCTTGGCGAAGATGGGCTTTGTAGGCTTTTTTGTGGACGTGGTCAAATTGTTATACGCAGACCCTTTAGGAGCAATCATGGTTAATGGAGTCATGTCCCCTGAATTTGCTATTCAAAAGGGGACCCGTCAGGGCTGCCCGTTGTCGCCACTCCTTTTCGTACTCACATTAGAGCCCCTTCTACTTCGTATTCGGGCCTCCTCTCAGTTTCGGGGCATTCGGATGGGCAGCGCCGAATTTCGCGTTGCCGCTTTCGCGGATGATTTGCTTGTGCATTTGGGGGACCCCCGGACTGGGCTACCCAATTTGCTGAATCTTATAAAGGAGTATGGTAAACCATCGGGGTTCCGATTGAATTTAGACAAGTCGGAAGCGCTGTATTTGGCCCCAGCAGGACAGCCGGGTTGGCAGGACCCCTTTCCCCTACGCTGGGCGGCGGGCCACTTTAAATATTTGGGTATTTATCTACCGGCGCGCCTAGAAGAATTATATCAGTTGAATGTTAATAAAATTCTAGGTGAAGTGTCGGCATGTGTCGACCGTTGGCGAGACTTACCGCTGTCACTGGGGGGCAGGGTCGCCCTATGTAAAATGGCGCTCTTCCCCAAGATCCTCTATCCGCTCCAGATTCTCCCACTAGTTCTCCGCCGTGCAGATCTGCGGCACTTAGATCGTTGCTTCAACCGGTTTTTTGTGGCGGGGCCGCAGACCTAGAGTTCGCTTGGCTATATTACAACAGCCTTGGGCCTTGGGGGGCATGGGATTCCCCGACATTGGGAAGTATAACATGGCCTGTTTATTAAGATATGTTCGGGATTGGTTGTGGGATCTAACAGAGTGGACCCCGACGGAGTTATTTCAGGCTGTTCTAGCGCCTCTACATCCTCGATACCTGCTTCATGCTCGAACACTTTGAGAGGTACCGTTGAGTCTCCGGGGTCCCTTCTTAGTCCCCTTTCGGAAAGCATGGCAGTTCTTCTGTGCGTTGCGTCGGATCTCAGCGAACCATACTCCCTATATCCCCATTCGGGGTAACGCCGACTTCGCGGCAGGTATCGGACGGTCTCGCTTTCAGTTCTGGGAGGATCTCGGCCTGGTGAATTTGGAGCATGTGCTGACCCCTGGGGGCGTGCTGGTGGCATTCGCTGAGCTCCGCCGGCAATTCTCCTTGGGGCCCTGCGACATATTCCAATACATGCAACTTCGGAGTTATCTCAACACAATACCGGATGGGGCATTACAGGGGGAAGTATGTTCGGAATTAGAAGTGACTCTTTTAGGGGGGACAATGGGAACCCGGGTGTCCGTACTTTATAAAATGCTGTGGGAAGGGCTGTCGCCCATTGATGTTGACGCCCTGGCGGTGGCCTGGACGGTGGATCTTGGTGAGGAGATAGACGCAGGGCTTCTCCTGGGGGGGCTGGCGGCTATCCCCACTGTAAGTCCATTGGTCTTGCACCGAGACACTCAATACCGCATTTTGCGTCGTCTTTATTTTGCCCCTGTTAGGGGCGTGGAGAGCAGGGTTTGCCGCAAGTCCCTGTTGTCCAAGATGTGGTGCCGATAGGGCGACGTTAGGCCATATGTTTTGGCACTGCCCCAAGGCTCAGAGATTTTGGGAGCAGGTGACAGTGTACCTCCTCCGGTGTGTACCGCACCTGGAACCCCTAACCGCTCATCATTTTGTGTTGGACCTGTGGGAAAACGCTTGGGGGCCTTCCCTGGGTGGTTGGACCTTGCGCTGGTTACGCTTGGTTCTGATGTCTGCCCGAATGACAGTGTTGCAGCAATGGCTAGATGTACGGGGCCCGATCATTGGGATTTGGAGGGTCCGATTACACAAACTTCTGATTATGGAACGAATCTCGGCGGCTGGGAACGAGCGTCGCTGGGCCCGTTTCCTTCAGGGGTGGGGACCCCACCTTCAATTGTTGCCGGCTGGGGCCCGTCGCCGTATCCAAGGGGGCTCCTGAGGCAGCCGACTCCTAAGGGACATCCCCTAGTTGACCCCCTACTTGCCGCCGACGAAGTAAGGCTTTGGGTATCCAAAAGGGGGGGGACTTCTTATACAGGGGCGAACAACTCATAAGCCTGTCTGGAATCTCCCAAGGCCTCGTATAATCGTTAGACGTGAGGGAACTCTAATTGGTCATAGGTTCCTCCCTCTTCATATTGCCAGGACTTGGGTGGGGAGGGGGGCGGGAAGGGAAGGGAGTGGTGGGAGGGGGGGGGGGGAAAGGGGGGGTGGGGGGGGTTGGTCATATGGTTTCCACCCTGACATCACTTATTGGCCTCTAGTTTGGGGACAGGTCTGGGAGAAGACACACCTCAGACCTGTTGAGGGGGAATAGCCTGGTGATGGAGGAGGAAGGTGGCACTAGGGGCACACAGTGAATGGAGGGACCCCCGGGGGGCCTCCGGGGGTTCCGGGGAGGGGGCACTCGGGAACCCAAAAAGGGGGGGGGTGGTAATTGGAGATAGGTAAAAGGGGGGGAGGGTACCCTAGTGGTGGTTATCGATCGTTGTAGACCTGGTGTGGTGGGGGATTCCCCTCTACAATCTAGTTGTTTCTTATTTACAGAGGCGTACTTTACCTAATGGGGTGGCGCACAAGTCTGGGGGGAGGGGGGAGGGAGGTTATAGTACTCGCCTTAATGTATTCACTACGGCCATAGTCTCCCCGCTAATTCTAAATTCTATGTACTTCTAAATTATATGTATGCAATGCAATGCAATGTGTGCCTTCAAGTCAGTCCTGACCCCTGGCGACCCAGAAGCTCCTGGGTTTTCTTGGCAGTGTCACCGGAAGTAGATGTATATTTGCCTATAAACTTGGTTATCAGTGGGAGGGGAAGGCTACGGTCACTGATGTTTATTGCTGTCTCAGACGGATCACTAGTACTTGAATGAGGTTGGTTCTTCTTCTTCGGACCAGAGATGGGTGCTCCTACCCTTTTGGGAGGCTCCTATTACTGATCCCACTTCACTGGAATGTAATGTATTGAACATATATTCTCTTTGTGCGCGATATTCTGTTTTTTTTTCCTTTGTACCAATGGTTTTGATATATGTATTGTTTCTTCTGTTATAAGAATAAAAAGATTTAAACATAAAAAATGCACCAAGTGTAGCGGTACTATATCGGTTACAGACACCCATGAATGGTGTCTTAAATGTTTGGGGCCTGACCACTCCATTCCTGATTGCCCGTCCTGTTCTTTGATGTCTAAACGTGGCTTACAAAACCGAGCAGCCAAGTTTCACATGCTGTTTTCTACAGATACTCCAGCATCGACATCTTCCAGGTCTTCCTCTCCTGATGGATCTCAGGTAACCAAACATTCCTCTGGCAGGTCCTCAAAGGGCAAATCTCCCTCTAAGTATCGAGATGTCCCTGGGCTTGACCCTGAGGACCCTGCCCCAGCCAAACAACCCCGGCGGGAAGCTCCGGCTTCCAAAGCTCCTCCTATGGGGTTACAGGTTGACATCGATGGCACGGCCTCGACCGATCACCTGTTAGACTGCTCTGGGGTACCGGCTCAATCTTCCGGTACCGACATCCAGACAGTCGTGGCGTCTATGGATCATACAGTTCAATCCATGCAGCAGGCCATAATGGCTTTTATTAGAGCTGCGACGCCCTCGGTACCGCAGCCAGCGGTACCGACTCCGGTTCCAGTACCACAACCGATACCGGTACCCAGGGCATCCACATCGACCAGGATACCGATTCCGGTTCCCGGTTCCGGGGTTTTTCCCACCCCCGATGTGGATACCGGTCGATACGCTTATCGATCCCTGGAAGCAAACAGACGATACTTCGAGTCTCCTGATGATTCTGATTCATCAGATGACTCTGCTGAAGTATCCCTTACTCTTCCTGAAGAGCCCTCTTCTCCAAAGAGGAGAATGTCTCCTCCAGAGGATTTGTCCTTTCAAGACTTCATCATTGAAGTAGCCAAAGGTCTCTCTATTTCAGTAACCTCTGAAAAAGAACCTAGAGCAAAAAAATTAGATATTTTGGGATACTCTAAGGTTCCCAAAGAGGCAGTCACCTTGCCCATTCATGAAATTCTTCAAGAACACATGATGGACTTATGGGAGACTCCTCTCACCCTATCTCCACATTCTCGTCGTTTGGACACCATGTATCGTGTCCCTCCTTCTCCTGGTTTTCAAAAAACTCAGCTCCCTCACCACTCTATTGTGGTGCAGTCAGCTATGAAAAGGATAAAGAGTACCAAAAGACACTCTTCTACTCCTCCAGGAAGAGAGTGTAGGACTTTGGATACTTTTGGTAGAAAACTCTTCCAAGCCAGTATGCTTATTGCCAGAATCAATTCATATAGCCTCTATATTGGCATGTTTCTGAAGGAGATTGCATTAAAGATACGCCATTTTCTCCCCTTTATCCCAGAGGATAGAAAGGAGGAGTTCCTTCTTTTGCTAAAGCATACCCAAGATATTTCAAAGTTCTCCAACAGAGCAGCCTTTGACTCCTTTGAGGGTGTTAGCAGAGCCTCAGGTATTGCCCTAGCGGCTCGCAGAATTGCTTGGCTCCAGGCCTCTGACCTAGAACCCTGGGTCCAAGATGGGTTGGGAAATCTGCCCTGTACAGGTGAGAATCTGTTTGGTAAGGAGTGGCAAATCAAAGCCACACAAATGGATGCAGAAAATGCTGCTTTAGATAGACTTTCTAAGTCTACATCTACCCCTGTCAAGAAAAAATCTTTCAAGAAGCCTTTCTATAAGAAGGCCAGATTTTCTACAAATACTGGCCAACAGTCTTCTGCAGTTCGCTTTACTCCTAAGCGTCAGCAACCTAAACAGGCCAGGGCTAAACCTGCAGGGACTGCTACAGCCCAGCAGTCCCAACCCCCTCAGGGTTTTTGACTTAATACTAGAGAACTTAACCTTACTGGCTCTACAACAACCAGAGCCTCTCACCATTCCAGGAAGGTTAACTCATTTTGCTCCCAGATGGGAGCAAAATCACATCAGAACAGTGGACCCTCTCTATCATCAGAGAGGGCTACAAACTACATTTCTCCAGCCTTCCTCCACATACCATGGTGAGATGTTTCAATTCTCCCCCATTTCTCCTGGACCTGTTGGGTCAGGAGGTGACCACCCTTCTCGCCCAAAGGGCAATAGAAGAGGTTCCTCTTCTTCAACAGGGGTCAGGGTTTTACTCCCCTTATTTTCTCATTCCCAAGAAAACAGGGGGGTACAGACCCATTCTAGATCTGAGAGAATTGAACAAATTCCTATGCAAGGAGAAATTCAAGATGTTTTCTCTAGGTACTCTCCTTCCATACCTGCAGAGTCAGGATTGGCTTTGTTCTCTAGATCTCAAGGATGCGTACACACATATACTCATCCATCCATCCCACAGAAAATTCCTACGGTTTCTGTTCCAAGGAAAACATTTCCAATACAGAGTACTTCCCTTTGGTCTAGCCTCTGCTCCAAGAGTGTTTACCAAATGCATGGCAATAGTGGCTGCATTTCTACGCGCCCTGGGAATTTTTGTCTTCCCATACCTGGACGACTGGCTCATCCGAGCTCCATCTCAGTCCGAGGCTCAGACTTCCCTGGACCGCACCAGACGCATTCTGCAGTATCTGGGACTTGTGATCAATCTGCCAAAGTCTCAACTCACCCCTACTCAGTCCCTGGAATTCATAGGGGCCTGGTTGGATACCACCACTGCAAGGGCCTATCTTCCTCAGGCCCGTTGCCAACGTCTAGTGCACTTGGCCTCCCAGACTCAGTCCAGAAGCCACTTGACTGCCCGGGAGATGCTATAACTATTAGGCCACATGGCCTCCACAGTACATGTGGTGCCTTATGCTCGCCTACATATGAGAGCAGCTCAATGGACTTTGTCCACCCAGTGGACTCAAGCATCAGGAGCTCTCTCAGACCAAATAGCAACCTCCAAACGTCTCTTTTGGTCTCTCCAATGGTGGATGTCCACTCAAAATCTGTTGTTGGGGGCCCCCTTCCAACCATTGTTGCCCCAAGCAACCCTCACAACAGATGCCTCCCAAACAGGTTGGGGAGCTCATCTTCAAGACCTCTCCACTCAGGGCACTTGGTCTCCACAGGAGACCACCCTTCATATCAACCACTTGGAACTTCGAGCAATCTTTCTAGCTCTCAGAGTTTTTCATACCCTCCTCAGCAACATGACAGTCCTTATTCATACGGACAATCAAGTAGCCATGTTTTACAAAAACAAACAAGGAGGGACTGGATCTCTGTCGCTTTGCAACGAAGCTCTAAGATTATGGGCCTTCGCCAGAGAGCATCAAATCCATCTCCTGGCAGTATATCTTCCAGGAATCCAAAACTCTTGGGCAGACAGACTCAGTCGAGTTCTGCTTCCACACGAATGGTCCCTGCACATGGATCAGGTACTCAGAATCTTCAAGAAATGGGGAACCCCGGACATAGACCTCTTTGCAAGAAAGTGGAATGCCAAACTTCCCCGGTTCTGTTCCAGAATTCCGTGTCAGGGAGTTGAGGCCAAGGATGCCTTCCTCCTTCATTGGGGTCAGGGCTTCCTGTATGCCTTTCCACCCATTCCTTTGATTCCCAAGACTCTGTTCAAACTTCAAAGGGATCAAGGGTCCATGATCCTCATAGCTCCATGCTGGCCATGCCAAGTGTGGTACCCTCTACTTCTGCATCTCTCCCAAGCCCCCTCCCTGGACTTGGGAGCAGCTCCAGACCTTCTGTCTCAGGAGGAGGGGACTTTGTGGCACCCAAACCCCAAGTCCCTTCACCTCAGAGCTTGGTTACTGAAGGCCTAGACCTTCAAGACTTCAATCTTTCGCAGCAGGTGAAGGATATCCTCCATGCCTCTAGGAAACCTTCCACTAGGGGTTCTTACGCTTTTAAATGGAAAAGATTTTCCATTTGGTGTGCTCAAAAGGGTCTTGACCCTCTAGCACTCCCCCTGAATTCTCTATTGGAATATCTCCTGCATCTCTCCAATGCAGGACTCAAAACAAATTCAGTACGGGTCCATTTGAGTGCTATCTCAGCATCTCTTAAACCTCTCAATGGACAACCTATCTCCTCTCATCCTCTTATCGCAAGATTCATGAGAGGCCTAACTTTGACTAAACCTCCCATTCGACCTCCTCCGGTGGCATGGGACTTAAACTTGGTTCTTGGTCAGCTTATGAAGCCACCCTTTGAACCCTTAGCCACTACCTCCTTGAAATTTCTTTCCTGGAAGGTTATTTTCCTTATTGCAGTCACCTCAGCTCGCCGTATCAGTGAACTGCAAGCTCTAGTGGCTAATCCACCTTATACAAGGTTCCATCATGATAAGGTGGTCCTTAGGACCAATCCCCTCTTTATGCCTAAAGTGGTCTCCCCTTTTCATCTTAATCAAGAGGTATATTTACCTGTCTTTTTTCCGGCTCCTCATGCATCCAGTGCAGAGAGGAACCTTCATACTCTAGATTGTAAAAGAGCTCTTGCCTTTTACCTCCACAGGACACAACAACATCGAAAGTCTTCTCAGCTTTTTGTTGCTTTTGATCCTTCTCATTTAGGACTTCCAGTCTCTAAAAGAACACTGTCCAATTGGATTGCTCAGTGCATCTCTTTTGCTTACCAGAGTAAGAACCTTTCTCTGGAGGGCCATGTTACCGCTCACAATGTGAGGGCCATGGCCACCTCTATGGCTCATCTAAATTCTGTGTCTATCGACCAGATCTGTCGAGCAGCCACCTGGGCCTCGGTTCATACCTTTACAGCCCATTACTGTTTGGACAAGGACTCCCGCCGGGATGCCTTGTTTGGTCAGGCTGTCCTCAGACACCTGTTCCATTCTTGAACAACTCCAGCCCACCTTCCCTGAATGGATGCCTGAGATCCATAGGAAGATGAGGAACCCTTCAGGGTCTCATACCCTTGAGGGGATCTCCCGGGCATCTTAGCTAGGGAGTCCCCATATGTGAGGACTCATTCCTGCTTGTTCCTGGAGATAGCACAGTTACTTACCTGTAACAGGTGATCTCTGGGAACAGCAGGAATTAGTCCTCACAACCCACCCACCTCCCCTAGGAGTTGTATATCTCTCTCTCTCTTTCCTTTCCTCTCTCTATTGTCTCAGCTTTAAACTCGAACTGAGGAGAGTTGGGCGGGAAGGCAGCGCGCATGCGCTGTGGGAGGCCCCAAAAGCTTTCCTTCTGGGAAGCTGGGGAGCTTTCCCGCGCAGGCTCCGTCGGTACCGACGTACCCATATGTGAGAACTAATTCCTGCTGTTCCCAGAGATCACCTGTTACAGGTAAGTAACTGTGCTATCAGGCTCTGTAACAGAGACTCTCTCCAGCTCCTGTCCCCTCTGGGGATCTGTGATTCCATCTGCATAGCTGAAGCAGCTAACAGCCATCAGACCTGCTGCCCAATCTCAAACAGCAGCTAACAGCCATCAGACCTGCTGCCCAATCTCAAATCAAATCCCAAACTCAAATCTCCTTCTGAATCAACACCACTGAGCAAATTTCTGCAACCAGGTTCACTAACTTAAATCAACATTATGTTTAATGTTATCTCCTTTGTCTACCTGTTACTGCCTACTATGTTAGTTTAATTAATAATGCTACCACACTAATGTAATTTTATAATTTGATCCTTTTATCAAAAATGCTATTTACACTGGTGTTCCATTGTTAGTTTGACTACCTATATTTAGTTACCACCATTACTGATACAATTACTGTTCCTTATATTTGCATTACTTTAATTAATGTTGCTACTATACAAATGTGTACAATGTACTTATAGTATATATCTTGTAACCCATAGTACATAACCACATTATAGACACCCTATATTCTCTTCTATTTACTTCACAATAATACAGATCTACTAAGACATTCAGGCCTTTTCTAATTTACTATCCTAAAATCTACCTACCTTGCAATCACATATGTACCCTTCACTCAAGATACTAAAAATGCACTCAATCTTGAGCTTAACCCTACTCCTCCTTACCTCCTACTACCCCAACCTTCTTCACGCCTTTAACCCTGACACCAGCATCATCCCAATTCTCCGCTACACAGGAAGAAAATGGTTTGAAACCCCCCGTCACCCTTCATCAAGACCCATCACAACCCACCCCCACCTACTATACATCCCATTGCAAAACCTCAAAAAGGACCATGGCCAGAAAAACAAATCCCAACACCCAATCAGGTGTGCACTTATAAATGCAAGATCTATACGTTCAAAATGGCCAGTGGTCCACGACCTGATATCTCAACACAATCTTGATATCCTAATGATAACCGAAACTTGGCTATCAGACTGCGCTAATGCTCTCATCCACCAGATGTCACCACCTGGCTTCACCATCCACACTTGCCACAGATCTAATAAAAAAGGAGGAGGTACACTCATCCTCACAAAATCCAATCTCCAGTTCAAAACAAGCAATGCATCCAGCACCACTCACCTTGATATGATTACTATAACAAATGAACTCTGCTCTATCAACCTTTTATATCGAGCTCCAACACCCTCACCAGATGAATTACCAACAATAATCAATCTTGCTTGCAATTCCAGTATCCCAAGCTGGATAATGGGAGATTTTAACCTGCCTTCTCTAACAACTGCACATGCAACAGCCTTCATTGATGCTATGAAAGATCTGGGATACAATCAGATTATTGAATCACCTACCCACATCAAGGGAAGCACACTTGACCTGATCTTCGCCCCACAGATAGCAACAAATATAGCTCACCACTTCGCCACATCAATAACTTCAGTACCCTGGTCTGATCATGATCTTATCACATTTCAGATACCCACCATCCATCAGACTAACAGCACTATCAAGGCACAAGCCCCACCAAGCTCTCTATCTACACGTTTTAAGCCTTTTGTTAAGGATAAAGCCCTTGAGGAAATCTTACCTCACCTTATTATCACACTATCTGACCCAGATAAACTAGTTTCCAACTGGGACCACGCCCTTAAATCAGCTGCCTCCCTTCCAACCACAAGAATAAACATCAAGAAGCGAGAACATGCTCCATGGTACACCAATGACCTTAAAGCGTCGCTCCTTCACTTACGTAAACTAGAGAGACACTGGCGCCACGCCCGGTCCCCTGAATCCCTACGTACATACACCTCTTATCTACAATCTCATCGAGCAATGACGATGGAAAAATGAAAACAATACCATGCAGATATTCTAAAGCGATCGCTTAACAAACCCCATGATCTGTTCAGCATAGTTAAGTCCCTAACAGGTGACCCAGCTCCCGCCCAAACAACTATGCCTCACCCACAGGATTATGCAAACTACCTACAATCAAAGATAATCCAAGCCAACAAGTTATCAACCTGCACAATCTCCTCTACTATATGTAAAACCCCTCTACTCAAATTTTGCGAAGTATCCAATAAAGAAATACAAGATATTATCACATCCATTAATCTTACCACTGCCCCTAGTGACCCATGTCCAGCTAGTTGGATCAAAGAATTACGCCAAGAACTTAGTCCCGCTATAAGCAGAATCACAAACCAATCCCTCTCCATAGGATCTTTCCCACAAAGCCTGAAATTTACTTCCATCCGCCCATTATTAAAAAACAACAAACTTGATTCCTCCAAAGTTGAATCCTTCGCCCAATATCAAGCATCCCCCTACTCGCCAAAATCATTGAAAAGGTAGTTCAACGACAAATCCAACAACATATTGACGATGTAGGTCCACTGGATCCATCTCAACATGGCTTCAGAGAAGCTCATGGTGTCGACACCATCCTCACAACTCTCTTCAATGATCTAGTTACAGGACTTGATAACATCCGCCAGGGATTTGTCCTCATTTTCATGGATATTGCTGCAGCCTTTGATTCAGTCAACCATGAAACTCTGATACTCCGTCTTGTGGAGAAAGGAATACAAGGCTCAGCTATATCATGGTGCAAGTCCTACCTATCTAACAGATGGCAACAAGTCAGAACAGGTCCCATGACTTCTGACCCATTCCCTCTCAATCAAGGTGTACCTCAGGGTTCATCCCTATCTGCATTGATGTTCAACATATATATGCAACCAATTTGTACCCTAATCCGCTCCTTCAACATCCAGTGCCTAGTCTACGCAGACGACGTCCTAATCTACTCACCATTCCTGATTGATCAACCTGACTTTTCACCTATATCAAGCTGCTTCGAAGCTGTATCACAATGGCTTACAACACAAAATTTAAGGATCAACCATAGTAAAACAGATGTCTTATTCCTCACCAAGAACCAGATGTTCTCCCCACCCCCCACATTAAAAGTAAACAATATTGAGTTGATAGCAAAATCAACTATCCGCTGTCTCGGCATCACGCTTGACCAACGACTCGACATGTTTACACATGTGAAGAACATCACGAAAGCAATTTACCATAAGGTCCAGATACTACGTCACCTGCGCCCCCTATTGGACTTTAATGACTACCAAACTATCTTCCAAGCCTTGGTGCTCCCACATCTAGACTTTGCAAATATTATCCTTCATGGCCTCCCTCAGTCAACACTAGGACCTCTTCGCCTTGCAATGAAAGCTGCAGCAAGGGTACTTGCAGGTACATCAAGAGCTAAACATATAACCCCAGTCATGATGGATCTCCACTGGCTTCCACTTCAGGCTAGAATCCAGTATAAGTCCCTAGTACTAACATTCAAAGCCCTAAGGAACCAGATCACCTCACCCATCAGCAAACTCATTCAAAGACAGCCGTTCAACAGGATCAGGAGATCTAATCAAGCAAACACTCTAGAGATCCCCAACATTCTAACTAAGTGCAAAAAGGCTACTGCCAATAGAGCCTTCTCCCTATTTGCACCCATGACCTGGAATGCCCTCCCCACTGAGCTCCGTTCCACCCCAGACCTATTGTCATTTAGAAAAGCCCTCAAACAACACCTTTTCCTCATCCATTACCCAGAATCCAATCCCAGAAACAACCACCCATCCTCACATCCTACACCCTACTCCACCCCACCCAAAATCCAACACCATAAAGAAAATGACTAGCTCTACCACCATATCCCCTCTCTTATTTATTATTGGTACTGATCACACATCTTATTGATTAAACCTTTTATAAATATGTTGAAACCAAGCTATACTATATGTATAATTTCTCACCATACTATATGTATAATTTCTCACCATACTCCATGAATAATTACTCTGTAATTAGTTACCCCTGTTACCTCCAGGTTATCTCGTCCATGTTCAATGTAAAAAACTCAGTTGTCGTGTGACATTGCAGTATGTTTTTTGTTCAATTCTAAACCGCACTGATTTTAATAGCGCGGTATATAAGAGAAGTAAATAAATAAATAAATAAAATATTTGTAACTAGATCCCTTTGAATAACATGGGACCTAGTTACAAATAGCCCATATTAACCATTAGCCCAACTTAGTAAACATACCCCTTATTGTAGATTGTTTCTTTTTTTATTATGATGTAAGGTTGAATTACTGGGCTATGTGGATGTATTTCTTTTATGTACTGTTTTTATTATTAAGGTGAAAATAAAAGTTGAAAATCAAATGCAATTATTTTACAACTGTTTTGTGTGTCCCAAGACTTGATACTATATTATTTATTTATTACACCCTCCCTACCTCCATAAAGAAATTCATTCGTCCATACACAACAGATATAAGTTGACTTATGCTGTTTTTTACAATGTAAGTTTTTTAACAATAGTAAAATGACCAAATGTCAGCATAATATATAATTAGAAGAATGTGGTAAACTTGGAACTAGGTAAGTTAAAATATAGGAATAGCATTTATATTAAACAGTGTCAGTAACAGACACACAAAATAGTGCAGTAGACTAGCCATATAACAGAAATATGATACAATATAAGCAGAATAAAGTAGGCAGCATAGTAGAACATTCATAGAACATAGATATGTTGCTTACCGTGTCAGCACAATGGAAAGAAACATCTTACTAGGGAGCGAAAGGACAGGTGTAGTTAGGACATATAGACGGACAAGTTGGGTAAGAGAAAGGTATCAAGATAAATAAAAGTAGGTGGTTAGATTGAGGGTAAATTATATGTACAGTTGAATAATGGAGCTGTCTGTTATAGTGTGTGTGACAAGCTAGTCCAGATGCGGTGTAAGTGATTAGATAGTCATCACAGCCATTAAAGGCTTGAGAGAAGAGCCAGTTTTTCACTTGCTTCCTGAAGTAGAGGTATTCTTGAGTTAGGTGTAGTTCCAGAATGTGGGGGCTACTCCTGAGAAAGCTCGTTGGCACATGTGATTTCCTTAGACGAGGGAACAGTCAGGGATGTTTCTTGAGAGGAGCTCAGAAGCCTCAAAGATATGTAGATGGTTAACTTATTCTTTAAGTACCCTGGCCTATTTCATCTGAGTGCCTTGCAAATCAGAGACAGAGTGTTAATATGGTCCTGTAGGGTTCTGGTAGCCAGTGCCGTTTTTAGAGGAAGGGTGTGATATAGTCACGCTGCTCGCAACAGTTGTGCTGCAGCATTCTGAATTAATTGCAGCAGGTCAGTCTGCTTCCTAGGGTGCCAAAATGTTGTCTGCACAGATACCTGGGCCAAACAGGAGCCTGATTCCATTTGTTTTAGCAGCATGCTTTTTGATCTCTGAGAAACACTTCCTCCCTACCACTCTCCGGTCCTGCATATGGGTGCCAACATCTTAAATCCAGCTTTGGAGCTGGTGCAAACTCTTTGTGGTCTGATTAATATACAGGACATTGCAGTAATCTAACCATGACAATGTCATGGTATGGACCACTGTGGTTAGACTCATCTTCTTGATGTATGGAAATGTTGTAGTTGCTGCAGGTGTTTGAAGCAGTTTTCAAAGGTTGCTTGAATTTGCAGAATCAAGCAGTATCTCCGGGTTCCTGACCTATAATTTTAGGGAAAGTTCATATTCCCAAAAGGAATTATGATGTCAAGTACCCGCCCGCTTACATTAGGAACCCCAGAATCTTTGTTTTACTTGGGTTCATGCAGAGTTTGTTGTTTTTGCCCATTCTTGAGTTGCTGTTAGGTGGGCAGTCAATTTTCTCAACCAGAACACTAACTTTCTTTGTTAATGAAGCAAAATAAACATGCAGCTGTGTCACGGATTCTTAGCCTATTCGTGTAAAACTGATGAGAATTTATAGATGTTTACTCCTGATTATTGGACTTGCCTTCACATATGTTAGGTGAATTATGCTAATTGGCAGCATGCATAGACTACTCTTTTGCTTAATCCTATCATTGTGTTATATTCATAGAGGAAATAATTATAGTCTTAGATACAAGTGCTGCTTTGAAGCAGATTTGAAAACATTTATTCTTCACAGGGCTCCCATTACAATAACCATGTATCTGTTGGAAAGACTGATTTAATTTCCTCATAAAGCATACACATGTTAAAAATCTTATAGAAGATACTTTTTAGAGAGATCTTGGCCGGAAGGATTGTTTTGGTGTCACAAATAATCACAATAGACAGATTCGGCCTTAATGCTCCTTTTTCTGGAAACATCTGTGAATATATATTTGCATAAATAATTAGGAGAGCACTTTTTAAAAGCCATTTACTTGTGTACATAACTATTTCCCTTTTTTAAAAATTTCCCATTCTAAATGCTGGTAAACATGCATGCATTGTTCAACAACTTGTGTACTTTAACACAAAGTGGTGGGATTAAACTGGGAAAGCAACAACACATGCAGTTCTGCATTTTCAAAACTATGCACATTGTTTTGGCTAGAAAAATTACCCACAAAGAAAGCAGATGCAGATCTCTACAGGTGTTCTTTCTTTGTTCATACTTTCCCTCTGAGAATCAGTGCAATTAAAGCACCCATGAACTTTACAGTTGCCTGCAAACTTTTAAAAATGACCTCTGAGATGTAGCAGCTGCCTACAATAAAGGGTACCACTCTCCATTAGTAGTGAAAGTAACATTTCCAGGAGAATGACTGATGCTCTTACATTCGTTACATTCAGTAAATAGAAATGAATGGATCAATATTCAGACCGGGGCAGTCAGTGGTTTCTTTAACTGCTAGCCACTGCAGGCAAAATATACTATAAATAATATAATATAATATAATATACCAAAGAAGGAGGACTCTTATCGTCCAATTTCTAGTATTTCTAGTATTCCCCTATTAGCTAAAATTCTAGAAAAGGTGACCTTGAGACAGATCCAACAACATATCGATACTGATGCCCCTTTAGACTCAAGCCAACATGGTTTTAGGGAAGCACATGGAGTTGAGACTCTTCTTGCCTCTTTAATGAATTCCCTTATCATTGCTATAGATAATATCAAGACCGGAGTTGCATTGGTCTTCCTAGATATTGCAGCAGCATTTGATTCAGTTAATCATGAACAACGTCTAGTCCGCCTCCATGAGAAGGAAATACAAGGAATTGCATGGGACTGGTGCAAGTCTTATCTAGAAGACCGATGGCAACAAGTTAGAATTGATAACAATACATCTTATCCATTCCAACAGAAACAAGGTGTTCCACAGGGTTCCTTACTATCAGCATTGCTTTTTAACATCTGTATGCAACCAATCTGTAATATTGCCCGTACCTTTGGTATATCTTGTCTTATTTATGCTGATGATGTGCTGTTGTTCACACCTATTAATGTGATTAGCCCTGATTACACAGTTTTAATTAACTGTTTCAATTCAATAACCGATTGGCTGCTCACTCAGAACCTTCGAATAAATTTAAAAAAAACTGAAGTCCTTATCGTTACAAGAAACAATGACTTCCTTCACCACCTTCATTAAGAGTACGAGACGCTGATTTACCTATTAAATCCACCATTCGATACTTAGGTGTCATTCTCGACCAGCGACTTGAATTTAATGAGCATATAAAGTCCACAGTAAAATCCATTTATCACAAGATTAATATTCTTTGACACCTAAAACCCATGTTAGACCCCGATGATTTCCGCACAATATTCCAAGCGCTAGTCACTCCACATTTTGACTATGCGAATATTATCCTGCAAGGTCTACCTAAATCTACGCTTAATCCATTACAGTTTGCTATGAATGCAGCAGCTAGATCACTATGCGGAATTACAAGGAGACAACACATAACCCCCATTCTAATGGAGCTTCACTGGCTCCCAATAATTTGTAGATTATCTTATAAAACACTTCTTATGACCTTCAAAGCGTTCCATAATATTTCACCTCCTTCAATCTCTGATCTACTCATTCATACCCAAAACAACAGATCAAGAAGATCTACAACTGAAAATACTCTAATGATTCCAAATGAATTAGTAAAATGTACTCAAACTACCATTAACAGATCATTTTCATCCTTTGCTCCAAGGTGCTGGAATAAGCTTCCATTAAACATCAGATTGATAAAAGATATATCACAATTTAGAAAAGCTTTAAAACCCCACCTTTTTTTACAACACTTCTCTTACATCAATATTTCCCCTCCTCTCACCCCATTATCTCAACTCAGCAATAATAGTTAAATGATGATGTTAGACCGTTGCACCTTATGATATTTCACTGTATATACCTGCTCTGTTAAATGTTATTTATGACATGTCTCTATACCCACTCAAGATCTCTAGTCTGATGTAATTGCTTTTATTTAATTATTCATATGCTATTCCCCAGTTAATCCTTGTTTTATTCCCCTGTTACCTGTAAATTGGACAAGTTCTCTAAATCGGAGTGTATTTTGTTTAATGTAAACCGCACTAATGTCAAATAGCACGGTATATAAGAGCTGTTAAATAAATAAATAAATATAGCAGTAGTATCCGGATCGTGGCTGCCACTGAATATCTGGATTTTGCAGTCAGTGCCTGCAGGTTGCAATACTCAGCCGCTATCCAGATAGCTAATCGGTATAGACTTAGGACAGCTTTATACTTGTCCTAAGTTAGGCACATACTTATATGGATAGCGGTACTGAAAATTGCATCTATCCATATAAGTGCCAGATCCTCTTCAGCTCCATCCACGGACCACCATAGCACTATCCGGATAGCGTTGTGGTGGTCAGAGGAAATATTTAGCAGTGCAATCTAGATAATGATGCTGAATTTTAGCAGGTCCTCTTAAGTCCTTTTGAATCTCAGGCCCTAAGTCATTAAGAGGGGAAGTTAATTTCTGTGGGAGCAGGGCCGGCGCAACCATCAGGCAAACTAAACAGCCACCTAGAGTGCCCCATTGCCACTGCTGCCGCCCCTCTCCAGGACCTGCAATGACATCAATGGGCACAAACAGCCTTGCAGCGCTTACCTTCAACCCCTGGCACTGCAAGGCCATTGCAAACAGGAAGTTGGCATCAGGCTCTGGCAGGGGCGGGAGATGAACAACTTTGCAGTGCTGGAAGTTGAAAGTAAACGCTGTGGGGCTGTTTGTGACCATTGCTGCCACTGCAGGTTGTGGAGAGGGGTGGCAGCAGGGGCTCAAGGGATGACATTCGCCTAGGGCACTTTCTGTCCTTGCGCCGGGTCACTAACCTGCAGCAACTCAATTCCATAGTTTAGTAACACTTGAATAAATAATGCAGCTTGCAGTCAACCTCACAAGTTGCAATATTCTGCACCCTTCAAGTATCAGACCACTAATGTGTGGCCCAATGCTTCCAGGGAGCCTTTCTTAAAAGGGCAGTGCTGTCTTACGTAGCTGCAAAACCCCTCTTCCCTCAGTCCAGACCCCTCCCCTCAGAAGATTCCAAAGCAGACCTCATATATGATAGCTTGACCCCTAGTGATAGTACTGTGAGACTACCACTAAGGAACGCGTGCCATTTTTAACCTGGCGCTGGCCCCAGGCAGGTGCACAGACTAGGGGGTATTTTAGAAGCCTTATTGGCAATTTCCACTGGAACATCGCACATTTACATGTGGAAATGGCTTTCATATGGAAATGACAATTTTATAAAAGGCATTTAAATGTATAGCTTAAAAAAATTACAGGCCCGATATTCAAAGCAATTAATGTGATTAGCAGAGCTGTTAATCGCAGTGACCTGGATATTCAGCAGCACTAACACGGTTAACCGCTTAGCATCGAAGTGTGTCAGGGGTGCTCTGGGGCGGAGCAGAAGTGGTGCCAATCAGTACCCGGTCAGTGGCGATATTGAGCTGCTGCCTGATTAGCGATATGCAGTGAAAGCCAGGTGCAGGTAACGCTGGCATAATGTCAAATGCATATCGCTAACCTGCCAGTGGCTCAATATCTCAGTAGCCTGGTTACCGATCGGCAAGAGTTGGCTAACGCAAATATTCAATGCCAGCGCCGGATATGACCCTGCCATTGAATATCGGTTTAATGTTCAGCGCTGGCGCTGAATATCGGACCCTACACTTTTAAGTTATACATATAAATAAAAGAAAATAAATAAATAAGTTGTGAAATACAAACTTACACATGTAAATTGCCACGTTGCCTCCTTTGATTTTTTTTCTCTACATGTATATTTGTAAAATGGTTCCTTTGGTTCTACATGTGGGCAAATATATGTGCACTCCTACACATGCTTATACGTTTTTTGTAACAGCTCCATGTTTGGCAGAGCTTTTTCTAAAATAAGAGCATAAGTTGTGCCATACAGGTCAGACCAAGGTCCATCAAACCTAGTATCCTGTTTGCAACAGTGGCCAATCTAGGTCACAAGTACCTAGCAGTTTCCCCAAAAGACACAGGTTCCACAATGCTTGTATTGGGGCAAGCAGTGGATATCCCAGGTCCCCTACTTTTTAACATTTACATGCAACCTCTCAGTGGCATTTTCAGGAAATATGACATCAATTACCACATTTACGCAGATGATATTATGCTGTACACGCAATTAGATGCCGCAGACCCTAAATATACTCAGCTCGAGACCTGCCTGGGCGAGATGTTAGGATGGCTACAACAAAACAATATGACAATTAACCACAAGAAAACAGAAGTGATGTACATATCCAGTAAACATGACTTTGAACCTCCTCCTACAATCAAACTGTGTAACAACACTTACAACACTAAGAATGAGATCAAGTATCTGGGAGTCACAATCGACAGCAAACTAAAGATGGGAAAGCACCTAAGCAACACCAACAAGGCCATTTTTCACAAACTTAGAGTGCTACGACCCCTGCGGAATATACTTGAACCATGTGATTTCCGGTCTGTTGCACAAGCACTCATTATCCCTCACTTGGACTACTGTAACGCCATCCTACAGGGTCTGCCAAAGAAAACCACCAATATCTTGCAACTTGCACAAAATGTAGCGGCGAGGATCATCATGCGATCAAGCATAACTGAACACATTACACCCGTATTGGTCGAGCTACACTGGCTACCCATTGCTGCCAGGATTCAATATAAAACATTGGTAACTACGTTCAAAATCATACATAACCTAGCCCCATCATTCCTCTCAACCCTTATTTGCACACAACCTACCACCAGAGAAAGGAGAACTATCAACTCAGGCACGCTACAAGTTCCGAGCACCATCAGAAATGTAAAAGCCAGTACGAGCCGCAGAGCTCGTACTGGCTTTTACAGGTATATGTAAATATGCTAAGGTATATCTCTTTGTAAATTGTATGTAAATATGTTAAGGTCATTCTTGGGACCCTATTCTGTGTGCTGTGTATTACCTCTAAACTATGTATATATGCCCTTACTTCTCTGTCTTGATTATTGACAAACCCCAAAAGATGTAATCAAACCGCTTCTGATCGCTGGAAGTAGCGGTATATAAGTGTTTACTAAATAAATAAATAAACCTTTTTTAAATCCAGCTACACTAACAGCTTTTACTACATCCCCGGTAACGGATTCCAGAGATTGATTACACGTTGAGTGAAAAAATATTTTCTCTTATTAATCTTAAATAGCATAATTGCATGTCCCCTAGTCTTTCTATATTTTGATAGCGTAAACAATCGATCCACGTTTACCCGTTCCACTCCATTAATTTATAGACCTCTATCATATCTCCCCTCAGCTGTTTTTTTTCTGGGTTGAAGAGCCCTAACCTTTTTAGCCTCTCTTCATAGGTGTATCCTTCCATCCCCTTTACCATTTTGATGGCTCTTCTCTTTACCTTTTCTAATTCCGCTATATTCTTTTTAAGATACGGCGACCAGAATTGCACACAATATTCAAGATGCGGTCGCATCATGGAACGAAACAGAGGCATTTTTAATATCCTTTGTTTTCTTCTCCATTCCTTTCCTTATGATACCTAGCATTCTGGGCGGAGGGTTTTAACAAGTTATCCACGATGATGCCTAAAACCTTTTCCTGTATGGTGGTTCCTAAAGTGGAACCTTGCAACATGTAACTATAGTTTGTGTTATTCTTTCCTAGGTGCATTACTTTGCACTTGTCCACATTAAATTTCATCTGTCATTTGGATGCCCAGTCTTCCAGTTTATCAAGGTCCTCCTGCAATCTTTTACAATCCTCATGGGTTTTAACAACTTTGAATAATTTTGTGTCATCTGCAAATTTGATTACCTCACTCATTATTCCCATTTCCAGGTCATTTACGAATATGTTAAAAAGCAGTGGACCCAGCACAGATCCCTGGGGTACTCCACTATTTACCTTTCTCCATTGGGAAAATTGGCCATTTAGCCCTACCCTTTGATTTCTATCTTTTAACCAGTTCCTGATCCACAATAGTACACTGCTTCCTATCCCATTACTTTTTAATTTTGCAGAATCTGTCATGAGGGACCTTGTCAAAGGCTTTCTGAAAATCCAGATACACTATATCAACTCATCTTAGTCTACCTGTTTATTCACACGGTCAAAAAAATATAACAGATTAGTAAGACAAGATCTTCCTTGTCTAAAGCCATGTTGGCTGTCTCCCATTAAGCCACGACTATCTGCATGTTCAGTAATTTTGTTCTTTATGATGGTTTCTACCATTTTTCCCAGTACAGACGTCAGGCTCACCGGTCTGTAGTTTCCTGGATCACCCCTGGAACCCTTTTTAAAAACTGGCGTTACATTGGCCATCCTCCAGTCTTCAAGTAATACAGATGATTTTAATGATAGTTCACAGATTACTAATAGCAGGTCTACAATCTCATATTTCAGTTCTTTCAACACCCTTGGATGTATACCATCCGGTCCAGGTGATTTGTTACTCTTCATTTTATCAGAGTTGTAATACATTTTCCCAGTGTATCGATATTTTTTTCAATTCTTCCACAGTATTACCTTTAAATACCACTTCAGTCATGGCTAACATCCCTACATCTTCCTCAGTAAAGACCGAAGCAAAGAATTCATTCAGTTTCTCCACTATGGCCTTGTCCCCTCTTAGTGGCCCTTTTACCCCTCTATCATCTAATGGTCCAACTGACTCTCTCATAGGTTGTTTGCTATGAATGTACTTTAAAAAAAGTCGTTATTACGCGTTTCTGCTTCCACAGCAAGCTTCTTCTCAAATTCTCTCTTTGCTTGCCTTATCAGTGCCTTGCATCTAACTCGCCAGTGCTTATGTTGTTTCCAATTTTTGTCATTTGGCTCCTTTTTCCATTTCCTGAAAGATGCTTTTTTGGCAACAGCCTCTCTGACCTCGCCTTTAAACCATGCTGGCAGTTTTTTGGACTTCCTTCCACTTTTCTTAAAGCATGGAATACAGCTGGTCTGGGCTTCCAGGATAGTATTTTTAAACACCCATGCTTGATGTAAATCTTTAACCTTTGCAACTGCTCCTTTTAGTTTTTTCTTAACTATTCCTCATTTTTTCATAGTCTTGCTTTTGAAAGTTAAAAGGTAATGCTGTGGATTTCCTTGCCATCTTTCCTCCATTTATTAAATCAAACGCGATCATGCTATGCTCACTATTGCCAAGTGGCCTCAACACCCTTATCTTTTGCACCATATCTTGTGTTCCACTAAGGACTAGGTCCATAATGGCTTCCCCTCTGGTCGGTTCATGAATCAGCTGCGCCAAAAAGGAGTCATTTTTTCATCTAGAAACGTTATCTCCCTAGCATGTCCTGCCGTGACACTGACCCAGTCGATACTTCCCTGATTTCTTTGATCATTTCATCAACCATTTGTTCATTCTGGCCAGGCAGTCGATAGTACACCCCCACTACCATCACCTTCCCCTTTCCCTTTCCCTTTTTACATGGAATTTCAATCCATAGAGATTCTACAGTGAATTTTGTTTCCTTCAAAACTTTAATACTTTGTGACTCATTGTCCTAACAGAGAGTGCAACCCCACCACCAATTTGATCTGCTCTATCATTACGAGCTAGTTTGTACCCAGGTATCAGTGTCCCACTGGTTATCCTCCTTCCACCATGTCTCTGAGACACCAATCCCATCTAACCTCTCAGAATTATTTATATCCTGACCTCAGTATCTTAGTTTCAATCTCTATGTGCTATCTAAAATTTGTTTTCGTATGTGCATATATTTACACAGCGCCTGAGGTCTTGTAAATATCTGTGGCTTCAATCTAGCCGCTATTTACCCCTTGTATTTTTTTTTTCAGTGTGCAAAGACAGTCTTTTCTTTTTATTTATTTATAAAGATTTCTTACAACAATATAAGAAAGACAAATAAGTAAAGTAAAAAAAAAGAATTTAGCATAGTACATAATTAGTAACAAATAACATATTAGCACAAGTCCACATCAAGGAGATGCTCAATATAAGTATAAAGAAAACCACGGTTAGCTACTGGTGAAAATATTTAAGCTCCATTAAACTAACCAAGGGACAAGAAAATTCTAATTAACATTATACTGATTATCTAAGTCTTACCCTTGAGGAAATCAAATAATTGGTCCACTTCAAAGAAAACATACCGCTTGCTCTGATAAACTATAAGACATTTGCGAGGAAATTTTAAATAAAAATAAAGCACCAATAGCTACTACTTGTGGACGGACCTCCAAAAAGGCCTTACAATGCTTTTGTGTAGCACCAGAAACATCTGGAAAGATCTTAATGGTTTGAACACAAAATTTCTCAGCCTTTTTCGAAAAAAAAGCACGCAAAATCCTATCTTTATCCATCTCTGAAATAAAAATAACCAATAATGTTGCTCTAGATGGTATATCATCACAGGAAGACTCCAGGAAACCAGAAATATCCAAGGTAGACGAAACTAAATGATCGAACTTAGCCCCCTGGGCCCCCTCCGACGATGGAACAGATTTCCCCAAAGGAACATAATACATTTTTGACAAAACAATTGAATCCACATCAGTAAATACTGATACCTCCCTGAGATATTTCTGAAAAAGTATTAAAGGAAAATTTAACAGGCGCAAAGTTTTAGAGTGCAAAGAGTTCTCCAAGAGCTCATCTTGCCGATGAAGTACACGAGAGTCCTGAGAAAAAGTTGCCAGGAACCCCTGATGAGAGGAAGTTTGGGACTCTTGAACTCCAATCGCCTTTTCCACAATTAGTAATCTAGATTCATGATCAGATAATTTAACGACAGTTTGCTTGGAGAAATCTGAAATTTTTTTAAGGGAAGCTCCCAAGGATGCCTCCATTCTTGTAACAACAGCCCAAATATCTCGCAAGGATACATCAGGTGGCGGAACCTGAGCTTCTCTGACAGAGGAAAATAAGACCACAGATAGGAGAGGGGGTGTAAGGCTTCCCATAGGTAAATCAACTTTCAAAAAAGAGTCAGAGAGCAAGGCTGAGCCGGTTTTAACCTGCTCCACTACACCTAGTGGAGAGGTCGCCGCCGAACTATGAGTGGACACTTAGATGGGTGGAACTAAACCCAAATTAGCAGGAGAGGAGACAGAGGAGGAGGTACTCACAGTTGACAAGTCTCCACTTCCAAGCGTAGGCGACTGAGCCAGGGCGGGAGGGTCACCCACTCGAAGATGGGCATCCATCGGGCCCACAACTTTAACCGCCTTCGTCTGCACAAAAGGTGGATATCTCTTCTTCCGCTTCCCCATTACAGGGATCCTCACTAATCGCCAAAGTGTGCTGAAGGGGTGCCAAAGGGGTGGGACCTGCCCCTTTGGTCATGTCCCCACAGGCATGTGCCCGCTACCACGTCCCGTGGTGGGGCTGGCTGTTAAATAGCCCTCAGGAAACCCAGCACCAATCAGTGTTGGGCGCAGGCACCAGAGCCAATCGAATGCACACAAGGCAAAAGTCCAGGAAGAAATGAGCACCTTCCTGGAAGGAGGTGCTCATTTCTTCCTGGACGTTTGCCTAGAGGTGCTCATTTCTACCCCTTGTATTTTATAGAGACACATAGGCACTCATGTGCCTTTATAAAATAGATTAGGCGCTGCCTTATCCTTCCTACTTAAGTACCTGCTATAAAGTTATCCCCTACCTTCTTCAAGACCTAAAGGGAGTAATTTTATAACAGGGCACCTAGGTTAACAGGGCAGGAAGGCACCTATTTTTATATAGACACATAGGGTCCTATGTGTCTGTAAGATTAGCACAAATCCTGCAGAAATTGGGCCTAGACTGAAGGCGCAGATATTATACCAGCTTGAAAGCAGGGGTAAATATTAGTGCATACTTTTCACACATATACTTCTATTTTAGAAAACCTTCATGTAAATTGCAACTCCATCTACATGCTGCACAAATGTTCCCCTGAGTACCCCTACTTTACAAGTACTCTCTGGCTTACAGCATGCATACTTTTCGGCAGACCTAATTTTAAAAGAGGTCTTTTATGTGCATAAAGCATTTTACAGGTGAAAAACATTTATAAAATTACCCTCAAAGTGGCCATAACCATCATAACCACTGCTGCCATGCTTGAGAGTGGCATTTCTATGTTAAAATCAGGTAGCAATTCCTCCTTTCAAAGTTTATAGTTCTCCTTTCATTGGCCTCAGTCTAACAATAAAGTAGAACACTATGACAGCACGCAAGAAAACATTGGAAATTGACACTGCAACTAGGTCCAGCTTTCAGTGAGGCTCTTACAAACCTCTGTGCGGCTGCAGGGCTACATCTAATACCTCTATTGTTGCTGTTCCAGTCACTGATTTTTGTTGTTAACTCACACAATATACCTCACTTTGAAAGCTGATGCCATGGCAACTCAGATACCTTACTACAGCAATGTGACAATGCTGCCAAGCACAAAATGAAACTTATGCAGCCTGCTTTAGGTATTCCAGAACTCGGTCTTTCAAAGATAGGGCCAGTGTTTCTACTGAGGGATGTCAGACTACAGCACAAACTGCATATCCTTATTACCTCAAACCTTACAGTCACCAGAATAAATAGTACCATGATGTTCACGCAGGGAAGTGACCAAAGTGTCACACATGTAGCACTTCAGTTTGTGGCTCCTGACTGGATCTGAATACTCTGAGGGGAGACCTAGAGGGGATCTGAATACTCTGAGGGGAGGTAATACTGTCTTTCCTGGAGCTACCACCTCTGGTATAGAAGGTTCTAGAACAGGGCCAGCTAGGGTTGAGAAGCCATTGGCCCTTGGGATCTTTCAATCCACTTATTTGCACTTCCAAAAAAAGGCAGTCAAATCCAGGTTTAGTTACAAACTACTTAAAATTTATTTGAAGTCTTTAAATAGATAAGATAAGTACAATTAAATAATAACTATCAGAGTATGAAATAGTACAAGTTACAGTTCAGTTCATTTCTGTCTGCTTTCAGGTCGAAAAACTCCTTTTTCACTGTCTGGGACTCTCCCAAGTAGAGATGTGTAAACGGGCATATGGAACAACATGGACTGTGGAGGCCATGAGACCGAGGAGGCATAGCATGTCTCAAGCCATGAGGGTTGTCTGCTGTTGGCATTGGGTCGCCAGCGTGATTAGGCGATTAAGGCGGTCTTCTGGCAAGTAGGCTCGAGCTCTCATTGTATCTAGATGAGCTCCTATGAACTCCAAAGTTTGGATTGGAGTCAAGTGGGATTTTGGATAATTTACTACAAATCCTAGATGTAGCAGAACAAGAATGGTCTGTTGAAGTGATGTGGCGACTATGTGAGGGGTATCTCCCTTGATGAGCCAGTCATCTAAGTAAGGGAAAATTAAGATTCCCAAGGTGCGCAGGTAGGCTGTTACGACTGCAAGGCACTTTGTGAAGACCCTTGGTGCTGAAGCCAATCTGAAAGGAAGAACATGATATTGATAGTGGTGCCCTTGAAAGACAATTCTGAGATACTGTCTGTACAGTGGGTAGATCAAGATGTGTGTGTAAGCATCCTTGAGATCCAGAGAGCAGAGCCAGTCGTTTTGTTGAAGATAGGGGAGAAGTGTGCCCAGTGAGATCATCTTGAACTTTTCCCTCACTAGGAATTTGTTGAGATTCCTTAGGTCGAGGACAGGCCTGAATCCTGCCTTTTTTTGGGATGAGGAAGTATCGGGAGTAGAACACCAGGCCTTGCTGTGGTAGAGGGATGTCCTCAATAGCTCCTTGAGATGTTAGAGACTTGATCTCCTGCAGTAGCAGAGTGGAGTGCTGGAGATCCATACAGGCCTCACCCACAAAGAAATTGGGGGGTAGATCTTTGAACTTGAGTTGATAGCCCTCACTGACGAGCTGTAAGGTCCAGGGTTCTAGGATGATGAGGGACCATCTGTGGGCAAAATTTGTCAATCGCCCTGGGATGTGAGAGGGGAAGGGAGGATGGAGAGGCTGACTGGCTGTGCTCTCTAAAAAGGAGTCAAAAGCTCGCCGGAGGCTTGGATTGTGGAGCTGGCTGAGCTTTAGGTGTTTTAGGTTTCCATGATTGACGAGGGCCCTCTTTCTGTTGGGATTGTGGAGGCTGATAGGCAGAGTAGGAGGGATAGGATGGATAATACCTCCTCTTTTAAGGGTAAAAGAGCTTCTTTGTAGAAGTCTTCTTCATGCTCTTATCAGCTATCTTCCTAGACAAGCGCTTTGTGGTGAGGTTGTCTGTTTCGATCTCACCTGCCTTTTCACGTCAGCCTTTCCCAAACAGATTTTCTCCATTGCAAGGGATGTTGATGAGTTTATCGTGCACCCACTGCTCCAGATCTGAGGTTTGCAGCCATGAAGTTCTCCTTGCCCCAATACAGGCTGCTGCTGTCCTGCTAGTAGCCTCAAAGGTATCAAAAGCAGCTGTAGTGAGAAACTTAGAGGTGTTTTGGGCATGAACCATCAGAGCCTTATGAGGGGCCTGTTTGTCCTCTGGATAGAGCATGTAGAAGTTTATCCTGGACCCCAATATGACAGCCTGGAATGCTTTCCTGCCAAAAGCATTGAGGGTCCTAGCATCCTTGCCCGGAGGAACTGAGAAATGGTTCTTGGAATTTTTGATCCTCCTCATGGCTGACTCCACTACCATGGAGTGGTGTGGTAGTTGTGGTTTATGGAAGCCTGGGCAAGGAGGGACTCAATACAAGGTATCCAATCTCCTGCTATGGCAGATGTGGAGAGTGGTGCTTCCCACATTTGAGTCATCAAGTTTTTCAAGATATTATGAATAGGAAGAGTAGCTGCTTCCTTCGGGATGCTGGAGGATGTCTAACTCCTCAGTTCCGGTTCCATTTCCACTGATACTGAGAGGACTGCTGCCATATCTCTGATGACGTCCTGAAAGGACGTCTTCAGGTGGAGACCAACGCCTCTCATGTGGTGGAGAAGGATCCGATGGAATGTCCTAGACAGGGTTAGAAGCAGTGGACTCAGGTTCTGAGTTGGATGATATTGAGCCTGTGTCTGATAGGAAATCGAAGTAATGTCTGTCGGTACCTCGGTACCGACGATGCTTGGTTCCTGAAGTCAAAGGTCGATGACCATGACAAGCTGTCTCAGAATCGGAATGTACAGTATGCGATGCCCCAGAATGAATTGGGGTTGGTGGATATTCTGGGCATGATGGGACCGATACGTCAGCGAGAGCTCCAGAAGCACCAGGAGCACCAACATCAAGCGACTGCACTGGAGCAGTAAGCTCAGAGGTAGAACCCGAGGGCCTTGAAGGCCCCGGCACAGTGGCCATCAGGATCATAGCCAGACTCCGCTCGATAGCCTGGATCCACTTATTGAGGGAGACTGGAGAGGATTGCATTCTTCTGGCCCAGAAGCCTGAGCCACTGTCCCTGAGCAAGGTATCGGGGCTTCCACCGAGGGCATAGTCCTGGGAGCATCCCCGAGCCCCTCTGTGGCTTAGGGAAGGGTATCCTTTTGTTAGGGCTGCTTGGCCAGTCGTCCTAAGTCTGGGTCCACTGATGAATAACAGTGCCGATGACAAGCATTGGAGTCCGAGGTTGACGCCAAGGAATGGGAACCCTTCAATTCCGATGCCAAGGCCTTTGATACCTTCTCTAACGGAGACCCTGATTGATGCTTCTTGCTGTTCTTTGATACTGAGGATGATTGGGAAACATACGATGACTTTGACGGTGTGGAGGTCCCCAAGAAGTGTGCTGAAAGGGCTGAATCTGACCAAAACAACTTCTCGCTCCTGTTCTCGGTTCTTTATCCCTCTTGTTAACATGTGCTTACAGGCTGCACAGGAAGAAACATTGTGGTCAGGGCTTAAACATTTTAAACACCAGTCGTGCTGGTTGGTGACTGAAATGGTACTACGGCACTTAGTACAGTTTTTGAACCCACTGTGGGGTTTCTCCAAATCAAATTGGGCAGTGGCTGCCCGATGTGAAAAAGCACAATGAAAAAAGAAGAAAATATTTCCAAAAGAAATTGGCACCGGAACAATGCAGGACCACTCTGGGTAACGGAAAGGCAAACTGCGAGAACTGGGAAGGTACCGAAAAAACTTTTAAAGAAGTCTTTTCACGGTGGGATTAAGACAAGGTTCTGATGGCTCCATGTTAAAAACATGATTGAGGAGAATTACTGGGAAGGCAGACATGCATGTGTGGAGCGACGCTCCCAAAAGCATTCCTATTGGATGTTCGGGAGTGTTCCCATGCCGGGCTCCATCGATGCCGGCATTACCCCCATATGTGAAGATTGCATTCCTACTTGTTTCTGGAGATATATTTTTTCACTCAATGCATAATCAAATTCTGGAATTCATTGCCAGAGGATGTATTAATTATTTATTTGATTTTATGTATCACACTATTTTGCAATCAGTGCGGTTTACACAGAACAGAAGTGTTTTACATTGAACAGGCATCAAAGAACACTGCAATAAACATCTAAAATTGCACAATAAACAATAAGCATATACATTGAACAGGGGTGTAAACTTGGGTAGTAAATGCTGTTCATGTAACTGGGTTTAAAAGAGGTTTGGACAAGTTCTGGGAGGAAAAGTCTATAAGCTGTTATTAAAGTGGGATAAGCAGCATGGAATCCGTCTGCCTTTTGGAAACCTGACAGGTACTTGTGACCCTGGATTGGTTACTGTTGGAAACAGGATACTGGGCTTGAGAGACCTTTGGTCTAACCTAATATGGCATATCTTATGTTCTTATGTCCTATTCTCCAGCAACAAAGAGGTATTGGATCATAGATAGTGGAATAGGGTGGACTATAGAGGCCATGGCCCACTAATATTTTGACCAACACTGTATTAGCGACTAGAGAGCTTGAGGGCGAGGATGAAGATTTGATTGATTTATTTGGCTCCTCCAACCAATAAGATGTTCTGCTGCATCTGTATTGGATTGATGTTCATAGTCAACAGGTCATCTCTCAGATAGGACATCTCACCTAGTGAACTCCCTCTAGTGGTGGCGAGCAGGCCAAAACCTTCTCGTAGGGTTACCTTTTCAATGGGCTATACCGCAGTGTACCCTGACCACCGATGCTTCCAGACACAGCTGGGGAGCACATCTTGGAGACCTCATCATACCGGGACAATGGACCCCTCGGGAAGCCTCTCCCCACATAAATCTCAGAGCTCTGGGCAATTGCAAATGCCCTCTGAATTTTTTGTCCCCATCTAACAGGACAAATGGTACTTGCTTAGACAGACAATCAAGTTGCCATTTCTTCATCAACAAGCAGGGAGGTACGCCTCCTATGCGGCGAAACATCTTTTCTTTGGGATTTTGCAATATCCCATCATATTTATCTCCAAGCTGTTTCTCTCCCAGGAGAGGAGAATCTGTTAGTTGACAAACTCATGAGGGTACTTCGTCCGCACGAGTGAATGCTCCATCACTGGACTGCACCACGCTTATTCCACTTATGGGGGATGCCCATAGACAATCTCTTTGCTTCTCCAGTGAATGCCCAGTTGCCTCGCTTCTGTTCAAGGATACCCTCTCCACACAGCGAAAGCTTGGTTGCTTTTCTCATTCATTGTGGGCAGGGTCTGCTTTATTTATTTTATTATTTATTTATTTTATTGAATGGTTTTAAATACCACCTTTCAGGAAAATCAAAACGGTTTACAGGTAACAAATAAGGGACAGTTACATCATAACAGGCAACGCTGAGTGTGAATTAGGAGGTATACAACATGGTGGTGCAATAAAACTATGTAATATATTTACAGGTAGAAATATAAGTACAAAAATAAATGTATGTACTGTCACCAGTAACCCTCCCCAGAGGCAAAAGCATGGGGGTAGGTCAGCCTGGGCATGTCCAAACCTAGCAAGTAGGGAGTGCAGTTGGCCCTGCACTGCCTTCTGGGGGTTGTAGTCCCTCTTACTAAGCAAGGAATGAGTTGTAGTCGAGTGGAGTTAGGCAAAAGACAGGATTTTATTTCCCCTTCCGGGCAGATTCATTGCAAGAAAACAAGAACAAAAATGACCATACTTCTGGTACAAAAATGAAACAAAACAGAAACAGAAACAGCTTCTATCTTCAGCTCTTATAAACAAAAACGTAACTGCAGCAGTCCCTTTTACCAAAGGCAAACTCTCTTGCTTTCAATGCTATTTTACCAAAACTCTTAACAGCTATTCTAGCATAGAGATGTGACATGGTCTGCTACAGACAGCGTACAATCCATTTGTTCTTCTGGGGTTTGTTCCATAAGAAATTCTGTTTGCATTTCTTCACACTCACCCCCAGCTAAGTATTCTTGTGGATTATTATACGTCCCTCCAAAGTGCAGTCTCTCTTCACTGCCTCAAGACTTCCCTTCCCCCTTTGCTACAGAGCAGGGTGGAAGATTACCATATATACTGGAGTTTGCTATAGAAGAGCCCCACAAACTCTGGCAGTCACAGGGAAAACTTTTACATTCAGTTTCTCTTCTATCAGGTTTATACAGCCTACCTTCCAGCTTTCTCACACAGGAACCTCTCAGCACAGCTGGGTCAATAAGGCTTTCAGAGCATGGCTGCCTTCTCCTGCCTTTTACCCTTTGCTTTCTCTCTGACATATAAATGTCCTCAGGCCAGGACGTCTCTGCTTCTCTGGACCTGCAGCTTTCAACTTGGACACTTTCCTCTGGTCCCTTTCTCCAACTGGTTCCCCAACCAGTCCTCCGACCAAGGCTTCTTTCAGTCCTGCAGCTGGGTCTCTCCTCAACTCTCCTGCTGAGACTCCTGATTCTCCTTCCTGTGCTTCCCTCACTATCTTCAGGTGAGTAATTTTTATGTGCATGTGTCCTAGGGCTTAACTGCACCCCGCCTCCATCCAGCTGCCTCTCATTACACCCTGAGCTCGGGGCTTGTTTGCAGTTTGGGCGTGTTCTCTCCCCTCGTGACACTCCTTGTTTACGTTGCTCATGGCAGCCCTGGGCCATGTGCTTTTCTATGCTGTCAGTTTCAGACAGACTTTCTTCAGCTTTACCCAGTTTCATGGCTTCTGAAGGATCCACTACATTACAGTACATATAGGCTTATTTACAGAGCTGCACAATATTACATCTTGTGGGTATAACAAATTGATGTAAGGCTGACAACAGGTTTTAGTATTGGAGGGGGTATATTATGTGAGGAAAAGGTTCTGAATCGGTTTGGATGTGCCAAAATGTTCTATAAAGAAATGTGAGATCTTTCCTGAAGGTTATTAGGTCAGTAGTGGATCTACGTTTGTCTGGTAAGGAATTCTATAATATTGGTGCAGTGAAACTAAAGGCCTTATTTGTCGTCGCCCTGATTAAGTTTTGGTAGGGAGAGGGTACAAGTAGGGTGTTTTGGCCACACTCCCTTCTTAGTCTGTCATTTGAGGAGCTTTTTATGAGTTCAGTTAAATAGGATGGTGATACTTCCCTTATTAATTTGAATGTAGTCAATAGTATCTTATACTTGATCCTGCTATGTATGGGCAGCCAGTGTAGCTTGAATAAAATGGGAGTAATGTGTTCTGAAGGGTTTGCTTTGACAATAATCCTGGCAGCAACATGCTGAGCTATCTTAAGATAGTTTATAGCTTGTCTTGGGAGCCCTCGTAGGATGGTGTTGCAGAAGTCAATGTGGGGGAGTACCATAGCTTGGAGTACTGATCTAAAGTCCTGGTGTGGTAGCAGGGGTCTTAGGTGTTTGAAGAGTTTAAGTTTGTTATAGATTATACCAGCTGTAGTTTTTAGGTAGGTTGTTAAGTTTAGTGAACCATCAATGATAACATCAAGGTACCTGACTTCATTCTTTATTAAGAGTGATATATTCCCAACTTTTAGATCTGGTGACGGGGTAAAATTCTGATTTCTTGACGCAAAAAGGACTTCACTTTTCTTGTAATTGATTTTGAGGTTATGTTCATTTAACCATTGGGAGATTTTGATAAAGCACGAGATGATGCTGGCAAAATTAGTATGTGCTGTATCAAATGGGAGATATAGCATCACATCATCTGCATAGAAGGAATATTGTATTCCTGAATAATGTGGCAGATAGGCTGTAAGTATATATTAAATAAGAGTGCAGAGAGGAAAGAACCCTGTGGTATCCCTTGTTTCTGGGGGGAAGGACTTTGATGTCTGTTGTCCTATTTTGATCTGCTGGGATCTGTCAGCAAGGTAGGATTGGAACCATAGCAACGTGATGCTTGAGCCTTTCGATAAGGATTGTATGATTGATCGAGTTAAAAGCAGCTGCAATATCTAGAAATATGCATTCCCGCCAATTCCTCTCATTCCGAAGACACTTTTCAAGTTACAATTGGATGGGACAAAATTATTCTAATCATTCTGGCCCCGTCAACCATGGTTTCCCCTACTTCTTCGTCTGACAATGTCAACCTCTCAGATTAGGCTGTGCAACCGACCTGCTCTTGCAGGATCAGGGGACACTGCTTCATCCCATCCTCAAGACTCTGCGCTTGACAGCATGGCTGCTAAACGCTTCATCCTCTCCAATCTTGGGCTACCAGAGAGCATAACTCAAGTCTTACTGGCATTTTGAAAAGATTCTATGAGACATACCTATGCCTTCAAGTGGCACAGATTTTCCCTCTGGTGCTCCCACAAAGCTCTCAATCCTTTCACTTGTGCAATAGAACACCTGCTACAGTACTTTCTGCATCTTTCTTCCTCTGGACTAAAATCTAATTAGTTAACATAACCCCAAAGAAAAAACAGTTCTCCTTGGAGATTTCAATCTCCCCTCATTACAAACCTTACGATCCACTTCCTTCATAAGTGTAATGGAAGAATTAAACTATAAACAAATTATTACAAATCCCACGCACAAGAAGGGAAACCTCCTTGACCTCATATTTATACCCCTAGAAATCCAGTTGCTACATAACCCCAGTTCCCTGGTTGGATCACCACCTCATTGAAGTCACACTTGATACCAAACAGTCACAAACCGATACAGAACGAAATCACCCTAAACTATACTCTAAATACAAACATTTTGATAAAAAAAATGTCATTGAAGATAAACTTGTAAATAATTGGAACACTTCCATCAAAGATATAGCTACCAAACCACAAACTACACAAAACACTTCCAAAAACCCCTCCAAACAATGGTTCTCCCATGAGTTGATACTCATGAAAAGAGAATTGAGAAAGTTAGAATGTACCTGGCGGGCTAGGAAATCTACAGATAACAGAGACAATTACATGACCATGCTCACCAGATACCACTATCAGATTAACCTTGCTAAAAAGGACTATCACACAAAGCTGCTTATGAGATCAATTAATAAGCCAAAAGATCTATTTGCTATAGTTAAATCCCTCACAACTCAACCAAACTCCGCCCCTGCATCACCAGACATCTCACCGCAGACACTAGCAGACTCTTATATGTCTAAAATAAGCTCCCCAACACACCCCATCATTCTATGTGCAAATAACATAGTACCAACTTCTCAACCCTGGGGAGAAGAGAGGGAGGAGTAGCCTAGTGGTTGGGGCAAGGTACTTCAGGCCGGAAGGTCGGGGGTTCAAATCCCACTAGAGGACAGCTACCTTGGGCCGGAAGGACTGGGGTTTCTAGTCCCACAGATGCTCCTTGTGGTCTTGGGCAAGCCACTTAACCCTCCATTGCCCATGTTCCCTGTAAGTATTAGTGTATGTGTCTCATATCCCCGCGTGTTAAATGTATCCCCCAATTGTGTTGTGACCGCTTTGATTGAAGGATAAGGCGGTATACAAAATTGTCTAAATAAATCCAATATATCTAGAACCCCTTAAAAGGACAATTACAAATATGAACACTACAACATCTAAAGCAGATCCATGCCCAGTTAATTGGATCAAAGATACAATTACTGAAATAGCTCCTTTCATCCTAACAATTGTCAACAAGTCACTTACCCAAGGCTACATGCCTCTTGAACTTAAAAAGGCTATCAGTCCTATAAAACAAAGCCCTTGACAAAACATGTCCATTCTCCTACAGACCCATTTCTAGTCTACCATTTCTTGCCAAAATAATAGAAAAAAATGTCTACATGCAATTGCAAGATCACATTGATCTCCACGCTCCACTTGATAATAACCAATTTGGGTTCAGACCAGACCACAGTGTTGAGACATTGATGCTAGTCCTATACAATAAAATCATTAAGGGAATAGATAACAATAACCAAGCTTACATACTAATTTTCCTTGACATAGCTGCTGTGTTTGACTCAGTCATCCATTCACTCCTAATACATAGACTAAGACAAATAGATCTCAGCAATGCAATGCTTAAATGGTTTATATCCTATCTCTCTGAACAATCCCAACAGGTCAGCATAGGACATACATGCTCTAACATTTACTCCCAAACCACAGGCCTTCCTCAAGGATCAGCACTCTCAGCACTGTTATTTAATATGTACATACAACCAATTTGTCAAATCATAAAAAAATTCAAGATTGATTATGCCATCTATGCAGATGACATAATGCTATTCATGTCCTTCAACATAACTACACCCAACTTTATTTAACCAGTTTTCTATACCACCATATCCTTCTATCAAAGCAGTTTACATTATGTAATCACTACAAACAGGTACTGAATACATTCCCTTGTCCCCAAAGAACTCATAATCTATGTGTACCTGAGGCAATGGAGGGTTAAGTGGCTTGCCCAAGGCCACAAGCAGTGCCTATAGGACTAGAAACCCCAGTCCCTCCGGCCTGAGATTGCTGTCCCCAGGTGGGACTTGAACCCCGGCCCTCCAGCCTGAGGTACCGTGTCCTAACCACTAGGCCACTTTGATCCTATAACATCCTGCTTCAAGGAAATTGTAACCTAGCTTAAGAATTTTGGATTAAACATCAACTACAAAAAAACTGAGGTGTTAATAATCATCAGGAACCAAAGCTACAACCCACCCCAACACATGCCGTTTAATGTTGAACTTGAAGTCAAAGATGAGGTAAAATACTTAGGTGTGACTCTAGACAAACACCGCTCTTTCCAGACACACATCAAAAATATAACGAAAACAATATTCAGTAAGATCCGACTCCTGCAACACCTAAAACCCTTACTACATGTCTCTGACTTTAGAACTAGAATGTAAGCATGGATTATCCCACATATAGATTACTATAATAGTCTACTCCATGGCCTACCTAAAATATCTCTCCACCCGCTCATAATGGCGCAACATACTGCCGCACGAATCGTCTACAACTCTTGCCGGATCGATCATATTACACCAGTCTTACATGACTTGCATTGGTTACCCATCCAAAGCCGCATAAAATACAAGCTATTGATGACCACTTTCAAAATCATTAGAAAGATAGCTCCCCCAGCTCTCTCCCAATTAACCAAAGTTGCACCCAATGATAGGCAAAGAAGAGGGCAAATGTACAACATTCTCATTACTCCACCAGAATTCCGTAAGACTAAACAATGTACTAGCAACAGAGCATTTGAATATATATCTCCAATGCTCTAGAACTCATTACCAGCTAGCCTTTGAAACATTACAGATCTATCCTCGTTCCATTCCCACCTCAAAACTCACCTCTTCATCTAACATTTTGGTCATAATGAAACTACAACCTTTACAGATCCTACATAAATAACAACTCTTTTCTTCCATCTAAGCCAGTGGTTCTCAACCTTTTTTTGTACCGCGACCCCTTTTACCATTGGTCAACTTGTGATGACCCCCAATGATAAAATCAAACGCGTCTCTCTTCTTTTACCGTTAACGCATTGTCGCTGTAATCATTTGTTGAATTATTAATATATTATAGGCCTTTGCAATATGTTTTTATTTATAAAATTTACGTATTTAAATCACAATATTTAATCACAATAACAAGTAGCAATATTTGATTTCAAAATTATTATGATTTTGTAGTCAACAGTTTTAGTATTCTTTATTCAAAAAGACTGACGAAGGGCAAAAATGTTAGCATTGTCAAAGCTAAAAAGTAGGCCTATGCTATCAGTGCGAAGGTTGTGCTTGCTTCCTTCTCGCCATATGTGAAATTCTCGGCTCAGTCTTTGCAAGAGCACAGCAAAGATCATCTTCTGTAGCAAGTCTATTTCGGTATTTACTCTTGATAAGCAACAAACTTGAGAAGCTGGTTTCACACAGATATGTTGTTGGAAATGGAAGAAGTAGACGCAACACAATCTCAGACAGTCCAGGATACAATTGAAAATACTTGATCCAGAATTTAATTACTGACATTGAAGAAAAATCATTTTTCGCTTTATCGCTGGTAATGAGTTCAATGAACTCGTCTTGTGCAATCTCAGGAACATCCTCAACTTTAACTGTAAATGGACTTCTGGCAAGTGCAAATGGTGTGCCAGGTAAATTTGGAAAATACGCTGAAATTTCTTCTTCCAGCATTTCTAAGTGCTGTTTGACAGAAATTATAATTCCATTACTTGTGTCAAGTTCAATCTTGTTTTAGAACATAAGAACATAAGATATGCCATACTGGGTCAGACCAAGGTCCATCAAGCCCAGTATCCTGTTTCCAACAGTGGCCAATCTAGGTCATACGTACCTAGCAGTTTCCCCAAAAGACACAGGTTCCACAATGCTTGTACTGGGTCAAGCATTGATATCCTGGGTCCCTTCTTAATAATGGTTTATGGACCTTTCCTCCAGGAACTTGTCCAAACCTTTCTTAAACCCAGCTACACTAACAGCCTTTACTACATCCTCCGGTAACAAATTCCAGAGTTTGATTACACATTGAGTGAAAAAATATTTTCTTTTATTAGTCTTAAATAGTTTACCCTGTAGCTTCATTGCATGTCCCCTAGTCATTCTATATTCTGATAATGTAAATAATCGATCTACGTTTACCCGTTCCACTCCGTTCATTAATTTATAGACTTCTATCATATCTCCCCTCAGCCGTCTCTTTTCCAGGTTAAAGAGCCCTAACCTTTTTAGTCTTTCTTCATAGGAGTATCCTTCCATCCCCTTTAATATGCAGATGTGTCCCGCCCCTAAAGGAAGTTAATGTAACTTCCTTTGGGGGCAGGACGCATCTGCACAGGCTCCTTCACAGAGACGAAAGGCTCTGCACCGGCTTGGCTTTTATTTAAACTGAAGATCACTCACAGAGTTGCCGCCGCTGCCAGAGCCAGAGAAAAGAGGCTGAATTTTCTGCTGCCGAGAAGCGGACTAGGCAGCGGAAGCAATGTGCGCTTTAAAATTTATTTTTTTTTTTTTTTAGTTTTTGAAGGCGGAGTGAGGTGGCTTATCCCGGGATTTGTCAGGCGACTCCTGGTAAATCCTGAGGCGACCCCCCATGGGGGTCGCGACCCACATGTTGAGAACCGCTGATCTAAGCTAACTTTTTAACATAGTCAATAGCCCTCATATTTTCTCCCTGAACGTATCCTGTATTTTGAATGACATTTTCAGTCATTAGAATTGTAAATAAGTTAAATTTCCAGAATAATGTAAATTTTTGATTGCCTTTTCTCAGCACCAGTTATACTGTTATAATGTTTATTGTACCAGTTGTTATAATTGTAAACTGCTATAATTATCCAAAATAGCAGTATATAAAACACACAAATAAATAAAATAAATAAATAAATAATTATGTTTGAGTCCACTTGAGTGCAATTGCAGCCTCCCACTGCCCTATTTGGTATCATCCAATCTCTTCACATCTGCTAGTAACACAATTCATGCGGGGGCTCCTTTTAACAAAACCACCAATATGCTCCCCTGCTGTAGTATGGGTCCTTAACGTTGTCCTCTCGCAACTTTTAAGACCCCCCCCTTTGAGCCCTTGACTTTGGCTCCTCTCAAGTTTCTTACATGGAAAGTGGCTTTTCTCATTGCTCTAACCTCAGCACGTGGGGTCAGAGAGTTAGATGTTCTGGTGGACTGCGCCCCTTACACTCGCTTCCACCATGATAAGGTTGTCCTCCTTTCAGCCTTAACCAAACCATATCTCTTCCGACCGTCTTTCCTAGGCCACACACTTCTAAGGCAGAAGCAATCCTACACACTTTGGATTGCAAAAGAGTGCTTGCTTTCTATCTTGATTGAACTAAGGGTCATTGCAAATCCTCCCACCTGTTTGTGTCTTTTGACTCTAGTCACCCGGGTCTCTCAGATTCCAAAAGGACCATTTCCAACTGGATCACTGACTGCATATCTTTCGCATATGTCAGTCTCTCCCTCCAGGGACATATCATGGCACACAATGTCCGAGTCATGGCTACTACGGCCGCCAACCTTCTCTCTGTCTCACTTTCCGAGATCTACCAAGCAGCCACATGGTCTTTGCTACATACCTTTGCTACTCACTATTGCCGTGACAAAGACTCCAGTCAAGATGCTCAATTCAGACAAGCTGTCGTAAGGAACCTCTTTCAGATTTAGGGCAACCCCATACATTGTCCATCTTCGACTACCCAAAGAAAGTGTGCCCAAGGGGTTGAATCTGACGTATCCCTGCTTTACCCTGTTTGGTTCTGGTCTCCTCTCTCCTGCTGGATAGTCATGGGCTATGTCATGGGGTAGATCAGAGTAAACCTATGGAAATAGGAAACACAGAGCCGAGCAGGTCTAATAGTGACAGCTCAGAGCACATGGATCAGGGTTGCCATGAGCAACCATCACAAACAAAAGCACCAGGTGTAGGAGCACGCCCTAGTAGGAGATTACCTCATAGCCTATTAGGTAATGAAGGACAGCTGAGGGCAGGACAGGCTCACCGGAACACTAAGAGTGACGCAGTTAAAAATCACAGCGTTGGTCAGAAGCAGAGCTAACCAGGAGCCTAGAGGAGCTAAGCAGGAGCCTAGCAGAGCTGTTTGGGAAACTAAAGGGAAAACTTCACACGGAGATTCAAACAGGATTCCACAGGAGATAGCCAGGGAGAGAATACCAGAGGCTGGTTACAGGGTTCTGAGCAGCACTGAACAAGAACCGGGTGGTTGGTGCCACGGAGGTATTCATGCAGGCAGACGGAAGGAACCTGTGAGAGAAAGTCTCCCAGAGAACAGGTACCGGGAGGGCAATAACTGTTATCAAAGGGATACTTGCCTGCCCAAAGAGAAACGTCCAGTAAAAGGGAGTGGAAGGCTTGCCTGGGAGAAAAGCCACGCTAAGTTTCCTAGCTCAAAAAGCTCCGGGGGAACCGAGCCAGAGGATAGGCTGATTCCTTGTAGTAGAAGGGACTTTGAAAAACAGAGTTTCACATACACTCAGCCAGGAGTGTGTGGCCCTCTGGAGGGAAACTCTACAATATACGGTAACCTCCTAATTCACCCTGATAGAGAGGAGGAGAGAAGCCCTCGTAAAGAAGAGTAGGGTTTTTGCAGAAATGGTATGAGTTACAGCCATACTGAAGATAGCTACGGGGAAAGGTATGAGGACATGGAATGTGACTTTTGTGGGGAAAGTCCTGATGATTTTCAAATGGATTGTACATTAGTGTTCTCAGACAACATTTCTTCATTGTGCTGAACTGTTTAAAGATAGAAATCTGTTTAGGAAAACAGATTTGAACAAGCCTGCTTGTGTAAAGTACAAGGACTGTTTTACCTTTTTGTTGGATTGGCTGAAGTTAAGCACCTATTTGTGTTAAGAGTAGTTCACCTTCATTTGTACCAGAAAGTATGGTTTATTTCTTTTGATTCCTACGTGCAGAAATTCACCCAGAAGGGAAAATAAAATACCTCTTTTTGCAAGCCTAGCTACTCGTCCACGACTACCTTTTTGATTAGCTGGTGGGACTATAAATCCCAGGGGGCATTGTAACGTCCCGGCTATTTAAGAAGAGGCCCCACTGAAGCTCCCCAGGCTTCTGCCTATAGGAGTGCGTAGGTGGGTGACACTAGAGAGTCCCGTATGTGAAGACTATATTCCTGCTTGTTCCTGGAGATAGCATGGTTACTCACCTGTAGCAGGTGATTTCCAGGAACAGCAGGAATCATTCTTCACTACCCATAAACCTCTCCTCAGAGTTGTCATAATACCATTTTCCACTTACTTTTTCCTCTTCCGAGGTTTTTCTCTGCTATATACCTGACTGAGGAGAATTATTGGGAAGGTGGGAAGGCAGATATGCATGCATGGAGTGATGCTCCTAAAGCATTCTATTGGATGCTGGGGAGTGTTCCCGTGCCGGGCTATGTCAATGCTGATGTCACCCATATGTGAAGACTGATTCCTGCTGTACCTGGAGATTACCTGTTACAGGTGAGTAACTACACATTTTCTCTGATTAGTCTTAAATGTGCTATATTGTAGTTCATTGTTTGCCCCTTAGTCTTTTGACTTTTTTTTTTTTAAGGAGTAAACAACTGATCTACATTTACCCGTTGCATTGCACTCATTATTTTAAAGACTTCTATCATATCTCCCCTCATCCATCTCTTTTCCAAGCTAAAGAGCCCTAACCTTTTAAGCCTTCCATCACACCTTTATCATTTTGGTCACTCTTCCCTGTACCTTTTTTAATTCCACTAAATCCTTTTTTAGATATGGTGACCAGAACTGGACACAATATTCAAGGTGTGGAACGATACAAAGGCATTATAATATCCTTGGTTTTATTCTCCATTCCTTCCGTTATCATTCCTAGCATTCTATTTGCTTTCCCAGCTGCTGCTGCAGATTGAGCAGAGGATTTCAGTTTATTATTTTAGCTATTTATTTTATTTTATTTATTTAGCTACATTTATATCCCGCTTTTCACCGGGTCAAAGCAGTTTAATAAAAAAGGGGGGGGGGGACAGTAATCAGGTCGACATGGAAAAGGGGGGGCCATCACCAAGAGGGTCAACATTGATGATTCGAACAGAAAGTAACAAATTAGACAGAGGTCGTAAGTCTCTTAGTTGGTGGTGAAGAGGATAGGTCAGGGGGGCTGGAAGTGCAGTCAGTGAGAAAAGTCTTTTTCTGGTCCAAGATATTCTTGAAATAGGATGGTTTTTAGTTGTTTCCTGAATGTGGTGAGGTCTTTGTTGCTTCAGATCAGGTTCGGGAGGGAGTTCCAGAGGGAGGGTGCATACAGTTCGAATGCCCTGTGCAGGTCTGTTGATTGAACTTAGTTTGTTCGTGGAGGATAGTGAGTGTGTTGTTGGTGCTCTGACGGGTTTGTCTGTTGGGGGTAGGCTGGGGTAGTAGAGTCCGGAGTTTAGAAGTCTGCATTTGATGGAGGGCTTTGTGGATGAGCGGGATAGATTTGTATTTAATCCTTGCTTCGAGAGGAAGGATGTGAAGTTCTGTTAGGATTGGAGTGATGTGATCATGTTTTTTCGCTTTATGGATGATTCTTGCTGTGGTGTTTAAGGCTGTTCGTAGGGGCTTGATGTGGGTGGCGGGTAGTCCATGATAAATCGTATTCCAGTAGTCCAGGTGGGGGAGTGTCATAGCCTGCATGACTGTTCTGAAGTCCCTTGGGTCGATGAGTGGTCTGAGCTGTTGTACCATCTTTGTTTTGTGGAATACTGTTCTGGTAGTCTTTTTTTATCTGTTGGTTAAATGTAAGCGCTTGATCGATGATGATTCCCAGATATTTTATGTGGGGTTGAATTTGTATTTGGGTGGTTCCTAATATGAGGTGTGGTGGCGGGGTGAAGTTAGAGTCTTGGTCACTATGAGGGCTTCTGTTTTTTTTTAAAGTTGATGGATAGGTTGTTCTCTTGTAGCCAGCTGGAGACCTCAATTAAGCAGTCTGACAGGTGACTATTTGTTGGGTTGGTGGTTGTGATGGGAGCATATAGCATTATGTCGTCTGCGTAGATGTGGTAGTTGATGTTATGAGTGCGTATTATCGAGCAGAGTGGCTGCAGGTAGATATTGAAGAGCATGGCAGATAGTGTGGATCCTTGGGGTACTCCTTGGTGCTGACGAAAGGAGGGGGAGGTTGCCATGCTTGTGCGGATCTGCTGTTGTCTATTGGTCAGGTAGGAGCGGAACCATTGAAGTACAATGTCCTTGATGCCAATTTCCTGGAGTCTGTGTAGGAGGGTGTTGTGGGAGATGGTGTCGAAGGCTGTGGATATGTCTAGGAAGAGCATGGCATATCCAGAGTGTTTGGTCTGCGTACCTTTGATGAGGGTGTTCAGTAGTGATGTCATGAGGGTGTCGACTCCATGTAGTGGGCGGAATCCGTGTTGTTGTGGGTCCAGTATGTTGTTGGTATCTAGATGGTCTTGGAGCTGCTGTTGGATTATCTTCTCAATGACTTTGGTGGTGAAAGGGAGGCTTGCTATAGGCCTGAAGGAGGCAGGGTCGAGGGGGTCCAAGTTGGGTTTTTTTAGGGTTGGGTGAATGACGGAGATTTTGAGGATGTCTGGCATATGTCCTTGCTTGAGGGACTCGTTGACAATGTGGGTTAGTTCTATGCTTAAGGCTTCTTTAGATTTCTTTATCCATTCTGGGGAAGCCCCTGTTTCCTGGAACATCTGTGAAGGGGGGGGAACTCCTGTGTGTGTACGATCCTCACCCCGAGGCCTCCTCACCTTACAGTTTGTCTGGCCACATAGTGCTGTGACCTCACAGGTGGACCTCGAGTCTGACCATCTGATTTTGTCAAGTAAACTCGATGAGGCTGTTAGTTCCCTCACCCACCAGGGGGGGAGCCCCATGCTGTCCAAGCCATCCAGGTCTCCTCTCTCCAAGATGAGATTGAGGAGAAGGTTGAAATACCCTCAAATAAACCTGTTCTGGGATTTGATGAAATGGTTGCGGGAAAACTTGCTGAAGCAGACGCCTGCACTGATGAGTCAGAAAAGGCCCAATTAAAAGAACTGCTGTACCGTCACAAGGACCTGTTTGCCACTGACACCTATGACTGTGGTCTCACCGACCTACATGTCACCCGTATTCCTACGGATCCAAACAGTAAACCTGTCTTTGTGAGGCAGTATAAAATCCCATTGGCCTATGAATCTGTTCAGGAAATCATTAATTCCCTGGAACAAAAGGGAATTATACGTCAATGCAACAGTACTTACAATGCCCCACTGTGGCCTGTCATCAAGAAGGACTCTAGCTGGCGCTTAGCTTTGGACTATCGCCAGCTTAATAAAAAGGTACCTCTATCCAGATGGCCTATGGCACATCTGGAACAGAACTTAGCCACCATTAAGGGTGCAAGGTACTTTACAAGCCTGCATCTGGCCTCAGGATTTTGGACTATACCTGTCCATCCAGAAGATCAGCATAAGCTGGCTTTTACCTTTGGTAGGCGACAATATACTTGGAATCGGACACCGTTTGGTTATTTGAATGCCCCAGCAGACTTCAATATTTTCCTGCATAAGGCTTTGCCTGATGCTGAGACTAGAGGCACCCTCGTCTATGTAGACGACATTCTGGTGAAGAGCACCAGTTTCACTGACCATTTGCAAGAAATAGAGCATGTTTTCCAGCAACTGAAAGCTGCGGGAGCAAAGCTGTCCTTGTCAAAGGGCCAATGGTGCCGGAAATCCCTCAATTATTTGGGTTACGAAGTTTCTGCTGAGGGACTGCGGCCTCAAAGGAAGAGAATTGCGGCCTTGCAACAACTCAAACGTCCGACCAACGTGAGTGAGCTGCGCTCATTCTTGGGCATTTGCAATTATTCATGCCAATTTGTGGATCAATATGGGGAGATTTCCCGACCCTTGGTCAAACTCCTCAAAAGAGATGAACCTTGGGTATGGAATCCCGACCAAGAGGCAGCTCTAGAAGAGCTGAATAACAATACAAAAAATATATTCGGTCTTTGCGGAGTGAATTATGACTATCCAACAGTGAAAAATCACACCAATATAACAAATTTTTTTAGTGGAAAACAAATTTTATATATAAGCATCTAAATGGTGTAAATATTAAGGTGAATATCGGCACCAGTGTTAAAAATGATATTAGGTTTCATCAAAAGAGCCTTGGCTAATTTTCTTCAAAGCTGTATTTCATCAAAAAGCCTTAGCTTGGAAACATGTTTAAAGTCCAGAAAACTTATCTAAAGCCTTTTCTTCACACGAAAATAGCCAACTGCTTGTGATGAATTTTCAATGCCTCTACTCCATATCAGGAGTTTCTTCAGGAGGGTCTGTGAAAATAGACATGGCAATAGCTGTAACTATTCCACTATGCTACGAAGGAAATCATTCATGTAAAATGTCAGGAAATAAAACCTCAATTACTTACAAGCAAATGATACTGCCCACGTTTATTCAAGTTTCATGGTAGAATTGTCAAAAAACGCCGCGCATGCGGACTGGCGGATCCAAGCTCTATTTATTATGAGCATTAAAACTCCTCCCAGAATGACAAACCTGCCTATTGGAACTCACTATGTAATTAAAGGCATACTTGCCAATCGATAGTAGAGTTTAAGCCGAAAGGTTGTATCGTGTTCACTAAAAAAATCCAGCGCTGTTCAAAGAATAACAAAGTTTCATCCAGACTTTTTCCTCTCATCGGGGAACAGATGTGATCAATGCAAAAGCACCGTAACTGATCAAAAGTGTGATTCTTCTCAATGCAGTGCTGGACTATCGGAGCTGTTACTACTTGGCACCGTATGCGACTTTTATGTTCCAAAAGGCGGATCTTAAAAGTTCTACTGGTTTTACCTATATATAATTTGCCACAAGGGCACCTTATAGCATATATCACAAAAGAAGTGTTACATGAGGTTGCATGCCGCATAGTATAGGTTTTATTTAAATAAGTGAATTCATTTAAGGTTTCAGACACATGGCAGATCAAACACTCTCCACATGGTTTATGTCCCCTAGTTGATACTGAAGAATTAATCTCTGTCAGAGGCCGCAAAACTGCGGGGCTGAGATGTTCTTTAAAATTGGTGTTACGCTGCCAGACGCACCTCACTTTTTTATCCGACAGACCGGGGATCGTTTGTAAAAGGTTTGTGTGTCTGGTCAAAATTTTCTGAATGTTTTTGCTTAACGGAGAAAACTTTGTGATTAGATTAACGTGATTTTGATCTTGATCAAATGTCCGTTTCACTGGAGGTCTCAATAGCCACTCACGGTCATTGTATAGAGCTCGTCTATATGCGGTTTTAATGATGGAATTCGGTTAACCCCTCGCAGCCAAATCTGTAGATAGCTGGTGAGAATAAGTTTTATAGTCTTCGAGTGTGGAACAATTGCGACGAAAGCGCAAAAACTGGGAGAATGGGAGGCTGTTCTTTAATTGGACCGGATGTCCACTTGTATAATGAAGAAAAGTGTTACGAGCTACTGGTTTTTTATATATTGTGGACTCCCAGCCTGTTAACTCTTTCTTGATCAGCAAATCTAAAAAAACTATCTCCGTCTGAGCTATCGTGTGAGTAAATTGAATCATTGCATCACAACTATTTATCCATTGAACAAAAAGCAAAACAGATTCCATTGATCCTTTCCAAAGCAAAAAAATGTCGTCAATGAATCGGGTCCAGAATAGTACATTTGATGAATAGGGGGAATTAGTAAGCCAACGTTCTTCAAAATCACCCATAAAAAGATTTGCTATAGAAGGGGCGCAAGTAGCACCCATAGCAATGCCCGAAATCTGATGATAAATATTAGTCTCAAACAGAAAAAAATTGTGAAACACTACAAGACGTGATAATTCCATCAAAAAGGATATTTGACTGGCTGATAAATCTCCTCTTTTATGTAAATAAGTTTCTATGGTGGAATATGCCGCTTTCTGAGGGATACTCGTGTACAAGACAGTGATGTCAAGAGTGACCAAAAACACATCAGGATCCTGTGCCTGGTACACGAGTATTCTCCCATTCTCCCAGTTTTTGCGCTTTTGTCGCAATTGTTCCACACTCGAAGACTATAAAACTTATTCTCACCAGCTATCTACAGATTTGGCTGCGAGGGGTTACCCGAATTCCATCATTAAAACCGCATATAGACGAGCTCTATACAATGACCGTGAGTGGCTATTGAGACCTCCAGTGAAACGGACATTTGATCAAGATCAAAATCACGTTAATCTAATCACAAAGTTTTCTCCGTTAAGCAAAAACATTCAGAAAATTTTGACCAGACACAAACGATCCCCGGCCTGTCGGATAAAAAAGTGAGGTGCGTCTGGCAGCGTAACACCAATTTTAAAGAACATCTCAGCCCCGCAGTTTTGCGGCCTCTGACAGAGATTAATTCTTCAGTATCAACTAGGGGACATAAACCATGTGGAGAGTGTTTGATCTGCCATGTGTCGGAAACCTTAAATGAATTCACTTATTTAAATAAAACCTATACTATGCGGCATGCAACCTCATGTAACACTTCTTTTGTGATATATGCTATAAGGTGCCCTTGTGGCAAATTATATATAGGTAAAACCAGTAGAACTTTTAAGATTCGCCTTTTGGAACATAAAAGTCGCATACGGTGCCAAGTAGTAACAGCTCCGATAGTCCAGCACTGCATTGAGAAGAATCACACTTTTGATCAGTTACGGTGCTTTTGCATTGATCACATCTGTTCCCCGATGAGAGGAAAAAGTCTGGATGAAACTTTATTCTTTGAACAGCGCTGGATTTTTTTAGTGAACACGATACAACCTTTCGGCTTAAACTCTACTATCGATTGGCAAGTATGCCTTTAATTACATAGTGAGTTCCAATAGGCAGGTTTGTCATTCTGGGAGGAGTTTTAATGCTCATAATAAATAGAGCTTGGATCCGCCAGTCCGCATGCGCGGCGTTTTTTTGACAATTCTACCATTAAACTTGAATAAACGTGGGCAGTATCATTTGCTTGTAAGTAATTGAGGTTTTATTTCCTGACATTTTACATGAATGATTTCCTTCGTAGCATAGTGGAATAGTTACAGCTATTGCCATGTCTATTTTCACAGACCCTCCTGAAGAAACTCCTGATATGGAGTGAAACGCTATGAGGGCGCCAGTTAAAGCGTAGAGGCATTGAAAATTCATCACAAGCAGTTGGCTATTTTCGTGTGAAGAAAAGGCTTTAGATAAGTTTTCTGGACTTTAAACATGTTTCCAACCTAAGGCTTTTTGATGAAATACAGCTTTGAAGAAAATTAGCCAAGGCTCTTTTGATGAAACATAACTTTTAAGAAGAATTTTTTGTGCAATAGTTTTGCTGAATATTTATCGAAAGAAGATTGAAGTTGGCATCGAAGATTGGTGTTTATGTAGTAACAACAGAGAAACCAGAGACTATAAATTGAGCACGAACAGTGCGGTCATAGAAGAGTTTTTTACAAATAATAAGGTTTTTTATTAAGAAATAAGTTATAGTCAAAGAAATATCTCCCTAAGAGTTTCTCACACTAATTGGTGACGGCAGTATGGGTGTTAAGTGATATAAAATTCTTCTTGCATTACAGGGTGGTTACTGATGTGGTTGAAGCGCTAATGCTCAAACAAGCTCTTTGAAAAAGCATTTTGGGCGCAGTGAGAAGCTGAAACCCCCTGGCTTATTAATAACATCACTTACTAATATCATTTTTAACACTGGTGCCGATATTCACCTTAATATTTACACCATTTAGATGCTTATATATAAAATTTGTTTTCCACTAAAAATATTTGTTATATTGGTGTGATTTTTCACTGCTAGAAGAGCTGAAGGCAGCTTTGAGTCGAGCTCCCTGTCTTGCCTATCCAGAGAGTGGCAGAGAATTCTTCGTGGAACTAGGTTTCACTGATCACTCTATGAGTGCTGTTCTGTACCAGATGCATGACACAGATAGGAAAGTTATTGCCTATGCCAGCAAAGCTTTAACGGAAGTGGAGAGGAAATACTCTGACTGTGAGAAATCCTTGTTGTCCACAGTCTGGGCCCTCCAATATTTCCGCAGTTATATCCAAGGTGAGAGGTTGGTTGTTGAGACTCATCACCAACCCATCAAGTTCCTAGGCAGTGATCGGATTAAATCGGGACAAGTGTCAAACAGTCGCATTGTCTCCTGGACCTTAGCACTTCAGGGCTGGCCCCTAGAAGTAAGGTATGCTCAAAACCGCAAGGATGCCGCCACACAGGGCCTGGCTGAATTGCACGATTGCACTGCCAGAGAACCTTTAGTGGGTAATTTAGACACCGATATGGAGTCATGTATGCCTGAGCCTTCTCGTCATCGTCCTTATGATGAGAACCTCTGTAAAGGCTACCCCAAGGTGTATGTGGACGGTTGTGCTTACCGTCGAGAGCCTGACCATGAACTGGTAGCATGTATAGGTGTAGTTTGGAACCAGAACTACCCTTGTGAGCCCTTGAAGTACCGTCTGGGTACCAAGACTAATCAGTATGCAGAGCTAGCTGCAGCCCTGGCAGCTCTCCAGTCCGCTGCTCAGGGAGGGGTTCACACCCTAACCATCTGTACTGATTCAGACTACGTCCGACAGAATTTTGTTTCCCACTTACCCATTTGGAAATCTAACAATATGCTGAATTCCAAAGGGAAACCTATCAAACATGCCGGATTAATTCTGGCCTTGGACAATGTAGCTCATGAAAATGACATGACCATCTACTGGAAGAAAGTGAAAGGTCATTCCCGTGTTGATAACCCTGACAAGATTGGAAATGATCTAGCTGATCAGCTTGCCAAGGAGGGTGCTGTCTCTGGAGACCTCTGGCAGTTGGAGACCAATGGGCTTCAAATGGTGACGGCGGTTACCCGGCGACAAGCTCAATTATCCACCATGCCCCCTGTGGTTCAATGGTGTGGTGAGAGCACAGATCTCGACCTCGTGCAAGCCCAGAAACAAGATCCTACTCTTGGACGTTTCTACCTTTTTCTGCAGAACCCCCAGGAACACCCATTAACTCTGGAGGAGTGTCAGGACGATGAGGAACTGAGGATCCTCTACATCTCCAAGGACATGTTCCAACTCCAGAAAGATCTGTTGATACGGAAGAGTAAGCATGGTATTGTGCAATGGGTGGTACCTCGGGCCTTCCGTGGAGTTATGTTACAGCACGCTCATGATGAACCTTGTGCCGGTCATAGAGGTGACCGAATAACCTATGAAACGTTGAAACAAGTGGCCTACTGGCCCCACATGTACCAAGATGTACAATTGTATACTAAAGGTTGTCTGACCTGTTGCAGATTTCAACCTGCAGCTCCTTCTCATAGAGCACCTTTGAGAAACAGAGGTCTGACCATGCCTTGGTCTGATCTCCAGATTGATTGGATCGGCCCCGTGCCCCGATCCTCTCGAGGCAACAAATATATGTTGACAGTTACCTGCTTATTTACTAAGTGGGTCGAGTGCATCCCAGCACCCAACTGTACCGCCGAGACCACGGCCACCTTGTTGTTAAACCATGTTTTCAGCAGGTGGGGCCTCCCCATGCGAGTGGAATCCGACCAGGGTTCCCACTTCACGGGACAAGTCATTAAGCATCTGTGGAAGGTACTAGGTGTGAAGGCCAAAGTCCACATTGCTTATCGTCCACAATCCTCTGGACAAGTGGAGAGAGCAAACAAAACTATCATCAGTATCTTGAAAGAGTATGTTTCTTCCTCTGGGAAGGACTGGGACATCAAACTGCCCTTGGTCCTGATGGCTATCAGAGCCACGCGTCATCGTGCTACTGGTGTGTCCCCTTTTGAGATGATGACAGGTAGGGACATCGTTTTACCCCTTCATCTTCTTTACAGGACTAATGATGTGAATCTCGCTGCTGCTACAACTGCTCATGAATATGTTGCCCATTTAAGACAACACTTGCAAAGTGCCTTTGCCCAAAAGAATTTGGACACTGCTGCTAGGGGTAGGAAGGCCTACTATGATTTGAGGACTACCTCTAAAGAATACCAGATTGGCGATAAGGTATTCTACTACAATTTTGGTAAGAATAAGGTCAAAGACTGTAAATTTCTACCTAGCTGGAACGGTCCATTTCCTATTGTGGATAAAGCCTCCCCTGTTGCTTATCAAATTTGAATGAAGTCCAGTACTGAGAGGGAAGGCTCCCTTAAATGGGTCCACATTAATCAGCTTAGACCGTGTCATCCCAGTAAGCTCTTTCCTGAAGAACCTCTTGCTGAAGTGGATGATTCTAACCTTGAGGCAGTATAGCCTGTTTGTTTTCTTTTACAGACGGAGTCCCGGACTTTGAAGGTCCTGTTCCTGATTTTGCTGTTAGCGGGATCCGAGGTTGCCAGATTGATTGAGCCTGGCCCTCTTTCTGGTGTCGTGCTACAGGATGCGCCTGGTTTCCTGATTACACAGTCCCAGACTGTCACACACAAGTTTTTGTGTCCCTAGATCCCCAACATGTTTTACAGAAACATTTTGAGTCGTCTGTTGCACGCATCCCTAATATACGTGGTGCCTAATCTTGGCATGTGCCAACGCTCTAAGGACATTCATTGGTTATGTCCTGGTAAACCTTTCCTGAAGGACACTTCTACGGCTCTTTGTGAGTTGTCTGCTGAAAATGTGAAAGAACAATGTAAAGTTACCATGACCAAGTTCGATGACTTTTCAGAGACGAAAGTTGCTGTTGTCAACAATGTTTGGCTGGTTAGTACCCCTTTGAGTGAACTCCTGGTCACCATGAATAAACATGACATTCATAATAGAGTTCCTCTACCCTGCAATGTTTGCTTGATTGATGTTCCCAAGAACTCCATTGTTAATGTTGGTGGAGTTTCCTTGTTTTATCTTGATGCTGACCCTGTTTCGACAGAGCTCCAGATATTGGATGTGTTTCGAGGTCATGAGATTGACTTCACTGCAGCCTTGACCTATCTTTTGGACTATAAGGACTCTCACACAGTTGAACTGTCCATTGACCAGGCCGCCCTTGCCATTGCTGATTATAACTTTGATTCACGAGATGTGGACATTTTACAAACTGATTTTATGTCACATGTCATTGTGCCTGGTCTTTTCTTTCTGTTGGTGCTCCAGTTTCTTATCTCTTTGTATCAACAGAGACAGATTCGTGCTCTTCGTCGCTCTATGCATCCTGCACCTCTGCTGCCTGCCATGCGTCTGCAGGATTTGCTGGAACGTCACACTTTTGAATAAGTGTCACCATTTTCTTTGAAAGTTATCCATTACTCTTAATTGAGTTGTTTTTTTTTCATAGATAGCATGTGTTCATTTTACTAACACTGTTACACATGGCTTCTCATTACTTTTGAGTATTCACCTTGGGTGTTACACTAACACATTCTATTGCATTACTGATATGCATTTTTGGTTTGGATACTATATATATACTCTTGAGTCTGAAGTTACCATGCATTATTTTGATTGAATTGACTTGACTGTATCACTGTCATTTTATTTTGACTTCTTTTATTGCTTGAGTGTATTCACTGTATTATTCCTCATGCAGTATTGCTTTCATGCATATTGTGCTTGAAGTATTATCCACTTATCATGTATTAGTCAATCATTTGTCATTTGGTTCTGACCTGCACGGTAGTACTGCTAGTTAGGCTTTGTACGATGGAGTGTACTCCCTTGTAGCATCCTCCATCTTACAAGGGGGGGAGATGTAGGGCTGGTACCCCTGCAATTCTACATGCAAATCTCCGGCCTGCTCAGCAACTCAGGACTGAACCAAACTGCACAGACAAGATGTATTCTTCACTTCACTTTTGCTGTGTTCAGCTACAAACGGCCTTCAAGCAACTGCTGGAGCAGCGTTTCTAAGTGTGCATACAGAAGCTATTGTCCGTGGCTGGCCTTGGACACTGGTACATGCCCAGAAGTTACATACTGTTGCCTCTGCCTGACTTTTTACCATGGCTCCTTTGTTTGCAAGAAGCTGACCATCATCTACCTCCTGATTCGCTGAGAATACCTCAGACTGCCTGGTGCCAACCAATCATCGGACCTATGACGGAGGATTCTCACACAGAATAATGCATTCTGCGCTGCAAAACTTTAGTAGTAAGAGAGAGAGAGTTGGGGGCTTTTCCCACCTGTTCATACAGACTCCTGCACTGGTTCCTCTCTGCTGTGCACTGCGTACCTGATTCCTGCGACCTGACCCTTCCGCAGGACGGCCACTAAGTGTGGGCTAGGCCATCCTCCACAGGTCTGAGATAAGACTTTCACAGATACCTCCGGTTCGGACTTACTGCGGCTCGCCTGACGAGGCTAGAGCCCGCATTAGCTAGGAGCTGTCTTCTTGGATTGCATTGTTCCTGAGAGCTCGACGGAACTAAGGTACTGACTTATCTCTCCTCCTCCGTATGGGCAAGGGGTTAGCAATATATTCCTTACTTTTCCTCAGTGCAGAGCGAATCAGTGACGTCTGATTACTAATCTGTACATCTGTACTATAACAAATTTCTACCTCATGTTTCTAATTATATATGTGTGTGTATATTTTTCTACCTGGTTGCCTATAATAAAGTCTAATATATATATCTGCAGACCAGACTTCTTTCGTGGCTCATTGCCAGAATAACTCACCGAACTTTGGGCTGTATATTAGTAGCTATCTCCCCTAGACAACAACAGAGTCTAACTTATTCTTGTGCTACGAATATACCCTACAGGGCAGGGCTTTAAATTTCTTTATCCACTCTACAGGGCAGGGATCTAATGAAGAGGTAGTGGTGTTTAGGCAGGAGATGGTGGATTCTATCTGTCCTTTGGTGACTGTATCGAACGTATTCCAGTCTGTGCTTTTTGTAGCAGGGTAGGTTGTTGTTGTTATATTCAGTTGTGGGTTGGGTGGTTGTTGGAGCTGTTTGTATTGGTGTGCTAGTAGTTCCGGTGGGATGTTCGGGAGCTGGTTGGAGTGGTTTGGGGTCTTTGTTAGCTTTTTGACGATCTCAAAGAGCTCACGTGGTTTGTTTATTGAAGTATTTATGATTTACAAGTGGTAGGTCCTTTTTGCTTTGTCTGTTTCTGTGTGGTAAGTGTTCACTCATGTATTTTGCTTTGTCGGCTTCTTTTTTGGTCTTTCTCCATTTTCATTATTATCCATAATGAAGCATAGATCCCTTTTCTGGGCTTGCTTCTAGATTCCAACCTTTCTTTTTCAAAACAAATTAGTTCTGTGGTGAAATCATCTTTTCTTGCCATGAGACACTTTTGGGACATTCACCCATTTCTTGATCATTCAGTCCAGTCATTATTATCTTCAGTCTGGTCTTCAGCCGCATTGATTATTGTAATGCTGCTTACACAGGATCGACAAATTTTGAATTACAAAAGATTACAACTCATCTAGAATACTGTGGCCCGAATCTTATCACATGCTAAAAGACATGATCGCATACCACCCCCCCCCCCTTCTAATTCAGTTACATAGGCTACTCATTGTGGAGTGATTCCAATACAAAATTCTAACTGACTCACAAGGCCCTTCATCAGAAGGAACTGAAATATCTTTCATCACTAATCATTCCATATTGTCCCGCCCATTCCTTATGCTCATCACATAACAATCATCTACGTCTTCCGTTGCCTGTCAGGACTGACTACGAAACCACCAAGAAATCGGCATTTTTCTATCTAGCCCCCATATTATCGAAACACCACCCCCTTATCTTTGTCTTCAGGACTCCTACAGCATATTTAAGTCAGATTTTAAAACTTTATTATTTAAAAGTTTGTGTGCCCCGTGGTCCATTGGAGGCTACTTGGGGCTTGGACAATGTTTGCAGCGCTTCCTTCTACATTTTCCATCTATTACAGACCAGACTACAGCTGCCCCTCCCTTGCGGTGAGGTTTAAAAGTTTGTGTGTGCCATGGTGCATTGGAGGCTATTTGGGGCTTGGACAGTGTTTGCAGCACTTCCTTCTACATTTTCTACCTATCACAGACCGGAATACAGCTGCCCCTCCCTTGCGGTGAGGTTTAAAAGTTTGTGTGTGCCGTGGTGCATTGGAGGCTACTAGGGGCTTGGACAGTGTTTGCAGCACTTCCTTCTACATTTTTTACCTATCACAGACCGGACTACATCTGCCCCACCCTTGTGGTGAGTTTGTGTGTGCCGTGGTGCATTGGAGGCTACTTGGGGCTTGGACAGTGTTTGCAGCACTTCCTTCTACATTTTCCACATATCACAGACCAGACTACAGCTGCCCCGCCCTTGTGGTGAGTTTGTGTGTGCCATGGTGCATTGGAGGCTACTTGGGGCTTGGACAGAGTTTGCAGCACTTCCTTCTACATTTTCCACCTATCACAGACCAGACTACAGCTGCCCCTCCCTTGCGGTGAGGTTTAAAAGTTTGTGTATGTTGCGGTTCGCGGCCGTGGGTGTGTGCCCGAAGGGGCGTGACCTACGGGACACGTCTGCCCCTTAGGAGCCCCTTCGGAGCACTTGGGAGCCTTGGTGATAAATTTTTTCCATCCTGGTAACAATGGGGAAACAGAAGGCACGAGGTAAGGGTCCTGTGTCCTTGGGGAAAGCTATTGGCCCTATGACCCATCATGTAGTGAACATTGCTCCCCCTCTGTCTTCTGGAGTCTCTGCTTGGGACATAGTTTCACCTTCTGAGGTTTGTTTAAGTTCGGGAGTGCATACCCCTCCCCCTCAACCAGGTTATGATCTTGCTGTGCCTCCCCGCAGGGACCCCGCGATACAAGCAGGCTTTCCTAAAATGGTGGCCTCCACTCCTCTCCCTCGAGATGGGAACATTTTCTTTGATTTTCCCTGTGTGGATTTGCATTATCCAGCACCAGTAACACTAGCTGTTGCTGGGTCGGTAATGGGAACCTCTTCCCCCTCGGGGGCAGAGGTTTCCTTGAATGATGTGTTCTCGGGTAGAGGGAGTTTTGTCAGGTACTCTTGCTCAGCTGTGTGAGTTTACGGAGGGCACTTCCGCAGCCCTTCGGAGCCATGGGGGAGACCTTATCATCTGTTTGTGAAAGAACCCGCAAGATAGAAGCCACCGTAAACGGGGTTCAAACAGCAAGTAATGCTTTTATTAAGGATAATTTGTTTCTTCAATCCAAAATGGAAGCTTTGGAAAATGTTGCCCGGGCCAGAAATCTTAGATTTTTGCATTTTCCTAAGATTTGTCTCATTTCCCCTTTGGAGCTTTTTAAAAAATATGTTAAAGAGATATTATGTTATTCTTCTTTTGATGATCCTTTTATTTCTTCCATATACTATTTACCACATCGGGTTTTGGATAAAGCTCCAGAAGGGGTAATGGATCACTTAGTTGATTTGGATGAATTAGATTTAACTACCTTTCTGGAGACCTATTTTGAAACGGTCTCTCAGAGGGCGACATTGTTGGTTACTTTTCATTCAGAGGCGGTGAAAGGGATGAATTTTCGTCTTTACTTTTCTAAGAAGAATGTTTCTTTTTGTGGTCAACCATTAATGGTTTTTCCTGATGTTGCAAAAGTCACCCAATCATGTCGAAAAAATTTTCTTCAAATCAGACCTAGGGTTTTGGCTATCAGAGCTACCTTTTATTTGAAGTACCCCTGTAAGTGTTTGGTCACCTACAGGGGTACAAAATTTACTTTCATGGAACCATCACAGTTGGAATGGTTCCTGCTCGATAAGGATAATGATAAGTAAGAATGTTAATTTTCCTTGGGGTTTTTTGGGTCTTGGTTGATTGGGGTCTTCATTATTAGTGGGGGTGTGGGCCCTTAGATAGCCTCTCTTGATGTGGGCTTGTATTTCTTCCGATTTGTAAAATTTTCCTTTGCATTTTCTTACTTCCTAAGTCGAAATTGGTTGTTTATTTTTCCTAAATGTTTACTTTGTATACATTTGAAAAATTTTGGAAAAAAACCCCCACATTTATTATTTAATCGAGAATTTGAAAGTTCAGTCTGAAGCAGGGTAGGTGGGCTTCCTCGATGCCTGGAAGGTCACACAACCAGGTCACAACAAAGAACAGAACCTTTGGGGCTTGTTTACAAAGCCGTGGTAGCGGTTCGCGGTCGTTATCTGAGCCGCGGCCCCATTGAAATCAATGGGGTCGCGGCTCCGATAACGATCACGAACCGCTACCGCAGCTTTGTAAACAAGCCCCTTTGTGTTTTACACACCTACACTTTGGAATGCCCTCCCTACCACTATCCGGTCTATTTCTGACCTCGCACAATTTAGGAAGGCTCTAAAGCACCACCTTTTCCTTCAGCATTACTCTCATACAGGTGACGTGACATAACCCAGCATATCCTCCCTTCCATCATGCTGACATAACCCAGCACACCCTCCCTGTCTGTCATGTTGACATAACCATATCCATTGATAGAATTACTCAGCTTGTATATAGTTATCCCTGTTGAAACCCAAGTTGTATTACCTGTTCTTTGTAAAATTCAATGCATGTTTCAGCCTGCATTGTACAAATTAATGTTATTTGTAAACCGCACTGATTCTAAAGAGCGCGGTATAAAAAAAGATTAAAATAAATAACCATCAGTTATGAATGTAGACTATATCTTGCTTTTTGTATACCAAATGTGTATCTTTCTCCCTCTTCTTCTTCCTTTTCTTATTTACCTCCTCTTTCCTATCGATTTTTGGCGTTCCTTTCATTATTTCTTTTATTTTTTATTGTAAACTGCTTTGCATATTTATTAAAAAAAAGGTGGTATAACAAATAAACTGTAAACTCTTATGTGGAACCTTGCATTGTGTAACTGTAGTTTTGGTTATTCTCCTCTAAGTGCATAACTTTGTACTTGTCCATATTAAATTTCATTTGCCATTTCAATGCTCAGCAATTTTGCATAGTCCTCTTGTGATCTAACAACTTTGAATATTTTTGAGTCATCTGCAAATCTGATCATCTCACTAGTTTCCATTTCCAGGTCATTTATGAGTATACAGTATTAAAAAGCAGTGGGCCCAGCACAGATTCCTAGGGTACTCTACAATTTACCTTATTCATTGAGAAAATTGGCCATTTAGCCCTACTCTCTGTTTTCTATCAACCATTTCCCAGTCCACAATAGTACACTGCCTCCTATCCCATGACTTTTTAATTTTTTCAAGAGTCTTCCATGATACACTATATCCACTAGCTCATCTTTATCTACCTGTTTATTTGCACCTTAAAATAATATAGTAGATTAGTGAGACAAGACTTTCCTTGGCTAAATTCATGTTGGCTTTGTCCCATTAAACCATGACTCTCTGTATGCTCATTAATTATGTTCTTTATAATAGTTTCTACCATTTTGCCTGCCACTGACATCAGACTCACCAGTCTGTAGTTTCCTGGATCACTCCTGGAACCCTTTTTAAAAACTGGCGTTACCTTGGCCACTCTCCAATATTCAGGTACTATAGACAATTTTAATGATACAGATTACTAATAGTAGACCTGCAATTTAATTTTTGAGTTCCTTCATCACTCTGGAATGTATGCCATCCAGTTCAAGTTATTTGTTACTCTTTAGTTTATCAAATTGCTTTATTATCTCTTCCAGCTTTATTGAAATTTGTTTCAGTTCCTCAAAAACATCATATTTAAATATCATTTCATGGCAAAAAATTAATTCATTCTCTCCGCTAGGGCCTCATCCTCCCTTAGTGTCCCTTTTATCCTTCTGTCATCTAATGGGCAAACTGACTCCTTCACAGGGTTTTTGCTATGAATGCACTTGAACAAATTTTTATTATGTTTTTGCCTCCATGGCTACTACCACTCATCATTTGTGTTGTGCTTATGCAGCACTGTATAGATATATATAAGAGACAGTCCCTTCTCATCAGAGCTTACAATCTAGTCAAGACAGACAACACAACAGCTGGGGACTAGGATATGTCTCTAGGGGAATGGTAAGGAAACACATTGTTTGGGAGCAGGAGACTATCGGATCAGGATCCAAAAGTAGCCTTGTAGTGCTATACAAATGATTACTAATAGTAGTAGTTGTTCTTCCCTAAGTGCATACCTTTGTACACACTTGTCCCTATTAAATTTCATCTGCCATTTGAATGCCCAGTCTCCCAGTTTATTAAGGTCCTCTTGCAATTTTGTACAATCTTCTTGTGTTTTAACAACTTTGAATAATTTTGTGTCATCTGCAAATTTGATCACCTCAGTCGTTCCTATTTCCAGGTCAATTATGAATATGTTAAAAAGCAACGGGCCCAGCACAGATACTTGGGGTACTCCACTATTAACCTTTCTCCATTGAGAAAATTGTCCATTTAGCCTAATTCTCTCTTTTCTATCTTTTAATCAGTTCCTAATCCACAATAGTACATTGACTCCTATTCAATGACTTTTTAATTTCCCCAAGGGTCTCTTATGAGGGAACTTGTCAAAGCTTTCTGAAAATCTAGATACACTATATCAACCGGAATTTCTTTCACTATCACCACCTCTAGAACAAAAGCAACATTAGGCAAGCCTTTCCATGTCAAATGAGACACAGACCTGATCCTTCCTGCAGCCAAAAGTGAGATTCAGTAGCCAGTCCCCCTCAGGAGACATGCCAATCTCTCCTTCAGTTACAGGACTAAATATTTAAATGTATATCCAGGGCCTTTTTTTTTCATTTGTTAGTAGTTTTTTACCTGTTGAAGGTATACTTGGATTTTAGATTTATTACTTGCATTTTCCAAATCCAAGCTTAAGGCAGGTTACATGCAGGTAGCTAAGTTAAATCTCTGTCTAAGTAGGCTCACAAGCTAAGTTGTATTTGAGGCAATGGAGAGTGAAGTGACTTGCCCAAGGTCACACAATGTGTCAGTGGAGAAACAAGATCTGAATGCCAATTTCCCTGATTCAGTGTGCTTCTTTAACCAGTAAGCTATACATTTACTCCTGGTTGTTTTAAGAAACTAAGGAATGAAATGTTCTTGAGAGCCAGTAATTCTGACTAGGATTTGTTTGTGCTTCCTGCTAGCTAGATCAGTTCTACTTATGGTCCACTCTAGGTTATGGTGATAGCACCACCAAATTTACTGGGCTCAAAAGTTGAGGCTTTACAGAAGTTGGCTTAAAAAAATCAGAAGAGCACCTACCCCGACTGTTGGCTGTTTGGAATGTCTTAATAATTCTGTTTAGTTCAGTCTCAAACTTTGGTCCTGATTTCTGTAACACATTGGGACACTATGGCCCTCATTCATGAACGTGAATTGTGGGGCTGCACATCCCGGTGGAACGTGCAGTCCCACAATCCGCTTAGACCCTATTCCCCCACTGACTCTCCACATATGTCTTATGCTTCAGGATGGGGAGAGCCGGCAGGGGGCAGGAAGGGGCGGAGTGAGGGTGGACTGCCCGGTAGCATATACAGGGCTGATTCAGGTCATGGCCCTGTACGTGCTGCCAAGCCTACTGGGATGTGCTGCTTATACCACCTCAGAGGTGGTATAAGCAGCACAATTTGCCAGATCGGGGCAGGGGAACTACCCCCGGGGCCAGGGCTGGATGCGGAGTGTTCCCTGCCACCCGATTCAGGCCATGGGAGGCCAGCTGTGGGTCGAGCGGTGGGGATTTGGGGGGCTGGAGCCACGGATGCTGGGGGTGCCTGCAGGGAGGATGTCCCTGCAGGCATAAGGGGCACACCAGACCTTCCACGGGCCCGATTCTGGCATCCACAGGAATGTTTTGTTCCTGTGGACCAGAATCGGGTCCTAAAGGCCCTGTCTTCAGCGGGGACGTATGGATGGTTCAGACGCCCCCCTCCCAGAATGGTGTTCCATGTCACTTCAAGGAATTAGAGGCAAACATAATTTGGCTTTGTCTCAGAATTTCAAGTGTATTTAATTAAAATATTGTTTATCAAAGAGATATTATGGAAAAAGGTTTGCAAACCTTCTTGCTGTGGGCTACTTTGCTAATTGTTTTTCCCCATAGACACAGAATAGGGGGACAAGCCTGAATTGATCAAGACTTGTGTGTTCTAAAACAGATTGTTTTGGACATCATACATCAGAATTCTATATACTATGGAAAATGATTCACAGTGATAAGTATGTTCTTTGAGAAAACGTGAGAGAGGATGAATTAGGAAATAACAAGGAATCTTCTTTTTTAACACAATCCTGGATCAAGTCTGTAAGGTAACCTAGAGGTCTGCATAGATGGAGTCAGTAGCCCTGGCTCCCCTTGTGTTACCAGTGCTGAGGCAGGACTATTGTGCACCAACCCTCTCACAGGGCGGGGCACAATAGGATACCATCCCTTTTGTTTAGGCACAGCCATGAATGAGTACCCCAGAAGTAGGGCAAGGGATTTATTCTGTAAATTAGAAAAGTTTTTAATTACAGAAATAAAAACTGTACTGTAGAAGATTGGAGAAGATGGACACACAACCAGAAGTAATAGAAAATTGTAATAAATTTTATTAAAGATTGTGAGGTGGGGTCAGGGCTGGCCCAAGGCCTTCTGCCGCCCTAGGCAGAAACCCTGGCTATGCCACCCCCACCCAACTGCTGCCAATTCCATCTTGGGAAGGAAAGGCAGGCAGCGGCAGTATTTCGAAAAGTGGCGGCTTTTGTAGCTGCGAGCAAGAAAGCAGCGGCAAAAAGCAGCCACTTTTGAAAATGCTGCCACTGCCTGTCTCCCCCTCCCAAGACGGAATCAGCGGCAGCTGGGGGAGTGGTGGTATGGCTGGTCATGTGTACCACTGCCCGTCTCCACCCAGGCCGGCCATCTAGCTCGCCTAGTGGATGGGCTGGCCCTTGGAGGGGTAAAGAAAGAAAAGCAGGTAAAAGTAATATACAGCCTAATTCAGTTGTAACCAGGGAGAACATTCAGAATAATAATTCCAGTTCTGCCTGCTCTTTTTTTTTTTGCTTGTTTGTCACATTAGTTGACACTCTAATGTGGATAACCTTTCCTTGCTATTTCAGGGGTACTCTTACTCTACCAATTTCAAATTGTAAGTGAAATCCTGAGTCAGTGCGTTCTTGGGCACAGCCTTTTGGTAAAGTGCAAAAGTGTTTCAAGCCAAAACTCCCTGTGTAGCTGATTCCCTAGGCCTCAATCCTTTGCAGGAGTCTGTCTCCATGTCGTAACCTGTGATCAAAAGCCAAGGCTCCCCTGTAATTGAGCTCAACTCTGCTCCACAGGTTTCTGGAAGTTGCCTGGCATTGGGCGACCCATTATGGTCTGTGGTGCTTCCTCGCTGTGAGCAAACATGCACATTTTGTCTCTCAACACACCTATCTATTAAAAAACACCAAAAATCTTCTCTAGGCCCTAACAAAAAGAGAAGGCCTGAAGTCTGTTTATGATCTGCCTCTGAGCTGTATTCTAGCTGACTGGACATAAAACAGACCTAGAAGTTTCTGTCTAGCTAAGATTTTTGTTATTTTTTTCTCTCTCAGGCAGAAGATTCACACAACATGAGGCCGCTGTCCTGTGATTTGGCAGGGGCTCCCTGAGTCCTTGAAGCTCATCACAACTTTAGTGGCTTCCACACCACTGTTGGTTCCCCAGAGACTGCTCTTGTCTGCTATCAGGCTTTGCAGGCATGCTGTCTCTGTGATGGCTTAAGCTAGAGGTCTCCAATTCTGGTCCTAGAGGGCTGAAAACCAGTTAGGTTTTCAGGATGACCCTAATGAATATGCATGATATGCATTTGAATACAATGGGGACAGTGCATGTAAATATATCTCATGCATATTCATTAGGGACATCCTGAAAACCTCACTGGTTTGTGGGATCGGAAGTGGAGACCCCTGGTTAAGCTATAGTTTCTTTGGCTCTTGAGACCTGTCCCTTCCCAGCTGTCCTCCTCCGAGTGGATTCATATTCCAGTTCCAACCCTTCACGGATTGTCTCTCTCTTCAGAATCTGGATTCCCAGACTCGCCTGACCCTTGGCTCTCTGTTGTGCTTCTCTCTGTTTCTGTCTGCTACAACTGGATGCTCTTGCTGTTCCTCTTCTCCCATTTTGGTCACTGTCTGTCAGCACTACATTCACTGCTAACCTTTGTGCTGTCTGATTCTTCTTCAAGTCTTTTGATTGCCCTCCACAGGATCTGATTTTCCCACCAGCCCTTCTCTGAGGCTGCAATCTGTGTTTCTGCTGGCTTGGCTGTCTTCTTGGCATAGCTGTGTCTTCTTTCACATCTCTCTCTCGCTCACCCTCCTGCCTTGCTCTGGGTGGCTCTCCTCTCTCTTCTTATCTGTTCTCTTTTCTTCTCAAGGGAGAGGGAGGGATCCCTTCTTCCAGCACTGCACTCTCTCAGCATATGGTGTCTTTGATCTTCTGTCTTCTTCAGCAGGTGCCTGCATGTGCTCTGCTATGACAAGCATTGGCTCCCATGTACCTGCCATTCATCCTGATCTTCTTTTTTGAATTGCCCTATAAGGTCACTGAAGTCATTCTTACTCTCTGGAGGGGTCTTCTTGCCCCTCTGATTTATTTATTTATTTATTACATTTGCTTATATACCGCACTATTCGGCATCAGCGCGGTTTACAATATAACAAAACGACCAAGACAACATTCTGTTTGGTTTACAAGGAACAGGAATAACAACTTGGCTAACAGATCTGATGTCAGATCTCCTTCTCTCCCAGGGTTCTACAGTGCACTTCTTCTTTTGCCTGGCCTCAGAACTCTTGGGGGAGAGGGGGAAGAAGGAGGAAGAACATTTTCTTCCTCTGGCTGCAGGCTGTGGGCAATGTTCCCTCTAATTTTCTGTAGGCTGTGTGCGCATAAAATATCAGCTGTGTGCAGCTTTTGAAGGAAGGTTAAATTTTTGTGCGCCACATAACGACACTCGGTGTTATATACTTTAAAATTTGACTACACGTCAGAATACAGTATGTACACCACATTGATTTTAATCAAATTAAATGACAATAGACGATTACTAAATGAAGCGGGAAATTTCTAGTAATTACAATCATAACTTGACATCTGTGTTGTTTTCTATCAGAATCAGAGCCGTAATTTTTGTGCGCTCTGTTGTAAAGTATGTGCGCTCGCTCGGCGAGGTGTGTGCACGCACACACGCGCACAGCTTAGAGGGAACAGTGGCTGTGGGTAACCTTTGTGCTTCTCTCCCTGCTTTTTTTGGAATCCATAGCTTGGCTAAACCATTCAGACCATCCTTCCCCTCTCATCCTCTTTCCAGGGCTGCTGTACATTATGGAGGGGTCCCAATGCTGCTTTCTTTTTTTTTTTGTCATTTGTTTAACTCTTTTAAAAGTACTCTGGTGCTCTCCTCCTTCACACTCTCTCACTGGAGCTGTCCCGGGTGACCATCAGGCAGCCCCTTGCAGGTAAATAAAAGTTTATTTTCACTGTTTACAGAAAGAATTGCTGTCTGCTGTAATGCAACTGCTTTAATTTATGGTATATTGGTCTTTCTGGGCTCCTCTCAAGCTATTTAAAACCAGACTTCTATTATCAAACTACTACAAAAATAAGATCAAACCATTAAATGAGAACCAATTAAATAATCTTAAATATTTTAAATAGGTATTTGTTGGAACTTTTGTTCTGAAAGGAGAGACTACCTCTTGAATAACAAACTTTCCTTTGTAATCTTTTTGTAAGTAAAAAATTGCTAAAACACCACAAAAGTGTAAAACACAAACAATGAAGATGGCTAAGAATTAAAATGATAAACTTATTAGGTGGCAAACACCAATCACACAGAAGTTCAGCAAATCTCATATTGTCAAGGCAAAACTTAGCTCAGAAATTCACAATGTTAAAGCAGACACAGAACTGTGTTTTGAGCTCATAATCAGGATAACGAGCTTTGCTTTAAGTGCTACTGTCAAAAGGGGTTCCCAGTCAGGAAGCGTGAGTCTTCACACAATTCTTTCAGAATCAACTGGGAAGGAAGAAGAAAGAGGAGGTGCTCTTAATATAACATCAATGTAACATCAGACAGCAACTCAGAAGGAGCAAATTGACAATGCATGATGCTTAAAGGAGACTCCGCCAGTCCAGTTCTAAATTTATTTATTTAACATTTTTTTAATACGGTCTTTCAGATTATCAAGGTGATTTACATAGAACAGTGAGTATAGAACATATTGCAAGAACAAGGGGATTGGGGTGAACATATTAGGGGCGGTATGGTAGAACTATGTACATGAGGACTGTGTTTATATAAGGCTAAGTATAGGGGTTATCCAGGACCTGAAGCATATTGGTAGCGGGGGGTTGGGGGGGGAGTATTTTATGTTATGTGTTGGGGCCAAAGTATTCTTGGAATAGGAAGGTCTTTAGTTTTTTATGAAAATTGGTACAGTCATTGATGTCTCTTAGTGTGATTGGGAGCGAGTTCCAGAGTGTGGGACCGTATATAGAGAAGGATCTCAGGCAGGTTGCTTGGGTGCTACTTGTCTTAAGTGTTGGAATGCTGAGCAGGTTCTGATTGTTCTGTCTTCTTAATCTTGTACTAGTTGTTTTTTGAATGAGGTCACAAAGGCAGCCTGGAGCTTGATCGTGGGTGGATTTGTAGGTGAGCATGATGGCTTTGAATTTGATTCGTAGTTGTACAGGGAGCCAGTGAAGAGTTTTGAACACTGGGGTGATGTGTTTGTGTCTTGGTGTCCCTGTAATAAGTCTTGCTGCAGTGTTCTCAGCCAGCTGGAGAGGATGGAGGGCATGTTTTGGGAGGCCTTGAAGGATGGAATTGCAGTAGTCCAGTTGTGGAGTAATTATAGCTTGGCATACTATCTGGAAATGGCTGGGGTCCAGGAGTGGGTGAAGGCAGTAGAGTGATATTCTTTATGGGAGCCTACATGTTCAATTGTTGATTCAGGGTGACTCCAAGGTATTTGACTTTCTGTTTGTCTGGGAGAGTTATCTTGTCGAGTGTAATTTTTTTTTTTGGGGGGGGGGTGATAAGGAGGTTGTTGTTTTTTTGCCATTCTGTTACAGCATTGAAACAAAATTTAGAGTCTTTGTATCTTATGCTCCCAGATGCTGGAACAAGCTCCCCCCCCAGCATCAGATCAATCAGGGACATCACACAATTTAGAAAGGCTATTAAGCACTACCTATTCACTCTGCACTTCAACATACCTTACTGACCGTAGCATTACCCTCTGCCTGACCACCATCATTTACCTCTCACTCAACCGTAATCCAGAACAGAGATGATAGCACTGCGGAAAGTGCTGCTTTTATGTAAATAGCGGACCAAAATGTTATCTGTTTAATTGTATATAGTTTTCCCCTGTTCATACCCAGTTTATATTCCCTGTTATCTGTAAACCTATGTCAGTTTACTCTGTCTAGGTAGTATGTTGTTTGATGTAAACCACACTGATGATAAATAGTGCGGTATATAAAAACTGTTAAATAAATAAAATAAATAAATAGACCCGAAGGGTGAACAGTCCATAGTCTGTAAATCCATGATTATTCCAAAAATTGTACTCAGGACTTACGGTCCCCACCATGCAGGTCAGGAGGAACAAAATCAATAATACGCCATTTTAAATCATCAAATGGGAGACGATCGGTGCAGACATTTAGTGCTAAGTCTTGATCGATGTTCACGAAGTTGGGATTTCATAGGTTGAATCGTTCTTCCAACAATTTAAGGACACAAGGATAAATGAGTATGTAAACCACATAAGATGTCACACAGGTAGTATGCCAGCATTTAGAATAGGTGACTCCAGTGGATTGATCAGTCCAGGTATCTCCAGTTAGAGTAGGGGCAGAAAATTTACAATGCGTGCAAGAGAAATGTCCAGAAATGAGATGATCTTGACTAATGTGGTCTGATGTTGCTGCTGTACAACGTAATCTCTAATATTATGGCCCCAATTATAAGCAATAACTAAATCGACCTAAAAACACTTATGCAATGCCAAAATGTGCTAATATTTTCTCAATAAAGATGTGATCTGGGAAGCGTTGATCATAAAAGGAACTATTCCTACTATCTGGTCATTAGAGCTATTTGGACAATCAATGGCAAAAACTTTGCCCCTTGAATCAACCAGTCATGGTGAGAATACCTAGCTCATTTGTAAGCTCTCCTCATAATATCCAAAGGATAACCTTTTTCGGCCAATCTTTGGGACAAATCACCAGCATGTTTTTAAACACATGTAAAGTGGAGCAGACCCGTCGTAAGCGAAAAAATTGTCTTAATGGCAACCACACCTTAAAGGGCCAGGATGGTGACTATGATAGCAAAGTAAATTATTGCATTGGACCAGTTTTTGGTATAAAGTAGTATAACATTTATTGTCATTTTTGTAAATCAGCAAGTCCAAAAATTCAATCTGAGTGTCATGATGTTTAGCAGTAGATTTAATGTTGGGTTTAATTGTATTCACCCAATGCAAAAATTGTTCCAAAATGAGAAGGGGGCCATCCCATAAGAAAAAGATATCATCTAAAAAATACACTCAAAAGGGAATATAAGAAAACCAGGGGGACTTGTAAATATGAGTAGACTCAAAATTGGCCATATATATGGTGGCTACTTAAGGGGCTACGGTAGCCCCCATCACTACTCCAAAAACTTGTAAGTAGAATTTTGTATCATATAAAACATAATTTCTGGTCAACATCAAGCCCGAAAGTTGTAGGAAAAAAGGTTTTGGTATCTTGGATGGAAGATCCACAAGGTATTCAGCAATCACTGCTAACAATTCAATCTGATCAATGTTGGTGTGAAAAGACACCACGTCTATGGTGACCAAAATCATAGAATCCAAATCTGAGGAAAAAGATTCCAACAATGAAATAAAATGAGTGGAATCATGAATATAGGATTGAACCTGGACTGCAGCCTTTTGTAAAAAGCAGTCACAAAATTTGGATAGGGATTCCAGGATGGAGTCTCTACAAGAGACAATGGGACGCCCAGGAGGGGAAAGCAGAGATTTGTGTACTTTGGGAACATATATATGACTGGAATGGCAGGAATGACATTTAATCAAAAAAGTATGTTCTGTATTAGTAATCCAACCAGCAAACACTGCTTCTGATACCAACTCATTGACTTCCTCATACAATTCTAAGGTTGGGATCGTGTGATAGAGGTTTGTATCAGCTAGCTACTGGGTTTGTTACTCAACTTTGAGAGTTTTCTGTTGTAGCCAGTCTACTGCTGTTGCCTGCTGACCCACAGCTATTTGGGCCCAAAAAAGACAGGACACACTGGATGAGAAGATGAATAGTTTATTGTGAGATAAGTGGAGTCATCTGCAACAGAAAGACAGTGAAGGAGAGGCAGTGGCCAATCTTGCCCTTGCAGTTTAGAAAGCTCTCTTCATTCTCCTGGCATTTGAGCTCCCTTTGCAGTAGTTTATTTTTTTCTTTTACAGTAACCAGTTGAACATAGCCAATCCAGTCTGCCCATCCACTAACTACTAAGTCCTTAGCTTTACAATTACTTCTTCTCCCACACTGATCTTCAGTGATTGTCCCATGCTTTCTTGAATTGAGGTGCTGTCTTTGTCTCCACCACCTCCACTGCAAGGCTGTTCCATACATTTATTTGTTTATTAAGATTTATCTCCAGGAACAAGCAGGAATGTAGTCATCACATATGGGTATCATCGGTACTGACGGAGCCTGCGCGGGAACGCTCCCCAGCGTCCAATTAGAACGCTTTTGGGAGCATCCCACAGCGCCTGCATGCTGCCTTCCCGCCTTTCCCAACTGCCTCTCTCCAGTTCTTCTTTTTCTGCGGAGCCAGCAGGTCGTGTTCCTGTCACCGCAGAAGAATTTTCTTTTTCTTTATTTCTTTTTGTGGTCGCGTCTGCCTTCTTCGACGCTCTGCCGGTACCGCCGGTCTTTCTTTTCCTATTTCTAAAAAAAAAATAAAAAAAATCTGTATTTTCTATTTTCTTCAGGTGCACCCGCCTTTTTGGGCCTGAGACCCAAAAACTTTCCTTAACATGGTAAAACCTGTCTTGAAGGACTGGAAAGGGGGGCTGTTACTTCTGGAGAGAAATCTGAAATTGTGAGTATATACTTCTGGGAATTTTTCTGAAAGGAATTTTTTTTCTTTTAAAGCTAATTAATCTGTGAACCCACTATTTTTTTTGTTAAATCAGTCAGGGCCTAGTAGCAACAGTTTAAGATTCAATTTAAAAACACAGAAGAGAACTTTCTGGTTACCTTTCATACCCAGTAGACAGCTGTAGTTTAAATTTCATAGTCACTCAGGGCCTAGCATCAGCAAAGTACTTTTAGTTTCAAATTAAAACACAGAAGAGAGCTTTCTGGTTAAATTTAGAATCCAGCAGAGAGCTTGTAGTTTAAATTTCATAATAGGTTAGAGCCTAGTAGCAGCAAAGAGCTATAATTTAAATCAAATCAGAATATAGTTTTCCTCAGCAGCACAGGACAAGGTACTGTGTAGCAGCCCTTTTTTAATAAGTGTTATATCCCTCCCTCCCTCCCCACACCCACCCTCCCCTGGGAAAATCACAGCTTTATAGGTACTTGCACAACTTAAAAGACAGGAGGTGCTCTCAGGTGAAGCTCATTACCCAAATCAGTCATACACCAAGGACCTGAGATTAATTAAGCTTCAGGTGAACAAGGTATATTAAACTTCTTAGGTACAGTTTTAGTGGTATAAATATCCATTGCACCCTTTAGTACATATAGAACTTAAAGATCTAAACACAAACTTAAAACTAAGATGCAGACAGCAGTCCAGCAGCGGGATGTGGGCTTTCCAGTCTTTTGCATTGAGTGTCACATGTATGATTTTCTCCCAGCTGGTGAGAGGTCTTACGTGTGCACTAGGTGCAAGGAGCTCTCTGCTCTCAGGGAACGAGTCCGTTCTCTAGAGGCTAGAGTAGCAGACTTGGAAAACATAAGACAGACAGAGAGGTACATAGACGAGACCTACAGGGATATAGTCCTGAAGTCCCACCTCCAGTCTGGCAGCATCCCTGTTGCCATGGAGGAGAGAGGTCACGTGACAGGAGAGCATCACCCTGGTGTGGCAGGAAGTGATCCTGTAACTAGGACCTGTCCTCCAGGTGATGTAAACCCCTCTCGCACCGAGGAGGTTTCTCCAGGGCCAAGTGCCCATGCGGGAAGGGTTAGGACAGCAGTTATAGTTGGTGATTCGATCATTAGGCATGTAGATAGCTGGGTGGCTGGTGGACGTGAGGATCGCCTGGTAACATGCCTGCCTGGTGCGAAGGTAGCGGACCTCACACGCCACCTAGATAAGGTCTTAGATAGTGCTGGGGAGGAGTCTGCTGTCTTGGTACATGTTGGTACCAATGACATAGGAAAATGTGGTAGGGAGGTTCTGGAAGCTAAATTTAGGCTTTTAGGTAGGAAGTTGAAATCCAGAACTTCCAGGGTAGCGTTCTCCGAAATGCTTCCCGTTCCACGCGCAGGACCCAATAGGCAGGCAGAGCTCCGGAGTCTCAATGTGTGGATGAGACAATGGTGCAGAGATGAGGGGTTCGGATTTGTTAGGAACTGGGGAACATTCTGGGGAAAGGAGGGGCTCTTCCGAAGGGATGGGCTTCACCTTAACCGGGATGGAACCAGGCTGCTGGCATTAACCTTTAAAAAGGAGATAGAGCAGCTTTTAAACTAGATAATAGGGGAAAGCCGACAGTCGCCCAAGAGCGCATGGTTCGGAAGAATGTATCCTTGAAGGATACTACAAAAAGCAGAGAGGTTCCAAAAAAGAGTAAAGTAGCCCAAATGCCCTCGAGTATGGAGCAGACAGAACTTAAAGATCCCAAATTACCCATGTCTACCAATAGCCAAATTAATATGAATAAAATACAGTCTCTAAAATGCTTGTATGCAAATGCTAGAAGTCTACAAAACAAGATGGGAGAGTTAGAATATATAGCACTAAACGAGAGGTTAGATATGATTGGAATATCAGAGACATGGTGGAAGGAGGACAACCAGTGGGACACTGTGATACCTGGGTACAAACTATATCGAAATGATAGAGCTGATCAAATTGGTGGAGGGGTTGCGCTCTATGTTAGAGAGGGCATTGAGTCAGAAAGGATTAAAGTTTTGCAAGAAACAAAATTTGCTGTAGAATCTCTATGGATTGAAATTCCATGTAAAAAGGGGAAGGCGATGGCAGTGGGGGTGTACTATCGTCCGCCTGGCCAGAATGAACAAATGGATGATGAAATGCTCAAAGAAATCAAGGAAGCTAGCAAAAGTTACAGTGCAGTAATAATAATGGGTGATTTCAATTACCCCGGCATCGACTGGGTCAGTGTCACAACAGGACATGCTAGGGAGATAAAGTTCCTAGATGAAATAAATGACTGCTTCTTGGAGCAGCTGGTTCATGAACCGACCAGAGGGGAAGCAATATTAGACCTAGTCCTTAGTGGAACACCAGATGTAGTGCAAGAGATAAGGGTGTTGGGGCCACTTGGCAATAGTGATCATAGCATGATCGCCTTTGATTTAATTCAGGGGTCTCAAACTCAAATTGCTTTGAGGGCCAAATGAGGACTTGTAAAGTAACCCGGGGGCCGCATAAGACGTGGGGCCTCATTTGCTAAGGGCCTCATTTGCATAAATATTTGCATAATGTTACCATACACTAACTTTTAGTAAACATGCCTCTTAATGAGTATGGATAAAGAAAGACTAAAAGATTCAGAAATAGGAAGACAATAATTAAACTGGGAACCCCAAAAGCCAAACTTGGAATGTACAACAACACTGTAGAAATAAAACTATAAATTAATTTCCTCTTGTACTAAACAAAGCGCAAACATTAATGATGCACATTTCCCAGAGCTGACATATTCCAGTTAATAAATTCAAAATAAAGAGATATTTTTCTACCTTTTGTGCATTTTTTTTCAGTTGCAATTGCTCCAGCCACTTCTGGTTTCTTCGTGTCTTCTGCTATCTCCATCGTCTGCTGTCCATTTGTCCTTTCTTCTCTCTTCTAGTTTTTTTCCATTCTCTCTCCCTACATCTGCTTTAACATACTAATCTTTCTCCTTTTGCTCTTTCCTCATTCCTATTTCATCCACTCAAATTTTACCCCTCCATCCTCAATCCCCACTTACTCTCCCAATACCTGGCCAATTGTAGATTTGTCTTCTCTTCCAGACAAAATATTTTTCCCCTCTCCATTTCACTTTCCCAGCTCCATCCCATTCTAATCCTCCCCCAACATCAGCTCCCTTCTAGTTCCAGCCCCACCCAGCATCTGCTCCTTTCTAGTCCCTGCATCAGTCCATTTCCAGTCCTATCCTAGCCTCACCATCAGCCCATTTCCAATCCTAGCCCCCCCTCGGCCCAGGTCCGATCCTAGCGCCCTCCCCTCCCAGCCCCTTTCCAGTCCAAGCCCCCCTCCCCATCAGCCATTTGCAGTTCAAGCCCCCCTTCCACTCAGCCCATTTCCAGTCCTAGCAACCCCCCCAGCCCATTACCAGTCCTAGACCCCCCATAGCCCATTACCAGTCCTAACCTCCCCATAGCGCACTTCCAGTCTTACCCCCCCATCACCCCATTTTCAGTCTTACCCCCCCCCATAGCCCATTACCAGTCCTAGTCCCCCCCATAGCCCACTTGCAGTCGTATCCCCCATCACCCCATTTTCAGTCTTACCTCCCTCATAGGCCATTACCACTCCTTACCCCCCAATAAGCCCACCTCCAGTTCACACCCCCATCACCCCATTTTCAGTCCTAGCCCCCACCATAGCCCATTACCAGTCATAACCCCCCCCCTGCCAATAGCCCACTTCCAGTCCTAACCCCCATCTGCCCATTTCCAGTCCTAGCCCCCACCATAGCCCATTACCAGTCATAACCCCCCCCTGCCAATAGCCCACTTCCAGTCCTAACCCCCATCTGCCCATTTCCAGTCCTAGCCCCCACCATAGCCCATTACCAGTCATAACCCCCCCTGCCAATAGTCCACTTCCAGTCCTAACCCCCATCTGCCCATTTCCAGTCCTAGCCCCCACCATAGCCCATTACCAGTCATAACCCCCCCCGGCCAATAGCCCACTTCCAGTCCTAACCCCCAACTGCCCATTTCCAGACCTAGCCCCCACCATAGCCCATTACCAGTCATAACCCCCCCCCTGACAATAGACCACTACCAGTCCTAACCCCCCTCTGCCCATAACCAGTCCTAGCCCCCACCATAGCCCATTACCAGTCATAACCCCCCCCTGCCAATAGCCCACTTCCAGTCCTAACCCCCATCTGCCCATTTCCAGTCCTAGCCCCCACCATAGCCCATTACCAGTCATAACCCCCCCCTGCCAATAGCCCACTTCCAGTCCTAACCCCCATCTGCCCATTTCCAGTCCTAGCCCCCACCATAGCCCATTACCAGTCATAACCCCCCCCCTGCCAATAGCCCACTTCCAGTCCTACCCCCCATCCGCCCATTTCCAGTCCTAGCCCCCACCATAGCCCATTACCAGTCATAACCCCCCCCCCTGCCAATAGCCCACTTCCAGTCCTAACCCCCATCTGCCCATTTCCAATCATACCCCCCCCCCCGACAGAGGAAAACAAAAAAAAACCCAAAACCCTGACTTCTGCCGTTGCCGCCGTGGCAGCGGCAGAATCAATTGTCAAATTAAAAAAGAAAAGACTTCTGCTGCTCAAGCAGCAATATCACCTGTCCTGCGGCCTCTTCCCCTGTGCCCGGAGATCCGAATCTGCTCATCAGCGGCGTGCTTTTCAAGCCGCGAAGAGTATTCCCCTCTCGCGCGGTTTCAAGCCGCGCGAGAGGGGAATACTCTTCGCGGCTTGAAAAGCACGCCGCTGATGAGCAGATTCGGATCTCCGGGCACAGGGGAAGGGGCCGCAGGACAGGTGATATTGCTGCTTGAGCAGCAGAAGTCTTTTTTTTTTAAAATTTGACAATTGATTCTGCCGCTGCCACGGCGGCAACGGCAGAAGTCAGGGTTTTGGGGTTTTTTTGTTTTTCTCTTTCGCGGGCCGCACAAAGTTGTCTCGCGGGCCGCATGCGGCCCGCGGGCCGCGTGTTTGAGACCCCTGATTTAATTAGTGGAGGAGGGATAGTAAGGAAATCCACAGTACTACCCTTTAACTTTCGAAAGGGAGACTATGATAGAATGAAGAAAACAGTTAAGAAAAAACTAAAAGGAGCAGTTGCAAAGGTTAAAGACGTACATCAAGCTTGGGTGTTGTTGAAAAATACTATCTTGGAAGCCCAGACCAGCTGTATTCCACGCTTTAAGAAAAGTGGAAGGAAGTCCAAAAAATTGCCAGCATGGTTTAAAGCTGAGGTCAGAGAGGCTGTTGTTGCCAAAAAAGCATCTTTCAAGAAATGGAAAAAAGAGCCAAATGATGAAACCTGGAAACAGCACAAGCACTGGCAAGTCAAATGCAAGGCATTGATAAGGCAGGCAAAGAGAGAATTTGAGAAGAAGCTTGCTGCGGAAGCAAAAACGCGAAATAAAGACCTTTTCAAGTACATTCGTAGCAAAAAACCCGTGAGAGAGTCAGTTGGTCCATTAGATGATAAAGGGGTTAAAGGAGCACTAAGAGGCGACAAGGCGATAGCGGAGAGACTGAATGAATTCTTTGCTTCGGTCTTTACTGAGGAAGATGTGGGGATGTTACCCACGACTGAAGTGGTATTTAAAGGTGTGGAAGAATTGAAGGAAATATCGATACATCGGGAAGATGTCCTACAACTATTAGATAAACTGAAGAGTAGCAAATCACCTGGGCCGGATGGTATACATCCAAGGGTGTTGAAAGAACTGAAATTTGAGATTGCAGACCTGCTATCAGTAATCTGTGAACTATCATTAAAATCATCTCTAATACCTGAGGATTGGAGGATCGCCAATGTAACACCAATTTTTAAAAAGGGTTCGAGGGGTGATCCGGGAAACTACAGACCGGTGAGCCTGACATCAGTACCGGGAAAAATGGTAGAAACCATCATAAAGAATAAAATTACTCAGCATATAGATAGTCATGACCTAATGGGAGACAGCCAACATGGCTTTAGACAAGGAAGATCTTGTCTTACTAATCTGTTATGTTTTTTTGAAGGAGTGAATAAACAGGTGGACAAAGGTGAGTCGGTTGATATTGTGTATCTGGACTTTCAGAAAGCCTTTGACAAGGTCCCTCATGAGAGACTTTTGGCAAAACTAAAGAGTCATGGGATAGGAGGCAGTGTACTACTGTGGATCAGGAACTGGTTAAAAGATAGAAAGCAGAGGATAGGGCTAAATGGCCAATTTTCCCAATGGAGAAAGGTGAATAGTGGTGTACCCCAGGGATCTGTGCTGGGTCCGCTGCTTTTTGACATATTCATAAATGACCTGGAAAGTGGAATAACAAGTGAGGTTATCAAATTTGCTGATGACACAAAACTATTTAAAGTTGTTAAAACCCAGGAGGATTGTGGAAAATTGCAAGAGGATCTTGATAAATTGGAAGACTGGGCATCAAAATGGCAGATGAAATTTAATGTGGAGAAGTGCAAGGTTATGCACCTAGGGAAGAACAACCCAAACTATGGTTACACGATGCAAGGTTCCACATTAGGAACCACCACCCAAGAAAAAGATTTAGGCGTCCTTGTGGATACCATGTTAAAACCCTCGGCCCAGTGTGCAGCGGCGGCCAAGAGAGCAAATAGAATGCTAGGTATGATAAGGAAAGGAATGGAAAATAAAACAAAAGATATTATAATGCCTCTATATCGTTCCATGGTGAGACCGCACCTCGAATATTGTGTGCAATTCTGGTCGCCATATCTTAAAAAGGATATAGCAATTTTAGAAAAGGTTCAGAGAAGAGCCACCAAAATGGTAAAGGGGATGGAAGGCTACTCCTATGAAGAAAGGCTAAAAAGGTTGGGGCTCTTTAACCTGGAAAAGAGACGGCTGAGGGGAGATATGATAGAAGTCTATAAATTAATGAACGGAGTGGAACGGGTAAACGTAGATCGATTGTTTACCTTATCAGAATATAGAAAGACTAGGGGACATGCAATGAAGCTACAGGGTAAACTATTTAAGACTAATAAAAGAAAATATTTTTTCACTCAACGTGTAATCAAACTCTGGAATTTGTTACCGGAGGATGTAGTAAAGGCTGTTAGTGTAGCTGGGTTTAAAAAAGGTTTGGACAAGTTCCTGGAGGAAAGGTCCATAAACCATTATTAAGAAGGGACCCAGGATATCAATGCTTGAACCAATACAAGCATTGTGGAACCTGTGTCCCTTGGGGAAACTGCTAGGTACGTATGACCTAGATTGGCCACTGTTGGAAACAGAATACTGGGCTTGATGGACCTTGGTCTGACCCAGTATGGCATATCTTATGTTCTTATGTTCTTATGCCTCAGGTTTAAAAAGTGCACCAAGTGTGGCGGTACCATTTCCGTCACCGACACCCATGAATGGTGTTTAAAATGTTTAGATCCTGACCACTCCATCACGGATTGTGTGTCCAGTGCCATGATGTCTAAAAGAGGTCGGCAGAACCGAGCTGCCAAGCTCAGTACCCTGTTTCCCTCTGATACGGCTTCAGTGGCATCGATGTCTTCCAGGGCTTCTTCTTCCTCCCGTGGATCTCAGGTAACTAAACATAAATCCAGCCAGTCCTCGAAGGGTAGATCTCCTTCTAAGCATCGAGATGCCTCTGGCGTTGCCCTCGAGGATTCTGCACCGGCAAAATTACCCCGGCGAGAGGCTTCGGCTTCCAAAGCATTATCGGAGTTCCAGGATGTTCTAGATGGCTCGGCCTCGACAGATCTCCTGGTGCCATGCTCTAGGGTACCAGTGGCTTCCACCAGTACCGACATCCAGGCATTGGCGGCGTCCATGGACCAGAGAATTCTGACCATGGAACGCAGTCTGGCGGCTTTCCTTGTGGCATCGACGCCCTTGGTACCGCGACAGACAACTCCACCGGTACCGGCATTAGCATCTGCATCGGTATCGGTATCGGCACCGGTACCGATAGCATCGACATCGTCATCAGTGTCTGCTATGCCGGTACTCTGTCCTCCGATGCCCTCCGGTACCGATTCTCCAGTACCGGTTATTCCCGGTACCGACCTTGGTCGGTACGGTTATCGGGCTCTGCAGGAGCATCCGGACAGACGATGCTTCGAGTCCTCAGAAGAATCTGAGGATTCTGAAAGTTCTGTCGATGCAGCAATGCTTCTTCCAGAGGAGTCCTCCTCCCCTAAACGCAGGATGTCTCCTCCAGAGGACATGTCTTTCCAAGACTTCATCAGAGAGGTGGCTTGGGGCCTGTCATTACTGTGGCCCCTGAAGCAGAGCCAAGGGGCAAGGAGTTGGAAATTTTACAATATCCCAAAACTCCTAAGGAGGCAGCTGCCTTACCCATTCATGAAATTCTATATGATCTCATGTTGACGATGTGGGAAACACCTCTTACCACCTCTCCTCATTCTCGTAGGTTAGATACTATGTATCGTGTCCCTCCTTGTCCTGGGTTCCATAAGACTCAACTTCCTCACCACTTTATTGTAGTGGACACTGTTCCCTCTAAGCTGTGCGCATGTGCGCACGCACACATCTCGCCGAGCGAGTGCACATACTTTACAACAGAGCGCACAAAAATTACGGTTCTGATTCTGATAGAAAACAACACAGACGTCTTAAAATTTAAAAGTTGTTGTGTATTTACAGTTTTCCAAGTTCTACAATATTTTCTAGTGCAATCAATGTGGTGTACATGTTGTATTCTGATGTGTAGTCAATTTTTAAAGTATTTAACTCTGAGTGTCGTTATGTGGCGCACAAAAATTTAACCTTCCTTCAAAAGCTGCACAGCTGATATTTTATGCGCACACAGCCTACAGAAAATTAGAGGGAACATTGGTAGTGGAGTCAGCTATGAGAAGGATTAGAAGTGCAAAAAGACATGCCTCTAATCCTCCAGGACGTGAATGCAGAACCCTGGATGCTTTTGGACGTAGAGTCTTTCAAGCTTCCATGCTTGCTGCAAGAATCAGTTTCTATAGTCTCTACATGGGAATGTTCCTAAAGGAGGTCACAGATAATTTACAGACTTTAAGTCCTTTAATTTCTAAGGATAAAAGACAGGACTTTCTTACTTGGGTCAAACATGCCCAAGATGTCTCTAAATTCTCCAACCGTGCAGCCTTTGACTGCTTTGAGTGTATAAACAGAACCTCGGCTATTGCCATAGGTGCACGTAGAATTGCTTGGCTCCAGGCATCTGATTTAGAGCTCTGGGTACAAGATAAATTGGGAAATATCCCTTGTACTGGTGAGAACCTGTTTGGTAAAGATTGGCAGGAAAAAGCCAATGAAATGGATGCTGAAAATTCCACCTTGGATAGACTATCCAAGTCCACTGCTGATCCTGTTAGAAAAAAGTTGTTCAAGAAAACATCTTTTTCTAAAAAGAAAAGATTTTATCCTGCTTATGGTCAGCAGGCATCTTCTGCAGGTCAGTTTTCAACCAAACGTCAGCAACCACCCAAACAGAAGAAAGCAAAGGCTGCTAAGCCTCCACCGGCCCAGCAGCCTCAGCCTCCTCAGGGCCTTTGACTTTCAGCTAGAGAACTTAGCCTTTCTGGTTCTTGAAGGACCAGAACCTTCCACCATTCCAGGAAGGTTATGTCATTTTGCCCCCAGATGGGGGAAAATAACAGCAGAGCATTGGACACTCTCCATCATAAAGGAGGGGTACAAACTTCATTTTTCAAGCATGCCCCCTCACACAATAGTGAAGCAGTTCAATTCTCCGACCTCTCTCATCAACCTGTTAGGTCAGGAGGTTGCCATCCTTCTTGCCCAAGGGGAAATAGAAGAAGTGCCTCTTCATCAACAGGGCACAGGGTTCTATTCCCCTTATTTTCTTATCCCAAAGAAAACAGGGGGATACAGACCCATCTTAGATCTCAGAGAATTGAACAAATTCCTTGTCAAGGAGAAATTCAAGATGATTTCTCTCGGAGCTCTGCTTCCATACCTTCAGAATCAAGATTGGCTTTGTTCTCTAGATCTCAAGGATGCGTACACCCATGTCCTCATCCATCCAACCCACAGAAGGTTCCTTCGATTCCTTTTTCAAGGAAGGCACTTCATATACAGGGTGCTTCCTTTTGGTCTGGCCTCTGCACCAAGGGTGTTTACGAAATGCATGGCTGTGGTAGCAGCATTTCTCCGCACTCTGGGAATATTCGTCTTCCCTTACTTGGACGACTGGCTCATTTGAGCTCCAACACAGTCAGAGGCTAAGACTTCTCTATCCTGCACAATGCCTATCCTTCAGTATTTAGGGCTGGTAATAAACATCCCAAAATCCAGTCTGACTCCCACTCAATCTTTAGAGTTCATAGGAGCTCTTCTGGATACCACAAGGGCAAGGGCCTATCTTCCTCAGGCCCTTTGCCTTCGCTTGATGCAGTTAGCTTCTCAAGCAGTGCTAAAGCCTCAACTAACTGCTCGAGAAATGTTGCAGTTGCTGGGCCACATGGCATCCACTGTGCATGTGGTTCCATATGCTTGCCTCCACATGAGGGCAGCTCAGTGGACTTTATCCACCCAATGGACCCAGGCATCAGGGTGTCTGTCAGACAAAATAGCAAACACAAGTCGCCTCATTTCGTCTCTCCAATGGTGGAGGTCCACTCAAAACCTGTTGTTGGGGTCCCCCTTTCAACAGTCCTTACCCCAAGCAACTCTCACAACAGATGCTTCTCCAAAGGGTTGGGGAGCTCATCTGCAAGATTACTCCACCCAGGGCACCTGGTCTCCTCAAGAGAGTTGTCTGCATATCAATCACTTGGAACTCAGAGCAATTTTCCTAGCTCTGCGAGTGTTCCTCTCCCTGCTCAGCTACAAGACAGTCCTCATTCATACGGACAATCAAGTAGCCATGTTCTATGTGAACAAGCAGGGGGGAACAAGCTCTCTGTCGCTTTGCAACAAAGCTTTGCGACTATGGGCCCTCGCCAGAGAACATCAGATTCATCTGCTGGCAGTATATCTTCCAGGCATTCAAAACTCTTGGGCAGACAGACTCAGTCGAGTTCTGCTTCCACACGAGTGGTCTCTGCATGCAGACCAGGTGACCAGGATATTTCAACTTTGGGGAACCCCGGACATAGACCTCTTTGCAAGTCCGTGGAATGCCATACTTCCCCGGTTCTGTTCCAGAATTCCAGCTCAGGGGGCTCAGGCCAGGGATGCTTTCCTCCTTTACTGGGGTCAAGACTTCCTGTATGCTTTTCCACCCATTCCCCTAGTTCCCAAAACCCTGTTCAAGCTTCAGAGAGACAGAGGCCACATGATTCTCATAGCCCCACATTGGCCACGGCAAGTGTGGTACCCTCTGCTTCTACATCTCTCTCAAGCTCCCTCCCTGGAGTTAGGGTCTGCTCCAGATCTCCTATCTCAGGAGAACGGAATGTTATGGCATCCCAATCCCCAGTCTCTGCATCTCAGGGCTTGGTTGCTGAAGGCCTACATCTCCAAGATCTTAATCTTTCTCAACAAGTGAAAGATGTTCTTTATGCTTCCAGGAAACCTTCCACTAGACGCTCTTATGCTTTCAAGTGGAAAAGGTTTACTATTTGGTGTTCGGAAAAGGGTCTTAACCCCCTTGCGATACCTCTGCAATCTTTGCTGGAGTATCTCCTCCATTTATCTAATGCAGGCCGTAAGACAAATTCAGTAAGAGTCCATTTGAGTGCTATTGCAGCTTCTCTTAAACCTCTAATGGACAACCTATTTCCTCTCATCCTCTCATAGCAAGATTTATGAGAGGCCTCCTTCTAACTAAGCCTCCCATTAGACTACCTCCGGTGGCATGGGACTTGAACCTGGTTCTTGGGCAGCTCATGAAGCCACCTTTCGAACCTTTAGCTACCACCTCCTTGAAGTTCCTTTCTTGGAAGGTTATCTTTCTCATTGCAATCACATCAGCACGCCGCATTAGTGAATTGCAAGCGCTAGTAGCTAATCCACCTTATACAAGGTTCCATCATGACAAGGTAGTCCTTAGGACTCATCCACACTTTATGCCTAAGGTGGTCTCGCCTTTTCATCTCAACCAAGAGATCTACCTACCTGCCTTTTTTCCAGGACCTCATGCATCAAATGCAGAGAGGAATCTTCATACCTTGGACTGTAAAAGAGCTCTAGCTTTTTACTTACAAAGAACACAGCAACATAGAAAATCCTCTCAACTCTTTGTTGCTTTTGACCCTTCTCATTTGGGACTTCCAGTCTCCAAGAGAACACTATCTAACTGGATTGCTCAGTGTATTTCTTTCGCCTATCAGAGTAAGAACCTTTCTCTGGAGGGCCATGTCACAGCTCATAATGTGAGAGCCATGGCAACCTCAATGGCTCATCTGAACTCTGTGTCTATTGACGACATCTGTCGAGCAGCCACTTGGGCCTCAGTTCATACCTTCACAGCCCATAACTGCTTGGACAAGGACTCCCGCCGGGATGCCTTGTTTGGTCAGGCTGTTCTCAAACACCTGTTCCATGCCTAATCAACTCCTACTCACCATCCCTGGTAGGATGCCAGAGATCCATGGGGGGAAGTGGAGCCCTTCTCAGGGACACACAACTTCTGGGGTCTCTCCCTGGCACCTAAAGCTAGGGAGTCCCCATATGTGATGACTACATTCCTGCTTGTTCCTGGAGATAGCATAGTTACTCACTTGTAACAGGTGATCTCCGGGAACAGCAGGAATTTAGTCCTCACAACCCACCCACCTCCCCTAGGAGTTGTATCTCTCTATCTATCTCTTTTCCTTTCCCTCGCTCTCTCTCTTTGTCTCAGCTCTAAAACTCAACTGGAGAGAGGCAGTTGGGAAAGGCAGCACGCAGGCGCTGTGGGATGCTCCCAAAAGCGTTCTAATTGGACGCTGGGGAGCGTTCCCGCGCAGGCTCCGTCGGTACCGACTATACCCATAGGTGAGGACTAAATTCCTGCTGTTCCCGGAGATCACCTATTACAGGTGAGTAACTATGCTTTATTTATTACCAGTTTTTTTTGTTGTACCTCTGGAAGCTCCAGTCTTGGTGCGCAGTACTGGAGGCTTTGGGCTGCTGCGATCATCGGGCCATGTTCCTTTAAGAAGGAGATGGGACTTTGGGCAGCAAGTAGATCATGGGCCGTGGTGATTGTGACTGGTGCAGTTTGAGTGATTGAGTGGCTAATGCTGAAGAGGGCACTGGTGCTACGAGCTTCAGGCTCCAGTTATGGATGTGGTGGTGGAGGAGGCTTAAAAGAAAAGAACTTAGCCATGGAACTTGGCGAAGTGGAGAACTAGGTCTGCGGTATCTGGGGAGGCTTTGGGAGTTACAGGAGAGTGCTGGGAGCATTGCACAATAAAAATAATTATAAAATAAAGCAAAAATAATAAAATGAAAGATAGACTGCAAACCCAGATGTGGCGGCTGTTGGAACATGCGTATTGGAATGAGTATGGGCAGAGGACAGTGAGCACGCGATGAATGGTGCTAGTGCTATGGATTGAGCTTGGGACAGCAGGGGAATAAATGAACATGGGAAGCACATGGTGAAGAATGATGCATTTAGCATTTAAGATTTTTTTGTGAAGCGGACATTTGTTTGACTTTGCCATACATTTTAGCTGGATGAGTATAGGGCAGGGGAGTTTAGTTTTGCTGCAGCAGACTTGGCACAGGGTGTCTGGAGAAATATTAATGCTGTCCAGTGTGGAAAAACGTGCTGTGCACGTGAAAAGAAATGCTTACTGTGTGACAGTTGGGCTCATTTGGGGACTTGCTTTTGAGAAGGATTGATATGAGTCAGGGTCAGTGCAAAGACTGGAGGTGCCCTAGATGGGTCCTCCATCCTACTGCCCCCTCCGCTGCTGCCCCCACCCCCACTGCTGCCACTGCCACCCCTCTCTGAGGCCAGCAGCAATGGCAAATGCTTAGAAAAAGTGATGCAATGTATTGCAGTTTCTGCCGTCTGCCGCTTCCACCCCCTCCAATGCAGACTTCAGCTTATGTAGCCCAAGACAGTGAATTATGGACGAGGAAGTCTGCGTCAAAGGGGCAGATGTGGGAAAACAAAAAGTTTAGGTAAGTGCTGCATCGATGTTTCTGAGCCATTGCTGCCGCTGCTGGCTCCAGAGAGGGACAGCAGTGGCGGTGACAGGCACCCTTGGAGACCTGTGCTCTAGGCAACTGCCTAGTTCACCTAACGGTAGTGCCAGCCCTGATATGAGTGAAGGGCTGTTGGCGTGATGCTAAGTTGATGAGAGAAAAGTTTTAATTTTGGTGTTTGAGTTGAAAAGTGCAGCTAAGCTGTGAGAGCTTGTTATTTTGAGTAAGTTTCTAGAGATTTTAAAACGTTTCCTGCATATGGTGGGGGCGAGTGTATACTAGTGTTGATGCCTTCAGTTGATCTGTGAAAGTGATAGATAATTTGGAGAATGAAAATACTTTCTGTAAGAATTTAATTATATTTGGCTATCTTGGGATATTTTTGAAATCAATTCTAAGTGGTGCTCTCCAACGAAAGGAAACTTTTAAGTAATTTGTCTACTTTATAAGAGAGTGTGGCTGACTGTGAAATAAAAGTAGTCTAATTGGTATTATGTACCTTTTTGAGAGTGATTGCTTGCTGTTGCTGGCTGCGAGAAAATTGCCTCTGTCTATTTCAAAAGGAAAAAAAGAAAAAAATCTGTCTCCATTTGAAGTTGTCTGTGATCCAGTAATTTATGCACCTCAAGGGAGATTTTGATTTTAAAACAAAAAAACTGCAGTACTGCCGAGTTAAACTCTCACAAGACAGTTTTTCAAGGTTCCTATCCTGCAGAAATGGAGCTCTGTGAAATGGTGCTTTTAGAACGTTTTTGCATTTAAAGTACAGCAGTACATGTCTTTTTCCCACTTAACTGCTGGGGTTCAAACTTCTGACAATGCTTAGATACTGCATATAGAGCATATGCGAGTTTACCTCGGACTTCCATGCAAATCACAGATCAATTGCTCCTTGCAGCTCACTCTCAGGGGATTAACAGCTTATTCTTCCCCTCCTGAATGCAGATGCTGGGCTTTTCTATCACTCTTCTCAGCATGTCTCCTCCACCTCAGCCTGGACCATTTGAAACAGAACACCCCTCTTTCTTCCCTTCTCATTGGCCAAGTCCTTTCCTTTTGTTTCAATTTGTTCTCAAAGTGAGGTGGAACAGAGCAAGTGTAGAACCATAAGTCAATGGCCATCTAGGGCAGCCATATTTATTAGATTGAGTGTCCAAAAGCCACACCTCATCACTTTTTTTTTTTTTTTATTGAAAGGCTTCCAAAAGATACATATAAGCAAGAACCACAGAGAACATCAAAAAAAAAATGCAACAGTAACAGCATAACTTCAGGTCACAATAGTATTCTACAATATGCCTTCATTTTTACAATTTTAGAATAAGGAATCGGGAAACAACAGCCCCCCCAACCTCCCTTCCCCCCCCTCTCCAGAACCTCCCTAGCCCCGAACCCCCCCCCCCAACCTCCCAGTATTCCCGACTATGGCTGATCATTTGTGAAGCACGGAAAGACGGTGAGCAAAAATAAAAGGGGGAAAATACACACAAGGGGCAGACTCCCAGTAAAGTACGCATATTCCCCCCCTCCTGTCCAGAGCATTCACGCACCATAACGAGAGACAAAAGGTGCCCACACCAACTCAAAGCGCGCCAAGCGCAGCCTACTGACAGCCACCCCCCGCTCCATGGTATACATATCCCACATCCGTTCCAACCAAGTCCGAAAGGAGGGGGCTAAAGCACGCTTCCAGGCTGCCGCAAGAGATAAGCGGGCCGCATTCAGGCCATGGCGTAGTAAAGCAAGTTGCAGTGTCCGTGCACCTGGCACCAAAGCCCCAAAGAGGAAGATCCCTGGATCCCAAGGTATGCTCACTCGCAGAAGCAATTGTAGCCGGAATTGCACACCCCTCCAAAAAGCGTAGATGCGGGGGCAAGACCACCAAATGTGCCCCAGGGTACCCTGTTGCCCACAATTACGCCAACAAAGATCCACAGCCCCAGGATATATACGTGCGATCCGCGCCGGGGTCATGTACCAACGATACAGTATTTTATAATTAGTTTCACGGGCATTAATCGTGACCGAGCTCGTCCACAAGTGCGTTTCCGCCGTCTCCCACTGTTGCTCGGTATAGGAAAGATTCAAATCAGAGTTCCAGAGCTCCCTATGCCTCGCAGAGCGCAATTGAGATCCCTGCAGGTGGGCATAGAGGGTGGCCACAAGTCCCCTAGTAGTAGTACACCCCTCACAATAGCGTTCCAAGTCAGTCAGGTCCCGAGCAACCTGGGGGCGAACCAGCCGAGAGCGAACCCAATGCGTCACTTGCGTATATTGATAAAGATGTCCAGCCGGAATGTCAAATTCATCTTGTAGCGCGCGGAAAGACCGTATCCGGCCGCCCTCAAAGAGTTGTCCGACTCGGCTAAGGCCTAGATGTCCCCACTGCCGAAAGACTGTAGCACTCTGCCCCGGCGGGAAAGAAGCATTACCCACTATAGGGGCCAGCGGAGTTAAATCCGCAGCTCGGGACCGAAAGTGCCGGTCCCAGCATCGGAGGGTATGAAGAACATAGGGATTATTGGTGCGTTTACCACACCGAAGTTTGGGACCTAGCCACAGCCAGTCTCCCAGTCCCGCTCCCCCCGTCAAGCTCATTTCCAGCTGTACCCATCGCTTGGTGCTGTCCGCAATCATCCACTCCACCCCCGCCCGACACTGGGCCGCCGCATAATACCAGTGCAAATTGGGCATTCCCATACCTCCAGAGCGCGTGCGGGCATAAAGAACATGTCGCGCCAAGCGCGGATGTCGGTAATGCCATATGAACTTCATAAGCAGCCGCTGCCAGGTCGCCAAAATGGCTTGTGTAAGGGGAATCGGTAAAACTTGAAAAAGATAAAGAAAGCGGGGGACAACCACCATCTTGACTACGGCTATACGCCCGAACCAGGAAAGGAGCAGGCCATTCCAAATCTCTAAATCCCGCCGAACCTGACGGAGCAGGGGATCATAGTTGGCTTTAAAAAGGTCCGCCCGCTCCACAGTCAGGTGCACCCCTAGGTAACGCAAGGCTCCGGAGACCCAACGAAGAGGATAAGCCTCTTGGAGTTCCGCACAGATCGCCCCAGGAACCCCAACATTCAAGATCTCCGATTTAGCATAATTAATCTTGAAACCAGATACCCAAGAGTAGTCCTCAAACAGCTGCATCACAATTGGAAAGGAAGCAGACGGATCCACCAGGGACAGTATGATGTCATCCGCAAAGAGCGCAATCCGATAATCCACAAGACCGATATGGACCCCCTGCAAGCCTGAATGTGCGCGAAAACTCTGGGCCAGGGGTTCCATCGCGAGTGCGAAAAGCAGAGGCGAAAGGGGGCAACCCTGTTGCGTGCCCCTCCCCAGAGAAAAATATCGCGAGTGTCCCCCATTAATCCGAACGCACGCCTGGGGCAACTGATAAAGGCTACGGACCCAACGGATATAGTTAGGGCCAAAGCCCATAGTCTCCAGGACGCTCCAAAGGTATCCCCAATCAACCCGGTCGAAGGCCTTCTCTGCGTCAATCCCTACCAGCAAAGCGGGTTGCGGTTCCCGCTGGGCCACGTGTATGATCTGCAACATACACCTAATGTTATCCGCAGCCTGACAACCCGGCACAAAGCCAACCTGATCCGGATGAACCAGGCCCGGAAGGAACCGGTTCAGACGAGCAGCCAGCACAGTAGCAAATATTTTAACATCAACGTTTAACAGAGAAATGGGGCGATAGGACGCCGCATCATGGAAAGGTTTGCCAGGTTTGGGTATCATCACTATCAAGGCCTCACGTTGGGACGGAGGGAGAGAAACCCCTCCCAAGACCTCGTTGAACAGGATGGTCAAGGTGGGCGCTAAGTGTGTCCGAAACTTCTTATAATATTCCGCTGGGAAGCCATCACTACCCGGTGCACTGCCAGTTTTCAGCCGCCGGATCGCACTCTCCACTTCATCTACCGTTAATTCAGAATATAGCTGAGCTCGATCAGGATCCGAGAGATGTGGCAGCGCTTTCCTCTGCAGGTAGTCCTGCACACGATCCCGATCAAAGGGCTCTGCCTTGTAGAGCCGCTCCAGGTAGTCAGCAAAAAGATCGCGTATCTCCCGAGAAATAACCCTCTTTCGACCCCCAGAGTCACGTAGCTCACGAACCACTCGCGCAGACTACTGCTGCCGAAGACGCAAAGCTAGGAAGCGGCCGGATTTATTCCCATGCTCATAAAAAGTTTGCCGTAGTTTCCGGCGCTTATTATCTAATTCTTTCTGCAAACACACATCCAAATTGGCTCGAACAGTCCACCATTGACGCAGAACCTGCCGCGAGCCGGTTCGGGCGTGCTCCAAACCTAGACGGGAAGACTCTTGCATCAACCGGTCGCGGTCATGCGTCCACATTTTGCGCGTGCGGGCCGCCTCAGCCATGAGTTGGCCTCGAGCCGTCGCCTTGTAAGCATCCCACACCATGGGGAGGGGAACATCCCCAGAGCCATTAAGCTCAAAAAATTCAGTGATAAAGCGGACGTGATCCTGCACGGCAGCCTGCCGCCGTAGAAACCTCACATCTAAGCGCCAAAGACGTTGATGTTCGCTATACAATTCGGCTGGAAGGGCAAGCCAGCACGGGGCATGATCCGACCAAGTCAACGCTCCATGTCCAGCCTTCACTCTCCCATCCATCAGGCGCTGATCCAATAGAAAATAGTCAATGCGGGTATGAACCTGATGGACCGGAGAGTAGTACGTGTAATCTCTCTCTCCCTCATGAGTGTCCCTCCAAACATCCCGTAAACCCAAATCTAGCATAAAACGTTGAAGGGGTCTTGCTGACCCCCCCACTCCCCCCCCCCAGCACAGCCTGTGGAATCCAAATGGGGTACCAGAGGGGTGTTACAATCCCCGCCCAAAACAATGGGACCCCGTGCAAAATCCGCCAGTAAAGCCTTCAATCGTGTAAAGAAGGACCCCTGACCTGTGTTGGGCGCATAGACATTAGCTAAAGTTAGCAGGCGCCCTTCCAGACGAATATTCAGAAAGAGCCACCTCCCCAGGGGATCCCGTTGTATCTCCTCAATCTTTAGAGGGAGGCTCTGATGAAATAGTAAGGCTACTCCCCGCTTCTTCTGGCCCTGCGTATCTGAGGCCACCCGCACCTCAGTATATGGGGACCTCTTTAGCCAACCCTGTTTGCAAGCCTGTAAATGAGTTTCCTGTAGATAAACAATGTCCCCCTGTAACGTGCGCAATTCCGAAAACAGCAGTGACCGCTTCCTTGGGGAGTTAAGTCCCTTAACATTTAAAGAGATAAAGCGCACCATGGGTAGCTACAAGCTAAGCCCTCCCATCCTCCAGTAACCCGGGGCATCCCAGGGACATCCTCCCCCCAGCAAGTCCAGGAATTTAGCTATCCAGGCCCACCCTTTCCACCCTCCAGAAGCACAAGCCATAGACCCTCCCCCCAAGCCCAAACATGCCCTCCAGTTCCAGATAAACCCCCCCCCCCAACCCAGACCCACCCCTTCCCGTCAATACCACCTGCCTGTCAAGATTAACACAGGACACGGTAAATTGACCACAGACCCCGTTTCCCCCAAGACCCCATGAAGCAGAAAATCAACTTAAACATACAGAAAACATTCCCTGCACTACTCCCCCACCCACCCCGGGTCAGCACTCTCCCCATGCCTCCCCATCAGGACAGTATCATCATCAAAACATTTGCAGAGCATCCGCCGCCCCCTACATGTAGGGTAGTGTGGGCCCAGGTCAAACCCTATCGGTGGCCAATAACACAATAAGAAATATTACTTCCATCAGTTATCCAGAGTGTAAAAGACCCACCCAGTAAGGCTCCCTAAAGGGTAAGGAAAGCTCCTCAAGTGTATACAAAGGTTAAAAATCAGGAGGACTTGCCCACCCGAGTCCACTTGGAGTGCTGGGACTTAGGAGGCGGCGGATGAGGTTGAGCATTATCATCAACTAGTCCCGCCTGGCGTAGGGCTCGCCAAGCTTCAGTATGGTCCTTTGCGGAAATCTTTTTGTTGCCCAAAAGGAAGTTCATCCGAAATGGAAAGGACCAGGAGTAATGAATCCCCTTGCTGTTCAGGACCGTGGTCACTGGTTTCATCTCTCTCCGGCGCGCCAAGGTGAACGTCGAGAGGTCTTGGTAGATGGACACTGTCGCATCCTGGAAGCGGACCGCTTTTTTCTCCCGGCCTCGCCGTATGAGAAGCTCAGCATCAGTATATCTCAAAAATCTTGCAATGACATCACGAGGCTGATTGTTGGGAGGTTTTCCCAAGGCCCGATGGACTCGCTCTATCTCCATCCCGGAGGCCCGCGCAGCCAGTTCCTCCGCCGGAAGCAACTCCGCTATCAGCAGTTTAAGCACAGTTGGCAAATCTTCTCCGCCCCCAACCGCTTCTGGTATTCCACGAAAACGCACATTATTGCGGCGGGAGCGGTTTTCAATATCGTCAATTTTATAAGTCAGTTCCATTGCTTGCGCCTGCTGCCGATCCAGTGCACATTGTAAATCCATCAGGGTCCCGTCATGATCAACCATTTTGGTCTCCACATCCTCTACTCGGGCTCCCAACTCTTTTATGTCAGTCCGTAGATCTGCAACATCTTTCAACAACTCCTCACGGAGCGAACGAAACTCACTGGCTAGCTCCGCAAAACCTCTATGGAGTTCTTGCTTGATTTGAGCAGAGGAGAGTTGCTTATGGGCGTCCAATTCCTCTTCACTTACAGTCTCATCATCAGAACCTGACGGAGGAGATTGCCCACATGGGCTACTCGGGGCCCCAGCCTTACGCTGCAGTCGCTGGGATGAACGCACTCCCTCCCGAGTTTCAGAACTTTTAGCTGTAGCCGCCATCCCCCAGGGCCACTTGAGTCACACAGTGTTGGGAGAGAATTACAGTCAATATCAGCAAAAGCAGAGAGTGCAGGGAGAGAGCGGTGCACGAAGCCTCACAGTCCCGCAAAGCAATCACCTCCACACAGTGTTAGGAGTTAGATAGAATCAATGTCAGCAAGGCCTCAGGGACCGGAGAGAAAGCAGGGCCCTGAGATGGAGGCTGCCTCTGGCCTTCTTGAGGTAATGAGCTGTTAAAGGCAGTGCTCGCGATGTTCTGCAGGGCTATGGAAGGGCAGAGCACACAAAGTCCACAACCGCCAGAGATTAGGCTCCGATTTGGAGATCTGAAGCCCAAGAAAACTCTGAAGCACTCTAACAGGGCGCCCACAATCCACACCGCGGATCCAATGCTTCAGCAGAGCACCAGTGTGTGAAGAAGTGCTGCAGACTCCAGCACCATGCAGCCGGTCAGAGGCATGAGGGCATAAAGGGAGAGGGTTTAGCCTCTATGCCTACCCCCCGCAGGGGAAAGTCACACTATCGAGAGGAGGGAGCGGGCACCAACAAGAGCCACGGGGATTCCAAGCCCTCTCCCCAGACCCAGGAACAAGACTTACACCGGCGCTCCAGCCGTGGGGGCAGTGCTCCACCAGTCGGCGAGTTGTTGCACAGCCTCCGGTCCAGCAGCAGGGGCCCGACAGTGCAGCCCACGGGGAATCCCCGCAAGTGTCGTCCGGGCCGCACGAGCCGCCGAAAGCAGCGAGGGGGTCAGTCGGGCCCAGAACAGGCAGCGCGAAGAGACACGTGGCAGCAGGCCGCACTTCACAAAGGAGCTCCGCGGCTTCCCAGCTTCTTAGAATCGTCCAGCCCGACTCCGGAAGGCACCGCTCGCTGAGGTAGACCCAGGGTAGGTAGGGGGAATTAAATGTGCAGCCGTTAGCGCATATTAGCTAGTATTTCAGGGTAGTGGGGACGGAGCTCACTCACAATGCGGCCATCTTTCAGCGGGCTCACGAGCGCCCCCATCACTTTTTATTTTTTATTTTTTAAGTGCCATCAAGTCAATGCTGACTCCTGGTGACCCAATAGCCTCTGGGTTTTCTTGGCAAGGTATGTCTGGAAGTAGATTGGCAGGCCTTTTCTTCCAAGGCAATGAAGGAGTAAAGTGACTTGCCCAAGGTTTCAAGGAGTGCCATTGGGAATCAAACCCTGATCTTTTGGGGAGTAGACTGTTGCTCTAAACACATAGGCTACTCCTCCACTCCGTCATAAGCCTATGTGTAATCCTCTGACGTGCATGTATGCATCTCTTACAGAGTCAGATAGAAGGATGCTGTTTGTAAACTAAATAGGAACTTACAGTATATAACATTAATTATTAAATGAACTATGCAGAGATTCAGCGATAATGCAGATACTGTTTAACTTTCTACATTCTTCTGGAGTCTGAGTTCCCCAAGCCAGAAGCTTCCATATTAAAAAAGGGGGGGGGGGGAAGAGGCAGAAGCACTAAAAACTAAGGGGGAATATTCAGCAGCAGCAGCTAGCCCTCACTGCCAGGGGCGGCTCAAGGAAATCTGCTGCCTGAGGCGAAGGATGAGATGGCGCCCCCCACCCTCCTTAGAGGGGGGCAGGGCTTTTTCAGAAATCTAATCAGAGACTGAACCAAACCAAAAAGCCGATTAGATTATATGGAGGAAATGCAAGATGTTTGCACACAGGGCTGTATCGAGCTGCAATCGTGCCCTGTGCGACTTGCAGCTCGGGTGCACGCCCCCCACTCCCCCCATACCTCCGTCCAGCACTGCCTGCTCTTTCCCTGCTGCTGCCGCCCTCTGTTTTTTTCACGGTGGCGCTGGCAGTAGGGAAAGAGCAGGCAGTGCTGGACGGAGGTATGGGGAAGAGGAAGGGGGCATGCACCCGATCTGAAAGGCGCCGGCACTTTAAACAGATTTGTCCTTCCCTACTCTGACATTGCGTCGGAGGAGGGAGGGACCAGACCTGCTTAAAGTGCTGGGAATAGGCTTGGGGGCACATTTTGGCTGCCTGCTATTGTCCTGCCAGCGGCGGCAGGGCAACAGTAGACAGCCGAAATGCGACCCCCAAGCCTTTGCGCCCTGTGCGACTGCATTGCTTGCACAGGGCTAGGTACGGTCCTGTTTGCACACAAAGGAACTAAAAGGCAGCAAGAACCAACAGCACAGTTTATAAAACTAAATTATAACTAATTTTTATTTTGTTATGAACTGCATTATGGTTCTCGCTTTTTCTTTTTCAACATATATTTTGCATCCACAGTAGGTGCAGAGTAGAACCAGGACATTCACCCACAAAACTCAATATTAAAAAAAAAAAAACCAACAAACAAACCTGATTCTGATCATCTCACTAACAACAACAACAACCACCACTATTCTCCAGTACCAGGCATATTGTGAACTAATAAAAAACCCTACAACAAAGAGCAAACCTACCATACCATACCATACCATATCAGCACAAGCTTCCAAAATTCACATAAGGAGTCCATCTAAAAAAAGCGTCACTGTTGGTCCCTGGAACATCCATACACCTATTTGAAAAGCTGAACAAGTCAAATTACTACAGTATAGTATAGATCTTTATATACAAACTCCATGTTAACAGAACACCTGACCTCAGTCACACATGCACAACATCGACCCTCACCAAGTACAGAATGCAATGCAATGTGTGCCTTTGAGTCAGTCCTGACTCCTGGCGACCCAGAAGCTCCTGGGTTTTCTTAGCAGTGTCACCAGAAGTAGATTGCCAGGCCTTTCTTCCAAGGCAATGGAGGGTTAAGTGACTTGCCCAAGGCCACAAGGAGTGCTAGTGGGAATTGAACCCTGATTGCTTGGTTACCAAGCCAGTGCTCTAACCACTAGGCTAGTACAGAATAAGTAACCACAATCTAAAATAAAAATATGTGGACAAAATTTAAACTGAAACCCCAAGAAGCCAGAGACCACATGCAGTGCAACATCAGATAACTAAAAGATGCAGTTCCCCAATATTGCGTAAAATATAAAAATAGCACAAAGTCCAATCACTAAAATTAAATAAAATTATTTCTTCTACCTTTTGTTGTCTGACCATTTTATTCTCTGATCATGCTGGTCCCGATCTGAGGCTTCTGCTTTCCTGTCTTAGCTCTCTTTCTGTGGTCTATGGTCCATCTGCCATTTCTTATCTCTTCTTTTGTTCACTTCCTTCCATCAGCCCATTTTCAGTTCCAGTAGCCCTCCCCAGTGTCCGCCCCCTTTCCAGTCCTCCCCTTCCAGTACCTTCCAATGTCAACCGCCTTGCATTCCCACAACTGCCACTGGTGTCAATTCCCTTTCAGTCCCCCTCCTTCCCCACTGTCCAGCCCTTTCTAGTCCAAATACTATCCCAGGTATCAGTTCAGGTCCACTCTCGGTGCCACCCCCCAGTCAGCTACATTCCAGCCACCCTACCCTCTGTCCATCTCCCTTCCATTGCCATTCGCATGTCAGCCCCTTTCCAGCCTCCTCTCCATTACCCAGCCACCTACCACTCCCATCCCCAAGTGTCAGCTCCCTTCCAGTCCCCCTTCAGTACATACCTGGTGTCAGCTCCTTCTCCCATGTCAGCTCCCTTCCTGCCCCCTCCTTCCCCTGGCAGACTTTCTCAGTATCCGCTCCCTTCCAGTCCTATTCTACCATCCCCCCGTATCAGTCCATTTGTAGCCCTAGCCCCTAGTTTTCTTCCAGGGCCAGCAGCACTCTCCTCCCCTCCCCCATTAGCCCATTTCCTGTCCCAGCCCATTTCCAGTCCTATCCCCTTTATCAGCCCACTCGAGTCCTAGCCCCCCCATCAGCCCATTTCCAGTCCTAGCCTCCCCCGATAGCCTATTACCAGTCCTAGCCCCCCTTCCGATCAGCCCATTTCCAGTCCTAACCTCCCATCAGCCCATTTCCAGTTCTACCCCCCCCGATAGCCCATTACCAGTCCTAGCCCCCTCCTGATCAGCCCATTTCCAGTTCTAAACCCCCATCAGTCCATTTCCAGTCCTAGCCCTCCCCTGATAGCCCATTACCAGTCCTAGCCCCTCTACTGATCAGCCCATTTCCAGTCCTAACCCCTATCAACCTAATTCCAGTTCTAACCCCCCCGATAGCCCATTACCATTCCTAGCCCCCCTCCTGATCAGCCCTTTTCCAGTTCTAAACCCCTATCAGTCCATTTCTAGTTCTAACTCCCCCATAGCCCATTTCCAGTTCTAGCCCCCCCTGATAGCCCATTACCAATCCTAGCCCCCTCCTGATCAGCCCATTTCCAGTTCTAAACCCCTATCAGTCCATTTCTAGTTCTAACTCCCCCATAGCCCATTTCCAGTTCTAGCCCCCCCATCAGCCCATTTCCAGTCCTAACCCCCCCATCAGCCCAGGGAAATTGAAAACATATAATAAAAATCCCTCTGGCGTAAGAAGCAGCTGCTGCTGCTGCTGAGGCGGCAGCGGCAGAATGAGGATCCCCGCGGTGGCCCACCTCTCCAGAGAGCCTGCCGGTTTCCCCTCTGCGGCGACTCAGCTTTTGCAGAGCCACGACGAAGGGAGAGTGTTTCCCTTTTGCGTGGCTCTGTTAAAGCTGAGCCCGCGGCGCTGATGGGAAACAGCCAAAACCCCAGGCTCCGGCCCAGCCCGGTGGGTAGATTTTGACTCCTTGAGCATAGCTTATCTACCCCAAGGAGATCAGCAGCCCACAGGGGAACGTCTGGTCCTCTATGCCCAGAGGTAGTTGACCATCACCACCAACTCCTGGGCACTTTGGGTAGTCAGAGAGGGTTACCTCCTCCACCTGACTCAGACACCTCCCTTTTATTTCCCAGGAGAGCCCCTCAGGCCTCCCCTCCACCAGGACCTTCTACTGAAGGAGTTGGCAGGTCTTCTCAAGGATAAAGTGGTAGAACCAATGCCCCACCATCTCAAGGGCAAGGGGTTCCACTCCAGGTATTTCGTTGTGCCAAAAAGGATAGGGGACTTAAGGCCCATTCTCGACCTGCGCAACCTCAATAAATTCATGGTGAGGGAGAAGTTCAAGATGCTCTCCCTTGGAACATTGCTGCCATACCTCCAGCAGGGAGACTGGCTATGTTCCTTAGACCTCAAGGATGCTTATATCCACATCCTCATTCACCCCAACCACAGGCAGTACCTATGGTTCGTAGTTGGGGGCAGGCATTTTCAGTACAGGGTGCTCAACGTCCGCTTGGCCTCTGCCCCAAGAGTCTTCACAAAATTCCTGGCAGTCATGGCCACCTTCCTCCGTCTCCAGGGGGTCTTCATCTTTCCCTACCTGGACAAAGGGAAGCACAGCCTCAGAGGTGCAGCAGGCCACCGCACGCACCATCCAGGTTCTGCAACACTTGGGGTTTGTCATAAACTACCCCAAGTATCACCTCTTCCTGACACAGTGTCTGGAGTTCGTCGGGGCAAAGATCGACACTCTCCAGTCAAAGGCATTCTTGCCCAGGGACCGCGCTGACTGTCTCAGGACTCTGGTTCGGGACATTCAGTACCATCACTAAGTGCCCGCTCGGCTTCTTCTGCGCCTCCTCGGGCACATGGCCTCCACGGTCCACGTCACCCCCAAAGCTCGCATCCACATGAGGACAGCGCAGTGGTGTCTCTGGGACCAGTGGTCTCAGGCCACGGGTCGCCTTCGAGACAGAGTCTCTGTGACCCGCCAACTGGCAGACTCCCTGGTCTGGTGGCAGTCTCTCCAGCATCTCGAGGCAGGCATTCCTTTTCAGGCCCCAAGCTCTTCAAGGATCTTCACCACGGATGCTCCCTGCTCGGCTGGGGAGCCCATTGCGGAGATTTCCGCACCCAGGGCAACTGGTCACCAGATGCGAGCACCCAGCCGATCAACCTCCAGGAGTTCCGAGCTATACACTTAGCCCTGCGAGTCTTCTGTCATCTGCATCACCAACCAGGTGGCGATGTTCTATGTGAACAAACGGGGGCATGGAGTCTCGTACCTTTTGTCAGGAGGCACTAGTCCTCTGCTCGTATGAAATCCAACAGGGTATTCTCCTGTGGGCAGTGTACCTGCCAGGCCAGGGCAACCTGCTGGCCAACAGGCTAACCAGAGTCCTCCAGCCGCACAAGTGGCAGCTGGTCCCCAGGGTAGCCAGTCAGCTTTTTCGGCTCTGGGGGTAACACGTGATGGACCTGTTCACCAGCCTGGACAACTTTCATTGCCCTGCTTCTGTTCCCAGCAGGCCCACCCCTCCAGGGTGGCAGTGGACCTATTCCTTGTCTCATGGTTTGAAGGCCTCATTTACGCCTTCCCTCCTATACTGTTGATCACCAAGACCTTGTTCAGGACCCTCCGACAGGGCTTCACTCATCCTGATAGCTCCCCTGTGACCCAGACAACCATGGTTTCTGCTGCTCCTCCAGTTGATGGTGCAGACCCCCATTCCCTTGGGGACTGCCCTGGGACTCCTATCTCAGGAGAGGGGCTCTCTCCTGCACCCCAACCTGGGGTCCCTGTCACTGACAACGTGGCTGCTGAAAGGATGGCTCTGGCCCCTTTCAACCTTCCTGTTGAGGTGGAAGACATTCTGCTGGCCTCTCGCAAGGCCTCTACTAGAAAGGCTTACACCCTCAAATGGCGCAGATTCTCTGTTTGGTGTGCCAAACATGGGGTTGGCCCTTTCTTCTGCCTGGTGGTACTGGTGTTACAGTACCTTCTCCACCTCTCTAAATCTGGGTTCAAGTCTAACTCCGTCTGAGTGCACCTGAGTGCCCTAGCGGCGCACCACCATCCGGTGGATGGTAAGCCCCTCTCGGTCCAACCTTTGGTGACCTATTTTCTTCAGTGCCTGCTCTAATTGAAGCCCCTGGTTCACCCCCTGACAACCAAATGGGACCTCAACATAGTGCTGGGGCAGCTCACTCGCCCACCTTTTGAGTCTCTGGCTACCTGCCACCTTCACTACCTCTCTTGGAAGGTGGCTTTCCTGGTCGCACTTACCTCCACTCACAGAGTTAGCCAGATTCAGGCCCTTGTGGCAGAGGTGCCCTATACCAGGTTCTACAAGAATAGAGTGGTACTTCGCATGCACCCCAAATTCCTGCCGAAGGTAGTATCGCCCTTCCATCTCAAACAGGAAGTGGTGCTCCCTACCTTCTTTCCAAGACCTCACTCCAGACAGGCGGAGACAGTCCTTCACACTTTGGACTATAAGAGGGCTTTGTCCTTCTATATCCAGCGCACTCAGGGCCACCACAAAGCTTCTCAGCTTTTCATCTCCTACGACTCCAGTAAGCTGGGGAAGGCGATGACCAAGTGTACGCTGTCCACATGAGTGGTGGACTGTATCGCCCTTGCTTATGAGCAGGCGAGGCTCCTGCTGAAAGGCTGCGTCATGGCGTATCTTGTCAGGGCCATGGCGGCCTCGGTGGCAAACTTGTGCTCTGTCCCGATAGTGGACATCTGCCGGACCGCCACCTAGTCTTCAGTCCATACCTTCACTGCCTGGAAAGAGAGTCCCGATGGGACAGTGCCTTCTGCCAGGTTGTGCTCCATAACCTTTTTGCGGTTTAGGCAACTCCTACCCTCTGACCTTCTGTGTGCAGGCTGCCGGAGTGCTGGTTTCATCGGACACAGGGGTCCTACTGTGGTCTGTCTACACGGACTAAATTGCTGCTGCTTGTGGCTTCCCGTGAGGGAGCTCCTATTTTTGCTATGGGCTTTCAGTAGCAGGGGAGTCCCATATGTGAGGACTGACTTCCTGCTTATTCCCGGAGAAAGCATAGTTATTCACCTGTAACAGGTGTTCTCCGTGGACAGCAGGAATCTGTCCTCACAACCCTCCCTCTTCCCCTTGAAGATGCCCCTTTACCATCTTTTATTTTTGCTATCTTGTAGCTATGTCATCTGACTGAGCAAGATGGCACCCTTGGGCAGGAAGGGGACCACGCATGCTTGGTGGCATCTCCTAAAGGCTTTCTTTGAAAGCTGGGGGGAAGCTTCCGCGAGGGCTACGTCCGTGCCAACGTCACCCATATGTGACGACTGATTCCTGCTGCCCCCCGGAGAACACCTGTTACAGGTGAGTAACTATGTTGTATGGTGTGAGAGAGAAAAATGCTGATTGTCTTGTAGATTCGAGTTTTGCCTGGGGAACAGGAGAAAGATATATGGGTATCTTTAATAAAGGTTAACATGCGTTAAGTAAAGTGGCAGCGCTTAATGCACATTAACTTTACTTAACGCACGATAACCTTTAGTAAATATGCCTCTTGAAGTCCACTGATGTGTTGACTACAATGTCCATGGGGATAAGCAGGGAGTTTATTTATTTATTTTCAAGTTTTTCTATACCGCCCTTTCCAGGGATCAAAGGCGATTTACAATGAACAAAACTTGTTACATAAAACATAACAATGTAATCAGTGGCAATGTGAAAGGTGCAATGGGAGACTTTGAGCATTTTATATACATTGGGATTGATCTTAACTCATTTGCAGTCAACAAATTTACAAGCAACGTATTTACAAAATTGTTTTTTATTCACAGCTAGTCAATAAGGGGTATGATATCACCTTATGAGCAAACAATGAGGGGTACCCTCAGGGGCTGTTGCTATTTTGGAACCTTACTGCTTTGCTCTGGGGGATTGCCAAAGTGCTCAAGAAATAGGGGTGTCTTAATTTCCTTCCAGAATATCTGTAGATCCTTAATGGATCTAAGTTTTTCTGCAAGATAGTTCCAGGGTGTAGGAGCGAAATAAGAAAATGCACTATTACTTGTAGAGCGATTAGTTTTACGAAAGTCGCTAGGAACTGTTATGGTGTTCTGGGTGCAGCAGCTTCGTGATCTTCCATCTGATGGTATGTTGATTATCATGGAGAGGGCTATATTTCAGGGTAGTTTAAAAGTGACCATTAATGATTTGTATTGTATCCTACTTAGAAATGGTAACCAATGAAGACTATATAGAATAGGCATTATGTGATCAGAGCTTTGTTTGTTGGATACTATACGGGCTGCAGCGTTCTGGGCCATCTGAAGCTGATGGAGAGACTGTTTCGGGAGCCCCTGGAGTATACTGTTACAAAGATTGGTCTGTGGGGCGATCATAGCTTGCAGCACAGATCTGAAATCATGATTCCAGAGTAATGGTCTCAGCTGTTGGAGCATCCTAAGTTTATAATAAATGGAGCTGGTAATGTTTTATGTGGTTAACCATGTTAAGTGACTGATTGAGGCTTACTCCAAAGTATTTTACTTCATGTTTTACTGCAAGTTCAGCTTCATGAAGTTGGATCTTGGAAAGAGGAATGAAACTATGGTTCTTGGTGACATATAATACCTCAGTCTTTTTATAGTTTATTTTGAGTTCATTTGCGTTTAGCTACTGTGCCATTTCACTGAAGCAGGATTTAATCTGAAGCGGTAAAGGATCTGATATATTGATGGGGAAATAAAACATTATATAATCTGCATATACGTGATATCTACATTAAACTTTTTTGAATATGTTGCTGAAGGTATAAGTTAAGCAGGAGGGTTGAGATGGCAGATTTTTTGTATAAATTGGACATTTTGGGGCCTGATTCCATTCCATTCCTGTATAGTTTACTGGTTAGCTCAACAATGATATCTTTCCACAGCTCAAACTTGCACATATTCCTTTCTTTACAACACATTTATCAGGGGAGTTGAGGATATGAGACACTAATCTGTGTCCTGGATAAATTCTATGACTAGAGAGGGATGATGCATATTTACATTGTGATAGGCTCTGAATTCTGACACCCCTCAGTCAGTTCACCCACTCTCTGCCTCTGGAGGCACCAGTCCATTTACAGCTCTTGTCTGGATGAAGACATCCGGCACCATCTTTTTTCTCAGTCCCTTTATGTTTATTAAGCTTAATATACCACCCTTCACATGAGCAGCAGGGCAGTTTACAATTAAAAAAAACAAGAGGGAAGAAGAAAGGATCTCCATAAGCGATAGGAAAGATTACAACATCCATACTTAAGAGAAAAATAGGGGCAGAGAAACAGAAAGTTAGAGTCAAGCAGCAGGTAGGTCAAAAGCTTTTTGAAAGAGATGAGTTTTGAGTTGTGATTTAAATTTTGCATAAGATGTTTCCAGTCTGAGGTCAGAAGGTAGGGCATTCCGAAGACTTAGACCGAGAAAGAAAAAGGCTGCACGACGAGTGGTTTCAAGTCTGGCTTGGGTGGCAAAGGGGAGGTGAAGGCAGTTGGCATGAATAGAACGGAGTACCCGGTGTGGTGCATGTGGCATGATCAGATTTGAGAGATAGTGGGGAATGCCAGTATGGAGTATCTTGTGTACCAAGATGAGGAGTTTATATGGAATCCATTGGTATATTGGAAGCCAGTTGAAGTGAATTAGAAACGGAGTTAGATGGTTGAAATGGAAAGCATGAGCAAGTATCTTTATGGCTGTATTTTGTATGAGTTGCAGGTGCTGTAGTTCATGGTATGGAAGGCCAGAAAGGATGACATTACAATAGTCTAGGCAGGGAGAGAAGTAGGAAAGTCAGTGAGGGGGAAGAACAAAATGGCCGAATGGCGTAGATTTGGTCTAGTGAAAAGAAGGAGCAGTTAACGATGGCACTAATATGTTCATGAAAGGTTAAGGAGGAATCAAGAATTACATTGTGATAGTGGAGTAAAGAGACCAACAGGAGTATTCAAAAGCATTGGGGAAAGTGAAGGACAGGGACTTGAGCCAGAGAGCTAGATTGCAGAGGTTTTGTCAGAGTTAAGAAGAAGACGATTGCATATCATCCAGTTAGTGATTTGAATGGGACGGATCAGATGATACAGGAGCAGTGTGAAGGAAGAGTATAATGTCATCCACATAGTAGTATGCTGAGATACCACTTTGTTGTATCAGAAAGGTGAGAGGGACGAGGAAGATATTGAACAATAATGGGGCCAATACCGAGCCCTGTGGTACAACACACTGCAATAGACGAGAGGGTAAGGATGCTGAGTCAGATGTGACTGAAAAGGAACAACCCGAAAGAAATGAATGAAACCAGCAGATAACAATGCTATTCAAACTGATGATCTACAAGATCAAAAGCAGAGGTCCAGAGATACTGCAAGAGAAATGTTGCTTTTATCATGGGACGCATGGCTTTCATTAAGAAAGGGGAGTAGAATTGTCTCAGTGCTATGACCAGGCCAAAAACCAGATTGGCAGGGATGCAGGGTGTTACAGTGCCTTGCAACAGTATTCATCCCCTTGGTTTTTGCCCTGTTTTGTCGCATTATGTACAACCTGGTATAAAAATGGAGATTCATTTGGATGTTAGGCAATGGACTTAACCATATAGTCCAAATTGGTGAAGTGAAATGACAATAAAATACCTTGTAGATATTAAAAAAACAACTACAGTAGTGGCCAAAAAAGTAAGGCAGGTATCTTTTTCTACAATTTTATTGTTAAATAATATACTGTGGAGATGTCACACGTGCTTACTTATTTAATCAGCATGGCGATTAGTCACACCATGCGTCTGGCATCCATTTTAGTTTACTTACACTCTGTAGTAGGTTTCTTGGATGAAGTTTTGAATTTTTACAACTAGGAAAAGATTTAAAGTTACATGTAAAATATACAATCAAGATGGGTAGAAAGTGCGATATTAATGACTTTGTAAAGGGACAAGTTGTCACACTCCATACTGAAGGATATTCGCAATGTGCTATTGCAAAACATTTGCATATATCAAGGTGTGCAGTTCAGAATGTTCTGAAATCAGGTGGCCGTACACGTCGTTCGAAATGTGGGCACAGACGGATAACTACTGGACGAGATGACCAATTCCTCAAAAGCATTATTACATCTAGTCCACATACTTCATCTCAACGTGTGGCTCAGTTAGCTAATGATTGAGGAATAAAGATAAGTGCCAGATCTGTCCGACGACGGCTTGTGGATGAATTCAAACTCGTGGCCAGAAGACCTGCCAAGAAGCCTATGATGACCAGGAAACAAATTGCTGCCCGTGTACAGTTTTGTAGCAAGATGAAAGACAAATCTGCTGAATGTTGGGAGAGGGTAATGTTCACAGATGAAAGTACATTTCAACAAGTACGTGGGAGTGGTTACAACTATGTCCGTCAACCAGCAGGCAAGAGACTAAATCCGAAGTACATGATCAAGACTGTTAAACACCCACCATCGGTCATGGTATGGGGTGGTATCTCGGCGAATGGACGATGTGGCCTGCACATTTTTGAGAAAGGTGAAAGAGTAAATGTTGAAAAATACATATCCGTGCCGAATAGTAAAGTTAAAATACACATGAATGTTTCTGGCACAACTATATTTCAGCAGGACTTGGCACCATGCCACACTGCAAAAACAGTCAAAAAATGGTTCATGGACAACATGATCGAACTGCTACCAAGTTGGCCATCAAACTCTCCGGATCTCAATGTAATTGAAAACTGTTGGAATCTTATGAAGAAAAAGGTGGCAGCACACCGTCCAACTTCAGAAGCAGATTTAAAGGACATACTCAAGCATGTATGGGTCAACGAAATTACTCCGGCATACTGTAAAACGCTAGTTAACAGTATGCCTACAAGAATCCAGGCTGTGCTGAAAAATCATGGACACCCTATCAAATATTGACACATATTTTTTCCTGAATAAAACTTTGAAAATGACATATATATCTTTGGTTCTTTAAAGCTTTTGACCATGAAAGTGACAATAACACGTACTTTTCTAATAAAATTCTGATATTTTGGACTCTGCCTTAATGTTTTGGCCACTACTGTAAAAACTGAAAAGTTGTGAGTGAATATGTATTCATTCCTTTTGCTATGAAACCCCTAAATAAGATCTGGTCGAACCAATTAATCTCAGAAGTCACTTAATTAGTTGATTAGGTCCACCTGTGTGTAATCAAACTCTGGAATTCTTTACTGGAGGATGTAGTAAAAGCTGTAAATATAGCCGGGTTTAAAAAAGGTTTGGACAAGTTCCTGGAGGAAAGGACCATAAACCATTATTAAAGGGGACCCGGGATATCCACTACTTGCCCCAATACAAGCTTTGTGGAACCTGTGTCTTTTAGGGAAACTGCTAGATATTTGTGACCTAGATTGGCTACTGTTGGAAACAGGATACTGGGCTTGATGGACCTTGGTCTGACCCAGTATGGAATATCTTATGTTTCTATGCAGTGTCACACGATCTGTCAGATGATGCCTGTATAAATATACCTGTTCTGAAAGTCCTCTAACTCTGCAACACCACCAAGCAAGCAACATGAAGTCCAAGGAGCACTCTAAACAGGTCAGTGACAAAGTTGTGGAGACGTATAGATCAGGGATGCGTTATAAAAAAATATCCCAAATTCTGAATATCCCACAGAGCACTATTAAATCCATTATAACAAAATAGAAAGAATATGGCACCACTACAAAGCTGACAAGAGAAGGCCGCACACCAAAGCTCACAGATCGGTCAAGGAGGGTATTAATCAGAGATGCTACAAAGACACCAAGGATAACACTGAAGGAGCTGCAAAGATCCACAGCAGAGATGGGAGTATCTGTCTATAGGACCACTTTAAGCCATACACCCCACAGAGTGGAACTTTATGGAAGAGTGTCCAGAAAAAAGAAATAAATAAGAAAACAAGTTTTGAGTTTGCACAACAACATGTGGTGGACCCCCCCAAACACATGGAAGAATGTTTCTTGGTCAGATGAGACGAAAATTGAACTTTTTGGCCATCATGGGAAATGCCATGTGTGGCGCAAACCCAACACCTCCCATCACCCCGAGAACACCATTCCCACAGTGAAACGTGGTGGTAGCATCATGCTGTGGGGATGTTTTTCATCGGCAGGGACAGGAAAACTGGTTGGATTGAAGGAACGATGGATGGCACTAAATACGGGGCAATTCTTGAGGAAAACCTATTTCAGTCTGCCAGAGATTTGAGACTGGAACGAAGGTTCACCTTCCAGGAGGACAATGACCCTAAACATACTGCTAAAGCTGGTTTAAAGGGAAACATTTAAATGTCTTGGAATGGCCTAGTCAGAGCCCAGACCTCAATCCCAGACCTGTGGCATTACTTGAAGATTGCTGTACATTAACACAACCCATCTAACTTGGAGCAGTTTGGCCTTAAGAAATGAGTGAAAATCACAGTGGCTAGATGTGCTAAGCTAATAGAGAAATACCCCAAGAGACTTGCAGCTGTAATTGCAGCAAAAGGTGCCTCTACAACGTATTGACTTTCGGGGATGAATACATATGCACACTCCTGCTTTCAGGGTTTTTTTTGTCTTAATTATTGTTTGTTTGTCATAATAAAGGATAAAAAGTCATAGGCATGTTGTGTATATCATATGGTGCTAACCCCCAAAACTTCATTTTAATTCCAGGTTGTAATGCAACAAAACAGGACAAACATAGAGGTGATGAATACTTTTGCAATGCACTGAAGTAGAGTCAAGGTGTGTGATGAGTTGGGCGAATACAGTCTTTTTTCAATGATTTTAGACAGAAAGGGTAGATTGGAAACTGGCCCAGAGTGGGTTGGAGAGGATCGGTCTAAGGAGGGATTTTTCAAGATAGGGCGGATCAGAGCTTTTTTCCAAAGGGAAGGCACAACTAAAAACCCACTTATTTCAACAAACCTTTGACATCCCATTTTCCAACCCACAGTAGTCCCTTGTTTGTCTACCTTTTTCCTGCTGCTCTTTTCTGGCTATTACCTTGACTACTCTCTCTCTCTTTCCTGTCAATCACTGGCTTTCCTTTTCCAATTTCTAAGCTTCACAGTATTATTGTTTGGAATTGTAAACCACCCTGATGCCAAGGCCTGGGCTGTATATCAAGTGTGAAATAAAGATAAAGAATGACACCAGAAGTAAAGCTGTTATTCATAATTGAGAAAATAGCAGGCAGAAGAGCAAGTGAAGAATCGGTAAGCCAGGCAGACGGGATGGGGTCAGAGCGGCATGTAGTTTTCTGAGACGAGAATACAGTCTTTGCTAATTCTGCTGGAGACACAGTATGAAAAGAGCTGCAAACATGGGTCAAAGATTGTGATGGGGGATACCTGACTTAGGGAAGTGGAGGGGAGAGGGAGTTGGCAGTTGGGAAAAAAGTGAGTGAAGCTTAATGATTTTGTTGTGAAATTTCTGGGTGAAACACTCTGGTCATCTGGGGCCTTCATGTCTCATGTGGTATTGGAGAGCATAGAAAGAAGAGAATACAGTTTCTTAGGGTGATTAGAAGAAGAGGAAATGAGGTTGGAGTAGTAATCCTTTTTTGCGGAGGTGACCATGAAGCAATAGCGGTGGTGGGATTGTTTGAAGTGCTGTAGAGAGCTAGATGTGCAGTGCTTCCTCCAGAGTCTCTCAACCCAATGAAGATGGGTCCACTGGAGGTAGAGACCTGGGTGATACCATGGGTGTTGGTGGTTGGGTTGAGGGCACCTGGAGCGAAGAGGAGCTACATGGTCCAAGGCAACACTCAGTGAAGCATACCAAGACTGGACCTGAAACTCGATGGGAAGGGAAAAAAATTCACTAGGAAGAATCATGGAGGAGGGTGGAAACTGATCTAGTGTTTTGTGGAGTGATTCTATGGATCAGGATGTTTGAAGCAGGAGAGGAACGCCTTGTGTTGGCAGTGATGGAGGGGGCATTCAAATGTGGTGAGAAGAAGACACAGAGGTGGTCAGTCCAAGGAAGGGCTGCAGTGTGCCAACAAGGTTGGAAAGAGGAGAGAACTGGGAGGGGCAAGAATTAGGTCGAGGGTATGATCAGCTGCATGGGTTGGGGGGTGTACGTACTGAGAGAACATAAGATCATGAAGATGGGAGAGGATTTATCATGAATTTTAATCAAATGTTCAAAGTGGATGTTGAAATCCTCCAGGATGAGGAGGTGGGGGTAGTGAACAGTCATCTCAGAAATGGTGAGTAGCAGAAAGACCCAATGAGGAGGACGAAGAGCGGGTGGAGAGTAGATCAAAATGAAAAGAAGAGGTGGGGAGAAGTGGAGTTGCAAGAGTAGAGATTCCGGATAGTGGAGGACAGGGGAGGAGATTTCAGAAATGGACCCCGCCTCCGCTACAGCCGACACAAGACGTTGACAAGGTGTCATAGCCCATATGGAAAATAGAAAAACAAAAGGTCATAATATAGTAGCCCCCGAATTCGTCTATATCAGAACCAATATAATTTATTTTTTTTTTACTGTCGGGATCCACCGACCTGAGAAGGGGAGAAGAAAAACTCCCCTCTCCGTGTCAGTAGAGGCCTTTTTGATATTTTCAAAATATTGCAAGTTTAAAAGTAGTGCAATAAACACCTATTGTCATGAGGCTGGAGCCACGGAAGGTGCAGGTTTAGGAAAAAACCCTGTCTTTCATAGAGCTGTGGATGTGCAGAAGATGCAATTACCTCGCAGCACAGCTAGAGGGGGCAGGAGTAATCCTACAGAGGCTGAGTCAACATGCCCAGCCACTGATTGTAGAGTGTTAACCAGCTGCACCTGAAGGCAAGCCCGGGAGATTCAAAGGTAAAATGCCTTTATAAAGGAAAGACAGCCAGAAGGAAGTGGTGTGGAGGAGGAATCCATTCGGAGGGAACTGAGCCGGCAGCAGTTCCGCCAGAAGGAAGGAGGAGTGTGGAGAAGGAGAGAGTCCACACAGAGCAAGCCCAGAGGGACAGAATCCAGACGGAGACTATCCAAAGGGATAGAGTCTAGAGGGGCAGAGCACAGAGAGACGGAGTCCAGAGAGAGGCTGCCAGGAGAAGCAGTTTGGCTGGAAGGAGTGACACTCCCAGCCCAAGTAACGTAGCTGGATCAAGCAGCACAACAAGAGCAGCAACAGCTGAAAGAAGAGCACAGAAAACCAAGGAGCCATGCTTTAGGAGAAGCCAACATTCACCTGAGTTCGCTGGACCAGGACTACAAGGTACAAGTAGGAGAGGTTCCTATAACAAAGCTACCTTTACACAGAAGCACAGAGGTTGGGAATCCTCACCAGGTTTTCCTGGGCTTCAGGAGGGCAAAGCACTGCACAAGAAAACCTGTCTCCAGAGAGAAGTACGTCAGAGAGAGAGCTCCAGGTGTAGCAGCTGCAGGAAGCCAAGGTATGGTGGCTCTTTACTTTTAAAAGAAAGCCTTGCTCCTAGAAACTCTGATAAAGCAGACGCTCAGTATATGAGAAGAGGGAAGAAAGTAGAGCTTTTCAAAACAATGTTGTTGTTAAGTGCCGTCGAGTCGGAGTCGACTCATGGCGACCCTCTGGATAGCTATCCTAAATTGTGTTTGGTCTTCAGTCAGGCGGCTCATTGTTGACAGACTGGTACCCGTAGCTGCTGTTATTGTATCGATCCATCTCATTGCTGGCCTTCCTCTTTTGCGTTGACCTTCTATCTTGCCAAGCATAATGTCTTTCTCTAATGATCTCTCTCTTCGCATGATGTGTCCAAAGTATGAAAGTCGAAGTCTTGTCATCTGAGCTTCTAAAGAAAGCTTAGGTTTGATCTCCTCTAGTACCGACTGGTTTGTTCTTCAGGCAGTCCATGGTATACACAGTATTCGCCACCAGCACCATAATTCAAAGGCATTAATTTTCTTCCTGTCTATCTTTTTCACTGTCCAGCTTTCACATCCATATGATGTTATTGAAAATACCATGGCTTGAACAAGTCGAACAAAACAATACCTAAGGGCTTAACAGAAGAGTCTTACAAGAAGCAAAGACAGACCCTCTAAACTTGTAGCCGTAAGGGAAAGCACTTATTCAGAGGGAGAAGCCAGTGACGCAGAGTCCATGGAAATAGAGTTTGAGAATACTATTCCTATTCCTCAGGATGAATCCATGGATTGTACTTTTTGTGCTACTACTAGTCTTGAGTCCTTAGTAGAACTGTAAATATAAAAGAAACTCTGCAATCAATTGTGAAGCTTATAACAGTTTGTTTGCCTGCTTGTTAATTTACTTTGGAATGAAAGAATCCTTAGTTAAACCCTGCATTCAATTGTGAAGCTTATAACAGTTGTATGCCTGCTTATTGGTGGAACCCTTTATAAAGAAGGACTATCTTTATTTTCTTATGTCTTAGTGAACCCTTGCATTAAAGGGGAAATAAAGCCTTATTACCCTCCACTCTTGGCTTATATAATTTGTTCTCACAAGGAGCTAAAACTCCAAGGACCAAACTGCACTTGGGCCTTAAAGAGCCATTGCTCCTTAAAAATAATAAAAATGCTCAGTGTGCCCTTACAGCCATTGGCCACTGGGGGCACCTGACGACACTATCTAGAGAAGGCGATGTCCATCCGTCAAAAAGAGCAACAGAGTTCCAAACAACACGATATGCATGTTTCGAGCCCATAAAAGAGCCCTGTGTCAAGTGTACTCTTCAAAAACTTCTCACCCTTTAACCAAACACCAAAGTCAACGGGCAGTTTTAAAAAAACCAAAAGTCCCTGAATGGCTGCTGAAAATAGCATCACCAAAAAAGAGGGAGGAGTCAAAACAACTCAGCAGCAGGAAATCTCCAAAAAATGATGAATGACGTGGGAGTATAGCAAGAAGTCAAATCAGATCAGGCTCCACCAGTCACATTCCAAATTTAAGCCCGTAGGTAATACAGTATTCAGCCGGAAAATCCTTCGCTGCTCATGTCGCTGTAATGCTTGTTCTCAATCACCCCCCTGAGGACCAGGAGGGACCAAATCAATGACTCGCCAGCAAAGATCCCCAAAATTATGATTCTTCAAGAGACAATGTTCCACCAGAGGGGCTGAGAGGGTCTTAGTATGCAGACGCGAGGCGTGTTCGCCCAAACGAATTTTAACCGGCCTAATGGTCCTGCCAACATAAGACAGGTTACAGGGACACGTAATCATATAAACCACAAACGATGATTGGCAGGTAGAATATCCATAAAAAGAAAAAGATCTACCCAAAAACGGATGTGTCCACTGAATGCCCACCACAGTAGAGGCACAAAACCTACACTTTTGACAGGGCTAATGGCCCTGAAGAGAGTTATCAACAGTAATATGTTCATTTGGGAAAACTGCATGTACCAGACGGTCCCTAATGTTCCTGCCCTTAGTATAAGCCAAACGAAGAGGTTTTTGAAAGCAAGGATGTACTTGTAAAACCCCCCAATGCTTCTTCAAAAGGGCTGTAATCCGTGCGGTATGCTGCATGAAAGGGAGTATCCCTGTCACAACGTCCAGACTCTACTCTGATTGAGTAGATGAAGGGGAGCCAACGTGCCCTAAAAGCCACTCCCTATGAGAATATCGGGCCCGTAAATATGCTCGCGTAATTACAGCCTCAGCATATCCGCGATCAACAAGACGGGCACGTAAAATCTTCGCTTAGCTTTTAAAATCCTCCAGGGAGGAGCAAATCCGGCGTAGTCGCAGAAACTGACCAAAGGGAAGGCCTCTCCTCAAAGAGGAGGGGTGATGACTGTGAAAACACAATAAATTGTTCCGCTGGCTCGGTTTGCGAAACAGCAAAGTGATCAACGACCACCCGCGTTTCTGGACCAAAACATCCAAAAATTTGATTCGTTGGTCATCCACATGAACCGTAAATTGAATATTAGTTTTAATGCTGTTAAGCCAGGCAACAAATTGAGACAACTGCTCCCGAGAGGACGACCAAAGTAAAAAAAAAAAACTGCCCGTTGACTTCGGCGTTTGGTTAAAGGGCAAGATGTTTTTGAAGAGTACACTTGACACAGGGCTCTTTTATGGGCTCAAAACATGCATGTCGTGTTGTTTGGAATTCTGTTGCTCTTTTTGACGGATGGACATCGCCTTCTCTAGATAAGTGTTTATTGCACTACTTTTAAACTTGCAAACTTTGAAAATATAAAAAAAAGGCCTCTACCGACACGGAGAGGGGAGTTTTTCTTCTCCCCTTCTCAGGTCAGTGGATCCCGACAGTAAAAAAATAAAAAAATTATATTGGTTCTGATATAGACGAATTTGGGGGCTATTATGTTATGTTAATAGGACTTATCTCCCTCCCTCCCTCCCTCCCCAGCACCCACCCACCCCTGGGGTAATTGTAGTTTTATAGGTACTTGCACATCTTAGAGGAAAGGGGCTGCTCTCAGGTGCAGCTCGTTATCCAAATCAGTCACACACGGAGGACCTGAGATTAATTAATTAATTAAGCTTTAGGTACACAAGGTATATTAGGGGTATTAGATACACTTTTATTGGTATAAGCATCTACACCAATCCTTATTATATACAGAATTTAAAAGATCTAAACACAAGCTTTAAACTAAGATGCAGACAGAAGTCCAGCAACGAGATGGGGGTTCTCCGGTCTTTTGCATTGAGTGTCACATGTATGATTTTCTCCCAGCTGGTGAGAGGTCTTACGTATGCACTAAGTGCAAAGAACTCTTTGCTCTCAGGGAACGAGTCCGTTCTCTAGAGGCTAGAGTAGCAGACCTGGAAGACATAAGAAAGACAGAGAAGTACATGGACGTGACCCTCAGGGATATAGTCCTGAAGTCCCACCTCCAGTCTGGCAGCATCCCTGTTGCCATGGAGGAGAGAGGTCACGTGACAGGAGAGCATCACCCTGGTGTGGCAGGAAGTGATCCTGTAACTAGTACCTGTCCTCCAGGTGATGTAAAACCCTCTCGCACCGAGGGCGTTTCTCCAGGGCCATGTGCCCATGAGGGGAGGGTCAGGACAGCTGTTATAGTCGGTGATTCAATCATCAGGAATGTAGATAGCTGGGTGGCTGGTGGACGTGAGGATCGCCTGGTAACATGCCTGCCTGGTGCGAAGGTAGCGGACCTCACGCACCGCCTAGATAGGATCGTAGATAGTGCTGGGGAGGAGTCTGCTGTCTTGGTACATGTTGGTACCAATGACATAGGAAAATGTGGTAGGGAAGTTCTGGAGGCTAAATTTAAGCTTTTAGGTAGGAAGTTGAAATCCAGAACTTCCAGGATAGCGTTCTCCGAAATGCTTCCTGTTCCACGTGCAGGACCCAAAAGACAGGCAGAGCTCCGGAGTCTCAATGCGTGGATGAGACAATGGTGCAAGGATGAGGGTTTTGGATTTGTTAGGAACTGGGGAACATTCTGGGGAAAGGGGGGGTTCTTCCGAAGGGATGGGCTTCACCTTAATCAGGATGGGACCAGACTGCTGGCATTAACCTTTAAAAGAGAGATAGAGAAGCTTTTAAACTAGAAAATAGGGGAAAGCCGACAGTCACCCAGGAGCGCATGGTTCGGACAAAGGTATCCTTGAAGGATACTACCAAAAGCAGTGAGGTTCCAAAAGGGAGTAAAGTAGCCCAAATGCCCTTGAGTAAGGAGCAGACAGAGCATAAAGATTCCAAATTACCCCTGCCTACCAATAGCCAGATTAATATGAATAAAATACAGTTTCTAAAATGCTTGTATGCCAATGCTAGAAGTCTAAACAATAAGATGGGAGAGTTAGAATATATAGCACTAAATGAGAGGTTAGATATGATTGCACTCTCAGAGACATGGTGGAAGGAGGATAACCAGTGGGACACTGTGATACCTGGATACAAACTATATCGTAATGATAGAGCTGATCAAATTGGTGGAGGGGTTGCGCTCTATGTTAGAGAGGGCATTGAGTCAGAAAGGATTAAAGTTTTGCAGGGAACAAAATTTGCTGTAGAATCTCTATGGATTGAAATTCCATTTATGAAGGGGAAGGTGATGGCAGTGGGAGTATACTATCGACCGCCTGGCCAGAATGAACAAATGGATGATGAAATGCTCAAAGAAATCAAGGAAGCTAACAAAAGTCACAACAGAGTAGTAATAATGGGTGATTTCAATTACCCCGGTATCGACTGGGTCAGTGTCACGGCAGGACAAGCTAAAGAGATAAAGTTTCTAGATGGAATAAATGACTGCTTCTTGGAGCAGCTGGTTCATGAACCGACCAGAGGGGAAGCCGTACTGGACCTAATCCTTAGTGGAACGCCAGATCTGGTGCAAGAAATAAGGGTGTTGGGACCACTTGGCAATAGTGATCATAGTATGATCATGTTTGATTTAATTAGTGGAGGACAGATAGTAAAGGAATCCACAGTATTACCTTTTAACTTTCAAAAGGGAGACTATGATAGAATGAGGAATATAGTTAGGAAAAACTAAAAGGAGCGGTTCCAAAGGTTAAAGACTTACAGCAAGCTTGGGTGTTATTTAAAAATACTATCCTCGAAGCCCAGACCAGCTGTATTCCACGCATTAAGAAGAGTGGAAGAAAGTCCAAAAAACTGCCAGCATGGTTTAAAGGTGAGGTCAGAGAGTCTGTTGCTGCCAAAAAAGCAACCTTCAGGAAATGGAAAAAAGAGCCAAATGATGAAAACTGGAAACAGCACAAGCACTGGCAAGTTAAATGCAAAGCATTGATAAGGCAGGCAAAGCGGGAATTTGAGAAGAAACTTGCTACGGAAGCAAAAACACGAAATAAAGACTTTTTCAAGTACATTCATAGCAAAAGGCCTGTGAGAGAGTCAGTTGGACCATTAGATGATAGAGGGGTAAAAGGGGCAGTAAGAGGAGACAAGGCTATAGCGGAGAGACTGAATGAATTCTTTGCTTCGGTCTTTACTGAGGAAGATGTAGGGATGTTACCCAAGACTGAAGTGGTATTTAAAGGTGATACTGCAGAGGAATTGAGAGAAATATCGCTACACACCGGGAAGATATATTACAACTATTTGATAAACTGAATAGTAGCAAATCACCTGGACCGGATGGTATACATCCCAGAGTGTTGAAAGAACTGAAATATGAGATTGCAGACCTGCTATTGGTAATCTGTGAACTTTAATTAAAATCATCTGTAATACCTGAAGATTGGAGGGTCGCCAACGTAACATCAATTTTTAAAAAGGGTTCCAGGGGTGACCCAGGAAATTACAGACCGGTGAGCCTGACGTCAGTACCAGGGAAAATGGTAGAAACCATCATAAAGAACAAAATTACACAGCATGTAGATAGTCATGGCCTAATGGGAGACAGCCAACATGGCTTTAGACAAGGAAGATCTTGTCTTACTAATCTGATATGTTTCTTTGAAGGTGTGCATAAACAGGTAGACAAAGGTGAGTCGGTTGATATAGTGTATCTGGACTTCCAGAAAGCTTTTGACAAGGTCCCCCATCAGAGACTTTTGGCGAAGCTAAAAAGTCATGGGATAGGAGGCAGTGTACTATTGTGGATCGGGAACTGGTTAAAAGATAGAAAGCAGAGGGTAGGGCTAAATGGCCAATACTCCCAATGGAAAAAAGTGAATAGTGGAGTACCCCAGGGATCTGTACTGGGTCCGCTACTTTTTGACATATTCATAAATGACCTGGAAAAGGGAGTAACTAGTGAGCTTATCAAATTTGCAGATGACACAAAACTGTTTAAAGTTGTTAAAACCCAAGAGGATTGTGGAAAACTGCAGGAGGATCTGGATAAATTGGAAGACTGGGCATCCAAGTGGCAGATGAAATTTAATGTGGACAAGTGCAAAGTTATGCACCTAGGAAAGAACAACCCACACTATAGTTACACGATGCAAGGCTCCACATTAGAAACCACCACCCAGGAAAAAGATTTAGGAGTCATCGTGGATAACATGTTAAAACCCTCCGCCCAGTGTGCAGCGGCAGCCAAGAAAGCAAATAGAATGCTAGGTATCATAAGGAAAGGGATGGAGAATAAAACAAAGGATATTATAATGCCTCTGTATCGCTCCATGGTACGACCGCACCTTGAATATTGTGTGCAATTCTGGTCACCGTATCTTAAAAAGGACATAGCGTTATTAGAAAAAGTACAGAGAAGAGCGACCAAATTGGTGAAGGGGATGGAAGGCTACTCCTATGAAGAGAGGCTAAAAAGGTTAGGGCTCTTTAGCCTGGAAAAGAGACGGCTGAGGGGAGATATGATAGAGGTCTATAAATTAATGAATGGAGTGGAACGGATAGACGTGGATCAATTGTTTACGCTATCAGAATATAGAAAGACTAGGGGACATGTAATGAAGCTACAGGGTAAACTATTTAAGACAAATAAGAGAAAATATTTTTTCACTCAACGTGTAATCAAACTCTGGAATCTGTTACCGGAGGATGTAGTAAGGGCTGTTAGTATAGCTGGGTTTAAAAAAGGTTTGGACAAGTTCCTGGAGGAAAGGTCCATAAACCACTATTAAAAAGGGACCCAGGATATCAATGCTTGACCCAGTACAAGCATTGTGGAACCTGTGTCTTTTGGGGATATTGCTAGGTACGTATGACCTAGATTGGCCACTGTTGGAAACAGGATACTGGGCTTGATGGACCTCGGTCTGACCCAGTATGGCATGTCTTATGTTCTTATGTTCTTATGACCTTTTGTTTTTCTATTTTGTGTGAGTCATTACATTTTTGGAGGTTTATATATTTTTTCATAGCCCATATGGAGGCAGCAGTTTAGAACCAGGTTCTCCCCTTCCTTGAGCCAGGTTTTGGTGATAAAGAGGCAGTCCAGAGAGTGCTGAACTATTAAATCATGAATCAAGGTAGTAGAGATGGGGGGGGGGGGGCAGAACTGGTTTAGTTTTAGTTACTCTCTCCTGATCAGTGTGTTCGATTCTTCAGTCAGACCTCTGATTCTCTTCACTCACTCATACTTGAATAACTGAATGAACTTATTTACAGCAGTGAAGTTCCCCTTCCTTTTTCATCATCATTTATACCTTGTACTGTTTCCCAGGTGGACCAACCTCTCCCAGTTTCTCTGTCATTTAATAGAAACATAGTAAAATGATGGCAGAAAGACCAGTCTGCCCTCCCAACTATTATAGTCCTTTTTTTCCTTTAGAGATCGTCTGTGTTGGTCCTATGCTTTCTTGAATTCAGATACTGTCCTGGTCTCTACTACCTCCACTAGGAGACTATTCCATACATCTACCACTCTTTCCATAAAAAAATATTTCCACATATTACTCCCTTTCACCTTGATCCTGTGCCCCCTCATTGCTGAGCTTTCTTTCAAATGAAAGAGGCTATCCTCCTGTGAATTAATACCACGGAGCTATTTAAACATCTCTGTCATATCTCTTCTCTCCCGTCTTTCCTCCAAAGTGTACTGTGATAAGGAAGCTTATCAGGACCCAGGAGACAGGGATAAAGAGAAGGAATTCACCCTTATCAAAGGACCTATTTTACAAGGTCAGAGACACAAAACTCCATTTACACCTAGAAAGCAGGCATTTCCTAGCTGCAATAGGTTGCAGAATGCCCCTAGTGGGGAAAAGGAGAGGGAATACAGGCCCAGGGTGAGGAACCCTTACGTCACTGAATTCCCCAATTGCTCAGCTGCCACGATGCAGTTTGATCTCCAACACCTGAGAAGAGAAGGGATGAGCCAGAAACTAAGGTAGAGCCAATGCAACTGGGTGAACAAGACTCATACATGGATTTCTCTTTATGCCAATCTTCAAATACAGAGGGTTTGGAAGGGAGTCAACCGTAAGGAAAACCTCCAGAGTCTGGTAATCCTGAGAGCCTGTAGATAACTTGTGAAAGTCCTGTATTAAAGGAGAAATACCTTTTTAGCTGAGCACGCTGAAGCTTTCTAATTAAAATCTGTGGAACAGCTGCTAGCCAGTGCAGTGCACAGCCTGAAGCCGTGCTGATGGTGAAAGTAAGAAAAGCTTTGATTTTGTTTTCACTATTCCTAAAAACCTTGCATAGAGAATTGTTTGCCTATGAAGAGTTTATTTATTTATTTATTTACATTCTCTTATATACCGCGCTATTCTGCATCAGTGCGGTTTACATTGAACAAACTGAAATTACATTGAACAGGGCATTATAACTTGGAGATAACTATTTTACAGGGAACATGGGCTATGGAGGGTTAAGTGGCTTGCCCAAGACCACAAGGAGCACCTGTGGGACTAGAAACCCCAGTCCTTCCGGCCCAAGGTTGCTGTCCTCTAGTGGGATTTGAACCACCGACCTTCCGGCCTGAAGTACCTTGCCCCAACCACTAGGCCACTCCTCCACTCCAGTTTGACTTCTTGTTGAAAGTTTTTACTGTGTTTAAGGAGACAAACAGCCGGGAAGTGTTCTGGACTGAGAGAAAAGAAACTTGCTTTAGGAAAAGTTGTTTCTATTTGTTTTGAACAGCATTGCTAGCCGTGTCTGGTAGCATTAGCTGTTGAAAGGACTTTTCTTTATGCTAAAGAACATTATAAGCTGTTTTGCTTTGAGTTCAGTTATATCCTGATGTATTTTTGAAAGAATTCTGGAGAAACAATCCAAAGGTGTTAATTTATGACCCTAGCGTTTACCCCATCAATAAATTTCTGTCAAAAGCCTTACCACTCAAAGCCAACTACAATTGTGGGTTTTTTTTACCTGAAGCCAAGTACCTGCTGACTGAACTACCTTTCCCATGAGGCATTACAAGGCAGCCAGTCCGGTAAAGGCTAAATGGTGAATCTCTCCTATGACAAGCATGCCCCTCCACACTGTCTGTAAGGGGCTAAGAGCGTGACAGTACATATTGAGATCTTTAAGTCTGTCCCCATGTCTTATGATGAAGTCCAATGACCATTTTGGTAGCCACCCTCCACACTGACTCCATCTTGTTTAAAGCCTTTTGAAGTTGTGGTCTCCAGAATTGCACACAATACTCCAAATGAGGTCTCACCAAATAAGTCTATGTAAAAAGGCACTATCATCTCCTCCTTCCTGCTCGCCATTCCTCTCCCTATGCACCCAAGCAGCCTTCTGGCTTCTACCATTGCCTTTTCTACCTATTTAGCCACCTTAAGATCATCAGAAGCCATCACTCCAAGGTCCTGCTCTTCTTTTGTGGACAGAAATACTTTACCCTTTATACTGTACCACTCCATTTGCAGCCCAAATGTATGGCCCTGCATTTTTTAGCATTAAATCTCAGCTGCCAAGTTCTTGACCATTCTTCAAGCTTAGCTAGATCATTCCTCATGTTACTACTCCTTCCTGGATGTCTACTCTTGCAGATTTTGGTATCATCTGCAAAGAGGCAAACCTTGCCAGGCAGCCTTTCAGTAATATCACTTACAAAAATGTTAAAAAGAATTGGACTAAGGACAGATCCTGGTGGCACACCCCTGGTTTCATCCTTCTCCTCAGAGTAAGTTCCATTTACCTGTACCCTTTGTTGCCTCCCACTCAACCATTTTCTAACCCAGTCAGTCACTTTAGGGTCTTTCCTAGGATGCTCAATTTATTTATGTCGCCTGTGTGGAACGGTGTCAAAGGCTTTACTGAAATCTAAGTACACCACATCTAGGGCTCTCCCTCAGTCCAACTCTCTGGTCTCCCAGTCAAAGAAATCAGATTTGTCTGACAAGACAGGGGCCATGGAACACCTCTCTGATTGGGGGGAGGCCAAGATCCATCTTGACTCTGCCCCTAGCCCCCCATAGCCTTCCCCTCCTGTTCTGCCCATGGGGATCCAATCTTCTGCGGGCAGACAGAAGGAGTTGGGCTGCTGGTGGGCAAAACTTTGGTGGGGGCCAGAGACCGTGTGGCCCACCCTGTTCCGACATCTATGTGACAAGAACTGCTCCTAGTAAAACCATGCTGCTTTGGATCCTGCAATCCACTGGACTCCAGAATCTTCACTATCCTCTGTTTTACCAGCGTTTCCATTAATTTACTCACCACAGAGGTCAGACTAACTGAACTGTAGTTCTCAAACCTTATCCTTGCTTCTCTTTTTCTTGAGTCCTTTAGGATGACTCCTGACTCTAAAGAAGCATTGAAAAGGTCAGACAGTGAAGCCACTAGAACTTCCCCACGTTTCTTCAATACTTTGGGATGTATCCCATCCAGCCCCATCACCTTGTCTACTTTTAGTTTAGCTAGTTCCTCATGCACACAGTCTTCTGAAAATTGTTTTAGATCAGAAGACTGTGTTCGTGAGGAACTTGCTAAACTAAAAGTTGAGGACGGACTCTGGACAATTCTCCCCTTTTGGCCCTCCGTCCGGATGGTGTGGCTGCCTTTTTGGTAGCTGGCCCCTGTTGGGCTCACTCCCCCCTTTTTCCTCTTACTCCATGGTTCAGTGACCTCTGTCAAAGACCCCTATTTGCATACAGCTTGGAGTCTTATACCCCAAGCCCACCTCCTTTCTCCACACCCTCCTCCATGAGGATTTCTCTCCTCAGCCCCTCCCATCTGCTCCACCTTCCAGCATGCCATCTGTGCCCTTCAGCCTTTCCTATTACTTTAAACCTCAAAGGGGGTTTCACATATAATGCATATACAAGAGATAAAGTTGCATATGCCAGTTGTCCAATGCATGCAGATTTATCTTGTGCATAATCATTATAAATATTCAAAAATCTGAGTGAATAGCCCTCCTCTAAGCCTTTTGAGCAGGGAAATAAGTATATAACTGAACTGTAGCTCACCTTGAACTTCACTTTGGAAAGATGGGTAAAGACATCTAAAATCCAAATTCGAATTGAGATAACATGGTTGACTTCACTTTCAAAGATGGCTGTAATATACACAGGCTAAGAGTGCCTCTATACATTGAAATCAACAAAATGCCCCTGAAAATGGCTCCCTGCCCTTGCTAGTGGCACCCAGAATAAGATATTTGATGGGCCATTTTGAAAGTTACTTTGAAGATTGCACGCCACTTTTAATTTTTCCAAGTCAACAGAAATTGGAAAGAATTATACAATAGGGGCCAATAATGTTTGTCTGTGGGGCAAAATAACTCTGAAAATTTAATGCTATGGGATGAAACTTGTCATGTGGAAAAAACTGGTAAAAAGATACATAAAGTTTGAAAATGGGCAAATAGACCTGGGGTTTCAGAGAAATAAGGTCCCCAAAAATAACTCAATATATTTCTGTGGGAGAAGGAATACTAACTTCTATAGCATAGAAACTTACAGAGGATGAAACCATGGGCATAGTTTGAAGGGGGGTGGGGACATTGCTCCCTAAAATGAGCTGACTCTGTGCTGATTCAGTAACAGCCTGCACCTGCACCTGCGCCACTTCTGTTACCACTGCCCTTTCTGTGTCTGCAGCAGCAACAGCGGACTGGCCTCCACTTTGAGAAAAAAAAAACCTGCGGTGTAAGCACTTCCTTCCCAGGGGTCCCGCCCCCTCTGACACAAAACATGCATCAGAGAAGAGCGGGACCAGATCATCCTTCCTAGCAATGAAGTGCTTACACCGCTTTTTAAATTTTTTTCTTCAAATTGGAGGCCAGTGCGCTCCTGCCGCCGCAGGCACAGAAAAGGCAGCAGTAGCAGAAGCGTCATGGCTGGGGAGCAGGGGGCAGAAGAGTGTGTGGAAGGCTGGAAGGGAAATGCTGGGCAGATGGACACAAGGGGGGTGGAAAGGCCAGTAAGAAAATGTTGGACAAATGGACACAAGAGGGGCTAGAATGGTCAGAAGGGAAATGCTAGGCAGATGGACACAAGGGGAGGGGTGGAATGGCTGGAAAGGAAATGCTGGGCAAATAGACACAAGGGAGGGGGGTGGAATAGATGGAAGGGAAATGTTGGGCAGATGGACACAAAGAAGAGGGGTATGGAATGGCTGGAAGGGGGTTCTGGGAAAAAGGACACAAGGTGGGGGTGGAATGGTTGAAAGGGAACTGCTGGGCAAATGTTGCACATGAGGGGGGGCAGGGGCAGATGTTAAAAGGGAAGTGTGGAAGGGATGACACAGGACAGATGCTGGACACAAAGGGGGGGGGGCGGGGTGTGAAGCCAAATATTGGACGCACCATGCTGGAGGTGGAAGGCAGATACAGGATACAGGTAGGGGGTGGTGGACAGATACTGGACATAGGCTGGAGGGGTACAGACAGACATAGGGTGGGGGATATAAGGGGATAGACGGCAGATGCTGGACATGGGGTAGGGGCCACAAAGTGATGGAGGGCAGGTGCTGAATACAGGGTAGGGATTATAGGGTGATAAATGGCAGATGCTGGACATGGGGTGGGGTGAAATGGGGAAATGCTGGACACAGAATGAGGGAAAGAAAGGGAATGCTGGAATGTGGTGAGATAGGATGAGAAAAAGGGGAGAAGCATGAGATTGAGGAGCAAGGGAGAGACAAAACAGCAGGAGAGAAGGGGATAGATACTGAACATAGGGAGGATGGAAACGAGAAAGGAAAGTGTCAGTTAAAGATTGGGGAATGCAGTCGTGGTCAACATTATTAGCACCCTTACATTTTAGGTATGTTGTGTACAATATCTTGAGAAATAATTGGAAATATTCCAACTGTATGTCATCATAATATTTTAATAGTATGTTAAAAGGTATACAACAAAAAAATACCTGTGTAACTTAGACATAGTAATTTATGAGAAAAAAAAAGCAAAATATGACCAGGACAGGATTAATGGCACCCTTCACTAATATTTGGTTGCACAACCCTTGACAGTGATGACAGCCTTCAAATGTTTCTTGTAGCCATCTATACGTTTTGTACATTTATCTGCTGGTAGTTTCTCCCACTCTTCAACTGCAATTTGTTCTAGCTCATGAATGTTTCCAGGATTCCTTTTATCAGTGGCAGATTTCAGCTCTTTCCAAAGGTTCTCGATTGGATTGAGATCAGGACTCATTGCTGGCCAGTGCAAAACAGTCCATTTTTTCCTTTTTAACCATTTTGTATTTTTGGATGTATGTTTTGGGTCATTGTCCTGCTGGAGGACCCATGACCTTTGACCCAGATCTAGCTTGCTGACACTTGGTAGCACATTTCGCTCCAAAATACATTCCAGGCTTCCAGTTCCTGATGGCTTTCAATACCATCTTTATGCCAATGACTCCCAGATCTACCTCTCTACGCCTGAAATCTCTCTGGTAATCAGACCTGGATCTCTGCCTGCCTCTCTGACATTACTGCTTGGATGTCTCACTGTCACTTGAAATTGAACATGGCCAAGACTGAGCTTCTTATCTTTCCCCCTAAAACTTCCTCTCCTCTTCCTCCTTTCTCAGTCTCTGTGGATAACTCTCTACTCCTTCCTGTTTCCTCAGCTCGCAACCTTGGGATTGTCTTTGACTCCTCTCTCTCCTTCTCCACACACATCCATCTGATAGCTAAGACCCACCGTTTCTTTTTCTATAACATCGACAAAATCCGCCCATTGCTTTCTGAACACACTACTAAGACGCTTATCCACTCCTTAATCACCTCCCGTCTTGACTACTGTAACCTACTCCTTGCTGGTCTCCCTTTGAATCATCTCTCTCCCCTTCAATCTGCTCAATGCTCTGCTGCGTGGCTAATCTTCTGCCAGCCTCGTCATGCCCATATTACCCCTCTTCTCAAGTCACTTCATTGGCTCCCTATCCGTTTCCACATCCAGTTCAAACTTCTCCTGCTGACCTATAAATGCATTCACTCTGCAGCTCCTGACTACCTTTCTTCTTTTATCTCTCATTACACCCCCCTCGGGAACTCCGCTCTTCTAGCAAACTGGCAAACTGCTTCTATCTGTGCCCTTCTCTTCTATTGCTAACTCTAGACTTCACTCCTTTCACCTTGCTGCATCTTATGCCTGGAACAAACTACCTGTGTCTGTACACCAGGCACCTTCTCTGACCCTTTTCAAATCCAGGCTGAAAACCCACCTCTTCATTGCTACTTTTGGATCTTGACTCACCTGATCTCCTTGTTTCTTTACCTTCCCCCCTTGTTTTATCCCTGTCTACACCCGCTGTGTTGTTTGTCGTGACTAGATTGTAAGCTCTGAAGAGCAGGGACTGTCTCTTACATGTCCGTGCAGCGCTGCGTATTACTTGTAGCGCTATACAAATGCTCAGTAGTAGTAGTAGTAGGCAGCAGCAAAACAGCCCCACAACATTATGGAACCTCTACCATATTTAACCATAGGAAGGGTCTTTTTTTTTCTTATAAGCTGTAAATGTATCACTGGTCTGCATTGCCAAAGAGCTCAAGTTGGTTTCATCTGTCCACAGAAGGACTGTGTTTTCTCAAGATAGGTTTGGGCAAAATCAGACGTGCCTTTTTATGTCTATCTTTGAGTAGTGAGGTCCTCCTTGGCCTTCGTCCATGAAGTCCTTCTTTGTTTAGTGGTGCATATGGTGTAGGTTGAAAGCACCACTCCAGATTGCTCCAGATCAGCCTTAAGCTCTTTGAATTTTGTATGTGGTATTTTTCCAACAGTTCGCACTAACCTTCGAAGTCTTCTTGGATTAAGTTTCCTTTTCCCACTATGTCTTGGGAGGTCCATGACAGTTAGTTCCATGAGTAGAAAACGTCTTAATAACATTGTGAACTGTAGACACAGGAATCCCAGGGTCTTTGGAGATGGCCTTGTATCCCTTTGAAGTTTGATTTTTGGTGATAATGGCTTTTCTGAAAATGGAACAGGGAGTGAATGTGACCATTTTAAACAATAGAGCCATCAATCATTGGTTGATTCAAGTCATGTGAGTACTGACAATTGATCACAGGTGCATCTCATTTTACGGCAGTGGGAATGTGGTTCTTCTATTCAAACTTATTTGAATTGTTTATAAGGGTGCCATTAATCATGTCCTGGCAATTTCTCAGTTTTTATACAATTTCCTTTTTTAATTGGTCTTGTTTTATTTTATTCTTTTATATGTCAATTATGTGTGCATATGTAGTCCAAAGCTGGCCGTTTTTTTTTAGTAGATAGTGAACATTAAGGGGTTGAACTGCAAGGGTGCCAATAATGTTGACCACAATTGTAAGTGGCTGGGAAAGGATAGAGAGATGGAGTGTGAGGGTTGTAAAAAGAGGGAGATTGAGAACTGGATAGAAGAAAGAAAAATGAAATTTGAACTGATAAAGAGAGAAAAATAAATGGAAGAAAGCTGAAAGGAAAAAAGATCAATGTCAGAGATGGATGTAGAGGAGCAATTGAAGAAGACAGGAGTGGAGAGAAGTGTCAGATGGATTGCAGACTCTGGAAAAGAGTTTAGAGAAGACCTAGGATGTAGAAACCAGATAACAGGACCCAGGGGTGGCCCAAGGGTGATGCGGGACCATGTGTGGAGACTCATTGCGGGGCCTCATTTGCATAGCCACTGGACCTCAGGTTCCATACATTAAATTTATTTTATTTTAAATGTATATGTTGCCCATTTCTGTTTTTAGGCAGCTTTCAAAGGAGCTCTTCGCAAGCCTTTTTTTTTGTCCTGGTAATGACTTAGGGGCATGTTTACTAAATATTAATGTGCTTTAAGTGCCACTGCGCCAATAGAAATAAATGGATGTTGCTGCACTTAGCACACATTAACATTTGTGAATGCACATTAACTTTTAGTAGACATGCCTGAAATTACTATACTCCAGTGTCATCTGCCAGGCATATTAGGAAGTATTATGCACCCTGCTCATTTAGAATCCACAGCAAACCCACCATATCATAACAGCACTACCAGGACTCACAAAGCACCAAACCCTACCTATCAAAAGGCAACACTGCAAATATTAAACCAATAATCTCCTACTGGGGAAAGAGAACAAGTGGAACTGTCACATAGAAAATACATGAATAGAATACTGCAGCTCAGTTACACATGCAAAACATAGTTCATCACCAAACATAGAACAAGGGATCACAATTTTGAAATATGAAGACAATAATTAAACTGGAACCCCAAAAGCCAAATTTGGAATATACAACAACACTGCAGAAATAAAACTATAAATTAATTTCCTCTTGTACTAAAAACGCAAAACGTTAGTGATGCACATTTCCCAGAGCTGACATATTCCAATTAATAAATTCAAAATAAAATAGTTTGTTTCTACCTTTTGTTATTTAGGCATTTTATTTTTCAGTTGCAATTGCCCCAGTCACTTTCTTCTTCTTTTTTGTGTCTTCTGCTAACTCTCCATTGTCTGCTGTCCATTTGTCTTTTTCTCTCTCTTCTAGTTTTTTTTTCCATTCTCTCTACATCTGCCTCTAACATACTGATCTTTTCCTTTTTGCTCTTTCCTCCATCTCTTTTTTTATTCCTTTTTCATCCACTCAAATTTCACCTCTCCATCTTCAATCCCCATTTACTTTCCCAATACTCAGCCAATCATAGATTTTTCTTCCCTCCCACACAAAATATCTGTTCCCTTCTCTATCCTTACTCCCTCAGCTTCTTTTTTTTCTTCAGCCACCCCCTTCTGGTCCTCCCCCAGCATCAGCTCCCTTCTAGTTCCAGCCCCTCCCAGCATCCACTCCCTTCCAGTCCCATTCGCCCATCCCTCCGCATCAGCCCATTTCCAGTCCTAGCTCCCCCAGTATCGGTCCTCCTCCAGTCCCTCCCAGCATTCGCTGCCTTCTAGTCCCAGTCCCCCATCTGCCAGCATCCAGCATCAGCCTATTTCCAGTCCTAACCCCCCAGTATCAGTCCTCCAGTCCCTCCCAGCATCCGTTCCCTTCTAGTCCTAGTCCCCCCATCTGCCAGCATCAGCCTATTTCCAGTTCTAGCCCCCCCCCCCAGTATCAGTCCTTCTCCAGTCCCTCCCAGCATCAGTTCCTTTCCAGTCCGCCATCCCCATGCCATTTCCAGTCCTCCTCCCCAGTATCAGTTCTCCAGTCCCTCCCAGCATCAGCTCCTTTCCAGTCCCCCATCCCCAGGCCATTTCCAGTAATAACCCCCCAGTATCAGTCTTCTTCCAGTCCCTCCCAGCATCAGCTCCCTTCTAGTCCCAGTCCCCAGCCCCAGCCCATTTTCAGTCCTAACACCCCCCTCCCAGTATTAGTTCTCTTCCAGTCCCTCTCAGCATCCGCTCCCTTCAAGTCCCAGTCCCCCATCCCCCAACATCAGTCCATTTCCAGTTCTAAACCCCCCCACCCCCTACTGCACACCAAAAGGAGCCCCGTGCCTGATCGGTTTCAATGGGAGCCGGGGAGGCCTGAAGCCCCAGCTGACCTCTGAACAGCCATGGGAGTAAAGAGCTGTATTTGCCCTCCCCCCTGTGGCTGTGATAAAGAGAATCCTACTGGCGTGCTGAGTGTTGGGAGATTAAACAGGAGCACGTCAGAGGAGATGTGGGGCCATGTGCAGGCAACATCCCACACAATAGACGGGCTGGCCCTGCCAGGACCAAGGCAATTAGAAAAATAAAATAGCTAGACGATAAAGGCAAAGAATTTATTTTCAGTTCAATGACTGGAATATGTCTGTTTCTGGATTGTATATACGTATGCTATCTTTATATTTTGCGTAGTACAGGGGGAAATGCATCACTGTTCCTATTTCATGTGTTGCACTGCATGCAGAGCCTATCTTGTTAGTTTCAGTTTAATTTTGTCTACAAATTTCTACTTTGAGTTTGTTATAATTTGTTCTGTACTTGGCGAGGGTCTAACTGTGTTCTGCCTGTGTGTCCGAGACCATGTGTTCTGTTAGCATGGTGTTTCTTTATTGGATCTATAGTAATCTAGCTTGTTCAGTTTTCAGAATAGATTTAAGGATGTTCTAAGGCCCACTACAATATTTATGGTACTGCTCTTTTCTGGGTAGTCTCCTTATTGTGTTAATTTTAGAAGCTAGTGTTGTTAAGGTATGGTAGATTTGCTTTATAGGGCTTCAGTGACATTTGCAGGGTTTTGTGTTAGTTCACAATCTGCCTGGTACTGGAGAGACTGCTAATGAGATGATACCGGAATCAGATTTTTTTTCTTGTATGTTGGGTTCTGTGGTGAAATTTCCTAATTCTGCTCTGCACCTACTGTTGGAGGAGGGATTTTGTTGGATGCAAAATAGAAGCTGAAAAAGAAAAAGAGAGAGGCATAATGCAGTTTCTAATGCAAAAAATAAAATTAGTTAAATTATAACTAATTTTATTTTGGTGTCAGGAAGTACGCTGTGCTTCTCTTTTACTTTTTATTCCTTCACTTGTGAAGACTTTACTATCTCCTTTGTTTTTTGCAGAATATATATTTATAGGTGTCAATATTTTTTATTTTAGAGTGCCAGACTAAATAATTTAACAGCTAGAATTTTTTGCTGCATTTTAATTTTATAGCTTCTGAATGAGAACCTCTGCTCCCTCTTTGAGTATTTTGGGACATCAACTCATCCCTCACCTGTTTGGTATAGTGACGACCTATTAATCTAATGTTTTTTCTAAAGAGAACCATAACAAATATGCAAATGATATGCAAATAAATGTGTCGTCCTACCTTTGCCTCCCCCAAATGAAGCAGTCAAACTACGCCCGTGGGTAACACATAGCTTTTAGGAAATTGCTACTTTTAAACTCTTTCCCTGTTCTTTACTCTCCCAACCCCCCAAACTGACCCACCACCAAAAAGGGGCATGTTTACTAAGTTGGGCTAATGATTAGAATGGGCTATTTGTAACTAGGTCCCATTGAATAGTATGGGACTTAGTTACAAATAGCCCATACTAACCATTATTCCAGCTTAGTAAATATGTCCCAAACTGTCACCACCCCCTCCCCAGTTTTCCCCACCACCACACATACTGCTCCCATCTGCAAAATTACTCACTTGTAGGTGCTCCACCAATCCACAAAATAGTGCCGCTACAACAAACTACCCCCAACAACTGCTTTTCCACCCTGCAAACTGCCCCCACCCCCATAAACTGCACCCCTACAATTGCCCCACTACACTGCAAACTGCCCCACCCCAATAAGCAACCTCCCATAACTGCCCCATCACCTTGCAAACTACCCCACCCCCAAAAAATACCTTCCCACAACTTCCCTACCACTCCACAAACTGCCCCATCCCTAAAAATATCCCCAACTGCTCCACCCCCCAACAATTACCATCCTGCAACTGCCTCGCTACCCTGCACACTGCCTGACCACTAAAAAGTCTCCCTTGCAACCCCTCAAACTGCCCCACCACCTCAAAAATGCTCTCCTCTAAAAACTGCCCCATGCAACTACCCTACTACCTCACCAATTACCCCTGCATATGCCCCACCACCTCATAATCTACCTTTACTCCCCAGAACTACTGTCCTGCAATTGCCCTATCCCCAAAAACTACTCCCCCACCATACTGCAAACTTCCCTACCACCAAAAATTACATTACTGCCCCACATTCAGAACCCCCCATGCAAATTTCCCATCTCAAATACTCCCCACTGTAACTGCTCCATCATCCTGCAATCTATCCCCACTCCCAATACTATCTTCCTACCACTCTCATCAACCCCAAAAAGTATGTCTTCAGTTATCCCATCATAGATACAACACATGCACAGCACATACAAAACACACAACAAAGATATAAACATAGACACACACAAGAACACCACACACACACACACATACACACAATAACCTAAACTAAACTAACAAACACATGAACACCACTTACACACATAGAGAATTATTTGTAGTCCCTGTGTCTATCTGTTTTTTATTTATTTATTTATTTATTTGGTTACATTTTTATACCGCCCCTTCCAGAGATCAGGGGCGGTTTACCTTATAACAATGAACTTTAACAATAACAGTTACATATAACAAGGTTTAGAACTTTATACAATGAACAGATTGATATATTCAGATATATATCTAATTTTCTTTGCTGTTATTTCTACTGTGAAAGCTACTGACTGAACTGTACTCCTTTCTTATTGGTTGCTATCTGTACTGACAACCAGTGTCTGTTATCACAGCGGATTAAAGAACTAGGAGAACATACCTAGGTTCATAGTTTAGGGGTGGGGGTGGGGTGGAATGTCAGATGTGCTCAGCACTCAGGAGATTATGATTTAGAACTGTCTGGCTTTTTCAAAAGAACATAAGAAATGCCCTACCGAGTCAGACCAAGGTCCATCATGCCCAGTATCCTGTTTCCAACAGTGGCCAATCCAGGCCACAAGTACCTGGTAGGTTCCCAAAGAGACATACAGGTACTATGATGTCTGTCCTGGGGAAAGCAGTGGATTTCCTGGGTCCTCTTTAATAATGGTTTATGGACCTTTCCTCCAGGTCATGATTCTACTGATTTTTACTTTAATGTCTGGAAGCTAAAAGGAAGACTAACATGTCTGCACATTTTTTCAGAATTTAAAACCTCTAACTGCAGTTCTCTAACTTTTTCCTTTGTGTGAGTGAGCTTACCCTTCCTGCTGCCGCTGTAACTAGCAGTAGAGACTGTGGGTGGGGTCAAGCCAATGGGAAGGTTATGGGGGTGGAGCACTGGATCTAATCATTTATATAGCGCTACAAGGCATTATACAGCGCTGTGCAGACACATATAAAAAGACCTTATAGAGCTTACAATCTAATCAAGACAGACAATATGATGAGGATGAGAGTACAAAAAAAAGGTGCGGAGTGACAAGGAAAACAAGAGATTAGGAACCAAAAGCAGCCTCAAAGAGGTGAACTTTTAACATGGATTTGAAAAGGGAAAGAGAGGAAGCCCGACGTAACAATGGAGGTAGTTTGTTCGAGGCATAAGGATCAGCAGAGTGAAAGGAATGGAGCCTGGAGTAGAAAAAAAGGGCCTGGAGAGAAGCAGGCCAGTAGAAGAGTGGAGTTCACAAGGAGGGGGGATTAGGGAGAGATGAGAGAGGAAAGATAGTGAGGAGCAGTAGAATGAATGCATTTACAGGTCAGAAGGAGAAGTTTGAACTGGATATGGAAACAGAAGGGGAACTAATGAAGTGACTTGAGAAGAGGGATTATATGAGTATAATGGGGCTGGTGGAAGATTAGTCAAGCAGCTGAGATCTGAGAGATGAGACAGAGGGAGACCAGCAAGGAGAAGGTTGCAATAGTCTAGACAGGAGGTGACTAAGTGTCTTAGTACTGTGTTCAGAAAGAAAGGATGCATTTTGATAATATTGTAGAGAAAGAAATGAGACGTTTTAGTATCTGTTGGATATCTGCGGAGAAAGAGATGGAGGAGTCAAAGATGACACCAAGGTTGTGGGCAGAGGAAACAGGAAGTAAAATGGTGTTATTAACAGAGATAGAGAAAGGAGGAAGGTATAGGGGAAAAATAAGAAGTTCCTTTTTGGCCATGATCAGTTTCAAACGGTGATGAGACATCCAGGAAAAGATGTCAGAAAGGCAAGCAGAGATGTGAGACTGGCAATGCAATGTGTGCCTGTCGACCAGCAGCTCCTGGATTTTCTTGGCAGTGTGATTGGAAGTAGATTGCCAGGTCTTTCTTCTGAGTCAATGGAGGATTAAGTGACTTGCCCAAGGACACAAGGACTGCTAGTGGGAATCAAAACCTGGTCTCTTGGTTATCAAGGCAGTGCTCTAACCATTAGGCTACTCCTCCATGGGAGGATATGAGAGCATCAAGAGATTGGGTGTAGAGAGAGAAAAGGAGAGAGCCTAGAACAAAGCCCTAGGGTACACCACTGAGAGTGGGATAGCAGAAGAGGAGGAATCACCAGAACAAACCCTGAAAGAGCGATGGGAGAGATAAGAAGAGAACCAGGACTGCACAGAGTCCCTAAAACCAAGTGAGGACAATGTGTCGAGAAGGTGGTGGTCAACAGTGTCAAAAGCAGCAGAAAGGTCAAGAAGAATGAGGATAGAGTAGAGTGGATTTAGCCAGGAGCAAATCACTAGAGACTTTGGCAAGAGCAGTCTCAGTAGAGTGTAAGGGATGAAAGCCAGATTGAAGAGGATCTAGCAGGGCTTCAGACGAGAGAAATTCAACTTAATGGTGGAGGACAGCACGTTCAAGAAGTCTGGAAATGAAGGGAAGAAGGGAGTTGAGTTGACAATTAGAAGGACAAGTAGGGTCAAATGAAGGTTTCATGAGGTGTGACCACAGCATGCTTGAAGGCAGCAGGGACTGTTGAAGTGGAAAGCGAGAGGATGAGAATATGTGAGATGGAAGGGATGACAAAGGAGGAAATGGAATTAAGGAGATGAGTGGGGATAGGATCAGAGGAACAGGTGGTAAGTTTAGAGGAGGAAAGAAGCAGAGAGGTTTCCTCAATGGAGATCTTAGAAAAGGATGCCTCAATGCAGCTGCAGCATACCACACTGATTCACAGTGGCATAACAATTTTGCAGTTGTACCTGCCAAACAGCTCCCCTCATTTCCTCTCCCGATTACAGACACAAACAGAACAAACATACACATACACACACACATACACGCGCGCGGTTACATACAACATGCATGTTCAAACATATTAAAAAGATAATAAACATGCAAAACAGATACATGCATGTGCAGATACATACACATTCTCACACACTCACACAGACACTACATCCACAACGCACATCAACACACAATGTAATACAGACTGGTGTGCGCACACCCACATACACATATAGAGGGATTGGAAAGAATTCCATGAGCCATGGTCTGCATGCTTTCCCCACTTGTATAAAATGTAGAAAAATAGGGTAATAATCCAAGAGTGATCTACTATTGTTAAAATGTGATAGTTAACTTTTATATGACCCTGTTTGAAATTTAAGAGAGAATCTGACTGATCAAAGTTTCTGAGTTTTTCTGAAAGCTCTATGATTCTTTTTAGTCAGTAAGCTTGTTGCAGGATAAAAACCTCCTGAAGTGGTTCAACAATACTCTGTGTCAACAGTAGCTTGGTCTGTTATTTTTTTAAGTGACCCATGATTGTAACTTAGAACTGTAGCTAATTGTTTTCCTAAAGAAACCTCAGTGTAGCCCTCGTGAATATATCCATGTAAGGAAGGGCCAGTCTGAGAAACAAAATGATTTAAAGGATTTGTTCATGCTAGAACTTGGCCAATTTCCTTTCCCTCTGTCTCTCAGAATTATATTCGGGAAACTTCACTGGCATGTGAATTTGTCCATTCTCCCAAAATAGTTCTCTCCCTTTCAACTGTATTGGCCCCTCCCATTATCCTGTGTTGCCCAAGAGTTACAGAAAATTTCAAGCTTGCTGGATTCTACAGAGCTCTGACAACTCACTGGCTAAGCAGTCTAGCAGTCTCTTGCTCTGACTTTTGCCTCTACCAGAAAACCTGGGAAACTGTTAAAGGCCTTTGGAACATTCCAAGGTAAGAAGTTAACAACTAAATCATGGGATTTTTTCTTTTTTTATTTCAGTAGGGGGGGGGGGGGGATTGGATTTAGCTCACACTTTTCTCAGAAGTTCAAAGCTATTTACATTCAGATATTACCCTGCCCCTATTGGGTCTACAATTTAAGTATGTATCTGTAAACCTAATGGATGATTTGAAATCTCTTCTGGCAGCAGCCAGCAGTATACATGTATAGGATTTAATGTTACCAAAAGGTGAAAAAAAAACCCATGCATATTTTTGTTTTAAGAGAAATTTTCATCAAATGCTTTTTGATTACTTTGTTTTACACGTCGTACATGCATTCAAGATGTATCAGTAGGCAAACAAATCATGTTTTACGTGTTTTGAAACTAGAGATTATATGAAAGGCAAGGAAAATTCCATGGTAATTTTTCTGGCAGCCACGGTCTCACTGAAGCATGAAACTGAAGTTGGTTGCTTACTGCAACACTGTACCATTTATCAGAGCTCACTATTTATTGCAGCTTCAAAGTGACAAAATAAGGTTCGAATCCTCTCAAAGCCCACCAATCATCTGTCAGTTCTGGACAAGATATACATAAACCCACATTAAGAAAAGTGACAAGAGTTCTGTATTCAGCTTGCAGCATTTGGAGGGAGGGGGAAGAGTTCCTTCTTGGGCCACCCCCAAATATACTACTTTAGAATCCTTAGACAATTCCAAACAAGTTTTGATGACACTTCTCAAACTTGAGCTTGTGTGTGTTAACCACCATTTTCAACCATCTGCTACCAAATGTATCATAGCTTCTTATACACAGATTGAGGCTTTCAGTTGACACAATCCCTCTCCACTTATCTCTAACATTCTATAACCTTCAGACAGTCTTGTCAAGGTTTGGATACACTTTGTGTGTGCAAAGCATTGTTTTATTTTCTTTAGTACTCTTCACATTATCATATAATAGAGCTTGTTCTACACTCCAGCTCTAGGCTTACAAAATCCCCCTTCAGATCACCACAGACCACATCTCTAAATACAGTTCTTGAGCAGGTCAGAAAACAATTTCAATACATGTTTACAAAATCAATTGTTTCCTTAAACAAGTGTTTTGTACCCTCTTTAAGTGCTCTATTAATTTCTTATTCACCGAATGCAAGTTCTATGGTGCCAAAATCGTTTTTTGGCTTACCCCTAAAATACTTAAAATTCCAGGCAATTTTGCTCAAGATTTAACACATTCTCCTTAAGAAAAATGATTGTGGATGTGCAACATATTTTTCTTTAGGTATTTCAACCCTCTATTATGCCCTCTTGGTTTTATTCGTAGATAAGAGAAATTTTATCATCCACTATTATGTTACATAGAAATATGATGGCAGATAAAGACCATATGGCCTATCTAGTCTGCACTTCCTTATGAACCACTAAGTTCTATAGTTCTTTTTTTTACTTTAGAGATCTTCTGTGTTTTTAAATAACTAAACAAAACTTTAAAAATAAGATGCATACAGCAGTCCAGCAGCGAGATGGGGGTTATCCATTCTTTTGTATTGAGTGTCACATATATGATTTTCTCCCAGTTGGTGAGAGGTCTTACATGTGCACTAGGTGCAAGGAGCTCTTTGCCCTCAGGGAATGAGTGTGATCTCTGGAAGCTAGAGTAGCAGACTTGGAAGACATAAAGAAGTCAGAGAGGTACATAGATAAGATCTGCAGGGACGTAGTATTGAAGCCCCATCTCCACTTTGGCAGCCTCTCAGCTGCCATGGAGGAGAGAGGACTCGTGAAAGGAGAGCATCACCTTGGTGAGGCAGAAAGTGATCCTGTTGCTAGGACCTGTCCACAAAGAGATGTAATACCCCCTTGCACCAAGGAGGTTTCTCCAGGGCCATGTGTCTATGAGGGAAAGGTTAGGACGGCCGTTATAGTGGATGATTCAATCATTAGACATGTAGATAGCTGGGTGGCTGGTGGACATGAAGAATGTCTGGTAACATGCCTGCTTGGTGCAAAGGTAGTGGATCTCACACGTTACATAGACAAGGTTTTAGATAGCACTGGGGAGGAATCTTCTCTCTTGATATATGTTGGTACCAATGACATAGGAAAATGTGGGAGGGAGGTTCTGGAGGCCAAATTTAGGCTTTTAGGTAGGAAGTTGAAATCCAGAACTTCTAGGGTAGCATTCTCTAAAATGCTTCCCATGCCATGCGCAGGGCCCAAAAGGCAGGCAGAGCTCCAGAGTCTCAATGCATGGATGAGATGACAAGGCAAAGAAGAGGGTTTTGGATTTGTTAGGAATTGGGCAATTTTCTGGCGAAGGGGGGGGGGGGGCTCTTCTGAAGGGTTGGGCTTCACCTTCACCAGGATGGAGCCAGGCTGCTGGCATTAACATTTAAAAAGGAGATAGAGCAGCTTTTAAACTAGATAATAGGGGAAAGCTGACAGTCGCCCAAGAACGCATGGTTCGGAAGAATATATCCTTGAAGGATACTAACAGGGAAGTTAGGACATCCAAACAGAGAGGTTCCAATAAAGATAAAAGTTACCCAGATGCTCTTAAGTACAAAGCTGAAAGATTCCAAATTAGCCCTATCAACTGATAATCAGATTAATATGATTGAAATAGAACCTCTAAAATGCTTGTATGCAAATTCTAGAAGTCTAAAAAATAAGATGGGAGAGTTAGAATATATAGCTCTAAACGAGAGGTTAGATATGATTGGTATCTCAGAGACCTTGTGGAAGAAGCAGGGGCGGCTCAAGACAATCTGCTGCCTGAGGCAAAGAATGAGATGACGCCCCCACCCCTACCTTAGAGGGGGGCAGGGCTTTTTCAGAAATCCAATCAGAAACTGAACCAAACCAAAAAGCCGATTAGATTATATGGAGGAAATGCAAGATGTTTGCACACAGGGTCGTATCTAGCTGCAATCGTGCCCTATGTGACTTGCAGCTTGGGCGCACGCCCCCCTCTCCCCCCCATACCTCCATCCAGCGCTGCCTGCTCTTTCCCTGCTACTGCCGCCACCCTCTGTTTTTTTCACGGCGGCACCGGCAGCAGGGAATGAGCAGGCAGCGCTGGACGGAGGTATGGGGAGGAGGAGGGGGGGCATGCGCCCGATCTGAAAGGTGCCGGCACTTTAAGTAGATCTGTCCCTCCCTGCTCTGACAGCGCGTCGGAGGAGGGAGGCGCTAGACCTGCTTAAAATGCTGCAAAAAGGCTTGGGGGCGCATTTTGGCTGCCTGCTATTGTCCTGCTAGTGGCAGCAGGGCAACAGCAGACAGCCGAAATGCACCCCTCAAGCCTTTGCGCCCTGTGCGGCTGCACTGCTTGCACAGGGCTAGGTACGGTCCCGTTTGCACACCAAGGAACTAAAAGACGGCAAGAACCAACAGCACAGTTTATAAAACTAAATTATAACTCATTTTTATTTTGTTGTTATAAACTGCGTTATGGTTCTTGCTTTTTCTTTTTCAACATATATTTTGCATCCACAGTAGGTGCAGAGCAGAACCAGGACATTCACCCACAGAATTCAATATTAAAAAAAAAAAAAATCTGATTCTGATCATCTCACTAATAACAACAACCACTATTCTCCAGTACCAGGCATATTGTGAACTAATACAAAACCCTACAACAAAGAACAAACCTACCATATCATACCATATCAGCACAAACTTCCAAAACTCACATAAGGAGCCCATCCAAAAAAAGCGTCACTGTAAATACTACAGTGAGCCCTGGAACATCCCATACACCTATTTGAAAAGCTGAACAAGTCAAATTACTACAGTGCAGTATAGATCTATCTCCAGGAACAAGCAGGAATGTGGTCTTCACACATAGGTATCGTTGGTACCGATGGAGCCTGTGCGGGAACGCTTCCCAGCGTCCAATAGGAAAGCTTTTGGGAGCATCCCACCATGTCTGCGTCACTGTCTTCCCGCCTTTCCAACTCTCCCTCTTCAGTTTTTCATTTTCCACGGAGCCAACAGGCAGCAAACCCTGTTACCGCAGAAAATTTCCCTTTTGTGGTCGCGTCTGCCTTCACCGTCAACTCCTGTACCGGTACCACCGATCTTTTCTTCATTTTCTTCCTTCTTTTCTTAAAAAAAATAAATAAAGAAAAAAGAATCCTTCTTTTTGAGGGTCTGTCCCCTCTAAGTGCCAGGTGCCATTTTGGGCACTAGGCCCTCTTTTCTTCTAAAATGGAGAAACCAACTAGTGGTTTCAAAAAATGTTCAAAGTGTAGCGGTACGATTTCTGCTACCGACACCCATGACTGGTGTCGTAAATGTTTAGGTCCTGACCATTTACCATTGGAGTGTCTCCTCTGTAGAAAGATGACCAAGAGAGGCCTGCAGAACAGATGCGATGTCTGTTGCATCGACGTCTTCCAGGGCTTCATCTTCCTCCCATGGATCTCAGGTAACTAAACCCAGGTCTTCCAAGACCAGCCGGTCCTCAAAGGGTAGATCTCCTTTGAAGCATTGAGATGCTATTAGCATTGCCCTCGAGGAAAACATACCGGCAAAACAGCCCCGGCAGGCGGCCCCGGCCTCCAAAGCACTAATGGGGCTCCAGGATGTTCCAGAGGCTTCCACCTCGGGAGAACTCCTGGTGCCACATTCTGGTGTCGTAGCCGCTTCCTTCGCTACCGACTTCCAGGCATTGGCAGGGGCTGTGGATCAACGAATCCTAGCCATCGAATGCAGTCTAGCGGCTCTCTTAGCAGCTTCGGTACTGCTAAGACCGCTTCAGACGGTTCCGCAGTCATCGATACTGGTACCGATCGCACCTGCTTTAACCGATCTGCTTCCCCCCATGCCGGCTCTTGAATCAATATCCGGCATCGAGGGCCCGGTATCGAGACAGTCTGATGCCGACTTCGATCGATACCGGCACTGAGCAATGCAAGAACACCCGGCGCACAGATATTTCGAGTCCTCCGATTCTGATGACTCTACCGGTACCGGGGTGATTCTACTGGAGGATCCATCTCCTCCTCCTCAACGCAGGATGTCTCCTCCAGAGGACATGTCATTTCAGGATTTCATACGTGATGTAGCCCGAGGACTTTCAATCATGGTGACTCCTGAGAAGGAACCGAGAGCAGAAGATTTAGACATTCTTCAATATCTGGCAGCTCCTAAAGAAGCAGCTACCCTTCCCATTCACCGAATCTTGCATGATCTCATGCTAAGGATGTGGGAAGCTCCTTTAAAAGTGTCTCCACACTCTCGGAGACTCGATACCATGTACTGAGTTCCACAATGCCCTGGTTCTCAGAAGACACAATTACCACACCATTCAATGGTAGTGGAATCGGCGATGCGTTCCGTAGGATCAAGAGTGCTAAAACACATTCTTCCAATCCTCCAGGCTGGGAAGCGAGGACACTCGATGCCTTTGGGCGTTGATGCTTTCAATCCTCGATGTTATCAGCCAGGGTCAGCTCTTACATTCTCTACATGGGAATGTTTCTCAAAGAGGTTACAAGGGATCTAGAGCTTATGGCTTCACTTTTCCCTGATGATAAAAGGACAGACTTCCTCACCCTGGTCAAACATGCCCAGAATGTGTCTAAGTTCATGAATCATGCAACTTTTGATTGCTTTAGCAGAAACTCTGCTATTTCCATCGGTGCACGTCGCATTGCCTGGCTTCAGGCATCAGATTTAGAACAATGGGTGCAAGATAAGCTGGGGAACATTCCTTGCACAGGAGAAAATCTCTTTGGCAAGGATTGGCAAGACAAGGCTAATCAGATTGAATCTGAAACTACAACCTTGAACAGATTATCAAAGGTTACAGCCAACCCAGCAAAGGAAAAGACAACTAAAAGACCCATTTTCAACAAGAAAAAGAAATTCTACCCGTCTTACACCCAAGCTGTCCACTATCCAGTTCATGCTCCCCAGAAGGGGCAACAACAGCCCAGACAGCAAAGGAAGGCACAAGTTCCAAGAGCTCAACCAGCTCAACAGACTCAGCCTCCTCAGGGGCTTTGACTTCTTCCTAGAGAACTTAGTCATCCTGCCCCTGAAAGGTCCAGAACCTCTCACCATCCCCGGCAGACTTTGTCATTTTGCCAGAAGATGGCAGCAAATAACATCAGAAAACTGGACTCTTTCCATTGTACGAGAGGGGTACAAACTCCATTTTCACAGTATGCCCTCTCCCACCATCACAAGACAGTTCAGTTCTCAGGGCCCTACCACCACTCTCTTGTGTCAAGAGGTCACCTCACTACTTGCTCAAGGGGCAATAGAAGAGGTACCCATATCCCAACAGGGCATGGGTTTCTACTCCCCCCTACTTCCTCATCCCAAAGAAAACAGGGGGATACAGGCCCATACTGGACCTCAGAGTTAAACAAGTATCTGTTTCAAGAAAAGTTCAAGATGATCTCCCTTGGAACACTTCTTCCCTATATTCAGAGTCAGGATTGGCTATGTTCTCTGGATCTAAAGGATGCATACATGCATATTCTCATCCATACAGATCACAGGAGGTTTCCTTGATTCCTTTTTCAAGGTAGACATTACCAGTACAGGGTTCTACCCTTTGGACTGGCTTCTTCCCTAAGAGTCTTCACAAAATGCATGGCAGTAGTAGCAGCAGCATTCCTGAGAACTCTGGGGATATTTGTCTTCCCCTACTTAGACGACTGGCTTATCCGAGCATCAACAGCTCCAAAAGCCAGTTTTGCTCTCTCCCGCACAATGCAAATCCTGCAGTACTTGGGATTGGTTATAAACCTCCCAAAATCTCATCTCATTCTGTCTCAGTCCCTAGAGTTCATAGGGGCTCTTCTTGACACAAGGCAGTCAAAGGCTTTCCTGCCATAGCCACATTGTCTTCAAATAATCCAGCTGGCTTCTCAAGCAGCTATGAAAACTTTGCTAACTGCTCGAGAAATGCTTCAGCTGTTGGGGCATATGGCATCCACAGTCCATGTGGTTCCCTATGCTTGCCTTCACATGTGGGCAGCCCAGTGGACCCTATCCTCTCAGTGGACACAGGCCTCGGGGCGCCTATCGGACAAAATCAGAAACTCGACACGTCTCATTTTGTCCCTACAGTGGTGGCAATCGCTGGAAAACCTTCTCATAGGCTCTCCCTTCCAGCAGCCACTACATCAAGCCACCTTGACGACAGATGCGTCCAAGTCAGGCTGGGGGGCTCACTTGGACAATCTCTCCACCCAGGGTCTATGGACCCAGCAAGAGGCTTGTCTTCACATAAACCTCCTGGAACTCCGAGCCATCTTTTATGCTCTTCAAGTGTTCCAAACCCACCTCAGCTACAGGACATAATAGACTTGGCTTGCAACCTTGAAAGCCCATGTAAACCTAACTGGTTGATCGGCGACTTTAACCTTGCTTCCCTACAACCCACCTACGCTAACACCTTCCTCGATGCTATGACTGATCTCAGTTATACACAGATGGTGAACTCTCCTACACACCTCAAGGGAAACGCTCTTGACCTCATTTTTGCTCCCCAGTCAGAATCAAGCCTCAATATCAACCTTTCATTTACTCTTGTCCCATGGTCAGACCACAACTTAATCTCCTTCCAAATCCCTTACCAACAAAATCAAATCCCTACCAGCCAAACAAATACAGCCTTATCAGGAATGACAATCCGCTTCAAATCCCTAGACAGGGATGAGTTCATCAACAACGCCCTTCCAGCACTCTGTCAATCTGCTCAAAGCCTCGACGATATGATCAACAGATGGAATACCACTCTGAATTCTTGTTCGCAGTTACCTTCTTCAAATAAATCACCAGCCTCCTCCAAATCACCAAGAAACAGAAAACCAGCCCCTTGGTTCTCTGCTGAATTACGATCATCTCTTCAGCTTCTAAGAAAACACGAAAGAAAATGGCGTCGATCTTGTTCCATATTGGACCAAATGACTTATGAAAACACCTTAAAGCAACACTGTGAGAAAATATCTGAAAAAATCAGAGAACACCATACGGAGCTCCTCCTCCACTCGATAAATAAATCACGCAACCTCTTTAGCATTGCTAAATCCTTAACCAAGGCACCTTCCGCCAATCAGACAGTATCAATTCAGCCTCAGCCCTATGCCGAGTACCTCCAATCTAAAATCCTTAAAACAAACGCAGCACCAAGTCCCACACCCAGTCACATTCCCCAAGTACAGTCACTGCTAACAAACTTCATCCCTCCAGCAGAGAAATACATTGCCGACCTTATTGCTACTATTAACACCACCACAGCCCCAAATGACCCATGTCCTGCTTACTGGATCAGAACGATGCGTGCAGAACTCAGCCCAACTCTATCCTACATCATGAAGCTCTCTTTCGCAGCAGGAACATTCCCAGCAACTCTTAAACATCTATACGCCCTCTCCTGAAAAACAACAAACTTGACCCGACAAGGACAGACTCATATCGCCCGATCTCAAGCATACCCCTTCTAGCCAAACTTATCGAGAAGGTGGTTCAAATGCAGCTGCAGCAACACATTGACATATCAGCCCCTCTTGATCCATGCCAGCATGGTTTCAGAGAATCCCATGGTGTAGAGACTCTACTCACCGTACTTACCAACACCTTATCCAGAGGTATCGACAAAATTGAAAATGGGTTTGTACTCATCTTCCTCGATATTGCTGCCGCATTTGATTCTGTGAACCATGAACAACTCTTCTCCCGCCTCCAAGAAAAGGGAATTCAGGGCTTGACCTGGGAATGGTGTAAATCCTATCTAGCTGACCGTTGGCAACATATTCGGATAGGATCCTTAACATCTGAACCATTCCATCAACAGCAGGGAGTACCCCAAGACTCCTCCCTGTCTGCTTTACTTTTCAACATATATATGCAACCTATTTGTGATATTATCCGCTCATTTAATATATCCAGCCTGATCTATGCAGACGATGTCTTGATGTTCACCCCAATCAAAATTATGCACCCTGACCTCTCCCCACTAATACAGTGCTTCAACGCAATCACTGACTGGCTCTTATCCCAGAATCTATGCATAAACTTTAAGAAAACCGAGGTCCTATTCATAACCAAGAACAAGAACTTTTCTCCCCCCACTACCTTGAAGGTGCGAAATGCAGAGCTCCCATGTAAATCTGTGATACGCTACCTGGGTGTCACAATCGACCAACAGCTCAACTTCAAAGAACACATAAAGAATACCACCAAGTCCATCTACAATAAAATACTGACATTAAGGCACCTAAGACCTCTACTAGCCCCAGACGACTTCAGAACAATATTCCAGACGCTTGTAACTCCACATTTCGATTATGCCAACATCATCCTGCACGGTCTCCCCAAAAGCACCCTCAATCCACTGCAGATGGCGATGAATGCAGCAGCCCGCATTCTCTGCGGCATGTCCAGAAGAGATCACATCACGCCCATACTTATGGAACTACATTGGCTACCGTTACACTGCAGGATCATCTACAAGGCACTACTCCTATCTTTTAAAGCAATTAACCGGTTATCACCCTCATCCCTCTCTGCACTCATCACCATCACCCCCAATAACAGGCTGAGAAGGTCAGTAGCAGCCAATATGCTGATTATACCAGTTGAGTCTACTAAATGTACTCAAACTAGGAATAGAGCCTATACATTCTATGCCCCGAGGTGCTGGAATAACCTCCCACCTCATATCCGATCAATCGGAGACCTCTCACAGTTCAGAAAAGCTCTTAAGCATCACTTGTTCAGCCTTCACTTCGTCTACCCTAACCTAACACAACCACCTCCCGCACCTCAACTCACTCATGCAGCCTCTGACACTCCAACAACCTAACTCATGACGAAGTATACAACAGATCCGCCATCAGGCACACTCACAACGATTGATTACAAGGTCTTTTGAATTATGATTACCAACTTGTAATATAAACTGTAAATAGTTTTACAACAACTTCTGTTGTTGATTTGTATATAGTTACCCTTGTTACAGTCCCAAGTTCACGATCCTGTTATAATGTAAGCACAAGATCTTTTGTTCTGATGCAAAATTTTGTTATTTGTGAACTGCACTGATACTGAAAAGCATGGTATATAAGAGCCTGTAAATAAATAAATAAATAAAGTCTGTAAATAGGACAGTCCTGGTACAGACCAACGATCAAGTAGCCATGTTCTATGTGAACAAACAGGGTGGGACAGGGTCTCAAGCCTTGTGCAATGAAGCTCTACGCCTCTGGGCCTTCGCCAGAAATCTTCAAAACGGACTTCCGGTGACGTCACCTACTGAATGGCGGCGTAGCGGAGGAGCTCCGCCACCAACCCGCAACAATTGGAGCACTTTAGCCCCCACGGGCAACGGAGCGGTGAGCCGAGGGGCGACGGAGAGAGCGGGGAGTGCCGGCGAGCCGCGCGGCGGCGGCGCAACAAGCGGGAGCGGAGGTGCAGAGAAGCTGGTGGGAGCGGGCCGGACGAGGCAGCCTGACTTTCAGGGGGCTTCTGGGCCGGTGGCCGCGCTGAGCCGGACCTGCTGGGAGAGAGTCAGCAGGGCCAAAAAAGAGGCTTGCCGGTGAGCAGAGGCAGTGGGCTTCCCCGTGGAGGACGCCACGCCGCCGACCCCCACAGACCACGTGGTGGCAGAAGAGGGTGGCCAACAGAGGTGAATCCGGAGACAGAGGGGGCCGAGAAGGCCTAGCACGTGGCTGGGAGAAGCAGGAAGCAGGGACCTAAGCTGCAGCCCACAAGACGCAGAGTGCAGAAGCAGCCAGCAGTGGTGAGTCTCATGCCCCCCCCAACTGCACTAAGAAAGGGAGCAGAGGCAGAGAACTACCAAACCCCAGAAGTGTTCCCAGCAGCAGCTATAGTGTGGTGTGTGGACGCCCTACCAGCTCTATAGGCCGGGGAGATCGGGGAGAGAGGGGCTAATCAGCCCAAAATGGAAAAAAATAATAAAAAAGAGACTCTGGCAAAAAAAAGCTGGCCGAGTTCCGCTCCCCATATGCAACCCCCAAAGGAGGGAAGGAGGCGGAAAAAAAAGCAGGGAAACCTGTGACAGAAACCCCACAGAGCCCGGAGGGGAGTGAAGGAGGAGAGGAGAGCTTGTCGACAGCAGAACAGATTAAACAATGGCTCCTAGAGTTAAAGGAGGAACTGAAGATGGAGATGTGTGGGGTTAAAAATGAAATTAAAGAAGCAGTGCAGACTATGCGCCAAGACCTGCTGGAGCTGGGGGGACGTATAGAAGAGGTGGAGACCAAGTTGGAGAGTCAAGAGGAGACCCTGACGCAGGTCCAGAGCAGCTGGGAAGAGCTTCAGAGGACGCAGGAGACCCTCAAAGCCAAAACAGAGGACCTGGAGGACCGCTCGCGCAGATGCAACCTCCGAGTGAGAGGGGTGCCGGAGGAACCACAATATAAGAACTGTGAGGAGGTGGTCCAGCGGATCTTCCGGGAACTACTCGCAGCAGCTGGCCCAGGGAGACCTGCAGAGGAGACCCGCCTCGAAATGGAGAGGGCGCACAGGGGTATGGGGCCCATCCGAGACAATAGGCCAAGAGACATTGTGGTCTGCCTGCACTCCTTTAAGAGTAAGGAACTCCTGCTGGGTGCCAGCCGCAAGCTGAAAAATTTCCGTTGGGAGGGGCATACGGTGGAGCTGTACCAAGACCTGTCCCAAGGCACGCTACAAAGACGGAGGGAGATAAGAGAGGTCACCGCATATCTCAGACATGCTGACCTGCGCTACAAGTGGCTCTTCCCCTTTGGCCTCTTTATCACGGTGAAAGGACGATCGAGGACGGTGAGATCCAGTGTGGAGGCGTGGAGAGCACTGAGAGAGCTAGGTGCTGAGAATCTACCAGAGCAAGCCGAGGGCTCTTTCACTCCGCCGAGAACGGGATCCAGGACCGGAGGAGCCGCACAGATGAAATGGCAGAGGGCAAGTGGACGTAGACTGGCAAGAACCACCAAGGACGTGCACCAGAACCGGACTACAGAACAAGAGACTGGCTGAGCTGAAGCATCTTTATAATGGACTGGTATTCTTGAATAAGTTGGGCTGTGGGCGGGGGGGGGGGAGGGAGAGATGGGCAGTGGGCTAAGGGGAGAGGGAGAGGGGAGGAGGCGGGGACTAGGCTGAGAGGGAGAGAGCCCAGGCTGAGTGGAGAGGGGAGGGGGTTTAGAGGGGGGAGAGTTGGCAGCGAGGGGGGCTTAGGCACGGGAGCGGGGGGGGGGCTGGGGAACAGTTGATGTGGGTAGGTGGGGAGGGAGAGAAGGTCACCGAATTGGAAGTCGTATCTCCGCAGAGGAGAGTTATGAGGGGGGGAGAGGGAGGAGGGGAGGGAGTAGCGAGGGGGGGAGAGGGAGGGGGGAGGGAACAGCGGGAGGGGGAGTGGGGGGTGGGGGGAGGAGGGGGTGGGTAGGGGGGGGAAGAGGGGGCCAGAGGGGGAGGTGGGGGCGGAGGGACTTAGGGAGACGAGGCAGGGATCTGGGGGTAGGAAAGGAGTTAAAAATTCTCACGTTAAATGTGAAAGGTCTAAATTCACCAATGAAAAGACAGAAATTATATAAGGAGTTAACAAGACACAATGCAGACATAGTGCTGTTGCAGGAGACACATCTATTGAGACAACATGAGACATTGGTGCAGCCCCGGGGGTACAAGCACCGTATGTTCGCTTCTAATCTTAAAGAGAAGAAGAAAGGCGGGGTGGGGGTCTTCATCAGAGAGACAGGCCCCATGGAGGTCCAGGTAGTGTCCCGGGATAGGGGGGGGCGGTATCTCCTGCTGAGGGTAAAGATAGGTGAGGAGTGGTTTTGCGTGGTAAATGTGTATGCCCCTACGGGCCCGCAAACTGAATTCTGGGATGCTTTGAGTGCGCAAGTGGCGGCAATGGGGGATGGGGTCCTAATCTGTGGTGGGGATTTCAATGTGGCATGGGAGATAGGGAGAGATACGACTGGGCGCAGGGAGGGGAGAGGCACCGATAGGAAACATTACCACCATTTTGTGCGGGAGAACGGCCTGATAGATGTATGGCGGACACTAAACCCGGGGCGGAGGCAAATTTCTTTCTATTCTGCAGCACATGGCACTTACTCCCGGTTGGATGCCATATGGGTAGGGAAGGAGTTATCAGGGCGGCTTCTAGGGGGCGAGCTGGAACCCATTACCTGGTCCGATCATGCTCCGGTGGTGGTGCGGGTGCGGGTGGAAGGGGAAGATAGAGGTCGCCAGTTCTGGAAGTTGAATGAGGGGCTCCTTGAGGACGAGAGGGTGGTGCGGGAGATTGAAAGGCTCATCCCGGAGTACTTTGACCAAAATGGCGGTGGGGAAGTGCGGGATGGAACAGTCTGGGACGCCTTCAAGGCTGTAATTAGGGGGGTTCTCATAAAGTGGGGAGCCCGCCTAAAGCGAGAGAGGGCGGAGAGGGAGGACCGGTTACGCCGGCAATTGCGGGAGATGGAGGAAAGAGACGGCCAGGACAGAACTGGACAGGTACGGGGTGAGGTGCTGGCACTACGAGCCCAGGTGAATGCTCTTGAAGCGGAGAAGATACAATTCCGCCTGCAGCTGTTAAAACAGAGGTTCTTTGAAGGGGGGAATAAAGCGGGGAAACTTCTCGCGAGACAATTGAAGAAGCGGAGGGAGTGGAATAGGATTACACAGATTAGGAGTACAGGGGGGGTAGTGCAAGAGGCTCCACGAATAAGGGAGGAATTTGTGTCCTTCTATAGCAACTTGTATGCAGCCCGAGCTGCAAGGTCGGGAGAGGACATTCGGGAATACGTGAGGGAAGCAGGGCTCCCGACTCTAACGGGAGACGAACAAGAGGAGCTCGACAGGGAAATACAAGCTGACGAAGTCAGCCAGGCTATCAAGGGCTTAAAAAATGGGAAGGCCCCAGGGCTCGATGGACTGACGGCAAAGTTTTACAAGCGCTTTGGGAGCCTCTTGCTGAATCCGTTGACCAGGGTATTTAATGGACCGGGAAGGGGGGAGGCACTGCCTGAATCAATGGGCTGGGGAGGTATTACGCTTATCCACAAAGAGGGGAAAGACCCGCAGGAGTGTGCGTCTTACCGTCCGATCTCGCTGCTGAACCTAGATGCGAAACTGCTGGCGAAAGTACTAGCGGTGCGCCTCAATGGAGTGTTAGGTAAATTGGTGCATGAGGACCAGGCTGGATTTGTACCAGGCCGGCAAGTGGCGGATCATATCCGCAAAGTGTTAAATGTGCTGTGGTCGACACAGCGGCAGAGGAAGGGGGCCTTGTTGGTATCACTGGATGCAGAGAAGGCCTTTGACCAGGTGTCCTGGGATTTCCTCTACGCGGTGTTGGAGGCCCAGGGGTTTGGACCGGGGTTCACACAGTGGATAAGGGCTCTCTATGCTCGGCCGAAGGCATGTGTCCGTGTGAATGGGGGGTACTCTGGTTTCTTCCCCCTAGAAAGAGGGACGCGGCAGGGATGTCCACTGTCCCCCCTACTTTTTGTGCTATCCTTAGAGCCATTGGCAGCGAAGTTGCGCGGCAGCCCTGATATCACGGGGGTTAGGGTGGGACGGCAGGAATGCAGAACGTCCCTCTTTGCAGACGATATACTGCTGACACTCACGAATCCCAGCGAATCCCTGAGGGCAGTGATGAGAGAGATTCAAGATTATGGTGAAAGGGCGGGCTTCCGGATTAATTGGGGGAAATCGGAGATCTTGAGTGTAGGGGGGGAGGGGGAGGGGCAGCGTGACTGGCAGCAGAATCTCCCCTTCAAATGGGCAAAGACATCGATCCGGTACCTCGGGGTTCATCTCGGTAGAACCTTGGAGGAGTTGTATGATTTAAATTACAAGAAGATGGTGGGGCAGGTGGAGGCGAAGCTACAAGGCTGGAGCAGGGGATATTACTCGTGGTTTGGACGAATAGCGACGGTTAAGATGATGCTTCTCCCCCAGTTCCTCTTTTTGTTTCAGGCTTTGCCAGTCCCAATCCCCCCGAAAGTGCTAAAGAAGATCCAACAACAGGTCGAGCGGTTTATCTGGGGGTCGAGGCGTCCACGGGTGGCGGCAAGGACGCTACAAGTCTCGGTACGGGACGGAGGGATGGGGGTTCCCAATTTCCGACTATATTATGTGGCAGCACAATTGCGAGCAGTCTACGCGTGGTTGCGGGAACCCCAGAAGCAGTGGGTTCAGCTGGAACTGGCCGAATACAGGCCGGGTGCACTTGAACGGTTAGTATGGGAGGGGAGGGGAGAGAAGGGGAGGAATCCCATTGTGGGGCATACTTTGAAAGTGTGGCAGCAGTATAGAACGCGGCTGGTGGGTGACAAACGATGGTCGGCCACCATGTCATTAAAGCCTGCTGTGCGGAGAGCGGGGGACCGGGAGCCACAGTGCTCCGTAACTGGGCGGCGTTAGGATTGTCCCAGGTGTCTCAGATTGTGGTAGGAGGACATTGTAGAGGATTTGAGGGGGTCCGGGACCTCTATCGTTTGGGGGAGATAGATAGATTCCCGTATAGGCAGCTATGTTCGGTAGTGAGTACAAAGGGAAGGGAGCAAGGGGGATGGGGGGGAGGTGAATGGTTTGAGGGTGCCTGCCTGGGATCCCTGGGAAGCCAGGGGATGCTCTCCAGGATTTACAGAGGGTTGACAGCGAGGGGGGAAAACAAGTTGAAATACATGGAAGCGTGGGAGAAGGATTTAGGGGTAAGCTGGGGGGTGGAGGAGTGGGAGACCATGGCACTAGGTATAGCACGATTCTCCATTGCCACGACATTGCGAGAGAATGGGTTTAAGGTGCTGAGTCGCTGGTATCTCACACCGGAGCGGTTGTGTAAGGCAGGGGTGTTGCAAACGGATGAATGTTGGCGAAAGTGTGGGGAGCGTGGCTCCTGGCTGCATATGTGGTGGACGTGTCCGGTAGTGGGAGAGTACTGGCACCGCATAGGGGCAAACATCAACAAAATGATGGGGGCGAACCTTGAACTTGGCCCTGAGATGTGTCTCCTGCATAGACCTGATGGGAAATGGGAGGGGGATTGGAAAATTATCTGGTATTGTGTCACAGCGGCCCGCTGCGAAATTGCATGGTACTGGAATAGATCAGCTCTACCCTCCATGGCGAGCTATGCACGCAGGGTGTCGCATCTTTATGCCATGTATAAATTGACTGGGGAGCGGGGAGGGAGAGGGGAGCAAATGGAGAAGCGGTGGGCAGGGGTTTGGAGGTGGTTGCGGGAAGAGGGGTGGAAGTAGGGAGGGGGTGGGGGGATGGCAAATAGGAGGAGAAATGATTAGACTGTGTGTTAGTTGAAGAGTTGTCTCTTATGCTGTTTGCTGAACCCTTGATGCCTTGGAGTTGTTGAGTATATGCTAATGTAACTGTTACAAATGTTAATAAAAATTTAAATAAAAAAAAAAAGAAATCTTCAAAACCACCTTTTGGTGGTGTATCTTCCAGGCACGGAAAATCTCTTGGCAGACAAACTCAGTCGAGTACTGCTGCCACATGAGTGGTCTCTTCATCCAGAGCAAATTGCTCGAATTTTTCAGATCTGGGGAACTCCAGATATAGACCTCTTTGCAAGTCTTCAGAATGCCAGATTTCCCCGGTTCTGTTCCAGAATGCCGGCTCAGAACTGTCAGGCAAGGGATGCCTTCCACCTCCACTGGGGTCAGGACTTCCTCTATGCCTTCCCACCCATTCCCCTCATTCCCAAAATACTCTTCAAGCTTCAGAGAGACAGGGGCCATATGATCCTCATAGCCCATGCTGGCCACGGCAACCGTGGTATCCTCTGCTTCTACGTCTCTCTGGAGCCAGACCTCTGGAGTTGGAATGTGCTCCAGATCTTCTTTCCCAGGAGAACGGGATGCTATTGCACCCAAATCCTCAGTCTCTACACCTCAGGGCATGGCTCCTGAGATCCTAGAATTCCAAGATATCAACCTTTCTCAACAGGTAAAGGATATCCTTCTGGCTTCAAGAAAACCTTTCACAAGGCGAGCCTACACCTTTAAGTGGAAAAGGTTCTCTATTTGGTGTTCAAAAAAGGAACTCAATCCTTTTTCAGTACCAGTGGAGGCGTTGCTGGAATATCTCCTCCACTTGTTATCCTCTGGTCTTAAGATCAATTCAGTAAGAGTCCATCTTAGTGCCATTGCAGCTTTCCACAAGCACTTGGATGGACAACCGGTTTCCTCTCAACCACTTGTAGCAAGATTTATGAGAGGTCTGCTCTTAACAAAACCTCCCAATAAGCCACCGCCAGTGGCATGGGATTTAAATCTCGTCCTTGGGCAGCTTATGAAACTGTCCTTCGAACCCTTAGCCACTACATCCCTGAAATTTCTTTCTTGGAACGTAATATTCCTGATTGCCCTCACTTGAGCTACAGGCTTTAGTGGCTGATCCTCCTTATACAAGGTTCCACTATGATAAAGTAGTTCTTAGGACTCATCCTCACTTTATGCCAAAGGTGGTTTTGCCTTTTCATTTAAACCAATCGGTTTACCTTCCTGTATTCTTTCCTAGGCCTCACGCCTCAAATGCAGAAAGGAATTTACACACTCTAGATTGTAAAAGAGCCTTAGCCTTTTACCTTCAGAGAACTAAGCAACATAGAAAATCTTCCCAGCTTTTTGTTGCTTTTGACCCTAGTCATCTTGGACTACCAGTTTCCAAGAGAACTATATCTAAATGGATTGCAAATTGCATATCCTTTGCATATGAGATTAAGGGACTTTCTCACAAAGATCATGTCACAGCTCACAATGTGAGAGCAATGGCAACCTCCATGGCTAACCTTTGCTCAGTGTCCATTGACGACATTTGCAACTTGGGCTTCAGTGCATACCTTTGCAGCCCACTACTGCCTAGACAAGGTCTCATGTCGGAATGCCTCATTTGTCAAGCTGTTCTCCAGCATCTCTTTCACTCTTAGGACAACTCCTACCCGCCATCCAGGGTTTTCGATGCCAGAGATCCATGAGAGGAAGCATGACCCATCTCAACCTGGGTTTTGCAGTTTTCTGGGGTCATCTCCCTGGCATCTCTCAGCTGGGGAGTCCCCATGTGTGAAGACTACATTCCTGCTTGTTCCTGGAGATAGCATAATTACTCACCTTTAACAGGTGATCTTCAGGAACAGCAGGAATTTAGTCTTCACAACCCACCCACCTCCCCTGGGAGTTGTGTGTGTCTCCCTCTTTCCTTCTCTCCTTTGTCTCAGCTATAAACTCAACTGAAGAGGGAGAGTTGGAAAGGCGGGAAGGCAGCGACGCAGGCGAAGTGGGATGCTCCAAAAGCTTTCCTATTGGACGCTGGAGAGCATTCCCGCGCAGGCTCTGTTGGTACCGACGATACCCATGTGTGAAGACTAAATTCCTGCTGTTCCCGGAGATCACCTGTTAGAGGTGAGTAACTACGCTTTATGTACAAACGCCATGTTAACAGAATACCTGACCTCAGTCACACACTCACAACATCAACCCTCACCAAGTACAGAAGAAGTAACCACAATCTAAAGTAAAAATAAAAATATGTAGACAAAATTTAAACTGAAACCCCAAGAAGCCGGAGTCCACATGCAGTGCAACATCAGATAAATAAGAGATGCAGTTCCCCAATACTGTGTAAAATATCAAAATAGCACAAAGTCCAATCATTTAAAATTAAATAAAATTATTTTTTCTACCTTTGTTGTCTGACCATTTTATTCTCTGATCATGCTGATCCCGATCTGAGGCTTCTGCTTTCCTGTCTTCTCTTAGCTCTCTTTCTGTGGTCTATGGTCCATCTGCCACTTCTTATCTCATCTTTTGTTTTCTTCACTTCCTTCCATCAGCCCATTTCCAGCTCCAGTAACCCTCCCCAGTATCAGCCCCCTTTCCAGTCCTCCCCTCCAAGTACCTTCCAATGTCAACCGCCTTGCATTTCCACGACTGCCACTGGTGTCCATTCCCGTTCAGTCCCCCTCCTTCCCCACTGTCCGGCCCCTTCTAGTCCAAATACCATCTCAGGTATCAGCTCAGATCCACTCTCAGTGCCACCCCCCAGTCAGCTCCCTTCCAGCCTCCTCCCCAATTACCCAGCCACCTACCACTCCCATCCCCAAGTGTCTGCTCCCTTCCAGTCCCCCTTCAGTACATCCCAGGTGTCAGCTCCTTTCCAGCCCCCTCCTTACCCCTTGTCAGCTCCCTTCCTGCTCCCTCCTTCACCTGGCAGACCCTCTCAGTACCCACTAGGCTAAGGTGGTGTTGTCCCCTGGTAGGTTTGCTGCTTGCAAGTGGGACCGCAGGGAGATGACTGTGGTCCAGATTAGGTAGGCCTCCCTGCACAGTGCTCGGGAACCAGTGCCCCCTTGTCTGTTGATGTAGAACATTGCCGCCTGGGTTGCAGTACAAGAATGGCCTTCCCCCAGATCCAGGGCTAGAAGGCCTGTAGCGCATTCTCTATGGCCTTGAGTTCGAAGAGGTTGATGTGTAGATGCATCTTGGCTGGGGACCATTTCACATTCATGCGGACGTCCTTGGTCAAGGTGATCTGTGACTGGGGTGACCTGAGTGGCTTGCCTCCCCGCAGGTTTTCGTGTGTTCACCACCAGCTGAGGGTCTTGGTGGTTTGGTGGTCTATACTGACCTTGTGGTGCAGGGGCTGTCTGTGCTGGTCCCAAGCCCTCTGAAGGTGCTATTGGAGTTGGCGCATGTGCAACCTCGCATGCAGGATGACGTGCACTGCCACCACCAGAGGAAGATCCGTGCTGAGATCATGCATGATGAGGCGGTCTGGGCAGCTGGCGCGATGATCTTGTCTGCTTGGTGCGTTGGGAGGAATGCTTTTGTTTGTGTAGTATCGATGAGGACCCCTATGAATTCAGACACCTGAGATGGTTGCATTTTCGACTTGTTGTGTTTGATAAGAAAGCCCATAATCTGAAGCAGAGAGGCTGTGGTTTGTATGGCTGACCATGCTGCTCCCTGAGATCATGCCACAATCAGGCAATCATCGAAATAGGGGAAGATACGTATACCCGCCTTGCGCAGGTGAGCTGCCATGACTGCAACGCACTTTGTGAAGACTCATGGGGCTGAGGATAGGCAGAATGGCAGTGCCTTGTACTGGAAATGTTGGTTTCCCCCTCTGAAGCATAGGTACTTTCTCTGAGAAGGATGCAGGGATATGTGAGTGTATGCATTCTGTAGGTCCAGGGATTTGAGCCAGTCATTCTCCAGGATCAGGGGGAGAATGGTGCCCAGAGAGTGCTTGCGGAACTTTTCTTTGAGGATATGTTTGTTGAGTTGCCTGAGATTGAAGATAGGGTGCCAGACCCCAGATTTCTTGGAGATGAGGAAATAGCTTGAGTAGAAACCTTTGTTGAGTTGTGAGTCTGGAACTGATTCTATGGCATCTATCTGCAGGAGGCTGCATGTTTCCTTGAGGAGGTGTGAGGTGGATCCCACTGATGTCTGGAACTGGCCGGAGGGTGATCTAGGAGTGGGGTTCTCTGAAGCAAATGTGGAAGCCCCTGTGGATTATATTGATGACCCAGCAGTCGGTTGACATGTCTGCCCATGCCTCTGAGAAGAGTGAGAGGTGATCCCCCATGGGGGCATCCCAAGGGGGGTGTAGTAGTCAAAACCCCTGGGTGATGCTGGCTGAGGATGGGTCTTCTGTAGTTTTCTGTCAAGTGGGCGAGACTTATGCTGATAGTAGGTCTTGTAGGGCTGGGGATTCTGATAGCCGTGTGACTGCGGCAGTAAGAATTGTTATAATTGTTATGCTTGCGTGAGTGGTTAGTCTTTTCACTGCTGTATGGTGTTGAAGGCCTCTGGCGGTGCAGTCCATTGTTGGTGAGGGTTTGTATGTGCATTCATCCTTGATGCCATCCACTGTTTCCTTTACTGTACTTCCAAAAAGGTTGTCCCCAAGGCAGGATGTTACCCCTTAGTCCAGAGGCATTAAGCTATGCCATGCGGTGGGCAGCGATGGCCGTACCCACGGTGCGAGCGGCAATCTCAAAGGTATCGAAGACTGCTCTGATCAGGTGCTTGCTGCAGTCCGCCATGTCGTACAACAAGGATGTCAAGATTTCCTTTGTTTCCTGTGGGAGAGGTGTGGCAGTGTCCTTAGCTCATTCTAGCAGGTGGTCGAGGTAGACGATGATTTGAAACTGGTGGGAGACAATACTTGCGTTCAGTATGGCGCCTGAGAAAACATTTTTGACGACTCCATCGAGGAGTTTCTTGTCCTTTCCTGGAAGTGCGTTTGATTTTTGTCAGGAACTTTTGGCTCTCTTCAGGGCAGATTCCACCAGAATGGACTGGTGTGGAAGTTGTGCCACTTTGAAGTCTGGTGAGGGCTGTACATGGCACTTGACCTCTAAGCTCTTGGTGATGATGGGGATCATCGCAGGTGTCTGTCGCACCATATCCCTGCAGTCCAAAAGTACCTGATAAATCGGTAGGGCCAGTAGGGCCTTGGGGAAGTCAAGATATTTTAGGATCCCCAGGACTTTGTTTCATGGGTCTGGGATGCCGTTCAGTGATAGCCCGAGGTTTGTAGAGAGTTTCTGCAGGAATTTTGGATAAGAACATAAGGTCCTTGGGGGGGGGGGGGGTAGGCGGTTGTGGGTGTGTCACCTGAGGTGCATTGTGTGGATCGGGTACTGCCGTCATCCCCCGAGCTCCAGAAGGACTCCTCAGAATGTGTTATCTCGCCTTCCTCTTCCATAGCAGGAGACTCTGGCATGGAATGGTGGCCTAGGGTCAATAGTGATTTGACTGGGGCGCCGTAGCTGAGATTCTGTTTTTTGGCAGGATTCTGATGTAGTGTCTGCAGCGGTGGCATTTTTGGGAGCTGCCAGAATTGCACCCTGTGTGACTTGCACATCAGGCGCCCCCCATACCTCCATCCAGCCGCTGCCTGCTCTTATCCTACTGCTGCCGCTGCCCTCTGTTTTCTCCACAGTGGCGCCTGCAGCAGGGCAAGAGCAGGTAGTGGCTGGATGGATGGGGGGGGGGCATGCCCAACGTGCAAGCAAGTCGCTGGCACTTTAAGCAGATATGTCCCTCCCTGCTCAACCTCAAACAAAAAGCAAGCCTTTCCAGAATACTTGACCCCCTTAACAGCCATATTCATACATAAAGAGAATTCTCCAGGACCAAGCAGGAAGTCAGTCCTCACATATGGGTGACGTCGGCATCGACGGAGCCCCCATGCGGAGCATTTCCCCAGCTTTCAAAGAAAGCCTTTGGGAATGCAGGCACACATGCACGGTCCCCTTCCCGCCCAAAGGTGCCATCTTGCTCAGTCTGCTTTTTTCCGCGGAGTCCTATGGACGCCTGTCCTTGTCACCCGTGAAAAATGTTGATTTTTCCTGCGTTGGGTCGAGTTTTTCATCGGTTCGATGTCAGTTCCTTTCCCGCCTGGACTCGGTACACCGATGCCGAGCCCGGATCTCTCTCTTTTGGTTTTTGTCCTTAAAGACTGCGTTCGCGCCTTTTTTCTTTTCCCTGGCAGCCCAATTTTTTTATCTTGCAGGGGCCCTTTTTCCCTGATGGCTGCCAGTGGCTTTAAGAAGTGTGATTGGTGCAAGAAACTGATGTCTCTCACTGACACACACAACTGCTGCCTCCGGTGCCTGGGTCCAGACCACGATTCTACTGTCTGCAGTCCCTGTGGCAAAATGTCTTCCAAAGCATTGCGGAGCTGTCAGCACCAGAGTGAGAGGATCTTCTCCGAGTCTGCCTCTGGATGGGTCTGGACTTCGTCAGAGGCCTCGACATCTTGGGAGTCTGACCCTGAGCATCGTCGGGGCTCCTCTAAAAGGGAGTCCCCCTCGAATGAGCACCGAAGGAAGAAGAAACCCACGAGGGCGGCATCGGTGGACGCTCTTGGCTCCTTGAGGGCCAGGTCGCATAGCCCCGATCGCCGTCCCAGGTCTTCGGAGTCGGAGAGGCCTGCCAAGCATCCTCATGTAGAGTCGGAGGCCCCGAGTCACGTGAGTACTGTAGTCCTCGTGGACTCTCCTCTGGGGGAGCCGATGTCGGGCCTGACGCCGTCGGGGCCCGAGTCAGAGGCTGCTGGGTCTCCTGAGCTCGGACTCAGATTGACGGCCTTGGAGAGCAGGTTGTCTGCCTTCATGGAGCAGCAGTGGGTACTGATTGCCGGTCTCACCGGCGCATCTGCCCCGACCACCGGGACATCGACGTCAAAGTCGACCCCGGAGGCCAAGCCGATCCTCGAGACCATGCAAACTTGAGTCGATCCTTGGCCGCGGTCACCCACGGCCTCCCGTTTGGGACCGAGGTCGTCGACGCCGATTTCCTCGGCGCCGTGGCGGATGGCGTCGGTGCCCGCCCACTCAAAGCCGCTCGATTCCTCCTTGGAGGAATCGGCGTGGGAGACGGAGGAGGAGGAGTCCCCTGACACCTTCCGGACTCGGTGCATCCCTTTGGACTCACTGGGCTCCGAGCCTCGGACTAGGTCCCCCCGGAGGATACTAGGTTCTTGGATTTCATACGGGACATGGCCAAGGCACTGGCATTCCCCGCAGACCCCGAGGAAGAGCCTCGAGCCGAGGAGCTCGAGGCTCTGCAGTATGACTCTCCTCCCAAGGAGGCCTTTACTGTCCCGGTTCCTCCGATGCTGGAGCGGTTGCTCTTCCGCATGTGGGAGGCGCCGGCCTCGATGCCGGTTCTAAGCAAGCGGGTTGATTCCATCTATCGAGTTCGCAAGAGCCCCAGGTTTCAGAAGGCACAGCTACCGCACCATTCCATGGTGGTGGAATCGGCCATGCATCGCCTGAAGAGTCAGAAGATGCACTCCTTGGTGCCTCCCGGCAGGGCAGCCCGGAACCTGGATGCCCTCGGTAGAAAGTGCTTCCAGGGCTCTATGCTTGCTTTGCACGTCAAGACCTACCAACTGTACATGGGCATGTACCTTCGAGGCCTGGCAAAGGAGATTGCCGGGTTCTCTGCTGATCTGTCCGAGGAACCTTTGCAGAGGTTCAAGGCCTTGTCTTCTGGTATTCGAGAGTGCTCAAAGTTTATTTCTCGAGCAACCTACGATGGATTTGAGGCTTCAGTCCGAGTAGCAGGGGCCTGCATCGGTGCACGCCGTCAGGCCTGGCTACAATCTTCGGACCTCGAGCCGTGGGTACAGGACAAGTTGGTCGATGTCCCTTGCCGAGGTGAAAACCTCTTTGGCAAGCCCATGGACAAAAAGGCTGCAGAGCTCGAGACCGAGACTCTTACTCGGACAAGGCTGTCCAGGAAGACCTCTGCCCCTTCTCAGAAAAAGAAGGGCTCGGGGAAAAAAGACCTTTTACCCGAGGAAGACCACTGCCTATAAAACCTACCCTCACTACCAGGCCTCTGCAGCTCCCCAACAGGGCCAGCAGACCAAGGGGCAGGGTCATGGGCCTCGTAGGCAGAAGGCCCCCAAGCCTCCTACTCCGGCTCCTGCTCAGCAGGGAGGGGTTTTTTGACTATGCCAGCATAGCCTCTCCTCCTCTCCAGGGCACAGGAGGTCGGCTGACCCTGTACGCAGACAGGTGGCCAGCCATCACAGGGAATACTTGGGTGTTAAGTATCATCGAAAGGGGCTATCTGCTCCACTTCACCCAGATACCCCCCTCCTACTTTCCTCTGCACAGAAACTTACTCCTTCAGGAGTTGGAAGGTCTACTGAGGGACCGGGCGGTGGAACCGGTGCCTCACCACCTGGAAGGGCAAGGCTTCTATTCCAGGTACTTCCTGGTACCAAAAAGAACAGGAGGCCTCAGACCCATCCTCGACCTGCGAAATCTGAACAAGTTTCTGGAGAGGGAAAAGTTCAAGATGCTTACCCTTGGAATCTTACTGCCCTACCTATAGATTGGCTATGCTCCTTAGACCTGAAGGATGCTTATACTCACATCCTCATCCATCCAAGCCACAGACAATTCCTCAGATTTGTGGTGGGAGGAAAGCACTTCCAGTACAGAGTGCTTCCTTTTGGCCTCACCTCCGCCCCCAGGGTTTTTACAGAATGCCTGGCGGTGGTTGCAGCCTACCTCAGGAACCAGGGGATCTTTGTGTTCCCTTACCAGAACCATATCCCTGCTTCAGCACCTGGGGTTCGTTATAAACTTCCCAAAGTCCACTTTGGTCCCCTCACAAGACGTGGAATTCATAGGGGCCAAGTTGGATACCCTCCAAGCAAAGGCCTTTTTGCCTGTGGACAGAGCTCACCGGCTGATAAAGTTGGCCGGTCAGTTTCGGGCGGACTCTCTGGTCTCGGCCAGAAACTTCCTCTGGCTCTTAGGTCACATGGCTTCCACAGTGCATGTCACCCCACATGCCCGGCTGCACATGAGGCCGGCTCAGTGGTACCTCAGGATGAAGTGGCTGTAGGCCACAGGGAAGTTGTCAGACAGACTAAAGGTGTCCAAACCCTTGGTGGACTCCTTACCTGGTGGCGGCATCTCCCAAATCTGGTCAGGGGTGTTCCTTTTCAGGCCTCCCCACACACTCAGGTACTGACAACCGATGCTTCCCTGCAGGGCTGGGGGGCTCACTGCCAGGGAGCCTGCACCCAAGACCTGTGGTCACCATGGGAGGCCGCCCAGCAGATCAAACTGTTGGAATTGAGGGCCATTCGGCTGGCCTTGCGGACTTTCTCTCAGATCCTCTCTCACCAGTCTGTCCTAGTTCAGACGGACAACCAGGTGGCTATGTTCTACATCAACAAGCAGGGAGGCACGGGATCCAGACTTCTCTGCCTGGAAGCACAAGCTCTCTGCTCCTGGGCTGTCACCCGTGGCATGACCCTCAAGGCAGTCTACCTCCCAGGCCAGGAAAACTACCTGGCGGACAGACTCAGCAGACTCCTGCAGCCTCACGAATGGCAGTTGGATCCTCTGGTGGTGCAAAAGATCTTTCTGAAGTGGGGTCTTCCCACCATGGATCTTTTTGCCAGTCCGCTCAACCGGCAACTACCCCGGTTCTGTTCCAGGCAACCGCATCCCTTGCGAACAGCGCCAGGTGCATTCCTGATCCCTTGGTCAGGGAGCCTACTGTATGCCTTTCCTCCCACACCTCTGGTGGCCCGGACTCTATTCAAAATCCAGCAGGACCGAGCCACGGTGATCCTGATAGCCCCCAGGTGGCCCAGGCAGCCATGGTTCTCTCTTCTGCAGTTGGCGGTGGATACTCCACTTCCTCTGGGGTTGCAACCCAACCTTCTGACTCAGGACCAGGGGTCCCTCTTGCATCCCAACCTCAAATCTCTCAATTTGATGGCGTGGCTGCTGAAAGGCTAGTCCTTGCGCCTATCTAAGGAGGTTGAAGAGGTGGTGTTGGCCTCCAAGAAACATTCCACCAGGAAGGCCTGTTCTCTATTTGGTGTCCTCAACAGCAAGAGGACCCTTTCTCCTGCTCTGTCCAGGTGGTGCTTCAATACCTGCTCCACCTTTCCAACCTAGGACTTCAATCCAACTCTGTCCGGGTTCACCTCAGTGCCCTCTCAGCTCACCACTTGCAGGTGGATGGACAATCTCTCTCCGGCCACCCTCTGTTGTCCCGCTTTCTAAGAGGCCTGCTTCCGCTTAAGCCTCCTATTCGTCCACCTGCTCCTGAGTGGGATCTCAATGTGGTCTTGCAGCAACTGACTCGCCCTCCTTTTAAGCCGATGGCAACCTGCCATTTACGTTTCCTTTCCTGGAAGGTATTGTTCCTTGTGGCACGCACCTCAGCTAGGCGGGTGAGTGAGCTTCAGGCCCTGGTCTTGGATAGGCCATATACCAGGTTCTATAGGAACAGGGTAGTCTTGCGGACTCATCCTAAGTTCCTTCCAAAGGTGGTGTCCTCCTTCCACCTCAACCAGGAGGTGGTTCTTCCAACGTTCTTTCCCAGGCGACACGAAAGTAGAGCAGAGACTGTCTTGCATACCCTGGATTGTAGAAGGGTGCTGTCTTTTTACCTTGAACGTATGCAGGGGCATAGAAGGGCTTCTCAGCTCTTCGTTTCCTTTGACTCTAATAAATTGGTGTTGCCTGTCACTAAGCGTACGTTGTCCATCTGGGTGGCAGACTGTATCGCCTGGGCATATAGGTCAGTCGGCCTCTCCCTGGCGGGTCGAGTCACGGCCCACTGAGTTCGGACGAAGGCCGCCTCAGTAGCTCACTTCCGCTCTGTTCCGTTGGCAGACATCTGCCGGGCCGCTACTTGGTCTTCAAGACAGACTTTTACGGACCACTACTGCCTCGAGAGGGAGTCCCGTAGGGACAGTGCTTTCGGGCAAGCAGTACTCCGTAATCTCTTTGAGGTTTAGGCAACTCCTACCCTCCGGCCCTGGTGTTGGGCTACCGTTCAGGGGTGGTCTCAGAGAAGGTTCTCTCACTGTTGCTGAGGCTCTAGAGGGAGCTCTATTTTTCAGCTTGGGTTCCTGGTAGCCCAGAGCTAGGGAGTCACCCATATGTGAGGACTGACTTCCTGCTTGGTCCTGGAGAAAGAGTAGTTACTCACCTGTAACAGGTGTTCTCCAGGAGCAGCAGGAATCAGTCCTCACGATCCTCCCTCCTCCCCTTGGAGTTGCAGTTGTATATAGTTAATTTTTCTTTTTGTGTGCTGTCTTTTAGCTATGTCATTTGACTGAGCAAGATGGCACCTTTGGGCGGGAAGGGGACCGCGCATGCGTGCCTGCATTCCCAAAGGCTTTCTTTGAAAGCTGGGGAAATGCTCTGCATGGGGACTCCGTCGACGCTGACGTCACCCATATGTGAGGACCGATTCCTTCTGCTCCTGGAGAACACCTGTTACAGGTGAGTAATTACTCTTTACTGGATCTTTTCTGAAAAGCCATAGTTAATTGCTAATTAGTACATAAAATGTGTCATTAACACAGTTTTTTTTCCACACACTGGAAGCCCTGTCACATCCACTAATGCTCTCTCTCCGCACTGACATAAACAGCATCATGCCCAACACAACCAAAGCTTGCACATGCTCAGTACAACCTGTTCAATCAAAGTTTTACAAATATATAAATTTTAATTTTGTTAGCTTCCCAGTATTCCCCTAAGTCTGATTATTCCCTTATATAACCATAATGAGGCTTCTGGAGCTTCTGAACACACGGGCCCCACATCCTCATACAACTGTGAATCCTGTTATTTCTTTTAAAATTATTAATTTCCTGGGCTGGGGCTGTGGCCATCCCTCCCCCCCCCCCCCCCAACAATCAAGTGCCTTCTGTGCCTCCTTTCGCCATCAAAACCAGCGATTCCGGCACACTCCTGAGGACAGGCACACACAAGGGAAGCCCTGGCCCTATCTCTGCTGACTTCACTCCCTACTAGAACACCGGGACTGTGGGAGCCACAAGCTGAGCCCTTCTGCAGCAATCCAGCACTCTGGCAAGGCTCCCCAAGCTGCCTCCCACTCCACCACTGCTATCAGCCACCACCACTGCCTCACAACGGAATCGCCGCAGCTCTGACTGCTCGCACCAATCCCACAGCTGCACTTAGCTGTGATCATACAGTTTCATTTTAAAATTTAAAAAGTCTTGCTGCCTCACTCCTTCAGACTGCAATTGGGCCAACACAGCAGCTGACAGCCACAGCCACAATCACAATCACAGTCCAGAGCCGCTCCGCTGCTGCACTCCGATTTTTCCCAACATACATGGAAACCCATGGCAGCACTTTATTATTTTTTTTTAAAAACCTGCTTAAAGTGCCGCGAAAAGGCTTAAGGGCCTTCTGTTGCTCTGCCACCCCTGAGAGAAGAAAAAGTGGCGGCAGCAGCAGGAAGCCAAAATGTGCCCCCTAAGCCTTTGCGCCCTGTGCAGCTGCACTGCTTGCACAGGACTAGGTACAGCACTGGCTGTTGGGCTAGGAACTTGGCCCAAAGCTCCATCAAAGTCTCTTGCTGAATTGTGGTGGGTAGGGCTGGGCCAGCCTCTTGGCTGTCTGGGGTGGCAGGGCTATAGGCACTTCACTGCTGTGCATGTTTCCCCTGTGCTACAAACCCCTGGCTGCATCTGGAAGTCACGATGGAGGAGCTGGGTGTACCTGTTCTCCTGCGCTTGTGTCTCTCCCGTGGTGGAGAGGAGGAGGAGGAGCTGTAGGCTGTTTTCCTGCTGTGATGCTATTCCTGTGAGGCGGAGTCATGCTGGTGAGGTCGGGGGGAGGAGTTATGATGTTGGCACCTGGGTAGATCATGGTGTCGGCATTCGGGGTCCTTGTGGCTGCGTTGCCAGTGCAAGGATTCCATGCGCTGTGTCTCTGGGGCTGTTTTTGTTGGGTCTGGGGTGTTATGACTTTCTGGAAGTGGTGGAGAGTCCAGGTGCCACAGGGGAGCATGGATTGATGCATGTTGGAGCTCCAGAGGGGGCTGGAGCTCTGGGGGAAGCGGGGGGGATCCGCTGTCACGGAAGTAGCCAGGGCAGCAGAAACGGCTGGATGTGAGCTGGGGGGCCCAGAGGAGCACAGGTTGCTGGCGATTTTGGTGGCAGAGCCGCAAAGTTCTGGCCTCGGGGGTACAAAGAATGGGCTTACTTGCCCTGGAGTAGCCATGTGGAGTGCTGTGACCATGGGGGGCTCAGCCTGTCCCCCTTTAATGCGGTCGTCAGACTCAGTGCTCTTTTTCTTTGTGTGTGCTGGTTTTGCCTAGCATGTGTAAATTCCAAAAACTAACATATTCCCATTGAAAATAGAATTATTTTTTCTACCTTTGTTTTCAGACTGTTTTGTTTCCTAATTGTGGTGTTCCCAGTCTCTGGTTTCTGCTTTCCTTTCCCTCCTCTTAACTCTCTTCCCAGGATCTACTGTCCATTTGCTATTTCTTCTCTCTCATCTTCATTTCAACTTTCTTCCATTTCATTTTCTCTATCACCAGATTTCACTTCTCCTCCTTACCTTCCAGCACCTATCTACAGTTTTCAATCCTCGCACCAGCCCTCCCATTCCAATCTCTTTTTCCTTTCCAAGACTCTTATTCTCCAGTCTCACTAACTCCCCCTCCTCCCTGCCCCATCCAGCATTTATCTTCCTCTCTCTCCATGGCCCCATGTCCAGCATTTGTACCTCTCTTTCTCCCCACCCCCCATCCAATTATTTCCTCCTCTCCCCCTTAGGCCCCATTGTTTAGCATTTCGTCTTCTCTTATTTCTCTTCTTTCCACCATGTGATCCTTCCACTCCCTCCCACATTCTGCCAGTGAACCCATGAGCACGAGCACCAATTAAAGAAACAAGCATGAAGCCTTTGAGTATGTGCACACCTCAAAAGCCTTTCCAATCCAATTATTAGACAAGCTAGGTGGACGCGGGGGGGGGGGGGGGGGGGGGGGGGGATCAGCAAAGAGCAGGGCATTCAAAGCTAAACAGCAGATTTTGACAGCCGGGGGGGGGGGGGAGGAGGAGTTTGTACAGCTTAAGGTTTGCCTAGGGCACCAACACCTTGAACCAGTTCTAGGGCTGGCGTGACTGTGTTCCAAGACCCTGGTTTGCAGTTTCTTTGACACAATTTTATTAAGGTGTGGCTACCAAAGCAACAGAGCCATCTTTGATTCTGCTCCTTGTAGTTGTGAAGCCCAAGGCAGCCCTCCCCTAATGCCGGCCCTGGTGCCATCAGCTGTGCTCACATCTGGGATAACAGTTGATTCCATTGCATCTCCTGAGGCTAATCCAAATTATCACCATGACTGATGACTCCACGTCAAGGTGTGGTCTATATGCTCTGTCCAGTGCTCATTAGGTCGAACACATGAATGAATGGCCCATTGTCGAGACCATCTGCATACTGGTACACCATCACCCTTCATGCCACATCTGTAGGAGAGAAGACAACAAATTTAGTTATTCGGATGTTCCTGTGACCGCCCCAATGCAGACTGAATGTATTCCAAATTCCCTTGGATTCATCCCCACTGCTAGGAGTGACCTCTTTAATATGTTTGCAAATTGAAAACGCATAGGTGGGCAATCATCCTGCTGAACCAGAAAGTACTTGCTCACCTTTGACCAAATCATCAAGAACCTATGCAGAATGCTGATATGATGCAATGTCAGGATTGTATCTACACCTTTCTGATTCATTTACAATTTCTGAACCTTTAAGACTTTGCACCTTTGACTTGCACCTAAACAGGCTGGATTAGGCTACTCATTTTTTTGACTTGGTCATCAACTCCCTTACCCTCAAAAGGTGCATCTTGTATTCAGAATGGCAGATTCCCTCTAGGGCGGTCTAGTCCAACAACACTTGACTTACCACAAACTGACTGTCAGATTGCTCAAACCCAGAGCCTTTATAAAGGAGAAATCTGTAATTGCTGAACTTGATGTTATCTCTGATAATTCTTGCCTCCTAGTATCTGTGATGAAGATCAGCACCGACTCTTCCACCTTTCCAGTCCTTCTTCTCCAAGTAAGATCCCACCCGGCAAAAGTGCCCCATAGAAGAGGCTTGGGGAGGCTAAGCCTTCCCAACCACAACCTCCCTGAGTTTGAGCCACTGTGAGTGACCCTGCCTCATTGCGACTAATGATAGATCTGCCATTGACAGCCCACCAGTGTGATAGCAGTGCTGTCTACCAGAAGGGGCAAATAAGTGCCCTCCCCACCAGTCCAGGATCTTTCTCCCCACTGCCGCCTCTACGGCTACCACTTCCTGGGACTTGCAGCAGTGGCAAAAAGACAGAAAAAAAGGTTTGAGGACATTAAACCAATGCACTGCTGAAAGTTGTACCAGTACTGCTCCCTCTGACATAGGCTTCCTGTTTCTCAGCAATAAACTAAAGGCCAGTGGATCTGAAACCTAGTGATCATTTGGCAACCTACCAAAAAAATCCTGATAGGCAGATCACTTTATGGTTGCTAATAGCATCAGGATTTCTGTTACAGGGTTGCTAAACACAATTCACGTGAAGGCACAGTTTACAAAGGACATCAAAGCCAGAACGTCTGGGGAGGGGAAAAAACAGGCACATGCAAGTTCAGGCACAATTTCACAAATGTGGATGTGCCTGATCTGGCCATCTATAGACACTTCTACATAGATGTCCCCAGAATTGTATTTCAGAATGGGAACTAATAGCATAATGGTTTGAGTACTGGATTAGGTGCTGCATAGCCAGTGTGGACCTTTGTGATCTTAGGCTAGTCACTTAACTTACCATGTTCTCTATACTCTCTGGATGTTTTAAGGCCAATCAGCTCCCCGTCTCCTCGGTTCCGCTCATGGTAATCGGCTCTTTCTCCCTCCCCCATCTCGGGCCCACCTTGAACTCACCCGTCACTCTGCTTTCTTTTTCCTCAGTCCCGCCCTCTGGAATTCTCTCCTGCACTCCCTTCGCACCGAATCCTCCTTCCATATCGTCTCTCCGGGCCAGTCCAGGGTTCGTTAGGGTTGTCAGTCCCCTTCAGCAGCTGAGGACTGAAAACTCCAAGTTTTGCTGACAGCCTAAGCCACTCCCCCTGGTGTCAGTTCTCCAGTCTTTTCAGTCCTCAGCAGCTGAATAGGATGTCTGTCTGACGGTCTCCCTGGTGTGCCACATATTGCTTTGATTATTTTTTTTTTGTCCTGTGAATTAGTAGTTTATGGGCTCTAGCTGGGCTGACTCTGCTATATTTCCTGGTGTGATCGCTGATGCCGGTGGATAAAAAAAAAACAGAACAAGTGGACGCTCCGGCGCTGCCGATTTGGGGCAGCGGCAGAAGGCAGAGCCTGCTTTTATGTTAAGGGGATCTACGATGCCGGAGCATTGGTCCTGGGAGCCCCAGTAACCATACTCCTTGAAAGGCAGCCGTGTTTCTATCACCGCTAGCAGCGGATCGATCAGCACACGGTCCTGAGCTGTGCCGGTAAGTTAGAGGCTCTCCTCTTAGCGTCGGGGTTTTCTTTATTAGGCCGGGGGCGCTTCGTTCGTATTGGGAAGCCTTCTGCGGTCCGGGGGGGTCTTGGCACTCGCAGGAGACGTTGGGTTCTGTTGTTTTCTTCGGTATAGCGTAGGCTTCTTATTTCTCGGTGGTTTCCTCGTGGATCGCAGGCACATGGAAGGCAAGACGGTTTTAGACGCAGAGAAGTCTCTCCTCTCCTCGGAAAAGGTGGGAACGGCGGCCATTTTGTTGGAGCCAGCCATTGCTCCTGCGGGGCACCATAAGCAGGGTAAAAAGAGGGCGAAATCTAGTAAAGACCCTGCGGTTGCGGTCAAGCCCTTACAGAAACTGCCTGAGGCTCAGGAGAGTGTTTCTGCTTTCTTTTCACCAGAGTTTATTTTGGCAATGCATAAAGCTTTCCTTTTAAAGTCTTCTCAAGCAAGCTCTTCTGTTCCCAGTTCTGATTTGTCATCGGTGCCTATTTCTGCAGACAATTCCTTGGATCCGGGGGAGGGTACTTCTCATCAGTGTCCGAGGCCTGAGTCCGATTTAGGGACTGGAGTAGAGCAGGTCTCTCAGCCTCGGGGTTTGTAGGATGGGGAGATCCTCTCAGAGGCAGGCTTGGACCCCTGGCTGGCGGAGCTTGAGGATGGTGAATTGCTGCCAGGCCGTGCTCCTTGGGCGAGCTCCTTGGGGCGACGACTGGAGCGATCGGCAACACCCTCCCTCCCCCACGCTGCCTCTTATGCTCTCTGGCCGCTTCTCCTCACTCTTACTTTGCTTTACACTGCTTCTGGTCATTGTTCTCGGTTTTTCCATTTTCACATCACCCATACCTTTATCTGCGCCTTCCGGCTCCCTTGCTCAGGTCATGACTGCCATCCCCGTTCACTGGGGTCATCGCCCATTGCCTCCGATGCCTGTTCTCTCTGGCTCTCTGGCACGCAACTCCCTTAACCTCCTTCCCTGCTCTTTCCGTCCGGCCCCTTCCGCGTCCGCTCCTTCTTCCCCAATGTCCTCCGCAGTTGCCCCCTTCCTTACATTCTCTTTTGCCCTTCTCAACTGCCGCTCCATCCACTTAAAGACCCATTTAGTTCATGACCTTTTGACCCAACACTCTCTGAAAGCCCTCTTCATTACGGAGTCCTGGCTCCATGAGGGGGAGGATGCCCTCCTCCATCAATGTCTTCCGCCCGGTTACTCCGCCGTCCATACCCCTCGCCTTCGCCGCTCTGGCGGTGGTGTAGCGCTCATCTTTAAGTCTTCCCTCTCCTTCTCTTTGGTATCACCTCCTCCTGCCTACCCTGAATCTCTTCTGGTACGCTCTGATTCCTCTACCCCTATCTACTTTCTTCTCTTGTATGTCCCCCCTTCTCTGCGCCCTGATCTCTGGGATTCCCTGTTAAATACACTATCCGATTCCGCCCTCATATCTCCTCATCTGGTTATTTTGGGCGATCTTAACGCCCACCTTAATCCCCCCTCTTGCTCCCGCGATAAGGCCCTTTCTTCCTTGTTTTCAGACTTGTCCTTCACTCAACACGTTTTTTGCCCTACCCATGCTTCCGGACGATCCCTAGACCTTATTCTTACCCTTGGTCCTTCCCCTTTTCTCCCCTCTAATATTCACTCTACTCCCATTCCCTGGTCCGATCATCTCTGCCTTTTCTTCACCTTCCCCCTTCCTTCTTCCAGGCCGATCGGTCCCTCCTCCTCTGCTGTTCCGTCTTTCAGACGGCAATTTACGCCACACTCCTTGCTTTCCTTCCCCCCTGCCAGTGCACTCTTTCCCCCGGACCTTTCCTCTCTTTCTGTCGATCAACAAGTCGACCTCTGGTCCTCCTCTCGGCCGCTCTCGACACCGTAGCACCCTTTCGCCCAATGGTTCCCCGCCTTTCTTCCCACCATCCCTGGTACCACTCTGGTCTCCTTCTCATCCGCTCCAATCTTCGCCGCGCAGAGCGATACTGGCGGAAGCTCCGCACCCCTGCTTCTCACTCAGATTATCAGCTTGCTCATCTCTCCTACCGTTCCGCAATCATCTCGGCTAAGCACTCCCACTATGCTCGCCTCATTTCTACCTCGTCAAACTCCGCTAGGCGCCTCTTCCTTATCCTCAAATCTATTTCCTCTACCTCCTCTCTTCCCACTGCTCCCTCCAACCCCCCTCCTAGTCCCTCCACTTTTGCCTCCTTCTTTACCGGCAAGATTCTCTCCCTTCACTCCTCCTTTCCCACTTGCCCCCTTCCCCTTTCTCCCCCCCTCCCTCCCCTTTCTCCCCCCTCCCTCCCCTTCCTCCCCCTCCTGTCCGTCTGTCCTCCCCCCACCCCCTCCCACAGGTTTCCCCACAGCTGGTGTTCCTTCTCTCCCATTTCCTCCCACGAACTCATCAAGGCCATTTCAACTGCCCATCAAACCACTTGCCCCCTCGACCCATTGCCCTCTACGTGGTTGCTCAATCCTGATATTTCACTTTTGCCCTTTATTCTTTCTATTTTCAATTCCAGTCTCTCTTCCGGTCTTTTCCCTTCCCGTTGGAAACACGCTATCGTCCGCCCCCTCTTGAAGAAGCCTTCCCTTGACTCTACCTCCCCCGCTAACTGGCGCCCTGTTTCAAACCTCCCCTTCTTGTCCAAAGTCCTTGAGAAGCTCGTCTTCTCCCAGTTGGCCTCTCATCTTGATTCCACCCACGCCCTTCACCCCCGCCAATCTGGCTTCCGCACCGGTCACAGTACCGAAACCGTCCTCACAGCCTTGCTCTCCGAACTTCACCGTTCTCACGATCGTGGTGATATCTCTCTTGTGGTTTCCCTGGATCTGTCCTCTGCATTTGATGTAGTCGATCATCGCACTCTTCTGTCTCGTTTGTCCGACTATGGTATTCACGGCACGGTCCTCCAGTGGTTCCGCTCCTTTCTATCTGGCCGTACTTTCTCAGTCCACTCTGGTTCCTCAGCCTCTCCCCCTTCCCCCTCCACCTGTGGTGTCCCCCAGGGCTCCATTCTCGCTCCCCTACTTTTCAATGCTTTTCTTGCTCCTTTAGCCCTGTTAATTCAACAATCTGCTCTCTCCTTTTACATATACGCCGACGACATCCTTCTGGTTCATCACACCTTTCCCTCCTCCCCCGACCTTGGTCCGCTCAACCTTTGTCTGTCTTCTATCGCCTCCTGGTTTGAATCCAACTTTCTGCACGCCAATCCCGCAAAATCCTCTGCACTTTGTATTACCTTTGGCCTTCCACCCCCCCACGTTGCTGCCTACCATGGGCTCTCATCCCGTCCCTCTGGTACCAACCCTCCGTTACCTGGGCGTTACCCTAGACCCCTCCCTCTCCTTTCACGAACATATCTCCTCTGTTATTCGTTCTTCCTTCTTCCACTTACGTTGTATCAAGGCCGTTCGTTCCCTTCTTTCCCCGTCCTCTGTCATTACTCTCGTTCTGTCTTTGGTTATCTCTCGTCTGGACTATTGTAACGTTATCTATGCCGGCCTTCCATCTTTTCAACTCCGTCGTCTCCAACTTGTTCAGAATGCTGCTGCCTGTCTTGTCACCTCATCCTCTATTCGTTCGCATGTGTCCCCGTGTCTCTTCTCTTTACACTGGCTCCCCGTTAAGTTCCGGTTTACCTTCAAACTACTCATCCTTGCTCACAGGGCTCTTCACTCTGATACCCCCCAGTACTTAGTCAACCTTATTCATCTTCAGCCCTCTCCCCGCCTCCTTCGTTTGTCTCACGGCAATCGCCTCTTCCTTCCCTCACCTACACAGGCCCACCTCGAATCCACCCGTCATTCCGCTTTCTTTTTCTTAGGTCCCGCCCTCTGGAACTCTCTTCCCCTCCCACTCCGCACCGAACTGTCCTACACCTGTTTCAAAGCCCTCCTCAAGACACACCTCTTCTGCCAGGCTTTCGATCTTCCCCTCCCTGCCGATGGTGCCTCGTCCCCCAGTTGTGCCCTCCATCCCCCTTGATTTTCCATTGTTCCTTCCCCCTCCGCCCCTCCCCCCCTCCTGCCCTTCCTTGGGCCCTCTCTGTTCTCTATCTGTGTGACTGTCTCTCTCTGTCCTATTATTTTTGGCGTTCTTTTCTTTCTTCATTTCTAGCGGCTGTCATTTTTGCTATTGTACACCGCCCTGATGCTCCGGCCTGGGCGGTCTATCAAGTGTTTTAATAAAGATAAAGATAAAGATCCTAATGTTTTTAGGGTTTTTCGCAAGGACGAACTGGGGGTGCTTATTGCTCAATCCTTGGGGGCTCTCAACTTGACGGTGCCCGCAGTGTCTCAGGAACCTCTGGAGGATCCATTGTTACAGGGCTTTAAGGCAGAACAGCACTGTTTTCCAGTGCATCGCGTCATAAAGCAAATGATTGAGTCTGAATGGGAGTTTCCAGAGGCCACGCTGCAGGGTAGTTGGGCCTTGGGACGCCCATATCCTGTTCCGCAGGAGGAGCGGGACTTATTGAAAATGCCTAGAGTGGATGCCTTAGTGTCAGCGGTAACGAAGAAGACAACGATTCCAGTGGAAGGTGGAGCGGCTCTTAAGGACCTTCAAGATCATAAGCTGGAGGGGCTCCTGAAACAGGCCTTCGATGTCGTAGCTCTCTCGCTGCAGGCTTCTATTTGTGGTGCTTATGTCTCTAGAGCATCCATCCGCTGGCTGCAAAGCAAAGGTAATGCTGATCCCGGGGAAGGGTCTGCGGCAGAGGGAGCTAAGTTGGAGTCGGCAGCGGCTTACATGGCGGATGCTTTTTATGACTTGGTTCGAATTGCCGCTAAATCCATGGCCTCGCTGGTCGCGGCTAGGCGTTTTCTTTGGTTACGGAATTGGGCAGCAGACGCCTCCTCCAAGTCTAGGCTCAGTAAACTTCCTTATAAGGGTAAGCTACTCTTTGGGGAAGCCTTGGAGAAGATTGTTAAGGATCTCGGGGACTCCAAGGGGGGTCGACTGCTGGAGGATCGCCCAAAGGCCTCTAGGGGGTCTGCGGGGCAGCGGGGGCAAGGTAGAGATTCTCGGAGGTTCCGAAGAGCCCAGTTTGCTCCCTATCCCAGGGGCCGTTTCGGGTCTCGGAAGCAGTCCTTTCGCGGAGCCAGAGGTTTCGGCAGAGGATATTTCAATTCCCAGCAGGCCTCCGCTAAAAAGACACAATGAAGTTCGGCTGGTCCAGCCGGAGACTCCTGTGGGAGGTCGCTTGCAGAAATTTCTTTCGGCCTGGACCGCTATCACTTTGGACAAATGGGTACTATAGATTATTCAAGATGGGTATGCGCTAGAGTTCGCTTGCCCCTTAGTCGATGCCTTCCTAGAGTCTCCATGTGGTCTGGGACCAAAGAGGCAGGCCATCGCCGACATGCTGGAACGCTTGTTGGTCCTACAGGCAGTGGTTCCCGTTCCTCCCGACCAGTGCGGCTTCGGTCGATACTCGTTTTATTTTGTGGTTCCCAAGAAAGAGGGGTCTTTTCGTCCAATCCTCGATCTCAAGCAGGTAAATCGCGCGTTGCGAGTCCCGCATTTTCGGATGGAGACGCTGAGATCCGTCATTTGAGCGGTGTGTCCCGGCGAGTGGCTTTCCGCCATAGACCTTACGGAAGCTTACCTACATATTCCGATCCGAGCGGAACATCAGCGATTTTTGAGGTTTGCGGTTCCTATGGGCCACTTCCAGTTCTGGGCTTTGCCGTTCGGTCTGGCGACGGCTCCTCGCACTTTCACAAAGGTAATGGTCGTGGTTGCGGCGGCCTTACGGAAGGAGGGGGGTCAGGGTACATCCCTACCTTGACGACTGGTTGATCAGGGCCGATTCGCTCTTGGACTCGGTCACGGCAACGGCTTGCGTAGTGCAGGTGTTGGAGCAGCTCGGTTGGGTCATCAACCGGGTGAAAAGTCACTTGCTCCCAGTGCAACAGCTTACTTACCTCAGGGCCTTCTTTGATATGGAACGGGGGGCGGTATTCCTGCCAGAGGGCAGAGTGCTAAAGCTCCTGCGACAGCTTCGGGCATTTTTGCAACTCCGGGCTCCTTCGGCGTGGACCTACTTGCAACTTTTGGGTTCCATGGCGGCGGCCTTGGATCTCGTTCCATGGGCCAGAGCGCACATGCGTCCTCTTCAACAAACATTGCTCTCCGGGTGGTCTCCGCAGCATCATCCTCTCTCTCAGCGGTTGGTCTGTCCAGAGAGGGTGCGTCACAGTCTACTCTGGTGGATGGATATCAAGCATCTTCAGGCTGGAGTTCCTTTGCGGGATCTGCAGTGGGTGCTGGTGACCACAGATGCCAGTCTCTCGGGCTGGGGAGCTCACTGTCAATCGCGAGTGGCGCAAGGGCTTTGGTCCGGAGAGGAAAGCTCCTGGTCAATCAACCGCTTGGAACTCAGGGCAGTACGTCTCGCGCTTCAGCATTTCCAAGGCTTGTTAGAGGGTGCAGCGGTGCGTATTTTTTCCGACAATCTCGTGACTGTATCGTATATCAATTGGCAGGGTGGCACAGGCAGTGTGCTCTTGTTGGAAGAGAGTCAGCAGTTGATGTCCTGGGCAGAGGAGCATCTACTGGCTTTGTCGGCGGCGCACGTAGCAGGCAAGGAAAATGTGCAGGCCGATTACCTCAGTCGGAATGTTCTCGACTCCGGGGAGTGGGAACTGAACGCAGCGGTATTCCACGACATTACGATTCGCTGGGGGCAACCGGTTATGGACCTGATGGTGACTTTCGGCAATGCCAAAGTGTCTCGGTTTTTCAGCAGACGCAGGGAACGCATGTCAGAGGGGTTGGATGCCTTAGTCCAGCCCTGGCCGGCGGACTTGCTCCTCTATGTGTTTCCTCCATGGCCGATGCTCAGTCGGGTCATTCAACGGGTAGCCAGTCACAGAGGGAAGGTGATTCTCATTGCTCCGGATTGGCCTCGCCGTCCCTGGTATGCGGATCTGGTCCGTCTTCTGGTAGCTTCTCCTTAGAGATTGCCCGTTCGAGTCAACCTGTTGTCTCAAGGACCCGTGCTAATGCCGCAGGTGGATCGCTTCTTGCTTACGGCTTGGCTCTTGAGGGGGCTCGGTTAAGGCGTAAAGGTTATGCGGAATTGGTGGTGTCCACCTTGTTGCGGTCTAAGAGATCTTCCACTTCGCTTGCATACGTTCGGGTCTGGAAGATTTTTGAGGCTTGGTGCGATCGTCGTAGCATTTGGCCTCGTTCGGTTACATTGCCACAACTTTTGCTATTTCTGCAGGATGGTCTGGAAAAAGGGTTAGCCCTTAGCACTCTCAAGGTTCATTTAGCGGCCTTATCTTGTTTTAGAGGCACCGTGCAGCATCGTAGGCTCTCGATGCATTTGGATGTCTGTCGTTTTTTTCGGGTGGCTAAGATTATTAGACCTCCGGTACGTCCAGTGGTGCCTCCTTGGGATTTGAACCTGGTTCTGGAGGCGTTGATGCACCCGCTGTTTGACAGGGGCTCCTTGGAGAGTTTGAAGGAGCTTTCGTGGAAGACAGCATTCTTAGTAGTGTTGTGCTCGGCGAGGAGGATTTCAGATTTGCAGGCTCTCTCGTGTCGGGAGCCTTACCTTCAAAAAGTGTTGTTGCGGCCGGTGCCTTCCTTTCTACCGAAGGTACTATCATCCTTTCATGTGAATCAGGTAGTGGCGTTACTGGTGTTTAACGTTCAGTCTGGTTCTCCGATGGATCGCTCGCTCCGCAGGTTGGATCTGGGGCGGGTGTTGAAAAAGTACCTCACGGCTACAGAATATTTTCGCAAATCCGATCGACTATTTGTGTTATTTGCAGGTCCTCATAAAGGTAAAGCTGCTACGAAAGCTTCCATTTCTAGGTGGGTGACACGGACTATAGCAGCAGCATACGAAGCCAGTGGTAAAGCCCCGCCAAGTAGTCTCCGAGCTCATTCCACTCGGGCTCAAGTGGCTTCCTGGGCTGAGTTTGCTTTGATTCCTCCAGTAGATATGTGTAGGGCCGCAACGTGGTCCTCTCTTTATGCTTTTGCAAAGCATTATCGATTAGATGTTGGGGCTTCGGCCATCTTGGCAGGTCTGGCGGGTCCCTCCCGACTTTAGGTACTGCTTTGGTACTGCCCTAACGTACCCTGGACTGGCCCAGAGAGACGATATGGAAGGAGAAATTAGGTCTTACCTGCTAATTATCTTTCCTTGAGTTCTCTCCGGGCCAGTCCAGGGCTCACCCGATGAGGTTTACTCAGATAGTTTTTCTTCAGGAGGGTCCTTCTATGGGACCGTAAGAGATGCTTCAGTGCTAGAGTTTTGTTCAAGAGTCATGGTTGTTGGGACTTCCTCGTGATCCTTTCAGGGCCTTGTTCCTGTCTTGGTCTAATTTTTAGGATGTTGGTGAAGAAAGAAAAAAAAAGAGAGAGAAGAGAACAGAAAACCTCCCAACCAGGTTGGGTTATTCTCGTGGGAGTTTCTTCACTAGGAAATATAGAGAATTTTCCAGACTTATCTTTTTGGTTTTTTGTTCTATAGTTTATTTCTGTGTTCCGGCTAAAGAAGTTGTGCTGCTTTGTCAGAGGAAGACTGGAGAACTGACACCAGGGGAAGTGGCTTAGGCTGTCAGCAAAACTTGGAGTTTTCAGTCCTCAGCTGCTGAAGGGGATTGACAACCCTAACGAACCCTGGACTGGCCTGGAGAGAACTCAAGGAAAGACAATTAGCAGGTAAGACCTAATTTCTCCTTCCCTCAGTTCAAATAACTCTTTAAAACCCACCTCTTTCTTCAGGCCTACGACCTCCCTGCTCCCGCCGATGGCTCAGACCTCCCCTCGTCCTGCCTCCCCTCCCCACATCCAGTTTAGTTGTCTCCTGATTAATCTGCCCACAGCTCTCTACTGCTCCATATTTCTGTTTTCTCTCATGCTGCTCTTCAACCTGCTCTTTGTTTCGTCTTACTTTCCTGCCTTGCAATGGCGTTCCTTTTCCTTTATATCTCTTATAGCCCACAGTTTGTTGTATTATACACCGCCCTGACGCTTCGGCAAGGGCGGTATATCAAATTTTGCAAATAAAGATAAAACAAGCACTTTCCTGATACCTATCCATGCCTGGAGCAGGTCTAAACGTGGATGTGCCTGCAGACATCCCTGACATTTCTGAAATCAAATGGGAACGAGTAAGTCCATTGTACCTCCCCAGACACACCTTTGCCACACCCCCTACCTACTTGGATTTCCCCACACTGGTGACGTCTTCAAAAGCCATTTGCAAAATGGCTCCACAGACGTCTCTGTGATTTGGATGTGTACTTAAGACGTCCAAATCACAAATAAGACTTTTAAAATGACTGCATGGCCAATAAGCAACTGAACTGAACAAATCTAAACCTCTCTTCCCTGTACCATCGTCTCATCTACACATTGAGAGTCTGGAATTCTGCCTGTCTCTTGTATCCTGTGCATTGAACGAGAAGCATTTCTGGGAATGCTACCTTGGAAGTTCTGGATTTTAACTTTCTACCTAAAAGCCTAAATTTGCCTTCTAGAGCTTCCTTCCCACTCTTTCCTATGTCATTGGTACCAACTCCTAGCACTATCTAAAACCTTATCTAGGTGGTGTGCAAGGTCTGCCATGTACGTACTAGACAGACAGGCAGGTTACCAGGCAATCCTGACATCCACCCACCACCTACATGCTTAGTGCTGCCATCTGGATAGCTGCAGTGCTGACTCCAAAATCCAGATACTGCCGATGAATATCTAGATTTTTTTATACTTACACGATTGGTGTTTAAAAATACGCTGACCGCTATGGACTCAATATTGGCCCATTTCTGTCTAAGTGGCCTGCACAGATAAAGCATAGTTACTCACCTGTAACAGGTGATCTCCGGGAACAACAGGAATTTAGTCTTCACATATGGGTATCGTCAGTACTGACGGAGCCTGCGCGGGAACGCTCCCCAGCATCCAATTAGAAAGCTTTTCGGAGCATCCCACAGCGCCTGCGTGCTGCCTTCCCGCCTTTCCCAACTGCCTCTCTCCAGTTGAGTTTAAAGCTGAGACAAAGAGAGAGAGTGAGGGAAAGAGAGATAGATAGATAGATACAACTCCTAGGGGAGGTGGGTGGGTTGTGAAGACTAAATTCCTGCTGTTCCCGGAGATCACCTGTTACAGGTGAGTAACTATGCTATCTCCAGGAACAAGCAGGAATGTAGTCTTCACATATGGGGACTCCCTAGCTTTAGATGCCAGGGAGAGACCCCAGAAGTTGTGTGTCCCTGCAAAAGGGCTCCACTTCCCCCCCATGGATCTCTGGCATCCAACCAGGTATGGCAGGTAGGAGTTGATTAGGTATGGAACAGGTGTTTGAGAACAGCCTGACCAAACAAGACATCCCGGCGGGTGTCCTTGTCCAAGCAGTAATGGGCTGTGAAGGTATGAACCGAGGCCCAAGTGGCTGCTTGACAGATGTCATCGATAGCCACAGAGTGCAGGTGAACCATTGAAGCTGCCATGGCTCTCACATTGTGAGCTGTGACATGGCCCTCCAGAGGAAGATTCTTACTCTGATAGGCAAAGGAAATACACTGTGCAATCCAGCTGGACAGTGTTCTCTTGGAGACTGGAAGTCCCAAATGAGAAGGATCAAAAGCAACAAAGAGGTGAGAGGACTTTCTATGTTGCTGTGTTCTTTGCAAGTAAAAGGCTAAAGCTCTTTTACAGTCCAAAGTATGAAGATTCCTTTCTGCATTTGATGCATGAGGCCTTGGAAAGAACACAGGCAGGTAGACCGCTTGGTTAAGATGAAAAGGCAAGACCACCTTTGACATAAAGTGTGGATGAGTCAGAGTAGTTACTCACCTGTAACAGGTGTTCTCCAGGAGCAGCAGGAATCAGTCCTCACATATGGGTGACATCGACGTCGATGATGCCCTTGCGGAGCATTTCCCCAGCTTTCTATGAAAGCCTTTGGGAATGCAGGCATGCATGCGCGGTTCCCTTCCCACCTAAAGGTGCCATTTTGCTCAGTCAAATAACATAGCTAAAAAACAGCACACAAAAATGTAAAATAAACTATGTACAACTGCAATTCCCAAGGGAGGAGGGAGGGTTGTGAGGACTGATTCCTGCTGCTCCTGGAAAATACCTGTTACAGGTGAGTAACTACTCTTTCTCCAGGACCAAGCAGGAAGTCAGTCCTCACATATGGGTGACTCCCAAGCTCTGGGCTACCAAGGAACCCAGGCTGAACAAGAGAACTCCCTCTAGTCCCAGCATCAAAGAAAGGCTTTTCCACTGACAGAACCTCCACCGGTAGCCCAACAGAGGGCAGGAGTTGCCTAAACCTCAAAGAGATTCTGGAGTACTGCCTGGCCAAAACCACTGTCCCTACGGGACTCCCTTTCCAGACAGTAATGGGTCGCAAAGGTCTGGCTTGAAAACCAAGTAGCAGCCCTGCAGATGTCTACCAACGGTACAGAGCAGAGATGAGCCACTGAGGCAGCCATTGCCCTGACACGATGGGCCGTGACCCGACCCTGTAAAGGAAGGTCAGCCGCCCTGTAAGCCCAGGCGATACAGTCAGCCACCCAGATGGACAAGGTACGCTTGGACACAGCCAACCCCAAATTATTAGGGTCAAAAGAGATGAAGAGCTGAGTAGCCCTTCTGTGCCCCTGCGTACGGTCAAGGTAGAAGGATAAGGCCCTCCTACAGTCCAGGGTATGCAGAACTGCTTCAGCCTGGCTTGCATGAGGCCTAGGGAAGAATATTGGAAGAACCACCTCCTGGTTGAGGTGGAAAGAGGAGACAACCTTTGGGAGGAACTTTGGATGAGTCCTGAGGACTACCCTGTTCTTATAGAATCTGGTGTAAGGCCTGTCACAGACCAGAGCCTGAAGCTCACTCACTCGTCTAGCCGAGGTTAGGGCTACTAAGAAAAGTGTCTTCCAGAACAGGAAGCGTAGAGGACAAGTAGCCATCGGCTCAAAGGGTGGGCGAGTCAATTGCTGCAAGACCACATTCAACTCCCACTCAGGAGCAGAAGGACGGATCGGAGGCTTGAGCAAGAGCAAGCCTCTGAGAAACCGGGAAACCAAGGGGTGAACCGATAGAGAGTGTCCTTCCACCAGTGAGTGGTGAGCTGCTAGAGCTGAGAGGTGGAGCCGAACAGAATTGGACTTAAATCATTGATTTGATAAGTGCAGTAGGTGCATAGCTGACACCACACAGAAAACCTTTTCCATTTCAGGGCATAGGTTTTCCTAGTGGACTGTTTCCTAGAGGCTAGGACAACCTCCTCAACTTCCTGAGGTAGGCCCTAGGGAGCCAAAACTACCCTTGCAGCCTCCAGGCCATCAAATTGAGAGCTTTGAGATTGGGGTGCAGAAGGGAACCCTGATCCTGAGAGAGAAGGTCGGGTTGCAACCCCAGAGGCAGTGGAGGATCCACCGCCAGCTGAAGCAGAAGTGGGAACCAAGGCTGTCTCGGCCACCTGGGAGCTACCAGCAGGACCGAGGCCTTGTCCTGAAGAATCTTGACCAGGGTCTGTGCCACCAAGGGCGTGGGAGGAAATGCATACAGGAGTCCCTGAGACCATGGAATCAGAAAAGCATCTGCTGCTATCCGCAGAGGATGCGGTTGCCTGGAGCAGAACTTTGACAGCTGTTTGTTCAGTGGACTGGCAAACAGATCTATGGATGGAAGTCTCCATTTCAGTAAAATCTTCTGAACCACCAAAGGATGGAGCTGCCACTCGTGGGGCTGCAGAATCCTGCTCAACCTGTCGGCCAGGTAGTTTTCCTGGCCAGGGAGGTACACAGCCTTGAGGAGCATGTTGTGCTTGAGGGCAAACAAGCAAAGGTCCTGTGCTTCCTGCAAAGGAGCCTGGACCCAGTTCCGCCCTGTTTGTTCACATAAAACATGGTTACCTGGTTGTCCGTCTGAACTAGGACAGACTGATAAGCCAGGGCTGGAGAGAAAGTCTTGAGGGCCAACCGAATAGCTTTGAGTTCCAGGAGATTGATTTGCTGTGCAGCTTCCCAGGGAGACCACAGACCCTGGGTGCACTTGCCTAGACAATGAGCTTCCCAGCCCTGCAAGGAGGCATCCGTGGTCAACACCACTGTGAATCCAGGAATCTGAAAAGGCACCCCTTGCAGCAGATTGGGTGGATGTAGCCACCAGCTGAGGGATTTCAGAAATTGTCTAGACACCCTTATCCTGTCTCTGAGGCTGCCTGTGGCCACTGAGACCGAAGGCACCACTGTGCAGGCCTCATATGGAGCCGGGCATTGGGAGTCACATGAACTGTCAAAGCCATGTGGCCTAGAAGCCTCAGGCAGAGTCTGGCTGAGATCAGTGACCTGCTGATAAACTGACTTGCCAAGGTTATCAGTCTTTGGGCTCTGTCTAGGGGCAAGAATGCCTTTGCCAGCAGAGAGTAGTCCAACCTTGCCCCTATGAACTCCAAGTTTTGGGATGGCAGCAAAGTGGACTTTGTGAAGTTTATGACAAACCCCAGGCTTAGAAGAGCAATAGTTCTGAGGGTGGCTTGTCTGGCCTCCTGGCACGTCTGACCCCTGATGAGCCAGTCATCCAGATAGGGGAAGACAAAGATACCCTGATTTCTCAGGTAGGCCGCCACCACTGCCAGGCATTTTGTAAAGACCCTGGGAGCGGAGGTTATGCCAAAAGGTAGTACTCTGTACTGATAATGGTTTCTTCCCACAATGAACCTGAGGTACTTTCTGTGGTCTGGATGAATGAGGATGTGAGTGTATGCATCCTTTAGATCTAAGGAGCATATCCAATCTCCCTGCTGGAGGTAGGGCAAAAGGGTTCCAAGAGAAAGCATCTTGAACTTTTCCTTCTCCAAGAACTTGTTGAGGTTTCGGAGATCTAGAATAGGTCGAAGGCCACCGGTTCTTTTGGGTACTAGGAAATACCTGGAGTAGAACCCTTGACCTTGTAAGTGGGGAGGCACAGGTTCCACTGCCCTGTCCACCAACAGACCTTGTAGCTCCTGAAGGAGAAGATCTGAATGCAGGGGAGGCCTTGGAGGCTCCCCTGGAAAGTATGGAGGAGACAGTTGTTTGAAGTGTAGTGCATAGCCCTTGTGGACTATTCTTAACACCCAACTGTCTCCAGTGATGAGTGGCCACTGGTGGGCAAACAGAGCGAGGCGACCTCCTGTGCAGGGTTGGGAGAGCAGGGACGGAGAGGCTATGCCTAAGGAGTCAAAAACCCCCACCCTGCTGAGTGGGAGCAGGGGCCGGAGGCTTGGGGGTCCTCTGCCTACGGGGCCCATTACCCTGCCCCTTGGCTTGCTGACCCCGTGGGGCAGCCTGATATTGTGGGTACTGTTTGTAGGCAGTGCCCTTCCTCGGGTAAAAGGACTTTTTACCCGAGCCCTTCTTCTTGTGAGAAGGGGCAGAAGTCTTTCTAGACAGCCTTGTCCGTGTGAGGTGCTCAGTCTCGAGCTGTGCGGCCTTCTCGGTCATGGGCTTGCCAAAAAGGGTCTCACCTCGGCAAGGGACATCGACCAACTTGTCCTGAACCCATGGCTCGAGGTCCGATGACTGCAGCCATGCCTGGCGTCAAGCCGCGATGCCGGCTGCCGCAACACAGGCCGAAGCCTCGAAGCCATCGTAGGCAGCGTGGGACATAAACTTAGAGCATTCCCGGATCCCCGAGGACAAGGACTTGAACCTCTGCAAGGGTTCCCCGGAGAGACCAGCAGAGAACCCGGCCAGGTCTCGCAAGTACATACCCTTGTACAGCTGGACACGGTAAGCAAGCATCGAGCCCTGGAAGCACTTTCTACCAAAACCATCCAGGTTTCGGGCCTCCCTGCCAGGGGGCACCGCGGAGTGCATCTTCTGACTTTTCAGGCGATGCTTGGCCGATTGCACCACCATGGAATGGTGTGGTAGCTGCGCCTTCTGAAAGCCAGGACTCTTCCGGAGTCGATAGATCGAATCGACCCGCTTGCTTGAGGCCGGCGCCCCCCACATACGGAAGAGGAGCCGTTCCAGCATCGGAGGAACCGGGACAGTAAAGGCCTCCTTCGGAGGAGAGTCGTACTGCAGGGCCTCAAGCTCCTCGGCTCGAGACTCCTCCTCGGGGTCCGCAGGGATAGCCAACGCAGTGGCCATATCCCGAACGAACTCCGAGAACCGGGTAGCCTCCGGAGGGGATCTACTCCGGGGTTCAGACTGCGGTGAGTCCGATGGGACGCACCGAGTCTTGAAGGTGTCGCGGGACTCCTCGTCCTCCGTCTCCCATGCGGACTCGTCCGATGAGGAATCAGGGTCTGACCTCGCGGGGCCTGCAAGCACCCGCCCCGACGCCAAAGGCACCGGCGTCGACACCCTCAGTCCCGAACGGGAGGTTGAGGAAGACCGCGACCGAGGTCGACCTCGAGCCTTTATGGCCTCAAGTATCGGCTCGGTCTCCGGGGTCGACTTCGATGTCGATGTCCCGGTGGTCAGGGCAGATGCGCCAGACAGGCTGGCCATCAGTGCCTGCTGCTGTTCCATGATGGCAGACAGTCTGCACTCCACGGCTGTCATCCTGAGACCCAGCTCATGAGACTCAGCAGCTCCCGACTGCGGCTCCCTGGGAGGAGAGTCCACGAGCACTACAGGGCTTACGTGTCCAGCAGACTCTGGTTCCAGTCGAGGAACTTTGGAAGGCTTCTCCTGTTCCACAGGCCCAGGGCGACGGTCCGGGGTCTGAGACTGAGCTCTCGAGGAACCTGGGACCTCTTCCGACGACATCCTCACGAGCCGCTTCTTCCTCTTTCGTTCCCGGTCTGGGGACCCCCTATCCGAGGAGCCACGACGGTGCTCGGGATCTGACTCCCGAGATGTCGAGGCCTCAGATGAGGTCCGGGCATGGCCAGAGGCCGAGTCAGAAAAAAGCCTTTCCTTTTGGTGCTGACGACTTCACAGTGCCTTGGAAGACATTTTCCCACATGGTCCACACGTCTTAGGGTCGTGATCAGGACTGAGGCACCGAAGGCAGCAGTCGTGTGCGTCGGTGAGAGACATCAGTTTCTTGTATCGATCACACGTCTTAAAACCGCTGGAAGCCATCGGGGAAAAAAGAGTCCCCGCGAGGTCAAAGGACTGGCCTTCCAGGGAAAATGAGAAAAAGGGCGCGAACGCCAGCCACTAAGGGCAAAAACCAAAAAAAAGACGATCGGGCTCGATACCGGTGTACCGAACCCGGCGGGAGGGAAGAATCGCAAAAAGTCAACAATTTTCCGGGATGACTAGGACTCACGTCCGGTGGGCTTCACGGAAAACGAGAGACTGAGCAAAATGGCACGTTTAGGTGGGAAGGGAACCGCACATGCGTGCCTGCATTCCCAAAGGCTTTCATGGAAAGCTGGGGAAATGCTCCGCAAGGGCTTCATCGACATCGATGTTACCCATATGTGAGGACTGACTTCCTGCTTGGTCCTGGAGAACTAAGGACTACCTTGTCATGATGGAACCTTGTATAAGGTGGATCAGCCACTAGTGCCGGCAACTCACTGATGCGACGTGCTGATGTGATTGCAATGAGAAAGATAACGTTCCAAGAAAGGAATTTCAATGAGGTAGTAGCTAAGGGTTCAAAAGGTGGCTTCATGAGCTGACCAAGAACCAGGTTTAAGTCCCATACCACCGGTGGTGGCCTAATGGGAGGCTTAGTTAGAAGAAGGCCTCTCATAAATCTTGCTACAAGAGGATGGGAGGAAATAGGTTGTCCATTGAGAGGCTTGAAAGAAGCTGCAATAGCACTCAAATGGACTCTTACTGAGTTAGTCTTAAGTCCTGCATTGGATAAATGAAGGAGATACTCCAGTAATGATTCCAGAGGTATCGCAAGGGGTTAAGACCCTTCTGCGAACACCATATGGTAAACCTCTTCCACTTAAAAGCATAAGAGCGTCTTGTGGAAGGCTTCCTGGAAGCATAAAGGACATTCTTTACTTGCTGAGGGAGGTTAAGATCTTGAAGATCTAGGCCTTCAGCCACCAAGCTCTGAGATGCAGAGACTGGGGATTGGGATGCCATAACATTCCGTCCTCCTGTGACAGGAGATCTGGAGCAGATCCTAACTCCAGGGAGGGAGCTTGAGAGAGATGTAGAAGTAGAGGATACCACACTTGCCATAGCCAATGTGGAGCTATGAGAATCATACGCCCTCTGTCTCTCTGAAGCTTGAACAGGGTTTTTGGAATTAGGGGAATGGGAGGAAAGGAATAAAGGAAGTCTTGACCCCAGTAAAGGAGGAAAGCATCCCTGGCCTGAGAGCCCTGAGCCGGAATTCTGGAACAGAACCGGGGAAGTTTGGCATTCAATGGACTTGCCAAGAGGTCTATGTCCGGGGTTCCCCAAATTTGAAAAATCTTGGCCACCTGGTCTGCATGTAGAGACCATTCATGTGGAAGCAGAACTCGACTGAGTCTGTCTGCCCAAGAGTTTTGTATGCCTGGAAGATACACTGCCAGGAGATGAATCTGATGCTCTCTGGCAAGGGCCCATAGTCGCAAAGCTTCGTTGCAAAGCGACAGAGAGCCTGTTCCCCCCTGCTTGTTCACGTAGAACATGGCTACTTGATTGTCCGTCTGAATGAGGATTGTCTTGTAGCTGAGCAGGGTGTGGAACACTCGAAGAGCAAGGAAGATTGCTCTAAGAGATTGATATGTAGATGAGTCTCCTGTGGAGTCCAAGTGCCTTGGGTGGAGAGGTCCTGCAGATGAGCTCCCCAACCCATTGGTGAAGCATCTGTCGTGAAAGTTGCCTGGGGTAAAGGTTGTTGAAATGGGGACCCCAGCAACAGGTTCTGAGTGGACTGCCACCATTGGAGAGACAAAATAAGGCGATTTGTGTTTGCTATTTTGTCTGACAGGCACCCTGCTGCCTGGGTCCATTGAGTGGATAAAGTCCACTGGGCTGCTCTCAAATGGAGGCCCTGTGGGTTGTCCTATGTAGGCAGGATGATCAGACCCATTCGGGTTCGACTAGGAGAACATGCCTCTCGAATAAAATCAAGGACTCTCTCGGCCCCTATCGTTGACCATTGCATTCAGTTTAATCATACCTTTGCTGACCTTCGTTGGAGGGTCATAGACTGTGTTCCTTTTACCTCTAGGGGTGGGCATCGCGAACGTCACCTACAGAAACGTGAACAGCGTTGGATTTTCCGTTTGAACACTGTCATCCCCACAGGACTTAATTTGGAATGCGATTGGTGGAGTCTCTTGTAACTTTATATCTTGGTCAGACTCCTTGTTATAGTTTTTGGTGATTTGGCATTTTGGGCATTCTTTGTGTTGTTTTCACCAATCAAATGCCTTTGGATAATTTTAGACTGGACAATCCTCCTCTGACATATCAACCAATCAGCTGCCATTATGGTTCTACAAATGAGACCGTTGGGTTCGGCGTTTTTTAGGGCGATGGATTTTCAACACGGGATACTATCACTTGAAACAGGGCTTTTGATGGGCCCGAAACATGCATGTCGTGTGTGTGCCTAATGCTTTGGTGTTCCCTCACAATGGATGTATATCGCCAGTTCATGAGATAAGTGGTTCTTCACTATTTCAACTGTTCTGTGCAATGTGAAATTTCTTTGCTTAACAAAAGGGATTTCCCGGAGTGGAGGGGAAGAGTTTCCTCCTTCCCTCTCTTGCCAGGGAGGCCCGACATAAAAAAAGTTGGTGGAGTTCTATACTTTCAGAACTCAGCGATGCATGTTCAATGACTTTTCTGTTTGGAGAGCTCATATGGAGGCGAGCATAATGAACCACATGCACTGTAGATGCCATGTGGCCTAGTAGTTGTAACATTTCTCAGGCAGTGAGATGAGATTTTAGCATTGCTTGAGAAGCTAACTGCACCATGCGAAGGCAACGGGCCCGGGGAAGATAGGCCCTTGCTTTCCTGGTATCCAGCAAAGCTCCTATGAACTCTAGAGACTGAGTGGGAGTTAGACTGGATTTTGGGATGTTTATGACCAGACCCAAATACTGAAGGATACGCATTGTGCAAGATAGGGAAGTCCTCTGATGGGGCTCGAATGAGCCAGTCGTCTTAAGTAGGGGAAGACGAATATCCCTAGAGTGCGGAGAAATGCTGCTACCACAGCCATGCATTTCATGAACACTCTTGGTCCTGAGGCCAGGCCAAAAAGGAAGCACCCTGTATTGGTAGTGCTTTCCTTGAAAAAGGAACCGAAGGAACTTTCTGTGAGTTGGATGGATGAGAACATGAGTGTACACATCCTTGAGATCTAGAGAACAAAGCCAGTCCTGACTCTGAAGGTATGGCAGCAGAGTTCCCAGAGAAATCATCTTGAATTTCTCTTTGAACAGGAATTTGTTCAATTCTCTGAGGTCTAAAATAGGTCTGTGTCCCCCTGTTTTCTTTGGGATAAGGAAATAGAGGGAGTAAAACCCCGTACCCTGTTGATGAATGGGTACCTCTTCTATTGCCCCTTGGACAAGAAGCATAGTGACCTCTTGATCTAACAGGTTGATGAGAGAGGTCTGAGAATTGAACTGTCTTACCATTGTGGGAGGGGGCATGCACAGAAAGTGAAGCTTGTACCCCTCTTTTATAATGAAGAGTGTCCAATGTTCTGCTGTTACTTGCCCCCATCTGGGGGCAAAGTGACACAACCTTCCTGGAATGGTGGAAGGCTCTGGTCCATTGAGGGCCAGGAAGGCTAAGTTCTGTAGATGAAAGTCAAAGGCCTTGTGGAGGCTGAGATGGTTGAGGCTTAGCAGTCTTTGCTTTCCTTTGTTTAGGTGGTGGCTGACCTTTCCGGGCAGGCTGACCTGCAGAACGTCCCTGCTGGGAATAAGAGGGATAAAACCTCTTCTTTTTTGAGAAGAATGGTTTCTTGAAAGATTTCTTTCTTGCAGGATCAGCTGTGGCTTTGGATAACCTATCCAAAGTGGAGTTGTCAGCATCCAACTCATTGGCTTTTTCTTGCCAATTTTTGCCGAATAGGTTCGCACCTGTACAAGGGATATTGCCCAGTTTGTCCTGCACCCAGAGCTCCAAATCAGATGCTTGGAGCCAGGCAATTCTACGTGCACCTATGGCAATAGCAGAGGTTCTGCTTATGCACTCAAAACAGTCAAAAGCTGTAAGATTGACAAACTTAGAAACATCCTGGGCATGTTTAACCAGTGTGAGAAAATCCTGCCTCTTGTCATCAGGAAGGAGAGGGCTTAATATCTCCAAGTCTCCTGTGACTTCAAGGAACATTCCCATATATAAAATATAGGAACTGATCCCGACAGAAAGCATGGATGCCTGGAAAGTACGACGTCCAAAGGCATCCAAGGTTCTACACTCACGTCCTGGAGGATTAGAGGCATGCCTCTTTGCACACCTGATCCTTCTCATAGCTGATTCCACTACAATAGAGTGGTGAGGAAGCTGAGTTTTCTGGAAACCAGGACAAGGAGGGACTCGATACATGGTATCCAGTCTGCAAGAGTGAGGAGAGGAGGTAAGAGGTGTCTCCCACATTCTCAACATGAGATCATGTAAGATCTCATGGATAGGCAGAGTAGCTGCCTCCTTAGGAGCTTTGGGATATTGTAAAATCTCCAACTCCTTAGCCCTGGGCTCTGTTTCAGGAGCCACAGTAATGGACAGATCTCAAGCCACCTCCCTGATAAAATCCTGAAAGGAGATATCTTCTGGAGGAGACATCCTATGTTTAGGGGAGGAAGGCTCCTCCGGGAGAAGTATCCCTGTACCGGCAGAGCTGTCAGAATCCTTGGAGTCCTCCGAGGATTCGAAGTACCTCCTGTCCGGATGCTCTTGAAGAGCCCGATACCCGTACTGACCGAAGTCGGTACCGGTTGAACTGTCTGACGCGGTTCTGAGAGTGTCGATGCCGCAAAGAAAGCCTCCAGACTGCGTTCAATAGCCAGGAACCTCTGGTCTATCGACGCTGCCAATGCCTGGATATCGGTACCGGAGGAAGCAGCCGGTACCCCAGAGCATGGCACCAGTAGTTCTGCCGAGGTCGAGGCCTCGAGAACATCCTGGAGCCCCGATAATGCTTTGGAATCCGAAGCCTCCCGCCGGGGCAATTTTGCCGGTACAGAACCCTCAAGGGCAACGCCAGAGGCATCTTGATTCTTGGAAGGAGATCTACCCTTTGAGGACCGGCTGGATTTATGTTTAGTTACCTGAGATCCATGGGAGGAAGATGAAGCCCTGGAAGACGTCGATGCCACAGAAGCTGCATCGGAGGGAAAAAGGGTGCTGAGCTTAGCAGCTCGGTTTTGTCGACCCCTCTTGGACATCATGGCACAAGCCATACACTCAGAGATGGAGTGGTCAGGACCTAAACATTTAAGACACCACTCATGGGTGACTGAGATGGTACCGCCACACTTGGTGCACTTTTTGAAACCCGAAGTGTGTTTTTCCATAGTGGAGGAAATTTTGGGCTTAAGGCCCAAAATGGCGTGTGCACCTGGGAAGAAAAGTTTGGAAAAAAATAGATTTTTTTTTTAAACGAAAGAAAGAAGGAAATGAGAACCGGCGGTACCGGTATAGCATCGAGGAAGGCAGACGCGACCACAAAAAAGAAGGAATAAGGAAAACATTTTCTGCGGTGACAGGAACAAGGACCAGCTGGCTCCACGGAAAACGAAGAACTGGAGAGAGGCAGTTGGGAAAGGCGGGAAGGCAGCACGCAGGCGCTGTGGGATGCTCCCAAAACCTTTCTAATTGGACGCTGGGGAGCGTTCCCGCGCAGGCTCCATCTGTACTGATGATACCCATATGTGAAGACTACATTCCTGCTTGTTCCTGGAGATTAGGCAGAGCGTGAAATGTACAACTTGCATATCCCTAGCCACATAAATACATTCTACAATTCTGAGTAAATGGGTAGCACCACTGAATAGATGTACAATTTGAAACATCCAAGTTCGATGTTTGAAATATTTAGAATGTGTCTGAATATTGCCCATACTACTTTAAGTACTAAAATATATTTTTAAGTTAGTTCATTCTGTGCTTCTAAATCAAAACAAGTCATTAAGCTACTAAAATAGCTATAATGAGCGCCTTTTTCAAAAGCGAATCACCCAAATGCTCAGGCTGACGCTTCTTTTTCTTGGCTGGGTGCTGAAAGTCATTCAGTAATACAATTACAGCTACAGAAATAGCCGCATATAAAATTGGCAGTGATAACCTTGCTACAACGTGCGCTATCTACATAGTATTGTAGATAGCGCATGTTGTAATTAGCTCACCATGAATCAACAAGCTACACTCACATGCACACACTGCTCACTGCATGCGCACACTAAACACATGACTTTATTGATTGTTTGCTGTGTAGACCGCCTTGATTGAAGGAAAAGGCGGTATAGAAATCTGTTTAAATAAATAAAAATATATATTTTCTTCAGCATTTGTTTTATTTTACTCACTTTTCAAAAGGTAACTCTTGAATGTGTGCATTAGAAAGTTATAAAGTAGGGATATGCATAGAGCAACATCTTTCTGTACATGTCCCTTTTTTTTTAGTTCAGTTCACACTTTTTTTTAATCAAAAACATTTTACGTGTTAAAACGTTCTAACATGCACTAATCAATTGAATACATGTCAATTCGTAGTTTATCACGTTATATGATTTAGCACATACTACATTTTTAAGGTGGACTAGCAAATGCACATCCCTGCTATCTAGTGTACCTTGACCCTGTTTGTGTTTTCATTAGTTAAAAAGTCAGCCTGCTTTCTCAGTTTGTTTCAGCTGCTGACGTTTCTGTTTTGCAGGTTCTAAATCAAACAATGCATCAGTCCTTCTGTCTTGTTGCTTTTTTGACTCTTTTGCCACTTTGCATTGCTGGAGAAGAGGGTAATTTCACCAGAGATGAGGAAGTCAAAGACATGAAGCAAAAAGTGAATGACTTGTGGATGAACCTGCTTCCCCCACAGGCTTTCAAGACTGGACGTGATCGAATTGCGTATGCTGCGTGTGAACTGAGGCCTAGCTCTGCATTGGAAACAGATGAGCTAATGGTGACAGGACAAGTTCTATTCAAGCAGATTTACCCTCATGGAAAGATGGAGGCAATCTTTCATTTGGAAGGGTTTCCTACTACGGGCAATAAGTCTGCCAGAGCCATTCACATCCACAAGCTTGGAGATCTAAGCGAGGGCTGTGACTCTACAGCAGGTCACTACAACCCTTTAAATGTTAATCACCCACGACACCCAGGAGACTTTGGCAATTTCATTCCTAGAGATGGCAAAATCAGGAAGCGTAAGGGAAATCTTCAAGCCACGCTCTTTGGCCCCTATTCTGTTATTGGCAGATCAGTCGTGGCACATAAGCAGGAAGATGACCTTGGAAAAGGAAATAATCCAGCCAGTTTGGAGAATGGCAATGCAGGGAAGCGTTTGGCTTGCTGTGTTATTGGGATTAGCAATAGTAATCTTTGGGAAAAAGCTGTCCATACCCTAAATATGGAGAAGAATGCAGGTCCTGCTTAAGAGGGGTGTGGACATTTAAAACTCTGAAGTCCGAAGTATAGAATACATTTAGATTGTTTGCAAATACCCATTTCAACTGCTGCATTTGACATTTTTCTATCTTTTTGTCAGATTTTTTTCCTCCCTCATTCTACTTACCACCATCTGTCCTCCTTTTGTCTTATGTTTTTATCTCGTGTTTACCTCAACCTTTACCATTCCTTTTCAGTTCCTTCCCTTACCACCAACCAGGGCATATAGGAGGAAGGAGAGGCCATGGTAGAGACAGCTACACTCCTGGTTCTTACAGTTAATCTTTGCAAATGCTTCCTTTCCATATAGGAGGAGGAGGAGGAGGAGAAAAAAACCATAGGGACTACTCTTATGTTCCCTTATGTGTGTTGGCATGTTTCGCTCATGGGGTCCAACAGTAGATTTGTTCATGGTCTGCTTGCCTTTCTTAGCTGTTAAACATTTTCCGATTATGAACTGCCAAAAGGTTTATTGCTTTGTTTTCTTACATGCATACTACAGCTATGGTTTGTAAAACACTTATACTATGTATCAGACAATTTAGAGCTATAAACTAAATTCGTGCAAAGTAATTTTTGTGTGTGAGACTTAATTATCAATGTTCTCTTTATCATAAGCTTGTGTTTTAACAATTTAATCAGACCGAAATGCCAGTTAGATGTGAGCCTTGTTGATTAGTTCATCAATACTTGTAACTCAATTTGGAAATGCTACCACATAATCAAGTGATAAAAGAAGCTCATTTCAAAAAGTTGGATGGGAAATGTATTAAAACAATAAAAAGGCCAAAGTAATACTTTTCCTTGGGAAATTTAACATTTCTTTATTCTAGATAACAAATATAGTTTAGTAAATTGTTACATAGTAATCTCAGAATTCACAAAAAGTTTGCAAATAAATTACAGTTTTTATAAAACGCAAGGAAAAAAAAGATCTGATCTCTATATCTGGTAGGTCATTTTTTCTCATTCAGAAAAACCCCCCATAAAATATTTAGGAGCCTATTTACTAAGTTATGCAATTGTAAATGTATGCTAACAGAGCAGATCCAATTAACGGTTAGTATATACTAAATGCCATGGAGGCAAATTTACTGAAGTGCAGTAGAGATTTGTGTGCTTAACACATGTTTAGAGTGAAAACTAATGGGGTAAGTGCAAAGGCTGTACGCTGTTGGGGTGCACCCAATACATTCCCCTACAGTTACTGCACTGAACAATACTTTGCTGTACCTAAAATTTCATTTGCAGTTAATGCCAACACTTAAGGTAAGCATCAAGTGCACCTACGCCAACACCAACATTGACAGCGCATGCAAATTACCCCTGTGGTAACCACAATGTGTAGTCACTGTCCACTTTCCACCTCGAACCCGCCCGTTCTCTGCGCTGCCACATGCTAAGCAGTTAGTGCGGCAGTTTTACTGCATTGTGTTTTTAGCACATGCAAAAGCTCATGGTAAATGTTGCCACACTTTAATAAAGATGCCACATAATGTGGAAATTCCCACAGTGGGCATGGTACAGGCAAGGAATGGGCGGCAGCTATGTCTTATAGTTAAACGCAGAGGTCACTACTGTGTGATAATGGGGCAGGTAGTGTGGTCCAGTTAATTACACTTTCAGAGGTTTTTCACTTAATGCATCCTAACTTTGACTATTAATGCACGTTAGATGCAAAACCTTAATAAAAGTTAGTAAAGCGGGTAAAGTCTGAGATCTGTTGATGATCCAAACTTTGTGGGAAAGATTGTAAATATTTATTAGAGAAACAAGAATAAAACCCAAAATTCTTCAGTTTTGATATTGTCACTTAAGTTTACATTTAAACAAAGAAAATAAAACATTTCTTCTCCTGTTAAGAGCTTTTGGATTCATGATAGCTATTCCTATTATTAATATTTGAATCAAATGACAAAAATAAAAGCTGGATCTACTAATATGTTACTTTTTTGTGTACTTGTTACATTTTTTTCTCTTCTAAGAGAGCAACACTTCTATACTCAGGCATTAAACAAGTTACACATTTCCTATACCAATTTCTTTAAGGGCACACAGATAAGTTATGGTTCATCTCTGTTGGCGTTAACCATTTCTAAAATTAGGGTAAATTTTTGAAAGCTTAGTCAGGGCCTTTGCATATAAAAATGTTAGTTCACTTATGTGAATTTTCGGCTACCTAAAAAATGTGCACAGAAATTCATGTGCATAAATATGCCACATTTTAATGAGGGGCTTCTAGAGACATTAAGACTTTATGCCCTGTTTGGCCGCACAGAGGGATATTTTGCTACATAACACTTCTCCCTTCCTAGCTTATTCCCAGAGATTCAGATCCAATTTATGTTATCTTGTGTTTGAATATTATGGGCCCGATATTCAGTGCGGGCGGCTAGCCACCGGTACTGAACAGTAAACTCAGATACTCAATACCGGGGTCATATCTGGCCACAGCACTAAATATCTGGGTTAGCTGCTTTTGCCAATCAGTAACTGGGCAGCGGCTCAATATCGCCACTGACTGGTTAACAATCAGCACTGCCTCTGCTCCGCTCCACAACAACCCGACACACGCCGATGCTAAACGGTTAGCATTGATGTGTGTAGAGCTAGCAGCCATAGATGTTCATTTAAGTGCTACTGAAATATTCTGTTCACCACTATCAACGTGGTTAGCAGCTCTGCTAACTGTATTAATCACTTTTAATATCTGGCCCTGTATTCTTTTATGTATACTTAAAATTACATGCATAATTTTTCAGTTAGGTGCAGTACTGAAAATGTGCCTCCTTTATTCTTGATATATCACAACCTTCAAAACATCAGGGCGGTTTAAAATTTCACCAAAATCAGACATGGCCAAGGCTGGGAAAGAAAAAGACCTACAATTTCATATAGGAAAGGTTGCAGTCATACAAGGGCAGGAGAAGGAAGAAAAAGGGCGGAAAGAGGAACATTAGGAATTTGTGGAGGTGAGGTCATAAGCAGTAAAGAAAATATGGGTTTTAAGGACAGCTTTAAATCTAGTGAAGGAGGGTTCCTGACGGAGGGCGGCAGGTAAGGAGTTCCAGAGGGAGGGTCCTAAGAAAAAAAAGGCAGAGTGACATGTTGATTCAAGGTGTGCACACATGAAGGGGAAGGGAGGTGCAGATGGTTGATATGAATAGAGTGGAGACTACGAGGCATGCTATGGAACTGCAGTGAATCTGCTAGATACTGCAGAGTATGGGTGTGGAAGGCTCTGTGTGTTAGGATGAGGAGTTTGTAGTGGATACAAAAGGGATTAGGAAGCCAACAAAGCTGGATAAGATGAGGGGTGATATGGTCATAACGAGAGACATGCGAGAGGATCCTAGCGGCAGGATTTTGAATTAACTGAAGATGATGAAGCTGTGACTGAGGGATGCTGGTCAGAACAGAGTTGCAGTAGTCTATCCTAGAAATTACAAGTGATAACAGGAGGGTGGTCAAGCAAGAAGAGGGAAGTAGAGTGAATCTGGTGAAGATAAAAGTGGGAATGCCGGGTGAGTGAGGAGATGTGGTCTTGAAACGACAAAGCAGAGTCCAAGGTGACGCCAAAATAACAAAGAGATGGGACCAATGAAATAGGGGAACCCTGAAGATTAGGGGACAAAGGGGACAGGAGCGCCAAAGGCGAACCATATGGCAAGACTCTTAGAGGGATTGAGATGTAGAAGATTGGATTCTAACCAAGTGGAAACATGTGAAAGGCAGGTTTTAAGCAAGGTGAGATCAGGGTGGACAGAGGAGGTGTGGTGAAGTATGAAGATGTCATTGGTGTAATAATACGCTGATAGACCACACTGTTGGATTAACAGAGCAAGAGGTGCCAAGAATAAGTTAAACAGAAGTGGGGCAAGGACAGAACCCTATGGGACCCCACAATGGAGAGGAAAAGGAGCAGAGATGGAGAGGAAGAGAAAACAGAGAAGGAACAATGTGAGAGAAAAGAATGAAACCAGAGGAATACGGTGCCCCTGACACCAACGTCCTGAAGGAGAGATAAAAGCAGAGAATGATCAACGAAGTTGAAGGCAGCCGAAAGATCCAAAGAAACAGCCAGAGAAACATCAACGTGATCATGAGAGATGCGAAGTTCACTCAGGAAGGAAAGCAGGATAGTCTCAGTGCTATGGGTGGTATGAATGCCTGATTGTTGGGGGTGAAGAAAGTGTGTGGAATGCAAGTTGGAAGAAAGTTGGACGAAGGCAGTCTTTTCTAGGATTTTGGATAAGAAGGGAAGATGGGAGACTGGACGAAAATTAGCAGGATCACTAGAATCAAGAGAAGGTTGTTTTGAGTAAAGGCTGGACTAGTGCCTGCTTCAAGGCATAGGAAAGACACCAGTGATAAGGCTAGAATTGGTCATGGTGTTAAAAAAAAAAAAAAAAAAAGGTAAGAGAGCTCCAAAAGCTATGCTGACAGAACAGGATCAAGGGGACAATTTGTTTTATGAATAGCGGAAACATATTTAGTAAGTTCAGCATTAGAGATGATTTGATATGCCATTACGTAGAGCGAATGCCCTGCACCTTAGCTCTGAAGGAGGCAGCTAGTTGGGATGAACGAGGGGCAAATGTACAATTTCTGAGATACAGGTACAGCTCTGACAATTCCTTAAACTCAGGTTTCCTGGCGATTGGGAAAAGAAAAAACCTTCAAGGTTCCTGAGGAAGGAAGCAGAGAAATGCATGAGCCACTAATCTGTGTACTCATTGCAACCACTTGACCAAAGGCCTAAGCATTTGTTTTGCTCCCATTCTCTCTTTGCTTGATTGGTTTATCCATTCACTGGACATCATGTCTGTGCAGCACTGCGTATGACTTGTAGTGCTATACAAATGTTCAGTAGTAGTAGCAACTATGCTTTTTTTGTCCTCATTTTCAGAAGTGATGATACCACCAGAAGGACATAAGGCCATCCAGGAAAGAGCAAAGCTAAAGTGGCTGTGTGCATTTGATCTATATCACTGGTAGATTCTACAGAGAACAGAAACTGTATTTTGAGCCCACTTTATTCTGCATTCCACAAACATTCTGCAGCCAAGAAATTTCAGCTGTAAGCAAGAAAACCGAAAAAGAAATGGAGACTTCTAACATTCACTCAGTAAAACTTTAAGAAAAAAAAACACACACACACTACTGATAATTCTGTTAACCTGCTAAATACACAATTGAGGTGGTATTTACATGAAAAAAAATATATTTTACCGAGTAATAATGTGCAAACTCATGTGGAGCTGGATCCACACTTTCTTCCTCTTTATGCAGATGGATAAGTCATACTGAAGCCAGAGAAAGCTTCTCCTCAAGTGATCACAGTTTTGTATGAAAGGAGAAAAATGATGTTCCATTGGAAATAGCTATGATCCAATGAACTGAGCTATGGGGTCTTGGTTTCCCTTTCTCTGTAGCATCACACCAAGAACGTGTGAAAGACTATACCAAGCTAGAAATCCACCCTGTGCAACTAATGCATCTGGTGTGCCCCTCCATCCAGCCATGTTCAGTAACTCACTCTTTCTGGGCTTCCTGGAAGCCCAGTAATGATATCAGTGCCCCATTCTGTGATGGCACCCTGTCCGACTGTACCACTCGCACAACACTTGATATGGCCCTGTGTTGCTTTAAATGTAACAAGATGATGGTAGACTGAGACGTCAAGGGAACGGGAGGTAGACATTTCCTTAGACCATGGTTAAAGCCACTACAACTAGGGGGATTGTTTTGAAAAATTAAATCATATCACTATGAATGTTATCTAAGAAATCAAGCAATGTCACCAACATGTTCACAGATTTTGCTAGGATGAGACTGTTTATCAGTGATGAATTTGGAGGCATTATCCAAAGAGTTCTTTCTGTGCTTGGCTGTAATACTCAATTCCTGGCTACTTGCTGGTGGTGGTGGTGTTGGTGGAAGGTCTTCAATATTGTCCTCAGATATTCCACCTTCTTTGATGTTTATTTTCTCAGGGCTTCCACGCAGCCCCTTTTCTGCTTCTTCCTCCATGCTTTTCAGGATACAGTCATCAGTTTCTTGCTGGTTCGCCAAAGGTGATGGGTCTGCAGGATTAGGGGGCTCAGAGCTGGATAAGAGAAAGTCTCGTTCCAATGAGATACCAAGTTGTGGCTTAAGTTTTACAATGCTTTGCTCCTCCATGGGACTTTTCAGGCCGTTGCCATCTAGCTCAGCAGCTGCCAGTTCTTCTGTCAGTCTAATTATTTCACTTCCTCGTCTGTCTATTTCTTCCTCTGAAGATAACTGGGGTAGCAAGGGATCAGCATGCATATTCTTGTCACTATTATGATTTGCTTGAAAGCCAAAAGGAATTTTGGCATTTTCGTCTGTGGCCTTGAGCTCTGCCAAAGAAGCGCAACTTTCAACTTTCTTCTGTTCTGCTGAGATAGAAATAAAAAGAACTGTGACGATAAACATAATTTTATATTTCTAACAAAATAAATGATCAGAGAAATGTCCATGCTAAACACAAGACAACCTTCATTTCACTGAAAATAAGCACAGTATATGTAACAATTCAATCTTTAATTATGGTGAATCGCCACAGTACACTAGTATGGTTGCTGACTGAAGTTCCTACATCATATTTTTTACAATTAGTTTCAGGCATATCAAATCATCTCTACAACAAGCTTCTTCACTCCTAGTCATTATGAGAGAGAAATTGCTATTACGTTATTTTTATTTGCATAGGAGTACGGAACAAGAATCTAAACGATTTCTGTGGCAGAGGGAATGAAGATTCTCATTCAGTGGCTTTGCCAAAAAAAAAAAAAAAGGAAAAACCAAAATTGCAAAAAATCTGTAGAGGCAAAATGGGAAAAAAACACCAAAGTCGTCACCATAAACAAAAGGCCAAACCCAAAAACATGGTAATCTTCCACAGAAAAAATGTATTTGTTGGACAGTGTCAGTGCGAGGGGTTAACCTCTACAAAAGACTAAGTCCATTTTAATCAAATTTTGCAGTAAAAGCAAACAGCAATTTAGCTATATTTGAAAAGTCAGAAGTCCCTTGTCTGACTATAGTGCTAAACAGGCAATAAACATGACAGCAATAATCAAAATAAAAATTTACAAAAAGGGCAATAGAAATATGCATAAATTGAATATAAAGCATAAAATGCTTTCCTATCCACAAATGTTTTGAGGTAGTGTTTTGAAAGTGTTGCTAGACAGCAAATTCCATAGAGAGGGAGGATAGGCACATTGCCCAGGCCTGCCAGAGTTTGACAGCGCAAATGGCTCAAGTTTGAATCTCTGATGGCACCATCAGGGTTGAATAGGAAACACCACTGAGGCCCTGAAAGAGAAGCCTGGTGCCCTGTATTCAAACAGGCTTCTGTATCCATAGGAAAAAAACAAAAAAAACATTCTAAAAGCATTGGATGTTAAGTTGAAAGGAGAAAGACTCAGGCTCACCTTGTATTTGTGCCCTCAGCTGGGGCTCTTGCTCAGTGAAGGCCAGCAGTGGTGATTTGGGCCGCTGATCTGTTGTGAGTGATAAATCATGCAGTGTTATGGTGTCCCTTCCTCCTTTCACAAAAGAAAGCAAGAAATACACTTATCACAGATATTTCACTAAACACCGCAGTATTCCTTCCCTCTCCCCACAGATAATTTTAATCGTTATTTTCATTAATCAGTACAATCAGATCAAGTAAACATGTAGATTTAGGAGTAACCCATAGAATAAGAATTAATCAAAGGAAAGGCTTTAGAACATTTGAGTGAATTTGGCAGGTCTTCACTGGTTCAGATGCTTGCCCCATTGAAAAGCATTTTAAAAAGTCCTAAAAGTATCATGAGCAGTTTCCTGTACATTAGAAACCCATAAAGACAGTGCAATGTTGCCCTCTTTTATTCCTTGCAAAATTGTATTTGAAGAGCTCTTAGGAGGGAAGGCTTGACAGGTTAGAACTCTTGAGCTAGAAGAAAAGATGACTAAGAGGTTGACAAAATCATGGATAGTGTAGAACAAGTTAAGAGGGAATGGTTGTTTACTTTTCAGATTTTACTAGGACTAGAGGAAGTTCTATAAAAACCAGTTAAATCTACTAAATCTGGAAGCAGTTTTAAAGCAAAGTATTTTTTCAGCCAACTCACAAAATCTGTGGAATTGGTTACTAAAGGACATAGTCAGGGTTAATAGGGACAAGTTTACGGAGGACAGATCCATTAACAATTATTAGCCAAGTGGATGCCATCTCTGACTCTGAAAGTGAGCAACAGGAAAGCGTAGTTACTCACCTGTAGCAGGTGTTCTCAGGGAACAGCAGGAATCAGTCCACATATAGGGGTGACGTCACCAATGCAGCCCATGCGGGAATGCTCCCCAGCTTCCAAAGGAAGCTTTTGGATAGTCAACCATGCATGTGTGCCAGCCTTCCTGCCCAAAGGAGCCATCTTACCTCAGTATGATGACACAGCTTAAGCAAGCCAAAACTAGAACTCCTCCATGGGGGGGATGGTTAGTGAATACTGATTCCTGCTGGTTCTGGAGAACATCTGCTTCAGGTGAGTAATTATGTGGGACCAAGAAGAAGTCGGTCCTCACATATGGGACTCCCCAGCTACAAGCTACCGGAAAAATCTTAAAACAGCCCAATGGGGCAACCAGAAAAAAGAACAGAGAACAGCATCAGTAATCACTGAAAGGTTCCGAGACAGCAACCAGCATGGACATCGACAGCAGGTCGACTTTATGGTAGCCTGATGAACAGAAGGGTCGGTGGGAAGAAGTTGCCTTAATTCCCAAACAGGTGCCGGAGTATGGCTTGGCCAAAGTTGTTGTCACGTCGGGAATCTCCATCCAGACAGTAATAGGCTGTGAAGGTGTGGATGGAATACCACGTAGCAGCCCTACAAATCTCCACCATGAAGACAGAGCACATGTTTGCTACCGAAACAGCCATAGCTCGGACACTGTGAGCTGTGACACATTGTTCCAAAGTCAGACCAGCTTGAGCATAAGCGAAGGAGATGCAGTCTGCAACCCAAAGCAAAAAGGGTCAAAAGAGACAGATCTGGGAGGAATGGTGGTGAGCTTTTTTATGTTCGAAGTAGAATGCCAGTGCTCTCTTACAACCCAATGTGTGTAGAGAGGCCTCAGCCCTATTGGCATGAGCTCTGGGAAAAAGGTGGGCAGTACCACTGACTGATTAAGGTGAAAGGCAGAAACCACTTTAGGAAGACACTTAGGGTGAGTCCAGAGGATCACTCTATTCTGATGAAACCTCGTGTACGGAGGATGCACCACTAGCACCTGGAGTTCACCGACTCTGTACACAGAGGTGACCACTACTAAGAAAATGACCTTCCATGTGAAATATCTGAATGGACAAGAGCTGAATGGCTCAAAAGAGGCAGAAAGCAGCTGCCCAAGCACCACATTAAGGTTCCATGCCACAGGCGGGTGCTAAATTGGAGGCCGTGGAACGCCATGTGGAGTCCTTGTGAGAAGCTAAGATGACATTCTCCACATAGACTGATAGGTGGAGCGCTATGTGCTCAGCATTCACACTGTGAGAGCTAGGGAGCAGAAGTGGGGTTGAAGAAGAGATTCCCTGTTCTGGGATATCAGATCCAGATCGGAAAAGAGCCAGATTGGTGACCTCAGAGACAAATGGAGGAGAAGAGGGAATCAGGGTTATCTGGGCCAGTGTGGAGCAATGAGAATCATGGTAGCCTTGTTGTCCTGGAGCTTGAAGAGAGTTGTGGCTACCAGAGGAGTTGGTGGATAGGCATAAAGCAGTCCCTTGTCCCAATCCAGCAAAACAGCATTGGAAGCCATCCGACTGCTGCATGAAACCCTGGAGTAAAACTGCAGCACCTGGGAAATGTCCAGCGAAGCAAAGAGGTGAGGCTCAGGGTGCCCCACATAGGGAAGATGCGGTTGACAACTCAAATGTTGAGGGTCCATTCATGCAGCTTGAGGACTCAGCTGAGTCAATCCACCAAGACACTGAGCTCCCCTGGCAGATACACTGCTCTGAGAAGCATGCTGTGCAAAATTGCAAACTTCCAGAGATGTACTGTCTCCCAGCAGAAAAGGTACGAACCCATGCCCCTCTGCTTGTTGATGTAGAACATTGCTACCTGGTTGTCGGTCTGGATGAGGCCAACCTGGTTGGCGAGCTGCTCTCAAAAAGCCCCGAGTGCATTGGAGATGGCACAGAGCTCCAGGAAGTTGATCTGGAGACGGCTTTCCCCAGCTATCCAGAGGCCCTGCAATCTGAGACCATCAAGAGGGGCTTCCTAGCCCATCTTGGAGGCATCTGTAGTCAGAACCCATTGATGCGGAAGGGCTTGAAAGGGAAGTCCTTGGCGCAGATTTTGTGGTTTTAGCCATCAAGAGAGGGACTGCTTGAGTGGCTGAGTAATGACTACCTTGTCCCAGAAGCGACCCACTGCATACATAAAGTCCATCGCGCTTGCATCATCTGTAGATGAGTAAATGGAGTGACATGAACCGTGGAGGCCATGTGACCGAGAATATGCAGCATACCCCTGGTTGTGGTGAATGGACGGGTCTGCAATTCCCTGGCTAGGTGGATGAGCCATAGGGCTCAATCCTCGGGTAGGTAGGCCCGGGCCATGGTAGTATCTAGGAAGGCCCAATAAATTTGAGGTGCTGAGAGGGCAGCAGATGAGACTTTGGGTAGTTGATGACGAAGCCCAGATGCTCGAGCAGCTGAACAGTTGAGCGCTGGACGTCGTCTGGCATTTGACCCCTGGTCAACCAGTCATCTATTAAGGGAAGACAAAAATTCCCAGCATCCAGAGGAATGCAGTGACCACCTCCTGACACTTTGTGAAGACCCTCGGGGCGGAAGCAAGGCCAAAGGGTTGTACCTGGTATTGATAGTGCTTTCCGCTGTGCATGAAGTGGAGATACTGCCGGTGGAGTGGGTGAATATGTATGTGAGTATAAGCATCTTTGAGATCCAAAAAGCACAGCCAGTCTTCCCACTGAAGGTAAGGCAACAAAGTTGGCAGGAAAATCACCTTGAACATTTCTCGCAAGAAGAATCAGTTGAGGTCCCAAAGATCTAATATGGGCCATAAGCCTCCTGTCTTTTTGGGAACCTGAAAGTAAAGGGAGTAGAACCTCTTCCCGACCTGAGGAGGAGGGACCAGCTCAATGGCCAGGTCAGCCAAGAGAACCTGGACCTCTTTCTGGAGGACTTCTCGGTGGGATGGATTGAGGGGGTACTCCCCTGGAAAAAAGGGGGAGGAAGCTGATCAAACAGGTAACTCCTCCCAAATTATTTTGAGGGCCCTGAAGTCTGATGTTATCGTTGGCCACCTGTGGGACCATGGTTGGAACAGGAAGGGATGCCATGCTCCTTAGGAAGGAGTCAAAATCCTCCTCCAGACTGCAGTTGTGGTGCAGGCTGTGATTTCTGGGGCTTGGAGTACTGGTGCTGATGCTGGCCCTGACCCTTCTGCTGCTGCCCCAGCCAAGAGCCATAATAGGGCTGAATATGGGGGGTAGCTTGCATAGTACTTCCTCTTTTTGGGATAAAAGGCTTCTTTCCCGAAGCTCTCTTCTTAGAGGGGTCACCCATCTTACAAGAAAGTCTATTCATTGTTAATTGCTCCTGCTCTAGCTCTCTGGCCTTGTCCTCCATGGGATACCGAAAAGGTTCTTGCCCCAGCAGGGGACATCTGCCAGCTTGTCCTGCACGGACTGTTCTAAGTCAGAAGACTGCAGCCAAGCTAGGCGGTGAGCACCAATGTCCATGGCGGCCCCAAGGGCCACTGACTTAAAGCCATTATAAGCCACCCTTGGCCATATATTTTGAGCACTCTTTCACCCTGGAAACAAGCCCAGAGTAGTGCTCAGCCCGTTCCTCTGGAATGACAGTCAAGAAATCAGCCAGATTGCCCACTAGATCTGAGGTACATACCCATGTAGAGTTGATAGGTCTGAATGTGGGCCACCAACATGGAACCCTGGTAGCACTTTCTGCCAATACCATCCATGGTCCTGGCCTCCTTACCTGGGGGCATGGAGGAGTGAGTTTTAGTGCTCTTGATTCTCCACAAGGCCGACTCCACAACCATAGAATTATGCGGGAGCTATGGTTTCTCGAAGCCTGGGCTCTTGTGGACTCGATACACTTGAGTCTAGCCATCTACTCACCAGAGGCATGGTGAAGAGAGTCTCCCACATGTGAAACAGCAGTTGCTCAAGGATCCTGTGATCGGGAAACTGGGGGTGGGGGGGGGGGGAAGAGTACTGAAGGATCTCCAACTCTTCTGCCCTGGGCTCCTCCTCAGCCTCAATAGAAAAAGACAAGGCCTTGGCCATGTGCCTCACAAATTCATGGAAGGAGATATCCTCTGGTGGGGACTTCCTGTGCTCATAAGGTAGAGAGGGATCTGAGGGCATGTCTCGATGGCACTGAGGCACCAGGGATTCCTCCTCAGTTTCCCACCCATCGGCAATGGAGTATGTGAGGAAATCAAAATACCGATGCAATTCCTCATGACATCGATGGTGAGGGGAGGATGGAGTCAGAGGCCCTGGATGGTCTAACCCAGAGGCGCTCGAGGGGGAACCCCAGGGCACCGAGAGGGATTTCAACAGTCTGTCTAAGCTGTCTCCCTGGTCAGGGAGAGCATGGAACTCCAGGATGGGCTGCACACCCAACGGGAAAGCCCCCACTATGGACGAGGCCACCCTTGGTATCAAGGAACCAGACAGTATCGGGCCAGTGTCGGCACCGGGGAACCCAAGGGCATCGAGTCCTGGGCAGCCTGAAAGGCCAGGAATGCAGTCAAGCTGTGCCTGAGAGCCTGCATGTGCTCAGCTAGGAGTGTGGTGTCTGAACTGGGGCAGCAAACGCAGACTGTGGTGCCGGTACCCTCATTGAGGACTCCACAATGGTGACAGTATCGGGAGTCACCTGATGGCCCTTCTAGGCCTTGGGGAGGCAGCACGTCCCACTGGGGCAGCTTAGGAGGCCTCTCCCAGCCTTCGCCCTTGGAGTCTTGCTGAGGGGGACTGTGATTCCGGTGACTATGGGGCTTATCCTGAGTCTTGGCATCCCCCCTCATCTTCAATGGGGCGGAAGTCTGGTCCTTTGGTCTGATGCACCATGGCCCTTTGGTTCAGAGTGAGCCTGGCCACAACGTGAAGCGAAAACCTCGGGAGAGGTCTTTGAAGGCATCAATGCTAAAGACAAGGAGGACCTGAACTGTGATTCCAATTGTTTTTCTAGATTCCTGAGCCCCTTGCATGTTATCTGCAAGCAGAGAGCACAGATGGAGAGAGCTCATGGTGAGGCCCGAGGCATTGAAAGCACCAGTTATGGCGATCCATCATGGAGATGGTCTAGCCACACTTCTTAAAGCCACTGGCCAGCTTTGACATGTCTGGGAAGACTGCTTCCGCCAAGTCAAAGGACTCCAATGTCCCAGCTGGCCAGAGGGGCATGAGAGAAAAAACCCATGTGCCAAAAAAAGAAAAAGAACCCGAGAAAAAGATGTGGCGCCGAGGCACTGAAACTCCCCGAAATGGGCAGGAAGATGGTGATGAGCATGTGACTGAAAAATCACTTAGAAAAACAAAAAAAAGCATACCAGTGAGGTATTGATGATTTTCCAGGGACAGACAAGCATCTGAGAATCTCAGTGAAAAAAAAAGACTGAGGTAAGATGGTTCCTTCAGGCAGGAAGGTGGGCATGAATGTGGATGACCTCTCAAAAGCTTCCTTTGGAAGCTGGGGAGCATTCCCACACGGGTTCCACCGGTGATGTCACCCATATGTGAGAACTGATTTTTCTGCTTGGTCCCAGAGAAATGGATCTCCCCAATTGGATCTGCTAGGTACTTTTTTTTTTTTATATGTTTTTATTCACTGGAAAATAATACAATACAATACATACCGAATAGACTGCCAGTTGCCGTTTAATGCAATCTAGTGAGTCTAATCCCCTTCAGTTCAGGTTGCCCCTGACCTATATCCTCCCACCAATCGCAACAATTCCTCCTTAGCCTTACAGTGGCACCGGCATCTTTCCTCTTACATCCAAAATCTCTTAGCCACTCATTAACGCTAAACAACATAATATAAATCAGTATCTACATAGAAATCATCATCTACATACTCGTATATCTGTGCTGCTTTATGCTTTCCCCTCTTATCTCCTTTCTGTGGAGTGGTGTACTCCCCTCATTCACATCTCCAGCTGCTCCCCCACTCTCTTTCAGACTCTCACTCTCCTCCACACGATCCATCTCTCTGACATAGGGCTCCCACACTTTCTCCCACTTCCAAAACTTTCCCTGCAAGCCACAGGTAGACCCTTAGCTACCCTCCCACCAAATCATCATATGATTCTCCCATAGTACCAATTCAGCTTTATATAAATAGTTATGCTGTACTCAGTTATTTATTGTTCCCTATGTTCGATGTAAAGTTACCTTTTCTATTGTTCCATGTAAACCGCTGTGACTGGTAGATACAGCGGTATAAAAAAGTTGCTAAATAAATAGGTGATCTTGTCAAAACAGAAGGCCTCTCTCACTTTATGCATCCAGTCATTCAATCTAGGACCTTGTGGATGTTTCAACCGCCATGCCAGGATCACTCTCACGGCCAGGAGCAGCTTGCCCTGTAAGCATCTTTGATACCTCTGCTTATTCTCTGTCCTGGGGTCTTATAGTACTGCAATAAGGTCAAAGGGGATGGGGCCCCCATAATATCTTCTATCTCCTAAAGAACCTGTTGCCCGTAGTGCTGTCATATGGGGCAGTCCCACCACATATGGAAAAAGTCCCCCCCTCACATTTCCACCATCATTCATTTGCCCTTGCTTGAGCCTTCCTAAGCTGCTGTGGGGTGATGTAGGCCCTATGCACTAGCTGCAGTTGGGTTTGCCTCCATGATGTAATCAGGATCCACTTAGTGATCCCCTCATGTATCCGGTACCATGTACTCTCCTCTAGGTTCTGCCCCCACACAACTGATGCCACCTTCTAGCATAAAATAGCAGCCCTTTCCCCCCTCCTGGTGCAGGCTTTTATATCATTTGAACAGGATACCTCATGTTCCCTTTCCTTTAAACCAGGGGTGGCCACCTCCAGTCCAGGTGCACCACAATCCAGCCTGATTTTCAGGATGTCCCTAATAAATATGCATGAGTTATATTTGTATATAATGGGAGACAGTGGATGCAAATATACCTCATGAATATTCATTAGGGTTATCCTGAAAACCAGGCTGGATTGCGGTGCACTAGGACTGGAGCTGGTCACCCCTGCTTTAAATAAAATCTTTTCGAGCTCAGTCGGTTCCCATTGGAGCCAAACATTAACCTCTTGTCTTAGCAGGAAGTGGCACACCTGAAAATATTTCTAAAATGGGATCTGCCTGCCCACCTTCTGCTCCACTTCTCCCATCACCATACACCACCCCCCGCCCATCCAGTCTCCAAAAGTCCCAAATCCCCACTTTTCCATAAGCTCCAGAAAGGCACTATACTCAGGAGTACAAAAGGGTCAATAGTCTGTCAGCCAGGACCATTTTGCAAGTGGTGAGGTCAGATCTCCTTGTTTAACACAATTACTCCCTTGCTGCACCAGCGGCCTGAAAAATGTATGTCTCACAGCCTGCTGACTGCATAGTATCCCGTCCTTCCCACCTGCAATCTGTTCAAAAACTGATCACAGGGCTATAGTCTCCAGTTCCAGGGACAACCATCGAGCTTCCTGGGGGTGGAAACAGAACCCCCACAACACCTTCACCACTGCCGTCTTGTAATACTATCAAAGTTCGGGAAAATTAACCCCACCCTGTTCCCTAAGTCGTGTCAAGTGTTTAACCCCAATCTTAGCTCTCTTTCCCCCATACAAAATGCACCAGTTGTCTTTCCCATCGTCCCAAGGTACTAGAGGGATATCGAGCGGGAGCTGCCCAAACATAAAAAGGAATTTCAGGATAATGTTCATCTTAAGTGCAGTTAGTCTGCCCAGCCAACTCAGATGACGGGTTTTCCAACTCTGCAGTTCAGCCTCAATGCTCCGCATTAGAGGGGCATAATTCTGGTGGTACAGGTCAGCAGGTTCCCTGGATAAATTCACCCCCAAGTATTTAAGTTTTGCATCTGCTCATTGGAAGGGGAAAATCAGGGACTTGCTCCCGAGACAGCCCTCCCCAGGTTCAATGCCTCTGTCTTCCCTAAATTAACCTGGAAACCAGATAGTTTGGAAAAACTCTCTATTTCCCTCAAAGCCCCAGTAGTGACTCAATGAGGTTCGTCATGAATATTAGAATGTCATCTGCATATAATAGGTTCTTATACTCCGGCCTCCCTAACTTAATCAGGCAAATCTGCTCATTGGCTCATGCTGAGGCCCCTAGGGCCTCTAGTACTATATATAGCAAACAACATTGGGGATAATGGGCATCTTTGCCTTGTGCCTCTGTATATTCTGAATGTCTTCGAGCAATCTCCATTAACCAATACTCTGGCAACGGGAACCGCATAAAGGGCCCGAACTCCATTAATAAACTCTTCCCCCAGATTAAATTTAGCCATCATAGCAAAAAGAAACTCCCATTCCACCCGATCAAAAGCCTTTTCGGTGTCTAAGGCTACACATAATATAAGCTCCCTCCGGTCTTTTACCAGGACCATAATATCCACTGTCCTCCTAACGTCTGAGATAGCTCGGCCTATAATAAAAATAGTCTGATCTGGGTGGATAAGATGTAGAATAGTCCCTCCAAACGGAGGGGTTAGAACTTTTGCAAACTTGGTGTTGCAATTTATTAATGCAATGGGGCGATAACTCCCACATTGTTCAGGTGGCTTACCTTCCTTAGGCAGTTGGATCAGGTTAGCTAGTGCCATGGAGGCAGATGGGGAGCCCCCTCTTAAAGCTCCATTAAACATGTGTGCCAGTACTGGCGCTAACTTGTCTTTCAGCAGATGATAAAATTCCAAAGGATATCCATCCTCCCCTACAGCCTTCCCTTTCAGGAGAGATTTCATTGCTGCAATCACCTCCCCTTCCGTGACGGGGCTGCTTAATTGTGCCGCTTCCCCCTCTTTCAACTGGGGAAGTTGTAGAGTCTCCAAAAACTCCCTAACCGTCCATCCCCCTGGGCACCCTCCAAGGAGTACAGGGCCTCATAAAAAGCTCTGAACTCCTGACAAAACCCTATTGTGGTGCAAATTCTATTAGATCCCTCCACCCCCCCCCCCCCACCCCCCGCCCTGCAGTTTGCTCACCAATCATGCCAAGCCTTTTTTCTTCAATTGCCAGGCCAATAATTTTTCTGCTCTGTTCCCTTGCTCTTAGTAGTTACACGTCATCAATCTAAGCAAGTGAGTGATCCATTCGGTGTCCAAAGGCTGGAGCTGCACTCCTGCTATCCCCAGTTGTCTGGCCACCTCCCTTGATCCTGTTGCCATGTGATCCTTCTGCAACTGGCTGATCAGTTCCACCAACATTTGGTGTTCGCTTTCCTTTTGTTTCCCAGGAGGTAACTTGCCACAAAATTCCTCTTAAATATGCCTTCTCTACAACCCACAATATTCTCTCTGATGTTTCCCCTGTATCATTTTCACGCAAGTATGTGCACCATCCCTTCTTAAGTCATCCTACCACTTCATCTTGTTGCAAGAAACATTTGCTCTCCACCAACTGCGCTAAGTACCCTTCTCCGTCCCTGAGGGATCCATTGAGCCTCTACCATCTCATGATCCATCACTACAATTGGGTGGATTTGGATGTCTCCAAAACTACGTGTTTGGTCCTCTCGAACCAACACATAATCCATTCTGGAGTACGTGTCATTCTGTGGGGCAAAACATCTGTATTCCCTGCTGTTGCCATTGTGCTGTCACCAAATATGCATTAACCCCCACCTCTGCCTGGTATACCGCAATTCTTTCCCTTTCCGGTGATGAATCCCAGCACTATCCCCCAGCATGCAGTTCAGATCTCCTACTACAATCCAATCCCCTTTCGCTTCCTTCACGAAACCCCCATTGAGTCTTCAGAAAACACTCCTTTGTTCCCATTAGGGGCATATATTTTTATTTTATTTATTTATTTAAAGTCTCTTATATACCGCACTATTCGGCATCAGCGCGGTTTACATGGAACAGAAATGCTCAGTACAGTTAACACGTATGAGTTCACAGATAACAGGGCAAATAACTTGGATAACAGGGGTAACTATTTACAAACTTACTACATAAACTTGGATAACAGTGGTAAACTTTTTACAAATATTGCTACATCGAGTCGTATAAACATGAAATTCCATTGAAACAACTGCACCACGAAGGTTAGAGAATCTTTCTTGACATGTTGTTGGGAAACCATATATTAGCTTAGCGGCTTACATCTCAGTCTCAGTGGGTGAGGTTGGGTTCTATGAGGTACTTATTGAAAAGGTGGTATTTGAGGGCTTTCCTAAACTGTGTAAGGCTCTTAATAGCCCGGATGTCTGGAGGTAGTGCATTCCAGCATCTTGGCGCACTGATACTAAACGCCCTATTGGCTGTGGATGTGGTGCAATCTGTTAGTGCTTTCGGGACTTTTAGTGTGTTTGTAGTTGTGGATCTCCTCGCTCTATTAGGAGATGTGGTATGGATTAGGGCATTTATTGATTCAGAGGAGAGCTTGTTAATAGCTTTAAAAGTGAATAGCAGGATCTTGAAAACGATTCTAGCTTGGATAGGTAGCCAATGTAACTGTATCAGCAGGGGTGTTACGTGGTCACTTCTGGAGGCTCCATGGATGACCCTTGCTGCCGCATTCATGGCGAGCTGTAGTGGTTGCAAGGTGGATAGGGGCAGGCCTTGAAGGATGGCATTGGCGTAATCAAAATGAGGTATGATCAACGCCTGGTATATAGTCCTGAAGTCATTTGGTTCCAGCATGGATCGTAGATGCCTAAGTGAGCGGATCTTGTAGTATACTGCTCTGACTGTGTTCCCTATGTGGGCTTTCATGTCCAGGCGTTGATCCAAGGTGACACCCAGGTAGCGTATTGATGGTTTAGATTGTAACTCTGCTTCTTTGACTTTAAGGAATTGTGGTGGGGTGAAGTTAGGGTTCCTCGTAATGAAGAGTACTTCCGTTTTCTTATGTTGTATTCGGAGGTTTTGGGAGAAAAGCCAGTCGGATATTGCATTGAAACAGCTTGTCAGTGGAGAGAGGTTGAGATGTTCCGTAGAGAAGGGTATGTATAGCAGGACATCGTCAGCGTATAACATGCAGTCAACATTGAAGGATCGGATGATCTTGCAAATTGGCTGCATGTATATGTTAAACAGGAGGGCTGAAAGGGAGGAACCTTGTGGGACTCCCTGGCTTTGGTGGAAAGGTTTCGAGGTCATCCCTCCAGAACGCACATGCTGCCATCTTTCGGACAGGTAAGATCTGCACCAATCAAGCGCTCTACCAGCAATGCCTTTCTCAATTAGTCGACCTAAGAGAAGCTCATGACTTACTGAATCAAAGGCTGCGGCGATGTCCAGAAAGATGAGAGCAAATCCTTGACGGATGTCATCAATGCCAGTGATTATCTTGCAGAAGAGGGTGGTAAGAAGAGTTTCCACTCCGTGGGATTCCCTAAAACCATGTTGGCAGGGGTCTAATGGTGCGACAGTGTCAACGTGATCTTGCAGTTGTCGTTGTACCTCTTTTTCAATGATCTTCGCAAGTAGAGGTATACTGGATATCGGTCTGTATGAATCTACTTTTTGGGGATCGAGTTTGCAGTTTTTTAGAAGAGGCCTGATAGAGGTGCGTTTAAGAGCTGAAGGGAAGGAACCTGTTGTGAAGGAGAGGTTCATTATATTGGATAGTATTGGGCTGAAATGGCAACGGAGCTCCTTAATCCAGAAGGCTGGGCATGGATCGGACTGAGATGTGGTGGTGTTAAGGGCCATAATAGTGTCTTCAATTCTTTTCTTGGTAGGGGTAGAGAATACGGTTAGAGCTGTAGGGCAATCTCGTTCCGGGTTGGTGGTTGTAGTCGTGATATTGATAGTCTGGCATATCTTGGATTGTGCATAGTTGGCAAAATCTTGTGGATGAATCTCAAATTGAGGTCCGGGGGTTGGTTCCTTTGATAGAGTCTTGACTAGGTCAAAAAGATCGTGGGGTTTACTAAGTGACCTCTTTAAGGTCTCTGAGTAATATTGCTTCATTGCATCAGTGGTTGCCTTGCGGTGTGCAGCCAGATAACAGTTGTATGCTGTCTTGTCAGTTGAAGAGTGGGATCTGCGCCAGCGCTTCTCGAGTTTCCGTAATTGGGTAAGAGAATTTCTCAGATCGGCTGTGTACCATGGAGCGCTCGTTCTTTTCCCTGGGGGTTTGTTGGTTGGTGTGCGTAGGGCGATTGCACTGAGGCAGTTGTTCCAGTGATTAATCAGGTCATCAAGGTTCGAGGTGGTTTCGCTAATGAGTTGTTGCGTTTCCGTAAGGATAAGGTCTCTGCTGAAAGGCTTGAAACATCTGGAGTGTGGTCTTCTAGTGTTGCTTGGTAACTTATTGAACTTTGAATCGATTTTGTGCAAAGGAATCTGGAGGATGATCAGTTTGTGATCTGACCATGGAACAGGAGTTATGGATGTTATGGGGTCATACGTTGTGTTAAGAGATATCCGAGGGGCGAATACTAAGTCCAGAATATTTCCCTTGGTATGGGTAGGTTCCTTTACTAATTGTTTGAAGCCGAGATTTGTGAGGGCATCCAGAAAGGCTAACACTTGATTGTCCTGCAGTGTTGGCAGGTTGAAATCACCGAAGATCCAGTTTGGGATGTTTGGGTTATGCGTGTTGGAGGCGAGATCAATTATTGCAGCAAGATCATCCGGAGAAGCTGAAGGTGGTCTGTAAAGCAGGTTGATTGAGCATCGTTTGTTGGAGATGGTGACGGTTTCAAGTTGATTAGTGTTGGTGGCGTCAACCGTCTGGAAATGGAGGTCTGTCTTGGTGAGGATGAGCACCCCTCCTCCTCTTTTGTCTCGTCTATGACTTGTATGAGCTGTGAAGTTCGGTGGGAGGAGCTGGTTGAGTATGACATTGTCTTCGTCAGATAGCCACGTCTCTGTGACCAAGAGTATATCGAGGTCGTGGAGGGAGATTATGTCGGTGACAGCTGGCCACTTCTTCCGGATAGAACGGGCATTAATGAGGGCACATTTTAGGTTATGAGGGTAGGAGTTTTCCGCCTTCTTGGTTTTCACAGAGTGCTGAAGCACTATGTGTAGCAGATGTGGGTGATGTGCGCGAGTATCCCAATTTACATTGTTACGTGATGCATTAGACCATCTCCTTCCATGGCTTTGTAATATTGGGATCTGATTGGAAAAAGGGGTTAAGGTAAGATAGCAGGGGAACCAACTAGCAAGGATGATATAACATCCGATTATGGTGGTAAAGGGGGAACCCATTGTGGCAGGGTACTGGATTTACTGACAACAGTACAATAGTAAGAATTACTGACTACAGTATAATGGTAACAGTGCAGTGGCTAGGTAATATTAAGGAGTTACTGACAACAGTGCAATAGTAAGAATTACTGACTACAGTATAATGGTTACAGTATAGTTATAGTTACAGTATAGTTACTGACTACAGTACAATGTAGAACAGTACTGTGGTTAGATAGTGGTAAGGAATTACTGACAACAGTACAATAGTAAGAATTACTGACTACAGTATAATGGTGACAGTACAGTGGCTAGCCAATATTAAGGAGTTACTGACAACAGTACAAATGTAAACTGTCTTTGATAAGGCTGCTGGTGGTAGTATATGGTGGTTATAATTGTGAAACTATACTTGCGGTAAACAGCATGAGAGCAGGATCATCTGATGGGAGAGGTTTGTTCGGTTACTAACTCGTGGTGACTTTCTCTAGCGCTGGGCTGTTCAAGGAGGAGTGAAAGTGCTGCTGGTGAGTGAGCACACCTCAGCGGAGATCAAGCTACTGGGTTGCTTGGAGGAGGTCTTTGATGTACTAGCAGATATGTTGTATGGGCCAGCTGCCTAAGGGCCACGCCAAAGGGCCCTCTGGCGAGGCCCTCAGGCGCGGGCCCGCAAGGCGCGGGTGCGCCGGCTGGCGTGGTCTTTTCAAGAAGCAGGCGGCTGCCCCGATTGGACGGCCCGCCTGAAGATGGCCGCTGCTGCAGGAGGGTGGCTCGATCCCCCGATGGGGAGAGCTGCTTGGATGGCGGCAGGCAGCTAGGTCTCCTCGCGCCGGCTGGCGCGGTCTTTTCAAGAAGCAGGCGGCTGCCCCGATTGGACGGCCCGCCTGAAGATGGCCGCTGCTGCAGGAGGGTGGCTCGATCCCCCGATGGGGAGAGCTGCTTGGATGGCGGCAGGCAGCTAGGTCTCCTCGCGCCGGCTGGCGCGGTCTTTTCAAGAAGCAGGCGGCTGCCCCGATTGGACGGCCCGCCTGAAGATGGCCGCTGCTGCAGGAGGGTGGCTCGATCCCCCGATGGGGAGAGCTGCTTGGATGGCGGCAGGCAGCTAGGTCTCCTCGCGCCGGCTGGCGCGGTCTTTTCAAGAAGCAGGCGGCTGCCCCGATTGGACGGCCCGCCTGAAGATGGCCGCAGCTGCAGGAGGGTGGCTCGATCCCCCGATGGGGAGAGCTGCTTGGATGGCGGCAGGCAGCTAGGTCTCCTCGCGCCGGCTGGCGCGGTCTTTTCAAGAAGCAGGCGGCTGCCCCGATTGGACGGCCCGCCTGAAGATGGCCGCTGCTGCAGGAGGGTGGCTCGATCCCCCGATGGGGAGAGCTGCTTGGATGGCGGCAGGCAGCTAGGTCTCCTCGCGCCGGCTGGCGCGGTCTTTTCAAGAAGCAGGCGGCTGCCCCGATTGGACGGCTCGCCTGAAGATGGCCGCTGCTGCAGGAGGGTGGGATAGATTTAAGATGGACACCTCCGCTGTCTCAACCCTTCCTGTAACCTATACCACCCGCCCTTGGGTATCTCCCCCGGATGCATATTTTACAAAAAAGACTCATTTGTGGATGAGAATGGCCACTCCCCATTTTTTCAAATTAAAGGCAGAGCAGAACAGTTGTTCATAGCCTCTGGCATGCAATTTATGTTCTTTTTGGGCCAGGTGTATCTCTTGGAGAAGTACAAGGTCAATTTGCGCCTTACTGATCAGGGAGAGGACTCATTTCCACTTAATAGGCCCATGAACGCCCCACACATTAAGGGTAGCTACTGAATAGCCTCCCCACTCCATCTCTCTCTCCTCCAGTGTCATTCATCCTTTGGCAGAGCACAACACAGTCAACCCCCCAAACTTCTCCCCTAATCCCTCAACAAATAACATTTTCCACCTTTGTAACCATCATTCCTTCCATTTTAGTATTTTTGGCTTCCCTAGGACAGCTCCATCCCTTCTCCTCCACACCCTGCACATTCCTAATTCACCTTCAAATTGTCCATCCTCCCCTTCCCACCCCTCCACCCCATACAAACCCCCCTGTGAAATGTTCCGAGTCAAAAATTAAAGAGCTCCTGAAATCATAACAAAAGACCAATATTAGGCCAAATTTTACATGTCCTACAGGATAAGTCCAATCTTGACCTGCTGCACCATTCAGCACCGTTTCAAACCTACACCACAGTGCATTAGCTGTTGGTCACTGCTCTACTATTCTGTCCCACCAGCAAAGTGCTCTTTTGTCAGCCCTGCAACAGGTCCAACTCTGCCGATTGCTGCTGCAAGGTTGCAGCCCCATCGTCTGAGGTCTCCTGGTTTTCCTGCGCTAGTGTCTTTTTCCATTGCTGCTTCTCTCTGTGATGTTACCCCCCTCACGGCCAATGTTGTCTGTGTAGCTATTGCATGATCGTGGTATGTTCGGGGGTGTGCACTGTTCTTGATCTCCTCCTGTTTGGTTGACAAACGCACCTTCTGCTGTTTTTAACCAAGCTGCAACTGCCTCTGGGGAGTCGAAGAATTTGCACACCCCATTCACTACAAAAGTCACGTGCACGGGATACCACAGGGCCGCCTTGATATTGCCCTTTGCCAGGTGCTCCCTGCTTTCAGCTATTCCTTATGGCGGCAGACAATGTCTGCTGCTATATTCTACATGACCGGTCCGCTGGGCTGCTCTTATGATAAACTCCCGATCTTGAAAACGGAGTATCTTAACAAAGGCCTTCGGTCTGGCGGTGCTTTCCAGCTTGGGCCACATCTCTTTATGGGCACATTCCAACTCGTACTCCCCAGGAACAGGGCATCCCAGGAAACATGCCCCCAGGAAATCTCGCACAAAGGTTTCCGGGTCTTGGCCGTCTTCCCGCTCCAGGATACCAAAGATCTGGAGATTGGAGCAGTGGTCTCTATTTTCATGACCTCCAGCTTTGTGGTCATCCAGATCACTTGTTTTTTCAGCTTGGGCACATCTGCCTGTAGGTCTTTCCGGTTATCCTCTTTCTTGCTAATCCTCATCTCTGCCTCTTCTAAATTGGGTCACCAATGCCACAGATTTCTCTTCTATTTTAGTCAGTGCTTGTCCACTCTTTCACCTTTGGAGGACCTGATTTCTTGTAAAACTGTCAGCAGGGCAGACTCTTGCTCCGATCCTCCTTCTTCTTGCACACTAGCTACTGAAGAGCTTGGCGATGGCGCCCTTGAGGACGTGCTCAGTGCCGGCTTTGGTTTGACCGCATACAGGTCCCGGAGCATTTTCGTGGCTTTCATTTTAACAGATTTTGGCATAGCACTGGAAATCTGTATTTTTTGGGCATGAGAACACAAGTGCTTTATTAGTAAAGAAACGCCCCAACGCGTTTCAGCAATGCCTTCATCAGGGGGCTGAGGGCTGTAAACGCAGCGTCTTTTTATCACAACAGTATGTTTATTATCAATACGTCAGGAATATCCACATTCCTATAATTAGATACAGGTCCTTTGCATACTGCTTCACTCGGAATTCAATTGTTAACCAACTGACCGCTTTACCCCCTATGTGTAACTGTGCCGTGTTTTATTCACATATCCATTGTATCGCATTGCTGAGATGATTTTCCCGTTGTGCATTGCTCCGCTGTTATTTTTAAGTTTTTTAGTATATTACTGACAGCCGCGTGTTTTATTATGGATTTTAGGGTCCTTCTATACTGTACTATTATGCAGTTTTTAATTATTTATTGTTTTGGCAGCTACTATATAAGTTTTTTTTAACATTTTTATAATAAGTATGTACTTTTTTTCTCCTTTATATATTATATTTTTAATATATATTTTTAAACTAATATCTCTCTCTCTCTCTCTCTCTCTCTCTCTCTCTCTATATCTATATATATATATCTATATATATATCTATATATATATATATATATATGCTATCCTGGTCTGTTTTCTTTTGGTTGGTTCTGGGTTTCCATTTTATTCATGTAACTTATTCACGTCTCCACTATTGATTCTGTGAAATATCCTTTCTTAGAAGTTAATTGTGACATTACATTTTAGCTGTTTCAACTATAGGATTGACTCATTACTACGAATCTCTACTGTGCACTCCATTGTGTTTAGTGAAGTTTATAACTGTGAGTATACATATAGTTAAGTACATTCGGAAAGGTTAAAACTTTCACTTTGTTTATTCAGTTATAGTTCTGTCCTTTATTTTTATTACCTTTTTATTATATATTTTTAAACATATCATATATATAAACATACACACATATACATTTTATTTATTTCTGTTTTTTTAATGTTTCATATAACTGTAATGTTTTTACATTTAAAATGTTACATTTACAATTTGTGTTATTGTTATTTATACATTTGTTACTGTTTGTTTGCAGTCCTGAGCCCCCGATGAAGGCGTTGCCAAAACGCGTTGGGGCGTTTCTTTACTAATAAAGCACTTGTGACCACTACTACCGCTCGCTTCTTGTGTTCTCTGAGGGTTTTTGCGAGAGGGTGCTCCTTTGTTTGGTTTCTCTTTTTTGGGTATGATACAGAACATATTTTTGGTGATTTTGCAGGGAAAGAGGACAGCAGTGTTCACCGATGTCTACTCACCTCACCGGCCAGACCAGAAGCCCTGCTAGGTACTTTTAGACAACCCAGACTGGTTACTATCAGGGCTGGTGGAAAGGTACTGGGCACCCTGGCTGAAGCTTCAGCCTTATGCCCATTCCTACACCACCCCTCCCACAACAATCCTGTAAAACTATATAACTGGGAATCATAAAACTTTGCTTTAAATGTATGTGTGTGGATAAAAGAATGTGCTGATGGCGCTCTGAGTTTGTGTGGCTGTCAGGTTCTATTGTTTTGCTTTGATGCTTTTGCTCTCTGTCGGCCCTCAGAAGCGGTTGTCTTAGACAACCGCCTAGTCTTGCCGGATCACTGGTCTGACCCAGCTTAACATTTCTTATATATAGCTACAAAGGCTAGCAGAGCAATGCACACATGAGATCACAAAGCTGGAGACCAACTATACGCAAGCAAGCAGTTAATATGCACTCTGGAACACTCATATCGCAATAACTCTCTGTCTACATGGAATAATGATGAATAATCATTAATTAATTCTTTGTTTCCTTGTTTGCTGTATTTTGAAAAACCTGCTGTGCCTGCTTCTAGCCATCACACAGAGTCTGAGTAAAATAAAACAGAGAGGTGCAGAGCCTGCAGTAGAAGAATGATCTAGAATAGAGGTGCCGTTGCATGAAGACATACAGTCCCTAACAGCCATTCTGAAAATTAAGCACTGCACGTATTTCTGTGCTGGTAAGATACATTTTTTTTTAAAATCAGGATTTAAAAAACACCACCACTCGGAAGACCAGAGTATTTAACATGTATATTTGAGGGCAGAACCAGAACACTTCAGATAAGCTAACTACCATTTAAATGGCCCTGACAGGATATTAAAATAAAAGATAAACATGACAACTTTTAAATAACTTCTCAAGCAGAATTAAGCCAGATGCCCTTCAGCTGGATTGTAGGACATCAACACCATGAAGAAAAACTCTTGAATGTGGATTTACACTGCACTCAACACAAGAGCAAACAGAGGCCAAGAATTTAAAGTAGCAAAGAGATCTCTCAAGAAGGCCTGACTCACTAAGCAGAGACACAGAATGGATAAAAAAAAACCCTTAGGGAATCAGGCCCCAAATACTGCTTCTTGGCACCATCCAGGGCCGGCCCGTCCAATGAGCAAGAATGTTTTTTGCACAGGGCCCCGGGTTTCAGGGGGCCCCGCGCAAAGAACATTCTGCTTTTTTCAAAATTAGGTTAAAAAAACAAAAAGCTGGCTGCTACCGCTGCTGCTGCCGCAGCAGCAGAATGTTGTGTCCCACGGGGCCCCCTCTGCCCGGCTGAGCTCTCCCTCTGCGATGGCTGAGCCCCTCTGTGCCGGCTTTCAGATACGCGAAGGGAGAGTGTCTCCCTCGCGTCTTTGTTAAGCCTGCAGGGGCAGATGGTAAATTTCCCATCAGCCCCTGCGGGCTTAACAGAGACGCGAGGGAGACACTCTCCCTTCGCGTATCTGAAAACCGGCACAGAGGGGCTCAGCCGTCGCAGAGGGAGGGAGGGAGAGACTCAGCCGGGCAGAGGGGGCCCCGTGGGACACTCCATTCTGCTGCTGCGGCAGCGGTAGCAGCCAGCTTTTTGTTGTTTTTTTTTAATGTTCCTTGAACCGATGAGGGGGGGGGGGTTAGGACTGGTAATGGGCTATGGGGGGGGCTAGGACTGGTAATTGGCTATGGGGGGGGCTAGGACTGGAAATGGGCTGGGGGAGTTGACTGGAGGTGGGCTGTTGGGGTTAGGACTGGTAATGGGCTGTGGGCTGTTGGGGGGTGGTTAGGACTGGTAATGGGCTGTGGGCTTATGGGGGCAGGCAGGTAATGGGCAATGGGGGGGATAGGACTGATAATGGGCTATGGGGGGGGGCTAGGACAGTACATGGGCGGAGGGGGAGGGGTTAGAACTGGTAATGGGCTGTGGGCTGATGGGGGCTGTCTGGTAATGGGCTATGGGGGGGGGCTAGGACAGGAAATGGGCTGATGGGGAGGGGTTAGGACTTGAGGTGGGCTGATGGGGTTAGGACTGGTAATGGGCTGTGGGCTGTTGGGGGGGTTAGAACTGGTAATGGGCTGTGGGCTGATGGGGGGGGTTAGGACTGGCAATGGGCTATGGGGGGCTGACTGGAAATGGGCTGATGGGGGGTTAGGACTGGTAATGGGTTATAGGGGGGGCTTAAACTGAAAATGGGGTGATGGGGGTTAGGAATGGAAGTGGGTTGATGGGGGGGCTAGGACTGTTATTGGGTTGGGGGGTTGCTAGGACTGGAAATGGGCTGATGGGGGGCTAGGACTGGAAATGGGCTGATGCAGGGACTAGAAGGGAATGGATGCTGGCTGAGGCTGGAACTAGAAGGGAGCTGATGTTGGGGGAGGATTAGAATGGGATGGGGCTGGGAGAGTAAAATGGAGAGGGGAAAAATATTTTGTGTGGGAGGGATGAAAAATCTACAATTGGCCGGGTATTGGGAGAGTAAGTGGGGATTGAAGATGGAGGGGTAAAATTTGAGTAGATGAAATAGGAATGAGGAAAGAGCAGAAGGATAAAGATTAGTATGTTAAAGCAGATGTAGAGAGAGAATGGAAAAAAAACTAGGAGAGAAGAAAGGACAAATGGACAGCAGACGATGGAGAGTTAGCAGAAGACACGAAGAAACCAGAAGAAAGTGGCTGGAGCAATTGCAGCTGAAAAAAATGCACAAAAGGTAGAAAAATATCTCTTTATTTTGAATTTATTAATTGGAATATGTCAGCTCTGGTAAATGTGCATCATTAACGTCTGCGCTTTGTTTAGTACAAGAGCAAATTAATGTATAGTTTTATTTCTATAGTGTTGTACATTCCAAGTTTGGCTTTTGGGATTCCCAGTTATTGTCGTCCTGTTTCTAAACTGTGATTCGTTTGGTGATGGTTTATGTTCTGTTCATGTGTAACTGAGCTGAGGTATTCTGTTTATATAATTCCTATTTGACATTGCCACTTGTTCTCTTTCCCCAGTAGGTCATGTATTGGTATTCTCTGAAATGTATTGGTTTAATATTTGCATGTTTCCTTTTGATAGGTAGGGTATGGTGCTTTGTGAGTCCTGGTAGTGCTGTTAGGATACGGCGGGTTTGCTATGGGTTCTAAATGGGCAGTGTTTGTAGTAGTTCCTAATGTGTCTGGCGGTTGGCACTGGATTATAGTAATGTAGAAATCTTTTAGTCTTTCTTTATTCATACACTCATTAAGAGGCATGTTTACTAAAAGTTAGTATATGGTAACATTATGCAAATATTTATGCAAATGAGGCCCCGCACCGAGTCTCCGCACCCCCCTTGGGCCGCCCCTGGCACCATCATTTCTTGTTTTTCACCCCCAAAAAGGGTCTGGGGTTCTTTTTGACCTGACAGTTTCTTTTTGGGCTTCCAGCTGAAGAGGATCCTGTTAGGGTGCAGCAGTATGTGTGTTTATAAACACCGTCTATCTATCGCCAGTCATTGCGGCAATCATCCTTCAACTAGGAGCCACAAGCTGCAGCTTGCTCCAGAATCTGATATTCCCCCCCCTCCCCCCGGCCATTAATTGTCGCTATTGCACGATGACTCCATTTTCCCCACCCCTTAGCATTGTGAATGCCTTTGAATCATCCCCAGTCTTGCTAACCCAAGGAACAGTAAGCATGTTGTGGAATCGATGCAGACTACCAACTCGCTTTCAAACCATTGAGTTTCCCCACCCCTATATATTTTTATTTCTTACAAGTTTACAATTTCTTTTGGAATAAAAAGTGTGCATTTTTAAAATGTCCCATCCCCATTTAAAACAATCTGCTTCAGAACTCATTATTCAGTAGTTTGGTGGTATTTTTGGTTTAAATGCATCAGCATGAAGCCTGCATGATGTCAGTTAGACAGTCAGCATCAGCAGTGCAAGGAGATGAATGTCGATGGATATGAGTAAGGAAGAATATGTAAAAATAAAAATATCCTTTGGTGTGAAATATACAGAACAGAAAAGGGAAATCTTATAGATTTTAACTACAAATGGAATTATAAAAAAAAGTAGTCTTGCAACTTTAATGATAATCAACTAATTTGTTGAATTACTCATCAGTACCAGCTGCCTCCTCGGTCACATTTAGCTCATATTAGAAGTGATTTCATGCCTAAGGCTGTTTCTATGTTTAATTCTGAAAATCTTTTTAAAGCAATGATAAAAATGTTAAACTGCTAGAAAACAAGACAAGCTCATTTTACAATCCAGGATAATAATGGTTATCTTGTTTGTGTTCAAGATGCTGACGTGGTTTGCATTTAGCCAGAGAAAAATAGAATTTTCCCCTTCCTTCCATCCATTCCCAATTGAGGTGCTAGCAGTAAAAGGGCTTTATAGAAAAAAGCCTGTCTCCTTGGACTCGTGTTACAGACCCTTCGGCACAGGCGTCTAACTTTGAACATCACAGCATTAGGTGCTGTGAGTGCAAAACAATATTCATCTATTTTAATTCACAGATTTGTCTACTACTTTATTTTAAAAAAAAGTGAACGCGCTGCGTCAGGAAGTGCACGAGCAGGAGCAGCATGCCGCTAGCACGCAAACAGCCCTAAAAACAAGCGTGGGGGGGGGGTGCTTGACCCACACTATTACATGGAGATGTGCTGGCGTTTCCCCATGTTACTAGTGTGGGTTATGTGCTGCTCCCACACTTACTGTCTCTGGCATAATCAGCACAGGTGCAATTAATGCTACCCAAGGAGGTGGCAGTAAGTGCATAAGAACATAGGAACATGAGATATGTCATACTGGGTCAGACCAAGATCCATCAAACCCAGTATTCTGTTTCCAGCAGTAGCCAATCTAGGTCACAAGTACCTGGCAGGTTCTCTCAAAAGGCACACAGGTTCCACAACGCTTGTCCCGGGGCAAGAAGTAGATTTCCCAGGTCCTCTTTAATAATGGTTTATGGACCTTTCCTCCAGGAACGTGTCCAAACCCTTTTTAAACCCAGCTACACTAACTCTTACATCCTCCGGTAACGAATTCCAGAGATTGATGACATGTTGCGTGAAAAAATATTCTCTCTTATTAGTCTTAAATGGGTTACATTGTAGCATCCATGCTAAGGGCCACATTGACAGGGAGCGCACACCAATAACACCTGTGCTACCCATGATGCAGATGTTTCGCCCAAAAATTGTACATTCTCTGCCTCAGCCCACGCTAATCGGGCTGTGTGGGATTTTTTTTTTTAATTTTTTTTTTTATTGAGATTATACAATAGAAATACAAACCATTTGAAAAAACAGCGTTCACACATTAGAATCAAAAAGCAAACCTCAACCTGGGTATTATGCCTAAATAACTCATAGTACAATGCAGATATACTACACTAAAACTCCCCCCCTCCCCCCCCAGCAATCCCCCACTTCCCCCCTCCGTATTATAACCTATCCCTCCCCCTCTGTACTCCCCCCCCCCAGCTCCCCTTCTGCACCCCCTATAGTCTGCATGCCACTGCACACTCACCGAGCATCTCAGCCATAACTCTACACGCGTTGTCCTCCTCCGCCTTCCAACCCCCCTCCCCCACCCCCTCTCTCCATGCCTCCAACCATCTCCAAACCCCCTGCCAATATATCGCACTTTGCCCTCCTTTCCCCCGTCTCAACTCTGTTAATTTATACATCAGGCTCACCTCAGCCACTCTTCGCACAAATCCCGCCAATTGTGGTATACTCTGTCCCCCCCAGTGCTGTGCGATCTCGCAACGAGCTACAGCAATACAATGATGCAGTACCCCCTCCTCCCGTCTCGAAAGATCATCATCCAGTTGATGCAACAGGCATGCCTCCGGTCTCCCATGCAAACTATGCCTGGTCATGCCATAAATCACCGCAATTACCTGCTCCCAGTACCCTTGTAACTTATCACACTTCCACCACATGTGCATCCAGTCCCCTCTTTCAGCACACCCCCGCCAGCATAAATCATCCCTTCCCCTCCCCGCTCGATACCGACGTACTGGCGTCCAATACCATCTGTATAATACTTTATATGCATTTTCTTTAATTTGCGTGGCTATGGACACAGTAGCAATCGTCTGGAGTAACTTCTCCCAAGCCTCTACCGTCCAACACACACCCAAATCCTCCTCCCATTGCAACATATAGCGTAACTTGCATACACCAGTCCCCATTAGGCCTCGGTAAATTCTGGACAAAACCCCCTTTTGACCCATCTGGCCAGAGCATAGAGCCTCAAACCAGCCTCTATTTTCCCAGAGATCTTTCCATATCTTCGGTTGCCTTACAAAGTAGCTTAATTGTATATAGGCAAAATGATCACTCTCTTTCAGCTTATAGAGATCCTTAATGCCTTCAAACGGATGCATTCCCTGAGAGTGAATAACTTGGTGAATGTACTCCAGCCCGTTTTGTGCCCATCTACGTAAAAGTTGCTCATCGGGGCCCTGTCCCCGCTCGAAGCAGGCCGCGATTGGCATCCCCTGCATGTAGCCTTTATCTGGAACAAGCTGAGGCTTGTTGCGTTTCCAGATTTTCAAACTATTCGCCACCATGGGGTTTAGTGCCTGTATGTCGAGTCCCTTAGTCCCCCTCCAAATCACCCGTTCAAGTTCCACCCCCCCACCAACTCGTGCTCCATTTGAACCCAAGATTTCAATGTTCCTCTGTGCCACTCATAAATCGTTTTTAATTGCGCTGCCTCATAATATTTGCAGATATTAGGTACCCCCAGCCCCCCTCTCCTTTTGTCTGTTGCAATACTCGCAATGCTACCCTCGGGCGCTTCTGCACCCATATAAACCTATTAACTAACCGTTGTACCCTTTTCAAACTAGTCGGCGGAACCCATATCGGGAGCATCTGGAACAAAAACAACAGTCTGGGCACAAGCATCATTTTAACCGTCGCAATGCGCCCAAACCACGATAGGTATCCCCTTCCCCACCCGTCCAACCAGCCCTCTATCTTCCCCAGAACCCTCCGATAGTTCAAGTTATATAACTCGTCAATTTTATTGCTAATCCATATGCCAAGGTACCGGATACTTTCTCATGCCCATTTGAAGGGATATTTCTTTGCCAGTACATTAACTACCTCGCTGGAGACCGCTAAATTCAGGATTTCCGATTTGTTCCAGTTGATGGTAAACCCTGACACTTTACCGTATTCCTCCAGTTCCCACATAGCTATGGGGAGGCCGACCCGGGGTCTCGCCATACTTAGAATTATATCGTCCGCGAACAGGGAAATTTTATAGTCACTCCGCCCCCACTCTTATTCCAGATATATCCGCCCGTTCTCTAATCCTCTGCGCCAAGGGCTCTATTGCTATCGCAAACAGTAGCGGAGATAATGGGCATCCCTGCCTTGTTCCCCTCCCTTGGTCAAAAAACTGCGAATGGGCCCCATTCACCCTCACACATGCTTTTGGATGCGCATATAGCGCCTTCACCCAAGCAAGAAACTCTCCCCCCAGCTCCACCTTCTCCAGCACCTGGAAAAGAAAAGGCCAAGACACCTGATCGAAGGCCTTCTCCGCATCCAACGAGAGTAGGAGCGCCTCATCCTTTCTCTTCTCCGTTCGCTAGCCCAGATAATGTTTAAGATCTTTCGGATATTATCCGCAACCTGTCTACCAGGAATAAAGCCTGCCTGATCTTGGTGTATCAGTGTTCCAATTACTTTATTGAGGCGCGTGGTGAGAATCTTAGCTAAAAGCTTGGCATCCAGGTTAAGCAGGGAAATAGGCCTATAAGAGGCACATTCCTTCGGATCCTTCCCCTCCTTGTGAATTACTGTTATACCCGCCCACCCCATTGTGTCCGCTAATTTCCCACCCGCCCGTGGTTGGTTAAATAAGTTCACTAGAGGCCCAATTAACAGATCTCCGAACTTCCTATAAAATCTGGCAGACAGACCATCCAACCCTGGGGCTTTCTCTAATTTTAACTGTTTAATTGCCCTCCCTACTTCGTCTGCTTGAATGGGATTATTAATTTCCTCCTGTTCGCACTCTCCCAACTTAGGCAAGTCTATGGAGTCAAGGTAGTTTCCCACCCTCCCCGCCTGTGGCAGGTCTCTTGCTTTGTACAGCTCCTGATAGTATTCCTTAAAGACATCCCTAATCTCCCCATCTTTAGTAACCAATTCCCCGCCCTTCCTTCGAACCCCTATTATATGAGAGCGAAGCTTCTGCTGCTTCAGCTTCTGCGCTAGATACCTCCCAGCCTTATTCCCCCTTCAAATACCTCCTGCCTCAGAAGCTGCAGCTGATAACGTATCTTTTCCGCCTGCAATTCATTGAGTTGCACTCTCGCTAGCAGCACCCGTCCCCTATAAGTGTCTCCCCTCCCTTGCCCATCCAGTTCTTCCAGTTCCAGCAGTCGTTCCCTCAAGAACCGCTCTCTATCCTCCTGCTCCCTCTTTTTCCGCGCCCCCCATTTGAGCAATACGCCCCGTATCACCGCCTTATACCCGTCCCATATACCTCCCCATGCAACCTCTCCATTATCGTTAAACCTGAAATATTCCCGGGTCCCCCTCTCCACAGCCTCTTGGACCCTCACATCCTCCAACAGTGACTCATTGAGTCTCCAAAACCTCATCCCCGTCCCTTCCTCTACCACTTGCAAGCTCACCACTACCGGGGCGTGGTCTGACCAGGTAATTGACTCCATTTCCGCCCCTGTAATCGTTCCCCCCACCTCCTTCGAGACCCAAATGGCATCGATACGTGAGTAGGACCCATGTACTGGCGAATAGTAAGAAAACTGTGTCCTCCCAGGGTGCTGCAATCGCCACGCGTCCACTAGGCAGTGCTGCATCACGAAGTTACGATATCTCTTTCTATCCCCCCTCTTTCCCTCCCGTTTCCCTGTAGCATCCCGGGTTGGGTTCCATGTTAGGTTAAAATCCCCCCCACATATAAGGATACCGTCCCCCTGCTTCCCCACCTCCTCGTTCTGTTTTGTCCAGAATTCTCGTTGTGCCCCAGTCGGTGCATACATATTCACTACACAGTACCATACACTCCCCACCTTCACTCGCACCAACACATACCTCCCCTCCGTATCCCTTACCACCGACTGCACCTGCATCTTTAATCGAGATGCAAAGAGTATAGCAACCCCTCCCTTCTTCTTTTCCACGGTATTTGAAGCATGAATACACACCCCATAGCCTTTGGGCTTGACCAGATATTCTGTTGCCCGTGTCAAGTGTGTTTCCTGAAGCATAACTATTGCCGCCTTCTGGCGGGCTAACTCTGTGTACAATTTGCGTCGCTTAAGTGGTGAGTTAAGCCCCTTCACATTTAATGTGACTAGTTTAAGCTCACCCGTTCTCCCACACCCCCCTCTTCCCTCCCTCTAACCTGAAACCCCCAGCCCCCCCCCTCCCCACTCCCTCCCCCCCAACCCTCTCCCCTCTCCTTAGGAGGGAATCGTCTTCCATAAAGGTGACCAGTGATCGGGCCTTGCCTGACTATCTGCCCTTCCCCCTCCCCCCTCCCCCCTATACCAACTCAACACCCAAAGCCCCCTCATCTCCCCTTCCGAACCTCTACCTCCGTCCTCCCCACCGCCCTCCTTCCCTCCCCCTCCCTATAGTCGAACCCCTCGGTCCCCCCCTCCATCAGTTAATAACTTCATCTCCCCCCCCCTCTGCAACCCAGTTCTACTATTTCTAAGAAAAACATACTAATACATCTTTGGTAACTCAGAGTCCATCCATTCAGCCATCGCCTTTCTCCTCTGCTGGTATTCCTGGGCTCTCTCTATTCAAGCGCGCTGCTCTGCTCCCCGACATTGGAACTTGGTGCCATCTCTGTGGACTGGAGGACTTCGCAGTATCCGCCGGTGCTCTTGTCTGAGAACTTCCCCCTTCCGGTATGTTAGGTAGGCCAAAGTCTCTAAGTACAGTCCATGCCTCCTCTCTGTTCTGCACCCGCCTTGACTTCCCCTTGCAGGTGATCAACAGCCCAAATGGAAACAGCCACTTGTATCGTACATCCTCTTTTCGCAAATACGCGGTCACCTCCTTGAGGTGCCGTCGGCGTTGTAAGGTTCCTGCAGAGAGATCTTGGAAGAGCTCCAGATGGTGTTCCTCCCAAACTATCTGGCGCGCTTTCCTTGCCGCTTGAAGCAGTCCTTCCTTAATCTTGAAAGAGCTAAAGCACACAACGATATCTCTGGGTTTATTATCGCGTATCGGGCCCAGGCCCCGGTGCGCTCGCTCAATGTGCGATGAATCGATCAGCATCTCCCCCTGCAGGTCTGCAGCTAACAGCAGGGATTTGAAAATTTTTAGCAGAACTTTTTCGCAGTTGTGGTACTGAGGTTCCTCTGGGAGTCCCCGGATCCGTAGATTACATCTCCTGGACCTGTCTTCCAGATCCTCCAGCTTCATCTGCTGTTCCTCTAGGGCCTGCTGGAGTGCCCCCCCGCGCTTTTGTAAATCCACCATTTCCTCCCCTTGTTGCTCCAGCTGAGTCTCCATCTCCTCAACTCTATTTCCAATGTCCACAATATCTTGTCTCAGTGACTGTATGGACTCTGAGTTCATGCTTCACCCCGCTAATTTCTGTTTTAATCTCTTCCTTCATTTCAATAAGCCAGGTTTTCAGGTGAGAGATATCCCCTGGACTAGCTCCACGATCCAGCCCCTCTCCCCGGTCTGTGGGCTCTCCCTCCTGCGTTCGGCACTCCTTCTCCCCCTCTTTTCCGCCTTTGACTGCCGCATAAGGGGAGCGAAAGTCGGCCAATTTCTTGCGTGCCGCCAGGGAGCCTTTATTTTTTTCCATTCTTATATTATGCAATGCTGGGTCCCCAAGCTTAGTGAGCTGCGTCCCCTGAGGGCCTCTCCCTCTACTTCTCAGCCGTTTGTCAAAGCTGCTGGTGGGGGCCCCACTGTCTGCTGTAGGGCTGCACTTTGCTCTACTCACTTCCCCCCTTGCCGGGGCTTCTCAGCTCTCTATGTTGGGCTGGATGTTGTCAGATCCACCCGGGGGGGGGGGGGGGGCGCCACTGACACTTTCTCCCCTGCATGGTGCTCTGATCCCAGCTTCAGTGCCTTCCCGCCTCCTCACCGACTTCCTTGTCCTCGGGCCTCTCCCCAGCTCTGCATCCACCGCCAGCTGCCCCCTGCTCTGCCGCTCTGGTTTCAGCCTCCCGGTCTGCCGCCTCTCAGATCTGTCGGCTCACCTCAGCCAGCTACATGCGGTCTCACAGGGGACGTCACTGCTCACCAGAGCACCGGTTTTCCAGCGCGGCAAACTCCTTCCGCCCCCACAGCTCAAGGTAGGCCACAGCCTCGCTGTTCCGGCAGCCGTCACACCGGCCTGCCACGCGGTCTCCTATTCCGCGCTCTCCAACGCTCCGACAAGGGCTCACTACTTCGCCGCTGTTGTAACGCGGCCTGGGGCTCCTCTCCTACTGCTCTCCCACGTTCGCCGTCTTACTCCATGCGATTAGGGGTACAAACTCCCCTTTTTGTCAGGCTTAGGCGGCAGAGCCGAGTCTTATGCCGCCATTTGCCCCGATGCCGTCACCGGAAGTCTGCTGTGTGGGATTTTTAACATGGCCGCACTTTCAATGTACAGTAGTTTTTTTATCACAGCTCACTTGGTACGCGCTGAACCCTGTGTTATCTGGTAGCATGGTTTAGTAAACATGCCCCCAAAATCTATTCTAGAGCTTGAGAGAGGATCCCATAGTTCTGCTTATCCTGCAATTAATGTTGGGAGGGGTGACCTAATGCTGGGGGGAGTGACCTAGTGGTTGGGCAAGTTACTTCAAGCCGGAGGGCCAGGGCTTCAAATCCTGCTAGAGGACAGCAACCTTGGGCTGGAAGGACTGGGGTTTCTAGTCCTAGAGGTGCTCCTTGTGGCCTTGGGCAAGCCACTTAACCCTCCGTTGCCTCAGGTACAAAAACATACATTGTGAGCCCTTCAGGGACAAGGGAAACATATATATAAAGCACCTGAATGTATACCGCTTTGACTCATAGAAAAGCGGTATATAAGCCTAGCTAAATAAATAAATGTTGATTAAGGGGACAGGAGTGGTGGTGATTTTCCCCAGCTCAAATAAGATATTAGAAATGTTGTCTTACGTCAATTGCAGAGTAGGGCACATATCAGTTGTTATCCTTGCAGGGCTGGATTTATTAAAGTAGGTCCCACTGAATAATTTGGGACCTGCAGTAAAAAATAATGCACGCTAAAGTGATAGATATACTTTAATAAATCCAACCCATAGATTTAAACAAAAATTCTACAGAAAATCTAACTTTAATACTGCAAAATGTTAACTATTTAATTATCTACCAAAAATAAAGCATTTTATTATCTTTGCTGTTTGAGCGTTTTACCCATCATAATCTTTAGGCATTTTTTTTCTTGTCTGTTTTGTGAATCTTTTTCCTGGTCTTTTTTTTTCCATGTTACCTTTCCTTATGTTTTTTGCTTTCTTCATTGCCTCCCTCTCCTCTCTTCCCAATATTTTCTCTTTCATCTAATTTTGTTCTTCTCAAGCTCTTTTTTGCTGCCAGTCTCTCCACATCTCCCAAACTTACATCCTTCTACCACCTGCCTTCTAAATCTCTAAACCCTACTGCACTCTCTCCTACCTCTTATTCTCTCTCCATCTTTTCTCACACTCACTCCCTTGCTTGACTTTCTCATCTCTCCTCCTCTCATCTAAAACCTCTACCTTCCATCCCCCTCTATCCATGAACTATAGTACTCCATCTTTCCCTTTTAGTTCCTCCCAATCATCCCCTGCCTGTTTCCTCTTCTCAGTCTTTCTTCATCTGCCTCCCCCAGTGCTCTATTCCAGTCTTGCTTATCCTTCCCAGTGCTCCTTCCTCCCTACAGCTAAAAGCACCCCACAATATACATTGTGGGGATACTGAAGGAGTGCTAGTGTATGGCAGTCCTGCAGTTTCTTCCTCTACATGTTGATGTTCAAGAGCTGATGCTGTAGACAAGGGCAGATGCAGGAGTGCTGTGACGATAGTGACCACATGTGCACACTGCCAGTCCCATTCTGTTATTGCCAGACTCCAGAATGCAAAGTGGTACTTGAGAGAGTAGAAATCATATGAACAATAACTTGCTGGATGTCAGCTGCCTGGACTCAGCTGGTCAGACCTTTTAAGAAAACTAAGTTTTCAACAAAACTGTGACTTCTGCTCTTTTCGAAGTCACCTCAGCCCTACATATTATACAAAGGCTCAATGGTGCATCCACATACATGGAGTGAACTCTGTATTAGTAGACAGGTATTGCACCCTCATATTTCTGAATCTCCATCTGTACTGTTTTCCCAATAATGTCCAAGTCAACAAAATAAATCTGTGTAAATAAACTTTGTTTTTACCTATTGTAAATCCCAACTGAGGGGCATGTTTATTAAACTGTGATGTTTAGCATAGTTTTTAGTGCATGGTAACAGTTAATATTGAGCCCGTGCCAAAAATCCCATGCTAACTGGGTAGCATGTGATTGGGTGAAGACAGGACGGGTTAGAGGTGAAATTAAAGCATTGTTGGCACATCGCCATTAACGCAGGCATTCTGGGCATGCACTAACTACAAATATTGTCGTTATCATGGATGCACTTAGCACTGCCTTAGTGGGTCGTGTTAAGTGCACGCACATGCCAGATAGCATAGTGCTGCATGCCAATGGCGGGGAGAAAAAACACATGCCCTCTAAAGTTGGGGTAGGTCTTAGTGTTAGATTTACCGTGCAAACTTGCGCTAGCCAGCACACCCTTTAGTAAACATGCCCTTAAGTTTATGGAAATTTACCCCATATGGTAAATGTCCAAACAATTACTTCCTTTACCTCTTCCTATGCACCATGGCATTCCTTCAACTCTTTACTTCAGCAGTGCCAAATGGGGTAAAAAACCTGGTTGGATAGGGTCAGGAGAAACAGGGTTTCCTTCCATCTACCCCTCCCCATGGACCTCTACCACAACCTGCACCCATGAGCGGCAATCAGTGCACATTAACAGGCCCCATCCCTTTCTCCTGCATGGACTTCCTGCTAGAACAGGCTAGTGTGTGCAATCACAGGGTGACCCAGAGGCCCCATGTTGAATGCTGCTGCCATCACCCCTTTCCTGCTTTGGATGAGTCAGGAGGAGGTGCAGCTGAGGGAGGGGAGGGTGTAAAGGTGTGCATTCATTAGGGCAGTTGCTGAGTTTGCTTTGGTGCCTAACAATTTACAGTGCATGTATATGAATTAATGTGCGTACAATTGACTACTTAAAAAAGGTCTTTTGTGACTGAAAAAATGAATAGGTGAAAATTGCCCTCCACTGCCTGTAGAGGCAAAATGGGGGAGGGGGTAGGGGGGAGATTTTTTTGGAGGAGGGAGAGTGGAGGTTTTGATGTGTTCAAATGCAGTCATCTTGGAGAAAGGTTTGGGAAGCACTGTCCTATTTCTTTTTCACATTATTGACAACCTTGAAGCCATTTCTCTTTTTTTTTTCCGTGCTACTTCATTGAGTTTCTGTGCCTGAAAACTCATAAGCAATAGAACAGAAAAGAAACCAGCTAGTGAACACTTCAGTAGTACTGCAATGACAAAGCCAGGACACTTAAAATGGGAAAGGGATAGCTGCTTAGAAAGAGGTATAAGGAAATAAAAGTGTAGTTACTCATCTGTAACAGGTGTTCTCCGGGGACAGCAGGATTCAGTCCTCACATTTGGGTGACATCACCACAGACTGAGCCCGTGTGGAAGCTTCTCTCCAGCTTTCAAAGAAAGTCTTTGGGAGATGCATCACGCATGCGTGGTCCCCTTCCTGCCATCTTGTCTCGGTCAAATAACATAGCTAAAGACGGCAAAAAATGACAAAGAAGCAACTCCACAGAGAGGAGGGAGGGTTGTGAGGACTGATTTCTGCTGTCCCTGGAGAATACCTGTTACAGGAGAGTAACTACGCTTTCTCCGGGAACAAGCAGGAAATCAGTCCTCGCATATGGGACTCCCTAGCTACAGGCTACCAAAAACCTGTAAAATGCCACGGGTGAGCCATGAGCAGCAGCAACGGAGTCCTAAGTAACAGACTCTCGAGAGACCCAAGTGTCCAGTGAGGAACCAGCACTCCGGTAGCCTGAACTCAGAAATTGCCTACACCCGAACAGATGACGGATTATGGCCTGGCCAAAGGTTGGAACTCCCTCTCCAGACAGTAATGAGCTGCGAAGATATGGACTGAAGACCAAGTAGCAGCCCTGCAGATTTCTGTCACGGGGACAGAATGCAATTTGGCCACAGATTCCGGCATGACCCTGATGCTGTGTGCCCTGACCCGGTGCTCCAGTGAGAGCCCAGCCTGCTTGTAGGCAAGGGTAATGCAGTCTGCCACCCAAGTAGACAAGAGTATGCTTGGTCACTGCCTCCTCAGACTGGCTGGGATCATAGGAGACAAAAAGCTGTAAGGCTTTGCAGTGGCCCTGGGTACGTTGGAGGAAGAAGGACAGGGCCCTCTTACAGTGCAGGGTATGAAGGAAGGTCTCCGCCCTGTTGATATGTGGCCACGGAAAAAAGGTGAGGAGCACCAACTCTTGATTGAGGTGGAATGGGGACAGCACCTTGGGAAGGAACTTAGGGTCCATGCACAGCATGACCCTGTTCTTATAGAACCTTGTGTAAGATGGATCCGCCTGAAGCTTGCTGACCCTGCGAGTGAACGTGAACACCACCAGGAAGACAACCTTCCATGAAGGGTAACGCAGGTGGCAGGTAGCCACGGGCTCAAACGGTAGGCCCATGAGAACAACATGTTTAAATACCTCTCCATTGCTGGTGGGTGGATGGGGGGTTTGGATAATAGGAGGACCCGCAGGAAGCAGGTTACAGGGGATAGACAGAGAAAGGCTTGCCTTCGAATTGGTGGTGCACCACAAGAGCGCTCAGGTGAACTCTGACCGAGTTGGACTTCAGTCTGCCTGAGACAAATGAAGCAAATATTGCAGGACAAGCTGCACAGAGCACGAGAACGGGTTAACCCATTGCTCTGTGCACCACGCAGAGAATCTAAGTCATTTGAAGGTGTAAGTCTGTCTCATAGAGGTCTTGCGGGAGACCAGGTGGACCTCCTCAATCTCCCCTGAAAGGTTGGAAGAGGCAAAGGCTACCCTTTCAGCAGCCAAGCTGTTAGCACCAGAGACCCCAAATTGGGGTGTAGAATGGAGCCCTTCTCCTGTGACATATACCAGAGGGACCAAGGGCGCTACGGACATACAAAGGAGCAGTGGGAACCATGGTTACCTGGGCCACAGACAGCCTATCAATATCAGCGATGCCCCATCCTGCTGAGCCTTGAAGAGAGTCTTGGCTATCAGCAGTGTGGGCGGGAAGGCATAAAAAAGGCCCTTCATCCGCGAGATGAGGAAGGCATCCTTTGCCACCTGGGACAGGTGTGGCTGTTAGGAGCAAAAGCGGGGCAACTAAAAGTTGGCCTGCTTGCAAAGAGGTCCAGAGGTGGAGTTCCCCAGAGGCAAAAGAGCCGAGAGGCCACTCTGGAGTTCAGCTGCCACTTGTGCAGCTGGAGGACCCTGCTCGACCTGTCTGCCAGGGCATTGTCCTGGCCCATCTGCAGGAGCATCCCAATGTGTTTCGCATACAAGCAGAGGGCTACTGCCTCCCGGCAAAGGGTGTACGACCCAGTGGCCCCCCTGCTTGTTGACGTAGAACATTGCAACCTGGTTGTCCATATGGATCAGCAACAATTGGTGCTGCAGACTGTGGCAAAAGACTTAGAGAACCAGGGATATGGTCTGAAGCTCTAGGAGGTTGATCTGCTGTTGACTTTCCACCTGTGACCAACTGCCCTGAGTGCAGAGGTCCTTGCAATGAGTCACCCAGCGCAGAAGGGAGGCATCCATGGTGAGCACTCTGGAGTGGGAGCCTGAAAAGGAATACCAGCCTGAAGATGCTGAGGAACTTGCCACCAGCTGAGGGAGTCCGCCATCTGGCAGGTCACCAACACCCTGTCTCGTATCTGGCTCATGGTCTGGGTTTATTGGGAGCGGAGGCATCACTGGGCTGCCCTCATGTGAAGTTGAACATCAGGGGTAACATGGATGCCATTTGGCCCAGCAGTCAGAGGAGAAGGCGAGCAAACACCGAGCGTTTGTGCTGCACATCTGCAGGCAATACCCTGAGGCAGTCAGCTCTGTTCAGAGGCAAGAAGGCTCTCGCCTGAACGGTGTCAAACCGTGCCCCTATGAACTCCAGACACTGTGTCAGGAGAAGATGGGATTTAGGGTGGTTGATGATGAACCCCAGATACTGTAAGATGTGGATGGTGCGGGCCGTGGCCTGCTGCATCTTGACGGCCAAGCCTCCTCTTATGAGCCAGTCATCCAGGTAGGAGAAAACGAAGGTAGGCCGCAACCACTGCTAGGCACTAGGTGAAGACTCTGGGGGTGGAGATGGATGAGGATGTGAGTGTATGCATCCTTTAGATCCGAGGAGCATAGCCAGTCTCCCTGCTGGGGGGATGGCAGCAGTGTTGAAATTCTCCCTCACCAGGAACTCATTTAGGTCCCGCAGGTCTAGGATGGGTTGTAGGCCCCCCATTGTTTTTGGATATGGGGCAAGTACCAGGAGTAGAACTCTTTGCCCCAAAGATGTGGAGGCACTGGCTCCACTGCCCTATCCTCTAGAAGACCTGTGAGTTCCTGCAGTATTAGGGTCTGGTGGAGGGGAGTCCTGGGGGGCTCTCCCAGGAAGAATGGAGGGAGCATCTGCAGCAAATAGAAGAGGTAACCCTCTGTGATCACCTTCAGTGCCCAGGTGTCGGTGGTGATGGATGCCCACCTGTGGGCAAACAAGCCTAGATGTTCCCCTGTGGGCTGCTGGAGTGGGCCTCCTGGGGGGGGAGGCTATGCCTAAGGAGTCAAAAACTCCCACCATGCTGGGACAGAGCTGGTGCCTGGGTTTTGGGAGTTTTTGGCTTATGAGGGCCATGCCCTTGTCCCTTTGCTTCCTGACCCTGGTAGGGAGCCGGGAAGGCCTGATATTGAGGGTAGTTTCCATAAGCCTTGCCCTTCCTCGAATAAGTTTTTTTTTTTACCTGAGGGCTTCCATCAGGGAAGGGTAGCGGTCTTCTTGGAGAGCCTGGCCCTTATCAGGAACTCAATCTCTAACTCTGCAGCCTTATCAGTCATAGTTTGCCAAGAGATTCTTTCCCTGGCAAGGGACATCGACCAATTTGTCCTGAGCCCAATGCTCCAGGTTGGAAGACTGTAGCCAGGCCTGGCGCCGGGCACTGATGCCCGCTGCAGCTACTCTAGCCACTGACTCGAAGCAGTCATAGGCTGCCCGAGTCATAAACTTGGAGCATTCTCTGACACCCGAGGCCAGGGTCCGGAACCACTGGAGGGGTTCCTCAGAGAGACCAGCTGAGAGAACCTGGCGAGCTCCTTTGCTAGGCCTCTCAGGTGCATGGCCATGTACAACTTGTATGCCTGGATCCAACTGATGAGAATCGAGCCTTGGTAGCACTTTCTGCCCATGGCATCCATACTGTGGGCCTCCCTCCCTGGGAGCATCGAGAAGTGCATCTTTTGGCTCTTGAGCCAAAGCATGGCCGACTCCACCACCATGGAATTATGTGGCAGCTGTGCCTTCTGGAACCCAGGGCTCTGGTGGACTCGGTACATCGAGTCCAGCCATTGGCTCATGACGTGTACAGATGTGGGTGTCTCCCACATGCAAAGTAGCAGCTGTTTCAGGATTTGAGGGATGGGCACCGTGAGTGCCTCCTTAGGTGGGGCCTCGTACTGAAGGATCACAACTTCCTCCATGCGAGGATTCTCCTCTGACTCAGTGTCAAATGCCAGTGCCTTTGCCATGTCCTGTACGAAGTCGAAGAAGGTCATATCCTTGGGCGGGGACTGGCTCTGGGTCTCAGTGGGAGACTGATCCAAAGGCATATCGCAGTAGTGTCGGATGTCTGGGGACTCCTTGTCCTTGGTCTCCCAGTCTGAGTCATAGTCAGTGGAGGTGTCAAGAGTGGTCCAGGCCCAGGGTCAGGTCCCGGGCCTAAGGGCCTGTGTCCATTGAAGGTCCTGCGGTCAGAGCCACAAGCATTCATCTTGGAGGATCTCGGCCCCAAGGATTGGGACCGGGATCGGGACTAAAGCAGAGGGACATTTTGAGTTTGGTAGTGCTCAAGGACCAGCTCAACCACAGGGGACGTCCTTGAGGTCAAAGTTCCGGTGGCTGGGGCCGATGAACTGAAGGAACTGGACATCAGAGCCTACTGCTGTGCCATGAAGGCAGACAAGCTGCACTCTAAGGCTGCCATTCTGCTTTCCAGTCCAGATGGCTCCGCAGCTTTTGGACCAGGCAAAGAGGATTTCGGGCCTGGCACCAGTTCCAATGAGGGAGAGTCCTTGACTAAGATGACCTCGGAGGTCTGAGACCGATCACCGGAGGCTGATGATTCCTTTTGGGCCACCTTGGTTTGCCGCTCTTACTCCATCCCCTTGGACTCATGGTGTGGGCTGTGGGGCTGGGAGTGGGACTTATACACCTTCCCCGACCCATCTGCTGAGGTGGTCTTTGATGGTTTCTTCTTCTTTGTTCCACCTTTGGGGTGCTCTGTTCAGAGGACCCATGGATTTGGAGTCTTGAGGCATCGAGGTCACCCCAGGGTTCCGGAGGGGGCCTTGGAGCACGATGTCACTGGCAACTCTGGAGCAGTCAGATCTCTGGAAAATCTTTTCGTGCTGCTGCTGACAACTCTTGATGGCCTTGGAGGACATCTTCTTACAGAGGCCACAGACCAAGGGGTTGTGATCCGGCCCAAGGCAATGGAGGCAGCAGTCATCGGGATGGTGAGGGACAAGGTACGAATGCACCAATCACACCGCCTAAAACCACTGGCGGAGGCCATGGGGGAATAGGGCCCCAGCAAGGACAAAGACCTTAGACCCAGCCAGAGGAAAAAGGGGTGTGAAACCACGCCAGTCAAGAAGACTCGAAAAAGGAAAGAAATAAAGGAACCCAAGATGCGAAGCTGAGGCCGGTGGCTTTGGGTGGGAAAGGGAACCGTACGTGACCGGAGAAAGAAAAGTTTGAGAGAAAATTACGATAAAATTAACACTTTTTCCAGGGAAAAGAGACAGATATCCGATGGGCTCCGTGGAGAAAAAGAGGCTGAGGCAAGATGGCGATATGCATGTGTGGTGCGTCTCCCAAAGGCTTTCTTTGAAAGCTAGGGAGAAGCTTCTGCGCGGGTTCTGTCAGCGCCATCACCCATTTGTGAGGACCGACTTCCTGCTTGTTCCCGGAGAAACTGGAAATACATAAAGTATTTACAAGAACATTCTGCAGGAAGAAAGGATCTACAGTGGTGTGCAAAAGTCTGGAATCACTTGTGAGTTTTGCATTTTTCGTACTTTCTAATTTTTTTTTTAAATTTTGCATTAGCCCAGCATATTCATCTTTCTACCACGTTAAAAGGGATACATTTGGCTATTAGAGTTGACTTTTTTGCATCCCTTGCTTCCAATTTAAATACTTTACAGACACTGGGAGATAGCTACCGCGATTTTTGTGACTCCTGCGTCAAAACTGGATCGAGACCATCCAGTATGCACATTTTTTTTGACCAATCAGGAGGCTGGTTTCACTAACCAATCACAATGCAGATATCCAGCCAACAGTGCCGCCATAAAAATGCGCAGAATTTTTGAATCCCATACGCCCCCTGGATCAACCATGAAGACGACTCGGACCCTGACATTGGAGGAGCGTGTTCGTGTGTCCTTTATGAGTGAGGAAGGATTTCCAAGCCGTCAGATAGCCAGGAACGTTGACCGCAATCAGAGTGCTGTTGTTGATTGTACAGAAGAAAGAAATGGGTTCAGTGGTGGATAAGCCTTGTTCAGGTTGTCCACGCACATCAACATCACGCCAGGACTGCGCACTACAATGCATGTCACTGACTAATCGCGAGTTGACCTCTCCTCAGCTACTTCGAGAGTGTGGTCAGACAAGAGTGAGGTCAGTGTCGGCTCATCAACAGTTCATCGCCGGTGCCTGCAGTTTGGTCTCTGGGGCTGCAAAGCATGGAATAAGCCACTGATGGCTGACATACAAAGGCGCAACCGGATCGTGTGGGCGAGAAAGCACTCAACCTGGTCGACTGAAATGTGGGAAAAGGTGCTATTTGGTAACCAGGCCCAAACCTATGTGAGGAGATTTCCTGGAGAGGAATTCAGGCCTGAGTGTCTCAACCTCACTGTGAAGCATCCTTTGAAGATCTGGGGCTGCATGGCTGCCAGTGGCGTTAGACGTCTTCACGTTGTCGATGGAATGGTCAACAGGGCCAAGTACATCACCATACTGCAAAAGTGCATGGTGCCATCAGCACACCAGCTGTTTCCTGGCCAGTTCCTGTTCCAAGATGACAATGCACCCTGCCATCCCTCCAGACAGGTGATCAGCTGGAAGTCAGTCTCCAGATCTGAATCCAATCGAGAACCTGTGGCACAAGGTGGCCTTGGAAATATCCACGAGGCATCCGACATCAAAGCGTGAGTAGATTGAGTCACTCATTGCATCTTGGAACCGTGTTGTCACCAATGATCACCTTGTCAGACTGGTTCATTCAATGCCGACAAGGTGCAGTCAGGTGATCAAGAACAAAGGGTGGCCCATCAAATACTGAGCCATCACTGACACATAAAAACGGCCACATACATTAATTTGAAGGAAACCTGGCATGCGTCCATAATATTTTAAAGCATACTTACATATTTTATGGCAAGGGGTTCGTTGGAGTTGGAAGTTGCTCTGTGCAAAATTGGGCATTTCAAGTGAAGTATCTGGATATTTGGCCTTTGCATGGTAATTTAGCCTTTCAATTAAGTACATCGTCTAATTTCTTGAAGGGTTGGGAGAAAAAAGGTCTAAAACAATTGTGGCAAGTAATAAATGGAGAAGGCGCTCTTAAACCCTTTAATGAATTAAAAAATCTCTATGGATTATCACAGGGGCATTTTCATGTTTATTTACATTTAAAATATTATTTAATTTCAATGAAAGATGGGATACAAGGTTTAAGACTGGAAAATTTTGAAAAATTAGAAAAATGGTTTATGATAAAGGATAAAGAAAGAATATCAGTCGCTGAATATAGTAAAGCTTTGAATAGCATTTCACAAGTTCGGAGTTATAGTCATTTGAGTTTAAAGTGGGAAAGAGATCTTGGAATTAATCTTGAAGCGTTTGAATGGGAAAATACTGGATCCAGCTGACTTACCCACGGAGGTGTGTAGAGCCAGGACATCGGCTCGGGAGGCTGTAGCCGCCGCTGCAGTTGAGGACTGGTCTTTCTTCGGCTGCTTGAGCGGCCAGGCACTCACGGGGCAGCCCTACTTGTGGGGTCTTCCCTTCTGGGAAATAAAACTGCGCTGAGAGGTGTGCTGTGTGATCCAGCTGACTTACCCACGGAGGTGTGTAGAGCCAGGACATCGGCTCGGGAGGCTGTAGCCGCCGCTGCAGTTGAGGACTGGTCTTTCTTCGGCTGCTTGAGCGGCCAGGCACTCACGGGGCAGCCCTACTTGTGGGGTCTTCCCTTCTGGGAAATAAAACTGCGCTGAGAGGTGTGCTGTGTGATCCAGCTGACTTACCCACGGAGGTGTGTAGAGCCAGGACATCGGCTCGGGAGGCTGTAGCCGCCGCTGCAGTTGAGGACTGGTCTTTCTTCGGCTGCTTGAGCGGCCAGGCACTCACTGGACACCCCTATCTGTAGGGTCCTTTAGCTCTATATTTTGGAATCATTGTTTAGCGCGGAGCGTGTGCGCGGGGCGTGTGTCAAAGGGGCGTGGTCAAAGGGGCTTGTCCAGCCCCTTTGACGCCCCTTCGATGTCGCTTCGCGGCACCACTCCAGTTTTCATTTTCTTGTGGTGTTTGCTATTGGATTGGGTTTGTGTGATTGGTTTTTTATGGGGAAGAGAAAGGGTAAGTCCGGGAGTAAGGCTTTGGGGACCGCAACCGGAGAGTCTAAACTGGTTGGGCCCCTAGATAAGCATTTTGCTCCCGTGCCTGTTGCTCAATCCTCCCCGGAAGGGGTGTCACTGAGTTCCGGAGGAAGATCGCCTCCTTTATGTCCGGTCCCTGGTAATATCTCTGGCCATTCTATTCAATCATCTATCATGGTAAGAGATGTAATTTCTGTAAAGTTACCAACTCCTGTGTTGTTTACAGAGGGTGGCCATTCTCCTGAGTTCCCTACTGTTCCATCAGATATGGAAATAACTATGCGAGATTTATGGGGTGCTCTAAAATCAATAGATAACAAAGTATCTACTTCTGTAAATTCCTTGTGCGTTTTTTCGCAAGAAGCTACTGCAGCAATGCGGCAGCTCGATGAGAAAATAACTACTGTTGATTTGGCTGTCACGGCATTGGAATCCCAGGTTCTCCCCTTACATGCCTCAAGTGTTTCCGGGATTAAGGACTCGTTGATATTACATAATAAGGTGGAAGCCTTGGAGAATTCCTTTAGATCTTGTAATTTGCATTTCCTTAATTTTCCCTATTCACCATTGCTTTCACATAGAATTCTCTTAGATAAATTTATGAAAGAGGTTTTGGCCATATCAGATGTCATACAAATTTCCTCTATATATTATATTCCCCCATCAGTTAAGCAAGTTAATGCTGTAGAGGGTCAACTTGATGAGATAGTCGCTCCATTGGATAATCTTACAGCCTTTTTAGAGGACTCGCAGGATAATATCAACACGCGGGCCACTTTATTAGTCACTTTTCCCTCGATCGAGGCTAAGCAACGTATTCTTCGTGCTTTTTTAAAGGTGAAAATGACTAAATTTTGTGGCCAGCGAGTCAATATCTTCCCCGATGTTGCACGTAGCACCCAATTACGTAGGAGACAATTTTTAAAATTGAAGCCTCAGGTCTTGGCCCTGGGTGCTTCCTTTTTCCTTCGTTTTCCCTGTAAATGCATTATTGGTTTTGGTGATGCCTCATTTGTATTTACTGAAGTGCTCCACCTGGAAAGATTTGTGGCTGATAAAAACAAGTGTTTAGAGCAGACCAGTGATTAATTAGTTGGCCTCCTAAATTGGGGCATTATGTCCCTTTTTTCTTCTTTGTTTCTATTACTTTTGATATTAAGTACAGTTGGCTCCATGATGTGGACTTTATCATGATATTTTCCTTTCATATGATATAAGAGTTATTATTATATCTCTTGTTGCATTGCTTGATTGACCTGTGTTTTTTCGGTTATTGTAATTTGACTAAAAATCCTAAATAAAATTTAAAAAAAAAAAAAAAAAATGAATGGGAAAATACTATTGGGCGTATCCCCAAAATAATTATAGGAGCTAAGTTGCGTGATATGCAATTCAAAATAATACAGCGTGCTTATATTTCACCTTATAGAGCTTGGAAGGCAGGTTTTGCTCAGCACGGTAATTGTCCGTGGTGTGGATTGGAGCGGGCACATTTGGGGCATATGTTCTGGACATGTAAACAAGTTAAGAAATTTTGGGTTAGGATTCAAAAATTTTTAATGGACATATTAGGGCAAACATTGAATTTAACCTCAGGGTTTGCTGTTTTAGATGCTCCTTTACAGGGACTTTTTTCATCAGGGAATAGATTATTAATAAGAAAAGGTTGTCTGCTTGCAAAGCATTGTATTCTTAGGAAATGGAGAGAATCTGGAGGTCCAGAATATTGGGAATGGAGGAATGTATTGCATCAATTAGCATTATGGGAGGGAGAGGCTTCTAGAAAACATGTTCGTAGAAGAGCAAATTTTTTGATGATATGGTCTCCTTATCTTGAAAAGTTGTCGACCAGGGTAAGAAATGATATTTTAACAGTGTAATTTGGTTTAACTTTTATCTTAGTAATTAAAGTTGGCATAATTAGGTTTTAGAGATGAAAGGGGTTGAGGGTAAGGGTGGAATGGGGAGGGGGTGGGAAAGGTGGGAATTGGGGGGAGGAAAGGGAAGGGAGGTAGTGGGGGGAGGGAGAGAAAGGTGGGAAATGGGAAGGGTGGTAGTGGGCATAAATGCGACGGGGATAAATAGTAATGATTATTTTCTGAAGTGGTTTTAATATTATTGTTTATTATGTCTTAATTTGTATGCTGTTTACAATATTTCAATATTTTTGCAATGTTTCTACATGTAAACTGCTTTTATGTTATAATGTTTTTAAAAAATTAATAAAAAGATTTAAACATAAAGCATACTTACAATATATCATTGGCCTACGATGTACATTACGCAATTTTCACAGAAAATCTATCAACAGGACAACTATGGGGAACAAACTCCGAAAATAAGGGCCAAACCAATACTAAAAGTTGACCCTAATAGCCAAATCTATCACTTATCATGAGATACACAGAAGAAGCCACTGGGAGGAAAAAGAAATTAAGATATAAGGTCACAAAGTTGAAAAAATGTCAAATTTACAAGTGATTCCAGACTTTTGCACACCACTAAGTATGTAAAGTTGTGAAACAGCCTAATACTGGATTAAATACTTACAGTATGAGCCTTTACTTTAATCTCTGAGCTGAATTAACAGCAAAACTGTTTTTACAGAAAAACATTAACTCTATGTCAGCTATGAGACTTGACTGCAACATAGGAAAATAGAACTTAGCTTCCATTTGGCAGCCCTTGAACACATTGCTGAGGGGGTGCATGTTGGTAAGGAGGGACCTGGAGCCTGCTAGAGACATTTCAATGCCAAAATCAAGCTGAAGAAGTTGAGAAAAATCTGTTTGGCGGATTGCCTCTGACATGTCCCAAGAGAATTCCACCAACTCACCTGTCCCTAATTAATATTTGCAATTTAATAACAATTCATAACATGAACTTGGCCTTCCCAGAGAGCTGCAACACAGTTTCTGAATTCTATTTCCAAACCTGGGCACAAGCGCAATCAAACTTTGTTAATCCACACAGGGAGACAAAGCACAAAAACTGTTCTCTGCATACTAGAATGCTCTCAGTCTGGTGTGATGTATGCCCAACCATTAAAATTATGGGGTTATGAGATGTGGCTGTGGATACCTTCTCCAGCACAGTTTCCTTTCCTAATCTGCGACTACTTATAATGCTTAAAGGCAAAAAGGTGACTCTTGTATTGGGTGATATGGAAGGGCAGACTAGATAGGCCATGTGGTCCTTTTCTGTCGTCATGTTTCTATGTTTCTTTATACAATATTTAGAATCTCAGTTAAATATGTATAAATAGGAACAGACAATAAGAGGGTCATTTTTATAGGGAGGTGCTTAGTTTTAGGCACTAATGACATATTTATGCACAAAAGTAGCCTTGTATAAAATACCTACTAGCGTAAAACTACGTGTGCCATTTGCATCATGTGCACTTTTACTGTGGGCGTGCACATGGGAGGAATTTGAGCAGAGCATGCGCAAGTACATGCATTCATTATGAAATAATATAATTTATGTGTGTACTTGTAAAAAGTAGGCAGGGTCATTTACTGCAGCTGTAGGACTGGTGTAAGTGATCACTCCTTAATTTAAGCTGTGTTCTTTGACACTAACTTTAGCATTTTATAGTCAAGTAATGCATGTACTTGATTTTAAAATAGGCATGTGAAAACACATATTAATTAGGCACAGCTTTACAAAATTACTCTCTAAATGTGCATTAATCAGCATGCAGGAACAACATTTAAATTATTGTAGGAACAGATGCATTTCAAACAGAACCTACTCCCAAGTCCCACCGACACATTGTAGCTCAGGCCTTCAGGAAGCAGGAAAAATGAGAAAGAGAGTAGTTATTTCCACAGGATATTACTTACCGAGGTAAAACCTACAGAATAATAACAGAGCGCATCAGAAAATTTAAAAAAAAATTATTTTATTTAGATACTAAAAACCTGATATGCAGAGATTGCCGAGTGCCAAACGTTAGGTACCTTAGATTCCTAATTTCAAAAACCTATCTACAGCTGATATTTAAAGACCTAAAACTGAGGCATTTAAATTTAAGCCAGCTACTAAAATACCTCAGCTCCTAAGTTAGGACCCTAGTGCAGAACACTTAAGGCCAATCTCCTGGCCTACCCCATCCCTTTTTGAGGTTCCTATATTTAAGCATCCAAACAGGGAAAATATTTAATTTGGAAAATCTAGGCACCTAGGGCCCGATATTCAAAAGGGTTTATGCGATTAGCAGGACCTTCTAACCAGATAACCCCTGCTGAGCCCAATATTCAGCAGCACTGGCCGGTCAGCAGTGCTGAACAGCTCCACAGACTGCCTTGGCACAATCTGGATAGTGCTGGGCAGTCGCTGTGCCATCCCCGTCAATGGCAATAATCAGCCCGCTAACTGGCCTTGGGCAAGTCACTTTACCCTCTATTACCTCGGAAGAAAAGGCCTGGCAATCTACTTCCGGTCATACCTTGCCAAGAAAGCCCAGAGGCTACTGGGTCGCCAGGAGTCAGCATGGACTTGAAGGCACTTAAACTGCACACTTACTGCCACCGCCAGAAAAGAGACTGATGAGCACGTAAACAGCAAAGAAAAACTAGTGCACAATTAACGCCAAGAGTATTTCAATTTATTTAAATTAGCAGCACATAATAAAAAAATGAGCAGCACATAAAAAAATGGCATGCAAATATTGCCTGCGCCAGATGCAGAAAAACACGTAAAGGATTTTGTAATCAGCCTTAGTGCCAGTATCTCTATACCTGGTTTTGAGGTGGCTTAAACATCTAGCGCGTGTCCCTGACAGTATTTTGATGGCATCGGGTGTTTTCCCCGATGCCTGGATCATCTGAGGTGAAATGTCAAGATGATCTTGGCATTGGTGAAAGCCCTCCATGCCATCAAATTACTGTCAGGGGCCATTGCCCCCGACAGAAAGCAAATCCCTGGTAGCCCAGTGGCTCTGATCCCCCATCCCCCTTCCATCTAAAAATAAATCTGGTGGCCCAATGACCCCAAACCCCCCACCTGCCCAACCAAAAATAACCCTGGTGGCCCAGCAGCCCCGAACAGCCCACCCCCTCCTGGTACTTTACAAATGAGCGGAGCACTGCCCACGTGCTCCCACTCTTGTGCCACCTTCCTGAAAAATGGCAGCACTGGGTCCTGCATGGTGCATCCTGGGATGCACTGAGCAGGGTCAGACTGCCTTATAAGGCCTATAAGACACCGCCCAGTGCATCCCAGGATGTACCACATGGAGCCCGGTGGCACAGGAGCAGGACTACGTGGGCAGTGCTCCCGCTCATTTGTAAAAGTACTGGGAGGGGGGTGGGGGATCAGAGCCACTGGGCCAATAGGGAATTATTTTTTAGTTGGGGGGGGGGGAGGGGAATCGGGACCACTGGGCCACCACTGTTATTTTTGGTTGGGCGGATGCGGGTGGGGGGTGGGGGATTGCGGCCACTGGGCTACCAGGGGCTTGCTTTCTGCTTTCTCAGATGATCCAGGCATCAGAGAAAGCCCCCAAAGCCATCAAAATACTTTTGGGGCTCATATTCAAATTAGCCACGCAGTGTCCCTGTTTCTCTGGGAGAGCATGCCAAACTTGCACAGATTTCTATGCACATGTGTTTGGCTTGTTCTCCCAGTTTAATGCTGTCATTTGTGCACAGTTTCATGCATGGCTAACATGTGGCTAATTAACATATGAGCCAGTTTCTGCATGCCGGCGTTAAAGTCACATGCTATTGGTGCGCTGCAAATAGGCATAAAAAGTCAATAACGTGCGACTGCAGCGCCAGCTTTATGCATCAGCCTGTTTATGTGGTTTTACTATCTGCTTAGTGGCCGAATATCACTGCAGACCAGATAGCAATGGAGGTTGGCAGTGAAAGCATAGTTACTCACCTGTAACAGGTGTTCTCCGGGGACAACAGGAAACAGTCATTACATATGGGTGACATCGGCGCCGACAGAGCCCGCATGGAAGCATCTCTCCAGCTTTCAAAGAAAGCCTTTGGGAGATGCACCACACATGCGTGGTCCGCTTTGTGCCCAGGGGTGCCATCCTGCCTTAGTCCAATAACATAGCTATGATGGCAAAAATTAAAATACGGTAAAGAATCAACTCAAAGGGGAGGAGGGAGGGTTGTGAGGATTGATTCCTGCTGTCCCCAGAGAACACCTGTTACAGGTGAGTAACTACGCTTTCTCCAGGAATGCCAGTCCCCACATATGGGACTCCACAGCTACAGGCTACCGAGAATCTGTAACTAAAAGAAAAATGCCACAGCAACCTGCAAAGAGTGAGCCGTGATCAGCAGCAGTAGAGTCCCTACTGAGAGGCTCTTGCAAGACCCAAGTGTCCAGTGGAAAAACAGCTCTCCAGTAGCCTGAACACAGAAGGGTCGGAGGGCAGGAGTTGCCTACACTCAAAGAGATTATGGAGTATGGTCTGGCCAAAGCTGCTGTCCCATCAGGACTCTCTCTCCAGCAGTAATGAGCTGTGAAGGTTTGGACCGAAGACCAGGTGACGGCCCAGCAGATTTCTGTCACAGAGATGGAACACAGATTTGCCACGGAAGCAGCTATGGCCCTGACATGGTGTGCCCTGACCCTCTGGTCCAGTGAGATTCCTCCTTGCTTGTAGGCAACGGTAATGCAGTCCTCCACCCAAATGGACAGAGTTTGCATAGGATATGAAAAGCTGAGGCGCTTTGCAGTGGCCCTGGGTCCGTTGCAAGTAAAAGGACAAGGTTCACTTACAATCCAGATTGTGGAGAATGGTCTCTGCTTTACCAGCGTGAGGCCTCGGAAAAAAGGTGGGAAGTAACACCTCCTGGTTGAGGTGGAATGGGGACACCACCTTCAGCAGAAACCTGGGGTGTGTGCAGAGAACCACTCTATTCTTGTAGAGCCTCGTGTAGAGGGGCTCTGCCATCAGAGACTGGAGCTCGCTGACTCTGCAAGCTGATGTGAGTGCTACCAAGAAGGCGACCTTTCAGGATAGATGCTGGAGGTGGCAGGTAGTCAGAAACTCAAACGGAGGCTTAGTGAGCTGCGAGAGCACCACATTGGCATCGCACTCTGCTGCTGGACTGGACACAATAACTGGACACAATAACTCCATCTCACATATATACAGTTACCTATTTCAATGTTCCACACATGTAGATAGTTTCCCCTGTTATCCAAGTTTACTGCTCCTGTTCATTGTAATGACCTGACTCTTGTTTATTGTCGGATACTGTTTGTTCTATGTAAACCGCGCTGATCGCAAATAGTGCGGTATATAAGAAATGTAAATAAAATAAATAAATAAAATAAAATAAAATATCATGAAGCCCTGTAGGGATCAGGACACAAGGGGCTGAGCCAAGAGGGGTTTTCCCTCAATGGAACGGTGATGCGCTGCGATGGCGCTCAGGTGTACTCTGACAGAATTGGACTCAGTCCCACCTGTGACAGGTAAAGCAGGTACTGAGCAGGAAAATGGGTTTGCCCATCTTTCTGCACACCACACTGAGAATCAGCGCCACTTGGAGGCGTATGCTCTTTTAGTGGAGGTCTTGCGAGAGGCCAGAAGAATCTCTTCCTCGTCCCTTGGGAAGTTGAAGGGAGCTAACGCTACCCTTTCAGCAGCCAAGCAGTGTTGTTGTTGTTGTTGTTAAGTGCCGTCAAGTTGGAGTTGACTCATGGCGACCCTCTGGATAGCTATCCTAAATTGTGTTCGGTCTTCAGTCAGGCGGCTTATTGTTGACAGACTGGTACCCGTAGCTGCTGTTATTGTATCGATCCATCTCATTGCTGGCCTTCCTCTTTTTGCGTTGACCTATCTTGCCAAGCATGATGTCTTTCTCTAATGATCTCTCTCTTCGCATGATGTGTCCAAAGTATGAAAGTCGAAGTCTTGTCATCTGAGCTTCTAAAGAAAGCTTAGGTTTGATCTCCTCTAGTATCGACTGATTTGTTCTTCAGGCAGTCCATGGTATACACAGTATTCGCCGCCAGCACCATAATTCAAAGGCATCAATTTACTTCCTGTCGATCTTTTTCACTGTCCAGCTTTCACATCCATATGATGTTGTTGAAAATACCATGGCTTGAACAAGTCGAATCTTTGTATGGAGAGAGACATCTCTGCTCTTGAGAATCTTATCTAGGTCTTTCATAGCCATTCTGCCAAGAGCAATGCGTCATCTGATTTCTTGACTGCTTGTTGCTTCTTTATAGTTGATCCAAGTAGGTTAAAGTTGCTCACGATTTAAATTTCTTCTCCTTCAACAATGAACCTGCTGATTATGCCAGTTGTCATGATCTTTGTCTTCTTTACATTAAGGTGCAGGCCCATTTTGAGACTATGTTCTTTGATTGTGAGAAGCAAATGTTTGAGATCATCTTCACTTTCAGCCAGTAATGTGGTATCATCAGCATAGCGAAGGTTGTTGATGAGTCTTCCACCAATCTTCACACCTCTGTTGTCTTCATACAATCCTGCTTCTCTGATGATTTGTTCTACATATAAATTAAACAGGTAGGGGGAAAGTATACAGCCTTGTCTTACACCTTTGCTTATTTTAAACCATTCTGTTTCTCCTTGTTCCGTTCAAACTGTTGTTTCTTGATCAATGTACACACTGTGCAAGAGTACGATCAGGTGTTCTGGTATACCCATGCTTCTTAATGTGGCCCAGAGTTTCTCATGGTTTACACAGTCAAAAGCCTTGCTATAGTCGATAAAGCACAAATAGATATCCTTTTGGTATTCTTGAGTCTTTTCAAGAATCCATCTCACATCTGCAATGATGTCTCTCGTTCCTTGCCCTTTCCTGAACCCTGCTTGCACTTCAGGTAGTTCTTGTTCCAGGTATGGTTGTAGTCTCTTTTGAATAATCTTCAGTAGAATCTTGCTGACATGTGGGATCAGAGCGATTGTGCGATAACTTCCACAGTCAGTTGGATCACCTTTGTTTAGTATTGGTATACACACAGATCTTTTCCAGTCAGTTGGCATGATGTTGTCTTCCATTTTTCTTGGCAGAGCCTTGTAAGTAAGGTAACAGCTGCATCAGATTGCTGTAATACTTCTACAGGAATGCTATCAATGTCTGGTGCTTCGTTCTTTGATAAGGCTTTCAATGCTGCTTCAACTTCTTCTTTCATCACCAATGGTTCCCGATCATAAGGTACAGGTTGAAACAGCTGTTGGTCCATTTGATCTTTATCATATAAAAACTCTGTATATTCCTTCCACCTTTTCTTGATCTTCTCAGCATCATTCAACATAGAACCTTGAGCATCTTGTAACATTCCAATTCGAGGCTGGAACTTTTTCTTTAACTCTCATAGCTTTAGGAAAGCCGATCTTGTTCTTCCTCTAATAGTTTCTGCTTCTATTTCATTGCATGCATCATTGTAGTACTTTTCCTTGTCCTGTCTTGCTGCACATTGGAAATCTCTGTTGAGTTCTGCAGTTGTCTTTCTTTCTCCTCTGGCTTTAGCTTCTCTGCGTTTCTGGGCAATTTTCAGAGTTTCTTCTGTCATCCATTTTGGCCGTTTTTGCTTTTTCACCTTTTGTAGAGACTTCTCACTTTCTTCCAACACAACCTTCTTGATGTCCATTCCATAACTCTTCTGGAGCTCTGTCATTTGTATCTAAAGCAGCAAATCGATTTTGCAGGCAGTCTTTAAATTCCAGTGGTATATTCTCAAGGTCATATTTTGCTGCATTCATGAGTGGTTTGCTCTTTTTCAACTTTAGCTTGAGTTTGCATACTAGTAGTTGATGATCTGTACCACAGTCAGCTCCAGGTTTTGTCTTTGTTGATGTTACAGAGCTTTTCCGTCGTTGACTTCCACAGATGTAGTCAATTAGATTTTTATACAATCCATTGGGTGAAGTCCATGTGTACAGTAGCCGCTTGTGTTGCTGGAAGAAGATGTTTGAGATGAATAGATCGTTGGTCTTGCAGAATTCTATCAGTCTTTCTCCAGCTTCACTTCTGTTGCCAAGTCCATATTTTCCAACTACTTTGCCTTCTTCTTTGTTGCCAACTTTTGTGTACCAGTCACCCATGACTATCAGGATATCCTGTTTGCATGTTCTGTCAATTTCAGCTTGTACTTGTTCATAGAACTCTTCGATTTCATTCTCTTCTGCAGCTGTTGTTGGGGCATATACTTGAATTATAGTTGTGTTGATAGGCATTCCTCGTAGACGAATAGAGATTAAGCGTTCGCTGACTGCATTGTATTTCATTACCGTTCTTGCAAGTTGCTTCTTTATTATAAATGCAACACCATTTCTTCTTTGTCTTTCATTGTCCAGCATAGTAGACCATGTGATCATCTCATGCAAAGTGCCTGATGCCAGTCCATTTCAGTTCACTGACACTCAACAGATCAAGTTGTACACGTTCCATTTCATTCTTGACCACCTCCAACTTCCCTGGGTTCATGCTTCGTACGTTCCATGTTCCAATGTGTAAGACATCTTTACAGCTTCTGACTCTCATCTCATGCGCAGCTATATCAGCAGTCAGACGTCCCGAGGGCTTTGATCGAACCACATCATAAATGCTGGCTTTACTTTGAAAAGTCTTCAGCTCTTCCCCAATAGCTACTTTGATTGCCTTCCGACCGATCTTCCAGCACTATAGCACAATTTGCTTTGTTGTAACTATCTATTGGGTTTTCATGGCAAGATACAGAAGTAGATTGCCGGGCCTTTCTTCCGCGCAGTTTAAGTTTGGTGTTGTTGCCGTTGTCACAGAAATGTGATCCTCCGCCGTCAACACTATCCCATTCTGCTGCTGCCCAGATGGGTGGTTTGTCTTGGTCTGGCACCTCAGCTGAGACCTGTCCATCTTGGGAGACCCTGCCAGTAGTTAAACTACCGATAGTTTAGCTCTCAGCATCACTGATGCACACAAGCCCTCACAGCACGACAAACTGCAAACCAAGTGAGGGAGCCAAGCAGTGAGAGGAACTCCAGATTGGGGTGCAGGAGAGAGACCTCCTCCTGTGAGAGTAGCCCTAGAGCTCAGCAGAGGGGAATCGGCGATGCTGCAGATAGGGAGAGGAGCAGTGGGAACTAGGGCTGCCTGGGCCACCGAGGGGCTATCAGCAGTAGCGATGCTCCGTCATGCTGGACCTTGAATAATGTCTTGGCTACCAGTGTTGTCAGTGGGAAGGCATACATGAGGCCTTCCATCTACGGGATGGGGAACACATCTGCTACCACCCACGACGGGTGTAGCTGATGCAAGCAGAATCAGGGCAACTACATGTTGTCCAGGCTGGCAAACAGGTCCATTAAGGGGATGCCCCAGCAATGGAACAGCCATGAGGCTACCACTGGATCCAGGTATCACTTGTGTGGCTGGAGGACGCTGCTCAATTTGTCCGCCAGGGCACTGTCCTGGCCTGGGAGATACACCGCCCTTAGGAGCTTCCCTCTGCCTGCAGTTTAGGAGCAGAAGGCTACCATCTCCTGGCAGAGTGGGTACGACCCAGTACCCCCCTGTTTGTTCATGTAGAACATTGAGATCTGTTGGCGCTCTGAATCAGCACCGAACTGTGTTGACGTTGGTGGCAGAAGGCTCAGAGGGCTAGGTATATTGCCTGGAGTTCCAGTAGGTTGATTTGCAGCTGGGATTCCTCCTGGGACCAGCAGCCTTGCATCTGGAGGCTCCCACAATGCATTCCCCAGCCCCCTAGTGAGGCGTCTGTATTGAGGACCTTCTGGGGGTTGGGTGCCTGGAAGGGCATCCTGGCCTGAAGGCGGCATGGATTCTGCCACCATTTGAGGGAGTCTGCTAGTTGATGGGTCACCTTCACTTTGTCCTGAGTCTGCCGGTGGCTTCAGCCCACTGAGAGCAGAGGCACCACTGGGCTGCCCTCATGTGCAGGTGAGCATATGGGGTCACGTGAACCATGGAGGCCATGTGTTCCAACAGGTGGAGCCGGGTAGGTAGTGTCCGGCATCAGTGTACCTCTGTGGCTAGCTCCCTGAGGCATTCTCACCTCTCCTGGGGGAGGAAGGCTTTTGTCTGGAGGATATCTAGTTGAGTCCCTATGAACTCTAGGCACTGGGCTGGAATGAGGTGGGACTAGTAGTATAATGAATCCCAAGTGCTGCAGGGCGTTGATGGTGCACCTGGTGGCGCATTGTGCCTCTGCAGCCGTGTGCCCTTTTATGAGACAGTCGTCCAGATAGGGGAAGATGGAGCCAGAGGTGGGCTGCAATCACCGCGAGGCATTTTGTGAAGACCCTTGGTGATGAGGCCAGACCAAAGGGCAGCACCTTATATTGGTAGTGCTGTCCTCCCACCATGAACCGGAGGTACTTTCTGTGGCTGGGATGGATTATGATGTTTGTGTAGGCATCCTTTAGGCCTAAGGAGCATAGCCAATCTCCCTACCGAAGGAATGGCAGTAGTGTCCTAAGGGAGAGCATCTTGAACTTCTCCCTGACCAGAAACCTGTTGAGCTCTCACAGGTCCAGGATGGGCCTGAGGCCTCCCGTCCTCTTGGAGATGAGGAAGTATCTGGAATAGAAGCCTGTGCCCCAGAGACGTTTCAGCAATGGTGACTACTTTGTCATCGATTAGGCCTGCCAACTTGGTGAGGAGCAGGATCTGGTAAAGGAAAGGCCTGGTGGGCTCCCCTAGGAAGTACTTGGGTGGCACCCAATGTAGGTGGAGGAGGTAGCCCTCTTTGACCACCTGTAGCACTCAGGTGTCGGTGGTGATGGTTGCCCACCTGTGGGCAAACATGGTTAGGCGCCCACCTGTGGGCAGCAGAGAACCCCCTGGGGATAGGGGCGTCACACCCAGGCAGTCAAAAGCTCCACCCAGGCTGGGTGGGGCCGGCGCCTGGGACTTTGGGTTTTTTGTTTCCTGGGACTGTGTCCCTGTCCTTTTTGTTGCTGGCCCTGTTGAGAGGCCGAGAAGGCCTGGAAGTGCGAAATACCACTGAAGCCTCCCCTTTCTTCCTCGAGAAGGTGGTCTTTTTTCTTGGGGCTTTCTTCCGGGGGGGTGCACTGAGGGTTTTTTTTGAGAGCCTGGTTCTTGTCACATGCTCGGTCTCTATGTCAGCTGCCTTATCCGCCATGGGTTTCCTGAATAGGTTTTCACCTATGCAGAGGACATCTATTAATTTATCCTGTCCCCACTGTTCCAGGTCAGATGACTGCAGCCATGCCTGGCGTCAAGCCCTGATGCCTGCGGCGGCTACCCTGGTTAATGATGTAAAGCCATCATAGGCTGCCCGAGACAAAAACGTTTGAGTATTCCCTTACTGTCGAGGTTAGGATCTTGAACCTCTGTAGGGTTTCCCCCTCAAGGCCTGCCGAGAATCCACCAAGCTCCTTCAACAGTTCCTTCACCTGGTAGGACTGGATCTGGCATGTTAGCACTGAACCCTTAAAGGCCTTCTGGCCGAGGATGTTCAAGGGTTTGGGCCTCCCTGTCAGGTGGCACGACAAATGGGTCTTCTGGCTCTTGAGCCGGCGCATTGCTGATTCCACGACCATGGAGTTGTGAGGAAACTGGGTCTTTTGGAACCCAAGGCTTCGGCGTACCTGGTACATGGTGTCAAGGTGCCTGTTAACAAGTGGTACCAAGACCAGTGTTTCCCACATTCGGAGGAGGAGGCGGTCGAGGATCGAGGGCACCGGGACCATAAGCGTCTCCTTCGGAAGTGCCTTGTATTGGAGTATTTCCAATTCCTCGGTGCAAGGGTCCTCCTCAGCCTCGGTCTCTATGGTGAGGATCTTGGTCATGTTCCCACACAAAATTGAGGAAAGCAACGTCCTCGGGCGGGGAGCGGCATCAGGTCATTGGGGGAGACAGGTTCGAGGGCACATCATGGTGCCACCTTGTATCCGGAGACTCTTAGTCCTCAGTCTCCCATTCAGGCTCAAGTCCAAGGACGAGTCCAACACTACGGTCCATGATCTCTGGGGGATCATCGGTCCGAGCTGCAGGCACTTGCCATGGAGAACAAGGGTCCCAAAGAATGGGAGTGGAACGTCGTCCGGAGCCGGGGGCTCTCTCGAGGTCAATGGCTCTCGAAGACCAGCTCGATGTAAGTCGAGGGTCCCGTTGTTGTGGCGGATGAACTGGACAAGCCTGACATGACGCCCGCTGCATGGCCACTAGGACAGATATACTGCTCTCTAGGCTGCCATTCTGGTCTCCATACCAGTTGGCTCTACAGCCTTCGATATGGGCACCAAGGGTTTCGGGCCCAGCATCGGTACTGTCGAGGGGGAGTCCTTAATGAGGATGGCCTCAGAGGCACAAGGACAGTTGTCGGATGCTGATGACTCCTTACGGGGCAGCTTGGCGGGCCACTCCTGCCCTGACTCCTCGGACTCACACCTGGGACTGTGGGTCCTGGAGTGGGATTTCCCCTTCTTCCCGGATCAGCCTTCCAAAGCAGTCTTCGAGGATTTATTCTTTGTGGTGTCACTGGAGACTCCGGCGCAGAGTCGGATTTCTGACAGAAACTTATCTGCTGCTGATGGTGGTTGTTCAAGGCCTTTGAGTTCATGGTTCTGCAGAGTTCGCAGTTGGAGTCATTGTGCTCTGGGCCGAGACATTGGCGGCAGCAGTTGTGTGGGTTGGTGAGTGACATCATTCTGCCACACCAGTCACACTTTTTAAAGCCGCTGAAGGTCATCAGAAAAAGGGGGTCCCTGCCTCCTGGCAGGAGTTCGAGGCTTTTGGCTGGAAAAGGGTGCCAACGCCGGTCGAGGAGCACCTCAATGATAAAACGAAAAACTAATAGACGAACCTGAGGAGCGATGCTAAAGTGAGCTGGCTCAGGGGCACGAAGGAACCAGTTTGCAACTGGAGAAACACAAAAATAAAAATCAAACTTTTTCAGGGGAATACTGGACAGCATCCTATGGACTCTGCGTAAAAAAGAAGACTGAGGCAAGATGGCACCCTTGGGTGGGAAGTGGACCACACACGCATGGTGCATCTTCCAAAGACTTTCTTTGAAAGTTGGGGAGATGCTTTCTCACAGGCTTCAATGGCGCCAATGTCACCCATATGTCAGGACTTTCCTGCTTGTGACCAGAGAAACCGTATAGTCAGTGCTGGTGGATATCCAGCATCCAGCTTTGAATATCTGGTCTCATTTTTGTCCACAGCAGCCAGGTGATTCACAAGAGCTGAATATCAGGCCCCTGAATGTTAAAGCTTAGATCTTTTCAAATCAGCCTAGAATGACTTGATGTATACAACATGTTTCTTATAGACACAAACTAGAAAATACTCTTTAGTACATCAGACCCTAACCATTTTAATATTAATTTGGGGGGAGCAAGGGAGAGGAGACAGAACACAAATGTACAACATTATCTAGAACAGTAAAATAAAATGTCATCTGGCCTTCCTCTCTTCTCCCACCTCAGACCTGCTACAGAACATAGAGCCTATTTAAGTCTATTGTATATGGTATGGCAGCAGTCGACTGTGTCACCAGGCCAGCCGACTCCTGGAATTGAAGAAGGAACCTGTGTAGGCACAAAAGCTCAAGTACACCATCGGTTTTTTTTGCAATAATAAAGGTATTACAGCCTAGAAAAAAATGCCATCTTCTCCAGAATCAACATAGCTTCTAGAATTCTGCTTTAAACAAGATAATAAAGCAGGTAAGACAAAAATAGCAGAAAACAGGATGTGATATTCCACAAACGTTACAGGAAAGCACAGTTACTTACCTGTAACAGGTGATCTCTGGGAACAGCAGGAATTAGTCTTCACATATGGGTACGTCGGTACCGACGGAGCCTGCACAGGAATGCTCCCCAGCATCCAATCAGAAAGCTTTTGGGAGCATCCCTCGCGCCTGCGCAGTGACTTCCCGCCTTTCCCACTGCCTCTCTTCAGTTGAGTTTCATAGCTGAGACAGAAAGGAGAGACAGAGGAAAGGAAATAGATAGATACAACTCCTAGGGGAGGTGGGTGGGTTGTGAAGACTAATTCCTGCTGTTCCCAGAGATCACCTGTTACAGGTAAGTAACTGTGCTATCTCCAGGAACAAGCAGGAATGAGTCTTCACATATGGGGACTCCCTAGCTGTGGGTGCCAGGGGAGAATCCCTAAAATGCGTATCCCTGGACAGGACGGCATTTTCCAAACCTGGATCCCCTGCATCCCCTGAGGGATGGGGGGTAGGAGTTGAATAGAGAAGAGCTGCAAGGAACAGCAAATCTAAAGACTACAGGAGAGATGAGTCTTTAGAATGTATGTCAAGTATCATTAAAATATTTAATGAACCAGTACAACATAGGACTTACCTACTGGATTGTAGGAAGTAGAACTGTGATGGAGTGTACTGTAGATGCAGTAGCAGAATCTTCAAGGTAACTTCACAGCAGTGAGGATGAAGTTCCAAATCTGGAATGGGCAGGTGACCCAGGTGTCAACTGGGGCAGGAGAAGAACGGCAGGTCTTCAATGGAAAGCTTTATGGGAAAAAGCTGAGAACTCTTTTAGGTACAGAGTTATTATCATTGAGGACCAAAAGAAGAAGACTGACCGATCTGGAGAATTAGCCCAGTCCGGAAAGGAAGAGAGGGTATGGAAAAACCCCTATTCCCAAGGAAAACAGAAGTGTACTCATAAATACTGAAGATGTACACATTGTCTTTCCTAGCTGGTAAGAGCTAGAAAGACATAGAAGTTTGATACTTCAGAGATAGGGAGAGCTATAACAAAAATAGAAGCTGTTAACGTCACAGCAGCAATTGTGTGTATAACCGCTCCCAGTTACTGAGCCATATGAAAAAAGGCAAGTTGACTGTCTGGACCCTTAAGAAGGTAAAAGCTTTATAGCACAGACAGTTAGGGAGGTAGAAGGTAATACTTAGCATCCTATTGACATCTCCCAATAGGTACGTAGATATATATATATATATATATATATATATATATATAAATAAACATGAAGATACATACATATCTATACATATATGTGTGGATATGTCCAATATGTGAGATATATATATATATATATATATATAGAAGTAAAGATATATAGATAGATAGATAGATAGATATAGATGGGCATGGCTTATGCCCACACAGATTATAAAAATATGTATGGTTATAAGTCTGAGGATATATGCCTGCAAGGGAGCCCCACAAAGCATTCACATGGGGAATGTGAAGGGAAAAGATTCATCTAATAAGGGGGTAAAAACCACCTGAAGATATATAGAGAATCTATTTCCGTGGTGCAGGAATGCATTTCAGTGGATAACCAGTATGGCTGCGTGAAAAACAGAGGCTAATAGCAGTCTGGTAAGAGCATGTCAGGAGTACTGGAGGACTCTGACATGTCCAAAGGACAAGGAAACGCATGGACTAAGATACCTGGATGACCCAGTTAAGGGACTCAGAGGTATCATGTATAGTAAAAGAGTATGCGTTGTCCAAGTGGAGTAGAAAAAATACCAAGCTGCAAGGAAAAAAGGGGTAAATTCCTGCCAGATTGGGAACTCCATGGACATTCACGCAGAAAAAGCTTGTCTTCTGTATCACAATAGGAGACAAGAGGGTAGAAAGAACCTACATAGCCATGGAATGACTATATAAGCTTTTTCTATTATATGGAAAAAAAAAACCCAGAGACAAAGATGAATGCTCTACAGCAAGGGCCCATAGTAGAAAGCTTCTCTGAAGATTGCAGAGAGCATTGTGCAGGAAAATTATGAGAGAACTGACAGCAGTCAGAAGTGCTGCCACATCCTAGGTAAGGATATGGCTAGAAGAAGATAACCTGCAATGAGTAGTATTATGCAAGATAATGAAAGTAGCTTGCAAGAAACTTTAAAGTAAGCACTGGAACTTCTGTATGTGCAGCAACTGAACAAAGAAAAAAAGGGGATTCCCCTGTATAAAAACAGGGAGAAAAACAGACAGAGGGAGCGGGGATATTTCCGTCCCTGTCTGATGAGTTGTTCATAGCACACATTGAAGGATAGTAGAAAATCTACACTGGAAAGAAGAGAAGTGTTTCAGTATGGTACCAACTCGAGCAGGGGAAACCCTGGAAGAGTGGGGGTTGGTAGGTGACGTACCATATGGTAAGTCAGCTGAAGGAAAAAATGTCCATGTGGGGACAGAAACTATCATGGGATAATTGTAATCTCCCTTTATGATAAAAAGAAAGGGAGAATTCTGTAACCCATGAACAAAAATATCCTAACAGCTTAGCATACTGAAAAGAAAAACCAGTGTAGAGTTTGAAGAATAACTTCTGGTAAGAAGTTAACTGTAGAATTGCAACATACAGGAACCTATGGTTGCTGGCTATGATTAGCCTGGTTAGAGTCTGGAGACTTCAGACTAGGGTGAGATGTCCCTTGTTTGGGTACATCAAGAGGATGGGCAGAAGAAGGGTGAAACTTTCTTTTCTTAGGGAAAGAAGGTTTGGTAGGACATTTCCTACGTCCTGGGGAAAAAGAAGGCTTAGGACGGTTTCCAGAACTAGGAAAGTCAGTGGAGCATTGAGCAACCTGACGCAAAGCCTCTTTATTGAAGAGATTTTCTCCAGTACAAGGAGAATTACCCAGTGTATGTTGTGCCCATCTGCTCAAGTCAGAAGCTTGCAGCCAGGCTGTACGACGTGCTCCAATGGCAATAGCAGAGGATCTGCTGACAGACTCAAAAGAGTCTAGAGAAGCACGAGAAAGGAACCAAGAGATATTCCTGCTATGATTAAGAAGCAAGGAATAGTCAGAGGCCTTAGGATCTGACAGAAAAGGAGACAAGAGAGATAATTTCTCTGTGACCTCCTGACGTGTCAGACTCATATAGAAAATATATGAAATAATTCTTGAAGCCAGCATAGAAGTTTGGAAGGTTTGACGTCCAAAGGCATCAAGTGCTTTAGATGCACGACCTGGCGGATAAGAAGAATGCTTCTTCTTGCTTCTTACCTTCCTCATTGCTGATTCCACTACAATGGAATGATGTGGAAGTTGGTTTTTCTGGAACCCTGGAGAGGAAGGTACCTGATACAGAACGTCAATGGCTGTAGAAGGCAAAGGAACCTTTAAGGGTGATTCCCATATCCTCAGAAGAAGATCCTGTAAAGAATGATGTAAAGGAAGCATTATGTTTTCCTTTTCTGCAGGATCTTGGTCAAGAGAAAAACCAGGAATAGGAATGGCAAGAAAAGCTGAAATGTCAAGGAGAAACTTCTGAAAAGAAGGATTTCCAATAGGAACTAATCCTGGGCAAGCTGAGGTTGAAGGAGCAGCTTGAGCACCAGAAGATATAATGGACTGGTGCAGAAAAAGAATCCTGCTCGATGGACTGTGATACTGACAGTTCTGATTTGAGGCAGTTAGTACTGCATCGTCAGTGCCTGGTATCGATTCCAAACTAGGCATAGAAAGGATCGATGGCACCGATGGAACTGCAGGAATCGACCCCGACACCGGTACCGGAGATAACGTCATCGAAGCAGTAATCGAGGGCTGCTGAAGCGGTACCAAGGTAACCAGAGAGCCTTGGTGAATATCCTCGGTACTGCGTAGCCGGAAACGATATGGATCGGTTCCGAAATGCGTCGGTACCAAGTCATCTAGACTGGATATCGATTCTAGACTCGGCATCGAAGCAAGCGAGTCTATCGATGCATGTCTAGAAGGTACCGACGTTGGTGGTGGTATCAACGATGCCGATACCTGAAAGTCAATTGGAATCTCATCGAACGGCACCGAAGGTACTGAGGTCGTTCGAAGACGATGCCCGGCGAAGAGAGGAACACTCGACACCGGCACCGATGTCGGGGTATCGGTACCGCTCGAAGTCGGTACCAACCCCGAGCACGGTGAAGATATAGAAAAGTCAATCTGGGTCATATCGATCGGCCCCGAAGGTACCGAGGATTCCAGGTGACGATCCCAGGTACAGAGTGGAACACTCGATACCGATGCCGATACCGGGGTATCGGTACCGCTCAAAGCCGGTACCAACCCCGAGCATGGCTGGGATATAGGAAAGCCAATCTGGGTCGTATCGATCGGCCCCGAAGGTACCGAGGACACCAGATGACGATTCCTGGTGAAGAGTGCAGCACTCGACACCGATGCTGGTGCCGGGTTATCGGTACCGCTCGAAGCGGATACCACCCCCTGGCACGGCTCAGGTATGTTCTGTGAGGGGTGAGCCCCAGGAACAACCTGAAACCCCGTGAATGCTTTGGAGCCCGAAGACTCCCGCCGAGGTTTTATTGCCAATGAGGTCTTGAGGATAAGGCCGGAGCCGTCATCATGCTGGGCATGAGACTTACCCTTCAAGAATTGGCTAGTCTTAACAGACTGTTTGTGGGTTACCTGATCCTGGAGAGAAGAATAAACCGGTGTCCTCACCTTAGGAGGAAAAACGGTATCGAGGGAGACTCGAAAAAGGGAAGGTCTTCTCCCAACCATATAGCCTGAAGTATCAGGGGAAAAACGGTCAGGACTCAGACAGGATAGACACCAAGCATTGGAGTCTAAAAAGAAAACTGAGTTTCCACAGTGAAGGCACTTCTTAGGGGAAGAAGGCTCCATTTTGGAAAGGCCTGGTAGGCCCAAAAAAGTTAAACAAAAAACTGAGGAGAAATATTTCTCTAAGTTTGAAAATAAAATAATAAAGCACCGGCGGTACCGTTATCGGCATCGGCGGGAAAAACAGCCGCGACCACAAGAAAATAAGGATTTTTAAAGAAAAAAGTTTCTGCGGTGACAGGAGGACGTCCTGTTGGCTCCGCGGAAAAACGAAAACTGAAGAGAGGCAGTGGGAAAGGCGGGAAGTCACCGCGCAGGCGCGAGGGATGCTCCCAAAAGCATTCTGATTGGATGCTGGGGAGCATTCCCGTGCAGGCTCTGTCGGTACCGACGTACCCATATGTGAAGACTCATTCCTGCTTGTTCCTGGAGATAGTAAATTCTCTCTCTAGAAGGTTGGTATTACCAGTGGGATTAGTTCACAAACTGACAATGGCTGTGAAGTCGACAGATTGACACACAATATCATGAGGACCAGCTAAATACTGGGACAACAAGCATGAAACCTTCTGTGCATTTTTGTCATATTTTTTTCCTTCTTGCCACCTCTGGAACAAATACAGATGGTTTGGACAGAAAGAGGTCTCAGGGGAGTTTGTAAACTTTCACCTTCAAAGAACATAAAAGAAGTAGAAAATGCTGCTAAACAGGACTAAACGTATTTGTGTTATGTGCATGCGGCAGCGGCATTGAGACATGCTTTAGGCCAGCCGTCAAAGAAAACTAGATGGAATTCAACAGGTGCAACAGATTCATGCAGGTCGCTAGAGCCCCGGTCTGCAGGGCTTAGACTCGATTTATTATAAATCTGGGAAGGGTAATTACAAAAGCATGAGAGCTAGAATTCCTTCATTTCGTTCGTTCCGTTTTAAGGATCCATGGGATGGCCTGGCAGCAATCTTGGCGCTAGTGAGAAGTAAATCCAGGCACTGCTCCCCAGGAACACTCTATAAGGGAAAGGGCGGTGCACTTGTGCCAAAACTCCACAGGGAGAGGAGCCAAACATCCTTCACCTACAGAATCACTGTTGCATACCTAAACTGGTATTCACTGTATAAGGAACAATTAAAAAGAAAAAGGTAAACCATTCGACTTCAGGCCCAACCCTTTCATAATGGTAATAATGTAGCCAGCTAGCTTCAGCTTCTACCCTGTGGCATCCATGGAAATGTAGTCCTGTTTTTCTTACGGAAATCAGAACTACATCGCCATGAAATCTGGACTAAATTAGCATCTCCAAAGGGAAATAAACAAAAAATGGCCAGCAGCTATAAAGAAATGTTGAGCCAGAACAAGTTTTGGGTGAGGAAGGAACTTAAAAAGAACAGAAAACAAATGCAGCAGCTGACAGTTCAAACAGAGCAATGCATAAAGCCTAATCTCATTACTTTAAAATAAAACTGTAAAGTAATATTCATTTAAAAACAAATTAATAAAACCAGTTTACTTCAATTTCTACTGACCTGGAAGACTCCACAAGCCAGAAACTTCCAAAGTTCTTAATTTTTTCTCCAGTTCTGCAACTCTGTTACCTAAAATTCTGAGAGAAAAATTGATTATGCTCAGCTTCCCTCAGACAAAATTATTTATTTTTCCTTTCAGAAGAAGCATTTCAGGTTGAAGGAGAACGTTTTCCCTTCCACTGTCACAGAGTGGAGGAGTAGCTTAGTAGCTGAAAGCATGGAGATGAGAACCAAAGAAGCTGGGGTTCAGGCCCTGCTTCTCCCACTGATACTCTCTCTGACCTTGGGCATGGCACAAGGCCCCTGTTTCACACAACGTTTGACCTTCCACTCAGTTCTCCATGACTTTCAACCCTCTATTGACCCTTAGGGGTATGTTTACTATTCAGCGGTAGCAGCTCTGATATCGCATGGAAGCCGCTATCGCCAAATAGTAAACATACCCCTTAGTGTTGTATATTCCTCTCCATTTTGTTCTTCTAATCCCATGATGTGTTATCTTTGTCTCACTTTTCTACTCAGCATTGGCGTTCCTTTCCTTTTCTTTTGTTTTTATTGATTTTATTGTAAACAGCTCTGTTGTCCCCACTAGGGGCGGTATATCAAGTTTTAATAAATGAAATGAATAAGCTTCCTTTGCCTCAGGAACAAACTTGCTACTCTGCATTAAGTCATGTTATTGCATAACAATCATCACACAGAGCGGAAGCAAGCCAATGCCTTTCTTTATTGAGAGAAGCCCAACTCTGCCAAATTTCAGCTACAAAGCCTTCATCAGGGGTCAAATTCCCAAAACAAAGCTGCAAAGACTTATTAATGAATGCACAAAAGCAGCATTCAAGTTCTGATTAAAGAAATGTGTACAATAAGGTGTTGGTCTGCCTGAACTAAAAAGCTGAACGTCGGGAGAATTCCAAATCTAATTCCAGGACTAATAAATGAGCTTGAGAAGATCTAAGATACAAAGGGGGGTCATATGGGATGAGTAAAGAGTACAAATACAAGGGCATCCCTATATTAAAAGCTTGATGAGCCAATGTAAGAATTAATTTTATGCAGCATGAGAATGGGAGCCAATGCTGTTGTATTAGCTGAAGAGTAACATAGTCCGATCACTTGGAATGGTACATAAGCTTCACTGAGGTATTTTGTAAAAGTTGGAGGTGTTCCATTATGTACAAGGGAGCTCCGGCTAAAAGAATTGCAAAAGTGGAGTCGGTTTATTACTGGCGCATGAAGCAGAGTTTTAAACGGATGGATAGAGGATTTATTTTCTGTGAAAACTTAATTACCTAAGATTTACTGTACCTGGAGTAAGGATAAGTCTCTCTAACATATCTAGTTGAAGGCATTCAGGCTGAAAAGAAGGGTTGCAATTAATGCCTTATCAAAAGCTGGACACTGTCCACAAATGGATACACACTAAGACCAAGATTCTGAATTAGGGCAGCTAGAAGGGCTAAAACCATATCAAACAGTGGGGGATAATACAGATCCGCAGCGAAGGGGACAAGTTGAGGAAAGGTGCCCTTCTGTGTTTACTGCAAATAAGCAAACTGAAAGGTAAGATTCAAACTGCAAAACAGCTGTACCAGTAATGCCTACTTCACGAAGTCTAGCAAGCAATAATTTATGGTCAATGTCAAAAGCAGCACTGAAGTCCAGTTGAATCAGTGAAACCTCCTTGAAACAGTCCAGGTAGATATAGACAATCTTTAAACAGAGCTGGCCCCGCCACTTGGCAGACTAGGCATCTGCCTTGGGCAGCAGGCTTGGGGAGGGGGACCAGCACAGCATTTCCCACCCTTCTACCACTACTGCTGCCACCTCCACCATGCGAGACTTATACGATCCTGCTTGTCTCCACGGTTTATCCGCGAATGGCCACGCCTCCTCTGTAAAATGTACTGCCCCTAAGTCACTGTACTCAGTGAAAGTATTGTGCTGATGCAAACACATGAAAGCTGATGGTGCGGACATGTTGATGCCACATAGACACTATATTTCAGTCTGCTGCATGCCCAGAACATGGAAAACATAGCTCAGGGCACTCTAAGATGGTATACCAGCAGGTGGAGGGTGATATATTTGCCATGCGCTGCATGGCAACATAACATACATGGCCATAGAAGACCACCGCAGTTCTGCTGGCTATGGCTGTTGCAGGAAATGGCTGCACATTGCGAAGTCAGGGCCAGCCAAAAGCGGAATTTGATGCCATATCTAAATGTCATCACATAGCCCTGTCAGTAATGAGGAACCCTCAGCATGACAGTTGTCAACAGTATGAACAGCATTAAGACATGCCCAAATGCTCCATCATTGTGAACAATCCATGTGCACATTTTTTGAGACCAATGATGGTTTCCTCGGGCTTGTCTTTGTGCTGTGCGCACTGGTGACTGCTCACATTCAGAGGGTCCTGCAATACTGACAGGGGTATGTGTTGACATGTAACTGGGGTGAACCTGTCCTGCCTCATCTGCCCGATAACACCGGCACATGGTGATGCTGCAGTCATCCCTATGGTTCAGGTACTGGCCAACCATTCACGTCCCCCCAGATATGTGGATGAACACACTCGATCCTCCTGTGCAACACACAAACCCCACACACAAACCTCCCACACACTCCCACTCTCATGTGTAGACTCCAGACATCATACTTCTTCATAGAACACAGCCAGCACCTAGCGACTACAGCTGCTGTAACGTGATGGCATGGTGACCCGGGGCTCCATAACCAGTCGCATATGTTCTGCAGTTGGATTGTTAGGGACCCCTGGTTTTGCCACACTGGGGCACGTCTTCACTTTTAATGCGGGGGTGTTTCTTGATGTGTCCTCACCGTACAGCCTTCTCGCTCCTCTGCTGTCTGTTCTGTACGACAGCTGCCTATGGTTTCACCGATTGCAGTTACACAGGGGCAGAACATAATTGTCACAGCCAATCTTCTAGAAGGGCTGCAATGCAGAGCAGAGTGTTCAACCCTTATTCCCCCTTTCTGCTGGATTAACTTGGACGTCAGTGGGAAACACTGACGATGTACACGGGCCTTTCCAGGATCCACTTTGTATGTCTCTGCGACAGGACATGCCATATTCCAACCCTCTTGCCCACGTTTGGTGATCCTAGTTCTAGCGCCATGTACGAGCAGGGCTGTGTGGTGTCGGCATACATTTCTTGATGTTTTGATGTGACACAGTCTATCCCTCATGTCTACCCAGCTTATTCACGTTCTGGAATTACCCCCATAGCAAATATATTTAAGACTACAGTCTCTTTTGGTATATTTACTCCTCCTTCCCTTTTGTCGCAGTATACTAAAGTTTTCTCCTCATTTATGGGTCATTTACTAGTTCTAGAAATACTTTTTGCATGACAATGTTTTCCATCTGATTGCTCAACACTGATTCTCAAATTGTTATGTTCTCATTTCTCCTTCCGTTGTGCAATGAGATTTTCGAAGGACACAAGACCCACTCACTCAGAAAATATGTTGCCTTGGACAGTTTTCCATTTCTTTGTTATGATCTTTCCGGCTAGTTAGAATACTACAGTCCACCAATTGAACAATTTTTCTGTTTACTGACTCTTATGACATTGAGCTTAAATTGTGTGCAGAAGACAAAGAACCCTACTCTTATTTTAGGGAATTCCTTTTATCACCTTTAAACAAACCCCTCTGACTATATCTGCTCTAATGATAATTTAATATGCATTTGTCATATTTATGGAATTTTTTCAAAATTACCCAGATCACAAAGTATTGTTATATACTGTAAAACATTCATTCTCTCTTGCAAAAGTCTAACTACTAAAACAGTTTTTCAAAAATGAAGACTTTTAAACAATTTTTAGCCATTATCTGAAATGTCCCCCAAACATTTGCTGCCAGCATTGCTATTTAACTGCTTTGCAAAAGAACTTTCTCAGATGTGCCAGAAAATTCTTCCATGGTTCCTTTAATCTGCTGCTGAGTCCATCTGTCCATCTTAGGTGCCTCAGCTCTGAGCCAGACACAAGCTATAAACGGCACTGGAAAGGTCTCCAAAACACTATTCTGTTTGGGGTGAGGGAGGGAAGATGAATGGCTGTCCCCTTATCCTCTATTAAAACCCCCCAAATAAATTGAAAAACGGTTTTAAAGTACCAAAAAGGATTATATAACTTATAACAGCAATCAATATATTCCAGTAAAGCACTGTTCAAAGTATACCGTGCTCACTTAGAATATATTGAAATCTTTAAGTAAGGTTTTCCCTTTTGATTTATAACCATATTTAAAGGAACCTCATGTGCTCCAAGTTCTACATTATGGGTGATGCTTGCTGTGCTGGAATTGGAGCATCTGTCCAGGTGCAGCTACAGAATTCAAAAACTGGTTAACCACAATTCTCTTTCAACTAACTGGGAGTACTTAAGACAAAACAGCTTATAGTAACAACTACTTTGCAAATCCACAGACTTGTACGCAGGCAACAAGGTAGCCTTTTCCCAAATCCCAGGTGTTACTCTAGTTGCAAACATGTAATTAAAAAGAATTGCTGGTGGTGGTATATATTGTTCTACTATCTTTAGTAATCTCGGAGGGATCCAAGCCATTGCACCTGCCTTTGTTTTTATGGATTATAAAACCACCATAGACCTTTGTCATTAATCAGACTGCCTAGCTGACTGCTGTGGCCAGACATGGCTTTCAGCTAAAACCCTGCCGCAAGCATGGTGAAATAAGAAAGCAGGGCTGAGGCAACCACCAGACAAACCTGGCAATCACCTAGGACAGGGGTCGGCAACCCGTGGCTCCGGAGCACACTGCCCGCCCGGTGACAGGCAATAGTGTTGTAAAGATGTATTTAAACGTGGCGTTATAGGCTCCCTCCATGTCAGCTCCCTCCCTTCTTCTGCAGCCGCGGCTCCTTGCCTCTTAGGGAACCGCGGCTGTGCTTTTAAAATCATCTCGGAGCCCTTCCTGTCTTGACGGGCTCCGTGCAGCATTGTCCCGCCTCTAAAGGAAGTTTTGGAGGCGGGACAATGCTGCACGGAGCCCGTCAAGACAGGAAGGGCTCCGAGATGATTTTAAAAGCACAGCCGCGGTTCCCTAAGAGGCAGGGAGCCGCGGCTGCCGAAGAAGGGAGGGAGCTGACATGGAGGGAGGGAGCAGATATGGATGGATGGAGGGCGGGCGGGGGGCGGCCATGGAGGGATGGCGGGGGCTGACATGGAGGGAGGGAGCTGATATGGATGGATGGAGGGAGGGGGGCTGACATGGAGGGAGGGAGCTGATATGGATGGATGGAGGAGGGGGGCTGACATGGAGGGAGGGGGGCTGACATGGAGGGAGGGAGCTGATATGGATGGAGGGAGGGGGGCTGACATGGAGGGAGGGAGCTGATATGGATGGAGGGAGGGGGGCTGACATGGAGGGATGGAGGGGGCTGACATGGAGGGAGGGAGCTGATATGGATGGATGGAGGGAGGGGGGCTGACATGGAGGGATGTAGGTGGCTGACATGGAGGGAGGGAGCTGATATGGATGGAGGGAGGGGGGCTGACATGGAGGGATGGAGGGGCTGACATGGAGGGAGGGAGCTGATATGGATGGAGGGAGGGGGGCTGACATGGAGGGATGGAGGGGGCTGACATGGAGGGATGGGGGAGGTGGGCTCACATTAAGGGAGGGAGCTGATATGGATGGAGGGAGGGAGGGGGCTGACATGGAGGGATGGAGCACTGGTAATGGGGTTGAGGGGACTAGCACTGGAAATGAGCTGATTAGGGGAGGCTAGGACTGGTAATGAGCTGATGGGGGGTAGGACTGGTATTGGGCTGATTAGGGGAGGCTAGCACTGGTAATGGGGTTGAGGGGGGATTAGCACTGGAAGCGAGCTGATTGGGGGGCTTTGACTGGGCATGGACTGATTGTGGGGAGGGGAGGATAGAGCTGCTGGCCCTGGAAGATAACTGGGGGCTAAGGCTACAAATGGGCTGATATGAGGGGATGGGAGAATGGAACTGGATCTGAGAGGGGCTGCCATGGTATTTGTACTAGAAGGGACTGGTCAGTGGGGAAGGAGGGGGACTGGAAGGAAATGGACACCAGTGGCAATCATGGGAATGCAAGTTGACATTGGAAGGTACTGGGAGTGAGGACTGGAAAGGGGCTGATATTGGGGAGGGTTACTGGGACTGGAAATAGGCTGATGGAAAGAAGTGAAGAAAACGAAAGAAGAGATAAGAAATGGCAGATGGACCATAGACCACAGAAAGAGAGCTAAGAGAAGACAGGAAAGCAGAAGCCTCAGATCGGGACCAGCATGATCAAAGAATAAATTGGTCAGACAACAAAGGTAGAAAAAATAATTTTATTTCATATTAGTGATTTGACTACAAAATCATCATAATTTTGAAATCAAATATTGTTACTTGTTGTTGTGATATTTTCTGGCGTATTTTTTTTGGTGTGCGAAGGAAGAGGGGTAGTCTTATACGGCGAGTATAGGCCAAACACCTATATTTTAACAGGAAAAGTAGGGGATCGTATATAGCATTAAGGTAAGAAACAATATATGCAGTGTTAGATTTGTTTTAAATGTCGCAATGGTTTTGCGGCTCCCAGTTTTTTTTTTCCCTTCGGAAACGGGTCCAAGTGGCTCTTTATGTCTTAAAGGTTGCAGACCCCTGACCTAGGACATTCAGCTTCTGGGGGATGGCAAAGAGCAGGGCATTCAAAGCTAAGTAATACATTTGGACAGCCAGGGCGCCAAAACCTTGAACCAACTCTGGGGCCAGCCCTGTAAGAAGGGGACTATATCTGTCTTTTTCCATTTAAAACTAGCCCTTTGGGACCCTTGCTTTACACAGTGACATGGTACATTTGGACTTGAGAACAGATTCCTTCTTGCTCTATCAATATATTATACCATCAACTCTCCTCTCCCGCTTCAGATATTCTCTCCCTTTCCTTACCAGTTTGTGTTTGCACCATTTCCCCAGTTCTTACCACAGAAACAAGCAAACTTATAATGGTTGCACCTTCAGGCTGGCAAAGAATCTGAGAAGCATGTAGGCCATAACCCAACACTGGGTCTTCTCTTTTTGAATGACATTGAGGTGTGGAGCTTTCCAGCTGTTCTCTTCCATGCTCCTTCCAATCTCCCTTCTACTGATGCGCTTCAATATTAGTGGTGCACTAGCTCGTTTTGATACATGGAACCAATTACAGACAAGCTAATGATTATATCACTCAGACACAGACACACACACACAGGGATCTTTGCAATGATAATATCTTTCCCAGTGTAATGAAAGGCTCGAATCTGACTTTATAGTAATCATCACAGGAAACACTTTCAAATTGTTACCTTCTCAATTAAGTAAAATTGGCCTTCCAAACTACACATTCCATGATCCTTGGTGAAGTCAGAGCAATTTCTTGTGACTCAATTCACAAGCTATAGGAGACCTATCTAGAAATAAATGACTGCTTCTTGGAGCAGCTGATTCATGAACCGACCAGAGGGGAAGCCATACTTGACCTAGTCCTTAGTGGAACGCCAGATCTGGTGCAAGAAATAAGGGTGTTGGGACCACTTGGCAATAGTGATCATAGTATGATCATGTTTGATTTAATCAGTGGAGGACAGATAGTAAAGGAATCCACAGTACTGCCTTTTAACTTTCAAAAGGGAGACTATGATAGAATGAGGAATATAGTTCGGAAAAAACTAAAAGGAGCGGTTCCAAAGGTTAAAGACTTACAGCAAGCTTGGGTGTTATTTAAAAATACTATCCTCGAAGCCCAGACCAGCTGTATTCCACACATTAAGAAAAGTGGAAGAAAGTCCAAAAAACTGCCAGCATGGTTTAAAGGTGAGGTCAGAGAGGCTGTTGCTGCCAAAAGAGCAACCTTCAGGACATGGAAAAAAGAGCCAAATGATGAAAACTGGAAACAACACAAGCACTGGCAAGTTAAATGCAAAGCATTGATAAGGCAGGCAAAGCGGGAATTTGAGAAGAAACTTGCTACGGAAGCAAAAACACGAAATAAAGACTTTTTCAAGTACATTCGTAGCAAAAGGCCTGTGAGAGAGTCAATTGGACCGTTAGATGATAGAGGGGCAAAAGGGGCAGTAAGAGGGGACAAGGCTATAGCAGAGAGACTGAATGAATTCTTTGCTTCGGTCTTTACTGAGGAAGATGTAGGGATGTTACCCAAGACTGAAGTGGTATTTAAAGGTGATACTGCAGAGGAATTGAGAGAAATATCGCTACACCGGGAAGATATATTACAACTATTTGATAAACTGAATAGTAACAAATCACCTGGACCGGATGGTATATATCCCAGAGTGTTGAAAGAACTGAAATATGAGATTGCAGACCTGCTATTGGTAATCTGTGAACTTTCATTAAAATCATCTGTAATACCTGAAGATTGGAGGGTCGCCAACGTAACACCAATTTTTAAAAAGGGTTCCAGGGGTGACCCGGGAAATTACAGACCGGTGAGCCTGACGTCAGTACCAGGGAAAATGGTAGAAACCATCATAAAGAACAAAATTACACAGCATGTAGATAGTCATGGCCTAATGGGAGACAGCCAACATGGCTTTAGACAAGGAAGATCTTGTCTTACTAATCTGATCTGTTTTTTTGAAGGTGTGCATAAACAGGTAGACAAAGGTGAGTCGGTTGATATAGTGTATCTGGACTTTCAGAAAGCTTTTGACAAGGTCCCCCATCAGAGACTTTTGGCAAAGCTAAAAAGTCATGGGATAGGAGGCAGTGTACTATTGTGGATCGGGAACTGGTTAAAAGATAGAAAGCAGAGGGTAGGGCTAAATGGCCAATATTCCCAATGGAAAAAGGTGAATAGTGGAGTACCCCAGGGATCTGTACTGGGTCCCCTACTTTTTGACATATTCATAAATGACCTGGAAAAGGAATAACTAGTGAGGTTATCAAATTTGCAGATGACACAAAACTGTTTCAAGTTGTTAAAACCCAAGAGGATTGTGGAAAACTGCAGGAGGATCTGGATAAATTGGAAGACTGGGCATCCAAATGGCAGATGAAATTTAATGTGGACAAGTGCAAAGTTATGCACCTAGGAAAGAACAACCCACACTATAGTTACACGATGCAAGGCTCCACATTAGAAACCACCACCCAGGAAAAAGATTTAGGAGTCATCGTGGATAACATGTTAAAACCCTCCGCCCAGTGTGCAGTGGCGGCCAAGAAAGCAAATAGAATGCTAGGTATCATAAGGAAAGGGATGGAGAATAAAACAAAGGATATTATAATGCCTCTGTATTGCTCCATGGTACGACCGCACCTTGAATATTGTGTGCAATTCTGGTCACCGTATCGTAAAAAGGACAGAGTTATTAGAAAAAGTACAGAGAAGAGCCACCAAATTGGTGAAGGGGATGGAAGGCTACTCCTATGAAGAGAGGCTAAAAAGGTTAGGACTCTTTAACCTGGAAAAGAGACGGCTGAGGGGAGATATGATAGAGGTCTATAAATTAATGAATGGAGTGGAACGGATAAACGTGGATCAATTGTTTACGCTATCAGAATATAGAAGGACTAGGGGACAAGAGAAAATATTTCTTCACTCAACGTGTAATCAAACTCTGGAATCTGTTACCGGAGGATGTAGTAAGGGCTGTTAGTATAGCTGGGTTTAAAAAAGGTTTGGACAAGTTCCTGGAGGAAAGGTCCATAAACCACTATTAAAAAGGGACCCAGGATATCAATGCTTGACCTAGTACAAGCACTGCAGAACCTGTGTTTTTTGGGGAAACTGCTAGGTACGTATGACCGAGATTGGCCACTGTTGGAAACAGGATACTGGGCTTGATGGACCTCGGTCTGACCCAGTATGGCATTTCTTATGTTCTTATGTTCTTATTACAAAGGAAAGGCATAGACCAAATTTATGGGGCATCTGCACAGGGGAGGAAAGGGGGGGTGGCAATCTTAATTTCGTCAGGGGTAGGCTTTCAGATGGAGCGGACAACAGCGGACAACAGCAGACCCTGAGGGAAGGTTAGTATTAGTACAGGGAAATCTTAAAGGGCGGAAGCTCTTAGTGGGGAGTGTTTATGCCCCAAATGTGCCTGATCCAAATTTTTTTGCTCGATTGATGGCAGAAATTGACGCATTGCCAGAGTCCATAATGATATTGGGGGGTGACTGGAATGGTGTTATAGATCCACAAATGAATGTGTTGGGGGGATGTGGGAGTAGTCGTCTCAATATTGCAAGACTCATACGGAGGTTTAGTCAAAAGTGTAGACTTATAGATGTCTGGAGAGCTCTTCATCCAATGGAGCGAGATTACACTCAATTGTCTAGAGCGCATGGCACAAGCTCACGACTTGATGCTCTATTTGTTTCTGAGGAATTTTTTCTAATGATGACAGATGCGGTTATTGGACCTTATGAAATTTCGGACCATGCTCACATATGGGCAGATTGGGAAGAAGGGCAGATGGGGGGTAAGAGAGGCCCTTGGCGTTTGTCACTTGATATATGCCATGATAATAAGTTCCAAGAGTTTTTATTGGTCAAATGGAAAGAATATGAATATCACAATCGGGCACATAAATGGGATCCAGAGCTATTTTGGGAGGCCTCAAAAGCGGTTTTGAGGGGGGATATAATTGCTTATACTGCTCGATGGAGAAGAATGCTGGCTGCAAGGACCCTCAGATTGGAAAAACAAATTTGTAGAGAGCGTAAACTCCTAGCTAATAGGCCTAATATTGCCAATAAGGAACAATTGCTCACTACCCAGGCAACTTTGAATACCTTGATACATCAGAAAACTAAAAAAAATCGCTATTTTATTATGAATACCACTTGTACCAGTATGGGGATAAGGCGGGGAAGGCTCTTGGCTCGTTGTCTGGCACGGAGTCAGAGATCTCGATTTGTGCCATTATTAAAAGATGAGGAAGGTGTGATACGCATGGACACTGTAGATATAGGGAAAATTTTTGTAAACTATTATCGTAAGCTATATATGAAGGAAGAGGTATCCCATGTGAAGATTAGGAATTTTCTGGCAGAGGTGCATTTACCCCGTCTTACTCAGGAACAGCAAAGCAAATTGGCATCCCCCATAACAACGGACAAAGTACAAAGAAGTATTGATAATGCAAAAAGGTGTAAGGCTCCAGGATTGGATGGTTTTAGAGCAGAATATTACAAGTTGTTACAAACACAGGTTACACCTGTGTTGGTGGCATTTTAATAGGTGGATGGAAACAGGGGTGTTTAATAATAATACAGCCCATATAGTGGTTTTACCAAAACCTGGTAAAGATGTAACAGAGGTTGGGTCTTATCGACCAATTTCCTTAATTAATTATGATCTTAAGTTATTTGCTAAGATTTTAGCAAATCGTTTGGCCGAATATCTCCCTAATTTACTGCATGATTGTCAGACGGGGTTTGTGAAGGGTCGATATCCCACTAAAAATGTTAGGAAAATATTAGGAGCCCTTAGCTGGGTTAGAAAACTGGCTGTCCCTTCCTTATTGATTAGTTTTGATGCGTAAAAAGCCTTCGACAGGGTGGGGTGGACATATTTGTTCGAGACTTTAAAAGCCTACGGACTGGGAGGAGGATTTATTCATGGTATCAGAGGACTATACCAAAAACCGGAGGCAGCAGTGGAAGTTAATGGGCTGGTAACTGATAGTTTTAATATTGCTTGAGGAACTAGACAAGGTTGCCCATTGTCTCTGTTATTTGTGCTCTCATTGGACCCATTGCTAAGAATGATTTATGCTGTGATGATATACGAGGAGTAAAGGTTGGGTCCTGCATATTTTTTTTTTTTAACTTTCTCTTTATTAATTTTTCAAAAAATACACCAGAATAAACTGAATGTAAATAGAATACAGACATATCAAAAGAAACATTAAACATCACCAAAAATACAAACTTGGTATAGACCTCAATAAAAACCTCCATAAGGTTCCAAGAAAAAAGAAATTTCTAATCTAAGAATAACAACCAAATGCTATAACTAATAGAGCTTAGGTGGTACATGTGGCAGCCGGTACAGGATCAAATCCCCCCCCCCCCCCATCCTTACTCTCAAGAAACAATTTCAATTGTAGGGGTTCAAAGAAAAGAAATTGCTTAGAATTATTAACTATAATACACTTACACGGATATTTCAACTTAAACTGTGCCCCCAGGTTAAGAGAGCGTTGACGCAAGGCCAAAAACTCTCTCCGCCTTTTCTGGGTGTCTCTCGCTAAATCTGGAAAAATTAATATCTTAGACCCCATAAATTGAGAAACATTCATCTTAAGAAAGTATAGGCGCAGAACAGAATTCCGATCCGACTCAAAAGCAAAGGACACCAGCAATGTGGCTCTACTGGTAACCAACTCAAGGGAGCTTTCCAGAAATCCTGACAGATCCATCTGAGCTGGAACAGTGGGCTCCACCGAGGCTCCCACACCCAAAGCCTCTGTTGAGGAAATAGATACATACTGAGCCCGGATAATAGGAGGTAAATTTCCAGAAGGCATGAGTAGGACCTCAGTAAGGAACCTCCGAACCAGCTCCAGAGGATCCAACAAGGGGGACCTGGGAAAATTCAAGAAACGCAAATTATTCCTCCTTGCTTGATTGTCCAGGAACTCCAGACGCCTTCCCATAATTAAAGCTCCTTTAGCCTGAGTAGCACCCAGTTCCTGTAATTCGACAGTCTGGGCCTCCACTTGTGAAAGCCTCACGGCATGTCCTTCCACTCTCGAGCGTTCAGACTCAGCCTGCGCCTTCACCACACTCATCTCATGAGAAAGAGTAGCCACAATAGGCATAAGAGACTGTTGAAGGGAAGTTATGGCATCCCATAAGCTATCCAAAGTGACTGTCGCCGGTCTATCCACAGCCTGCAACTCAGGAGTAACCAGAGAGAGAAGAAGAAGCTAAAAATAGCCTCACCAATCTGCCGCTTGCCCCAGCCATCGAAGGAATCTCTCCTCCTCCCAGCGCAGCAACCGGAACACTCTCCCTCTGGGTCGGGGCAGCCCCCTCCACTGCAGGCACTCTTCCGTCATCCGGGGATACGCCGACAGGCAAACCAACCCCAAGAACTCTTCCGGGTTGCGGCGGCAACTGCTGTTGGGGACTCAAAACCACCCCATTGCTCAGATCAGACGAGGAGCGCGTCTGATCCGCCGAAGCCACACCAGGATCCATCGGTGGAAAAAAGCCCGGAATCACCGACTGACGCCTGAACGGTAGGAGTAGAGGTTTCGGGGGGTTTTTGTGATAATTGCTTCCTCTTTCTCCCCATAACGTCGTCGCAAGTCGGAGCCAGCTAACACACACGGGTCCTGCATATTTAAGGTGTCGGCTTTCGTGGATGATTTACTAGTTATGTTGATAGAACCTTGCAAATCTTTATCAAAACTTCTGGACGTGATCAGATGATATGGGAAGATAGCCAGTTTGAAGCTGAATATGGTTAAATCTGAAGCATTAGATGTTAATGGGGGGGTTACAAAATGATTGGGGCGAAGAGTTTCCTTTACACTGGGCAAAAAATAAATTTAAGTATTTAGGAATATGGTTACCTAAAGATCCACGTCATCTGTATAGGCAAAATGTTAGGCTGCTACTACGAGATATGCAGAATAAGTTGCAAGATTGGACACCATTGCCTCTATCCTTAGGTGGTAGAGTGGCTGCCTATAAAATGATAGTCATTCCTAGAATTTTATATGTTTTACAGCTCATTCCGTTGCGACTATTGAGGCAAGATGTTCCTCGGAGGGAGGAGTGGTCTAGTGGTTAGGACAAGGTACTTCAGGCCGGAGGTTCAAGTCCCACCTGGGGACAGCAATCTCAGGCCGGAGAGACTGGGATTTCTAGTCCTATAGGCCCTCCTTGTGGTCTTGGGCAAGCCACTTAACCCTCCATTGCCCATGTTCCCTGTAAGTATTAACGTATGTGTGTCATATCCCCTCGTGTTAAATGTATCCCCCAATTGACCGCTTTGACCCGGTGAAAAGCGGAATATAAATACAGCTAAATAAATAAATAAAAAATGGAGAGATTATTACAGAATTTTTTTGGGGGAGGGAAAAAAACTAGACTCAGAATTGATCGATTATATGGGCCGTGGCAACAGGGTGGTATGGGGTTACCTCGAACAGCACAATATAATCGAGGATGTCTACTCCGACATGTTAGAGATTGGATAGGAGGGACATCGGTATACACCTCACATGATTTTGAGTCCGCGTTAGTTGCCCCTTATTCACTTCTGTCTGTGTTACATGTGACGAAAGTGAAGTTGCCAAAAGATTTTAGAAATAATATTCTATGGCAAGGGGTTCGCTGGAATTGGCAGATGCTCTGTGGAAAATTGGGCCTTCCAAGTGAGGTGTCAGAATATTTACCATTGCAAGGTAACTTAGCCTTTCATCCAAATACAATGTCTCATTTTTTTAGGGGATGAGAGAAAAAAGGTCTACAACAGATGTGGCAAGTAATCAATGGAGAGGGCACACTTAAACCTTTCTTAGAATTAAAAAAAACGCTATGGATTGCCGCAGGGGCATTTTTATGCATACTTGCAATTAAAGTATTATTTGATTTCCATGAAAGATGGGAGACAAGCATTGAGACAGGAAAATTTTGAGAAGTTAGAGAAATGATTTGCGATAAAGGACAAAGAAAGAATATCTGTTGCTGATTATAGTAAAGCCTTGTATAACCTAACACAAGTCAAGAGCTATAGTCACTTGAGTTTACAATGGGGAAGGGATCTCGGAGTCAATCTTGAAGCATTTGTATGGGAAAAAGCCATCGGGCAAATCCCTAAAATAATTATAGGGACAAAATTACGTGATATGCAATTCAAAATACTAGAGCGTGCTTATATCTCACCATACAGAGCATGGAAGGTGGGCTTTGCACAGCACAGTGATTGTCCATGATGTGGAATGGAGCAGGCACATTTGGGGCATATGTTCTGGACATGTGGACGAGTAAGGAAGTTCTGGAATGGAATTCCAAAATTTCTGATGGGCATATTGGGGCAGACTTTGAAATTAACCTCTGGGTTCGCTGTTTTGGATGCTCCTCCTCAGGGACTTTTATCATCAGGGAATACTAGTAAGAAAGTGTTGTCTGCTTGTCAAGCATTGTATCCTTCGGAAATGGTGAGAATCTGGATGTCCAGAATACTGGGAATGGAGGAATGTTTTACACCAACTGGTATTATGGGAGGGAGAAGCTTCTAGAAGACATGTTCGTAGAAGAGCATGTTTTTTGATGACTTGGTCTCCATATCTTGAAAAGGTGTCAGCCAGGGCAAGAAATGATATTTTAACAGTTTAAGTTGGTAAGAAATGATATCTTAATAGTTTAAGTTGGCTTAATTAGGACAAGAGCACAAAAGAGAAGGGGGGTTGATGGTATGGGTGGGGGTTGGAGGGAAGGGTGGTGGTGGACAAAGGGGAGGGGGAGAAAAAGTAATAAATACTGTAGTGGGATGGAATATTGTTGTTTATTATGTTTCAATATGTATGCCGTTTACGTTTCAATATGTATGCTGTTTACAATGTTTCAATATATATGCTGTTTAAAATGAATAAAAAAAGATTTAAACATAAAACACAAGAGAACTGTGAAAAATTGCAAGAGGACCTTGATAAACTGGAAGACTGGACGCCCAAATGGCAGATGAAATTTAATGTGGACAAGTGCAAAGTTATGCATCTAGGAAAGAATGACCCAAACTATGGTTACATGATGCAAGGTTCCACATTAGGAAGAACCACCCAGGAAAAAGATTTAGACATCATCGTGGATATGTTGAAACCCTCCGCCCACTGTGCACTGGCAGCCAAGAAAGCAAATAGAAGGGTAGGAATCATAAGGAAAGGAATGGAGAATAAAACAAAGGATAAAACCTCTATATTGTTCCATGGTTTGACTGCACCTTGAATATTGTGTGCAATTCTGGTCACTGTATCTTAAAAAGGATACAGCGTTATTAGAAAAGGTACAGAGAAGAGTCACCAAAATGGTAAAGTGGATGGAAAGATACCCCTATGAGGGAAGGCTTAAAAGGTTAGGGATCTTCAACTGGGGAAATGTTCCGCTGGGGCTTCATCGGCGCCGATGACACCCATATGTGAGGACTGACTTCCTGCTTGGTCCTGGAGAACAACAATTAGCAGGTAAGTCTAATTTCACCTTCCTTATCATCCCTCCAGTCTAGTCCCGAACCTCTGGGAAGTAACAGAGCAATGAATAATTCAACAGGAGGGACCTGCCAGACCAGCCTGAAGCACCGCTGATCCAAACCGAGCATCCCCTTCTGCCTGAACATCCAATCAATAATGTTTCACAAAGGAATTCAATGACAACCAAGTCGCCGCCTTACAAATCTCAATGGCTGGCACTAAACTCAACTCCGCCCAGGAAGCCACCTGTGCCCTAGTCGAATGGACTCTTACACCCTTCAGAACCACTTTGCCCTTCAACACATAAGCCGACGTAATAACCTTCTTAAGCCACCTTGCAATGAAAGACACTGATGCTGCTTCGCCTTGTCTCGGCCCCCCAAAGACGAACAATCTTTCAGTTTTGCGCAAGAGAGCCGTCCTCTGTAAATACTTCCTTAACACTCTGCCTATATCGAGCCGATATAGCCTACCTTTGGATTCGTCCTTGCTATCTATCTTGAATACTGGCAATGACACTACCTGATTTAAATGAAACACCGATACCACCTTCAGCAAGAATGAGGGAACCGTTCTCAACACTACTTTCTTGTCATAGAACGACAAAAACGGCTCCCTACACGACAAGGCCTGCAATGCCGAAATCCAACAAACCAAACAAATTGCCACCAAAAATACCACTTTGAGAGTGAGATCTTTCAATGTCGCTTTAGCCAAAGGTTCAAACGGCACCTTTACCAGCGCCTCCAGTACTAACTTGAGATCCCATATGGGTACTGCTGCTCTGCATGGAGGCCTCAACAGCGCCGCCACTCTTAAATATCACTTCACATCCGGATGTGCTCCTAGCAGCACCCCTTGCACTTTCCCGCGATAACAGGACAGCGCTGCCAACTGAACTTATCAAAACCATCCTGCAAAAAGGATAAACTCTGCGGTACAGAGGCCTTAAGGGCCTTTACTTGCTGACCTTCGCACCAAGACTCAAAGAGACGCCAGACCCGGACATACCCTACCGAGGTAGAATGACGCCTGGACCTTAATAAGGTAAAAATTACCTCCATGGCATATCCCTTGGCCCTCAACCTTGCCCTTTCAAGAGTCAAGCCATAAAAGAGAATCGATCCACTTGAGGCATATTCAACGCACCCTGCACTAGCAGATCCCTTCTGACCGGTAGTCTCCATGGTCTCCCCACCAGGAGACGTATTAGGTCGGCATACCATGGCCTCCTTGTCCAATCCGGCGCAATTAAAATCACTTGACCCTTGTGCCGCTCTATGCGCTGTATCACCCTACCTATTAACACCCAAGGCAAAAACACGTACAGGAGCTGTCCTTCCGGCTACTTCTGAATTAGAGCATCCAAACCTTCCAACATCCGTTCTCGTCTTCTGCTGAAAAATCTTTCAGCTTTTGCTGATGCACATGTCGCCATGAGATCCATCACCGGGGTTTCCCACCGATGTACCAGCAAGTCGAACACCTCCTGGTGGAGCAACCACTCTCCTGGGTCCACCTTGACGCGACTCAAAAAATCGGCTGTCACATTGTCCACCCCAGCCACATGCGCCGCTGATAACGCCTCCAGATGAACTTTGGCCCAACTTAACAGTTCCTCTGCCTCCTCTTTGAGAGCCATGCTGCTGGTGCCCCCTTGGCGATTGATATAGGCCACCGCTGTGGCGTTGTCTGATAATACATGGATAGCTTTCCCCTTCAGGTACTGTTGGAAAGCGCGAAGCACAAGGGTGACCGCTCTTAGTTCTAATCTGTTGATGGACGAACTCCTTTCTCATTCCGTCCACTGGCCCTGGGCGAACTGTCCCTCGAAATGCGCTCTCCATCCGAGCAGACTGGCATCTGTCGTCAGCGGCATCCAATCCGGCGACTCCAACAGGATTCCTTTCTCCAGGCACCCTGGAGGCTAGCCACCACTGCAGCGCCTGCCTTGTCTCCTGAGAACAGGGCAGTCTCTGCGACAAGCGATCGGACTGATGCAACCATCTTCTGAGCAACGCTCTCTGCAACAGCCTCATGTGTGCTCTGGCCCACTGTACTAACTCGAGTGTGGCCCCCATTGTTCCCAGAACCTGTAGATAATGCCACGCCATGGGAGCCCTCATCTTCAGGAAAGCTCAGACGAGCCGCCTTAGTCCTTGCGCCCTGAGATGCGGAAGAAAAACTCTTCCGCTTCTCGAGTTGAAGCGGGATCCCAAGTATTCTAACTCCTGCAATGCTTTCAACTTGCTCTTTGCCACATTGACCACCCACCCTAGGCTCTGCAGAAACTGAACCACCCAGAGGGTAGCCTCCTCGCTTTCGCTCCTTGATTTTGCTCGAATTAACCAATCGTCCAGGTAAGGGTGCACTAACACACCTTCCCTGCGCAATGCTGCCGCCACTACTACCATCACCTTGGTGAAGGTTCTCGGTGCTGTTGCCAAATGGCAACACCTGGAACTGAAAATGTCCCATGGGAACCGCAAACTGGAGGAACCGCTGATGTTCCAACCGAATCGGTATGTGCAGATACGCCTCCGAGAGATCCAAAGACGTGAGAAATTCTCCCTGCCATACCGCTACAATAACTGATCTCAGAGTCTCCATACGAAAGTGCGATACCCTGAGACAGCGGTTCACTCTTTTGAGATCCAGGATTGGCCGAAAGGTACCCTCCTTTTTTGGAACCACAAAATATATGGAGTATCGACTGCAGACGCACTGGTCTGCCGGTACTGGCACCACTGCTTTGAGGGCCAGAGGCCTTTCTAAGGTCTCTCGCACCGCTGACAGCTTTGACCTTGCTCTGCATGGAGATTGAACGAAGGAGTCGACCACTGGTCTTTGGAATTTGAGAGCATACCCTTTCTGGATGACCTCCAACACCCACTGATCTGACGTTATCTGGGCCCAGGCAGGATAGAACTCTCTCAGAAGACCCCCTATGGGAACTAATCCTACCTGGACCCCTCTCACTTCATTGTGACTTCTTGAGACTCAAGGACAAGGAAGCTCCAAAACCTCTACCCGCTCCTCTGAATCCTCGAAACCCCTGGGACCTATACTGAAAACGGCCCCTCTGAAACTGACCAAATCTCAGCTAGCAAAAACGGTGAAACTCCCTTTGCTGACTCTTGGTCGCCCCCAGAGGACGACCCTCCTTCTGCTTGTCCTCCGGCAACCTCCCACCTTTGGACTCCCCGAGATCCTTAACCAACTTATCCAAATCTTCTCCAAAGAGGAGCTTACCCCGAAAGGGGAGCTTACCTAGCCTTGCCTTAGAGGAACCATCTGTCGCCCAATTACGGAGCCACAGAGACCTCCTCGCCGCTACCACTGACGCCATACTCTTCGAAAGGCCTCGAATAAGATTATAATGAATATCCGCCAGATAAGCCGCTCCGGACTCCAAACAGGACGCCTCTTTAATCGTGTCCTCTCCCTGCATTCTTTGGGACCAACAAAGACAAGCTCTCGCCACCCATGCCCCACAAATGGAAGCATGTATGGACAGTGCATTAACGTCAAAGACTTGCTTTAATAAGGTGTCTAATCTCCTATCCTGAGCATCTTTCAGAGCAGCACTTACTTCTACCGGAATACTGGTCTTCTTAGTAGTGGCCGAAACCACCGCATCCACCTTGGGAGATCTAAAAAGCTCATTATCCTGGTCCGCCAAGAGATACAGGCGCGCCATCACTATGGAACCTTTCAGCCCTGACTCAGGCATGTCCCGCTCTTCTTGAATCATTTCCCTAATTACCCTATGTATCGGGACCTGGGGTTTACGCACCACCTGCAATAACGGGTCCTCCAATGAGGAATCCTCCGCCGGACCCGCAGCCGGCATATTCAGTGCCTTAAGCGTATCCATAATCAGCGCCAGCAACTCCTCTTGTCGGAACACTCGAACCACCCTTGCCTGGTCCTCCTGCTCCGCAATCTCACCTTCCTCCAGCTCTTGCTCTTCTTCCAAGTCATCCAAGTTCCCCAACTGATCCTCCGAGACCATGGCTTGTTCTGCCCTGTCTCTCACCATCTTTGGCTTCTTAGATGGGGTACTACCCGCCCCCAAATCCAGGAGGAGTTCCAGGGCGCTTCAGCCCCAGTCCCCCTGTGCAGCAGAACTTGCTGACCCTCGCATGGCCTCCCCGAGGGCCTGCTGGAACAGCATCACAAAGTCTGGAGAGAAGATCGCTGCCAATCCCACTTGTAGCAGAGGTTGAAAAGGGGGGCGTCCGGTGCCGAGGATGGCCCCGCCACCGGCTTTGGGGGTGGTGTCGCTGGCAAAAGGGGTTCTGGTGAGGCTGAAGCACCTCCTTTCTGCCCTTCTACCCCACCGTCCATTGCTGCATCCGCCAATGCCACTTCCTGCACACAACCCCTGCACACTCCTGCTTCAGAAACTGAGCCTCTTCTGGCCCCACAGAGCAAACACTGGGGCCTGGAAGGATGTCCTGCCACCCAGAACAATTTAATACTGCCGTTTCTGTTTTCTCTCCGTTTGTTTTTTTCCAAAAACCTAAATGGAGACCAGTCTGCTCAATATTCTAATTAAACCTTGTTAGTAGCAGGCTATTCCTGGAAGAAACTCCACTCTGCCACACAAACTGCTGCAAACGCGTTCCTGCGCTGCTGCCACGTGGCCTGGGTCCAACAGCTCTCCAAACGCCTGCCCGCTGTAGCCTGCACTGTACCTTCAGCTCCCCTGCCACCTGCGCGGCTTTGCCTACCTTTGCTGCTTTCTGCGTTGATGCAAGCACCACTTCCAACTCCCGCGCTCAGTCGGAGACACCTCGGCTTCCACGTCGGGGAGAGAGCTGCTGCCAAGCCCGCCGCTGCAGCAATCGCCGCTGCGGTTTCTCTTGGTCTACTCACCGCCTACTCTGTGGCTAAAATCTCTCACGGCTCCTCACCCACGCCGTGAGTTCGGGAGCCGGAGGCCCCACCATCCAACGTCCTCACTCTTGCCCTTTAGCCCCAAGGCCTCCAGGGAGGGGGGAGGGGGGGGCAGCCTCTGCAGTCACACAGCCTGTTCCAGCATTGAAAGCCTTCTTCTCAAGAATTAAACAATTTAAACTAAATTCCTTTTTTTCCCCAATCAACTTATTCTCAACTAACCAACCACTAACTCCTCAATCATTTCACTAGTGAGTCCTGAACCTCCGAGGCTCACAACTTCTCCAGCTGCTTGGAGACTGAGATTACTGGAGTAAGTGGGTGGTTCCTGGACTATTTATACTATGTCACCAAAAAGAGTGACATGCTCAGTCTGCAAGCTGCGGGAGGAGGTACTAAACCCAGAGGTTCAGGACTAGACTGGAGGGACGATAAGGAAGAAGAGCGGGACCTGGGAGTGATTGTTTCTGATTATCTTAAGGTGGCTAAACAAGTAGAAAAGGCGATTGCAAAAGCCAGAAGGATGCTTTGATGCATAGGGAGAGGAATGGCCAGCAGAAAGGAGGCGGCGATAGGGTCTCTGTATAAATCTTTAGTGAGACCTCATTTGGAATATTGTGTATTGTGTATGTACACTTTGGAAGAAAGGCAGGAGAGGAGAGATATGATAAAGAGGTTTAGATACTTCCATAGCATAAATGCATAGGAGAGCAGCCTCTTTCAATTGAAAGAAAGCTCTGCAATGAGGGGGCATAAGATGAAGGTGAAAGGGGATAGACTCAGGAGTTATTTGCAGAAATATTTCTCTATAGGAATGGTAGATGCATGGAATAGTCTCCCAATGGGGATGGTAGAGACAAGGACTGTATATGAATTCAAGAAAGCATGGGGCAGACACGGGGATCTCTAAAGGAAAAATAGGGACTGTAAAGAGTAGTTACTCACCTGTAACAGGTGTTCTCCAGGAGCAGCAGGAATCAGTCCTCACATATGGGTGTCATCGGCGCCGATGAAGCCCCAGCAGAGCATTTCCCCAGCTTTCCATGAAAGCCTTTGGGAATGCTGGCACGCATGCGCGGTTCCCTTCCCGCCTAAAGGTGCCATCTTACCTCAGTCAAATGACATAGCTAAGAAAAGCACACAAAAATGTAAAACCACAAACTATGTACAACTGCAACTCCAAGGGGAGGAGGGGAGGGTGTGAGGACTGATTCCTGCTGCTCCTGGAGAACACCTGTTACAGGTGAGTAACTACTCTTTCTCCAGGACCAAGCAGGAAGTCAGTCCTCACATATGGGTGACTCCCTAGCTCTGGGCTACCGAGGAACCCAGGCTGAACAAGAGAACTCCCTCTAGTCCCAGCAGCAAAGAAAGGCTTTTCAAGGACACAACCCCCACCGTTAGCCCAACAGAGGGCAGGAGTTGCCTAAACCTCAAAGAGATTCCGGAGTACTGCTTGGCCAAAAGCACTGTCCCTACGGGACTCCCTCTCCAGACAGTAATGGGCTGCAAAAATCTGGCTTGAAGACCAAGTTGCAGCCCTGCAGATGTCTACCAAGGGCACAGAGCGGAGATGAGCCACTGAGGCAGCCATTGCCCTGACACGATGGGCCGTGACCCTACCCTGCAAAGGAAGGTCAGCCGTCTTGTAAGCCCAGGTGATACAGTCAGCCACCCAGATAGACAAGGTACGCTTGGACACAGCTAACCCCAACTTATTGGGGTCAACGGATACGAAGAGCTGAGTAGCCCTTCTATGCCCCTGTGTACGGTCAAGGTAGAAGGATAAGGCCCTCCTACAGTCCAGGGTATGCAGGACTGCTTCAGTCTGGCTTGCATGAGGCCTAGGGAAGAATGTTGGAAGAACCACCTCCTGATTGAGGTGGAAAGAGGAGGCAACCTTAGGGAGGAACTTGGGATGAGTCCTGAGGACTACCCTGTTCCTATAAATCCTGGTGTAAGGCCTATCACAGACCAGGGCCTGAAGCTCTCTCACTCACCTAGCCGAGGTAAGGGCTATCAGGAAGAGTGTCTTCCAGGAGAGGAAGCGCAGTGGACAAGTAGCCATCGGCTCAAAGGGTGGGCGAGTCAGTTGCTGCAAGACCACATTCAGCTCCCACTCAGGAGCAGGACGACGGATGGGGGGCTTGAGCAAAAGCAAGCCCCTGAGAAAGCGGGACACCAAGGGGTGACCCGACAAAGAATGTCCCTCCACCAGTGAGTGGTGAGCTGCTAAAGCTGAGAGGTGGACCCGAACAGAATTGGACTTAAGTCCCTGATTGGACAAGTGCAGAAAGTACTGAAGCACTACCTGCACAGTACAGGAGAAAGGATCCTCTGTACGTAGGTGACACCACACAGAAAACCTCTTCCATTTGAGAGCATAGGCTTTCCTAGTGGATTGTTTTCTAGAGGCTAGGACAACCTCCTCAACTTCCTGAGGCAGGCCCCAGGGAGCCAAGACTACCCTTGCAGCCTCCAAGCCATCAAATTGAGAGTCTTGAGATTGGGGTGTAGTAGGGAATCCTGCTCCTGAGAGAGAAGGTCGGGTTGCAACCCCAGAGGCAGTGGGGAATCCACTGCCAGTTGAAGCAGAAGAGGAAACCAAGGTTGTCTCGGCCATCTGGGGGCTACCAGCAGGACCGAGGCCTTGTCCCGAAGAATCTTGAACAGAGTTCGGGCCACCAAGGGCGTGGGAGGAAACGCATACAGGAGGCCCTGAGAGACCAGGACATCAGAAAAGCATCTGGTGCGATCCTCAAAGGATGTGGTTGCCTGGAGCAGAACTTGGGTAGCTGCTTGTTTAGTGGACTGGCAAAGAGATCTATCCAAGGGAGACCCCACTTCAGGAAGATCTTTTGAACTACCAAGGGATGCAGCTGCCACTCGTGGGGCTGCAGAATCCTGCTCAACCGGTCGGCCAGGCAGTTCTCCTGGCCTGGGAGGTACACCGCCTTGAGAAGCATGTGGTGCTTCAGGGCAAAGGAACAAAGGTCCTGAGTCTCTCGACAAAGGATCTGGGACCCAGTGTCACCCTGCTTGTTCACATAAAACATGGCCACCTGGTTGTCTGTTTGAATCAAGACTGAGCGGTGAGCCAGGGCTGGAGAAAAAACTCTGAGAGCCAAGCGGATAGCTCAAAGTTCCAGCAGATTGATCTGTTGGGCTGCCTCCCAGGGAGACCAGAGGCCTTGGGTGCACTTGTCCAGACAATGAGCCCCCCCAGCCCTTGAGAGAGGCGTCGGTGGTGAGGACCACTGAGTATTCTGGCATTTGGAAGGGCATTCCCTTGAGTAGATTGGGTGGATGTAGCCACCAGCTGAGGAAGGCCAAAAGGGGTTTGGACACCTTTATCTTATCTCGTAAGTGGCCTATGGCTTGACACCACTGAGTCCGAAGGCACCACTGTGCAGGCCTCATATGGAGCCTGGCATTGGGAGTCACATGTACTGTCGAAGCCATGTGACCCAGAAGCCTGAGGCAGAGTCTGGCGGAGACCAGGAACCTGTTCAGAAACTGTTTTGCCACGTCCATCAGCCTTTGAGCCCTGTCTTCTGGCAAGAATGCCTTTGCCAGTTGAGAATCCAACCTTGCCCCTATGAACTCCAAGTTCTGGGAGGGGAGCAAAGTGGACTTTGCGAAGTTTATGACAAAGCCCACCTTTTGAAGCAGAGCAATGGTGTTGAGAGTGGCTTGTCTGGCCTCCAGGGACGTCTGACCCCTGATGAGCCAGTCGTCCAGATAGGGAAAGACAAAGATGCCTTGATTTCTCAGGTAGGCCGCCACCACTGCCAGGCACTTGGTAAAGACCCTGGAAGCGGAGGACAGGCCAAAAGGTAGCACTCTGTACTGATAGTGGTTTCCTCCCACAATGAACCTGAGGTACTTTCTGTGGTCTGGATGAATGAGGATGTGAGTGTACGCATCCTTTAGATCTAAGCAGCATAGCCAATCTCCCTGCTGGAGGTAGGGCAGAAGTGTTCCAAGTGTAAGCATCTTGAACTTTTCTTTCTCTGGGAACTTGTTGAGGTTCCTGAGGTCCAGAATGGGTCGAAGGCCACCGGTTCTTTTGAGTATCAGGAAATACCTGGAGTAGAATCCGTGACCTTGCAAGTGGGGAGGCACAGGCTCCACCGCCCTGTCCACCAACAGACCTTGAAGCTCTTGTAGCAGGAGGTCTGTGTGCAGGGGAGGCTCCCCTGGAAAATATGGTGGTGGCAGTTGGTGAAAATGGAGGGCATAGCCATTGTGGACTATGTCCAGCACCCAACTGTCCCCGGTGATAAGGGGCCACTGGTGGGCAAAGAGGGCGAGGTGACCTCCTGTGCAGGGTGGGGAGAGCAGTGGAGGAGAGGCTACGCTCAAGGAGTCAAAAACCCCCACCCTGCTGAGTGGTAGCAGGGGCCTGAGGCTTGGGGGTCCTCTGCCTACGGGGCCCATTACCCTGGCCCTTGGCTTGCTGACCCTGGGGGCAGCTTGGGCAGCCTGATACTGATGGTACTGTTTGTAGGCAGTGCCCTTCCTCGGGTAAAAGGACTATCTCCAGGAACAAGCAGGAATGAGTCCTCACATATGGTACGTCGGAACCGACGGAGCCTGCGCGGGAAAGCTCCCCAGCTTCCCAGAAAGGAAGCTTTTGGGGCCTCCCACAGCGCATGCGCGCTGCCTTCCCGCCTTCCTGACCAACTCTCTTCAGTTCTTCTTTTTCCGCGGAGCCAGCAGGTCGTGTTCCTGTCACCGCTGAAGAAATTGTTATTTTAATTTGTTTCTTTGACCGCATGTCTGCCTTCCCCGATTCCAGACCGGTACCGCCGGTCCTTTTTTCATTAAAAAAAAAAAAAAAAAAAAATATATATATATATATATAATTACTTTTCTACACTTGGTGTATTTTTTCTGTGAGGCCTCTAGGCCTTCTCAGGTCTCCCTCATGGAAAAACCAGCTTCTGGTTTTAAGAAATGCACTAAGTGTACCGGTACTATTTCAGTTACAGACACCCATGAGTGGTGTCTTAAATGTGTGGGGCCTGACCATTCCATTCCGGATTGTCCATCCTGCTCTCTGATGTCCAAAAGGGGCTTACAGAACAGAGCAGCTAAATTTCATATGCTGTTTTCTACCGATACTCCAGCATCAACATCCTCCAGGTCTTCTTCTCCTGATGGATCTCAGGTAACCAAACATTCTTCGGGCAAGTCCTCAAAAGGCAAATCTCCCTCTAAGCAGCGAGAGGCCCTTGCAATTGACCCTGAGGACCCTGCCCCAGCCAAACAACCCCGGCGGGAAGCTCCGGCTTCCAAAGCTCCTCCTATGGGGTTACAGGTAGACATCGATGGCACGGCCTCGACCGATCTCCTATTAGACTGCTCTGGGGTACCGGCTAACACCGGTACCGACTTCCAGGCAGTTGTGGCGGCTATGGGTACTACGGTACAATCCATGCAGCAGGCCTTACTGACTTTCATTAATGCTGCACCGCCATTGGTACCGCGACAATCGGTTCCGACTCCGATTCCGGTACCCAGAGCATCTACTTCCAGTAGCATGCCGGTTCCGGTCTCCGGTTCCGGAGCTTTCTTCGATACCGCTCCGATACCCGGTACGCCCGATGTCGGTATCGATCTCTGGAAGCAAATAGACGATACTTTGAATCCTCTGAAGATTCTGATACATCAGATGATTCTGCTGACGTCTCTTTTACTCTTCCTGAGGAGCCCTCTTCTCCAAAAAGGAGAATGTCTCCTCCAAAGGATTTGTCCTTTCAAGACTTCATTATTGAAGTAGCTAAAGGATTCTCCATATCTGTATCCTCTGAAAAGGAACCTAGAGCAAAAAAATTAGATATTTTAGGATACTCTAAGGTTCCCAAAGAGGCAGCCACCTTACCCATACATGAAATTCTTCAAGAACACATGATGGATTTGTGGGAGGCTCCTCTCACCCTATCTCCACATTCTCGACGTTTGGACACCATGTATCGGGTTCCTCCTTCTCCTGGTTTTCAAAAGACTCAGCTTCCTCACCACTCTACTGTGGTGAAGTCTGCTATGAAAAAGATAAAGAGTACCAAAAGACACTCTTCTACCCCTCCAGGAAGAGAATGTAGGACTCTGGATGCTTTTGGGAGAAAAATCTTCCAAGCTAGCATGCTTATTGCCAGAATCAATTCATACAGCCTCTATATGGGCATGTTATTGAAAGAGATTGCATTAAAGATACGTCAGTTTCTCCCCTTTATCCCAGAGGATAAACAGGAGGAATTCCTTCTTTTGCTAAAGCACACTCAAGATGTTTCAAAGTTCTCCAACAGAGCAGCCTTTGACTCTTTTGAGGGGGCAAGCAGAGCCTCTGGCATAGCCATAACTGCTCGCAGACTGGCTTGGCTCCAGGCCTCTGATTTGGAACCCTGGGTACAAGAAGGCTTGGGCAATCTGCCCTGAACAGGTGAAAATCTGTTTGGCAAAGAGTGGCAAATCAAAGCCACTCAAATGGATGCAGAGAATGCTGCTTTATATAGACTTTCTAAGTCTACCTCTACCCCTGCCAAGAAAAAACCTTTTAAGAAAACTTTCTATAAAAAGACCAGATTCTCCACAAATATTGGCCAGCAATCTTCCCAAGTTCGCTTTGCTCCTAAGCGTCAGCAAACTAAACAGGCCAGAACAAAGGCTACAGGGGCTGCTACAATCCAGCAGTCCCAACCTCCTCAGGGTTTTTGACTTGATTCTAGAGAACTTAACCTTTCTGGCTCTGCAACAGCCAGAACCTCTCACCATTCCAGGAAGGTTGGCTCATTTTGCTCCCAGATGGGAACAAATCACATCAGAACCGTGGACCCTCTCTATCATCAGAGAGGGCTACAAACTACATTTCTCCAGTCTTCCTCCCCATACCATGGTGAGACAATTCAATTCTCCCCCATCTCTCCTGTACCTGTTGGGCCAAGAGGTGACCACTCTTCTCGCCCAAAAGGCAATAGAAGAGGTTCCTCTTCCTCAACAAGGGTCAGGTTTCTACTCCCCTTATTTTCTCATTCCCAAGAAAACAGGGGGGTACAGACCCATTCTGGATCTCAGAGAATTGAACAAATTCCTATACAAAGAGAAATTCAAAATGCTTTCTCTAGGTACTCTCCTTCCGTACCTACAGAGTCAGGACTGCCTTTGTTCTCTAGATCTCAAGGATGCGTACACACATATACTCATCCATCCATCCCACAGAAAATTCCTACGGTTTCTGTTCCAGGGAAAACATTTCCAATACAGAGTGCTCCCCTTCGGTCTAGCTTCTGCTCCAAGGGTATTTACCAAATGCATGGCAATAGTAGCTGCATTTCTACGCACTCTGGGGATCTTTGTCTTCCCGTACCTGGACGACTGGCTCATCCGAGCTCCATCTCAGTCCGAGGCTCAGACTTCCCTGGACCACACCAGACGCATACTGCAGTATCTGGGACTTGTCATCAATCTGCCAAAGTCTCAACTCACCCCTACTCAATCCCTAGAATTCATAGGGGCCTGGCTAGATACTACCACTGCAAGGGCCTATCTTCCTCAGGCCCGTTGCCACCGTCTAGTGCACTTGGCCTCTCAGATTCAGTCCAGAAGCCACTTGACTGTCAGAGAGATGCTACAACTGCTAGGCCACATGGCATCCACAGTTCATGTGGTGCCTTATGCTCGCCTACATATGAGAGCAGCTCAATGGACCTTGTCCACCCAGTGGACCCAAGCATCAGGAGGTCTCTCAGACCAAATAGCAACCTCGAAACGTCTTTTTTGGTCTCTCCAATGGTGGATATCCACTTAAAATCTGTTGTTGGGGGCCCCCTTCCAACCTTTGTTACCCCAAGCAACTCTCACTACAGATGCCTCCCAAACAGGTTGGGGAGCTCATCTCCAAGACCTCTCCACTCAGGGCATTTGGTCTCCACAGGAGACCACCCTTCATATCAACCTTTTGGAGCTGCGAGCAATTTTCCTTGCTCTCAAGGTCTTTCATACCCTCCTCCTCAACATGACAGTCCTTGTTCATACCGACAATCAAGTAGCCATGTTCTACATAAACAAACAAGGAGGGACTGGCTCTCTGTCGCTTTGCAACAAAGCTCTAAAACTGTGGGCCTTTGCCAGAGAGCATCGGATCCATCTCCTGGCAGTGTACCTCCCAGGAATCCAAAACTCTTGGGCAGACAGACTCAGTCGAGTTCTGCTTCCACACGAATGGTCCCTGCACATGGATCAGGTACTCAGAATCTTTCAGGAATGGGGACCCCGGACATAGACCTCTTTGCAAGTCCGTACAATGCCGAACTTCCCCGGTTCTGTTCCAGGATTCCGTCTCAGGGAGCTCAGGCCAAGGATGCCTTCCTCCTTCATTGGGGTCAGGCCTTCCTATATGCCTTTCCACCCATTCCCTTGATTCCCAAGACTCTATTCAAACTTCAGAGGGATCAAGGATCCATGATCCTCATAGCTCCATGCTGGCCACGCCAAGTGTGGTACCCTCTACTTCTGCATCTCTCCCAGACACCCTCCCTGGATCTGGGAGCTGCTCCAGACCTTCTGTCTCAAGAGGAGGGGACTTTGTGGCACCCAAACCCCAAGTCCCTTCACCTCAGAGCTTGGTTACTGAAGGCCTAGACCTTCAAGACTTGAATCTTTCTCAACAGGTAAAGGATGTCCTCCATGCATCGAGGAAACCTTCCACCAGGCGTTCTTATGCTTTTAAATGGAAAAGATTTTCAATTTGGTGTGCTAACAAAGGTCTTAACCCTCTAGGACTACCTTTGAATTCTTTACTCGAATATCTCCTGCATCTTTCCAATGGAGGGCTTAAAACCAATTCTGTAAGGGTCCATTTGAGTGCTATTGCAGCATCTCTTCAGCCTATCAATGGACAATCTGTTTCCTCTCATCCTCTTATTGCAAGATTCATGAGAGGTCTAACTTTAACTAAACCTCCCATTCGGCCTCCTCCGGTGGCATGGGACTTAAACGTAGTTCTTGGTCAGCTTATGAAGCCACCCTTTGAACCCTTAGCCACTACCTCCTTAAAATTCCTTTCCTGGAAAGTCATTTTCCTTATTGCAATCACTTCTGCTCGCCACATCAGTGAACTGCAGGCTTTAGTGGCTAATCCACCTTATACAAGGTTCCATCATGATAAGGTAGTCCTTAGGACAAATCCCTACTTTATGCCTAAAGTGGTCTCACCTTTTCATCTTAATCAAGAGGTATATCTACCTGTCTTTTTTCCAGCTCCTCATGCATCAAATGCCGAGAGGAACCTTCATACTCTAGACCAGCGATGGCGAACCTATGGCACGCGTGCCAGCTGTGGCACGCGAAGGCCTTGCAGCTGGCACGCGGGAAGGTCCGCATTTAAAAGGTCCCAAATTAAAAAAAAAAAAAAACCAAACAAACCGGCTGCTTCTGCCGCGGCAGCCTCAAGAGCTCTGCCGCAGGGCCCCCCCCCCCCTGCCCGGCAGAGCCTCCCTGCATCATCTACCTTCAAGTCGCAAAACGCGGGCTTCTTTCAGAGCCGCGAGAGTTTCCTTTCTCGCGGCTCTCCCGCGAGAAAGGAAACTCTCGCGGCTCTGAAAGAAGCCCGCGTTTTGCGACTTGAAGGTAGATGATGCAGGGAGGCTCTGCCGGGCAGGGGGGGAGGCTCTGCCGGGCAGGGGGGGGGGGCCCGCGGCAGAGCTCTTGAGGCTGCCGCGGCAGAAGCAGCCGCTTTGGTTGGGTTTTTTTTTTTAATTTGGGATGATAGGGGGGGAGGGGGGTTAGGACTGGTAATGGGCTATGGTGGGGAGGCTAAGACTGGAAATGGGCTGATGGGGGGGGGTAGGACTGGTAATTCGCCATGGGGGGGGGCTAAGACTGGAAAGGGGCTGATGGGGGGGGGTTAGGACTGGGAATTCGCCATGGGGGGGGGGCTAAGACTGGAAAGGGGCTGATGGGGGGGTTAGGACTGGTAATTGGCCGGGGGGGGGTAGGACTGGTAATTGGCCGGGGGGGGGTAGGACTGGTAATTGGCAGGGGGGGGTAGGACTGGTAATTGGCCAGGGGGGGGGGTTAGGACTGGTAATTGGCCATGGGGGGGGGGCTAAGACTGGAAAGGGGCTGATGGGGGGGGGTAGGACTGGTAATTGGCCAGGGGGGGGGGTAGGACTGGTAATTGGCCAGGGGGGGGTAGGACTGGTAATTGGCCGGGGGGGGGGTAGGACTGGTAATTGGCCAGGGGGGGGGTTAGGACTGGTAATTGGCCGGGGTTAGGACTGGTAATTGGCCATGGGGGGGGCTAAGACTGGAAATGGGCTGATGGGGGGGGGGTTAGGACTAGTAATGGGCCATGGGGGGTGCTAAGGCTGGAAGTGGGCTGGTGATGGTGATGGTGATTTGGGGGGGGGTAGGACTAGTAATGGGCTATGGGGGGGGGCTAAGACTGGAAATGGGCTGATGGGGGGGTTAGGACTGGTAATGGGCTGATGGGGGGGTTAGGACTGGTAATGGGCTATGGGGGGGCTAAGACTGGAAATGGGCTGAGTGGAAGGAGGGCTTGAACTGCAAATAGCTGATGGGATTGGGGCTTGGAATGGAAATGGGTTGTGAGGGGGAGGGAGCTAGGACTGGAAATGGGTGAGGGGGGGCTAGGACAGGAAATGGGCTGATGGAGGGGCTAGAATAGGACTGGAAATTGGCTGTTGGGGGGGTGCTAAGATTGGAAATGGGCTGTGGTGGGGGTTTGGATTGAAATGGACTCATGAAGGGGCTAGAACTGGAAGTAGGCTCATGGGGGGCTTGGATTGGAAATGGGCTGAGTGGAGGGGAGCTAGGATTTGACATGGGCTGATGGTGGGGCTAGGAAAGGACTAGAAATGGGCTCATGGGGGGCTGGGTTTGGAAATGAGCTGATGGAGGGACTCGGATGGGACTGCAAATAGATGGGGGAGCTAGGACTGGAAATGGGCTTATGGGGGGTTAGGACTGGAAGTGGGTTGATGAGGGGGGGCTAGGACTGGTATTGGGTTGGGAGGTTGCTAGGACTGGAAATGGGTTGGGGGGCTGCTAGGACTGGAAATGGGCTGATGCAGGGACTAGAAGGGAATGGATGCTGGGTGAGGCTGGAACTAGAAGGGAGCTGGTGTTGGGGGAGGATTAGAATGGGATGGGGCTGGGAGAGTAAAATGGAGAGGGGAAAAATATTTTGTGTGGGAGGGATAAAAAATCTACAATTGGCCGGGTATTGGGAGAATAAGTGGGGATTGAGGATGGAGGGGTAAATTTTGAGTAGATGAAATAGGAATGAGGAAAGAGCAAAAGGAGAAAGATTAGTATGTTAAAGCAGATGTAGAGAGAGAATGGAAAAAAAAAACCAAGAAGACAGAAGAAAGGACAAATGGACAGCAGATGGAGAGTTAGGAGAAGACACGAAGAAACCAGAAGAAAGTGGCTGGAGCAATTGCAACTGAAAAAAAATGCACAAAAGGTAGAAAAATATCTCTTTATTTTGAATTTATTAACTGGAATATGTCAGCTCTGGGAAATGTGCATCATTAATTTTTGCGCTTTGTTTAGTACAAGAGGAAATTAATTTATAGTTTTATTTCTACAGTGTTGTTGTATATTCCAAGTTTGGCTTTTGGGGTTCCCAGTTTAATTATTGTCTTCCTGTTTTTAAATTGTGATTCCTTGTTTGGTGATGGTCTGTTCTGCATGTGTAACTGAGCTGAGGTATTCTGTTTATATAATTCCTATTTGACATTGCCACTTGTTCTTTCCCCAGTAGGTCATGTATTGTTGTTCTCTGAAATGTATTGGTTTAATATTTGCAGTGTTGCCTTTTGATAGTTAGGGTATGGTGCTTTGTGAGTCCTGGTAGTACTGTTAGGATACGGCGGGTTTGCTATGGGTTCTAAATGGGCAGCGTTTGTAGTAGTTCCTAATGTGCCTGGCGGTTGGTACTGGATTATAGTAATGTAGAAACCTTTTAGTCTTTCTTTATCCATATACTCATTAAGAGGCATGTTTACTAAAAGTTAGTGTATGGTAACATTATGCAAATATTTATGCAAATGAGGCACCTTATGCAAATGAGGCTTTAATGGACGTGCTGGCACTTTGAGGAAATTCTTTGGTTTTGTGCGGCAGTTTGGGCACTCGGGCTCAAAAAGGTTAGCCATCACTGCTCTAGACTGTAAAAAAGCTCTTGCCTTTTACCTCCACAGGACACAGCAACATCGAAAGTCTTCTCAACGTTTTGTTGCTTTTGATCCTTCTCATTTAGGACGTCCAGTCTCAAAAAGAACACTGTCCAATTGGATTGCTCAATGTATTTCTTTTGCTTATCAGAGTAAGAACCTTTCTCTGGAAGGCCATGTCACAGCTCACAATGTGAGAGCCATGGCCACATCTATGGCTCATCTTCATTCTGTATCCATTGATCAGATCTGTCGAGCAGCCACCTGGGCCTCGGTTCATACCTTCACAGCCCATTACTGCTTGGACAAGGACTCCCGCCGGGATGCCTTGTTTGGTCAGGCTGTCCTCAGACACCTGTTCCATTCTTAAACAACTCCTGCCCTCCGTCCCTTAATGGATGCCTGAGATCCATAGGAAGACGAGGAACCTTTCAGGATCTCATACCCTTGGGGATCTCCCAGGCATCTTAGCTGGGGAGTCCCCATATGTGAGGACTCATTCCTGCTTGTTCCTGGAGATAGCACAGTTACTTACCTGTAACAGGTGATCTCTGGGAACAGCAGGAATTAGTCCTCACAACCCACCCACCTCCCCTAGGAGTTGTATCTCTCTCTCTCTCTTTCCTTTCCTCTCTCTATTGTCTCAGCTTTAAACGCGAACTGAAGAGAGTTGGTCAGGAAGGCGGGAAGGCAGCGCGCATGCGCTGTGGGAGGCCCCAAAAGCTTCCTTTCTGGGAAGCTGGGGAGCTTTCCTGCGCAGGCTCCGTCGGTTCCGACGTACCCATATGTGAGGACTAATTCCTGCTGTTCCCAGAGATCACCTGTTACTGGTAAGTAACTGTGCTTTTTACCCGAGCCCTTCTTCTTATGTGAAGGGGCAGAGGTCTTCCTCGACAGCCTTGTCCGGGTAAGGTGCTCTGTCTCGAGCTGAGCGGCCTTCTCGGTCACGGGTTTGCCAAAAAGGTTCTCAACTCGGCAGGGGACATCGACCAACTTGTCCTGAACCCATGGCTTGAGGTCCGATGACTGCAGCCACGCCTGGCATCGAGCCGCGATGCTGGCAGCTGCTACTCGGGCCGAAGCCTCGAAGCCATCGTAGGCGGCGCTGGAAATGAACTTCGAGCATTCCCGAATCCCCGAGGACAAGGTCTGAAATCTCTGCAAGGGTTCCCCGCAGAGACCAGCAGAGAAGCCGGCCAGTTCCATGGCCAGGTCCCGCAAGTACATGCCCATGTTCAGCTGGTAAGACTGGACACGGCAAGCAAGCATCGACCCCTGGAAGCACTTCCTACCGACGCCATCGAGGTTGCGGGCCTCCCTGCCGGGGGGCACCGCAGAGTGCATCTTCTGTTTCTTCAGACGATGCATGGCCGATTCCACGGCCGATTCCACAACCATGGAATGGTGTGGTAGCTGTGCTTTCTGGAAACCAGGACTTTTGTGGAGTCGATAAATGGAATCGATTCGCTTGCTTAGAACCGGCGCCAAGGCCGGGGCCTCCCACATTCGGAAGAGGAGCCGTTCCAGCTTCGGAGGAACCGGGACAGTAAAGGCCTCCTTCGGAGGAGAGTCGTACTGTAGAGCATCAAGCTCCTCGGCTCGAGGCTCTTCCTCGGGATCGGCAGGGATAGCCAAGGCAGCGGCCATATCCCGGATGAACTCCGAGAACCTAGTGTCCTCCGGAGGGGATCTACTCCGGGGATCAGACTGCGGTGAGTCCGACGGGACGCACCGAGTCTTAAAAGTATCGGGAGACTCCTCGTCCTCCGTCTCCCAGGCGGACTCGTCCGAGGAGGAGTCAGGGTCCGACGCCGGGGGCACCGGCGTCGACACCCTCGGTCCCGAATGGGAGGTCGAGAGAGACCTAGACCGAGGACGACTTCGAGCCGCGAGGGTCTCGAGTATCGGCTCGGTCTCCGGGGTTGACTTCGAAGTCGACGTCCCGGTGGTTGGGGCCGATGCACCAGACAGGTTGGCCATCAGTGCCCGCTGCTGCTCCATGAAGGCAGACAGTCTGCACTCCAAGGCTGTCATCCTGAGACTCAGCTCGGGAGACGCAGCAGCCACCGACTCGGGCCCCGGCGGAGAGTCCACGAGGACTATGGGGCTTACATGTCCAGCAGACTCCGGCTCCACGCGAGGAACTTTGGCAGGCTTCTCTTGGTCCACGGGCCCGGGACGGCGGTCCGGGGTCTTAGACCTGGCCCTCGAGGGACCAGGGATCTCCTCCAACGCCACCCTCGTGAGCCGCTTCTTCCTCTTACGTTCCTGGTCAGGGGACCCCCTGTCCGAGGAGCTCCGACGGCGCTCGGGATCGGAATCCCGAGATGTCGAGGCCTCAGACGAGGTCCAGGCCCGGCCGGAGGCAGAGTCAGAGAAAAACCTTTCCTTTTGATGCTGTCGACTCTTTAGTGCCTTGGAAGACATCTTCCCACATGGCCCACACGACTTTGGGTCGTGGTTAGGGCCGAGGCACCGAAGGCAACAGTTGTGTGTTTCGGTGAGAGACATAATTTTCTTACACCGATCACACTTTTTGAAACCACTGGAAGCCATCGGGGAAAAAATAGCCCCAGCGAGGTTAAAAGACCGGCCTTCCAGTGAAAAATGAAAAAAGGGCGCGAACGCCAGCCACGAAGGGCAAAAACCAAAAAATGAAGAAAACGGGCTCGATACCGGTGTACCGAACCCGGCGGGAGGGGAACCGGCGTCGAACCAGAGAAAAAAACAATAGCGAAAATCGCCGAAGAAAAAAATCACTTTTATCCGGGAGAACAGGACACACGTCCGATGGGCTTCTCAGAAAAAAAGAGACTGAGGTAAGATGGCACCTTTGGGCGGGAAGGGAACCGCGCATGCGTGCCAGCATTCCCAAAGGCTTTCATGGAAAGCTGGGGAAATGCTCCGCTGGGGCTTCATCGGCACCGATGACACCCATATGTGAGGACTGACTTCCTGCTTGGTCCTGGAGAAAGCTTAGTAACTGAATACGGAAAGCAGACTGGATAAGCCAAATGGTCTTTATCTGCCTTCATTTTTCTGTTTCTCATGTGCCTGCACAAAAGAGGGGTGCCAAGTACACATTCTGGGAAAGTAACATATGTCCCAAGCTAAGAGCATTGGTGTACTTTTCAAGTATATAGACTATTTGAAAAATCACATGGTTATGGTATCAGAAGTCCCTCAAGTCAAAGCAGTACTTATTGGACATTATTTCATTGCTTCATGTTCACCTGTATGAAAAAATGCATGAAGAGAAGTGGCCTGCATTTCCCAACAATACAGGAGGCCGTAAAGAGCTCTCATTTGTGGAATGACCAAATACATAGTCAAGAGGTTCTTGGATGAAACATATGGAAATATAGCTGAGGAATGTTTTCTCTGGGTTTACTGTGGCCCTTGAGGACAGGAACTGAGAAAGGATGGCACTCCCTAGACAGCGGTAGCAAGAAAGTATATGCAATGGCAGCACAATGCAGAAAACTGTGCATTCATCAGCACAGGCATCTGTGCAATGTTAAAACAAAATTTTCTGCGCTAGTGCGAGTGCAGGAAGGAATCAAATGTGAGCATAATACACAAATGCCTCACTAACGGCAGCACACTCCACATTTAAATCCACTTAAATGGATGGTAACGAAGCAATTAGCTATGCAGCACAGATGCAGAGAAGTGTGCAGAAGACCGGAAGGCTGAGCTCAGTGCAAGATTTTAACACGAGGTCACTGCTGGTGAGGAATTTTTGCCTGTCAATTGAGCATGCAGCACCCCTAACTTTTTTCTGGCTTTGCTGAAGAGAGTGCTGAAAAAAACTGTCAGGGGAGGTGTACTGAACAATGTTATGCTCATGTGCCGGATTGCTATCTGGCACATAAACAGATTTTTATTCTAAGTAGATGTTCTGCCCAGCAATAATATTGCTGTTTATGCACCAGAAAGCAATCCGGCACATGCGCACAAGTACCAAACTATTTTTTTTTGTGGGCAGGATATAGGTGCTCTTAACACAGACCTCTGTGTGCATGTGCTTGGCTTGCTCTCCGTGTTTAGTGCAGATCTTTTGCACACAGTTCATCTGCATGATCTTTGCTTACAGCATTGCTGAACAAGACATCTGAACTAACCTTGCTTAGGAAACTCTGCACTAGAGCTCTAACACTGGGTTCTAGCACAGGGTCTATGCATGGAGCTACAGGTTTGATATTCAAGGGCAATTATATGTTTCCTGATGGTTAAGGATAGTATCAAGCTGTATATTTGTGATTGGGTTAGGGGAGAAGCATGTATGGGTCAAACAATTATTCAGCCACTATCCGGATAGGTTATACTTTTAGTTTTAGCCTGCTGAATAGCAGGTCTACCCTAAATGGATAGTACCAGCATGGTCACCATGCTATCCAAACATGCAGCACCACTATTTTTGTGGATAGCGGTGCTCAGTATACAGATTAAGTTAAATGCTGGTATTTAACTTAAGCCAATGACTGCGCCGGCTGTATATTGGCCCAACTATTCTTGGATTTAGTTTAATTTGTCAGTACTTGCAAAGGGACTATTAGCAGTTTGGACTTATTTTCACTATAACCTGAAGTCACCTAAAAATCAGAGAAAACAATATTTCACATTTGCTACGTGGCTTGCTGCTGTTAAGTACCGTTGAGTCAATGTTGACCCATGGCGACCCTCCGGTATAGTTGTCCTAAACTATGTTCGATCTTTAGTCATGCGGCTAATTGTTGGTATAGTAGCATTCATAATTGCTGCCACGGTATTGATCCATCATATTGCTGGCCTTCAACTTTGCTAAGCATGATATATTTTCTCTAATGATCTTTCTCTTTGCATGATGTGTCCAAAGTATGAAAGTTAAAGTCTTGTTATTTGAGCTTCTAAAGAAAGCTTAGGTTTGATCTCCTCTAGTACTGACTGATTTGTTCTTTGGGTAGTCCATGGTATGTACAGTATTCTTCGCCAGCACCATAATTCAAAGACACTGATTTTCTTCCTGTCTTTCTTCTTCACTGTCCAGATTTTGCACCCATATAATGCTATTGAAAATACCATAACCATCCAACCTATCACTATGATGAATCCCTAATGAAAATTAAATATTTTTTGTCGGGCAGAGCTGAGGGAGGCTGATACTTCAATCCATCCCCTCCAATCAACAATTGTCCTTTTATTCACCAATAGTGCCTAAGATATCCAACCATAATAAAACGTTCATCCAAATATTGCACTTATCTGAATGCCACAATCATATGCGGATATGATTGTGGCATTCAGATAAGTGCAATATTTGGATGAACTTTTTATTACGGTTGGATATCTTAGGCACGATTGGTGAATAAAAGGACAATTGTTGATTGGAGGGGATGGATTGAAGTATCATCCTCCCTCAACTCTGCCCGACAAAAAATATTTAATTTTCATTAGGGATTCATCATAGTGATAGGCTGGATGGTTATCGCTGTTGATCATTGTTTGAGGAATTTTTTGGTTTCAGATTGAAAATACCATGCTATATGGTTTAGAAAAAAAATATTTGTTTTCTCCCCTTTTCCTCTTTCCCAAGTCATCTCATTTCTGAAAGTACATAAAAGAAACATCAGCTACCAGCGAGAAAGGACTACCCCTGCTGACATGCTCAGTCTTTGAATGCACATGTGTCTTTTCAATGCTTTTCAACTAAAGCTGGAAAGCAGTAATGAGTTGGCAAGACCCATCTGTCTGGCAGCATGATGTACCTGCTGGTGAATCAATCAGTTTGCAATTTGGGGAGGGGGGGAGAGACAGACCATGCTCAGAGACCTATCCTAACAAAAATGACCTCCCCCTGATAAGGTGGTCATATATGAATGTTTTGTTCTCACTTGTTTTGTGTTGCATCCACAAATTTTATGACTTTTCACTGTACTTGCTACATACTTGTTAGTTTGCCTTTGGTGTTGGATGACCATGTTCTTCTCATGGATGGTCTCCAGCAGAGCTGTAGCTAAAGATTTCAAGTCTGAAATGGACTGTGGCGTAGCTGGCAGGCTGCACCCATGATCCTCAGACAGCAGATCTTGCACTAAAAACATAAGAAGGAAAGAGAAGATGACTGCTGAATCTGGTCCATAGAGAAGTATTAGTATGAGAGATTAAAAAAGGTGAAGAGTATGAAGGTCTGACAGTACAACTGTCTCCACTTGCAGAAGGTAATGAACAAAGCAGAGAGAGATCTATTGTTGCACATGACTGCCTAGGGCCTGGCAGCCACAGAAACAAAACAAAATAAAACTTTGATGCCTTCCAGTAGAACTCAACAGTATAAAAAGAAGTCATGCCATGGCAACTCCAGAACTGAGTAACTGCGGTATGAACAGAAGCCAGAAGCAATTGATATAGAATGGGGACCTCAAAAGATTTCTCTTTCAATTCCTCAACAAAGCATATTACAGGTCCACTAATGCTATTCTGAATTTTGTGCTGATGCAAGGCAGGAGGATCAGAGCTCTCTCTTGCCTTATTCTTTGCAGACAAGAAATTTAAAAAGTTAGGTACTAGTGGGAGGGGAATAGAAGGAACCATCTGCTGGGGAAGGGAAAGGAAGGATTGGACCAAGCACAGACTATGTTAAACATGGAGGACAGGGGTAGGCTGGCATTGCTGCAGTTAGTCATGTACACACATTAATGGCCATCATAAAACCAATTACTCCAGGAGTTACTAAAGGATTAATGTCCTTTAATGGTTCAAATGTTAAAATCAGGTGTTAACATCCAATTTTACCATGGTTTAGTATTTAGATCCCTTAATCCCTGCCACAGCTTCTTATACGTCAGTAATGTATACCGCTCTGCTGAGACCCCTTGAAGGGCGATTTATCAAGCACAATAAACCATAACCATAATGCTTTATTCAACTTTATAGACCTTTTTCGCATTCATGGGTGTGAAAAATAAAAATTAAATGGTTGCATTAAAATTTTCCAAGTAAAAGGATCTTACCACAAACTGATACATTCAGACAAAGCTATTAGTCAGGTCAACAGCTAATTTGAGAATGATGTCTTCACTGACTATATCATGTGGAAGCTTCGGAACCCCCCTAATGTACTGCTACTACATCCATTACTGAAGTCAGTACCTTGCTTTGCAGAGAGCACCCCAGTAAGGGCACTGCTACTCGACCTGCTGTTTGTCTTGGAATTCTTCCGTCTCTCCAAGGCATTCTGTGGAAAAGATTAAATCCATATTTTGAGGAAAGCAATCTTTTGTTGAGAGGCTTGTATTATAATAGCCACAGTACCTAATCCTAAGGAAATACAACTTCTTTTCTTCTTTTAGGAAAAAAATTGACACACAGCAAGAGAAAATAATCAACTGAAAACCAGATAAAATGTCTCACTGCGGCAAAGTTTTCTCAACTGTATACAAGGGAAACTGAGGAAAATTTAATAGAGGATAGGTCACATTATGCACTGCCCGGCTTGTGCAAAGCATTAGGGAGAACTACAGAAACACGGCGGCAAATGTGTTATGCACAAAGGAATAGGGATGTCTGGAGAGGGAGGATTGACAGCTGCTGCTAGCTTTCACCACTCCACTTATAAAAGCTACTCTTTAAAGGGGAAGTATATGGTGGGATGCGTTACTATGGTGTGACCTTTTCTGTAGTAGACGAGGACCCTTAATTGTTGTTGTTGTGAATGTATACATAATGTATACATTCACAACAACAATGAATCCGGGGTTAAAGTTTGGCGGCAATGGTTATGTGCTTTAGAGGCACATAGCCGTCACAAATCAATATCAGGCCCATAAAGTATGCCATACTGAGTCAGACCTCAGGACCATTAAGCCCAGTATTCCGTTTCCAACCATGGCCAGTCTAGGTCACAAGTACCTGCCAGGTTCCCAAAAGGTACTTGAACAGCAAAAGGAATTATCCACGAATGCTTGCCAGTAAAACCCAAACTGGTGGAGCCTATTTTAAATGCTGGCTTTGGCTGTATAATGAAAAGAAAAAACCCCAATTCCTTGAACTGTTAGTCCCTGCTGTTCAGTTTTCATTGCAGTCTTTTTGGGTTTCTTATTTCACAATTCAGGTTCACGCTTAGAATAGTCTTCAGCAATGGAAATAAAAGTTCAGGCTCACAATATAAAACATAATCTTTCTATAAGTTCCAGCTGTCCCTAGGCTGCTGTCTCTATAAACTCCTCCAGTCTGGATTTTCTTTATCATAGTCCAGAGCTCAAGCTTCATAGGGCAGAGAGGAATTCTCGCTCCCTCCTCCACTTGCTGGCACTGTTGTGACTCTGGTGCACAGCTTCCTTTTGAAAAGAAACAAACTCTGCCATCTCTTTAGGCAAACTCACTCTTCAAACACAGCTTCTCTCCAAGCACAGGCTCTGATTCACTTCTATTTCTGGAAGTTGGAAGAGCAAGGTTGGGAAGGCACCTCACCCTACACAGCTCTAGCCTGCTTAGCAGCTGTCCACCTCCCGCTAGGCCATTTTCTTCCAGTCTGGTCTGGCTCTGGCTCTAAAAAGTGAAACAAAATAGATTCACAGCAATTGGAAACCTGCTTCTTGTAGTGTGCTGTGTCTTAGCAGTTGCGGTTGAAAAGGTGTATGATTGGGATAGGTTGTGCGTATATTGTAAGGGAGCGAGCTTGTGTTGCCAGGAAGAAGATTGCCAATATGATGTAGAGTGCAAAGTAATGTTTGAGCTCCATTTAAGATCTGTGGTTGGCCGGTAGCACTCACCGAGGGATACAGCACCAAGTCCCAGCTGAAATCTTAAATCGGTGTACTGAAAAGGTAGGCCGGAATACAAGTGTCTGATAGCCCCCTCCCCCCACAGTGTTGGATTCAAGGCTATTTAAATAACCAGTGCTTCAAGTGCACCAGTGCCTGGCGGGCCTGTGCCTAAGTGCTTCTCCAAAGGGCCCTTAGAGTGACCTAAAACATCCTTATACCACATAGCCAACGCCATCTCCACTGCTGGCAACATTAAGGAAGTCACACAACAGTACCAAACATATGCTTACCCTACTTGACATAAAAACGAGCAAACCATACTCACATCTACTGGCCAACCACAGATCTTAAATGCAACTCAAGCATTACTTTACACTCTACATCATATTGGCATTCTTCTTCCTGGTAGCACAAGCTCGCTCCCTTACAATATACGCACAACCTATCCCAGTCATACACAGTATCAAACAAAACAGATTAGACACAACACACCACAAAATATGGAGCTGAAATGTCATAACAGTCACAGACTAATCCAGATTCCAACATGCAACTTGCCACTACGCTACATTATTATCACACCAACCAACCTAAAATGTACACTTATTAATACATGCTCTGTACGAATCAAAATACCCGTTATATCAGACTACATCAGTAATAACAACCTAGACATCATATTCATAATAGAATCATGACTTACAAGTACTGACAAAGTTTTCATCAACCAACTGAAGACAACAGACTACAATATCTTTGCCAGCCCAAGAACTGACAGAAGAGGGGCCGGAGTTTTAATCATAATGAAAAGCAGCTCAGAATTCTCAAGCATATCAGCAGAGAATACCGAAGGTCTAGATATACTCATGATGGAAAACAGACACTTCATATTATCTCATTATCTAAAATATCATTACCCACTAGAGGACAGCAACCTTGGGCCGGAAGGACTGGGGTTTCTAGTTCCACAGGTGCTCCTTGTGGTCTTGGGCAAGCCACTTAAACCTCCATAGCCCATGATCCCTGTAAAATAGTTATCTCCAAGTTATAATGCCCTGTTCAATGTAATTTCAGTTTGTTCAATGTAAACTGCACTGATGCAGAATAGCACGGTATATAAGAGAATGTAAATAAATAAATAAAATAAATAAATCTCTATTATACAATTCATCCACATCGAATACACAGGGCCTAATGGTCATACTCTAATTAATATGTTCAAATAACCTGCAAAATAAACACTTACTATTACCAAATGACTTTAACCTTGCCACAGAACCTACAGGATACACACAATCATTCCTCAGAACAATGAATGCACTGGATTTTCCCCAGTCAAACTTACACACAACACAGGAAACATACTTGACCTCATATATGTACCCAAGGACATGCTCAACAAACCTACCCATCCCACACTTCAAATACAACCTGTCCCCTGATCCGACCACTGGGCAATCAACTTCTTCATACCTTAACCATCTAACCACAACCAGACCAAACCCAAATCCAACACCAGCCTGCCGCTTCCGACAATTCGACAAACAAGCATTTCTGGATGAATCTATATCACACCTTAATGCAGACACTCTTGACATCGATATTCTCATAAACAATTGCAACAAAGTCATAAAGCAAGCGGCATCAGCTCCACAAGCAAGACACACCAAAAATCCAAAACAAAGTGCCATCTGGTACACACATGAACTAAGGAGCATCAAGAAACAACTAAGAAAGATTAAACGTACACGAACGCAGTCTAAATTACCAGATGACCAGAACAAGTACATGGCCAAACTCTGGGAATACCGTGACAGCATCAGCAATAATAAGAAGGAATACCACACAAAATTTATCATGAAATCATTAAACCGGCCCAGGGAACTATTCAAAATGTAAAATCTCCAGTGAGAGCTCCCAACCTTGATGGAATGCTTACTACTCCTAGACCACAAACACTAGCCAACTATTAAATGAGCAGAGTAACGAACCATACCCCTATATCGCCAGAACCAATCTCTATCAACATCACCACTATACCATGGCAATCATTCACACCAATTTCCACAGAACACCTGCAAAATATCATTACCAACCTAAACACCACCACATCTTCTCTCAACCCATGCCCAGTAAGCTGGGTCAAAATAGCTCAAGCTGAAATGTCATCCATACTCCTTAAAATAATACAACTATCATTTACTCAAGGCTACATGCCCAGGGATCTCAAAATCACCTCTATACTGCCAATCCTAAAGAACCCTGCACTAGACAAAAGTCCAAGCTCATACAGACCAATTTCTAGTCTACCCTTCCTGGCAAAAATAATAGAAAAGGCAGTGCAACACCAACTTCAGGAGCACATCAACAAATACGCCCCACTTGATCTGCAATAACATGGTTTTAGATCAGGACACAGGGTAGAAACACTGCTCACATCAGTCATGGACAAGCTCATAAAGGGAATCGAAAAGCCAAAACAAGGTTTTATATTAATATTCCTGGATATTGCAGCTGCTTTCGATTCCATTTGTCATAACTTACTACTAAAAAGACTCCAAGAGATTGGAATCAAGGACACAACACTACTCTGGTTCAAATCATACCTAACAGATCGCAAACAAGTGAAAATAGGACCAAGCAAATCTAAGCCATATAACCAACAGCAAGGAGTGCCACATGGCTCGGCCCTATCATTCTTACTATTTAACCTATATCTCCAACCAATCTGCATCATCATTCAGAAGCACAAGGTACATTACCACATTTACACAGACGACATTATGATATACCTTCCATACAATATCTCAAAACCAAGTCACACTGAAATAGTAACTTGCTTCGATGAGATTGCACATTAGATATCCACACATAAGTTAACAATAAACTATAAAAAGACAGAGGTATTACACAGAACTAGGGATGAGACCTTCAGCCCTCCAACTAGACTGCTTGTCCTAATACAAGCATTATAGAACTTGTGTCTTCTGGGGAAACTGCTAGGTACTTGTGACCTAGACTGGCCACTGTTGGAAACAGGATATTGGGCTTGATGGACCTTAGTTTGATCCAGTATGGCACATCTTATGTTCTTATGTTTTTACACTAAAAGTTAAAGCAGCAACATTGGAAACCAAACAAAAAGTACGATATCTTGGAATGACCTTAGATCAGCGACTAAACGTAACCACTCACATCACCAACACAACCAGGACAATCTATAATAAGAAAAACCTTGCAACACTTACAACCACTTCTATCTCCATATGACTTCCGCACAGGCTATGATCTTCCCACACTTGGACGTCTGCAATAGCATCTTCCAGAGTCTACCAAAGTATACCTTATATCAAGTGCAAATGACAACACACAGGCACCCGATTCATCTACAGAGCTCCAAAATCTAAACATATCATTCCTATCCTAAAACAGCTACACTGGCTCCCAGTTGCAAGCAGAATCAAATATAAGGTCCTACTAAATACCTTCAAAGTAATGCACAACCTATCTTCAACGCACTTAAGATCTCTCATACAGACACTACCAAACAGAGCAAGAAGAAGCTGTACACAGAACACATTAGCCAAGTCTACAAAATTCGCATAGAGTAATCAGTCCACATGCAAAAGAACATTCTCACTCTACTTATCCAGTCTTTGGAACTCTCTCCTGAAAGAATAAGAAACATACTGAACCTATCAGCATTCCACAAACAACTCAAAACATACTTTTTACAGAATACTTTGATGGAAGACCAAGTTGCCCAAGTACTAGCCCAACTTAGACTCCATCCCAACTTGCTCTCCCCTGCTTATCTCCTCTGTAATGATAATCCATGACCAAGACTCGTAACATCACCTCCTGGTCTACATGTTTACACCCTAGATTAAATCCATTGTTTATGGTTCTATGTATAAATTCTGTATATCCCCCTGATTAAATCTGTTAATGTAATTATGGTTATATGTAAAATTCTATGTATGACTCCACGTTATAGTACATATTACTTGTTCACTGCTTTGATTTATAAATAAATAAATAAAATTAATTCCATCTCCATATTGTCATGGGCACTGCAAGGTTTCCTTTCTCTGAAGTCTACTTCCTTCACGAAGGGAACGGGTGGCCTCTAAGGTGGATGTCTCTCCTCCTGAGCTTTTCTATGAGTTGGCTATGTTTGCTTTGAAATCATGAACTATACATATTCATGAGCTAGTTCTTTTAAATGCGCCATATCTCAGTATGTTTTTCAGGCGTCTTTACATTTAATTTCCTTTTTTTAGTGCCTTCGGTTTATACTATTTTTCAATGGTCGTAATATATTTATGTGAATACTAGCTGTTTTTATTTTTATTTTTGATGTCTCACGAATCCATGAATATGCATGAGCAAACAGCCCGACCTTTTAAACGCGCAAAATTCAGTGTGCATTTCAAGTTGTTGAGTCAGTGCTGTTTTTGAGGTAAGGTTTCTCTACACTTTTATCTTCGTTTTTTCAGCCTCATTTGGTTTTATTAATGTCGGGATTCTAGTATAAGAGTATCCATGTTGTTACTTCTTTTCTTTGAATGCCAGTACCTTTATTTCAGCTACGTACGTGGCCGGCACCTCGCAGCTTTAGTGTATTTTTTTGTAGCAACATTCTCAAAGACAGCCTTTTTGCATATATTTTGATGGGATGTGATATTCTTTTTGTACATGTTATTGATGCATTAGAACTTTTTTATAAGTTGGCCATGTGGCCATGGTTTCATTGCATGCTTATGAGTTAGCTCTTTAAATGCGCCATATTTTAGCAAAGTTTTTTTTGTTTTTCTGTTTTGAAAGGTGTCCTTATATATATTTTTGGTGTCTTCGATGCCTGATGGCCATGTTTTTGGTTTGTTAAACAATCGGGCTCCAATCTGTGTACTTCACTTTTTTTGCCCAATTTTAATTGGTTGCTGCAATACCATGTTTTTATTCCTGGTTCTGGGCGTATCCTCTATACCAGTTCAATGTTGTTTTAGACTTGAGCACGCGTCAGTGTTCCACGATACACTAATGTTTTATATGCAACTATCTATCATATTTATTGTCTCAGAATGTGTTTATTTTAATGTAGTTTTAAACGTGGTTTTAATTGATATTATTCTTTTTCTTTTTTTTTTCTTTTTATTGATTGATTTTCAACCATACAAAATCCAACCAACACAGCACTCCATGAAACAGCAATATACACAAATTTGTAATGCAGAACAAACATGGTTTAAAATACAACTACATATCCCTCCCTCCCCCCCCCTCAGCCCTCCCTCTCTGACACCGAAACAAAAATGGTTCAGTCACAATCTGTGGACTTCGGCGACTCTGTCCAGTGAATGTATTTGTCCCAAACCCTCCGGAAAGTGGTTTGATTATCCCTTTTTTGTGCTGTTAGGTTACTCATCAAATAAATCTGCGATAACATCTCTTGAAATTCAGAGACGGAGGGTACATCTACTTGCTTCCATTTCCTAGCAATAAGGATCCGCATAGCTACACACCCCAGATCCACAAACATTCCCTCAACCTTGGGTAAATCAGGGATCTGAACCCCCAGAAGCACTGTCTCCGGCTGATAGCTCAAGGGTCATCCCAGTATCCTCCCAATCAACCCCATCACCGTCTCCCAAGCAGAATGTATCGCCCCACATTCCCACCAGATATGCAAGTACGTGCCCCTTCCCCCACAATTCCTCCAGCACTGCTCTGATATATAAGCATGCATCTGATGGAGCCGGGCCGGTGTGAGGTGCCACCTATATAACACCTTATAGTTATTTTCTAACAGGTTGGTAGCTAGGATACCCTTATATCTACTCACATATATCTGATCCCACACCTCATCATCCCATTGCAGCCCCAAATCTGCCGCCCACGCCTTTTGGTAACTCGCCACTCGTTTCTCGCTCACCATGAGCCGGTAAAAAGTAGCTAATGCCTGCTTTGATTGTCCCCCCAAAAAGAAACGCTCGACCTCAGTAAGGTCTGATGTTAAATGCGGGAGCACCCTCAGCTGAAGATAATGACGCAGTTGCATATAGCCAAAAATCGCTCTCCCATCCAGTTTGTACTCCCGTGCAACCGCTTCAAAGGTCTTTACTTGTCTCCCCTCTAGCAATTGACCCACCCGACACAGGCCCTTACCGCTCCAACTAGCAAAAATGGATTTCCCCATGGCGGGCCGGAACTCAGGGTTCCCTTGAATCGGCAGTAGCCTGGATAGCCCATGTTCCCCCAGCCAGATACGTCTCCATTTATTCCAGACCCTCAAAGAGCCCAAGACATAAGGGTTAAGGCCGGGGTATCCTCCAGAACACGTCCTCGGTCTCCAAACCCAGTCCCCCAAGCACCCCTCCTCTAATTCCTCCGCTTCCATACCCACCCATTCCTTCGGTTCCTCCGCCTGCCATTCCACAACCGCACACATTTGTGCCACCTCCCAATATTTCATCAAATTCGGGACCGCTAACCCTCCCCGCTCCCTACTCTCCATCAAAATACGGGCAGCCACCCGGCTGCGCTTCCCCCCTCCCACAAAGGTCATGATTATCCTCTGCAACTGGGCGAGATAACTTTTGGGTAGCCCAATAGGTAGGTTCATAAAAAGGTACAGCCACTTAGGTAAGGCCATCATTTTAACTGCCGCTATGCGCCCCATCCAGGATAATTACTTATGTTTCCATTCGACCAAATCTTTTTGGATGGCCCTCTCCACCCGTACATAGTTTTCCTTAAACAAATCAGCCTCCCAGGCGGTCAAGTAAATCCCCAAGTATCTAATACTCGATTTCACCCAGCGGAACGGAAAGGATGCCTTAAGCAGCTTTTGTGCTTCCTCGCCCGCTGAAATATTCAAAAGTTCCGATTTGGTTTCATTAACCTTAAAGCCCGAAAATGCTCCATATTCCTGTAAGACCCCCTGTAGCGCCCCTAAGGAGGCGAGCGGTTCTGTCAGCATAAACAAGAGATCATCAGCAAAAAGGGCAACCTTGCTTTCCCCGGACTTCCACTTGACCCCATGGATCTCCACGCTGTCCCGCACTTTCTGGGCGAGTGGCTCCATAGATAGCACAAAAAGCAATGGGGACAGGGGACACCCCTGCCGCGTCCCTCTATGCAGAGCGAAGGAGCCAGAATACTCCCCATTAATCCGAATCCGTGCCATCGGCTGTTTATAAATGGCCCTAACCCATGTTAAAAAATTTCCCGTAATCCCCATTCTTTCTAAAACCTTAAATAGAAAAGGCCACGATACCCGATCGAACGCTTTTTCAGCATCGATGGCCAGCAACACCATTTGATCCGTGCCCCTCTTTCCCTTCCACATTGCCGACAACACCTTTCGCAGATTATCCACTGTTTGGCGCCCCGGGACAAACCCAGATTGGTTTTCATGGACCAGCCTTGGCATGTGCCGCAGCAACCGATTAGCCAGAATCTTAGTGAAAATTTTAAAGTCCGTGCCTAGAAGAGAGATAGGCCTATAGGAGCCACACAAACTAAGATCTTTCCCTTCTTTAGGCAAGACAGTGATCCCCGCTGTACGTAAGGTTTCTGGTATAGCCTCTCCCTCTTTAAAGGCATTAAATAATCGCGCCAACGGCCCACACAACAGGTCCCTATAAACTTTATAAAACTTATTCGTAAAGCCATCATACCCGGGCGCCTTATGTGTCGGAAGACCCCGAATCACTTCCGCCACCTCGTCCTCTGCTATGGGCCGAGATAGCCGTTCCCCCTCCTCCTCTGACAAACATGGGAGGTTCATCTGCAGATATCGGTCCAAGTCATCACCCCCCGAATTGTGCTCAGCCGTATATAGCTGCTTATAAAAATTTACAAAGCTCTGTTGAATTGAATCTATGTCCCGCACCACAGCCCCTTTGTCATCCCGTATTTTAGTGATAAAATTTCTAGTACGGTGTTGTTTCAACCTTTGCGCTAACAATCTACTGGGCTTATTGCCAGATTCAAAGAATTGTTGTTTCAGGATATCTTGGGCATATTTAATCTCTGCTAACTCCATTTCATTGAGTTCCCTACGCACTTTATTTAACTCTTGCGCTATCCCCTGTCGCCCTCCCCGCTGCACCACCAAACTTTCCAGCTCCCTAAGCCTCTCCCGGAGCTCCTCCTTCTGCCGCTCCTTCTGTTTTTTCACATATGCCCCCACCGAGATCAAATCTCCTCTAATTACCACTTTCATGCATTCCCACAATGTTCCAATCGCACATCCATCCCGATCATTAAGCTCAAAGTACTGTGTAATTTTCACCCCCACCTTTTGCGCTATATCCACATCATCCAGTAGGGACTCATTCAACATCCACATCCTACCCTTCCTCTGTTCTCCCCCCAACCCCACCTCAACCCAAATGGGCGCATGATCTGACCAAGTCCGGTCCCCCACCTCACATTCAGTCACCTTAGGCAATAGGGGTTTCGACACCCAAAGCATGTCTATCCTGGAGAAGGAATGATGTACCGGGGAATAGAAGGTAAACCCCCTCTCTTTCCCCCTCATTTCCCTCCACGTGTCCACTAATCCCACACTCCGCACCAACGCTTTCAGTTTCTTCCTTCCCGAGGCATGTCCCACCCCCTTCCCAGAAGAAGTATCTAAAGCAGGGTTAATGGTGACATTAAAGTCCCCCCCCATAATAATATGGCCTTCCGCTACCTTCTCCACCAACCCCTGAAGCTGCCCAAAAAAGGTCCCATGCCCCACATTCGGCCCATACACATTAATCAGTGTGAACATTTGTTCCTGGATGCGCAGTTTAACAATAAGGTATCTGCCCTCCTTATCCCGGTGTACCACACAATCTGAGTAGCCTATCGTCCCCCTTAGCAAAATCCCCACTCCCCCTTTTTTCAAGTCTACCCTATTGGAGGCAAACCATTTCTCTGAAAATTTTTATTTGCCACTCTCCACTCATCACATTTTTTCAAGTGTGTTTCTTGGACAAAGATAATGTCTCCGTGAAGTCTATGAATTTCCTTAAACATTCTCTGCCTTTTCACCGGAGAATTTAGTCCCCGCACATTCATGGACACTACTTTAATCCTATCCACAGAACCGGTCCCTCCCCCCCCATCCCTGCCCACAGACCCGGCTGTCCAAAAACCCACACCCTCCCCCCCCTACCCCTCCCCCCCTACCCTCCTCCCCAAACTCCCTTCCTCCTCACCAAACCAATGAGTGCTCCCGCCATCCCGTTCTGACCAACACCCCCCCCACCCACCCTACCTAGACACCACACATCTTCCCCTTACTCGCACCCGCACCCCACCCCCCACACTAACCCCCCCTCATCACACCCCCCTTCCACCCGTTCTTTCCAGTAATCCACAGCAAAAGCAAAATCTACATATGCATCAACTCAACATTTTCCCAACATTTTCCCCCCAACATGAAACCACCCCCACAGAATATGTGCTTAACCTCCTATTCCACATCTCCATCCCGTCCAGCTTCTCGGCAAGTCCAGAAACAATAGACCGTCCAGGCCCCTAAGGGGCTGCACAGAGCCTTCATTCTCCGGCCTCATCCAACCGCTCTTCGGTCCCGGGCCTCCGGGCTCGCTGCCGCTTGTGTTCCACTTGTTGCCACTTGGGCTGCCCAGCCTGTCTGCCCCCGCTGCTTACAGTCTCTCCCTGCAGGCCCGTCATGCCCGCGGATCGCAACGCCTGAACCGCCTCTTCCGGGTTTTCACCCGAATGCTTTGACCTTTATAGGTAATGGATAGTCCAAAGGGAAAGGTCCACCCATACTGGACTCCCTCTTCTCGCAGTTTAAGCACAATGTCCCTCATCATGCGCCGCTTCTGTAGGGTAATCTGCGCCAAGTCCGTATATATGTCCACCTCGCACGAGTTCCATTGTACGCCGCCGCTCCCGCGGGCTGCTCGCTGCACTTTTTCTTTTGTTTGAAAGTCCTGGTAGCAAGCAATGATGTCCCGTGGCCGGTTCCCGCGCCCCGCTCCTACTGCCGCCACTCGATGCGCGCGCACAATGCGCCAGTCCAGATTTTCCACTGTTGCTCCTGCCTTTTCCAGTGCGGCCTTAGAAATAGCCTGCACCACTGCCTGACAGTCCAAATAGGGTTCCCCCTCGGCACCCCTCGAAAGCGCAGGTTACACACCGGCGGGACCTATTCTCAAGGTCTTCCATTTTCTCCTCAAGCACTTGATGTTGTTGTTGCAGGAGTTGTACTTTGCTCTCCATAGACTTCAAACTTTCCCCCTGGCCCTCCACACGGCCTTCGACTTCCTCCACTCTCCGTCCCAGGTCCGTGAGGTCCCCTCTCAAGCTGTCCACGCTTGCCACCACATCCGCTCTAATTTGCAAGATATCAGTCCTCAGTTCAGCAAACCACGTGCGGACCTCACGCTGAAAATCGCCGGACCCCCCTCCAGCATGTGCACCACTCTCCTCGGGTCCCTTCTCCGGTCGCTCCCGCATGCTCCGTTTGCCGGTAGCAGTTTCCACGGGCTTTCCCTCAGCCCCCGCCATCTTGTCTTTGCCCTGCCGGGGTGGCATGGTTTCCCCGTATGCAAACTCCTTCAAATTCACCTTTTTCAGCTTTGCGGTCATTACAGCCGGTCCCGGCCGTTATCCCCTGCTACTCCAGCAAAAATGGGGTTGATCCAGCGCCGCACACCTTGCAACAATGCACTTTTCGATAGGGTCGGGTGGGAGCTCACCACTTAAGCGGCCATACTAGGTGATGACGTCACCGGCACTGTCTCTTTTTCTTTTTTATAACTACAGTACAATGTATTGTCCCATTTTTATTTTCATGAATTTGTTAGTACTTTTGTTTTGGGTCTGGGTTTCCCATGTGTTATGTTCATCAATTATTTATCAATTTTGTTTTAATTGTCATCTCATTACTCTTTTAGCATTCTCAATCTTTAATTGGTCATGTGCCGAGTGTTCACATTGTAATGTGCGCTTCACCTAGTGTATAATTCACTTTGTAAGTATATTTAACTTCATTAGTGTTGATTTTATCTTATTGTGTCATTGTAACATTGTTTTCCACATTGTTGTCTTCAATCCTTATTTATTAACATTGTTTTTTAATGAGTGGTCTTAATGTTTATTTTTAAATATGTTCATTTTTTTAATATGTTTTTATGATTGTATTGTCTTGCAGTCCTCTGAGCCCCCTGATGAAGGCTTTGGCCGAAACGTGTCGGGGTTTGTTGGTTTAATAAAACGCAAGTGACCCTCACTCTGCTCGCCCTTTTTGTTTGTTGGGACTTCTGCGAGTCGGTGCTCTTTTTCTGTGTCTTCCTGCATGAGCAGAGGAAAATTAAACCTAAATAGATCTAACTGTGCCATAATCTGAACCCCCAAATACTTAATATCCTCCATAAGCACTCTAAAGGATAAATTTTAGATGGTAGCAAATTGCTCTTTTCCCAGTTGGCAAAACTTCAGTTTTATCCTCATTAACTTTAAAACCAGAAACTTCCAAGAAACGACGGCACTCACTTAAAAGTGACATTACTGACCACTCTAGATCCCATAAGAAAATCAGGGCATCATCCGCATATAAAGACACTGGGATTATCTCTCAAACAAAGGCTAGTGGCTGAATCACCCAGGCAAACAGAAGCAGAGAAAGAGTGGGCAGCCCCGCCTCATTCCCCTATACAATGAGAAGGTTTCTGAATGACTGACAGTGGCTATAATCTACACGCATGGTGCCGCATACAGAGCCTTTATCCACTTCACAAACAGATCCCCAAGCTGCAGCCTATCAAGCACAGCAAACAAATACTTCCACTCCACCCTACCACATGCCTTCTTGGTGTCAAGGACCATACACCAGACTGACTGAGATGCCTGCTGAACTGCAAGAATATTATTTTATTTATTTAACATCTTTTTTTATACTGTCTTTCTACAAGTCAAGACTGTTTCCAGAGAACTCAGTGCAGTAACAATCGCATTTGAATAATAAGATGCACATTACGAGGAACATATAATTTAACATTTGTTCAACATCAAACGGTTATAGTAAAACTATTTACAACGTATCAAGGTAACTATTAATGTATTATGTAAAGTATTAGATGTACTGTAACTATTTACAATGTATTAATGGGATATGATTATTGCTTAGCTGGGTGCTTCTTGTTCAGTATCTGACCCATAATATTCTAGGAACAACAGAGTCTTTAGATTTTTGCGGAATTGGCTGTTAGCTGGATGGATCTAATCTGGGGTGGCAGCGAATTCCAGTGGGTGGGGGCATATAGGGAAAAAGCTCTGGTGTTGGATCTTTGGCTGTATGAGGGTTTGTCAGTGGGAATCTCAAGTCTGTTGGTTATAGCTCTTCTCTTGGGTCTATCGGAGATGTTGTTCTTTACTAGGGGGGGGGGCGAGGCTGTCCGTTGATTGTTTGGTTAGGATCTTGTGGGGTGTTTAGGATGATCTTATACTTGATCCTGCTTGTGATGGGCAGCCAGTGGATCTGTTTAAGGAGTGGGCTTATGTGAACCTGTTGAGATTTCACCAAGATGGTTCTAGCAACTGTAGTTTGCACTAGCTGTAGGGAGTATAATGTATTCTTGGGCAGACCCTGGTAGATGGTGTAGCAATAATCAAATACTGGGGTGATTACTGCTTGACATGCTGCACAGAACTCCATTGGGGAGAGGAGTTTGTGTAGGTTCCTTAAGGTGCGGAGCTTGAAACAGACAGATTTGGTAATTTGGTTTATTTGAGGCTGAAAGTTGAGCTCTTGGTCCAGTGTGATATCAAGGCAATTGATTTGGGTTTTGACCACGAGTGGAGTGTTGTTTATTAAGATTGATGGTGGGGGATTGAACATCTTGTTTCTTTTGATATGGAGTGCTTCTGATTTGTTTTGATTGATTTTGAGGTTGTGTTCTTTGAGTCAGTAGTCAATTGCTGTGAAGCAGTTGGAGATTTTGGTTTAGTCTGATGCTTTGGTTGAGAAAGGGGTGAAGATCATTATATCATCAGCATAAATTAGGTAATTGGCATCATGGCTTTTAATGATTTTGCAGAGGGGTTGTATGTAGATACTGAACAGAAGTGAGGAGAGTGCAGATCCTTGTGGTACTCCATGGCTGAGGGGGAATGGTGCAGAAATGAGGTTGCCAATTTTAATGTGCTGGGTACGTTCTGATAGGTAGGAGTGGAACCATTTCAGAGGAGTTCCTTGAATCTCTATGTTATAGAGTCGATTCAGTAGAAGTTGATGTGAGACAGAGTCAAAATCAGCGGATATGTCTAGGAAAATAAGTATAAAGGCCTGTGTTATGATTTCGGTGCCTTTTATCAGTGTGTTGAGAAGAGAAATCATGCGGGTTTCTACACTATGCTGAGGGCGGAAACCATGCTGGTGGATGTCTAGTGGTGAGTGTTCATCCAAATGATCTTGATGCTGCTGTTGAACTACTTTTTCGATTATTTTAGTGATGAATGGGATACTAGAGATTGGGCAGGCAGGATCCAGGTTTGATTTCCTTAAGATTGTTTGAGTCGTTGATCATGTTGCTTATGTTGGGTATGAGTTGTGCTTTTTCCATCTTTATCCAGGACACTAGGGAAGGATCAAGTGGGGAAGTGGTTGTGCTGATTGCTGAGAGTATATTATCAAAGTGCTTGGGACTGACAAGATTGAAATTATTCTATAAGTGCTCTTGGTATGAGTTGATGGATGGGGAGGGGAGCTCAAGTTGGTGATGTGTTTGTTTGCCTTGGTTGGCTTGGAGGTGTTAAGTCATCTGGTGTGGGTTTATAGGGAGCTTCGTGTGAGTTATGGTGGGGTTCTTTATGAGTGAGTTAGCTATGCTGAATAATTCTCTTGGCTTGTTGATAGAGATCTTGATGATGTTTTATAGTATTCTTGCTTTGCTTTGTAGGTGATGTCACAATATCTATTTAGCTCCTGTATGTACAATGCTTATGTGTTGGTACTATTCGAGGCTCTCCACTTTCGTTCAGGTCGACATAGTTTGGGCTTCTGGTCTTTCAGGTAGTTTGAGTACCAGGGAGAGCTGTTTGGGCATTTACATTTGTTGGTTTTGGGGGGTGCTTTAGAGGCGACTGTTATGGTGGTGTTCCATTTTGATATCATGGAATCTATGTGGTCATCTGGAAAGTGAGACACAAGCATTGGGGTGATTTTGCTGAAACGTCTTGGCTGTCAAATGGAAGGAACCTGCGAGAGGAGTTGTTGGTTCCGGTGGGTTGTCTTGAAGTTTTTTGTTGGGTGAGTTTGAATAAGATTTGGTGATGGTCAGACCAGGGGACTGGTGATATAAAGATGGAGGATGACAAGAGGTCGGTTCTGTTTGTTGGAAGGGTAGGGGCGAAGATGAGGTATAATGTTCTACCTTTGTTGTGAGTGGGGTTGTTGATGATTTGTGAAAAATGGAGTTCTTTCATTGCCTCTAGGAATTCTGTGGCTTGTTGTTTAGTTAATCATGCTAAGTTAAAATCTCCTAGAATAAGTGCATGTTCTGTTCTGGTCATTAGTACTGTGTCCAGAATAGTGGAGAGATTGTCTGGGCTGGAAAATATCCACTAGCCAACATACACTATCCAAAAGTTGCCCCCCCCCCCCCTTTCAATAAAACTAGTTTGATTTGGACATATTAGGACCTGGACAACTCTCCAATCTACTGGCTAAAACTTTAGTAAAGAGCTTCACACCACTGTTTAAAAGTGAAATAGACCAGAAGCTACTACACTGTGAGGCAGGCTTCCCAGCCTTGGAGATAAGGGTAATCTCAACATCATACTTGGAAGGGGGAAGTAGCCCTGTCACCAACACTTCACTGACACCCTTTGCAATTTGACCCACCATTCCTTTATAAATTTCATCAGGGAACCCATCGATACTAACTGCTTTCCCAGAGGACAAAGCCTTAATGGCAGCCTCTACTTCCAAAACAGAAATGTCCCTATTCGGAATGCACTGCTATTGATCATCCAATGAATTCAGGCAGACCGCATCAAGAAAAAAAGTCAAAGCTCTGGCAGTTCACTGAAACTCAGGTATACAATTTTGCAAAAAACTTCTTGAATGCAGCAGCCATCCCCACATTGTCATCTGAAGCCTCCCTGTACCAACCTGAACCACACTGATATTTATGTTTATATTTATTGTGATTTTGCTATACTGCCCTTTGTATATACTTCAAAGTGGTATACAATACAAAAAAACAATTAAAACAAAGTTAAAATATAGTCAGGAATACGAAAATAACAGTTACAATGTCCATGAACTTAGCACCAAGTCTTTTCCTCTACTTTAGAGTCCCTAATTGCTTGCAGAACCACAGCTCACCCCTTGCATGGTTGCAGCCAGTGATCCCTCCTCCATAGGCCCATCCACATCTGCCTCTTTAGCTACCTCCATAGCCACAGGTGAAAGGTTTTTGGCTTGCTCTGCATAAAGATTGTTGATAGTTTTGGTAGCCTTTCCTTTCTGTAACTTGGGTACAGTAAGCTTCCCAAATGTGACAGATGGGAGGAACTCAGAGTTTAAAATTACTGGATTTATAATACGGCAGCAACAGAGCTCCAGCTGCATACACCCATTCACATTCCCTCAGAACCGGAAGCCATCCCACCTCTATTTTAACTTCTGTTCTGTTATGCATTTTGTAGACCATAGAGAGACCATGTAAGTACCCCTGAAGAGCCTGTCTCTTGTAGTCCACGTCTGGCTACAGTGAATCCATACGTGTATGCAGTGGGGCAACCACCAGATTATAATTAAGGAACCATTTAGATAAGGCCCAGTATATGCTATGTGCTGTCTAGCTCGACTATGGGTTTTGCACTGCTTTACGATGAAAAATGTGGGGTAGGGGTGCTAAATTGCCTCCCCTTGCCCTTGCAGTCTCAGCCAATCAATGTTAGTTCTCTGGCTGGAAGAGCTATTGTAATCAAAGATATACTGTAAAGGATCTGCCTCTCCAACCAAACTGGCTTCTCAATTTGCAACACAACATTTTAAATTTTGTATAAAACTTTGCCTTTCTGGGCTATGGGTTCTGTGAATGGGACTGATATGTGTGAGTGTGTGTGTATAGGAGGCCCTGACAATATATGAGCGACTCTCAGGATAAGTTATGAATGATGAGGGTAAGAAGAGGTGGAGGAATATGTGGTTAATGAGTGTGCTGGGATGTTTGTCTGACATAAAGGGACTGCCAAAACTGCTTATGAATAGAGAAATGCCTGCAGCAATTGCACTAACGTTTCTTTAAAAGGATAAAACAGGGCTGTGAAACAGAATTGTTCTGGGATTATTTTTTAGCTCATATCTTTTTCAGTGTTAACTCAAGGCAAGTTACATTCAGGTACTGTAGGTATTTTTCTATCCCTAGAAGGCCTACAAATTTAAGTTTATACCTGAGGCAATGGAGGGGTTAAATAACTTGCCGAAAGCAACAAGGTGTGCCAGTGGGATTTGAACCTGGTCTATTTGGTCATCAAGCCACTGCTCTAACCACTGGGCTACTCCATATATTTTCCTCACTGAGGAAAGATTGGGCAGACTAAGCAGGCTGCCAGGAGTTGGAGCTATGACCTGTTCTGCATAGAATTCCTTAACTCAAACTGAACTCCAATCTGTAAATCCTAATCTCTCCTGCTACTGACAAATTTATACTTTCCTTCGGATCTTTCCTCTTTCCTCCTTTGCCTAAGCTAGCATTACCTGTGTTCATTTTTTGCCTTTTTCCCTAGTGAAACTCTTTCCTCTCCTTTCTTTTCCTCGCTGTGGACCGTGCTGTAAGCTATTTATTCGTGCAGCAGTTTACTCTTAATTTTTCCACGCTAATATTATACCCGATACAGGAATCAAGATAAGCATGGGAAAATGAGCATACACTACTGCGCTAGAGGATAGTGCAGTGGCCAGGCAAAACACATGCAAATTGCATGAATAAAAAACTGTTCCCAATGTAAAAACTGTGCTAAAATTTAGAATAGTTTTTACTTCTTTTGTAGCACTGAATCTTTAAACCAGTTCAGGGCTGGTGTGAAGAAGCAGTACAGGAGCAGAGGGTGGTCTGAGGTGAAGTATGGACTTCACACCAGGACACTCAAGATCCTGGTGATCCCAAGTGAGCCCCTGGATATTCCTCCGCTCCAGCATCTAAATCAAGCTAAAGTGGCTCCCCTCCTGGACTTTACCACGCACCTCCAAAAGTTGGGAGGCAGATCCTGCCATCTTATTTATTTTTTATTTTATTTACAAATCATGATATGCCACCAGTCTGAAGACTCCTACTTTGGCCGTAGCGGTTTATCAAATGTTTTAATAAAGATAAAGATGGTGGTGTACACCATTATATATAGCATAAAAAACACACAGTAACAGAACAGAACCTTATAAGACACACACACCCTTACCACTAAAAACTAGCTCCAACATTACCATAGGCCTCCATTAATAATAAAACCTTAACTTCCTTCTGAAATTGTAAAATATTGGACTCAACCTTTAATCCAATGGCAGGGCGTCCCATCTTGCAAAATGGTGGTGCCTGATCCCTAGCAGTGAGTCCCAATGTACCGCTATGGGTCAGGCACCACTCTCTTTTGGAAGACAGCAGCACCGGTGGCAGGATCAAATGACGTAGTTTCTGCCGCCAATTTTTGGAGGCTCGTGTGAGGTGGTTGAGGTCTCCAGATCACTCTACGGAGTTTCTGGTTGAGGATCTCCCTGACTGAGGTGCTTTGGTCTGGACAATGAAAGTGATTTGGAGGAGGGGGTCGGGGGCCCACTGGTTCACCAAGGCATTTCTGCGGGTGGGGCCTGGGCAACCAGGGAAATTCTGCGGGTGGGCAGAGAGGATAGGAGTCCAGCAGGTCTTATTTTCATATCTCCCTTTCTGTCAGTGTGTGAGCCAATCCCCAGAAAGAGAAATTATTTATTTGTGATGAGGCAAATGGTTCCATATTACCACAGCGGGATGTGCTGTTTCTTCCAACAGTGTACTCTTTTTAAAGCTGCAATGTCATTAATTTACTGCATTGGGAGAAAAAATGTTTTTAGCGTGTGTTAGAATGCTGTGAACTGAACCTTAGCGCAGTTTTCCAACACAATGCTTATTGCATCGAGGCACTTGTGTGCTGTTATCGTTATTTCTGCTTTTTAAAGTTTGCTTGTAAAATGCTTTCATGCCCACCTCAAAAAGCAATAAGAAAAGATTTTGAATAAAGTAAACCAAATCCATTCAGGTATAGATCTCATGGAGGTGAATAAAATCCTGAAAAAAAGAAAGGATAGATGGCGTACACCTCCCGTATGCTCTATCTCTTCTTGGGCCCTTCTGAATAAGTTTTGACATGGTCTTTATTACCTGCAGTTCCCACAAGGCATCTATATGGTTTACAATAAAGACCTAACAGATAACTATATACATTTTAAAAACAAAAAGCCTGATAGCTGGCTGCTATTTGCCTTCTGGAGGCACAAACCTCTTTTGGGAAGAGGATTAAGAGAAAACGAGCTCCGAGTGATAAAGTTCTCTCTCTATCAACATGCATTAACATTGCACTGCCACTATAAAGCCAACTTAATACTAGGGATGTGCTTTTCTTTTAAATAAAAAGTCACTCTTGAGCAAAGTGAGTGTGCGCAGTCTTGAGGGCAAATCATACGATACAAAAAAACCCGAAAAAAACCCCAATGAAACAAAAAATATTTAGGCGGTTTGAAACTAATTTTTGACCTCCTAAAAATATGTCCCTCCCACTCTCCTGCTGCAGAGCTCTGATCTGTATTTAATGTCACACTTGAAGTAGTTAACCAAAGTGACATCCATTTAAATCATCCTCTGTACACACTACTCTCATTCAAAGCTCTGGAAAACTGTCAACCAGGCCGTCTTCATAACAGCTTTCAGAGCAGTCTGCAACTTGGGCTAAAAAGCTCAATATGTAAGTCACGTAAACATCAAACCTAAGAAGCGTGACATGATCCTCCACACACTGTCACTCACTGAGAACGTTTTTCTGCCAGAGCAGTAACAACTGTATCAGTCACATTTCAAGGTGGCTTTGCTGCACAGCAATATGTGGGTATTATTCAAGAGTGGAAAAGTTCATAGGTGCCCTAGCCTAAATTTTGAAACCTGGTGCCTGTGACTCAGGCATGAGGACAGATGCTGCAGTTTTGGTTGCTTCAAAGTACTATCAGCCCAGGGACTGAGCTACTGCTTTGGAACAAAGGGAGCAACTTTGGCCCTGGATTGCACGCCGTCACCAGGCCGCTATGTGAAAAAGAGGCAGGCAGGTTGGATTGGACTGGGAGAATGACTGGAAGGAGGGAAGCTGACTGGCTAGCTTGCAGAAGACGGAGAAAGGCTGTCTAGAAGGAAGAAGGGAAAGGGAATAAAATGGGGTATACAGAAGAAAGAACCTGGATGAAAGAAAAACAAAGGTAAAAAAACAATAGACAAAAATTGACAAAAACAAAATAATGTTTCCATGGCTCTTAAAAAAAAAAAAGTCTGGCAGCCAACCTTTTTCAAATACCTTGCCATCCCAGCCACTGTGCTTATTGTATTCAGTATTATCCCATACATGGCTTTGTCCTAGTCTTTTAATCCAGTGTTTTTCAAGCTGGTCCTGGACCTCAGGATAGCCACAATCAGTTTATTTTTCCTAGTAAAAAAGGTGCTAGTACTCATATACAGGACTCTCATTAATACATGTGGACCATGAATCAATTTTAGCAGGCAAGGGAAAAGGTGCTGGTACTCAGTACCACCAAATACCCCTTCAAAAAAAGTCCTGGCCACAATGAATACTCATGAGACCGATTTGCATGCAACTCTCTCTCATGTATATCCTGAAAACCTGATTAAATACAGGATTACCCCCAACCAGGCTTGAGAAACTATTCTAAGCATCAGAAAACAGTGCATTGTGGCAATACAGGGGATTATTAACGGTGCATTAAGGATTATGGGCAAACATACCAGGAAAAGGTATGGCACATCTGTTTGCTTGGAATGAGGAACATCTTATGCCTCCAATGGCTGTAAATGAGTTGGTAATGCAAAAAGATCTGCTCATTAAACTCAGAGATAAACTAAGCCAAAAGCCACCACAGCAGAACTGAACACACCTGGCCTGGGTGGAACTAGATGGCCATGCAAATGAAATTCATTAGGCACAGAAATAAGCCAATATATATAAATAGCAAAGTTTTACACTGTGCACATTACAGACATTTTAAGAAGGTGCTTAACTGGCAACACAGGCTTGTACTTTTTGGCCTGCAAAAAACAACTCAACACAAAGTCCTTGCAGAAAGTGCATTTGAAGATGGGGTTGTTGAATAGAGGTGTGCTGCCCAGAGAAAATCGGTTCTTTAGTTTTGTATCAATTCCAATCCTAAAATACTACACTGAGAAATTCTCTCTCATTTTTGTTGTTTTTGCACCACTAAAACGAAACCCTCTTTGTTATATGGATAAAAAGTACAGATGCACTTTAATCAGTATCATACGAAGGCATAAAAAAATGCATGTTAATCATAAAACAAAGTACACATGTGCTTAAGGGCCAGATGTACTAAGCATATTCCCCAGACACATGGAGTGTAATTTTATAAAGTTGCACGCCTATTTTATTCCTGTTTTATAAAGTCAAGTACACATGTATGTGACTTTGCGAAATACGGTAAGTGGCAGAGAATGCACCCAAATTAAGGCGTGATCATGTGTACCAGCCTTAGAACTGGTGTAAATGACATCTACCTTTTGCAACTACGTGCATAAAATTAATATATTCTATAATCAACATGCATATTTGCCCAAACTCCACCCATGTGCATGCCCACACCGAAAGTATGCACCATGTAAATAAGGCTACTTTCACTCTAGTCAGGATTTTATAAGAGGCCAATAATAGGGGGAATAATATAGATAGAATGTGTGATAAAGCAGCATTAAATATCAATTTATGTCCGTAAATCATTCATTTACAATCAACTTTTATAATTGTTTCAGCGGATCAATAATTATGCAATACATGTTCACGTTTTAGATTAAAATGCTGTTAAGCACTCTGAGATGTTGGCTGAAAGGTGAAAATAAAAAAAGTTATGAAGGTGCGAGATTACAGTTATGCTTCTTCATGGGCCGTATAGTAATTCAAGCATCAATCAGCTGTTGATATGTAACTGAAATGACACTCTTAGGTATTCTGCCCAAGAAATTTCACGCAATGGATCCCTGTCTGTCGGGATGATGGTTTCCTACACCCATGTTACTGATATCTTTTAGTAGTATTGGATAATATTCGTATGGAATATAGATGAATGCATAAAATGATTAAAATACTTTCATTTACATGCACTACTGGCACCTAAAAATAGGCACCTCCTTATCAAACTACCCCCGCAGGGCTAACTTTATAACAGGATGCCTATATTTAAAGTCCAAGAAGGCTCCTTATTTAAAGTCTTTTTATAAAAGCAACGTAGGTACCTCTGTTCTTTCATAAAATAGGAATCCAGAACCAGCCGCAGCAATGTACAGATTTATACCAACTCTGAAAAAAGGGTATACATGTGTGCACATACTCTAGGTGTATGCCCCCGTAGTTTATAAAATACACATGTACATCGCATCTCCACCTCTGCTCCATCCAAACTAGGTTTCCGGGAATGACTAGGTGGACGGACACATATGCACATAAGTGTCTGTGCAATTTTATAAAAGGCTTTTTCCTTGCAGAAAAAAATCTTTAGAAAAATTACCACCAAAATGACAGAAAATCCTTAGAACATCCAGCTCCTAAATGTTTTAACCACACATCTGAAATGCCCCCAGGATGCCTCTTTTTACCGTGACTAAAAGTGCACATGGTGTGAAAGTATGCACATGAAAGTACACCCAATTCAGCCATCCTTACTCTCCTAACTGCTTTTTTTCTCACCTGTGTAGACTCCAACCAAGCCTTTAAAAATGTATCATTAGAATTTTTTATATTTCAGTCAATAAGCAAGTTGAAGAATTTAAATGGATTTTTCCCACCCGTCACTGATGGGTTGGTGTGGTACTTTTCTCCCTTTGAATGTTAATAAGGCAGTGAGCCAACTCAACTGTAGGAGCACAGATGGGCGCCCATATGGAGCTCCTCTTTATCAAGGATATGCGCACACATGAGGCAGTGCTCAAATCCCCCAGAAGTCAGAGAAAGGCAGGACACTTGGCAGAGGACGGGATTGTTGAGCATGGTATTTAGTATGTATGGGCAGACTGGATATGTCATATGGTCTTTAACTGCCATCATTTTTCTATATTTTTGTGTTTCTAAAACACCACAGAACAAATCCCTTAACCACTGACCAAGAGGACTCTTATGCTATGGTACAGAGGTAACATCACTATCAGATTTAGCTCTTGCATGGCAGTGGGCAAGTTGAAGGAGTTCCTACAGACAGCCTCCATTCTTTTCTAAAAAAAAAAAATTGGAGATGGTGGTAGCAGACCAGACACAATTAAACAAATGCATTGTACATGAGTTATATAAACGTAAGTTTCTACAGGGTTTGATGCCAAATTTTAATAACTTCACCTTGTACTTGACAATATTACTTTTCAGGAGACTAACTTCCTCTTGTAGTTGTTTCAGTCTTTCTTGCAAGTACCTGTAAAATATTAAGCCAGTAGAACGTGTAAAGTTTTACATAGCCTCAGTTCAACTCCTACCCATGCACTTCTTATGGAAGAAGTGCCAACTCTCTGAACCTTTCCTGTATCCCCCTCCCAAAGCACTTACCAACTTTGAAAAGCTGAAAAGTCTGATGTCCCCCTGCCTAAGGACCTACTCCACACAGTGTTTGGTGGAAGTCGATTGGGCAGTCGCAAAGTTATAAGGAGACACACAAATACAAACCACAACACAGACATTCAGGGGCATGTTTACTAAAGGATTTAATGTGCATTAATGAAGGTAATGCGCAATAAGTGCTTAGAGCCCTTTTATTTCTGTGGATGCAGTAATGCTTAACGCACATTTACCTTTAGTAAATATGTCCCGCTGTGTCATCTGGCAAGCCTCTGTTCTTGCTGAATCAAGACTAAAAGTATATAAAGGTAACAGAATTGCAGCTTTGGAGAAAGCATCCTTAACGCCTTTCTTAACACACACTGCAGGGGCATCAGGAGTAAAACTGGCAACCCAGACGTCAGAATTGGGGATTCCCCATAGCTTTCCCAAGGAAGACCATGGTAAGTATACACTCACAAAAGCTTGGGGTCAAAATGGAATAACTGTGCATATGAACATTAGTTTAGCCCATATCCAAAGGGCAAATGTTCACTTTTTTAAATTTACCTAATAGTTACTTAAGTATTTTTATTACCATATAGTGAATACTATTAGTTATATAGGATTACTATCCCAGCCCCTAGTTTCCTGCAGCAGTTCAAGGATAGAGTCTCTGGAAAAAGTGTGAAAATTCTGTGGTAATTATGCAAAATATTAGCATTAATTTGAATGGATTTGCATATTAAAGTTTAATTTGCATTTTAATTTATAAAATTAAAGTTGCTTTCTGACATTTCTTGCAAGTCTGGTCTATTTATTTGGTTCTTTTGTGGAGAAAAAAACTTAATGAACAATACTGGGAAGACAGAAGGGCGGTAGAAAAGGCATATGGAAGGGAAACAAAAATAAGAGATTTGATGCACAGAGGGAGGGGAGGAGCAAAGGAATCAGAGAGAGGTAGGGAGGATCTTGAGGAGAGGGAAAGAGGGGTTTCCTGGACCTTTAAGGGTGAGACACAAGATTAGGAGACTGAAGGGATGAGGATTTATTCTTTACACACCTTCTGAGGTTGATCTCTTTGCTCACTCACATCCCCCTCTCTGAAGCCCACCTAGACTCCTCACTCATACCCGAAATCCTCTTTAGTTTCTTCGCTCACACCATACTCCACTCCAGTCTCCTCATTCACTTACTCTTTCCCTGCTACCCTCCAAAAGCTTTCACCCTTCCTCAACCTTTTTTTTCAGTTCCCTCATTCACTCTGCACTCTCTCCCATACCCTCATTATCACACTCCCCTCACATTCTCCAGTCCCTCACTTTTCCTCAATAACTTTCTCCCCACATCGCTTCCCTTTCCCCCCACATTCTCCCAGTCACTTCCTCCCCTCAATGCCCCGGGCTCCACAATCCCCTCACTCCCCATTCCCCCTAGCCTCCTCCAATCTCCTCACCCCTCGCTCTCTTGCTTGACCCTCTCCAACTCCGTCACTGTCCTCTATCACTTCCCCCTCCACTTGATATCCTCATTCATTCTCCACTCATGTTGCACCCTTTCCAATCGCCTCAGAATTTATTTAGACAATTTGCTATACCACTAAAGCACAGTTACTTACCTGTAACAGGTGATCTCTGGGAACAGCAGGAATAAGTCTTCACATATGGGGTATCGTTGGTACCGATGGAGCCTGCGCGGGAACGCTCCCCAGCGTCCAGTAAGAAAGCTTTTGGGAGCATCCCACAGGGCCTGCGCGCTGCCTTCCCGCCTTTCCCAACCGCCTCTCTCCAGTTCGAGTTTTAAAGCTGAGACAGAGAGAGAGGAAAGGAAAGATAGATAGAGAGATACAACTCCTAGGGGAGGTGGGTGGGTTGTGAAGACTTATTCCTGCTGTTCCCAGAGATCACCTGTTACAGGGTAAGTAACTGTGCTATCTCCAGGAACAAGCAGGAATAAGTCTTCACATACGGGGACCCCCTAGCTTTAGATGCCAGGGAGAGATACCAGAAGTTGTGTGTCCCTAAGAAGGGCTCCACTTCCTCCCATGGATCTCTGGCATCCAACCAGGGTAGGTGGGTAGGAGTTGATTAGGAATGGAACAGGTGTTTGAGAACAGCCTGACCAAACGAGGCATCCCGGCGGGAGTCCTTTTCCAAACAGTAATGGGCTGTGAAGGTATGAACCGAGGCCCAGGTGGCCGCTTGACAGATTTGGTTGATGGACACAGAGTTTAGATGAGCCATTGAGGCTGCCATGGCTCTCACATTGTGAGCTGTGACATGGCCCTCCAGAGAAATGTTCCTACTCTGGTAGGCGAAAGAAATACACTGAGCAATCCAGTTGGTCAGTGTTCTCTTAGAGACTGGAAGTCCTAAATGAAAAGGATCAAAAGCAACAAAGAGTTGAGAAGACTTTCTATGTTGCTGTGTTCTTTGTAAGTAAAAAGCGAGAGCTCTCTTACAATCCAAGGTATGAAGATTCCTCTCTGCACTTGATGCATGAGGTCCTGGAAAAAAGACAGGTAAATATACCTCTTGGTTCAGATGAAAAGGCGAAACCACATTAGGCATAAAGTGTGGATTGGTCCTGAGGACTACCTTATCATGATGGACCTTGTATAAGGTGGATTAGCCACCAAAGCTTGCAACTCACTGATGCGGCGTGCTGAGGTGACTGCAATGAGAAAAACAACTTTCCAAGAAAGAAATTTCAAGGAGGTGGTGGCTAAAGGTTCAAAGGGTGGCTTCATAAGCTAGCCAAGAACCAGGTTTAAGTCCCATTCCACTGGAGGTGGTCTAATGGGAGGTTTAGTTAAAAGAAGGCCTCTCATGAATCTTGCTATAAGAGGATGACAGGAAATAGGCTGTCCATTGAGAGGCTTGAGGGACGCTGCAATAGCACTCAAATGGACTCTTACTGAATTCGTTTTCAGACCTGCATGGGATAGATGCAGGAGATACTCTAATAGAGAATTCAGAGGTATTGCAAGAGGGTTTAGACCCTTCCCTGAACACCAAATGGTAAATCATTTCATTTGAAAGCATAGGAACGTCTAGTAGAAGGCTTTCTAGAGGCATGAATAACATCTCTGACTTGCTGAGAGAGATGAAAATCTTGAAGGTCTAGGCCCTCAGCAACCAAGCCCTGAGATGGAGAGACTGGGGGTTTGGGTGCCACAACGTTCCTTCTTTCTGGGATAGAAGGTCTGGTGCAGAGCCCAAGTCCAGGGAAGGAGCTTGAGAGAGATGCAGAAGTAGAGGGTACCACACTTGGCGTGGCCAATGTGGTGCTATGAGGATCATGGTCCCTCGATCTCTCTGAAGCTTGAATAGTGTTTTGGGAATTAGGGAAATTGGTGGAAAGGCATAAAGGAAGTCTTGACCCCAGTGAAGGAGAAAGGCATCCTTGGCCTGAACTCCCTGACACGGAATTCTGGAACAGAACCGGGGAAGTTTGGCATTCCACGGACTTGCAAAGAGGTTTATGTCCGGGGTTCCCCAAATTTGAAAAATCCTGGCTACCTGGTCCATGTGGAGGGACCACTCGTGTGGAAGCAGAACTCGACTGAGTCTGTCCGCCCAAGAGTTTTGAACGCCTGGAAGATATACTGCCAGAAGATGGATGTGATGCTCTCTGGCGAAGGCCCACGGTCGCAAAGCTTCGTTGCAAAGCGACAGAGAGCCAGTCCCACCCTGCTTGTTTACATAGAACATGGCTACTTGGTTGTCCGTATGGATGAGGACTGTCCTGTAGCTGAGCAGGGAATGGAACACTCTGAGAGGTAAGAATATTGCTCTGAGTTCCAAGAGATTGATATGCAGAGACGTCTCCTGTGGAGACCAGATGCCCTGGGTGGAGAGATCCTGCAGATGAGCTCCCCAACCCATTGGAGAAGCATCTGTTGTCAGAGTTGCTTGGGGTAACAACTGCTGAAAAGGGGACCCCAGCAATAGATTTGAAGGGGACTTCCACCACTGGAGAGACCAAAATAGGCGACTGGAGTTTGCTATTTTGTCTGACAGGCAACCTGATGCCTGAGTCCATTGGGTGGACAAAGTCCACTGAGATGCCCTCATGTGAAGGCGAGCATATGGAACCACATGCACGGTGGATGCCATGTGGCCTAATAGTTGTAACATTTCTCGAGCAGTTAAATGGGACTTTAACTGTATCTGGGAGGCTAACTGCACCAAGCGTAGGCAACGGGCCTGAGGAAGATAGGCCCTTGCAGTTGTGGTATCCAGCAAGGCCCCTATAAACTCCAGAGACTGAGTAGGGGTGAGATGGGATTTTGGGATATTTATTACCAGTCCCAAATACTGAAGGACACGCATTGTGCAGGTTAGACAAGTCTGGGCCTCTGACTGGGATGGAGCTCGAATGATTCAGTCGTCCAGATATGGGAAAACGAATATTCCTAGAGTGCGTAGAAATGCAGCTACTACTGCCATGCATTTCGTGAACACCCTTGGTGCAGAGGCCAGACCGAAAGGAAGCACCCTGTATTGGTAGTGCTTTCCTTGAAAAAGGAACCGAAGGAACCTTCTGTGTGTTGGATGGATGAGGACATGGGTGTACGCATCCTTGAGATCTAGAGAACAAAGCCAGTCCTGACTCTGAAGGTATGGCAGCAGAGTACCGAGAGAAATCATCTTGAATTTCTCTTTGAATAGAAACTTGTTCAATTCTCTGAGATCTAATATGGGTCTGTAGCCCCCTGTTTTCTTTGGAATAAGAAAATAAGGGGAGTAGAACCCTGAGCCCTGTTGAAGAAGAGGTACTTCTTCTATTGCCCCTTGGGCAAGAAGGGTAGCAATCTCCTGACCCAGAAGGTTGAGAAGAGATGTTGGAGAATTGAACTGTTTCACCATGGTGTGGGGAGGAAGGTTTAAGAAATGAAGCTTGTACCCTTCCCTTATAATGGAGAGGGTCCATTGCTCTGCTGTGATTTGCTCCCATCTGGGAGCAAAGTAAGCCAACCTTCCTGGAATGGTGAGGGGCTCTGGTTCTTCCAGAGCTAGAAAGGCTAAGTTCTCTAGTTGCAAGTCAAAGGCCCTGAGGAGGCTGAGGCTGCTGGGCCGTGGGAGGCCTGGCAGCCTTTGACTTGGCCTGTTTAGGTGGTTGCTGACGCTTTGCAGCAAAACGACCTGCAGAAGATGCCTGCTGACCATAAGCAGGATAATATCTTCCCTTTTTAGAAAAAGGTGTCTTTTTGAACAATCTTTTCTTAACAGGAGCAGAGGTAGACTTTGAAAGTCGATCCAAAGCAGAGTTCTCAGCATCCATCTGAGTGGCCTTTGCTTGCCAATCCCTGCCAAAAAGGTTTTCACCTGCATAAGGAAGATTTCCCAGTTCATCTTGGACCCAGAGTTCCAAATCAGAGGCTTGTAACCAAGCAATTCTGCGTGCACCTATGGCAATAGCCGAGGCTCTGCTTACACACTCAAAAGAGTCAAAGGCTGCACGGTTGGAAAATTTGGAAACATCTTGGGCATGTTTGAGCCAAGTGAGAAATTCCTGCCTTTTCTGAAATAAAAGGGGCTAAAGTCTGCAGATGATCTGTGACTTCTTTTAGAAAAATCCCCATATAGAGACTATAGGAGTTGATTCTGGCAGCAAGCATATTAGCTTGGAAAACCCTTCGGCCAAAAGCATCAAGGGTCCTGCATTCACGTCCTGGAGGATTAGATGAGTGTCTCTTTTCACTCTTTATTTTCCTCATGGCAGACTCTACCACAATAGAGTGGTGAGGAAGCTGAGACGTATGAAAGCCAGGACAAGGAGGGACACGGTACATGGTGTCTAACCTACGAGAATGAGGAGAGGTGGTAAGAGGAGTCTCCCACATGCTCAACATGAGATCATAGAGAATCTCATGAATAGGTAAGGTAGCTGCTTCTTTAGGAGCCTTAGGATATTGCAAAATATCTAATTGCTTGGCTCTAGGCTCTGACTCTGGGGCCACTGTAATGGAGAGGCCCCTAGCCACTTCCCTAATGAAGTCTTGAAAAGTTAAGAAGTTCTTGTTCTATGTAATGTTATGCAAATGTATGCAATTGTTCCATGTAAACCGCCCCTGATCTCTGGAAGGGGCGGTATAGAAGAAATAGATAAATAAATAAATAAATAAATAATAACAAGTCTTCTGGAGGAGACATTCTTCGTTTTGGAGAAGCAGACTTCTGAGGAAGAAGTACCGGTGCCTCGACAGAAGCCTCCGACTCATCAGTCTTCGGAGGAATCGAAGTATCGCCTGTCTGGATGCTCCTGTAAAGCCCGATATGCGTACAGAGTGGGATCGACATCGGGAGTAAGCGGTACCGGTTCGGTACCGATGGGCATCATAGGACAGGGTACCGTTGCAGTCGACACCGAAGCCTTTGTCGATGTCGATGCAATCGGTACCGGCACCGGGAACAATGCCGGTGCCGGAGTCGGTACCGGCAACGGAGATTGTTGCGGTACCGGAGGCGTCGAAGCCTGCATAAACGCCGTTAGGGTGCGCTGCATGGACAGAATCTTCTGATCCATCGACGTCATCAGAGTCTGGATGTCGGTACCAGTGGAGGCCACCGGTACCCCAGAACACGGCAACAAGTGATCGGTCGAGGCCGAGCCATTGATGTCAACCTGTGACCCCATAGACAATGCTTTGGAAGCCGGAACTTCCCGCCGGGGTAATTTTGCCAGTGCGGAATCCTCGAGGACAAGCCCGGAGGCATCTCGATGCTTAGAGGGAGATTTGCCCTTCGAGGACCGGCTAGATTTATGTTTGGTTACCTGAGATCCATGGGAGGAAGCAGCAGCCCTGGAAGACGTCGATGCCACCGAGGCTGCATCAGAGGGAAACAGGGTACTGAGCTTGGCTGCTCGGTTCTGCCGACCTCTTTTAGACATCATGTTACAGGACACACAATCTGTGATGGAATGGTCAGGACCCAAACATTTTAGACACCAATCATGGGTGTCGGTGACAGAAATTGTACTGCCACATTTTGTGCACTTTTTGAACCCGGAAGCGGGTTTCTCCATGAGGAGAAAAATATTCAGGCCTAAGGCCCAAACTGAAAATGCACAGTTGAAGAAAGAAAAGGGGTTTTTTTTTTGTTTTTTTTTTTAAGAAAAGACCAGCGGTACCGGTCTGACGTCGAAGGCGGCAGACGCGACACAGAAAAATAAAGAAAAAAATTAAGAACTTCTTCTGCGGTGACAGGAACATGACCTGCTGGCTCCGCGGAAAAGAAGAACTGGAGAGAGGCGATTGGGAAAGGCAGGAAGGCAGCGCGCAGGCGCTGTGGGATGCTCCTAAAAGCTTTCTTACTGGACACTGGGGAGCGTTCCCACGCAGGCTCCGTCGGTACCGACGATACCCCATATGTGAAGACTCATTCCTGCTTGTTCCTGGAGATTAAGCCAAGCCATCAAAGCAATTTCAAGACAAAAGCCCAGAGAAGGAAAAGGAAACAGAGAAGAAGAGAAGAAAAGAGAAGAAAAGAGAAGAGGGGAGGGAAGAGGAGACAAAAGTTACAATAGAAAACCAAAAGAAGGCAAGAGGAACGCATAAAAGAAAAGACAGATGCTGCCAGGACAAAGTGACTAGGAGGAGAGGGAATTAGGAAAGGAAAACTGAAAAAGCCAGGTCTTATGGTCTTTCTTAAACTTGGAAAGGAAAAGTTCCTGTCATAGCTCCAGGGGAAGAGAGTTCCACAAGTGTGGGCCATCGTAGGAATAAAGCAGACGAAGGGCAGATTGCATGGGAAGGGAAGCATGGGAAGAGCCAAGGAGATGTTATTTTATTTAAATTTATTTTTATACCGTCTTTCTACAATTCACAGCAGTTTACATCAAACAAAATATATACACGGTATGCATGCACACCCTGTTTTACTTTGAGATGAGACAGGGAATAAGGGAAGATAAGGAAGCAAGATGGTGGGTGGGGAAGCAAAAAGGTCATGGTGAATCAAAGAAGAGAAGTTAAGAAATAATGGGGTGATCATAGCAATGAGCCCAGAAGATAAACTGTGTGGGAGTAGACTGAATGAGCTGGAGGCGACAAACAGAATAGAGAGGAAGACCAATGTAAAGAGCATTGAAATAGTCAAGAAGGAAGATCACAAAGGCCAGAACAAGATGTAATTGAGGCATGGTTAGGACAGAATAAGTAGCCTACTTGCAGCGCATGGCAAACAAACAGGACTTAGTGACCGCTAATTTGATCTTTGAAGGTAAGAGAAAAGTCGATAGAACCAAAAAGAAAGGGGAGACCCATCAAGGTTGGGGGGGAGGAAGAGTGGGAAAGACAGGGAGAGAAGACGCAAACAGATTCATATTTCATAATATAAAGTACCAAATGGTGCTCAGTAAACAAGAGCTTGACCGAATCCAAACAGTGCCGGAAAGGGGAGATATTGGAGCTAGAGGCTTGAACAGTAAACAAGATTTGCACATTGTCTGCTAGAGGGAAGGATTACAACCCAGAGACTGAACCAGAAGAGGGAATGGGAAGAGAAAAATGTTAAATAAAGCAGAGGCAAGAATAGAGCCCTGTTGGACACCAGAACAAAGAGGGAAGGAAAATGAAAGCCTGGAGTTAGAGGAAACCTGAATAGGGTGTCTAGAAAGAAAGAAAAACCATTTCAGGACACTATGGATGCCAGTTTAATGTAATCTGTGCAGCAGAAGAGAGAGTGATAACCGTGTTGTCATGATCCAAAGCAAACCAAATTTCATTTATAAAAGGCAGTCAGTAAGATTCAGTGCTATGTCCTGAGCAGAAACCCGCTTGACAGGGGAGGAGAACAAGAGCCTTTTCTAAGAGAAGAGAAAGCTGCCAAAGAACCACCCATTCCAAGATTTTGGAGAGGAAGACCAAATTAGAAACAGGTCGGAAGTTGGAAAGAGAGGAAGGATTGAGCAAAGGTTTCTTAGTTAAAGGAAAAATGACTGTTTCCAAGAAAAAGGAGTATATCCAGTGCAGAGACTAGCTTGAAGGAGAGGAAAAATGCTGGGCAGTAATTTTCCCTGCATCCTGTCTACCCTCGGCCCTCACACATCCCTCAGCCACTTTCTTGCTACACTCTTCCCACCAATGTTCTCCGGGAACAGCAGGAATCAGTCCTCACATATGGGTGACGTCAGCACCGGAGACTCCACGGAAGCATCTCTCCAGCTTTCAAAGAAAGCCTTTGGGAGAAGCCACCACATATGCATTGTGCCCTTCCTGCCCAAGGGAGCCATCTTGCTCAGTCAGATGACATAGCTAAAAGATGGCAAAAATAAAAGATGGTAAAAAAGCAACTCCGAGGGGAGGAGGAAGGGTTGCAAGGATTGATACCGGCTGTCCCTGGAGAACACCTGTTACAGGTGAGTAACTACACTTTCTCCAGGAACAAGCAGAAAGTCAGTCCTCACATATGTGACTCCCTAGCTACAGACTACCACAAGCCCATAGGGAAAAACATGGTCGCCCTCAAGGGGAGCAG